>OY728128.1:1325018355-1326347521 GCA_963277665.1 Viscum album
ACTATTTTTTTCCCATGAATAACTATAGAAGAGGGTGTGAACCCTGGAAAATTTTTGAAAACTATTGTAAATCCTGATACAGAATGTGTATCAAGTTTATTGCTAATATAAACTTCTCGGTGGTAGGTGATCACCAAGTGGAGAGGATTAAGTCTCATATTGACACTGAAAATCTTTTTTTACTTCATTGTGTGCTATATTTTGTTATAATCTATTTTATATATTTTTCGCTGCTTATATTTTCTAAAACATAAAACATTTTTTTCACTTTGATATTTAGTTTTGTTTATTGTGTGTACTTGTTTAATTCATTAAACTTATTTCTAAAGATTAAGAAGTGTTATACACTAATTAAAATAAGGAATAATCACCCTTTTAGAAACTTGTTGACGAATTAGACATCTATATTTCTACTACCTTAATTAACTATGCCATTTTCAAAATTTGGGGGATATTTATAATAAAGTTTTTAACAGAAATTTTATGTAGGAACTCAATTCACCCCCCCCCCCTCTTGGGATTCCAATCTAACCAACATTTGGCATTAGATGTCCAGATTAATCTTTTTTTACTACTATGTATACTAATATGAAACCTGTAAAATTATTTTCAACTATGATTTTAGTTGTATCTTAAAGATCTTAAAATTTCAGTCAAATCTAAATTTCCAGTTCTTTAAATTCTAATTGACAATAGAAAATAGAGTTGAGGGTATGGCTACTAACAGTCCACCTTTAATTATTGGTAATAACTATTCTCAGTGGAAATTGAAAATGAAAATGTATCTAGAGAGCGTGGGACCTGAAATCTGGGACACAATTAAATAACAACATGTATTGCATGTTACTTCTTGGGACATATAGTCTTAGTTGATTAATGTTATATATAGCTATAACTGTAAAGAAATGAATGGATTTTATTGTTCTCTAAGTGATGATGAATTCAATAGAATATCTGCTTGTAAAACTACATATAAACTTTGGGATACTTTAGTTGTTTCACATGAGGTAACAACCAATGTTAAAGAAATGAGATTAAATACCTATACTATTAAATATGATAATTTTAAAATGAAGCCTAATGAACTTTTCTATGAAATGTATCTCAGGTTCAATGAAATAGTGAATACCATGAGACTTCTTGGGATACCAGTGGAAAGCAAGGACCAGATTATGAGGTAGCTTCGATGCTTACCTGAAAAATGGAGAGGAACCTCTATTTCTATTCGAGAATCATGTGACATAGGCAAGATAGTAGTGAAGGAACTAATTGGAAAGCTTATGATGTATGAAGAAGAAAATAAGGTGAATCAAGAAGTATATGAAGAACTAAGGAAGAAATCTTTAGCATTCAAGACTACTACCTCAAAGAATAATGATAGTGAAAATTTTCAAGCTCCTGTAGACACTTCCACCAATGAACACTCTAAATCTGATAGTGATGATGAGATGGCTCGTCTTGCAAGGAGATTCAATAAGTTCTACTGAAAGAAAAAGTTCTTTATAAAATCAAACTAAAAAGGAAGGTATGATAATAAAGGGAAGTGGAAAAAGAATAGAAAATGGAATGATAACACAAATGACAGAGTCTGTTATGAGTGAAAATGAAAATTCATGTGAAAAATGATTTCCCCAAGATGAAATTTAAGAAGAAGTATTAATAAATGGAAAAATATATAAAAAGGAAATTAAAGACACCTGGAGTGCCTCAGAAGATAGATTAAGTAGATCTGACACTTCTAATATTGAAAATAACAACCATGAAAACCTTTGTGTCATGATAGAAACATCTGATGTAACACCCAATTCTCTTGTACATAATTCTTACTATTCTAATAATGAAAGTGAGTCAAACTATGATGAAAATATTTCTATGGATGAACTATTTTAATACTGTGGAATGCTTAAGGATACCTTTAATGAACTCAAGGATATATATAAATTATTAATAAGGAAACATGCTCTAAATTCCAATTATAAGTCTGATCTATATATTGAGAAAGAAAAATGTTCTCAACTGTTAAAAGAATATACTGAACTGAAATTATCAAATGAGCAATTAAAGAGAGATCTTGAGATGTTTACTGTAGGTACAAAAACCTTGACTCGGTTACTAGGAAAACATATTGCTCCAAAATATAGAACTGGTTTAGGGTATCAACCAGGATAGATAAGGATTATTAAAACTAAATTTATTCCTAAATCTGGACACTTCACATCAAGTTCATGTTATGAACCATTTCCTGAAATACAATTGTCTAAAGGACCAAAAAAATTGTTTATGTCTCAAAATATATCTGTTTATTATAGTAAATTTGTTAGATAATTATGGGTTCCTAATGTTTTACTTGTTAACCTCTCTAGACCCAAGAAAATATGGGTCAAAAGTTACCCTGAACTTAATCTGTTTTGTTGGAAAATTATCTGAAGAGATCCTATAAAACTCTCCGGTACATGGATAGTGAATGTTCAAGACACATGACAAGAGACTACTCATTCTTCAAAATCCTAATTAAAGTTGATGGTGGACATGTCACATTCGGTGATAATGAAAAATGGAATATCGTTGTCTTAGGCCAGATTTATAACCCTAATATTGTTTTAATTTCCAATTTACTTTTTGTATGGATTAAAGTACTATTTACTTATTATCTCTCAGTTGTGTGATGATGGATTCAACGTTAAATTCGAAAATGATGCATGTAATGTTTTTAATTATAAATATGATTTAATATTTACAGCTCTTATAAATGAAAATGTATATGTTATGGATTTATATTATTTAGATAAGAAAAATGTTTCATGTTTAAATTCTCTTCAAAAGGAAGCTTTGTTATGGAATAGAAAAGTAAGACACTACAATGTCCACTCACTTAGCAAACTGATTAAGAAAGGTTTAGTTACAGACTTAACTAAATTACAATTCCCACTTAACAAAGTTTTTAATCCCTATCAAAAGGGAAAACAACACAAAGAATATTTCAAACTAAAGAAAGAAGTTTCTACTTCTCAATTTCTTGATTTGGTTCACATGGATTTTTTTAGACCATCAAGAGATTAATGTTTAAATAGGATGCACTAATTTTATGTTCTTATAGAAGATTTTTCTAGATATACTTGGGTATACATTCTAGCACACAAAAATGAAGTGTGTTCATACTTTATAAAATATTCCAAGTCTATAGAAAATCGTAGTGGACCTAGAATTAAGACCTTGAGAAGTGATAATGGTCCTGAGTTTAAAAATCAGGAATTTGAATTCTTCTGCTCACATAATGGATATACTCACAATTTCTCTACTCCAAGAACACCTCAACAAAATGGATTTGTAGAAAGAATAAATAGGACACTTCAAGAGATTTCTCAAACTATTCTTAATGAGTATAATCAACTTATCTATTATTGAGATGAAGCTATAAATATATCTTTCTACATTATCAATAGTGTCTCTATTGTAACTGTTCTTAAGAAGACCCCTTATGAGCTTTGGAATAATAGGAATCCTAATGTTATTTACTTTAAATTATTTGGCTGTAAAGTATTTATCTTTAACACTAAAGATAATCTTGAAAAATTTTCTTCAAAAAGTGATGAAGGAATTTTCCAAGGTTACTCAATCTCTATTAAAGCCAATACAGTATTTAATAAGAGAACCAAATGTGTCGAAGAGTTAGTTCATGTAAAATTTTAAGAGACGGATCCACATGAACCCAAAACCTCTCTTGAACATCTTGATGAAGATATGTCAATTATGGACCTTAATAATAAAGATAGTGAACCCCCTATAAAAGTAACCAGTTCGGGGAATCTTCTAGAATCTGCACCTGTTGAGTCCGAACCTGTAGACAATCGTGAGAAGTCTAGTTCAACTCTTTCTAGAGGTATTATAACTCTCAAGAATCGTCCTTTAGATGATGTAGTATGTGATCTAAATTGATGGACACAAACTAGAGCTTCTCTAAGAAACCAATTTGAACATCAAGCTTTTCTTTCACATTTTGAACCCAAAAATATTAATGATGCAATCAGTGATGAATTTTGGGTGAGTGTTATGCAAGAAGAATTTAATCAGTTTGAAATAAACAATGCTTCAGAATTGGTAGATAGGCCTAAAGACACTTTGTCCATAGGCACTAAATGGATGTTTATAAATAATTTTGATAAATCTGGAAACATATTTAGAAACAAGTCTTGACTGGGAGAACAATTATTTAGTCAAGAAGGGATGGACTATGACGAAACCTTTGCTCATATAGCTAGACTAGAAGCCACTAGGATACAACCTGCTTTTGTAGCTCATCTGAATTTCAAAATTTATCAAATGGATGTCAAAAGTGAATTTCTAAATGGGTATATAGTTGAAAATGTATTTGTTGAAGAACCCCCTGGTTTTACAAATCCCCATTTTCCAAATCGTGTTTTTAAACTTTCAAAAGCCTTATATGGTCTCAAACAAGCTCCAAGGGCTTATTATGAGAGACTTAGTTATTTTCTTTTTCAAAAGGTTTTACTAAAGTAATAAAGGATCCTACTTTGTTTATTAAATGGATTTCCAAATATGTTATAATAGTACAAATTTATGTAGATGATATAATTTTCGGATCCTCTATAAACTCTTTATGTAATGCTTTTTCAAAAATGATGCAAGACGAATTTGAAGTGAGTTTAATGGGGGAACATAAATGTTTCCTTGGATTTCAAATTTTACAAAATAAAAATGGTATTATTCTAAATCAAAGTAAATATACTAAGTATGTTTTGAAACATTTTATTTTGGATAGTAATACAGGTAGTGATACACCTAAGAGTACCACTTATAATTTGGATGCTGATGAAACTGCTAAACCAGTGGATCAAACAAATTAAAGAGGTTTTATTGAGAGTCGGCTATACCTTACGGCTAGTATACCTGACATTATGTTCAGTGTATGCATGTATGATTGTTTTCAATCCAATCCCAAATAATCTCATTTAACTGTTGTTAAAAGGATTTTTAAATATCTCATGTTTACTTTAAATATAGTACTATATTATCCAAGGGGACAATCATTTGATTAAATAAGTTATTTGGATGATGACTTTTCTAGTTGTAAGTTAGACGGAAAATTATCCTCTGGAACATATCACATGTTAGTAAAGTCACCGGTATCATGGTGTAGTAAGAAATAGAATTTTTTTGACTTATCTACTGTTGAAGCCGAATATATAGTTACTGGTAGTTGTGCTCAAATTCTATAGATGAAACACACTTTACTAGACTATGGATATCAATTCAATCATTTCTCTATAAAATGTGAAAACAAAAGTTCTATTAACGTCTCTAAAAATCAAGTATCTCATGCTAGGACAAAGAATATTGATGTGAGACATCACTTCTAAAGAGATCATTATCAAAGAGGTTATATCACTCCTGAATTCATTGGTACTGAACACCAATTGGATGATATATTTAAAAAGCCTTTGAATTATGAGAGGTTAAATTACGTCAAACATGAGTTAGGTATGATAAACTATTGAGAATAGGACCTCACTGATTCAAACCTCACCGTTAGAAACCACACTATTAGAAACCTCACCGTTAGAAACCTCACCATTAGACCTTACCGATAGGACCTCACCGTTAGATCTTACCGATAAAACCTCACTGTTAGACCTTATTGATAGGACCTCTCCATTTGATCTTACCAATAGGACCTCACCATTAGACCTTATCGATAGGTCCTCACCATTGGACCTTACAGATGGTGCCTTACAGATAGTCGACTTAAGTCTGGGACTTTAGCATTTTTCTGCTGGAATTTGAAATGTTTTTAGTTTTATTTCTTTCTTTTACTTCGTTTTTTTTATAGATCCCAAAATGATATTATTAAAACATAGACCACATTTCAATCCACATTAAACCTTCTTCTAAATCTTTTGTTACTGAACCTAAAACCTCTAGTGGAACCCTCGAACCTCTCCAGATCGATGGCAAGAGTGAAAAGATCATTGGTTGCTGATGAAGGAGAGACATGGTATCCTAAGAGACCTAGAGATGAGTCTAGTAGTGGAAGATAGATAGTGGAAAAGGTTCCTAACCTACATTTATCAAAGAGGGAAATAGTGGTTGAGAAGGAGTTGAGTTCGGAGTGGCTGTTTTCGAGCCGGTCTTTAGTACTGAAGGCACTTGAAGTTTAGGGTTGGGTCGAGTGTTTTTCAAAATACAATGGTCCCAATTACCTAAAGTTAGTGAAGGAATTTTATGAGTACCTCAATTTTGGGAAGTATGAGGATGAGCAGAGAATGTCTTCATAGGTGAATAGAGTAAGTGTGAGATTCTCCTCTCCTGAATGGGATGCATGTTTGAGAGTACCACATGAAGGAATTTTGGAATATTACTCAAAAGAGGTTCCTCCCACTACTAATTTCTTTTGTTATGAAGAAGCTATGGCTATACTAACAGGTAGTGGGATACCTAGAAAAGTTATTGCTACTGAGATGAAAGGCGAAGATAAGAATATTTTCAAGTTTATCCATGATTTTTTATGTCCCATGAGAGGGAAATTTTCAAAATTAAAGTTTCTGTATGTTTTTATTTTGTATCTATTAAAGCATGAACAGAATATCAACTTATGTAGGTTTTTGATGATTCAGTTAGAGGATATGAACAAACATAGTTCCAAATCCAATTCCATATTTCATGATAAGTTGATATATCTTATGTTTAATGTGAATGGAGTTGCTGGAGCTAAGGAGGAAACTATTTTTGTGCAAGAAAGAGATGATTCTCTTATCGATGACAGGAGTGATCCGGAACTTTCCTCCAATCCTCATACTAGTACTATATCCTTTGATGTGCCCAGTCCACCAAAAAGGTGTCCTAAAAGGGTGACTCTCCTAAGATACAGTGATGTGGAAACCAGGGAATAATATGGGGCTGAAAATGTCTAAAGAGATATTAGAGATACCTCAGATGAGGATGAGGACTTTGAGTCAAGTCATGATGACTATGAAATAGATGCTTATGAAAGTGAAGAGGAATGTCTAAGTCTTAGTCCTCTAATAGGACATACAGAAAGGGTAGAAAGTGGAGTTAAAGAAGTTTCTGATTCAGTTGAAACTAAAATTGCTTTAGAAGTAGTTGAAGATTCAGTAGAAGATGTACCATTGAACCCTCCTACTGATGTTATTTATCAAGGATGTATGGAAGAGATAAATGTGGCTGATCTGGAGAATGCTCCACCTTAGGGGGAGGAACCTATTTCTATAGGATCGGTTGTTTTTTCTCATGGAATAGAGGACTTGACAGAAGCTCCAGGTTTGTGGTGTTAGTTTTAGATTATGGAGGTTCTGAAGATGACCAGCCTATTAGAAGTACTCCAATTCCTACTATTTCAGAAACTACTATTGTGTAGCCAGTAGTACTTCTGCCTCGAGACTATGTGAAGAAGGAATATTTTGAATCAATAAATTCAGATCTTAGCAGCCACAATGATATGAGATTGGTTAGTTTATAGAGGGTTATAACTCAAAATCAAGAAGATGTCACTTCTATAAAGGAAATTCTAGTTTCTATCTCTCACTAACCTATGTTACATGCGTTCAAGGTATAGAATAATTAGGTACAATCATTGGTAGATTCTATGGAATTAGTGAAGAAGTCTATTTCCATCTTAGATGCATATATGGATTCAAGATCTCAGGTGGATAGAGATCTCAAATATATCAAGAGTGTGGCCATCGGTTGGTAAATTTGTTTGAGGACTTCACGAAGTCAATGGAAAAACATGTCAAATGCCAAGATGATGATGTAAAAATCCTCCTCTGTGGGATGAACAACTCTTTCAAGGAGACAGCGGTTTTCTCTCTTGCACCTATAGGTGCATCTTATTGCACTTTAGCATCTTCTCCAGTAGATATAAAGGCTCTCGGATATGCTATTAGAGAATAAGTAGAAATATTCTCTAGTGCTAGTACCCAGGACCCTCAATCTGTGACTCCAGTCATTTCCATTACTAAGGAAATTCATAAGCTTGTAAGAGAATATTTAAGGGAATATGCACAAGATCAGAATACCATCAATGATCAATTTGAATTTTATTACAAAAGGGTTTATAATAAGCATCAGATCGATGGTCACTTCATGTTGCTGTTGGAGAACTTGAGGATTCCACCTATAACTCAAGCCTTTAAAGAAAAGGTTAGAAGGATTCAAGCTCTTACTCTTGATTTGGAGAAATTTATGGAGAATAATGATGATTTTATCTCAGCCATGGAAATAGGGGGAAGTATTATTATGGAATTTAGAAATATTCTCTTGTATTTCCTCCATGTGGACTGCACTCCTATCATTGTTCCTCCAGCTTTCCCTTCTACCTCAGCTGCTTCAGGTTCCACCAGTGAAGCTCCTTTGATGACTCCTGCTTGGCCCATCAGAAGCCTAAACCCCATGATTCCTCAGATATCAACTCACTATAGTTCTACTGATGCCTTGGTGGCTGCTCCTCCTACACTGATAATTTCCATCCCTCGTCCTATCCCTCGACCTTTAAAACCTGCATCCTCAGCTTCCAAAGACAAATCTTCAATGGAAATCTCTGATATGAATTGAGTGTGGACTGTCCTAGCTGATAGGTATTGGTGTATTTTTTTGTATATTATACTACTATTTTATCAATACAAACACTCTCTTTTCTCTATTTTTGTTATGTACAATTTTTTTAATCACAAAGGGGGAGAAATATGTGAACTTGAATGTGTATGCTACCATCACTAATGGATTCACTAATGAAATTTGCAGATGTATTAGACCCTAATTCATAAAATACTATCATAATTTGTGATTCTCAAAAAGGGGGATATTGTTAGACTCTCATGTTTTGGTAATCTCAAATCATGTTTAATTTATATAAAGCGTATTGTTTCTCCAATAGGATAATCGTTTATGTAAAAATCATGCTTATCTCAAAGTAATACCTAGGTATGTTTAATCTCACTACTCTCTTTTTAAGCTTATAGTTCAGAATTTATCTAAGTACAAGGTCACCGATATGAGGTCACCGATACAAGGTCACAAATACGAGGTCACTGATACGAGGTCAACGATATGAGGTCACCAATACAAGTTCAATGATACATGGTCACAGATACAAAGGTCACTGATACAAGGTCACGGATAAAAAGGTCACCGATACGAGCTCACCGATACAAGGTCAACGATACATGTTCACTGATACAAAGGTCACTGATACAAGGTCACTGATACAAGGTCACTGATACATGGTCACCAATACAATGTTCGTCGATTCAAGCCTACTATTGAAGGTTACCACTAAAGGTTACCGATGGAATGTTACAGTTAGAGGTTGTCGATGTGCACCTACTGTTGAAGCCAACCGATGTGAACACTACCGTTACAAATCTACAGATACCCTTACTTTTTCAAATTCATATGATTATTCTAACGGTCATATTTGCTATATTTAATGCTTCTAACTTAATTAATTCTTATTATAGATATATCAAGAGACCATATCTTGACAGTACGAGGTATGATAAATATTGAACATGATGAAATTAATCCTATTGTCAGACATCAATTATGAATGAGAAGTATGAGGAGTAAATATATATAGAGGCACAGAGAAAGACGAGAAATGAAAGTTCAGAAGTTAAATGTATAAGGAAGAAATTACTGAAGAATAATGAAGAACCATTCATGATCCTTCACTACGAACCACAAGAATGTTAAGAATATATTTTCAGGAAAACAACTTGAGGCTTCCTTCTATGTCTCTTTCAATTAACTCAAGAAGAAGAAAACTCAATTCCTGAAAGCTTGTACATGGAGTTGCGACACTTTGTTTTGGAGAAAACTTCCAGAGAGAGACTAAAACTTCAAAATCTTCATTTCAAGGAGTCAAGAGCTGAGCTACAAACACATATAGCCTTATAAAATCCATATCATCATAATTTCTATATTTTGTATCTTCTTTTACATTTCTGAGAAGTGTCTCTGCTATTTGTTTCACACACTTTCTCTTATGCTTAAACTAGAGGATAATGAATATCTTCACATCAAACTTCAACTACATTTGATTCCCATGTATAACTGTGGAAGAGACCATGTGGGGTATGTACTGTTTTTTTTACTAAGAACTATAGAAGAGGGTGTAAACCCTATATAGCTTGTGAAAACTATTGTAAAGTTCAATATTGGTAGTGTATCAAGTTTATTGCTAATATAAACTGCTTGGTGGTAGGTGATCACCAAGAGGAGAGGATTAAGTCTCGCCTTGAGACCGAACCTCTTGTTTTAATTCACTATGCACTATATTTTGTTATACTCTATTTTATCTATTTTCCACTGCATATATTTTCTAAAACATAAAACTGTTTTTCTTTCACTTTGATAGTTCGTTTTGGTTAGTGTGTGTATTTGTATAATTTGGTAAACTTGTTTCAAAAATTGAAGAAGTGTTATACACTAATTAAACTAAGGACTAATCACCCTTTGAGATACGTGTTGACGAATTATAAATATATATCTCTGCTTCCTTAATTAACTGGGCCATTTTCAAAATTTGTGGGATCTTTATAATATAGTTTTTAATATAAATTATAAGAAGGAACTCAATTCACCCCATCTTGAGATTCCACTCCGACCAATAGTTTACATGAAAACAAGTATCCTAAATATACTAGTTTGTTTCAATGATAAGGATTTCAAAAATACTTACACATTACTCCATCTAATAGGTATAGAATATATAGTTTCTCTGGATGGCGAACTACTGCCTCACGAAATGATCATTGTTCAGTCTTATCCTACCACCTCTTATGGGGTCCATTATGATGGAACTATAATTATTTATATTATTTATGATATTTATTTTATCTCTATGATTCTTTAATTCTCATTTATAACATAACTTTATTCTTTTCATTTTGTATAAATATGATAATTTTATTTGAAGAAGTGCAGACTATCACCCCCTCAAAGTTATAGGACTCATTCATGCAATAAATTGAATCATAAAAGATGGAATTAATGAAATTATGTAACATATATAACATATATATTATAATATTAATATAATATACCTATTTATCATTTATTTCTCATTCCTTTAAATTAATAAATAAATGAAAGTAGCATTCATGCATACATACGACTTACTGTCTCCTTGAATAGTGAATTTCATTTCATATATCCAAATACAATTGAATATTTTAAATACATAAAAACTTGATATATATGATATATATGATATCTAAATAATTATTATCATCCTGTAGATAATATAATTTTGACCACATGGACAATTTAAAATTATAAAAAGTTCATTTTTTATTCATGTTCCGAACATCAGCGAAATGTCTGATATGAACTCAAATAATTAACTACTTTTTATAGTAAGGTAATAAGTGATATAAAAGGAATAATAAACTTGAAATTTTTTTCAAGGAAGTAGAAATTAACTTACATTTAATATTTATGATGTTAAAGAACAAACTATTCATGTTGGACATGAGGTAAAGGAACTTCATAACCAAATTTCTTTTCTTTGGGTTAAACATATACTTCTTGATTATGTCATGATATGATTATATGAGAAATACCTTTTGATATCCCATCATATATTTATCATTGATTTATGTGTATATATTTTTAATACACATAATTTATCTATTTTATTTAAAAAATGATATTTGTAAGTGACTTTGTCCCAATATCCTTTCATTGAGTCGTGTTTTGGTAATATCGACCAACTTATTTTACACAATGTATGATAAAAGCCTTTGAATTTTATTTTCATTTAAAAAGAATTATTTTTCTATGAAGCAATTTACTAAAAAAAATGAATGTTTTTCATTTTGGTAGTGAAAATGACCTCTCTGTTGTTGTAATCATTATTTGGCTTCCTCTATGAGCCTTAATGTTTTAAAAAGGAAAAGAAATAACTTATTACCTTTTTCATTGTTTTCATATTGGAAATTATTTTTGAATTGGATTTATTATTTCAATACCTTGAAATGTTTTCTTGTGATTGAAAATGAAATGTTATTATTGAAATATTGATATTTACAATATTTTATGTTTTATGATTATATAATTGTACTTGGTGATTTGATGGGTGGTTACGTGACAATCCAAATAATGGGTGGTTCTATGATAAACCAAGGATGGGTGGATTCGTTTTAACCTCTAATTCATTGGGAATGGAAGTCATATGTATGGCTATTCCATTTAGTTATATATGTGTAAGTCTACCGTATGGTTATTCCATTTATGTATGTTTATGTCTCAAGTTACCATTATATGATATACGCTATTTTCTATGGGATTTATGGTAATATTTTGGTTGCAAAAAGGGTAATAAATGAGATTATATTCATTGAAGTGTTTATTCTACTTCATTAAGGTAAAAATTATTACATTATGATTATGTACAGATGATTTACATGTTGTTTTGAAAACTAAAAACTTTCCATATTTCTGTATCCCTTGCTAATATTTTCATACTTATCCCAATATTTTGAAATGTTTTTCAAAGGACATAAGTTGTAATGGGGTCAAATATGGGATCAAGGAAAATTCATAATGTTTAAAACATGTAACTAAATATGTTTCTTTTATTTTATAATTTTTTATTTTATAAAAAAATTAACATTGAGTATTACTGTCTATATGTAATAATCAAGATATTTAGTTTAAGTTATGAACTAATTATCTAAATCTCTAAAAATAAAAAGATCTATAATATTAATTATTAAATTAATTTAAGATTATGTAATTTTTAAGATTGGGGCCTTATATTTGGTATTAGAGGTCAGTTTAGAGAACATTAGGAGTTAGAATTTTGTTAACAGAATATCCATAAATTGCTTTAACTTTACGGTAAGATTGAAATTACATTGAATTTTAAGGTGACCATGTTTCTTATCCTATGATATTTTTGTGTTCAAAATGGATTCCCGTAGTGCAAATAGGGCAGTTATGATGGAACAACAAAAAGAGGAAAACAACCTTACAAATTTGCAACCTGAGATGGTCGGAATCAGAAATAAATAGTTTTTTGCAGTGATGGAATAGTTGAATTAGGATATAAATGGTGGTGGTATCCATACACAATATCAACCATATCAACCCCTGAATAACATGTCTATAGTAAAGAATTTCATGATGCAACATCCCCCATCCTTCAGAGGATCATCTGAACATGATCAAGCTGAAGGGTGGATCAAATCACTTGTAATGATTTTCAATGCCATGGATTGTACATATAATCAAAGTTTAGTCTTTTTTTTTTACCAATTTGAAGTATAAGTATATCAGTGGTGGTCTATGGTTAAAAATATCAGGGAAATTGAGGATATCGATGCTCTTTGTTGGAAATAATTCAATGGTAAGCTTCTTGAAAAATATTTTCCTTTTGTTTTTCAACTTAGAATAGATTCACAGCTCTTAGAATTGAGGAAGGAGGATGACTTAGTGGATTTTTATGAAGAAAATTTCACTCTACTAGCATGGTATTCTCCAAATTTCATACAATATCAGGATTGTTAGATAAATCAATTTTACTCAGGACTGAAGTTGTGATATCGAAGAGCATTAGCCTCTCATGAATTAAAAATCTATGAGAAACCTTTAAGATGTTCCAAGAAGGTATAAATTGAGTTTTTTAATGATAATCTCTTCCAAGAGAGCAAGAAAAAGAATATGTCTACTTGGAATGGAAATGGAAAAAATTCATCAAAGAATCCTGGAGGTAAGAAAATTAAATTTCCATCCTATGAGAAGTGTGGTAAAAATAATCCTGGAGAATGTCTCTCAAAATGCGGAAAGTTCTTATGGTGAGGTAAGCCTAGTAATATTAGTCGTAACTGAAAGGACGATGATCATGTATTTAATAAAAATCCAGTAGTTAGTTGTTTTGGTTGCAATGATCTTGGACATTATACTAATGTGTGTCCACAGTTGATTACCCAGGGTGGAAACCATATAGATCAAAAGTAGAAGGGTGGGAAAAAATATTTTTCTACTATTATAATTGATGTGGGACCATCAAATGAAGTGGTATCAGGTACTTTGTTTTTTTAGATTATGTCAATCTATTGTTTGATTCCAGATCTACACATTCTTTCATTTCTATGAAATTTTCTAGTTATTTGGGAATTCCATCTCATGATATGAATCTTGAACTTGTGGTAAAAACAACTGGGGGGAATTTTGAGGAAAAAATAAATTATAAGAATCATTATATCCTTATTTTTTGGGATGAATTAACCTGAAATCCTTATTTTTTTTCCTCTAATAGAGTTCAATGATATTTTGGGAATATATTGGATTTCTTTTTACCATTCTAAGATTGAATGTAGAGTTAAATAGGTTTATTTTAAAAAATACTTTTAGTTTATAAACAATAATGAACCCTTATTTCTAATAACATATCATGAACCTGAGAAAATAGTGAAAGATGGAAATAAATTTTACCATGCACATATTCTTTAAAACAAAGGAACTATTCAAATTAATAGTGTTCCATTATAAAATGAGTATCTTGATGTTTTTACTAATGTGTTTCCTAGTATTATACATTATTGGGAAGTTGAATTTACTGTCGACTTAGTTCCTGATACTAATCCAATTTCAAAACCACCTTATCGAATGGATCAAATTTAACTTTTAGAGTTAAAGAATGAATTTTAGGAGTTGTTAGATAAGGGTTTCATTCAACCTAGCACATCACCATGGTGTTCTCTAGTCTTGTTTGTTGAAAAGAAAGATGGTTTAATGAGACTTTGCATTGATTATAGAGACTTGAATAAAATAAATATTAAAAACACGTATCTTTTGCCTCATATTGATGATTTGGTTGATCAGCTCTAGGGAACTCAGTATATTTTGAAGATTGACTTTGAGTTCATGGTACCATCAGTTGAAAGTAAAGGAAGCAGAAGTTTTAAAGACCCTGTTTCTACTAGATATGGCCATTATGAATTTTAAGTTATCAATTTTGGGTTAACCAATGTACCTACTATATTCATGGATCTTAGGAATAGAATTTTTTATTAGTTCATGGGTAAGTTTTTTTTGTGTTTATTGATGACATTTTGTTATATTTAAAAAGTAAAGAGGAACATGGAATTCATTTAAGGGTTTTCATGAAAACCTTAAAAGAAATAAAATTTTATGGTAAATTAAGTAAGTGTGAGTTTTGGTTACAAAAAAAAATCATTCATTAGTCATATTGTTTCAAAACAATCACATAAATGTTGATCATGCTAAAACAAAATTTGTTGATGAATGGCCGAGACCAACAAATATAACTAAGATTCATATTTTTCATGGTTTGGTAGGATATTACAAAAGGTTTATTGAGAATTGTTCACAATTATCTAGTCCACTGACCAAGTTAACTCGAAAGGGTGTTATATTTATCTTATCAAAATAATGTGATGATTGTTTTCATGAATTAAAAAGATGGTTTTTTAATGCTCTAGTATTGTCATTACATTCCAGAAATAGTGATTTTTGTAATCAATAATGATGTTTGGTTGAAAGGACTTGGTTGTGTCCTAATTCATATTGATCAGGTAATTTATTATTATTCACATCATTTGAAACCTCATGAGTTAAATTTCCCTACACATGATTTGGAATTATCTATTGTTGTTTTTGAAATAAAAATTTGGAGACATCATTTGTATGGTGTAAAGTGAGAATTAAATTCTGATTACAAAGGTTTGAAAGATATATTCACTCAGAAGTAATTAAACATGAGACAGAGGATATGGTTATAATTAATCAAGGATTATGATTCCATGATCCATTACCATCCAGGAAAGGAAAATAATGTGGCAGACACATTGATCCGAAAGAGTAATGCTACATTAACCATGCTAAGTTTGGAACAAGATCATTTGATTAACTATTTTATGGACATTAGGATAGAATTTTTTTAGGGCATTAAATTCTGATATTTTATATTGGGTGGTAGTCAAATCGTCTTTAGAATACAAAATAAAGCAATGACAAAAAGGAGATGGTGAGTTGTAGAAAAAAGTAGAGTTTGTTTAGAAAGGTAAGTTACCTGAATTTAACATTGATAAATATTTTATTTTGAGATTTGGGAAGAGATTATGTGTGCCTTGTGATTCGTCTTTGAATAAAGAGTTTTTTTGTGAGGCTCATTGTTCTCTATTTTCAGTTCATCCTAGAAGTACTAAGATGTAAAGAGATCTTTGGGAGTATTGCTGGTGGAATGGAATGAAAAGAGATATTGTTGAATTTACTATGAAGTGTTTGACTTTTCAATAGTTTAAAGTATAGCGGTAGTTACCAAAATAGATTATTTATCCTTTACCAATACTAGAGTGAAAATTGGAAAATATATCGATGGACTTCATTATAGGATTGTTAAAGACATCTCTATGTAACAATTCAATCTAGGTTATTGTTGATTGATTGACTAAATCTACTCATTTCCTTCCTATTCGAGATACTCTATCTCTAGATCAAATTTCTCGGCTGTATGTTGAAGATATTTTTTGGTTACATGGAGTTGCCTACTATATTTTCTCTAATCATGATCCTAGGTTCACTTATAGCTTTTGAAAGTTCCATTACAAATCATTTGGTACTGAATTAAATTTCAGTACAAGTTTTTATCCCTAATTAGATGGACAGTCAGAATGAAAAATTTAGACATTGGAAGATATGATATGTGATTCTTTAGTGTATTACCAGGATAGTTAGGACCAATATCTTTCTTTGGTTGAGTTTTCTTATAATAATAGTTTTCATTCTAGTATACAGATGGCTCCATTTGAGGCTTTATATAGAAAGCAGTGTTAAACACCAGCTTTTTGGGATGATATAGGTGAGATAAAGTTGATACGAATTGAATTGGAAGAATTGATGGCAGAAAAAGCATAGTTAATTCAGAAGCACATGATGACAGCACAAAGTAGGCTGAAACGTTATGTGGATAACTGGATGAAGGATCTTTCTTTAGAGGTAGGTGACCATGTATTTCTCAAATTTTCTTCACGGAAAAGTGAGATGTGTTTTGGTAAGAAATGAAATATTAGTTTGAGGTTCATTGGACCCTATAAAATCTAGTATAATGTCGGATTAGTTTCATATAGAGTGTCTTTACCTCTATGTTTATCCCAAGTAAACAATGTTTTCTATATTTTAATGTTAAGAATTAATATGCAAGATCCATCTCATGTTATGAGTCCATATGTAGTTTAGTTGGAAGAGAATATCTCTTATGAAGGAACCACTATTTTAGACTCTTGACTGAAGAGAGACAGTTTTGTGGAATAAGGTAATTAATCATATAATGGTTTTGTGTAAAATCCAAATTGTTGAAGAGGCAACATGGGAATCTAAAAATGCAATGAGGGATAAATACACCCACTTATATTATAAGTGAATAAAATTGTGAGGACATAATTTCCTAAATGAGGGAAGGATGTAACATCCCATGTAAATAAAGAATTTAAAATTTTCATATTTATTAATATTTTTCAATTAAATGTTAATTTTACATTAAAGGGGATATAAT
This sequence comes from Viscum album, assembly GCA_963277665.1. NCBI lineage: Eukaryota > Viridiplantae > Streptophyta > Magnoliopsida > Santalales > Viscaceae > Viscum > Viscum album. Next base: position 1,325,035,913 of record OY728128.1, read on the forward strand.
TTATCGATGGAATATCCAACACGCAAAAATGGGTTTCTCTGAAATCTTATGTTTCACACGAGGCTAATACATTCTGAGAAAAATAATAATATAATAACATTATTATTTTAAAGGGTTGTTAATGCCTAGCTTTTGTATTGGTAAAAATGAATAGATATAATAATTTTATGATTAAACATGATTATTAAATGTTTTTACATTTATCCAATAAAATGTAGAAGCTTAAAATTATAATGAATCCAATTTTATGCATAAATACTCTAATAATTTTAAAAGGTAGTTTTACCACCTTTTGATTAAGAAAACCTTTTTAATATAGTTTTTGTCACTTTTAAATTTTCTATTTAAAAAAATAAACTTCTTCTTTTGAATTGGGAAATCAAAATTTTCACTGTGTAATTTTTTGTTATTTCTCTGATAATGTTCATTTTTTAATGAATTCTTAAAAATATTACATTTTAAGTCAAAACTGTCTTTTCATCTGATATATTTATATGTTTATATTTTCATTTAAATTGTTTTTAAAGTGTAATTTTTTTATGTTTTTACCATTTAATCCAATGTTTTTCATTATATTTAATTTCAATTTTTAATTAGACATAAACACATGTCAATCTTTTGATAGGTATTATTTATTAAAAACACATTTTTTGGTTTTAAAAATGGGAATTCATTGTAAAATAATTTCTGAAACTTCTGTATTTTTAATTTCAAGAAATGGATTCCATATTTGGAATTTTGATGTCCAAATTGTGTAAAAATCGGTAACCTTTATGAATAGTAACATTAGTAAATATTTTATTTACCATGGTTAAAGGTAAAATCAAGTATATAAGGGTAAAACAATAATATTATAATAATATTAAATTACCCTAACATATTTATTAACCCTATTTTATGATACATTTCAGACCATGTGCATCATTGGTTTGATTTTAGGACCCCATGGAGCCAATTGTAAGAGAAAATGACATTTTATAAAAATTAATTTAAAGTTAAGGAGAATGTTACATAAACTTATATCTTTTAGTAAAGCAATTTTTATATGGGGTTATAAAAGTGATATTTTAGACTATAAATTGTCAATAGAAATCTAAAATGATTTAATACGTCATTGTTTTTTATTAATAATTTTTAGATATTAAATAAATAAATTTAATTATGACACAATGAAGATTTTGTGATTGATTCATTAAAAAGGATTCAAATAAATGGTATTATAAATGTAAATAAAAATATAATTTTGTTATTTTTATGTCATCCAAGAATTATATGGATTATAGTTACATGTTATATTTGTATTAATGAAGTTATTTCGACTCAATAATGTTTTTATGTATTTTTAAAAATTCATGATATGAATAGTGTCAAATTGACATAATTCATATTGTAAAGTATAAACTTTTTGTTAAATATTCTAAAATTCCAAAAAAACTATGATTTGGCCAAATAGTTTATTTTAAGTCTAAAATTTTATTATTTACTATTTAATTGGATATTTTTCATGTTTTGGAAAATGTTTTTATTCTCAAAATGTTAAATGATTGATAAAATGGTAAGAGTAAAAAATGGTTAAATAAAAAATATAAGGATTAAAAAATATAGAAACCATGTCCAATTCTTATTGAACAATTTTATTTATAACAATAGTTATCTTATATTATAATGTAATTAGTTTTGGACAATTTTAAAAAGAATAGAATTTCATAATAAAAAAATACTTTCAATCATTCCTAAAGACCCCTTCCACCACCTTATAAAAGTTCATGACATCTAACCAATTACTCACACTTATAAACCTCCTTGGCTCATCCAAACTCTGCCGATATAAGCTCCCAACATCCTTAAATTACTCCTTCAGTCCTTCCCCTAGGAAGTAGGTAATTCAATAGATCTCTTTGGCTAAAATAAAAAGAATCTACCCAATTTGAGGGAACAAATTCTCTCAAGTTTCATTCCATTATTTTTCCTTCTCCAATACCTATTCTCTTCTTATTCCTTGTATACATTAAAAACATGTATAAACAATATACTTGTTTGTATTAACGATAAGTATTATAACTACACTTATACACACCACTATCTAATCGGTATACAACATACGTTTTTAGAGGACGGAAAACTACTGCCTCACGAAACTATAATTGTTCAATATTCTCCTACCACCTCTTATGGTGGCCATTATGATGGAACTCTAATTATATATGATATTTACGATATTTATTTTATCTATATTCTTTTTTAATTCTCAATTATAACATACTATTATGCTTTTCATGTTGTATAAATATGATAATTTCATTTGAGGAAGTGCGGACTACTGCCCCCACAATGTGATATGACACGTTCATGATATACATTGAACTTATAAAGGATGTAATTAATGAACATATGTAACATTTATAATATAGATATTATACTGGAATTATAATATATTTATGTATAATTTAGTTTTATTTCCTTTAAATATGAGAAATAAATGAAAATAGTGTCCATGCATACGTACGGCTTACCATCTCCATTAATGGTGCATTTCATTTATTATATCAAAATGCTCTAGAATATTATAAATAAATATATAATAGATATATATTATATATATTATATCTAAATCATGAATATCATTCTACTAGTAATGTAATTTTGACCACATGTACTATTTATAAGTATAACAAGTTCATTTTTAAATCATGTTCCGAACATCGAAAAAAATGTCTGATATGAACTCAAATAATTAAATAATTGTTATAGCAAGGTATAAAGTCATATAAAATGAATAATAAACCTTAAAAAGGTTTTAAAGAAAGTATAAATTAACTAAACTTTATTATTTAGTAATTTAATGAACTAACAAGCCAAGTCAGACATGAGGTGAGGGAACTTCTTAACCCAATTTACATTATTTGGGTTAAACATCAACTTCTTGATTATGTCATTCTATAATTATGTGAGGAATAAATTTTGATATCCTATATTTTATTTATACTAGATTTATGTGTACTTATAGTTCATACACATAATAGATCTATTTTAATTAAAAAATGATCTTTTTAAGGGACTTTGTCTCAATCTTATTTCATTGAGGCATGTTTTGGTAATATAAACCTCCTTCTTTTACATGGTGTATAATAAACCCCTTTGACTTTTATTTTCATTTATAGGGAATCTTTTTTCTATGAATCATTTTAATAAACAAAAAAAGGAGTATTTTAAAAAATTTCAATGATAATGACCTCTCCACTGTTGTAATCATTATTTGGCTTCCTCTATAAGATTAAATGTTTTCTAAAGGGAAAGAAATTCCTTATTCCAATCTTGGGTTTTTTCATATTGAAAATGGTTTTTGATGTGGATAAATTATTTTAATATCTCAAAATTATTTCTTGTTATTTCAAATGAAATGTTATTAGTGAAATATTTATATTTTCAATGTTTTATTTTTTTAGGATTATATAATGGTACTTTTACTTTTGATGGGTGGTTACGTGATAAAACAAATACTGGGTGTTTCTGTGATAAACCAAGGATGGGTGGTAACATTATAAACTCCAATTCATTGGGTATGTAAGTCATCCATATAGATATTCCATTTTTTTATGTGTGTGGAAGTAGACCATATGGTTATTCAATTTAATTATGTTTATGCCCAGTGTTACCTTTATATGATATAAATTTTTTTCTGTGGGATTTACGGTAATATTTTGGTGTCAAAAAGGTTAATCAATGATCTTATATTCAGTGAATTATTTTATCCACTTTATTAAAGTAAACAAGCATTACATTATGATTAAGTTTTCATGTTTTACATGTTGTTTTTAAGACTAACAGCATTATTTATTTGTGTATCCCTCTCTAAGATTTTTATACACATCCCTTGTTTTGGAAAAGATTTACATATGACTTAAAGTGTAATAGGGTCAAGGATGGGATTAAGTAAAAGTTTTTCTTTTTAAAACCTGGAACTAAACAAGTTTATTTTATTTTAATAGTTTGTTTTTTATGAAAAAAATGGATACTGAGTAAGATGTATATACATGTATTATTCAATATATTTTTTATAAGTTATGAACTAATTTTCTAAAGCTCTAAAACTGAAAATATCATCAATTTGAATTATTAACTTAATTAAATATTATGTCAGGCTTATGGTTGGGGCCTTATATGTGGAGTTCAAGTGGTGGATATTCCTCTAGGTTAGAATTCATTTTGAAAATAAATAACTAATGTGTAAGCTATGTACATCTGATTATTTAACTAATATGTCTTTAAACTAAAATTATCCTGTTTAGAATAATTCAATATATTTATATAAAGAATCATCCTTAGCTACAGGGGATAATACATTACCTTCTTGTGAATAAGTTTCTCTCTTTAAAAACTATTTCGAAAATGAAAATTTTAAAGTATATAAAAAAGGTGACTGAGATAATGCTAAACTAGAAAAATGTAATTGAAGAATTGATTTTTTTGATAAATAAAATTTCAAATTTATCAAAAAAACATGATAAATATAAGTATAAAAAATATACTATTTTTAATTTTCGTAAAGTATTTTCAAGAATGGATATTTTGTAAACTAGTTTTTTCAAACTCAATTACAAAACTAATACAAATTTCGATAAGTATTTAGTTATTAAAAAAATTTCTGAAATTTTTCCAATAAAGAAACATTAATAAATCATTACTACTGGTAAGTAAAGTTTTGATAAAATGTATAAACAACTATATCTATATGTCACTAGTTCAAGAATGGGATAAACTCATAAAAACCCTATTTTTTGTAGTAAATTCTTTGTTCCTAAAAATTATCCCTTTTGTACTAAATGTAAAAGTGGAAGTAATTGGGAATTTAAATATTTTTTAAATAAAATTCAATCCTTAGGGTTCTATAAATATTATTTTTCAAACCAAATGCTGATTCCTAAAAAATCATTTTTAACATTTTATTACCTAATAAGGTTTTTGATTTTAAAGAATAATTATTTTGTTTTTAGGAAAACAAAGAGATTACCAGAAAAAAGAATAACTGGTACATGGATAGTTGGTTTTTGAGACATGTGATTATATATAATGATATCTTTGAAAGTATTATCAAACTGAAATGTGTAAGAGTTACCTTCAGAGATAATTCTCCAGGGGAAATTTTGGTGAGAGTTAATATTGTTCTTCTTGGAAGATATTTAATTTCAAAAAATTTATTTGATAATGGTATTAATAATAACCATATAAGAATTATTAAATTATGTGATGAATATAACACTGTAAATTTTAGAAATTATAAATGTATAGTACACAATTATAATGATAAATTCATTCTTTCTGCACATCAGCGTGAGAATGTGTACCCACAAATCTTAGATGACCTTAGGATCCAAGACTTACCTTTAATTAGTTAAATGGATTATAAATCATGGTTATGGAGTCGAAGGATATGACATTTTAACTGTGAAAACATTTGTATGTTATTCAAGAAAAGAGATATTAAGGATTTAACAAAGCATATATTTGGTTCATCAAATGTTTCTGGCCCTAGTCAATACAGTAAGAAACATAAGTCATGTTTTATATCTATTAGTGAATTCACATCTTCAAAAGATTAACCATTAGTTATCATATATTTAGTCGGCCATGTACTAACTAGTAGTATTGGAGGCATGTACTGTGTTTTTCTTTGTTGATTATTACACTACATACACTATGGTTTATTTTCTACCAGAAAAATATGAATCCTTTTGTTATTTTAAAAATTTTAGCCTAATTCAAAAATGATAAAACCCTTCCACATATAAAAATTCATAGTCATCATAGTGGAAAATTTTTAGATTCTAATTTTTAAACTTTTTTTAGTAATAAAGACATTTTACATAATTTTTCATCTGCTTGGACTCCTCCAAAAAATGAGATTGTTGAAAGATGTAATGGTATTATTCAATAAATAAAACAACCGTATTGACTTAATACTCCATTTCTAAATACTTTTGGGATGAAGAATTTAGTAATTATTTCTATAATATAAATATATTTTTAACTCTACCCTTTATTAATTAAAATTTATATGGGTTGTGAAGTGGATGAAAACCAAAAGTTTCATACTTCAGAAAATTTATAAGAAAAATATTCATTATAAATAAGAAAGACAGCGTTCAAAAATTCTCACCCAAATACAATGAAGGTATATTTTGAAGTTACTTTGATACTTATAAATCATTTAGATGTTTTAATAAAAAATCATGTATCTTTGAGTAAACAGTTCATGTCAAATTTCATGAAACAGATCCCTTTGTTTTTAAACAAACCCAACCAATATCCTCTTATGTGTTATCCAAAACTGATCGTCAACATTTGATATAAGATTATTCCAATATTGAAACTACTTAATCAATTGTTTCTGAATTATTTACTCAAGAATATTTCTAACTTATGTTGATGAATAGACGTTAAAAAACCCAAGTCAATTGTTCCTTAAGAATCATCCTAGTGATAGTATCATTGGTGATGTTAATCAATGAGTTAGGAGTAGAATTTTTTTGAGAAATGAAATAGAAAATCTTAATTTACATTACCAATTTAAACCATAAAATTTTAATGAGGCTCTAGGTGATCAGGATTGGATTCAAGAAATCAAATATGAGTTAACTTTTTTCTATAGTAATAATGTATATTCCTTAGTTGAAAGACCTAAGGAAACATCGGTAATAAGAGAGAAATGGATTTATCCAAACAAATTCGATAAAAATATAATTATTATAATAAATAAATAAATAATTGTTTCTAATATTTATAATTAACAATAGGTAATATAATATAAAGGCACCTATTCACCGCTATCTATATTTGAATCTATTTATATTTTATGAGAATTCGCAACTTTCTTCAACATTAAACTTTTTCAAATATATGTCAACGGTACTTTCCTTAATGGATATGTATAGGAAGATGTTTATGTTTAAAAATCCCTATTTTTGAATATAAAAAGAATAATTAATATTATTATAAACATACTAAATCTTTTTATGGACTAAAAAATTACCCTAGATCCTGATATGATAGATTAATTTGATTTTTTTATAAACAAAATTGTGTTACGGAAACTATTGAACCAACTATTTTAATGAATAACTTTAACAAAAACATTATGAAAATTCAACTTTATGTTGATGACATTTTATTTGGATCAACTTATCAATCATTAATAGATTATTTTATGAATCTTATGAAATCTGAGTTTGCGAAGAGTATGATGGGTGAGTTAACATTTTTTCTCATATTGAAAATATCTCAAAAACAAGTAGGTACTTTTATATCTAAACATAATTATATCAAATATATTATTTGAAATTATAGATATGACAATACCTAAAGTATTAGTACTCTAATATACACCACAAATACACTTCATATTGATGAAGATGGGCTGCCAGTTGATCAATCACCTTTCAGATGTAAAATGGAAAGTTTAATATACTTAATAGATAGCCACCCAAACATAAAGTTTTACATTTTCTTAGGTATAGGATATAAATATAATTCAAAATAATTCCATTTAAAATATATATAATGATTTTTTCATTATATAAAGGGAACTATGGATTTAGGTCTTTTCTATTATTTTGTAATTGATTTTGAACTATTTATTTGATGTTGACTTTGGTGGATGTAGAATGGATAACAAATAATTATAGAACTTTTCATTTCATAATATATTCATTAGTTTCATGGTCTTGTAAGAAACAACACTCGATAGCACTTTCCACTATTAATGCCTAATATGTGGTAGCTAAAAGTTGTTAGGCTCATGTGTTTTGAACTCAATACACACTCACTTATTATGGAAATAGTTTTACTAAAACTCAAATACTATGTGATAAAACTAATGTCATTTCCTTAATTGAAAACTATTCACATCACTTTCTTAGGGATCACACAGAAAAAGGGGCTATCATTTTACAATTCATCAAAATGCAAGAACAAATGGATGTTATTTTTACAAAACCAGTGCCCTCTGAAAGATTTAAATATATTTGATTAATCTAGGAATGATCATTGTAATGTAATCATTCATATCTACTTCTTTTTTAAACTGTCTCTTTATAAACTTTTACTGCTTTTCGAAGGAGGAGTACATATGAAGGTGGTTTTACAATGATTTTCTGTTTTTTTTTTGTTTCCAAATTTTTTTATCATAATGAGTTCTTTGGACTCACATTAAAACTTTTTTGTAACTAGACATTATAAAATCTGGAAATAAATTTTCCAGACTCACGTTTAACTTGAATTAGATTTTATATTTTTTTATCAAAAATTAAAAATCAAATTCTTCTTCATGATTAGATTTTCAAATTCATCCTTTCCTTTCAAATTCATTTCATTATAAAAACTATCACATTCATTAATTTTAATTATTTTTGAAATTTTTTCTCAATAATTGTAATTTGTTAATAAAATTTATCATTTTGATGATTCTAATCTGAAAGGTATTCTTCTTTATTTTATGTTTTTATATTATTCCATTATGATTAGTTTCATAATTGTTTTTGGTTATTTTATTATCTTTTTTTCTTTTCGTATTTAAATTGTATTCACCCTATACAATGAATCCTTAAAAAAAATCCAAAGAATTTATATTTTTTAAATTCCTTATTTAGAAATTATCACAATTGTGGGAACACAGGGATTAAATCTCGGTCATCATATATGTTTGAAATATGAAATGTCACATTCTATCGCCTATATAAAGGGGACCCCCCCCCCCCTCATTTCCCACATTGGTTTTATTAGATTTTCTCCATGAAGTGTTGTTGACATTAAATCTTGAAGTCAGATTTTTTTCTCCATGTCAAAATATTCTTTATCTAGAATAAATATTATGGCCCTAGAAAAGGATTTAAAAAAGTGAATTTTCATTCGTGAAAGGTTACTAAGAAGACCACTTTATAGGAAGTATGATTCATATTTGAGAAGGATGATAGAGTTTTATGGATGATAATTTTATTTATAGAATAATATAATCCCAATTATGATTTCATTTATCTATATTTGGTAAGAAAATTTTATGATTATATGTTTTTTATTTATTGAATATAGAAATGAAACGTTTTCTTATCAAATTTATAACAAGTATTAAAAAATATATCTTAGAGTTGTTGCTGATTTCCTTGGTGTTTCATAAGAAGGGGATGCATTTTTCCATCTCATAAGATACTAGATTCAAAAGGATCTTTAGTAAGATAAATAGATGAGAATTCATTGTTTATTAATACACCTGATAAATATCCATGAAAATTCACACATTTAAATCAAGATCATAAAGTGTTCGCTATATGGATTGAAGGCTTTCTCATTATAAGAAAGGGTGATAGAGATATTATCAATGTATGTGATATATTCATTATAGATTACCTTGTCATCATGAGGAAGAAAATATTTCAAGATTTATTCATTTTACTATAAATAAAAACAACATGTAAATATCAATTAAATCGCAAATAATAAAGTTTTCTGAAATGTTTAATAATATGATTGAAAAGAGAATAAAAAAATATTAATATCTCAACCAAGTCTGCACCTTTTATGGAGAAGATAATTTTTATCATTGAATATACAATCGGAAGAATGATGTATTTTTATGACTCGGAATAAAAAATATTTATAATAAGTACTCAATTATTTATATTAGAGGTAGAAATTTCTTCTAATAAGATAATTGAGAATGTTTTGAAGGAATGAAATGATGATTTTTTTTCACTCACAAAAGGTAAGAAACAAATAAAATAGTCAAAAGACATTGTAGAAGAATGTATAAGTAATGAGGTTGAAAGAAAAGAATGAAAGCCTCAAATTGAACTCGACCCAATTAAATATGTTATTACATGTTTACACAGTGAATAATTATAAGAAAATTAAAAAATGAAAAGGAATTTAAAGAAGAAACATGTAAGTGTATCTTTAGTTGATAGATTAATGAAAGGAGTTGAAGATTCTTATGACAAAGTTATTTTACCTCCTAATTCTAATTTATAATTTCAATAATTATAAATTATTAATAATGAAATTTCCTCTATTATATATATGGGAAATTTTGTTATTTTTTATAAGGAATCAGTTTCTATTGGGAAAGATGACATTAGATCAAAGTTGTACCACCATAAGCTATTGAGAGAAGGTTCTGAAAGAATTCAAGAAGGGAATAATGTGTAGAGACCCAACCTTTTCAGAAATTAATATTACGTAATTTTAAATATAAACAACATAATAGTATTACACATAGAGGATCCAACGGTTTAGTGTCATTGAAAAACTAGGACCATACATAACAATTACAACATTGAGCATAAACTTTTTTTTATTTCTTCTTCTCTAGCTTATTATTGGCACTTGACCTCTCTTTTGTACATGTAGCCACCTGAGGATATAAATAAAAAGGGGTTTTCTATAATCCCAATAAGAGGATAGATAAGAATAATATAGCATGTGGTGAGTATATTCATAACATAGGCAATGAATAATGAGAGGAAGCATTAATAAGGGACTTGAAATGTGGCAATGCATAAAAATAAAACATCATGTCTTAGTGGTTAACTACCAAACATGCTTGTGAAAAAAGATAGAATTTTTTTCACATGTCATTTCAAATTTACTTATGATATTCATAACTTTACCCAATGCATTGGACCACTGAATAATTACAGGAGCACTCGTCACATTTAAACATTCATATTGCGCTATATAATTCCGGGCACACCCGTCACATCATAACATTATCATTTATCATGCATTCCACAATGAACATATAACCTAAATGAACATAACTAACCCATGAAACAGAACTATTTTCATCTCATAAGAACACATTCAAAAACATTAGGTTCAAAAGAAAGAGGGAACAACATACTTGATACAAGAACCATCAACCTTGAATGAGAGGTAAAATATGATTTCTTAAAAGAAGAGTTCTTTTTGAAAACATTTGGATTGAAATAAACTCTATTAGAAAACATTTATATCCCAGAAAATGTAATATAATGATGAAAAAATAATTTTTAAGGAGTGACCATACCAAAATCGATGTGAAAGAGGGAGAACCTGAAGGATGAAAGTTGGGTTCGAGAATTTCCCCTTACCTTGTATATGAATGATTCCTTCACATTAATGTCCTATATAATGACATTATATTCATTAATTAGACATTTCAGACCCTTTTATACCTGAATAGTTTTAATTTTGGTTTCATTATGTTATTTTATATGCCTTTTATGAGTTATAGTGTTTAAAAACATTGTTCGGGAATGTTCATTTTTATGGTTTTCTTGAGAGTTTCACATGTATTCATGAATTGAAGATTGTGTAGAAAAAGGGTAAACATTCATTACATATATTACATGTTATTAATTATATCCTAGAAGTTAAAATTATCTTAATAATAATTACATTTTATACCATGTGGAGGAATCATTATATATGAATTTAATAATGATCATTTGAGTTAATTTTGGCGGTTTATCGGCCACAATGAACTTGTTTTGTTTACTCATCTAGTAAATTAACATATTTTAGTTACAGAACATAAAATGGGACATAATACATCTAAAATATTCTTCTTCAACAATAAAAATGGTTTCCTGACTAGATCTGTAGGTATAAATGTAAAAAGAAAACATGTCGTTCTTGATGGTGATAAATTAACACCTTATGAAAAATGTTTTCTTTTATAAAATAAATGGAAGAGGAGAAGGGGTTGGATGGTATAATATAACATTAGTATCATAAAATTCTATTATATGTATTATACTAGAGTCACTATACCATTTGGGAACAGATAGGTTTAGAGAGAAAAAGAAAAGGACTTGAAATTGAAAGGGAAATAAAGGAAAGAGGAAGAGAAATTACCTCTTGAATCCTCCTCTTGAGATCCTCCTTAAGGGAACAATGCTTGGTCTTTGGATAAGACCAGAAGATCTTAGACGTGGGGGAGTGGATAGGGAAGATTATTGGGCAGATTTTAGACAATGCTTGAAGCTTGAGCGGTGTGGTTGGGCAAGGGGATGGGGAGGGGTTATTTATAGATGAGGAGGAAGATGTTTTTAGTATAAAATATTAAATAAAATAATATATCAAAAGATAGACTTGTAATTGTAGTTTTTTGACATCCTAAATCATATATTAAAATAATATAATTATTTTTAGGCTTTAAATCATCTTTATAATTCGAATTTATTAATTTATTAAAAATAATGTCAAAGAAAGAGAAAAAGACACTTTAAGAAATCATCTTTTGACTTTAGGCTTTGGAAAGTTTTTTTTAGGTTTGAAAATTGAGTTTATTGTATTTTAGAGAACCATTTATGAAATTTATTCTAATTTGGCCGAACCTAAAGGTCTATAATATTTATTTCATCGTTACATCATTAATGATGCAATTTATGATTCACCGATTATGTGAAAAACTGTGATTTTACTATTCACCTGTAAATTGAAGTATTTCAGAAAAATCCCAAAATTTCACCCTGACTATGTTTTTATGCTTAAAATCCAAAAATGAAGTCCATTTTTCACAAATAAATTTCTATATATGATTAATTTTATATTTAATTAAAATCATAATTTACTTGAAAATACAGCTTTTAAAATTTAAACTGATTTTATAATGCTTTCAAAAATTCTGTAGGGTCTTATAAAATTATCTAAAAACTAGTAGACAAATATTTGATAATTTATGAACACATTTTAAGAAAGTAAATTTTCTTTAAATTAATTAATTAATTGTTATTATTATTTATAAATTATAAAAATACCTTAACGTTTTTTCTGGTCAAATTATCACTTTTTTATATGGCTAAATTTTATTTAATTATTCATCGGTAAAGTTTCTCTTATTTGGACGATTTAATATTCATAAGTGTTTTACTTCTATTCATAAGGGTATGTTACTATTCATAGGGGCAGGTTTCTATCCACCAAAAATTAATTTTTCTTATTGGACCCCAAAAATCATCTTGAACACAACCGTGTATGTCAGATTTTTGAAATTCCAAACACAGAAGTGACAAATTTTGTTTGAAGGTCACTTATCACTTATTAGTTCATTATGTTGTGTTTTCAAGTGATTTTATGTCATATTTTTATGAAATGAATTTCCATTGAAATACTTTGGGTCGTTACATTCTTCCCCCCTTATGAAATTTAGCCCTCAAAATTTCACTTTACACTAACTGGTGAGGGTACCTCTCCTTCATCACCTCCTCTGGTTCCCAAGTAGCTTCTTCTAAATTATGGTTACTCCACAACACTTTGACAAGGTTGGTTGTCTTTTTGTGTAAAACCTTATCTCTCTGATCGAGAATCTGTACTGGCTACTCCCCATAAGAGAGATCATCTTTCAGTTGTACCACCTATGTGTTTAGTACATGTGAGGGATCAGGTATGTAATTCCTTAGGAGTGATACATGAAAAAAATTATGAACATGATCCATATTTGGTGGAAGTGAAATATTATAGGCCATGGATCCTATAAGGTCAAGGATTTCAAAGGGGTAATGTACCTAGGGCTTAACTTTCCTTTCTTCACAAATCACATGACTCTCTTCCATGGTGATATTTGAAGGAAGAATTTATCTCTAACATTGAACTCGAAATCCATTTGATGGTTGTAAATATAGCTCTTTTTTTTACTTTGAGGAGCTTTGATGTGTTTCTGGATGACTTGAACCATCTTTATCATCTCTTTCACAAGATCGGGTCCAAGTAGCTTTCTTTCCCCAACTTCATCCCAACAAGTTGGAGTTCTACATCATTTTCCATACAGAGCTTCATATGGATCCATTTGAATACTGGAGTGGAAGCTATTTTTGTATGAGAACTCAACCAATGGGATATGCTGATCCCATCCACCTTTGAATTCTAGTGAGCAGGATCTTAGCATATCTTCAAGCATCTGAATAGTCCTTTTAGATTGGCCATCGGTTTGGGGGTGATAGGTCGTGCTGAAATTTAATTCAGTACACAAATCATGTTGTAGGCTCCTCTAAAATTTAGATGTGAAACTTGGATTACGGTTAGATACAATTGAGAGCGGAACGCCATGCAGTCTCACCACATCATTCAAATATATCCTTACAATTTGTTCAAGTGAGGGATCTTCCTGAATAGAGATAAAATGGGTAGTCTGGGTGAGTCGATAAACCACAAACCATATCGCATTATTTCTATTTGACGTCTTTGGGAGACCCGTGACAAAGTCCACTGTAACATTTTTTCAATTCCACAAGGGTATAGGCAATGGTTTCATCATCCCTTTGGACTTTTTTCACTATAATTTAACTTGCTAACATACCAAGCACCTTGATATATATTCCTCAATCTCCTTCTTCATGTTATCCTACCAGAAGTGTTCTTAGAGATCATAGTACATCTTGGTACTCCCAGGAAGGATTGGGAATGTTGAGCTATGTGCATTGTCTAATAGCTCTGTCTTTATCCCGGGTGATGAAGGCACACAAAGCCGTTTTCCAAACCAAATCACACCATTATTATCGATATGGAACATATGAATCTTCCCTTCCTTTACCTCATTCACCCTCTTTTGTATATCCACATCATCCCTTTGTGCTTATTTAATCTTCCCTTGAATAGAAGGTTGAGCAATCATTTTGGAAGGGTAGGATGCATCCCCTACCCTTTTTATTTTTAAATCCATGCTTTTCATATCCAAGAAGATAGGGTCATTCTCAATCCGTAACATGGATAGAGTAGTAGGTTCTTTTCTGCATAGAGCATCAGTTACCTTGTTCACCTTTCCAGGATGGTAGTTAATAGAGCAATCGTAATCCTTGATTAGCTCTAACCATCTCCTTTTACGCATGTTGATCTCCTTTTGTGTGAATATATACTTTAGGATTTTTGTGGTTTGTGTATATGTCACACTTCTCACAATAAAGGTAGTGCCACCATATTTTCAAGGAAAAAATCACAACTTCCAGCTCTAGATGATGCGTCGGGTAGTTCTGCTCATGGATCTTCAATAGTCATGAGGCATAGTCTATCACATGATCTTTTTTGCATGAGTACACAACCCAAGCCTTTCTCTTAAGCTTCACTGTATATCACAAAAGATTATCCACTTTTTTTCGTGTGAGTATAGGTGTAGTGATTAGCCTTCTCTTTAGCTCCTTGAAGCATCCCTCATATTCTTTTGTTCAGACATACTTTACCCCTTTCCTTGTTAACTTAGTTAGCGGGCTTGACAATCATGAGAAGTTTCTCACAAAACATCGATTGTTCCCAGAAAATCCAAGAAAACTATGGATTTCAGTGACACTAGAGGGCCTGGTCCATTCCTCAATAGCATTTTTTTAATGATCCACAAAAATTCCCTTACTTGTGATCACGTGTCCCAAGAACATGACTTGTTTCATCCAAAAGTCGCACTTACTGAACTCGACATACAACTTCCCCCTTCTCAATGTCACCAAGACAAGTCTTAGATGTTCTTCATGTTCCTCCTTACTCTTATATTAGAAGAGAATATCATTGATAAACACTACCACAAATTTGTCGAGGTAATGTCTAAGGACTATATTCATCAAATCTAGGAATATTGTAGGGGCATTACAAAGTATGAAGGGAATCCCTAGAAACACATAGTGCCCATACCTTTTACAAAAGGTAGGCTTCTGAATATCCTCTTTATTCACCTTTAGCTGATGGTATCCAGAACAAAGATCCACCTTTGAAAAGTATTTCACTCCTCTTAATTGATCGAACAAGTCGTCAATTCATGGAAGAGGATACTTGTTCTTTATTGTGATCTTGTTGAGTTCCCGATAGTTGATACACAACCATATTGTTCCATCCTTCTTCTTCACAAAGATCACTAGTGCACCCCATAGTGATGCACTAGGGTGTATGAACCCTTTGCCTAGATGCTCTTTCAACTACTTCTTTAACTCTTCCAGTTCTATAGGATTCATCCTATAGAGACACTTTGAGAGAGGAGTAACTCAAAATATGAGTTCTATTGAAAACTCTACCTCACGATCCGGGGGAATTCTAGGTAACTCATCGAGAAATACATCACCATATTCTCCCACAATGGGCATTTTGTCAAGGTTGGAAGTTTCCTTTGACTCAACCATTTGGGAGAGGTACGCTTCTTCATATGAAATCAACACCCACACAGATGAAGGATTTTTTAAAGGAGATTCATAATCTTCCTTGAATTTTTAGAGGAGCATGGTATGGTTTGGAATATTGAAAGATATTTCCTTCTCCCGACAGTTGATATGTTCTCTATATAACGAGATCCAATCCATTACCATTATAGCGTCGAATTCTACCCAGGGAAGTATTATGAGATTAATTGGAATAATCTTCCCACATACGCCAATATGAGAATATGCAAACACTTGGATTGCAATGATTGAACCACTTTATGTTTTTACAGATATCTCTACATCAAGGTTTTGGGGCTTCAATTCTATAGTTCTAGAAAACTTACAAGATATTAAGTAATGCGTAGAACCAGAATCAAATAAGACTTTTTCCTTTCTTGACTAAATAAAAAGTGTACCTTGAATGACTTAATTATCTTAATCCACTTCCAAAGTTGTAATGGAATAAGCATTACCTTTTTCTTTTGGCTTTGGTGGCAATTGACACTAATTACCCTCGACAACTCGAGGTTTAGTGAACTGTCTTGCATAGTTCCCTGGCTCCCTACAATTGTAGCATTGAACCATGAATGGTTTTCTCCTTTCTTCTACCACATTTTCCTTTTGTTTGATCTCTTTGTGACACTATTGAGAAAGGATTCCTTCTTTCCCACACTTGAAGCGTTTCCCTGTCCCTTTGAGGCAGTTCCCATGGTGAAACTTCCCACATTTTTGTCATGTGGGTTGTTGATTTTTCTTCCTACCTTGGTTATTAGATCCACCGGCTTGAAACTCCATCTTTCGTTTCATATCACCATAGCCATGGGACCATTATCCAAACTCCATATCCACTTTGAGAGCACACCGAGAAAATTATTCATAACTCCCAAACTCTCAAATTACAAGAGCCTTTCGAAGGTGTGCTTTTAATCCACTAAAGAATCTATCAATTTTTCTATCATTATTGATAACAAAACCCGAAGCGTACCTTGAAAGCCTTGCAAAAATTTCTTCATAGGTTGTGACAGATTCTCCTTCTTTTTTCTTAAGGTCTATGAATTATATCTCTATCTTTGTAAAAAGATTTCGTGGGAAAGAATTATTAAGAAACATGGTCTTAAAGTCTTCCCATTCCATCTATTCAATTTCCTCCCTTGTCTTGGTGTTCTTAATCAAAGAACACCATTGATCAGCCTCTCTATCTAGATGATAAATGGATAGTGTCACTTTCTCTATCTCAAAATAGTGAAGAACAGAAAATATCTTCTCCAGGGAGTTGACCCACTGTTCTACAACTAGTGGATCAGAAGATCCACTAAATGTCGGTGATTGTTGCGGCATAAAACATTTGATATCCAGTTTCTCTATCTTTTTTAAAGGAGGATGTACCACATTATTTTTTTTATTCTTCATAACCTGAGATAATTAGTTAATAATTTCTATGAAGTTTTGAACTCCACATCCCAAATTATTGGGGATGTCGTTCGGGCAATCGTTGCATTGGCCCTCGCATGAGTTGGTGGCCTGGTTTCTCCTGGTTCCCACCATTTTCTAAAATAGAAAATGTTAGAACAAAACATAAGTCAATAAGTCATGAATAAATTATTTATTTAAATAAATCAGAACATCTGTGATCCCTATGTAAATATTCTTCTATGCATATTTTTACTTAGACTCGTGATAGTGGTTTTCCCAAGGGTTCACTAATCATAATTCCAAAATTAACAAAACCTTTCCTTTGATACCAACTATAGTGAACCATAATTTTCATACATTACTATTACATCATTTTAAAGATAAAAAACATAATATTATTACACATAGAGGATCCAATGGTTTAGTGTCTTGGGAAAACTAGGACCACACATAACAATTACAACATTGAGAAAAAACTTTTATTTTCATTTCTTCTTCTCCAGCATCTTATTGGCACTTGACCTATCCTTAGTATGTGTAGCCACATGGGGATATACATAAAAATGGGTGATATAGAAGCCCAGTAAAAGGATATATAAGAACAATATAGCATGGGGTGAGAATATTCATAACATAGTCAAATAATCATGAAAGGAAGCATTAATAAGGGACATCAAATGTTGCAATGCATAAAAATGAAACATCATGTTTTAGTGGTTAACTACAAAACATGCTTGTGAACAAAGCTAGAATCTTATTCAAACTTCATTTCAAATTTACTCATGAGATTCATCACTTTATCCAATGCATTGGAGCACTGTATAATTTCAGGTTCACCTGTCACATTTAAACATTCATATTGCGCTATATAATTCTGGTTGCACCCGTCACATCATAACATTATCATCTATCACGCCTACCCCAGTTAACATATAACACAAATGAACATAACAGAACCATGAAAAGTAATGGGTCTCAACTCATAAGAACACATTCATAAACATTAGGTTCCCAAAAGAAATAGGGAACAACATACTTGATAAAAGAACCATCAACCTTGAATGAGAGGTAAAAGGTGAGTTCTTAAAAGAAGAGTTCTTTTGGAAAACATTTTGATTGAAATAAACATTAGTAGAAAACATTTATATCCTAGAAAGGTTAAGATAATGTTGATAAAATTATTTTTAAGGAGTGACCATACCAAATTTGGAGTACAATATGGAAAACCTGAAAGATGAAAGTCGGGTTCGTGAATTTCCCCTTACCTTGTATCTGAATGCTTCCTTTATTTTAATGTCATGTATAATGACATTATATTCATTAATTATAAATTAAAGAACCTTTTATTCCTGAATAGGGTTAATTTTGGTTTCATTATGTTATTTTATGGGCCTTTTTATGAGTTATTGGTTTTAAAAACATTGTTTGGGAATGATCGTTTTTATGGTTTTCTAGAGATTTTCACATTTATTCATGAATTGAAGTTTGTGTAGAAGATGGGTAAACATCCAGAACATATATTACATTTTATTAATGATATCCCCAAAGTTAAAATTATCTTAATATGAATGAAATTTTATACCATGTGGATGAATCATTAGATATGAATTTAATGATGATCGTTTAGGTTAATTTGGGCGGTTTTTCGACCACAACGAACTTTTTTTGTTTATTCATCTAGTAATATGTACATATGTTAGTTACAGAACTTAAAATAAGACACAATACATATATAATATTCCATTTCAACCATAAAAATGGTTTCATGACCAATTATTTAGGTATAAATTGAAAAAGAAAACATGTCGTTCTTGAAGGTGATAGATTAACACCATACGAACAACATTTTCTTTTATAAAATAAAAGGAAGAGGGGAAGGTGGTTGGATGGTAAAATATCCCATTATTATTATAACATTATAGTATATGTATGATGCTATAGTAACCATACCATTTGTACAAAGATATTTTGATAGAGAATAAGAAAAGGACATGAAATTGAAAGGGAATTAAATGAAAGAGGAAGGGAAATTACCGCTTGAACCCTCCTATTGAGATCCTCCTTAAGGGGCCTAAGCATGGTCTTTTGATGAGACCAGAAGCTGTTGGATGTGGGTTAGCGGATAGGGAAGATTCTTGGGCAGAGTTTAGACAATTCTTAATTCTTTAGAGGTGTGTTTTGGCAAGGGAGGGGGGTTATTTTTACATGAGAAGGGAGGTGTTTTAGTATAAAATATTAAATATAATAATATATCAAAAGTTAGACATGTAATATTAGTTTTTTGACATCCTAAATCAGATATTAATATAATATATTTTTTTTAGGCTTTAAGTAATCTTTGTAATTCGGATTCATTAAATTATTAAAAATAAAGTGAAAGAAAGAGAAAAAGACACTTTAAGAAATCACCTTTTGAGTTTAGGCTTTGGAAAGATCACTCTAGGTTTGAAATTTTATTTTATTGTATTTTAAGGAACCATTAATTAAATTTAATCTAATTTGGTAGAACATAAAGATCTATAATGTTTATTTCTTCATTACATCATTAATGATGCAATTTAGGATACATTGGTAATGTGAAAACTGTATTTTTACTTTTCACCTGAAAATTGAAGTATTTCAGAAAAATCCCAAAATTTCAACCTAACCATTATTAGACATGTAGAATCCAAAAATTAATTCCTTTTTTCATAAATAAATTTATATATTTGATTAATTTAATATTTAATTAATATCATAATTTACTTGAAAAATACATTTTTTAAAATTAAAACTAATTTTATAATGCTTTCAAAAATTACGTAGGGTCTTATAAAATTATCTAGAAACTAGTAGAAAACGATTTTCTAATTTATAAACACATTTTAAAAAATAATTTTTCTTTTAAATTTATTAATTGTTTATAATTATTTATTTATAACTTATAAAAATACCAAAACGTTTACTATGGTCAAATTGTCACTTTTTAAGATGCCTATATTATATTTAATTATTCATGGGTAAGGTTACTCTTATTTGGATGATGTACTATTCATAAGGGTCATACTACTATTCATAAGGGTAGGTTACTATTCATAGGGGTAGGTTACTATTCACCAAAAATTAATTTTTCTTATTGGACCACAAAAATCATCTTGAACACAGTCGTGTATGTTTGATTTTTGAAATTCCAAACACAGAAGTGACAAACTTTTGTTTAAAGGTCACTTAGCACTTAGTATTTCATTATATTTTGTTTTCATGTGATTTTATGACATATTTTTAAGAAGGTAATTTCTATTGAAATACTTTGTGTCGTTACATAATGTGTTCAAACAAATAAAATAATATGAAGGATATGAAGGCGATGAATAAGAAAAATAAAAATGTAAAGATGAAGAAGAATGTGAAGAAACTCAAGATAAAGGATATTAAAAATAGTAGGAAAAGGAAATTCAATCAGATAAGATCTCTATAAAGACATCACAATCCATGCTAAAATATTTTTCCTCTTTAGTAAATTAGAAATAAGACACAATTAGTCAGTAAAAACATAAATCTCTAGTGTTTTTGGGAATTGTATCTTCATCTGAGAAGGATGCTCAAAATAAAAAAAAGGATAAAGAAATTAAAATGGTTGGGGTTGATTCATTTTAAATATTTGATGGGAAATATAAAACAAATCCAAATAATGGGAAACAAATTGGATCAATAGTAGATTAGAACTAGAAAAATATTCAATCAGTCACAATCATAATATTTGAATACCATAACATCTCAATGTATTGATATAATTTATCCTACATTGAATAGACTAGAGAAAACAATTATTTATTATCCAATGATGTAAAAAACTGGATTTGGTTGTTGAGAACCAATAAAATGATTCAAATTTAATGAAATCCTTGAAAAACATTCTAACAAGGATGGAAGTGTAATTCACAGTTAAATAAAATAATAAATCCCAAAGAAAGAGTTGTAATAAAGTTGTGAAATGTTCATGATGTATTGATGAATACATCAAGATTCATGATGGTAATTTTAAAATGTTCAAGAAGACTTTTAATTAAATTGATGTGGCTTTTAGAATTCTTGCTAAATATATATTCAACAGAGTTAAAAATCTTGAAACATTCATAAGTACATTAGAGAAGAGGAAAAAAGATATCTCAAATTTCAAAATAATATTAATGTTTATGCTTCATGATATTTAAATATTTTTTCACTATAAATATGAGATTATTTATTTGAATAAATATAATGATTTTTTCATTAATAGGATCAAATCCTGGGATGATCTTATTAATCATTTGGAAGAAAATATCATTCTTATGAAGAAAAAATGATGGAACAATATGAAAGAGTTGAGATCCAAGAGGAAATGATACCAAATATTGAAAAGAAACACATGTCTTAGGATGAGTTAATATAAAACATTTAATAAGACATGAAATAGTTTAAGATTTTAAAAACAAGTGTCTGATAGTTAATACTAAAGAAATATTTATTTTCTTAAAACTATTGTTGTTTGTTCTTATTATTTGAATTATTAATTAATGGATTTTTCATCTACATATAATTTTATTGAATGTCATCCAATTATTTTGGAGGAATGTTCTTTCATTTATTCTATATGATCAAGTAATTTAATATTGTTTTTTAAAGTTGTTTCTATAACCCTTTTGAGGTATTAAAAAACTCCTCCCCATTCCTCTTTGAAAATTAAAAAGGGAAATAAATTAATAAATAGGGAAAATTTTATATAAATGGAGATAATTCTATATTATGTAGGATATTATTTATGAAAAGGGGATGAAAACTTATAACATCAGTGAATATGATCCTTAGGGAAGATCTTATCCTAATAGATAGTTAGTCATATTCACTATTCTATTCAAATGAGTTATAAAGTCAGGGGATAGATAGTTATTAATGTTTAAATATGAATGTGAAATTTCTTAAAAAGAATAATGGATTTAATTTTTTCAAATTTATTTTCTATTTATGCCTTGTGGTTTGTGCTTTCCAAAATTTTGGATATTGTTGGGTCAAATGTATCTATTTGAATTTTCCATTCCTTTTTTTTTAAATCAAAAACTCTTTCTTAAATTCTAAATTACTTACTATTTTATGTCCAAATTAATTTAATAATTTTTTTATAGAAAACATATATATTTTATGATAATTAAAATTAATTTTAATGTTTTTGTGAATAAAAATTTAATTTATTACAATTATTGTAATGAGGGTTGATTCGATAAGGATCAGATTGATCTTATAAAACCATTTTAAATATTTTCCATCTTGTATTTGTATTAATAAAAGTTTTAATCAGATTTGACATCTAAACCAATAAAATTGGATTCATACTCATTAAAATAATATTAATATCATACAACAAGGAAATCCATCGGATTGACTGAGGTCAAATTATGAATACAAAAAACTATATTCTAATGTTATAAAATTCATTTTACAATGAAAACATAAAAATAAAACAATGATGTGAATTCTAGTAGAATATGAGTAAACAATCTAATTTCATGCATTCAGTTATAATATGACCATTTAGGTTCCAAATGTCCCAGTCCTTATGAAAATCAAAAAGAAAATATGATTGTTAGAGATCTAGATGACTATTGGAAGGATTAATTATAAATACCATGTCATTTTAATAACTAAATAGTGGATGTATACTAACGTAGTGACACTCTTCTAATTTTGATGTAATGTGAGATCCTTGAATCTTAAAAGAGTTAATTCCTTTTTCTTTGTACATGTAATATTTTAGAGTTCACATTTTCTTTGTGTGTCGGATTTTTGTGATTACTATCGAGGGATTCCGAGGATATAAATACAAAGGAGAAAATCACCTTCTTGATCAAGGGATTTCTGGGATAGAACGATAGATTTGTTATTCGTATCAAGGGTAGCCATTGATATGAAAATAAAGAAAAGCCTATCATCTCATTTAGTGCTCATGGGAATATCAATATAGACTAATATTTATATCGATGGATTTCTCTTGTAATAGAAAGAAATACTTTCTTGAATGTATAAAAAAGAGAAATTTGTCATATATTATTGTATAACCTTTTATTTGGTTTAAAATAGTGGTATTCATTTACATGTTATAATTACATGTCTTTTATTTTCGTTGTATTTAAATAGTATGTGATACTTTTACATTCATCATTCAATATGTAATTTATTTATTGTAAAATATTAATTACAATAAAACTAAATATGATTCTATGCACTTTAATAAATAACAAAAACATTTTTTTCTACTCTAATTTATTGTAACCATTTTAATTATGATTCTTTCTCTATTTACTCGAATTAAATAATTTTCTAATCTAAATATGATTAAACACAAAATAAATTACCACTATTTATTGATTACGATTATATAGACTATTAAGATATAATCAATTCATCTTTACAATCTTCAGAATACATATCGGAATCAATCTGACTATGATATTTTTTATCAAATCCAATGGCCCAGTCCATTCATTGTTTAAATACAGATGAAATATTTTTAATATGATATTTTTAGTCACATTAAATAAAGATTCATTTAAGATTAAACATTAATGTTTTTATACATAAAATTCACCCCCCACCATTGTTTTAGTCATCTACATGTAAATTTTTATCCTACATTGTAGGTATGGTAGCTTATCTCATTATGCTTATATCAAACCTCTCTCATGTTCCTAATGTGTTCTATGTATCTCTAATATGGAATTAAATACCCGATACTTCATAAGTAATGAAATAAGATGTTTTACAACTGCACTATGATATTTTATATGAAAAAAATCCAATATAAATCTTTTATATTAGAAATAAATATATATGGAACAATCCTACAAAACTAGTTATTGTTTTTTGGGGGAATCAAAATTTTGAAGAAGCTACATAGAAACCTGAAGATGGGATAAAACAGAGATATCATCATTTTTATATACCAATGTGATGGAATTATTAGGTTAAAATTAAATATAAATTGGTATAATATAATAACTATACATTTTAAGTTATATTTATTTTCAATTAAATTCATTTTCTTCTATAGATTTTAATAGATTGTAATACACATGACCCCAGGATTAAATAAACAATAATACAGTATATACGTATAACATTGAAGTCAAATTGGCTGTATGAATATGAATATAAAAATGTAAAAACTATATATATAATGTATTTATATAATGAAGATATATATGATAAATAGGAACTCAGTTTTCAGTAAAGTGTTTATATTCTTCAAAAATATAATTTTCTATAAAAATTATTTTTATTAATTTTTGTGTGAAAATAATATTATTAATTTTTTACTCTATAAAAACATTTAAAAAAAGTTAAATTAATTTTTAAATAATCATGCTAAAATAATATTAGAGTTTTAAACAGACAATTTTCAAAAAAAAATATTGATTTTTTGATGAATAGTGACAAATACTGATGTTTATTAAAAAATAAATTTCCATTTTAATTATTTAAAGAAGTAAATATTTCTTTAAAATTGTTTTAAATGTTAAATTATTTCACTTTTATTATTTATAATCACAATATTTTAATTTTAATTGATTTATGTTGTGTTTTATTTTAAACACATTCTGTTCTTAAGTAAATATTTTCTTTCTGGAATACTTATGTCATTGTGTATTGTGGGTTTAATATTAAATTAAATTTGTGAACTTATATAAATTGAATTTGATAAAATCAATCCCATATTGATAGTCATAATTTTTAAAATTGATAATTTTTTAACATTCATTTGCTGTCATAATGTATTGAAAAATAGTAAACAAATAACCATGATTAAGGTTGAAATGGGTTAACTGAGGGGGGGTTAAACCAAGAGATATGGGTAAGATTTAAAATTAAAAATTTATAAATTATATTGTATAGAAATATTTCAACCTCATCCATATCCATAGTTTAATATATTAAAATTTGGAATAATTCTTCTCGATAATTAATTTTTATATTTTAATAATTTTAGAAATTCCCAATGTGTCATCTCCCCCACTTTCAAATGATTCCTCTCCCTTTTCTTCTTTACGCCAATCTGATCCATATCAATCAAAAAACTAACCCATTTCTCTTATAAACATTACTATCCATGAATTATAGGTTCCTTTCTTCTTAAAATACATTTCTAATGGATCTTAAGAATGGATCTAAAGGATGTTAGTGGAAGAAGTGGTTATTATCCTACCTAACCTCTTTAATGTCTTTCTTATTCTACCTTATCATAATATTTGGTACTAATAATAAAATAATAAATTAGGTATCCAAAATATAAAGAAATTTTATTATGATTTTGTAAACTCTTATATCCACCCTATATCCTATAAAATTGGAAGTGAAAGAATATTTCATGTGTACGTGTAGACTACCACCTCCACACAGCGATACATTTCATTTTCCATCACCAATTTTCAATTATGGTTATTATAATGGGTTAAAAGTATATATATGATATTTATAAAATATTTATGCTTCAATAATTTCAATATTATATCTTTCTTATTAACTTCACATCTATTGTAAAACTATAACGTCACTCATGTGTACGTGTGGACTACCACATCCACGAAGCGATGTGATTCATTTTTCATTTATGATTTAAAGGTATCGTAATAAGGATATATTTAATTAATATATATGATATATATGATATAATAATTATTCTATAAGGTTTATTTATTATTTATCATTCTTTTATTCTATTTGTTGAAAAATGAAAATAGCATTTAACTGTACGTATGGACAACCATCTCCATGAATAGTGTTATTAAATTCTATGTAACTACCCTTTACTATTGATAAAATATATATATATATAAAATGAATAAATATTATACTTATATCATGGTTAGTATTTTTGATAACAAGGAACCATGATCCATTTAAAATTATTGGAACTGTCAAACTGAAGCTTCCATGAAAAACAAAACTATAAACTCCCAGAAACGACTGTTTTAAATAGAAATATTTAATAAATGAGTGTTAAAATTTTTAAGTGGATAATATATGATATTATATTTATGTAAATTAATCTTTTAAAATATTATAATAAATTTAAAACTATTTTATAGGATGTTTTGTCACTTTCGAGGTAGATCAAACATGAGGTAAGGGATTCATGTCTCATTTTTATTTTTGTGACACAAATTCCATATTCAAAACATATTTTCCTTGTGTGGTGTATATACTATAGAGGAATTTTTATTATTATTATTTCATTAAAATTATTTTAATTTAAAAAAACACATAATTTTTTCCATTTCATGTAATATTGATTCAATTATCAAATTTGTACAGGTTCATTTTCTCAAATTTTCTTCTTTGGTATTTAGCTTATGTCATGCACCTATCATCGTTTATGAGGTGCATATAAAAAAATAATTACCTATTAAATCGTGATTATACTAATGATTAGGATATTTAATTTTTAATTTGATGTTATAATATCATCAGTGTTACGATTCAAAAGTTACCAAAACGGTACGGATTTTAGGTTACAAACTAAATATTTATCAGGATTATTTATGATTAAGTTTACAATGATAAAATTTCATGATCTACTACTTAATAATATCATGAAATTTATTATCCTCTTTTCATTAACTAATTTTAATGTAATTGAACTATTTTTTTCTCTTTGTTTCTTAAAATTTATTGGAGAATGTTTGTCATAAAAATATACTTTATTTCCATTCATTTGGGAAACATTTTCTTTCACATATATTTTTTGTTAAAATGTGTTCAATAAGTTTTTTTACATTTTAAAAAAATACTTTTTAAATTAATTTATACCAATTTATTAATTTTTATAATTTTTTTTAATATAAATATTCATTCATTTGTCAAATGTGGTAATTTTTATTTTTTTCTGAAAATTTAAAAATAATCATTATATTAGCGTATCTAAATATAATTTAATTTTCTTAATTCATGGAAATTAAATTATTTGAAGCATTAATTACATGTTTCCATGGATGTTTTAAAATATATAATTTACCTTATTATTATATATATTTTCCCATGTTTCAAATAACTAATTTCAAAATAAAATTGGTATTTTTCTATAGAAATATTCCAAGTAATATTTTAAAGGAAATATTTTATCTTTTATAATTAAATTTGATGTTATTTTTGATATAATGGGTTTTTTTCAATAGTACTATACACAATAATTCCTTAGATATTTTACGTTGATGATTATTTAAGTGTGATTATTTGGAACCTATTTCTTTCCAATGGGTTAATTTTGTTCCGAAACCCCTTTCTTTTCCACGTGTTATATTATGAAAAAATTATTATGAAACCTATTTTATATACATGGGTTATGATATGGGAATGTTTTTTTGATCTTATGTAACACATATATATTATTTTCATTATGTGATGGTAGGGTCGGTAATTATATTTAATCTCAATGAATTTGGTAAAGAATGATATCTCATGATCTAATTAGTACCGGAATTGGTAGTGAACATAGTTTATTAAGGGACTATGTACACTATGATAGTCTTAGTAGTGACCCTTTACTATGGATATGATGGATTGGTGAGTCAAACCAATCATTTATGATAGTCTTGGAAGTGATCCTTGAATACTAATGAAATTATTTTGAAGGCTTATGTCTATTCCACGTACTTGTTTCTTATGTCAATGTTATTCTTTTATAGATAATTTTATTTTATTAATTTATGATTCATGTATTATTAACTACAAAAATTTATTCCATGATTCAATATTTTTTCTATCATAATATCTTTATAGTTTTAAAGTTTTATGAAAATTTACTCTTACCCTTATGATCATGTTATAATCAAGTGATCTTTGATATATCCTTTTTTATCATTACTGGCCATCTGAGATCAACCATTCTAATGTTTCCCTTCCATAGGTTATGAATAAATTTTTTAGGTATATAATTTCTACAAAGTTTACTATATGGTAACAACATTAAGGTATATTTTGAAGATTGTTAATGAAATAATAAAATTGGGTATCTATTATTGAAATAAAAAAACTATATGGTTTATCCATGAGTGATTATTATATTTAATGAATTTTTTTATATTAATATGTAATATATATATATATGTATAAACATTATGGGTCACTATAAAATCAATTTTGGGTGAGGAGGAATGGGGATAATTGGTGGGTATTTATAGAAATTTTTGAAGCATTGTTTATTTATTTCTGAATATATGCCTTTAAAATATAGGTTATGGAAAATGAAAAACCATTGTCGTAGCCATGGTTTTGGGTCATGGTTTTGGCTCATTTTTTTTATATTTATACTTTATAATGTTATTTATAACCCTTGAAAACTATTTTTATTCGTTAAAATAAATTATATTAATAGAAAATAGTTGGTTTTGGTTGTGCATTCTCTTATATTAGTCATTAAATCACTTATATATCATAATTATGTCGAAATATATACCTTATATTATTAATATATTTTAATATTAAGAAACAAAATATCCTTTTCACCTAAAATTATGAAACATTCACCATTCTGTAATTTCAATAACTTGGTTTCAAATTTAATGTACGTTTTATGAAAATAATTTCATTTATATGGTATGTATAATTTTTTAATAAAACTGATATTTCATTAAAAAGGAATGTGTTCATCACCAAAAAAGATAAAAATTCTTTATTGAAGTAAATCTAATTTTTTTTCTAAGTCATATTTTTGTAGTTATATTACTTTTATGGATTAATATATGTTTCTTTAATTATTAATTATATTAGTATCTTATGATTTTATTAATTTTTATATATAGTTGAATTACTGTTACAGTGGTCATATTTCCTATTATCATATTCCAATGATTAGATCTAAATTTCCAAATTCAAATAGTCATGATACCCCTTATATATACACTTCAGTCTAAAATATTAATATCTCTAATCTCCTTCCCTTAGCTACCATTATCAATATAATATTTTTTACAATAATGATTTTCATTATATACATATAATTAATTTTTAAGTAAGATCCAACAGAGTTTAAGAATATAGTGTTTCATCATATCATTACTTATTTTACAGTATGAGTTTTAGTTATTATTATAGTTATAATTTCCAGGTTTTTTGTTTTATTACTCAATGTTTTATTTTATTAAATGTTAATAAAATGGGATTATTTATCCCTATAGTTTCTTGGGTATTACATTCTACCCTCATTATAGTGATATATTCCATGACAATTTAAATAAATCCACTAAAAATATGGAAAATACTTTTTTATTTCTTTACTGATTTCAATGTTTCCTCTTCTGAAAGATTATTCCACCAATGATCTATAACTATTCGATTCTTCTATTCTATAACACTTTGTATATCATATCATGATTTTGAATTAGATCATCATCATATGAAAAATTAGGTTCCTACTGATCACGACCCACCATTATAACATGAGAAGTTTCTTGTATATACTTCCTTATAATGGATACATTGAAGATATCATGAACTTTTGAGATGTTTGGTGGAATGAACAAATGATATTCCATAACACATACCCAATATAATATTTATAAATGGATAATATAACTTTGGATTGACTTCCCTTTCATTCAAAATCCCATTAATCATTTCCAAGGAGTTATCCTCAGGAATTAAAATCCTCCAGCATGGCATTCAGGATAATTTCTTCATATATTAGAATAATGTTTTGTTCTACAATGGGATACGTTTATTTTAACCTTTATAGATCTTACCTTCTCTGATGTCTCTTCTATAAGTAGTAGAAATGATAATTTCCTTTCACTAGCATCATAACAACATCTTATATTATGATATATCTTTTAAAAATTTTATTTTTATGGTGTATTTTTATTGCTAGAGTGGTAATTGTTCTTATAACAAAACTACAATTGTAAATAATACTTATCCCAACATCCTTGGATGTTAAAAGAATATCACCTTATAATATTTTCTTATATATATATTGTCTTTTATGAATGCCTATACATTTTAAGGTGATAGGATATGCTGATATTAATCATTATATTTAAATCCTTCTTGATACTCCTCTAAAATTTTGATATAAACCTTTAATCTTAATCAAAGACTATAGATAAGGGTGTTCCATTAAGTCACAAAATTTAATTTTTATAAATAATAACAAGACAATCCTAAGGGGAATATTCTCAAATTGTGAGAAAATGAGAATAGTTTGTATAAAGATCAATAAGGATCCATATTTTATTATTCCCCTTATTTTTTATAGGAATACAAGTTCCAAAATCCATATTAATATTATCTCAGTTTCACTATTGTTTAGGTAAAGGTTTCATATGACCCTTTCAATGTTTCCATTCATCCATCACTTCTTTGGAATACTATCTATATTATAGCATAAACTTTAATATGTAGCTCCATATTTTACAATACTAAATTCTCATTGATATACCTATTCAAATATGTATTATTAGGATGTATAGATAATTTTGAACTATAGGATTCATACGACAAATCAATATTTTTCTCCCTTATTTATGGAAAAAATAACCACTTACCAAACCATAAAACTTTATCCTCACAATATTAACATATAGTAATTATCTATTATTCAAATCTACCATCATCATTTATAATGCCTTATAATAAATTTAATATTGATTAATTGTATCTAAAGGAGAATATTTAGTAATTACAAGTAATACAAATCACACTTTCATTTCCATAATATCACCCATATCATTCCATAATAAATCCTACGGTATTAGATCATTCACCCTCCTTATAGAGGGTATGAAACCATGTTATTTTCTACTAATTCAATTTTTTAACATGTTTTCTTTCCTATGATGATATCTTAAAACACAATCATAATCATGGTGTATATTTAACCATATACATTATCTTAAGATACAATATTTTTTAGTAAATTTGTAATCCAAAATCGGATAGTCAGTGTATATATCACATCTCCCTCAATAATAACTATGTTTCTATGTTATTTGAAAACATATTACTTCCATAATATTTGAATCATTCATTGAATAACTCATTTAATGGGGATTAAACTATCTAAATACATAAGAAACCACTCAATTATTTTTCATTTGATCACTTCGATGACTATTCCTTGATGTATCACAATAAATTAAAAACCCCTCATAATAAGATAGAAGAGTCAATAAAAGTGTACTTACAAATATCAAATGTAATTCCACAATTTTTCTTTCATATTCCTTTTTCAATGAGAATTTGATCCCCTTAGGTGTTAGCATTGTTAATATATCATCTAATCTATCAAATCTATCAAAAAACAACATATAATATCCTACTATTATAAAGAAGAAATATATTATAGTTCTGGTGTAAGGTATTAGACATTCCATGATAACCATTTTTTTAATGTTCAATTTATATAAATTTATTAAAAACAAATTTTCAATAAAATAAACTAGTTAAATACACTAAATTTCCCATATTACATATTTTCCCTCAAAAACATAATCCCTATGTGAAAATGAGTTTCAGGATTCTCATAACTATTAGACAATATAATAATATCATCAATAAATATTAAAAAACATATTAACATCGTGATTCAATAATATAGTCCTAAAATTAAGAAACAAATAAGGTGAAATGGAAATACCTAATGGGATTACAGTAAACTCATAATGATAATAACTCATATGATATTTTTTTCATTTGGATATCCACCTTATTAACTATTAATTGATGATAATCGGAATGAAGAAAAATCTTCAAAAAGTATTGATACACCTAATTCATATCAAAGAGGTCATTAATATGTGGTAATGTTTAATTTTTCTACATTGTATCCTTGTTGGTTTCCCAATAATCAATGAATAACCACATTGAACCATCCATATTATTTACTAACAAAATATTTTTTTTATATGCTGAAATACAAAGAAAAATGAAACCCTTATCAGAAAAATTCATGTAATAGATTCTTCAACTCAACCAACTCCAAATTAGTTTTTTCTTCTCGTAGTATTGAATATTGGGAATTCATCTAGGATAATTTTAATATATAATTAATATTATCTATTAGGGGGAATATTGGTATTTCATTAATAAATACAAGAATATTCACCTACAAAATAATCTCATATTCTTTTCTTAAAAACTTCTTTACCCCTAATTGATTGAATTTTTACCATATCTTGCTCAATGATTTCAATAAACTATGCTATAAGGAGTGGTTATTGATAAGTTATAAGAAATAAAATCACTACTCCAAAGTGATTAATTACATGAATTACTCTATAATAAAAAAATCCTTATTCCAAAAATAGATTCTTTCTTTATTATTTGTGAGCTAATTAATCTAAAAGATTTCATCGAAACCCATCATCAACATTATTATTAGATTCCCAACTCAATAACACCCATGGATTATAATTTTAATTTCCTAATACTTTTTAAGTACCATCAAAGTACCACTTGATGATGTAATAAATAAACCATTCCATGATTCATCAATGGGAGATGGAAAATTTTTAGAAAAAATTTATAAAATAAATAACTATTTAGATCCTAAATTGAATAAAGTGTTAGCTATTATTCATAGTGTAATCAAAGTACATGATGTCGTGTCATTTTAAAGTTCAACTTTTATTGTTTTCATTGTACAATCATAGCACTAATCTATAGGATTATTCTGGTAAGGACTCTATTGAATCTTAGGTAATTGATTATATTAATTCCCCTTCCTTATTTAGTTTAATCCTTTCATATTTAATGGTTCCGTCTTTCATTTTCAACCATAATCATAATGTCTTTTAACACCATATTTAATGTATACACCCAACCCTATTAAACACGTCCCTCAGTGATTCATTACAAATTTATTTTTTTTATGGAAATCCAATATTCTTTTATTTTCTCTTCCATTTTTTCATCCCACATAGATATCACATATTATTTTCCTCTCAACATTTCCTTTATAAATAAATTATTTTGAAAAATCCTTACTAGTATTTATATAACATGTTACAATTACCTCATATAATGAAAATGGTTGAGAAAGAAAATTTCTTTGAAGAATTGGTCTTAAACCACTGATGAAATGATTGATCGTACTTCCTTGGTTTCATAGATAATACGACACATACCTATATAATGTTAAAAAATTAACCTCATATGTAGAAACTGTTCATTTTTCCTTTTTATATATTCCTTAATTGCCTTTGCATCTAACCATGTTTATCCTGATGAAAAAATGTTTCCTAAAAATAAAAATAAATGTGTTCCAATCCATGTCAACTATCTCCTCAACCTTATTAGTGCTTTTAATTGGTAAAAATCATTGGTCAGAGTATCCCCTTGAAGGATACACATCAATGGAAATGGATTCCTTTTAAGTACACCACAATTCTATAGTGATATTATCATGGGACTTAATCCACTGATCTTCCTCTATGGTCTAAGTAGACCCATTGAATTATGGAGGGGGTTTCTATATAAAATTATCTAAATGGGTTGATCCTTATATAGGGTAAATTGATTTATCAATGTAGGCTAGGTTATACCTCATAACTTGAGTCGATTTCCCTATAATAGTAATTATGTTTTTACAACCAATGTTAACCCTGATATCTTGATTATCTAGAAAATCCCTACATTTTCCAAGATTATTAGATTGGGTACCATTTATTATATAAGGTATAATTATTTATATAATTTAATAACTTAGTAACTAATATTATAATCTACTAATATATAACAAAAATATTATATATCATGTTTCTCTAAAATATGGTATTATATATAGAATACCAATAAATCCATTCTACAATAATATCTATAATTTTAAAAATTTCCAATCTATATTCTCATTCTATGTTTTATAATATATAGTTCATAAGGTTTCTATAAAATAATACTCTGATAAAAAAAAATAATTCCCCCAACTACAGTAATTAGGAGTTGGTGGATTATTTATTACATGGTAATCAGAATATGTGAGATTACATTACCATGATCAATGTTATAGAAAAATATTAAATTACACAATGTAAAGTTAATAAACCTAAATATAAATCATTATTCATTTGTGATATTTATAGGGTTGATTATTTATAGTATTCCACTTTATTACCTGGTGAAATTGGAATCAAAATTAAAGGTTGAGCTCATTTGATCAGAAACGGACAACATATAAATATAGATTTGATAAATACCTACATAAATTAAACTAGAACCTTTTTTATGGTTGGAATAGAGATTTTGAATCTCTTGTATCATATCCCAAAGAGTATCAAACCAAATGTGTATCAAAGACCAATTATTGTAAATTGAGTGATGATCGAGATCATACTAGGACATACTTTTAATGGTCATAACACCATGGTCAATATGTTCCAAATCCACTTCCACTTTTTAGTTTTTAAATAAGGATTTCATTACTAGGAAAATCACACAATATTTTTTAAACAGTACAAATTATGATGTTTTTATGGATATTGGAATTTTTTATCATTATAATGAATTAAAAATATAGTTTATTTATAATAATGGTGATATATCATTTATAAAAATAAATAATAGTTTCATTTATCATTAAAATGGAAAAGAATTTTATATAGTAAAATAATTAAATAAAGAGAATATAATAGTGAACATTACTATGAATGGTATCTTCTTATAGCTTTATAAGAGAACTTTAGAGCCATGGATATATATTTGAGAGAATATTGGTGGGAATGATTGGAACATAATTATTAGTTTATTTTTAATTAAAGGAATTTCAAGAATGATTGGGTATTTATATCTAATGAGGGATTATTTTTTGTAAATTTCTAAACATAGCCCTTTGAAATATTGGTTGTGAAAAATGAAAATCCATAAGATTACTCATTGTTTCGGATCATGAATTTTGTTATGTAAGTCCTAGTTTTAAAAGGATTTAAATTTAAGAATCTTACTCCATAATGTTTTATTACATTAGTCATGGGAATAAAAAATTTCATCAAAATATTTTTTTAATACATTATTTCCAATTTTTTAATTTGGAGTGTTATTTATATACTTGGTAAATAATTTCAATTAAATAAAGTAAAAAATCTTATAATAAAACATTGTATTTTGGATCATGTATTCCAAAATATTAATTATTAAAATATCATTGAAGTGTCCTTAAAATTATGAGATCACATAGAGGTGTAGGTGGTAAATCGTTGATCCCTTTTTCTTTTTACAAATTTTTTATTTTCAATTAAACCTCTATGGATAGTAAAGTACTTGATCCACTCTTCTCCTGTATCTTATATTCTTGAGGAATAATAATATAAAAAATAATTCATGAACCTAAGTATTTATATGGTATGGTATAAATACTTACTCTTTGTCATGTTTCTTATTCCTCCTAATAGAAATTCTCCACTATAATATTATCAATTATTATAATGGTTTAAGAAAAAACTAGTTACACTACCCTGTAGTAATTCATTTAGTTGATTATGTTATACCTTCTAAAAATCTAACTCTTTCACCTCAGTTGGTTTACCCACAGCCCCCCCCCCCAACAACCTTATTCTTCTAAATCCTCTTTTGAAACAAGGTATACCACATACTATCATTAACAAGCTCATTATTATATTTCATATTGATCTACTGTAGGATAATATCTTGATGGTCCACCATGATCATACTAGATAACACATTCTCATGAACCTATTCAAGTACCTTTTCAAAGCTTTTAATCTTGCTCAATAAACATTGATCACCTATGTATGATTATGTTGATTATTGAAAATAAACTTGGATATATATTATTTCTTCTTCTGATGAAGACCTGGCCTCAATTATATGTGTTAAAGTGGTTCACAAAAATTATTCAATAATATTTTATGAAATAAATATCATGCACAATCCCAATTCTTTCATATACTCTTCATGCATGATCAACAACCTACATGGGCTTCTTAGTATAATAACCCAAAAATATAATTTTTTTCATTATTATTTTATATTTTTTAAAACATTTTTTCTTCATTATTAAATTTCAAATGATTCTTATTGTGTACATGTGTTTAATAGTCACGTGAATTCGTGATAGTTATGTCTTATTCCACTTTTTCATGACCTAGTAGGGTTTAAGAAATATTTCTTCATTACCTTCTCCTGATTCAAGTAAGTATTTTCAATTATTCTCCTATATCATATGAATATATAATGTGATGTCTCAAGTTCATTTATTAGGGCCTTAACATGGCCCAATAACATTTTATATGTTTAATCGTGGGAGAATGGTTCTTTGTATGGAAGATTCTTTGTGTGATAAGAGGTGTTCATGGGATCATATCAAATGTATTCATATAGACTATATATGGGTTCCTTACCTTTTCTTTAATGTAGAAAAGTTTGGTTCACAACTTACTCATTGGTTTAATAGAATCACATGGTATTATTCATGTAACAACCCGAGATTTTATAAGATACAATCTTTTTAATTTCATTCATATCTTCTATTGTACGACACACCAAGATTATCTTGCGCTATACGCAACACCGTATTAGCTTGCAGTATACGCAACACTTTTATTGGCTCTTGTTACACACAATTTCAAGTTCATTTGATAGAAGTTATTCTACGCAACATTGAGTGTATATATATATATATATATATTCAATGTATAAATAAAATATGGTTGGATTCTATTATACGAAACAACAAAGGACTTGTGAACTACACACAACCCTGACTTGGCTTGCATTACACGCAAACGCGACCTTCCTCGATAGCGTGTCTTGTACGCAATACAGGATTTTACTAAACAACGATATATTATTATAATATTGTTATGAACTAGCCGTTATGAATAGTGTTAACTAAATTTTGAATTTTATAACATTATTATTCATCTTACACATTTCTAGAACATGTTATAAGAACAAAATAATTTTTTTGGGTAGAATAAGTATTT
Source organism: Viscum album (assembly GCA_963277665.1). Classification (NCBI taxonomy): domain Eukaryota; kingdom Viridiplantae; phylum Streptophyta; class Magnoliopsida; order Santalales; family Viscaceae; genus Viscum; species Viscum album. The sequence goes on from OY728128.1 coordinate 1,325,073,417, forward strand.
TTCAAAAAATGCAGTTTTGCCGCAGTTTGATGGCGCACCCACTATAAATCTAGTTTTTGACATGTTTATAAGTTCAATTTGTCAAAATAAAATTCTTCTTTTGAATCAGGATATAAAAATTTACATTAGATAAAGTTTTGATATTTTTCCGATAACTTTCATATTTTAATGAATAGTAAAAACACGCTATATTTTAATTAAAAACAACTTTTTTCATTGTAATATCTTATGTGGTTAAATTACAATATTGAATGTTTTTAAAGTATAAATAGAATATATTTTTACCATTTAATATAATTTATGTCATTAGCATTGATTTTACCTTGAATTCGTAGGTTAAATCAATTCAATCTTTTGCAATGTTTTAAAGAAAAACCCATTTTCTTTCGACAACGGGATTAATTTTAATTTAATTTCTGCAACTTTTGTTTATTGAATTTGGAAAAATGGATTCCATATTTGGATTCAGTGTATCCAAATTATGTTAATAAGCTACTTTTTATTTTTGGGAATTATGAATAGTAACTACGGTAAATTTTATTTACCATAGTTAAATGTAAATCGGGTAATTAAGGGTAAATATAATATTTTAAAATTACCCTAACAAATGTCAAAATCCTATTGGATGACTAAAAGTAGACCCATATCACCTAAGGGTCGGATTAGATTCATTTAATTAAATTTTTTCTATGAAAATAATTTTATTATTATTAAAACCAAAGAATGTGACAACATGTCACTTTCTTAAATCTTATAAGTATAATAATTTTAATCTAGTGATAAACTTCATGAAACATCGAAAAAGAATAGTCTCCAGAAATCTAATACAATTATATAAATCATATGAATTTATTTAGAATTTATAGGGATTAAATAATTATCATTTATTATGACACAAAGATGATGCAGTAATTGTCTTATTAATGAAATATTGACATAATTGATGTTATAAATGCCCAAATAAATGTAATTTGAGACTTTTTATGACTTAAATTAATTTTATAGGTTAATATGACATGTTATTGTTGATATAAGTAACTTGGTTCGAACTTATCATTCTGTTATGAATTTCATAAAAAACATGTACCAAATATTGTGAAAATTGACATAAATTAGTTTTTTTAAAACAAATATTATATTATTAATTGTTATTTAATTCCTAAAAATCTAAGGTTCAGAAAAATGACTTAGAAAAGAATATATATATTAATAATAAAAACCTTGGGGTTCTTTTGGCTTGTTATGGTATGTTTATTGACCATATAGTGTAAGAATACAAAAAGACACGGTAAAAGTTAAATTATTTAACTTAGAGTTAAATCTAATTGATAAGGTTAAAATAATAACTTAACTTGTCTAAATCCTATTGGATGAGAGGATTTCTACTCATCCCCACTTTATCTTCGAAATAAGACCCTTTGGAACCATTATAAACCGAATTTTCCCTTAATGTAAAATAATATTTTGAGATTTTCCTAAGGTGCCCCTCTCCTCCATTATAAAAGGGAACCTCCTCCCTCTCCTCCTCACACCTATTTGAGCATTCATGCTCGGCCAACCCCTGTAAAAATCTCTTATCCACTTCCCTATTATCATCCTAGAGGTCTTGGTATTCTTCAAAGACCATCCTTAGTTCTTTAAGTGGAGGTTAAGTGAAGGCGCGTCAAAAAGAGGTAATATCCATTACCGATCTTTTTCAATTTCTTTCTTCTTCAACTTCTTCTTCTTTAGTTGTTTCATGATAAAGTAATAACATCAGTATTTCTTATATACTGATATTTTATTATAAATATGAAACAACTCTAATTAACCTTCTATCCATCCTACGGGAAAAGGAAATCACCGCGCGTGCGTACGTACGGAATACCGTCTCCACGCCGTGGTGTAATCTATTTTCCACCACCACCTTACTTGGATGGGTATAATGGTGTAAATAATAACTATATATGATTAATTTAAAGTTATATTTATTCGGAAATAGTATACATACACTCCAATACAGTTCCACGATCATGAAAATGATATCATCACTCGTGCATACGTACGGACTACCGTCTCCACGACGCGATGAGATTCATTCTCCACTTTAACCATTCATGAATGATTATAAAGTATATATAATAAGTAGTCACGAAATATATGAAATAATAATGATACAGGATTTATGTGTATATATATGTATGTCATATACTTAATTCCATTCAAATCAATAAGGAAACGAAAACAGCGTTCATGCGTACGTACAGCCTACCGTCTCCATGAACGGTGTATTTCTTTCCATATACTGAATTATTATATATATATATTATGAATATATATTATATATAAATCATGTTTTATATTCTGTAATTAATTAATCATGATCTATGTAATCATATGAATAATTACAAGTCAAAACACAGACGATAAATGAAACAATTTTACCCAAAACGGTCTTTAACATGGAATTTACAAAAGAACGGGTAATATAAAGCCATAAGTGAACCATATATGATATCATAAAAATTTGTATGATTCTGGAATAAGTCAATGACATTATTTAAATCATTATACAGGAGGTTCGGACACATACGAATCAAATCAGACCTAAGGTAAGGGAAATATCACAATCTCATTTTTATCTGAGATTGTTTATACTTTAGTATTTACTGGGGTGTATTTTATCATCCACATCCATGTTTCCTCAATATGTAATATTATTTCCATCCACCTACAATTTTTTAAATCCTATTTTACCCTTTGGTGAGTTTTTAGTAAAAGATATGAAAGGAATCTTTTGTCGTTTTTCGTACGAGGTACTTTTTTGACTTTTCTGACAAAAGTACGAGAAAAATGTTTTTTTAACTTATACGGCATGAATGGATTTTTAAAAAATTATTTCCAAGAAGATTCCTTTACAAGTTTTCAAGTTTATTTTTAATCAAATTATTTTAGTTTAAAGTTGTATGACATGTTAAGAAAGGAAAAATGTTTTTGAAGAAGAAAGGATATTTTCTTCAAGAATGGAGTTCAAGTGTTTTATCAAAATTATTTTCCATCTAAGATAATAAAGGGTTCTGTTTTTATCCATATTATTACATTGATTTGATTATGTTGTGATGGAATTATTTTTATGAATTCCTTATTCTTATATGAATTGTTTTATGATGTCATGTTGTTTAAGAATCCCATTTTTATTACATGAGTTATGCAATGATGTATGATTTATGATTTTGTGGCACACATAAGAATGGTATCATTATGAGATGGGTGGGACCTATATCTCCCTCCAATGCATTGGGTAAAGATTTTATATCTCATGAGATAGACATGGCTGGAATGGTAGGTTATACCGGTTCAGTGAAACAGGACTGAAACGAGGAGTGAACTCGGTTCAGAAAGGGACTTTGTCCACTAAGATAGTCTCGGCAATGAGTCTTAACTAATAAGAAATGATTCTCTATGATTATGTGTGTATTCCACAAAGTTTAATGTTTTATGTTATTATTATTGGGATTACATTTCACTACTATGATTTATCCCATGTTATGAAATTATGATCTCTTTTGCAGGTTAAGATTTACAAAAGATATGTTCTTATGAATATGACGTGATTGATATTTCTTTTGTTTACCCTTACTGAGAATTTGAGCTCACCATTTTATGTTTTCATTTCCCCAGGACATAAATAAAGGATTTAGGTTTAAAAAAAAGATCTTTATGGGAGATTTTGAAGATCTTTCACCACAATTAGAAGATTATATTCCGAGTTTCCAGAGAAACTAAACTATTAAGGTCCATGGGTGTGTGTTTTTGTTATGTACTAAGTATTCTGAAAAAGTAATGTAATGTCCATGTACGTCAAGCTTCGGGTATCTACAGTTGGTATCAGAGGAAAGTTTTAGTCAACCTTTGGAAACTAGGATGTGAGAACGTTAGTGAGATCCCTAGAGATATTTCTAAGGTATGTCTAGGGATGTCCCTAAGGATAATTATACGTATAGGATATAGTCCTAGAACTATGGTAACAATCTTATAATTTAACCTAAGATGTTAGATATTGAAGTTACTCCCCCTTTATTATGATATTTGCCTCTAACACTATTCTTTTTGGGTTTTAGAAAATGGCTGGAAACAAGATGATTCATGATAATGGAGGATATTATGGACAATGGAATGATATTCTTCATGAGAAACCAAATGAAATGGGATTTGTAAGTCCAACCATCATTATTATGTTGAATCAACAATCTCATAATATGATCAATAAACTCAAATTTGGTAAGTTTCCTGACTCGGCTAATAAGAGAAAGATGGAGTTCCATGATGATCATAGAGGAAAGAAAGTTCAATTTCTCCTATGTAAATCATGTGGGAAGAGGCATCAAGGAGATTGTTTCAAATGAACTGGAAGATTCTTTGGGTGTGGAAAAGAATGACACAAAGCCAGTAAGTGCAAAGGAAAAGGTTCAGTTAACACCATGGACAAGGATAATGGTATTGCTACGACATCAACAATGATTAGATGTTTTAAATGTGGAATGTACGGGCATTATGAAAACCAATGCCCTAATGGAAAATCTCATGAAAAGAATCAGCATGGTCATATGGGTAGTATTTATGTGGATGATGATGAGGAGACTACAAATGATATATGAGCTGAAAGAAGTGTTGAAGCTCAGTCGGTTGTTTTAGAAGGTAGTGGAATGATTACATGTTTATCATGTGTAATGTTGTATAAGTAATCTCATGGTACTATAGAATAAAGAGACATCTAAGGATTGTTACACTGTTGTCTTTCCTTGAGTTTTAAAAGTGTATGAATAATGTTACCAGTATCCATGAAAGGTTATTCAGATATTTTTGGAATGTAGATGATATGTGCATAATGAAGGGATAAGGAGAAAATTAAATGTTTGATAGTATTCATGAGCTCATGACTAATATAAGGAGAACATTATATCATGGTTTAAGTATATAGAATTTTGAGGATTTTGGTATGTGGAAAGTGTTAACATTTAACTACATTCATCTTTTCACTAAGGTTCAATGGGTATTCAAGAGAATACATGATTAAGGCCTTTGAATGTTTAGAATGTGACCAACAAGACATATCTTATGATATATGGGGATCAACGATGGTATTAAATCTCTGGTAATCGTTTTCACTATATTATGAGAGTGGACTGTAGTATTATGGATAAGCCTAAAGATTGGATGGATTATGTTGGACATAAGTTAGTATTGTTTAAGGATAAACCTTTTTTTTGATATTGTTGATGGGATGTTATAGTAATATAGCTTTAGAAAAAGGACAACCTGCAGGACGGGCGACAGCCCATCGCGGCGGACAAGGCCGTGGGAATCGAACCCACAACCGAAATGGGACTGGCCTTTATCGCCTACCACTGGCCTACAGGAAGTCCCTGTTTAGTAGAAACTAGTTTTATTATATTAAGGAGTATGATATATGATGTATAAGTCCATTTTAGGAACTATATAAGATTAATCTCACTATAGATGGACTTATGTATTTTTTTGATAACTTTTCTAACCTTTTGTTTGAGACAGCTGGAATGACCCATCATTCTATCACATGATCTGCTAACACATCACGAATGACAAATTCAACTTCATTTCTTTAAGAGATGAAGTGGAAATTGTCCAAAGAATGACAAATAGTGAGACTATACCAAAATCATGAAAGTATTTCTTCTAATTCCAATTTCATCAACTTTAGGGAAATGATCTTGAAAAACCAAAAATGTTGTCCTACTGCCCTTATATCCGATGAATCATATGGTACCTTAGATAATCAAAAATCTATGGCTTTGTGATTGTTGGCTTTTTCATAGCCACGTTCTCTACCACTCTCCATCAGAACATGATGGTTAGATTACTCTTCCATATCCATATTTTCACCTATGTGGAAACCCAGTGATTAGTTTATTTGGGTAACCGTTATGTTTCATACTTTTTTTTTAAGATTGGTTTTGGTATTCCTTTTTACGATGTGGGTTTCTATTAAAGAAACTTTCGAATAGTAAACCATTTATAACCCCGACGAATTTCGAGTGCGAAATTCATTTTATGGGCGGTAGACTGTAACAACCCGAGATTTTATAAGATACATTATTTTTAATTTCATTCATATCTCCTATTGTACGACACACCAAGATTATCTTGCGCTATACGCAACACTGTATTAGCTTGCAGTATACGCAACACTTTTCTTGGCTCTTGTATCACACAATTTCATGTTCGTTTGATAGAAGTTATTCTACATAACATTGAGTGTATATATATATATATATATTCAATGTATAAATAAAATATGGTTGGATTCTATTATACGCAACAACAAAGGAGTTGTGCACTACACACAACCCTGACTTGGCTTCCATTACACGCAAACGCGACCTTCCTCGATAGCGTGTCTTGTACGCAATACTGGGTTTTACTAAACAATGATATATTATTATAATATTGTTATGAACTAGCCGTTATGAATACTGTTAACTAAATTTTGAATTTTATAACATTATTATTCATCTTACACATTTCTAGAACATGGTATAAGAACAAAATAAATTTTTCGGGTAAAATAAGTATTTTTCAAAAAATGCAGTTTTGCCGCCTTTTGATGGCGTACCCACTTTAAATCTAGTTTTTGACATGTTTATAAGTTCAATTTGACAAAATAAAATTCTTTTTTTGAATCAGGATATAAAAATTTACATTAGATAAAGTTTTGATATTTTTTCGATAACTTTCATATTTTAATGAATAGTAAAAACACGCTATATTTTAATTAAAAACAAATTTTTTCATCGTTATATCTTATGTGGTTAAATTATAATATTTAATGGTTTTAAAGTATAAATAGAATATATTTTTACCATTTAATATATTGTATGTCATTATCATTGATTTTACCTTGAATTCGTAGGTTAAATCAATTCAATCGTTTGCAATGTTTTAAAGAAAAACTCGTTTTCTTTCGACAACGGGATTAATTTTAATTTAATTTCTGAAACTTTTGTGTATTGAATTTGGAAAAATGGATTCCATATTTGGAATCAGTGGATCTAAATTTTGTTAATAAGCTACTTTTTATTTTTGGGAATTATGAATAGTAACTATGGTAAATTTTATTTACCATAGTTAAAGGTAAATCGGGTAATTAAGGGTAAATATAATATTTTAAAATTACCCTAAAAAATGTAAAAATCCTATTGGATGACTAAAAGTAGACCCATATCACCTAGCGGTCGGATTAGATTCATTTAATTAAATTTTTTCAATGAAAATAATTTAATTATTATTAAAACCAAAGAATGTGACAACATGTCACTTTCTTAAATCTTATAAGTATAATAATTTTAATCTAGTGATAAACTTCATGAAACATCGAACATGAATAGTCTACAGAAATATAATACAATTATCTAAATCATAGGAATTTATTTATAATTTTTAGGGATTAAATAATTATCATTTATTATGACACAAAGATGATGCAGTAATTGTCTTATTAATGAAATATTGACATAATTGATTTTATAAATGCCCAAATAAATGTAATTTGAGAATTTTTATGACTTACATTAATTTTATAGGTTAATATGACATGTTATTGTTGATATAAGTAACTTGGTTCTAACTTATCATTCTGTTATGAATTTCAAAAAAATCATGTACCAAATAGTGTCAAAATTGACATAAATTAGTTTTTTAAAACAAAAATTATATTATTAATTGTTATTTAATTGCTAAAAATCTAAGTTTCGGAAAAATGACTTAGATAATAATATATATATTAATAATAAACAACTTTGGGTTCTTTTGGCTTGTTATGGTAAGTTTATTAACCATATAGTGTAAGAAAACAAAAAGACACGGTAAAAGTTAAATTATTTAACTTAGAGTTAAATCTAATTGATAAGGTTAAAATAATAACCTAAACTTATCTAAATCCTATTGGATGAGATTATTTCGACCCATACCCACTTTAGCTTCGAAATAACACCCTTTGGAACCATTATAAACCGAATTTGACCTTAATGTAAAATAATATTTTGAGATTTTCCTAAGGTGCCCCTCTCCTCCATTATAAAAGGGCACCTCCTCCGTCTCCTCCCCACGCCAATTTGAGCATTAAATCTCGGACAAACCCTTTCTAAATCTCTTATCCACTTCCCTAGTATCATTGTAGAGGTCATGGTATTCTTCAAAGACCATCTTTAGTTCTTTAAGTGGAGGTTAAGTGAAGGCGCGTCAAAAAGAGGTAATATCCATTACCGGTCTTTTTCAATTTCTTTCTTCTTCAACTTCTTCTTATTTGGTTGTTTCATGATAAATAATAAAATAAGTATTTATTATATACGGATATGTTATTATAAATATAAAACAACTCTAATTAACCTTCTATCCATCCTATGGAAAAAGGAAATCACCGCGCGTGCGTACGTACGGAATACCGTCTCTACGTCGTGGTGTAATCTATTTTCCACCACCACCTTACTTGGATGGGTATAATGGTGTAAATAATAACTATATATTATTAATTTAAAGTGATATTGATTCTGAAATAGTATACATACACTCCAATACAGTCCCACGATCATGAGAACGATATCATCGCTCGTGCGTACATACGGACTACCGTCTCCATGACGCGATGAGATTCATTCTCCACTTTAACCATTCATGAATGATTATAAAGTATATATAATAAGTATTAATGAAATATATTACATAATAATGATAATGGAATTATGTGTATATATATTTATGTCTTCTACTTAATTCCATTCAACTCAATAAGGAAACGAAAACAGTGTTCATGCGTACATACGGCCTACCGTCTCCATGAACGGTGTATTTCTTTCCATTTACTGAATTATTATATATATATATATTCTGAATATATATTATATATAAATCATGTTTTATATTCTGGAATTAAGTAATCATGATCTAAGTAATCATATGAATAATTACAAGTCAAAACACGGACGACAAATGAAACAATTTTACCCAAAACGCTCTTTAACATGGAATTTACAAAAGAACGGGTAATATAAAACCATAAGTGAACCATATATGATAACATAACAATGAGTATGATTCTGGAATAATTCAATGACATTATTTAAATCCTTATACAGGATGTTCGGACACATACGAAGCAAATCGGACCTAAGGTAAGGGAAATATCACAATCTCATTTTTATCGGAGATTGTTTATACTTTAGTATTTACTGGGGTGTATTTTATCATCCACATCCATTTTTCCTCAATATTTAATATTATTTCCATCCACCTACAATTTTTTAAATCCTATTTTACCCTTCGGTTAGTTTTTAGTAAAATATATGAACGGAATCTTTTGTCGTTTTTCAGACGAGGTACTTTTTGACTTTTCTGACAAAAGTACGAGAAGAATGTTTTTTTAACTTATACAACATGAATGGATTTTTAAAACATTATTTACAAAAAGCTTCCTTTACAAGTTTTCAAGTTTATTTTTAATCAACTTCTTTTAGTTTAAAGTTGTATGACATGTTAATAAAGGAAAAATGTTTTTGAAGAAGAAAGGATATTTTCCTCAAGAATGGAGTTCAAGTGTTTTATCAAAATTATTTTCCATATAAGATAATAAAGGGTTCTGTTTTTATCCCTATTATTACATTGATTTTATTATGTTTTGATGGAATTATTTTTATGAGTTCCTTATTCTTATATGAATTGTTTTATGATGTCATGTTGTTTAAGAATCCCATTTTTATTACATGAGTTATACAATGATGTATGATTTATGATTTTGTGGCACACATATGAATGGTATCATTATGAAATGGGTGGGACCTATATCTCCCTCCAATGCATTGGGTAAAGATTTTATATCTCATGAGATAGACATGTCTGGAATGGTAGGTTATACCGGTTCAGTGAAACAGGACTGAAATAAGGAGTGAACTCGGTTCAGAAAGGGACTTTGTCCACTAAGATAGTCTTGGCAATGAATCTTGACTAATAAGAAATGATTCTCTATGATTATGTGTGTATGCCACAAAGTTTCATGTTTTAAGTTATGATTATTGTGATTACATTTCACTACTATGATTTATCCCATGTTATGAAATTATTATCTCTTTTACAGGTTAATATTTCTAAAAGATATGTTCTTATGAATATGAAGTGATTGATATTTCTTTTGTTTACCCTTACTGAGCATTTGAGCTCACACTTTTATGTTTTCTTTTCCCCAGGACATAAAGAAAGGATTTAGGTTTTAAAAAAAAGAAGATCTTTATGGGAGATGTTGAAGATCTTTCACCACGATTTGAATATTATATTCCGAGTTTCCAAAGACACTAAACTATTACAGTCCTTGTGTGTGTGTTTTTGTTATGTACTAAATATTCTGAAAAAGTAATGTAATGTCCATGTACGTCAAGCTTCAGGTCTCTATAATTCACCTTCTTGTGAATGAATCACGTGGGAACTCTATTTTTCAAGATATATCTCCAAATTTCTCCAAGATACAAAACCCTTCCCTTTTTATTCCCTTATGTATATAGGTATTGTAGAATAGCCTAGTCATCTAATTTTTATGTAACGAAATTGAATTATTAAATTTCTAAATATTTGGGAGTACCACATTCATTTTGAATGGTTAAAAGTCTTGACATCATCATATGTTCTCAAAGAGATTTTGTGATCACCTGATAACTTTTCTGGATGAAGTATCACCTCAGCGCTTTACATGATCTTATTTCCTTCATTCAACACATCATATAATAGTCTATGGAAAAAATCTTGAAACTCCATTATTATTCATGTGATAATATGTGTAAATGAAGGGATCTTCTTGTGAATGAATTTATGTTCTTATTTATAAAACTGCATCTCATGATCACACGGTTTTTTATGTAATCTAAAGTGAATCATGTGATGTCACAGATACATCAGATGAACAATTTTTTTTGATTTTAATGTATTTCATTTTTTTTATATGATAATTTATTTTTAAGTGTTTTTTTATTGAATCATCACATGAATGAAATACATTCATTACATTCATGGATCTTGTTCTATTATCCTTGTCTCAACCCTTTTGTTTGATTAGTGGGAATTCTCATCATGTGATGGTTATTTTTATTTGATAAAATATGCATAATAAAAAACAATCAATTACTTAAGGATTTAGATTATTGGGTTAATCAAATATGTACCATGTTAATGATCAAGTGGATAAGATATATTTGATTTAGTAGTGCATATTATAACTCTCTTTTAACTATATGGGTAAATAGTGTCACAATTCTTCTTTCCCATAGAAACATTTCAACTAAACTAGGATACACTTCATAATAAATCTCATGCCATAACTCATTCGACATAGACAAATGAGATCATCACCTATAACACCATTTCAACACATACCTCATGTGGCTTTACCCACATGTGTGTTCCCACTGGCCCCTGTGGGCACTATATGCATCCACTCTCTTCTATAGAACTATTCAGGGCCTAGAGAGATATAAACCAAACTCTTTCACAAATCAAAATTAGCCCATGTTGTCTACCATGGGCATGGTTGACCTCTCTTGGACTAATTTATCATGGTTGATCCATAGCCTTTGATGGCTAATATGGTTTTCCCCTTTTTTATAAAACATATTATAAAATTCATAGAATATATTCTAAGTATATAATATATTATCACAACAATAATCATAAAATTATAAACATATAATTCATAATTACCCTTTATTCAATTGCATTTATTTTCCATGTCATTCTTCTTCAATATATTTTTTAAAAAAAAGTCATCACTGAAAGAGGTCTTAGAACTTTTGATCACATAAATAATCATCATATTTTCATGGAAAATTTCATGATCATGAAATCCAAATCCATCAAGTGTGTACATAAAAATTTTCCAAGGATCGTTATTTCTCCAAAATTACTAAACACATACTGATACATCATTAACAAAAAATGAAATACTACGCCTAACAATATATCTATTTGTATTTTCTTCACTATATCTTCCATATATACATATCTAGGATCCTCAACTCTCAATTTCACTACCAGAGTTTTTTGAGGCTTCGAGTCTCCTGAACTTGACCCTAGTGGCTCACTTTGATCATCGAACGCCTTCAGTTGATGAATTTGACAAATTAATGTTTTGTAAATGGGACCTTTAGGATCACACGATGGTGGGTTTGATTGACAAGTATCATCTGATGATGCGCTTCTCCTTGGAGGATGATTTAGTATGTGTTTGGTCTAAATATCCTCGCTGATGTAGAGGATTCAGGTTATTTATTATTCGATGGACATTTGATCTTTTTATGAATTGGGACTCTTCCTTTGTCGCGACTTGGGTAAGACTTCCTCACCTTCCTTAGCCATTTTAGAATCTAGCTATAATTTGTATGTTAGGGAATTTTGGGGGGGAATTTCTCTGCCTTGATGCACGCACTATGTTGGTAATTCATCTAGTTAATCCACTATTCTATGTTGAGGTGGATGCTTCGAAACCACCAATTGAGTGGATTTGGATCACGGTTGGTGAGTAATTATGGTGTAGGAAAGTGTTTGTCTATGAATCATGGGTTTATTACTATCTGAGGTGCCATCGTCAGGGTCATCGGGCTAATCAATACCAATGTGGAGTCACTTCAGTCCCGGTGGAGAGAACTCATAAGGTCCCTAGCTAGAGGTAGAAGCTCATTGATGTTGTTAAGTCTAGCAATGTGTTGGTTGTCTTGGTTGTGGGAAATTACAACCTGACAGTAGCTGTAGTGTTTGAGAGGATAAAACAAGACCTCACCATGGGGGATGGTGGAAAGTGTACTAATATGGATGTTGATAATCCCGGAGGTGGTGTTGGGCATGGAGGAATTTCTGAAGTGGCATATTTTCTTGGGGATTCAATGAACTATGGGGATAGTGTACTTGAGAGACATGTTTTCTATTTATATAAATAACGATGTTGATTCGAAGGAGGTTAGGATGCTTTTGAGTTCAGCTGGTGATGGGAAAATCCAAGATGTAATACCTTGTCTGGTAGGTAAGGGGCTGAATGCGCAGCTGAAACCTGATGGTTTAAAGAGTCTAATTGATACATGCAATTGGTTTCAATCACTGGAGCCTGTAGAGGTATCTCAAGTGGAAGATAGTTCTTCAATGAAAGAAGGAAACAATATGCAGATTGTGTTAGCAGGTGCAGTGAAGGAGGTGTATGCTGGATAGGAGGTTGCGGAGCTGCCACATTTTTTAGCCAAGATAGACTGTAACAAGATGCATGAGCAGGTCTAGAAGAAGATAGATGGTTCCCAAGATTTCCTTGTTTATAGAAAATGGGTAGATGTCTCAGACAGTGACAAGGAAAACCATAGTGATATGGTTAGGCCTTCCTATAGTGATGTTGTCAAGGATGGGAAGAAGAAGTACGGTATTGTGAAGTCCACTACAACAAACTGAAGGTCGAGGAAGGACTACTCTGATTTTCCGAAGTCGACGCCCACTAGGTCCTCTTTCAAGTAATATTCATAGAAGTTGATATCTTTGTAGAAATTAAACCTTAGAAAGAATTATTACATGATCCTAAAACACTATGAAGGATTGGAATGGGAGTCCATCACTATGGAGGAAGTCAATCATGCAGGTGGTGATTGGTATGACATTTATGATATGTAATTGGTTTTCTGGTTGTGTGTACTTTTCTCTTTTATTTTAATAAATGGTTAGGGCCCTACCTCTTGAGTGACTTTCTGGGTAAATATGTACCTAAATGAAATGTTTATAACATCATCTTTAATCTCGTGAAAGTTATTCATTTAAGGTGATATATAAGAATGTTTACCAATATGTATCCTATAGACAACTTAAAAATACCATTAATACATTTCTAGTGCATAAAATATGACTCCCCCTATATTGCATCTTTATCATGATCCATCAATCCCCCATGAGAATTAGTTTGACATAATAAATTAATATGTTCATGTGTGAAGATCATACCTCATCTTCAATATTTCATCCCGTTGAATGGATACGCTCACCTCCATCAATTACATACATGTTTGTAAAAAAGAATATATATATATATATATATATATAAGGGAACAAAGATGGATCTTTGGAATTTCTCAATGAAATGAATTTTCCTTAAACATTTCATATTCTAGTGATTTTAAACTATAAATAAATTTCTATTCCAAATTATATTTTAGATTTATATTTTTAGAGAATTAGATCATAATTTAACATTTAAAACTCTTATATTACAAGGTAGTAACCTCTATTCAGTATCGATTTTTTCACAATATAATACTTTTAAAAAAACATGATTCATTTTCATGAAAAATATCCATGAAATTCACATGGAATTTTATATTCCCATACCCATCCTTATACTATTTGAAAAACAATTTAAAAATGTGGTATGGAAATAAAAATATTAATAAGATACATAAATGTAATAAATTTTTTTTTCTAGTGAAAACATGAAATTTCTTGATTAATTTTCTTTTAAAAATATTATTTTTTGACCCAAAAAGTGTATTGTTTTTTATAAATATCATTATCTTTCCATTTTAAAATAAATCAATTTCCAAGGAAACTCTTTATGAAGCATATAAAAGTTATGTAACTGACTTTGGACATCATTTTCAATATCAATTTTATAAATTGAATAACAAATATGTTCAATTTATATCCCCATATAACCAAGTGCATTGGAGGACTATCATGGACCCACCTATACATGGTTTATAATGTGACCACCCATCCTTGCTTAATAACCTTAACACATATCCTTACTTTATAAAAGAAACATCCTTCCTTAAATTATAATGGAAAAATATGTCCTCATGTTATAATGAAACCATCTATTATCAACAAAAATTCCCAATAAATATAATATTCTAAAAAACACGTAAAAGCTTGTAGTTTTCCAAATTAAATTTTTTGTGCAACCATAAGAACCAAATTTCCTGTACCAAAATACCAAAAAAAGGGAAATACTATTTTCATTGAAAAAAATATGAATTATGTTTTATAATATATACATAAAATGACATCTAAGGATGTCATATTATATAAAAAAGTGATTTTGAATGATAACTTGACCATTTCTTGTGGAAAATACCCTTTTACTTTTTAGATATAATTTTTTAAAAAATTGAACCAATATGAAAGAAAAAAAATCCTTTGAAAATATCCTTATAAACATTTAAAGGAATATTTATGGAAAATATGAGTCCTGATAGTAGGAAAATCTACTCATTCTGTATATGTTAAAAAAAACTCTTTCGATACATTTGTTGGAAAAGTCACAAAGTACCTGATTTAAAAAATGACAACAAGATTCATTTCAAAACATTTATTTGTATAAATTAAAATATGGGTAAAAATTTATATAAAAATTTATATTATAAGAGTAAAATAATTATTTAAAATATTATAATGTTTTTATGTGGAAGAAAAATAGTCTTTAAAGTGAAATATTAAAAGTTTATTTTTAAAATAAATTTCCTTACAACATGTTTAACATGTCATGTACATTTATTATCTTCCTAAATAAAAAATGGTTATTTATTTACCTTATTAATATAATTTTAATGATTATTATTCCATGTATATCAATTATTACCATTTTAAACCCAATTATTTATTCATTTAAATTTTCCTCAGAAGATTTGTTGATATTTGGTTCATCAATGAAAAATAACTTTGGTAGTTGAATATGGTCAAAGATTTCGTTATTCTACCATATTTAAAATAATAATTGAGAAATAATTATTATTATTATACATAAATTATACATTTAAATCTAAACATGGGACATATTTACGAGAAAATAACTATGTTACAATCATGCAGATGGTAGACCATACATACACATGACTAACGTTTCCATTTTTCAATGATCATTATTGGTAGAAGTAAGTGTTATTTTAACTTCTCAAAAGTATTATAATATCATATATATATATATATATTTATTTATTATTATTATTTATTTAAATATAATTATATATATCATCATTGTGATGTGGTGATGAAAAATGAATCACGTCACATTGTGGTGGTGGTAGTTCACATGTATATAGGAACAACATTATCTTAATACAGTGAATGAAAATAAATTAAATTTAATTGATATTTTATCTTAACTGAATGATAAATATGTCATTAAAATCATATATACCTTAAATTCATCATTATAACCATCTAAGGGATGTGGGGATGGAAATTGAATTACATCGGTACACGAGGTGGTATTGTGTTGTACACCCGAATGATGAATTCATCTCCCATTTGATAAAGGTTGGAGATGGATATATTCTATATCATTAAAATAATAATATAAAATTATATATACTATACTGGTGTTATTATTTTATCATGGTTGAATGAAAATAAGTTGGTTCAAGAAGGAATAAAACTAAAACAAATGGTATAAAACTATACCTCTTCATTAGAAAGTCTCCTTTGATTAAGACATTAATAATCATAATTTTGGAATTATTCATAAACAAGGCCTCTATAATGAGGATAAGTTTTCTAATATGGTATCTTGGAATGAATTATCTGAACCAAATAGGTTTTACTGTCCAATTAATTTAAAAAAATAGGATCCCTTTTTTAAGAGAGGGAATGAGTACTCTTGGACTTCCCCAAAATATTAAATTAATATAAATTATAATTCCATTAAAAAGGTTTAAAAATTAATTTAATTAAAATAAAAGATTATTATTAATCTACATCCTATAATCTAAAAAAATCATGTATTTTTGGTCAATTTTTTATACTTATCTTTTTATTTTTTCCCCTTTAAACCAACTTTAAACTTATTTTAACAACATGGTTTTATACTCTTTTAGGGTCAAGATATTTTGTATAAATAGAAAAACCAAACATAAATTCTTTATGGATGATATTATCACCCATATCCTAATAAATTGAATTAATATAAGATAATTTAAAATTATATATAATTGTATTAAATATAATTTATTATAATATATCATTAATTTTTATTTTTAGAACTATTAATTACTTTGATGTTAATAATATTAATACAACTGGTAAAATTTAAAAAAAAAATATTTTAATACATCTATAAAATGTCATGGTCATCTCTAAAGTTCATTTATTACATCAATTATCTCAAATTATATTTTTTAGTTTTCTAAAATCATATATTTTATTTATCCATTAATTGAACAACTACTCTATTAGCATTGTGTAAATATTTAAGTTACTTATATTCTAATTAAAAATTAAAAATAAATTCCCATGAGGAATATAAATTTTATAAACTTTAAAAATATATTTATAAAAAAACATATCCCTTCCTTATACCATTTTTAAATATATTATATTTATTAAAACCAAGAGTGAGACATTTTTTACTTCCCTTGAATTAAACTATTATAGAGGACATAATCGGATAGAAATGGAAAAATAATGTCATATATTTGAAATTTAAATTATTATGGGTCATATTTACTCTTAAAATAAAATTTATTCAATTTTTGGGTTCTTTTTATAATCCTTATTGTTTTATTTTAACTCTTAATTACATAATATACCCGTTAACGTGGTAACAAAAAACATAAATGTCATAATTAATTTTAAATAAAAAAGGGGGAATATATACTAAATATTTACCCAATGATTTAAAATATGGAATCAAATTCTAAAAATTAAAAATATAGAGGTTTAAAAATTTAATTTACACATAAATTAGAAAAACGCAATGAAAATGGATTTTTAATTAAACTTCCATTTTAAATTTTTTTTCTACAATAAAGTATAAAATCCATTTAAAAATCATAATTGACTAATTGAAAATTATAAGTAACTAATGAAATTATATAACTAATGAAAAATTGAATTTACTTTGTAAATATTTTAATGGAAATCATTGTTTTCAGTAAAAATAATTATTTTTCATTATTCATTGTAAAAAAAACATTATAAAATATTCAAAAAAATACATCCTAAGATTATATTAAATTTTTGAATTAAAAATGATGTTAATTTTATAAAATTGTATTCTATAATTTTAAAGATATAATTTTAATTTAAAACAATATGAAATTTGTTTGATAAAAAAATTATTTATTTATTTTATAAAAATTAATTAATATATTTAAAATGAATATAACTATATTATTCAAGAATAATAATAAACATAAAAATAATTTATTCTATTATATAGTATGTTGTTACATTCTCCACCCTTTTTGAAATTTCATCCTCAAAATCGTATTCACTTTTTAAATAAGTGGGGATATTTTTCCTCCATAACATTTAAAGATTCCCTTTGAACTGATTCAACCATATTTTTTATTCAGAAAACATTAACCTACATAATTATATTATTCTTAAATAATATCTATATTTAGTCATGAATTTGAACTAGTTTTTCCTCATAATGATGGTTATCATCAATCAGAACTATTTTAAAGTTCAAAACATGATTTGAATCTGAGCCATATTTACTTAACATTGAAACATGAAATATGTAGTGTACATAGAATAAACTCATAGGAAAATATGCTTTCAAAGAAACTAAATAAAAATTATCTATGATTTTATACCATCCAATGAATTATAGACTAAAATTCATCTATTTTTCAAAATACAAAATTATTTTCAGTGGAGATAATTTTAGAAAAACATGATCACCTACTTCAAATTTGAAATACTTTAATTGGATATCTACATGGATTTTCTGACTCTTATGATTCATCCTCATATATTACTGAATGATCTTCTCATTCTCATCCATTTTATTTTCCCACTCTATTCACATAATCTTCCTTTCTTCTACTTCATGCCAAAAAGATAGAGTCCAAAATCACTTTCCATATAATGCCTCAAAATATTCCATCTATATATTGGAAGAAAAACTATAATTATAAGAAAATACAAAGAAATAGATTTTTTTATCTCAACTTCCATGGTAATCCATTGAACAATCTCGAAACATGTCTTATAATTTCTTAATGATTCCCTAAAACTGTCCCTCAAATGAGGATTAAAATATTTATTGAAATTTATTTAATTTCCTAAATACATTTAATGTCCTCCCCATAAATTAATTGTAAACCAGGGATCATATTTAAATAAAATGGTGAGAGTAACTCCATGTAACTTGGATATCTTGTTAAGATATAGTTGAGAAAATTAATATGATAACATAATATCTTGAATGGAAATAAAATCAATGTGTTTAGTTAATTGGTTAACAATACCCAACATTTCAATATTACCTTGATAATCCCATGGAAATAACACTAGAAAATCCATGGATATATTTTCTTATTTCTACTTTATAGTTGGAAGAGAATGAAACATCCCATTTTATAATTTTCTTTATTCTTTAACAAGTAGAAAAGATAATATTTTCATAGAATATTCAGTAATATATATTTTAATTTCATCCCTCCAAAAATACTCTTAAAGGTATCTATTCATCTTAATGATTTTAGGATAAATGGAAAATTTTGAACAATGATCTTGTCTCAATAATTCATTCTTTATTTGAGAGTCACAATCCACATATAATATTTTTTTCAAATATAGAATCACATTAATTTTAAAAATCAAATTCATTAAACTTTCCCTTTTAACCAATTCTAAAACATCCTTTAAATCACGTTTATCTTCTAATCTTTCTTAATTAATTCTGATAGAGACAATTATACTAAAACCTGATACAAAACGGTGGTAGTTCCAACATCTACAACGAATATACGAAAATTCATCAAATCCTTAATCAAAATTTTATGTTTTAAATATACCATGGTCAAAGTATCATTTTTTTATGACTCAAGAAATTATAAACTTTGTTTTGTTTTCAATGATGGCAATGAATCATACAATCATTATCTTTTATCAATTGCATCAATCTTCTATACCATATCATCAACTCTTTTGAGTGAATATATACTTCAAAATTTTATGATTACTATATATATCACATTTTTCACCTTATAAATTATGTCTCTATATTTTTAAGAAAACAAATATAAATCAATTCCAAATCATATATAGCATAATTTTTTAATGTAGTTTTATTTTACAAGAAGTATGAGAAATTAACTAATTATCCAACATCAAGAAAAAACAAAGTCCCTTCAAAAAATAATCATTATAGATGATGAACTCATAATTCTTAGAGTTAATGGAAAAAATTGGAGAAATAAACAAACTAATTTTTAGTTACTAGAAAACAATCATCACATTGTTTTCTCCAAATAACTTTAATTACTCTTCTCGTTAACTTAGTTAGTGGGATAGAAAACTGAGTAATGTTTTTAAAAAATTGTAGGTAGTAACATGCTAAACCAATAAAACTAGGAATCTGTATGAAATGTATTAGTCTTTTCCATTCATTAAAAAAACATCTTCTAGGGTTAACATTTATTCAATTTTAGTAACAATTTTCCCAAGGAAGGAAAAAAATTTCAACCAAAATTCACACTTACTAAATTTACATTAAAATTAATTATTTTTTTAATTTATAAAATTGTACCTAGGTCTCATTCATGATAGTCATGAATTTTAGAACATATCAATATATCATTAATTAACACAACCACAAATTTATCCAAGAACTCTCAGAAAAATATATTAATTAGATCAAAAATATAACTGGTGGATTGTAAAATTAAAAATGGAATAAATACAAACTCATAATTATTGTACCTAGTGTGGAATGTATTTTTTTAATATCTACATCCTACACATTCAACTGATTCTTCCCTGACTTTATATCAATCTTCAAAATAAAATTCCTCCCTAAATATAATAAAAAAATCATAAATACGAGGAAAAGGATACTTTTCTTAATAGTGATGTTATTCAAATCAATATAATCAATGAAAATCCTCAAAGAACCATCTTTATTTTTAAGAAAAAAGGAACACCTCATAGTTAAGTGTTAAATCTGATGTAGCCATTATCTAGAAACTCTTATATATTTTTTCAATTCGAAAATGTCTAATTGATCTATATTTTAAGGGGATTTAAAACATTATTAGCATCACGTACTATGTTATTAGAAAAAGCAACCTCCAGATTAAGAATAAAACAAACAATTTATCAGGAAAAACATCCATATATTCATTAACTATTAGAACATCACTAATTTGAATTGATTATTTTTTCAAACTATAATATGTAGGTGGATTTTACAACTATATCTAATTAAATTATCAGTTTCCCAGAAGGTTATAATAGGTATGAATTCATTGAAAAAATCATTATTGGGTATGAAATATATTTTAGAACGATATAATAAAATCCAATATATGGACAAAACAATATCAAAGTCTACTATGGGGTTTTCAACAAGATTTTCAAGAAAGACCATTCCACTCATAACAATAGGAATATTACTATAAATCTTGGTTTCTTTTTTAGTTTCAACCAGATTTTTCAAAAATAGTTATATCCTATTTTCATTAGGTGATATTCTAAATTTACATACAATTTTCTCTAAAAAGAATAAATACAAATATGCAGAGTCAAATATGGTATTGGAATAATTTGATTAAATAGACAAAATTCCTATCATGAATTCATTTGATGGACCAACATCAGCCATAATAGTATAAATTTTTCTTTTCCACACCCTTCTATTTTTCATATTGATGATTTAAACCATGTGAAACTAACCTTGGACACACATTATCATTATGAACCAAATAATTGAAACTAAAAAACCTTAACCCTAGTTTTCTACCTATTACCCCATTGTTTGATGTTTTAGGATCATTTACATTACGTTCATGGGCCATATGACTAATATTTATAAATAAAAATAATTTACCATATTTTTTAATACATTAACCATGGTTTTTTTACCACACTTATCATAGTATGGGAATTTCATTTTATTACCTCAGAACTTATTTGACAGATTCATCCCAAACACCTGCCAACCAGACCACTTCTTACTATTCTCATAACAAGGCACATATATTTTAGAAAACTTTATCTTAACTTTTTCATCAAAATAGAAAAATTTCTCGTATATTTTAAATTCTCATTAATACAAATGTCTTTATAAACGTTGTTTCAAACCAGCATAAAATATATTAAATTTATTAACAATGCCCCAAACCAAATTTTGTATGTGACTTTCTAGTATTATAAAAAAACTTATATGTTACCATATAATCCTTATTATTTTGATTTAGTGCCATGAATTGTTTCTACATTTTGATCCAAATAGTCTTAAGAAATTATTTTTACAAAAAAAACGTTCTTAAAAGAATCTCATTCCATGGAATCAAGATTTTCTTTCTCTGTAGTATTATTAATAAGATACCATAATTGGTCAACTTGAACTTCAAAACGATAATTTGAAAGGATTGAATTTTTATGTTTTAAATATACCATGACTTCAAATATGTTATCCAGAGCATCGATCAATCCTTTATGAACCACTGGATATAAGGTTCCACATAATGGTAGAGGTTTTTGTCTCAAAAAATGCTACTATATTGTCATAATTTTCTGATATAGATCTGGATACTCTCTATATTGGATTCCACCTTCATTTCTATCATGTTTCATTTGATACATTATGGAAAAAAAATTATTCTAATTAAAATCATTTTTGGATATCGATTTGGAAAGATATTTTCATCTCGATGTCATTTTACTACAACTCTCATGTTTCCTCTACAAAAACCATTCTAAATAGACTATGTTTAGATAAATAATTGTAGAAATTTTAAAATTTTTTTGTCATTTCAACTTAACTATAAGATAAAATATTCTAATTATATTATATTAATATTTTCATAAAATCTATTATTATATAAAACCCACTCTAATACCAATTGTAAGGACCTAGCCTTAAACATTAAATATTCTAGTGACTTTAAACGATAGATCAATTTTTTCCCAAATAACATTTAGGTTTAGAGATTTAAATACTTAAGCTATAACATTTACATATAAAAATATTATATTATAAAGTGTATACCAATATAAAGAATCTATTTTTTCACAATATAATACTTTTAATATAAAATAATATTTTATTTTTTGAAAAGTCTTCACAACATTCAATATGATGTCTAATTTTAACTTACCTGTCATTATAACCTATGAAAACATTTTAAAAACATGGGATTAGAACAATAAGATCAGTAAAAGACATAAATAGAATAAAGCTTTTAGTCTAGTGAAAAACATGAAAATTCATGAACATTATTATCATAAAAAATATCTTTTACCATAAAAGGGTATCATCTTTTTTGAAAAGAAAAATATATTACCTTTTAAAACTCAAAAAATTTCCATGAAAACTCATTAGAGAAAATATAAAAGTTATGTAAGTAACATGGGACATAATTTTCCATATCACTCATTCAAATATAATAAAAAATGTGGTCAACTTATATCTCTTGATTACCCAATTTATTAGAGAGAAATCATAGACCCACTTATCCTTGTTTTATAACATTACCACCCATCCATGGGTAATAACATACCCTATCATCCTTGTTTTATAATAGAACCACCTATCCTTTTTTTAAAACGGTACCACACATAATTTATTTAAAATGGAACCACCCATCACCACAAAAAATTCCCACTAAATAAAACAATGTCAAAAATAAATAAAATATTTCAGTATTCAAAATTAAAATATTCTTCTCACTAATAAGAACACAATATTAAATGCCAAAATACCCAAAAAAAGGGAAGGAGGGTTTTACATTTAATTAAATATGGAACATTATAATGGATACAAAAATCAAATAATAACTAATCATGTCATTTTATATAGAAAATTATTTTTAATGATTACTTAGAACATTTATTATGAAAAATAAACATTACATTTTTAAATCACTTACTTTAAAAAATATAAAAATATGAAGGAAAACATTTCATTTTAAAATAAACATGTAAACAACAAAATTATACTTTAATGAAAATATTTTTTGTGACTTCAGGAGAATACAATCATGTCTTATAAGTTAAGAAACATTCTTTCAGTAATATTTTCATAAAATCCACATAGCACCTCATTTGAAAAAAAAAACCTTTAAAAAAATAAAAAATTCAAACACGTGAAAAATACCTTTGAAAATTCATAATAAAATAGAAAAAAGCTTCATTAAAACATTTTTTTGAAAATAAGGTTATGGAAGAAAAATAAATTTTTAAAAGAAACATTAAAATAAGGTCTCTTACCTCGATTCTAACATGCCATGTATGTTATTTTATCATAATGTATAAAAATATGACAGTTTTTTACTTTCTAAAGAACCTTTTATAGTTTATTATTCATTTAATATCGCCCATCTCTACGTTAAATAAAATTATTTAATCATTTAATTTGGCCTTCGGAGATTTGATGATATTTGGTTCGTAAGTCCAAAATGAATTCCGTCGGTTGACAATGGTCAAAGAGATCATTATTACATCATATAAAAAAATGAAATAATATTCAATTTTATACATTAATTATACTTTTAGTCACCATCATAAAATATGGTCATGAAATATTAACTACATTACAATCTTGGAGGATGTAGTCCGTATGTACGCATGAGTAAAGATTCCATTATTCAGTGATCATTATGGATAGAAGGTAAGTAATATTTTAACTTTATATAATGATTATAATATAATATATATCATATTATTCTATTAAATATAATTATATATATAATCCATGGGATTTGTTGATGAAAAATGAATCACATCGCTTCATGGAGGTGGTAGTCCCCACATACACATTAATGATGTTATCGTATTTCAGTGAATGAAAATAAAAGAATTTAAATAGTTTATTTTGTATTTCAAGAATGATTAATAATTCATAAATATCTTATATATACCTTAAATTCCTCAATATAAGCATTTTTGATTGGTGGTTATGGAAAAAAATTGCATTAGTTTACGAGGCAGTAATTTATCATATATAGGAATGATGAATTTATATATAATTTTATGGAGGTTGGAAATTGATATAGGTTATTTACATAACATAATAACTTATAATTATATATATTATACTGGTTTTAGTATTTTATCATATTTTAAGAATTTTTTAAGGTGGTGGAAGAAGGAACAAATGGAAATATGTTGTTAAAAATTGTAGCACTTATTTGGACAGTATCCTTTGATTAACACCTTATAAACTATGAGGATGGTATTTTTCCAAATCATATACATAAATAATGAGTTAAGAGATTATATTAAGGTCTATAGGTAGGTATTGTATGATAAAAATGAGTTTTATAATGTAAATTATTAAGAAAAATATGATTTCTTTTACAAGTGAGGGGATGGGCAATCTATGAATTTCTTAAAATAGTAAAATAATATAATTTAATATTCAATTAAAAATGGATCAAAATAGATTTATTTAAAATATATGATGATTATTACTTAAATAAATATCGTAATTTAAAATTTATATATTTTTTGCCTATTTTTTTATCCTTATCATTTAATTTTGACCCATTATTAACCCTTTTTAAACATACTGTGACAACATGGTTTTTTACCATTTGAGGGTCAAGATAGTTATTATAAATGGAAAAACGTCCCATAAATGGAAAATTGATTCTATTATAAACCTTACCCCAATAATTTTTCTAAATATATTATTTTTAGTATTTTCGTAACATTTAATAAAACATTATTTATTATAATATATCAATAATGCCAATTTTTTGAACTACTCGTTACTTTGACCATAGAAACTTCAAGACAAAAAGTGATATTTTAATTAAATATCCTAATATATCCCTAAAATTTCATGGTATACTATAAAATTATTTAATTTTATTAATTATTTAAAATTATATTATATTTATATTTTAATATCATTTATTTGATTTTCTATTCATTGAATTATCATTATATCAACGATCTGTAAATATTGAATTTAATTATATCCTAACTAAAAAATAAAAATCAATTACCATAGTGAAGATGAATATTTTAAAATTAAAATTATTATTAATTACAAATCATATCCTATAGTAATACAAATTTTAAAAATATTATAGTTACTAAAAAAAGAGTGTGCCATTTTGACTTTACTTGAAATAAAATATTATAGGGGTCATAATCTCAACCCAATGGAAAAAAATGTCATATATTAGAAATTCTTATGATTATGTATTATTTTTACTAGTCTAAGAAAATATATTCATGTTTTGGGGTAATTTTATTGTCCTTATCATTTTATTTACAATCCATAATTATATGATTTACCCTTTACTGTAGTAACAACATTACTAAAGTTACTATTCATTTTTATTAAAAAAATGGGAATATTTAATAAATTTTAACCAACTACTTCCAAATATGGAATCCATTTAATAATTTTGAAAACACATAATTGGATGAATCTAATTTAAAATTAAACATGAAAAACCAAACAAAAAATATTTTTTCAGTAAAAATATTATTTTTATAATGTTAATATTTTGTATTCAAGTATAATATTTATAATAGAAACCTTAATTTAATTATTTTTAATCAAAAAAAATAATTTAATTATAAATATAATCTAAAATATAATTTTAAATTATAAACACTTAAAAATAAAATAAACTTTATAATAAAAAACAATATTTTTCACCATGTTTTGAAAAATAAAACTTTTTAGAATATTCTCAATGATTAATCCTTATATAATTTAATCATGTTAAATTAAAAAAATTAATTTAATATTTTATAATTATAATTTTATAATTTGAACATTATACTTTAAAAAAAATTTATAAGAAATGATTTTAATAAAACTATTTATTTTTTAGATTAAAAAAATTACTTCATATATTTATAATGAATATAAATATTTTATTTAAGAATACTAAAAAACATTAAAATGATTTATTATATAGTTAAGTGGGTTATTACACACTTAAATAACATTCATAATTAGATCTTCCTCTCAATATGGATAGCTTCTTCATCTTAGATTCATCACGATATGTCCATTCTTGCTTAGCTTTGTCATAATGTGTCATTGATTGTTCCTCATCGGTTGCCAATTCTAATATAGATGTATTTTCTTATTCCGTAATAGAATAATGGATTGGTTATTTAAACATATTGTTCCTATTTTCTTCCTAGTCTGGTAGAATGTTTATGCAACATTTTTTATCATGATTGGTTTATCTCCCCTTACACTCTTAAGTATTTTCAAGTCATTATGTGTAGATAAATTCACCTAAATTTTGTCTTCTTTATATTTCACTACTCTATTTGTTGTTCCTCATGATATTTTAGATATATTACTATTTATTTATTTATCTATTTGACTGGTCCAAATTAATAAACATTCTTTATTAATGTTCTCATATTATTTAATATTCTCACATAATTCATTGGTGATTATAGCTTACTTTAATATATGTATTATCTTTATATTCAAATTTTGAGAAATCTAAATTGGTGATATAACAATAAATTTATGATATTTTTATCCTTTTTTACCACATATATCATAATATTTATTCATTCTTTCAAAAAAAATTGTTTCTAG
Organism: Viscum album; assembly: GCA_963277665.1. Taxonomy (NCBI): domain Eukaryota; kingdom Viridiplantae; phylum Streptophyta; class Magnoliopsida; order Santalales; family Viscaceae; genus Viscum; species Viscum album. The sequence continues at coordinate 1,325,100,970 of OY728128.1, forward strand.
TTTAGAATATGTATTGGTCACAATTTTCTATTTCAAATAATATTTTATCATCCTCTTAACATTGATCCACTTTGATTTTTACCTCATTTTTCGTAGTGACATATTATTCCATCATAAATAAGATTTATAACCAATGACTCCACAATACCAGTAGTTTCCTCTGAATCTTGGTCATCTAGACTGATAATAGTTCTTCACAAAAGATGTTGTTATTTTCTTTTCCATTTTTTGTGTGTTTCTATTTAGTAGTAAATATTATGGATGAATTAGTCTACTCATACATTATGGAATATATTTTCTCTTTTGTTCTTTTAGTCCTTCCTGATTTAGTCTTGTCTCTTATTTATACATTTCTATAAATAAAAATTACACATTGATATCCATTAGCCATAGGAGAACCCCTTTAATGTAGAAATTTATTATCAGTGGTTTTAAAAGATTCACTCTTAAGAACAATATCTTTGGTGAGGTATTATTTTATATTCTTAATTAACTTTGATCTAAATTTAATATAGACTTTGTCTCATATATTTCTATATTTTTCTTAGAAAAACTTTCTTTAATATCATTCACCGTTAATTCAGGTTTATCTATCATCAATATATTTTTTCACTTCAATGAATGAAATTTCATTATTATTGATTTCTTACCTTCTAGGAGAATTTTATTCAAAATATAATAGTTTACATTATAGATTAGACACTTTCATCATATATTCCCTTACCTCATTGATATTTGTCTCTTCTTTCATGACATGTTTTTCATTGTCTTTTATCTATTTTATTCTCTCCTGCATGCACTTTATGTTATTCTCAAGAGTATCTTCTACATTATCTTTTATGTACCATTCTAGCCCTATTATCTATTTACCTTATATACCATTGAATGTTTATTTAGAAATTTTTTATTTTTCCATAAACTACTGATGAAATATTAAGTTCATTCATCTTATGTTCCACATTTTGATGACACATGTTCACCAATTTCCCTAATCATCATATTTATTCGAATTTTCTTTGAGTACTTCTTATTTTTATTCTTATAGATGCCTTCTCTATTCTTATTATATTTTATCATCATGTAGTCATCTTCTTCATCAGTCTCAGGGACATTGGCATTCTTCTTTGTAAAATCATTGGAATATTTTCCAACCCTATATCAGTTAGAATACATTATTGGATTCTTTCCTTTTCTTCTTCTCTCTCTATTATAAGTCCTTGTAAACATGGACCTCAATTTATAATAGTCCTATCAACTTCCACATATTCATATTTATATGATTTAAGTTCTTCTTAAACACTACTTTAACTTTTTATCATGGATTTAATGGTAGTGTCACCTTTTTATTTCCTAATAAAAGCTTGTATTTTTCTAATTTAATATGTTATGACAATATTATAAAGTTCATGAAATAATAGATATTACCAGTCTTCTAGTATAAAAACTTTTGAATCAAATCTATCTGGAAATTTTATCATAAACTTCTTAACAATATTTTAGTCATCTATATTTTCCCCAAGACCTATGATGCTACTGAAAATCTCACTTACTCTTGTAAAATATTAAGTAACACTTGTATCATCACCCATTTTGATATCTTCAAATATTCTTCTCAGGATTTTCAACATAGTTTCTTTGACATTAATATTTCCTTTATCACTTCTTTGCATTTTATCCCAGATTTCCTTAGCAGTTTGGAGACCTAGGAATTTAGTGTAAACCTTTTCTTATAAATCCATTAGGATTTCATTTAGATCCTTACTATCGATATCCATGTCCTTATTATATTTAGAAGTTATAGGATCATTTTAAATTATTAGAGAAAACCCCACTATAGTTGTATCTTTCACTTCTAACCCATGTTACATAAGGTATAGTATCATCCTATTTTTTCAATTATAGTTATCACTATTGTAATTAAAACACCACTATAATTTACTACATACATTTTATCCATCCTCAAACGTTTGTTAGATCATTCAGAGTTGACCACATCTCTGATACTAATTGAAGTGACTGAATTTTTGTCATATTACTAAGAGGGGGAGAGTGAATCAGTGAACCCTTCTTCTTTAAACCATATTTTTATTTTCAATTAAACCTTTTTGATTGGTTAAAACCTCTATACAATATTTTTTTATCCAATCCTCTTCAAAAATAATACTATAAATACATTTTCATAGAACATTAGTATTTACAATGTTTGTTATAAATACCTCCAAATTTTCTTATTGGATAACCCCAACACACATTTTACCTATCGTCATATTATTAATGATTACAATGGTTTATACATAACTATTTGTACACCCCAGTAGTTATTCTTCTAGTTGATCTCAGTTATACCCACCAACAATACAACTCTTCTTCCTCAAATGGTTAAACACCAAACCATCTTATTCTCCCAAGTCCTCTTAGGAAACCTGTCTTACCCCCCCAGTCATAATCTCTTTCCCCTCTTCTATCTCATTCTATTACTAGGTGATCTCTTGATCTTCTTTCAAAATCTTTCTGGTTCACACTATCGAATGTACATTTTGTGGTTCCTTTATAATGCTCATGGTCTTTCTTAATAAAATATGGTCACCTATATATTATTTTTTTCCTCAGGGAAACAATGCTTAGGCATATATTCTTTCATCATTTATGAATTCCCACCCGTATTAATATTTGTTAAAGTGGTGCACAAAATTTTTTTCAAACATCTTTTATTTATTAAATATCTTACAAAATATCAATTATTCCTAGTACTGTTCATAAAAGATCAACAATTTGCATCACATTATAAATATAAAAACTGAGAACAGATAATATTCTTTTCTTTATTATTTTATTTTATGTTTAACATTTTTTTCTCATATGGTTAATTTCAAGTGATTATTTACATCTGAATATGTTTGATAATAACGTGCATGCATAAAAGGTATGCCTTATTCTTATTTCATGTGAAAACCTATGGTTTACATGATGTGTCTTCATTTCCTTCGTGTAAGCCATGTAAGCCATGTGGGTTCTTCTCCTCCTTTTCATGAAGATACCACACATGGTATCAAGGTCCACCACAAAATGGATTCACATGACCAAGACACTATTTCCAAGTTTCTTTCATAATAAGAGTTTTTTATTCAAGGATTTATTTACATGATAAGAGGAATCTACATGATCCTATCAAATGTCTTCATGTGTAGAGAAGGTTCATTATGAGATAATTTCACGTGACCAATGCATAATTCAAAGGTTACTTATCTTTTCCTTTATACAACCAAGAGTAGTTTATGAGATAATTTTTACAATATGGAATTATGTGGGATTATTTTACTTCATAGGAATGAATCATATGGGTGGTCTATTTTTTCAAAAGAACTCTCAAAATATCAACAAGCATAGAACACCCTTCCCTCTCCAATGCCTATATTTATATAGTATTTGTTAAACATATTAAACCTAGGATTTTTATTTAATGATGAATAAATATTAAATGAATGGATATATTATAATATCCTGACAATTTTAAATGGAAAAAAGTCTTGACATCATCATGTCCTGCTGAGGTGATCACACAATCACATGATCGCTTCACATGATCAGGCATCACATTGATGATTTACATGACCTTATTTCCTTTAATAATTGCTTCATTATAGATTATATGAAAAAACTATTAATTTTCCAATATTATTCACATGATAATATGTGAAAAGTATAAAATCTTAGTGAGAATGAATTTATATTCTTATTAACATGGTCATATCTCTTGATCACAAGGTTTTTTCATAATCCAAATAGTATCATGTGTTTCCATGGCTTCATGTGATTAACTCTTGCACTACCACTCGTGATTATCATATTTTATTCCATATCTTCTTATGATTTATCAATTCATTGAATTGTTACGTGCGTGAAAGAATTTGATTGCATTCATGGCTTCATTTCGATGGTCTTTTTCTCAACCCTTTGGATTGGTCTGTGTTAATGGTCATCATGTGAGGGTTGTTTGTCTTTAATCATATCCACATAATAAAAATACACTTGGGTAGATGAGGTTTAAGAAATCCATCTTAATTAAATACATACATCCTGACATATTGTATGATAGAGATTTATTTGATCAAGTGGTACATATTATGTCCTTCTTTTTAGTAGATGGGTGATTAGTGTCATACCACATTGGCCGCATGTTGAAATTTCTCTTGTGTTGGGATAAGATTTATAATAAATATTTTTCCAACACTCTTTCAATCTGTTGATAGGGTATTAACACCCTTTAACACACAAGCCTCAAGTGGCTGCACCCATATGTGCACTTCTACCAGCCCATATAGGTGTGTTATGCACCCACTCTTTTCTATGGTCCAATACGTGTCCTAGTGGGATATGAACACACCTCTACTGCGATGCTAACTATATTAGGAAATCTCCCATGGGTTTTTTTATCTCTCAAGTCCCATATTTCCATGGTTGATCCTTATCCTTGGTAGGATGGTGTGGTTGGACCATTTTTTATAAGATATATTATAAAATACATAGAATATATTCTATGTCAAAAATATATTATAAATACAATGAGAATCAAATGGAAAACCAAAATTCCCAATATTATTTATGGACATCATAATTTACCTTCATGAAATTGCTTTTATTTTTCATGGCATTATTCTTCTTCATATTTTTGTAAAAAAAGTTTCCTCGCTAATACAATTTATGGAAATTAAGTTCCCTTCAAAAAACATTACATTGACATGGAAAATTGCTCGATCATGAAATCTAATACAAACAAGTAAATTCGTAACAATTTCCCAAGAATCACTGTTTCTCAGAACTCACCAAACACATATTGAAAATTCTTAAAAACAATTTCAATATTTTAATAATAATTTTACAACACAATTATGTTATAATACAAAACATATATGATTATTGTATTTTACTATTAAGATAAAATTTTGACATTATCATAAAATTAATAAAAATTAATTGATATATAATTTTGATGTGCTCATTTAAAATTTAATTTTCTTTTATTGAAAATAATTTAATGTTAGGAAATTTTAATTTTTTAAATAAATATTTTTTTTATTTTTAAATCATGTGTTTAGCACTAGAAATTTAAAAAAATTTCCTTATCCTAAATCTTATTTTTGTTTTATGTAATATTTGTTGGCATATATTAATATTAATTGATTAATACACATAAGATTAATTATAATTTATATAATTATAAATTAATTTTATTTGTTTTACGTGATATTTTCTCGCATTAATGTTGCATTACTACTATTATAGAAATATTTCAAATAGTCAGATTCCAAAAGTTATCTCCCAATAATAAGATTCCCATGGTCTAATTACAATAGTTATATTACCCCATATATATACAAACCATTCAAAAATTCTAAGATCATTGATATCCTTACTTTATCTTCCATGTATATTCCTATGTTTATTTTTTGATCATAATACTGAGGTTCATTGTTTACATGTTGTTCTTTATTTATTATGGACCCTTGAAATTCAAGATCATGTTATAACCCCATATCATACATTTTTTTATAATACTAGTTTTATATATTATTATAAATTTAATGTTTTTAATTTTATGTTATGTTACTTTGTGTTATAATGTACTACACTATAATGAAACATGATTATTTATTATGAGAATTTCACGATTAATACAGTTTTTCAAGGATGGATATTTCAATTGAGTGAAGATAACCAAGATATCCCCTTCCTAAAAAATATAAAAAAAATTAATGATGAATTCATTAGGGAAAAAATTAACAAGAATAATTATTATAGAAAAATTAATAATTATAAACCATATATTGGTAAAATATATGTTAACCGTGAATTTAATAAGGTGAACCAAATATTACATATATAAATATTACATCCTTAAAAATAAATATTCTATACATTTAATAATAATACATTCCCTAAAACCATAAAATTATTGTTACTTTGTAGATATAGATAAAAAAAGAGTATATAAAATATCTATGAAATATCTTACTAAGATCTTCACAACTATATTAATTCTATGACATATCATATATATAAAAAAATTATTCATATCCTAGGGAAATGGAAAAATAATAAAGGGTGAGAATTGATGTCTACTAAGAGAAAACAAGGAATATAATAGTCAGTTATTATATGCAATCATAACATGGGAATACAGGTATGAGAACATGATATTATCATATGAAAATCAAACCCAAAAATTAATTTATCATTATATTTTAATAAATCATTAGATTTTTGTGATACAAGAATCATAATTGAATTAAATATCCGGATCCATGAGACCATGTCATAGATATAATAATATGAAAACAATAGTGGGGCATAATGGTGTGACATAATCACAAGAATATAAATAATATGTCAACTCTCACTATAAATACAATCATTAAATACTATACATATTCTCAGAATAGAAAATATTACCTGGTTAATTTTGAAAATTTCATCGGAGTGAGACCAACCATGTTAAACCTATCATCATTAAGAAATAAATTAGAGGGATATAATGGAAAAACCAGTCACATAATCACAATCCATTTATATGAATTCTTTAATATCATAAAAATATTTATCAATTTATAGTAAATTAACTCATGGAAAAGATAATGAGTTTCATCAATATTACATCATCTTATTCATAAACAATATAGATAATGAATAAAAATTTAAAATTTTAATTATATCCATATTAAATTATAAGAAAAATTAATGGATGTTGATATAGATGAAAATAATATAAGAATGTTATTATTGTTTTAGGAAAAGTCCCATTTCATTTTGAAAATAAAATGTTTTTAAAATTTAAAAAAAAATAATATTAAGGAGTTTGTTTTCTTAAACCATGAAAAAATGTAAAGTAATATTAAAGGGAATATATAGTAATGATGGTTGGAAAATGTGTTCATCTGGTATACATTAAACCAAATATTATGTTCACACCTTTGGTAAAATGTACCTCATTCAGAAAATGAAAATAAGATCCCTCTAAAAAAATTCATAGAAATTAAAAATGGGTAAAAATTATTTTAATAAATAATTTGGGAATAATAATATATTTTTTTAAAATAATTTTTATGAAAATATAAAAATTTATGAAAATATTTTCATATGAAGAGATAAATAAAGCTATTTTTCATAAAAACATTATTTTCAAATTATGACTACATAGATAGAGGAAAAATTAATGAAATAACATAATATCTAGAAGTAAAGATAGGAAATGGGGTGAAAAAATATTTTTTATAGTTATATCATATAATTTTATCATCAAAACTTATGTGTAATCAATCCTGATAAACAATGATATTATAACATAAAACACTTCATACAATGGTGCATTTAGAGTCAAAAGTCTCATAAAAGAAATAAATCCAAATAAATATAAAAATTAAAAAACATAAATCTTTTTTATGGAAAATAACTAAGGGTAATTATATAACCTAATCAAAGAATATAGGTGAATAATAGAATATATGTCCCAAAAAAATATAGATTCAGATGATAAACCCTTATAAATTTGGTAACATCCAAATCAAACCCCCTTGGATGAAATAATTTCAATTTTAACTGTAAATACAATGAATTAAGAAGGATACATGATACAGAAAATTCAAATGGTACTATATAAATAATAACCCTAGATTAATGTACATTGAAATTGTGTCATTTTTTCATCACATTTCATACATTACACAAACACTTGCCCAAAAATCATATTAGTTTACTGCCTTTGAAGACATGGAAACATATATAATTGGTTTATATCCCATCTAATTCTTCTAACACCTATTTCTTCATAGCTAGATCCTTTTTTACATATCAGACTTAATATCTTTCTTAATATCCTGGGGAAAAGAAACTTAAGAAAGGGTGAGATCAGATGCTCATTAAGGGTACACAAGAGAGATACGTAAGCATAACATGAACATAAGGGGGTAAGAACAAAAGCATAGAATATGATGATAATACCTCATATATGAAAGATAAAATAAATGAGTCATGTCATAAAGATTGGAAATTCATAAGACATAAATTATAAGGGATTCAAGTGTATAAGACATGAAATCATAACATAGAAATAAGAGCCAGAATTGTGAAAGACACATAAGCCTACAAAATTATTTCTGTAGTTGTCAAGGAATCACCTCCAATATAATGACTCTATAATTTTACACATATTATTACATGATTATAATCATAATTAAACACCAAATTACAAACCATGGATTATACAGTCTAGTGTCTTTGGAAGATTATGTACATAATTAATTATCCTAAAAACATATTTTATTTAATATCCATAATGATCTCTTAACATTCATTGTGCTCACATAACGGTATATGATAACCTAGGGAATACATGAACAAAAGTGAAGAGCTAAAATCCTAGAAAGGAAATAAGCATAGAAATAAAACATAGCACATGGGTTAGAAAGAATAACATGATGACATAAAATGAATGGAACATGAATAAACATAAGGAAGAATAAAATGAATAACATTGGAAAATATAATCATGACTTCATAGGAATTTGGAAAAAACATACAACATGACATAAACATGATTCAAGGATAACCACTAAGACATGGTGGACAAAGTCCAATATTGGAATCAGGTTCACTCCTTATCCCAACATGATGTCTCGTGCGACTAAACATTACCCAATGTGTTGGATCACTATCTGGGAAAACCAATCAAAACATGTTCTTGAATATGTGTTCCACAATAATATTCATACTTAAGGAATCAAACATATACATAAGGGTATCCCATTGTAGGAATTGGGTATAATAATCTTATCAAAAGTCATAACATAAGAGAATATCATTATGGTGTCCATGAAATAAAGTAATTAAAACATACATGGAAAATCATAAACTAAAATAGGAATATATCATGATAATTGATGTTAAACCGAAGTAGATACAAGTAAAAATAATATGTAGGAAACTTTAGAAATAAAATATTTTAGTGTGGTTTAAAGAAGATATTTAAAGATTCATTATAATTGAAAAGAAATGATGGTTTATATATAACCAGAAATGAACAAAGATATATTTTCATGATAAAATGAGTGATTTTATAAAAATAATAGTGTCTTAAAATATATTTTGGAGTGGACTTTGAAGTAGGTAGAAAATTTAAAAGTTCCATTGAATCAAGATTATTTATAAGGAGGAATTGAGAAGTAAGCTATTTTAAACATGTTTTTTCCATCAAATAAGGATAATATGATCTAGATAAATGATTTTGGAACCTATAAACATAATTTATAATAATTTAAAAAAAATTTATCATGACATTAGATTAAATATAGAGAAACAGTAAACTGAAGGGAAAAAATGGAGGTTTGGGTAGAATCATATAACTTATGTCTAAAGCAGTTCTGCACTAGATCATAATGGACCGAATAATAAAATTATATTCTTTAATTAGTTAATAAATAAAATTTTATTCATTTTAATAATTGTTTATAATTTTATTATGTTCACTTATGACCTTTTTGATGTATTATAGTGTTCAATTTCATCATTTCGGACTGTTCGTTTTCTTAGTTTTCATGGTTGGTTCACTTGTATATAAGTATGGATGTTCATATAAAACAGAAATATAAAACCAGAATTGAAGTTATAAGTTAGTAATGAACATATGGAACATAAATGGATCATATAATTAATTTTTTGTATTGGGTGAGGAGGAATCATTAGATAATTAGTTTGTGATAATCATTTGGATTATTTTGGGTGATTTTCACTCACAATGATCTTGTTTTGTTTTTTTATTTAACATCATGTATAAATAATTACTAAAGAACATTAAAGATGATGTAATACATATATAATAATTTTTTAAACCAAAAAATGGTTTTATGACCAACCTGGAAGGCATTAATGGAAAATGAAAAATTTTCATCCTTGAAGGTGATAAATTAACACCTCATGAACGACATTTTCTTTTTTATAATAAAAGGGAGAATAAATGGGTTTATTGATGGATTATTCCATTATAATAATAAAATTATAATATATGTGATATAATTTATTTATCATGCCAATTAGATGAGAGTATGTTGTGAGATAATGAGAAAATAACATGAAAAGAAATAAAAAGAAAAAGGAAAGATGAATTTACCTCTTGAAGTTATCCTCCTTGAAAACTACCTAAGGGAAAGGGTTTTGTTCTTTTTATGAGACCAAGAGAACCATGATTTAGGGGAGAGTTTTTGGAAGACTATTGGTAAGAATTTTTATAAGTATCAAATCTTAGAATGTATTTGTAGAAGAGGCAGTGAGGGTCGTATTTATAGTGTAAGAGAGGGGTTTTTTCTCAATATTTTATTCATTAGTATATTAAATTTCTCAATACAAGAAATAGGGTTGATTATTGAGACCAAATATAGTAATTAGATTTTTTTAGTTCGAATTAATGGTTCTTACATCATACATGACTCAAGGAATAGTGTAGTTAAATCATAATGTATATATATCATAAATTAATGTGTTTTACTATACAACAAAAATTCATGTATTTTAGAAAAATACAAAAAATTAACCCTAAAGATTTTTTGAAAAGTATAAATCAAAAATGAAATTAATTTTATGAAAATAATTCTCTAAATATGATAGATTTTATTTTAAATTTAAATCTTCATTTACTTGGAAAATACAGATTTTAAAATTTTAGTTGAATTTATAACACTTTGAAAAAGTAATTAAGGTCTCATAAAATTGTCTTAAAATCATAATGAAATAAAATATTAATTTATGAATAAATTTTATGTATGTAAATTTTATTTTAAATTATTAAATTAATCACTAAATTTTAATTAAATATTTATTACTTATAAAAATACCAACTCTTGGATAATGATTTTTTTAAAACATTTATTTACTTATGCTATGACATAATTATATAATAATTTCATTTAAAAGATGGATAAATTTTATTTATACTTTATTGGTTGATTTTACTATTTTATTGGATAGTTTACTATTCATAAGAGTCATATTAATATTCCAAAGGTCAAGTTACAATTTCATTGTTATAGGTTCTTTAAATTCTATAAATACTTATTATTTCATTCATTCTTCATTTATAAAATTTGTATTCTTTTCTTAATGAAATTTTATGTAATTTATACTATATAACATTATTATAAGAAGGGAATATTCATAGATAAAATTTTGGGTTCTTATATTTTTCCCCCTTATGAAATTTATCCCTAAAAATTTTGTTATACATTATAATTTTTAAACAGATGTGGGTAATCCTCTTTTGTCACTTCCTCAGGTTCCCATGTTGCATCTTCAAACTTATGGTTCTGTAGTAGTACTTTTACAAGGTGAGTAGTCTTTTGGCATAGAAATTTATCTCAACATTCTTTATATATTCACTGGATTCTCCTCATATGAGAGATCAATTTCCAATTGTACCATGTTTGAATTCAATATATGTGAAGGATAAGGTGTGTACTTCCTCAATAGGAATCTGTTGAATACAACGGGTACATGAGAAACAGTTAGTGGAAGTGCTTGTCTATTGTCCATGTCTCTAACATTATCAAGAATATCAATGGGTACAATGTACTAGAGGCATAGCTTTCCTTTCTTCCCAAATTTCATGATCCTAATCCATAAAGATATGTGGAGGAATACCGTGTCCCAAAACTTAAACTCATGGTCTCATCAATGATTTTCTACATAGAACCTTTTTCAACATTGGGTTTCCTTGAAATGTTGTTGAATGGTTTTCACCTTCTCTATCATTTCTTTGACCATTTTAGGTTCTAATAGCTTACTTTCTCCAACATCATCAAATCATGTAAGTGTTCTACATCTTTTCCCATAAAGAGCTTCATATGGATCCATTTATATGCTGGAGTAGATACTATTGTTGTAAGATAATTTGACCTAAGGTAGATGTTACTTCCATCCTCCTTTTAAGTCTATAAAACAAGACCCTAACATTACTTTTATTTCTAAAAATTTCTCTCATATTTTTCATCAGTTTGAGGATTATAGGTCATACTAAAGTTCCTATCAATTCTTAGATCATGTTAGAGACATTACCAAAACATGGAGGTAAATCTTGGATCTTGATTGGATACAATCGATAGTGGTACTCCATGTAGCCTTACCACCTCTTTGATGTATATTTGTGGAATTTGATCAAGTGATATGTCCTCTATAATTAAGATAATGTGATATTTCACTATAAGACGATCCTTGACAACCCATATAGCATTTCTTCCTCTATATGTATTTTGAATTATATCGAAAAATTATATGGAAATGTTCTTCTACTTCCATGTTGATATGGGTAGTGATTACATCATCCCATTAGATTTTTTTCTTTTAACTTTAACTTGCTAACATACCTGTCACTTTTATGTATATTCATTTATATCATTTTTTATATTGTCCCACCAAAAGTTATCATAGATATCTTAATACATCTTTGTTCTCCTTTGTTGAATAATGAAGGTTGCTCTATATGCATTATTTAGAATCTATTTAATTATATCTGTATTGGATAGTACACATATTCATGGCCCAAATCTCAAGTCCCCCTCCTCATAAATTTTTGAACATTGAGGATTTACCAATTCTAAAGAATTCCACCTTTTTCTGAATTTCCACATCATTTCATTGAGATTAATTTATTTTAATCATAAGGGATGGTTGAGAAATCAGTTGAGAAAAAATTGATGATGTTCCTTCCTTAAAAATTACCTTGTTCGTTCTTTGAACATCTAAGATGATTGGATCCTTCCCAATTCTCATCATTGATAAAGATATAGGATATGTTATACATATAGGATCTTGCATCTTATTTTCTTTACTATAATGGTAGTGGATTTAGAAATCATAATCCACAATGATCTCTAACTGTCTTCGTTATCCCATATTAATATCTTTCTGTGTAAATGTATATCTATGACTCTTTTGAAAAGTATATATCTCACACTTCTCCCCATAAATATAATAAACCTATATTTTCAAGGAAAATATCATAGTTACCTACTCTAGATCATTAATGGGATTGTTTTTCTCGTTAATTATAAACTTCCTTGAGGTGTACTGTATCAATCTATCATTTTTCATAAGTACACAACATTATCCCTTCATTGAAGAATCATTGTACACAATAAGAGTTCCCCAATTTTTGGCATTGTGAGTACTGAAGTAGTGATAAGCCTCTTATTCAACTCATTAATGTAGTGTTCATTATCACTGGTCTGGAAAAACATTACTCCATTCTGAGTCAGCGTGGTTAGTGGGTTTTAAAATCATGAGATGTTCTTCACAAATCATCAGTAATACCATGCAAGATCATGGAAAATACAGATCTCTATTATCAATGTTTTCATGGGACACTCCTTGATTATCTTGGTCTTGGAAGGTTCTATATATATCCTAGTTTTGGTGATTACATACCCCAAGAATGACACATCCTCAATCTAGAACTCAAATTTTCTTCACTGGTCATAATGTTTCCCTCTTTAAAATGTATTTACCATACTATTAAAATGCTCTTCTTATTCCCCCTTGCACTTGGAGTATATCAGAATATAATCAGTAAATACTACAAAAAAATTTCAAGCTAATATCTAAATACTCTATTCATTAATTTAATGAAATTTTCTAGAGAATTATTTATTTATAAATGCATCACTATGAACTCATAGTGACCATACCTTGTTCGAAAGGTAGTCAGGGTAATATCTTTCTTCTTCACCCTTAATTGGTGATATCCAAACTAATGGTCCAACTTATAGATATAATTTTCTTTAGTTAGTTTATTGAAATATTCATCTATCCATGGTAAGGGATTCTTGTTCTTTATCGTGATTTTTTTTGAGCTCATGATAATCAATGCAAAGACACATTGATCCACGCTTCTTCTTAATGAAGATGACTGGCACATGCCGTGGTGAAGCACTCAAGCATATAAAACCCTTGTGCATGTTCTCTTCTAACAACTTCTTCAACTATTCTAGATCAATGTTGATCATTTTTAAGGGGTATTTTATATAACACATGATCTAGGAATCAGTTCAAGTGATAACTCAAACTATCGATGTGGAGGATGACCAAGAAATTCACTATGGAACACATCAGTGTAGTCCCTCACAATGGGAATGTCTTTGATCAATATTTTCTCCTCTGTCTTAGGCATTTGAGCTGGATATACATGATCATAAGTAAACATTATCCATAATTGAGATGATTATTCTGAAGTAGATTCATCTTCCTCTTTACACTTTTATATAATAAGAGGATGCTTCGGGGTGTGAAGCATGATCTCCCTTTCCCAAAAGGTGATGTTGTATTTGAATAAAGATATCCAATATATGCCTAAAATTTAATCAAACTATACTAATGGGAGTATGAAAATATTTTCATAGAGGTTCATCCCAAAGACATTAATAAGGGAGTAGTTATAAACTTTGGTTGTAGAAATTTCTCTATTTTCTGTTGTAACAAATAACTCAACCTATAAATTTAATCGTGGTTATTAAATAGTTCTATTAAAATTTCATTATATTAAAGAATGTGTTGAACCAAAATAAAATAGTACATTCGATATTACTGAATTAATAACTAGTGTACCTACCACCACATCATTTTCAAGATCCACCTCATCAGTAGTGATTACATTTCTCTTCTTTTCTATCTTAGTTGTTGATGTTGTTGACTACCTTCAAAAACCCTTAGCATAGGGTAGTTGTTTATATAATTCACATGTTCCTTAAAGTTCAAACACAACACTACATGTTGATTTTTTATCTGAACCTTTCTTTATTCTTATGTATTATTGGTATTATTCATATATGTTTGGTAGTTATTAGCCTTATTCCCTTCTCTTCCACATTTGAAGTATCTCTTGGTTCCCTTTAATAATTTTCAAGGATTCTTGTTCCCATGCGTTTTACATGTGGGATGTTGGTTATTATTTTCATAATGGGATTTATCTCCCATATTAAACTCCATTTTCCCCCTTTTCCCTGATCACATGATACCACTAAGTTACTCTAATCTCTATTTCAACTTTTAGGGAATAACGGACAGTCTCCTCATAAATTTCAAAGCCTCGAATCAGCAATGCTTTTTGTAGAATCATATTTAGTCCTCTAAATAAGATATCCTACTTCATTTCAGTGTTCATGATAAATCCATTAGTGTGTATTGAAGCCCTTGTGAAGTTTTATTTATATTCCCCAATTTACTTGGCTTCTCTATACTTTAGTCCAAGGAACCCCCTTTCCATTTTGAGGCGAAGGGTTTAGGGGAAAAATTTATTGAAAAAAAATCTTGAAATATTCCTATTCTATGGAATCTATTTCCTCCTTATAAATTTCTTTCCTGATCTGTGTCAACTATTTATCAGTTTCACAATCAAAATGATAGACTTACAACAACAAAATATTTTTTTGTGAGCATTGGAGGCCAGAGAATATCTTCTCAATAGATTTAATCCATTTTTTGTGAGGAGGGGGTCAGGAGATCTACTAAACACAGAAATCCTTTTTAGTATAAAAGATTCTACCTGAACTTGTTTTTTTAGAAGAAGGGTATTAAACGTTAATAAAGTTATTATTCATAACTATATCTAGTAAATAAATTACTATCATAAAGTTATGAGCACTCATTCCCATAATATTTTTCATTTCATTTGGGAAAACATCACATTGCCTATCACATTGACTATGAGCATTAGTTCTTCCATTTCAATCCAATAACTAACAAAAATAAATTATATTTAGGAGCCTAAAATACGTAACTAATAAGAATAATAAAAGGAAACATTTAACATAAAAGGATCAAATTGTAATGGAAAAGTATTTCCTAACTTTTTATTCCCTAGGTTCCAATATAGGTTATCCATTACCTATTACCTAACATATAATCTTATGGGAATTTTTTTATTCCCTTAATAATAGTTTATAATGAGCTTATAAATTTATCAAATCATATACCTTGAGAGTGTTAAACTATGTGCACAATAATTCTTGTTGTCACATACCAGGTTACCCTGAGTGAGGCTTAGATTACCTTTTTGGAGTTATTACTGCTTGTTATATCTATTCCAGAACAACTTCTACATATAGTATTCATACAGGGATGTATTTTTTTGATATACCACTTAAACTATACTTACCAAAATTTAGGAATGTTTTCTTATACACAGTCTTATATCTAAGGATTTCACCAGATTTTTCTAATCCTAATCCAAAAAATAATTAGATCATCCTTTGATACCAACTAAAGAAACCCTATACTTTTACACAAATTATTACATGATTTTTATCATAATTAAACATCAAATTACAAGAAAATGATAGTAAATTTTAGTGTCTTTGGAAAATTAGGTACATAATTAAACATAACTTATTTAATATTCATAATAATATCCTAGCTTCCATTGAGCTACGATAACATTATAAGATATCCTGAGGAATGCATAAATAAAAGGGATGAGCTAAAAATCCCAGTAAGAAAATAATAATAGAAATAAAACATAGCACATGGGTTTGAAAGCTTAACATGATGACATAAAATCCATGGAACAAAAATAAACATAAAAAATAATATCATGTATAACATGGGAATATATAATCATGGGATTATATGAATGTGGAAACAACATACAAAATGACATAACCATGAGCGATGGTTAACCTCCAAGACATGGTGGACAAAGTCCCATAAAGAAATACAGTTCACTCTCTATCCCAACATGATGTATCATTAGACTAAATATTACCCAATTATTTAAGAAATTATCTAGTTTCACAAATAATAACATGTTCATTAATAAGTTTTCTATCTGAATATTCATATATAAAAAATCAAACATATACATAAGGGTTACCCATGGTAAAAATTGGGTATCATAATCATGTCAAAAGGAATAACATAGGGTAATATCTTAATGGTGTCAATGAATGTAAATATTTAAACCAAAAATGGGTATTAATAATGGAAAATAGGAATAGATCATGATAATTGATTCCAAACTAATGTAAATACTGGTAAAAATATTTTATAAGAAACTTTAGAAATAAAATATTTTGGTGTCGTTTAAGGAAAATATTTAAAGATTCTTTAATACTAAAATGAAATTATTGTTGGTATAAAACTAGAAATTAACTAAGATAAATTTTCATGAAAAAAATATAGATTTTAGAAAAATAATGGTGTCTTAAACCAAATTACAGAGTGAACATTGAAGTGGGTTAAAAACCGGGAAGCTCCTCTGAATCGGGCTTGTTTATCGAGAAGAATAGAAAAGGGAACCTTTCTAAAAAATGTATTTTATATAAAAGATGGATAATCTGATCTAGAAACATGATTTCAAAACATATAAGTATAATTTATAGTAATCAAAAAAATATCATTAAATTGGAGTAAATAGTGATAATGAGAAACCTGAAGGAAAAAAATGGAGGTTCAGGTAAAATCCCTTACCCTTTGTCTGAAATGGTTCTCCACTTGATCTTAATTCCCTGAATAATAAAATTAGATTAATTAATTTATAATCATAGAACACTTTCAACATTTAATTGATTTATTATAGTTTCATTAAGTTTATTGATGACTTTTTGATGAGTTGTAGTGTTCAATTACATCGCTCATGATTGTATGATTTCTTATTTTTCTTAATCGGTTCGCTTGTATTTGATTATGGAAGTATGTGTAAAATGGAAATATAAATATAGGGTTGAAGTTACAAGTTATTAATGAAAATATGTAAGGTTAAATGTTCATATAATTAACTTGGTTATTTTGGGTATGGATGAATCATTAAATAATATGTTGGTGTCAATCGTTGGGATTATTTTGGGTAGTTTTAACTCACATTAAACTTGTTTTGTTATATTATTTAACATCATGTTCATATAATGATTACAAAAAATTACCTAGGATGAAATAAAAATATAATAAGTTTTTTTATCGAATAAAATTGTTTTATTAACAACTTTAAATTCGTTAATAGAAAATGAAATTTTTTTATCCTTAAAGATGATAAATTGACACCTCATGAACTACGTTTTCATCTATATAATAAATGGGAGACAAGAGGGGTTTAATGAATAAAAATTCCATTATAATAATTAAAATATATTATTTTTGAGGAAATGGAGTTACCATACCATTTTAATGAGAGGATATTATAAAATAATGAGAAAATAACCTGGAAATAAATTTAAAAAAAGAGGAATTTACCTCTTGAATTTCTACTCCTTAAAAACCTCTATCGGGAAATTGTTTTGTTATTTTGATTAGACCAAGAGATATTATATGTAGGTTAGAGGTTTTAAAGAGCGTTGGGAATAATTTTTACATGTTTAAAATCTTGTAAGGTTTTAGGAGAAGTGGTTGTGAGGGGTAGTATTTATAGTAGATGAGAGAGGTGTTTTCTAATTATTTTATTCATTAGTTTATTATTTTTATCCAGATAAAAATTAGTGTTGATTATTGAGATTAAATACATTAATTAGTTCATTTAGTTAAAAAAATGGTTATTACATCATCCAATAATAAAAAAATAGTTTATTTAACTTATAATTTATACATACCATATATTACTGTATTTTATTATTCACCAAAAATTCATGTATTTTAGAAAAATCTAAAAAAAATAACCTAAAAATTTTTTGATGTGTATAATTCTGAAATGAAATTCATTTTTTGAAAATAATTTATTAAATATGATAACATTAATTTTAAATTAAAATTATCATTTACATGGAAAATAAAGATTTTATAATTATAACAGATTTTATAAAACTTTGGAAAATTAATTTGGATTTTATATAATTATCATAAATTAATAAGACAACAAAATATTAATTTATGAATAAATTTTATTAAAAATAATATTTTATGTTATTAAATTATTCTTAAAATATTGATTAAATATTTATGACTTATAAAAATACCAACACTTAATTAATAATTTTTTAAAATATTTATTAACTTATACTATGTAACGTCTCGGTTTCGGGTGCCACTCAATGGGTGCCCCAACCTGGTTCTCCACATGACCTCAAACGCATTTACCCAAACGCCAGAGGCTGCCGACTAGCAGTGAGGGCCCAGGTCTGATAGTTGGGAAACTATGCCCTCAGTTGTCAAATTGTAGCACAGCGGAATAAAGTAAAGGCATACAATAAAAGCGGAAGCAATAAATTATACACATCTAAGATAAAAAACTGCAATAAAAACAACCAACAGTCCTATATAATGCTGATGCAACATGCCTCATGTTCTAAGAAAACAGCCAGAACATGTTACATAATAATATAGTACAGTATAATATAGAGTATGGAAAAGCAAAACAAAACAGTCGGTAGCATAGCAAGACTAAGCCCGGTCCCATGCTCCCTTACTCCTCAGCAGTAATCAAGTATCTGTGAAGGGACCTTTGCCCTTATCCATTCATGTAGAAATGTAATCTGTTTGGGCCGAAAAGCATTACCCAAACAGTGTGGGAGAAATAAATCCCAATAGGTACCCACCAAAGGCACGTGATCAACTGTGTGTTACCGTGAAACAATAGTGTGGAAAAGTTGACACAATAAACTAAGCATGAATCAAAAGTAACTACCTTTACTAGTTATATTGGCATTTAACATTCATTTCATTATTTGTTATTAAGAAACCACCACAGTGAATTTCTATGTAATCAATCAGTGTCCTTAGACATGCAAACTCTTACCCTAAGGTAATCAGAATCTTGCCCTTGGGAATAATATATATTTCCCTCAGGCGTACGAAGTGTCACCCTCAGGCATAGAGTCTATTGCCCACAGGCACGAAAGAAGTAGCCCTCAGGCTGAAATAACCACTGCCCTCAGGCTAAAGGTAACACTTCCCTCAGGTTAAGTAAAGCACTTCCCTCGGGCTAATCATGGAACTAGGGCATGGCCAACATATAAACAAGCAATTCACATACAATTCCTCTCGAGGCAAAAGTAATGCGCAAAATAAACATGGAATACTCTCGGGTATCCAAGTCAAATGACTAAATAGAGGAACGCACCCCCGGGGTGGTTCTGGATCCAAGCAGCAATCCCAAACAGCAGTTTATTATCACATTTAAATTACCAATAAAATTCAAGGTATTTAATTCAACAAGGCCTCAACCATACGATACCCCAACATGGGTTCGTAGAACAAAAATACACACAAACACACAACAGTTGGAAATTAAACACCAAGCCACCAACCATAAACGCCCCTGATCAGTATACTCAAATGACGTTCCACAAATCATCCCAGAACGAGGTATATTTGAGGTGAAAGAAAACTCTCTTAAACCCAAATAACTTCTATTAGAGGAATATTTGGCAAGAACTATGCTAGGAGATTAGAGAGATTACCTGTGCGGTTCCAACGAGATCGTCTAAGGTAGAAACGGATTCCCGACGCTCGATCTGGAGATCCTGGAAGATTCGGTCATCCCCTCCTGAGCTCCCATCTGGTTCTAAGCCTTCCCTGTGAATAGGGTTGGCCACTTCCCATTTTAATCAAAAAAACAAAGTGCATAGTGTGTACTTTCGAGTACACGGAGTGTACTTCCTTCATTTAACTGTTCATCTGGCGGCACTGCCAAACTGTTTATTCATCGACATGAGTACACAGCATGTATTTCCGACTACACTGCGTGTACTATCACCCAGTCGGAAGCTGCTCCCACCGCCTTACTGTTTCGACTGTCAACTGACTACACGGCATGTATAGGACCACTACATGGTGTGTAGGTAATTTTTACACCTATAGTTGCCAACATGGCTAAACACCCTTTGTACATATCCCACACAGCCAATATTACATGGAGTGTGGAAAATTACACGGCGTGTAGTCCTAAAATTTAGGATTGTTCCCCATTTTCCTTATTTTCTCAAAAACACTTAAGGAAAAGAGAATGGAAGAAACTTGTACCTCAAGAATAAGAACCGGGTTCTTACAAGCATTCCCCCTTAAAGAAATTCGTCCCTGAATTACCCTTCCAAGGGTGGTGGAGATATATCCGTGAACAAATCCGGCCACTGAGCACGTACGTCAGTCTCCCACTCCTAGGTTTTATCCTGAACTCGGCCATGCTGCCATAGCACCCATATGAGAGGAACTGACCGGCCTCGGAGAACCTTCATACTCATATCAACAATACGAATCAGATTCTCCTTAAAAACACATCTACCTCAAGATCAACCTCCTCGGGCTGAAAAAAATGAGATGGGCCTGAATGATAGCAACGCAACTTAGATACATGGAAGACGTTGTACGTGGCTCAGTACATCTGTGGTAACTGCAACCGATAAGCAACTAGCCCGAATCTTTCCAGCATCTCAAATGGCCCCACATACCTCGGTGAAAGTTTACCCTGTCTCTTGATCCGCTTGTGTCCCAACCTCGGAGAAACACGCAAGAAAACCCGATCCCCGACCATGTACTCCATGGGTCGTCTGTGGCGATCAGCATAAGATTTCTGACGAGACTGTGTTGTAGCCATCCGCTTCTGAATCAACTGAAGAAGCTCAGAAGTCTCCTGCATGAGACGTGGTCCTAGTAAAGCTTCCTCACCTGCCTCTAACCAGCACAAGGGTGATCGGCATGGCCTACTATATAAATCCTTTTAAGGTTCAATATCAATAGTTTCCTGAAAACTATTATTATAGGTAAACTTGACTAAGGGTATATGCTTCTCCCAAGAGCCCCCAAAGTCTATGACGCATGCACGCAGCATGTCCTCAATCACCTGTATGGTAAGCTATGACTGACCATCGGTCTGAGGGTGGTAAGCTATGCTTAGAAGAACCTGTGTACCCAGTGCCCTCTAAAAACTCTTCTAGAAACAAGACGTGAAATTGGCGTCCCTATCTGAAATGATAGAATGAGTAACCCCATGAAGATGTATGATTTCTTGGATATAAAACTTAGTGATCTCGTCAACTCCGAAAGTCTCCTTGATCGGAAAAAACTGATCTACCTTTGTGAGTCTATCCACAACAACCCACATAGCAGCATTGCCTCAAGGTGACCTCGACAACATCGTCACGAAGTCCATCGCGACATCATCCCATTTCCACTCTGGAATAGGTAATTGTTGTAACAGTTCGGCTGGCCTATGATGCTATGCCTTCACTTACTGACAGGTGGAACACCTCGTAACAAAACCAGCTACTCCTCTCTTCATACCCGGACACCAGTACAGACGTCTCAAGTCATGGTACATCTTGGTAACTCCGGGATGAACTTCCAATGTCGAATCATGAAACTCCCACATCAGCTCCTCGCGTATATCCCCTGAAACCCACACTCTTCCATGGAAATGCAAAACTTCATCATCGCCTATCATCCACCTAGGACAAGGGTCCTCACTTTCCACCGACTCCCATATAACTATCCCTTCTAATATGGATAGTTGTCTCATCCTCACTCTATCCAGGAGGGTAGTGGTCACAGCTAAAGATGAAAGATAGGTTTTCCCCTGACTGTCATGCACCTCCAAATGCATCTCAGAGAACAAATCCATAAGTTGTCATTCACCACTGTCCTCTTGCACTGCCTGTATCTAGGTTTTCCTGCTCAGTGCATCAGCTACTGCATTACCTTTACCAGGTGTATGGGAAAGCTCAAAATCGAAGGACTAAAGGTATTAAACCCACCTTCTCTATCTCAGGTTCAAGTCACACTAGGTAAAGATGTATTTGAGACTCTTGTGGTCCGTGAACACCACAAAATGTTCTCCCAAGAGATAATGTCTTCAACAGTGCAACGCATGAATGACTGCAGCCAACTCGATATCTTGCGTCAGGTAATTCCTCTCATGTGGCATCAACTGCTGAGACCCGTACGCAAAAACTTGATCGCCTTGCATCAACAAAGCTCCCAGCCCAATCCCTGATGCATCATAGTAAACGGTATAGCTATGCCCTAGCTCTGGGAGTATCAGGATCGGTGCTGATTTCAACCTTCCCTTCAACTCCTAGAAGGCTGTCTCGAAAGCTTCTGACCAAATGAACTTCACACCCTTTTTAGTCAAACCTTTCAATGGTTCTGAAAAGCGGGAGAAGTCTTGTATGAAGCGTCTATAGTAACTAGCTAGCCCCAAGAAACTCTGTATTTCGAAAATGTTCTTAGGATGCTCCTAGAAAACTACTACTCTCACCTTCTCTAGGTCTACAGCAACCCCTTCCTCTGAGATAATAAGACCCAGGAAGTGTAAATGGTCTATCCAAAAGTGTCACATTGAGAGCTTAGCATATAACTGATGCTCTCTCAGTGTACTCAATATGATCTCAAGATGGGTGGCATGGGTGTGTCGAGTGTGAGAGTACACCAAGATATGGTCCACAAATACTACCACAAAAGAATCTAGATAAGGATGGAATACACGGTTCATCAGATCCATGAAAACTACTGGTGCATTCGTGAGTTCGAACGACATAACCGTATACTCATATATCCCATAGCTGCTCTTGAAAGTTGTGAGAGGTATATTATATGGTCTAACACGCAACTGATGATATCTTAATCTCAAGTCAATCTTCGAGAACACTCGTGATCCATGAAGTTGATCAAAAAGATAATTAATACTTGGAAAAGGATATCGGTTCTTAACCATCAACTGGTTTAGATTTCAATAATCCACATAGAGTCTGAGGTACCGTACGCCTTCTTTACAAAGAGAACAGGAGAACCACAAGGAGAAGTACTGGGTCGGATGAACCCCTTTGCCTGTAATTCCTCAAACTGTCTCTTGAGCTCCTGCAACTCTAGTGTAGCCATCCTATAAGGAGGAATGGACACTGGTGTTGCCCTTGGCACAAGCTCAATAGGGAAATACACCTCACGCTCTGGAGGAAGACCTGAAAAGTAATCTGGGAAGACATCCCTGAAACGATCCACCACTAGAGGTAATTCCATCTGACAAGTCCCCTAATTTTATAGATATAATCTTTCAATCGGGGTTGTGATACCACCTCGCCCATGATGCTCTGGTCCAGCTCGACTCGCCTGAACATCCAATCCGCCCTTGTATAGAAACTCTCCACCCTCTAGTGACGTGAAACTCACCCTGCGATGATAGCAGTATATAAAGGCTCGAAAGGGAACCAACCAGTCCATCCCAAGAATGAAATAATATCTCGTCATCTCTAATACCTAGAGGTCCCAAATGAAGTGACACCCACAAACCTCAAGGGGGAACTCCTTGCACTAACGCACACTAGCCATTCTAGTTCCCAACGGAGTTTCTAACGTCATAACAGCAGAAGAAGTAGAAACACAGAGCCTAAGGCTCTCCACAATGGGTATAGATATAGAGTTATGTGTAGAACCTGTATCAAAAAGTAATGAATATAAAATAGAAACTACTAGAATAGTACCTCTGACAGTAGAAGGTTCGGGATCCTACTCCAGCTAGGTCTGTTGCACTGCATATGCCTGCCCAGTGTCGCGGCCCTGTGACATAGCCTGACTACCCTGAGCCATCCCACCCTGCTACCTCTGAGATCCTGGTGTCTGGCTACCACAGCCATGACCACCATCTCTACCTACACGCCCTATCATATTCCAGTTCCCCAACTGGTAAGAAGCTTCTGGTCCTGTTCCCGCATGTAGAGTCTATGCAGAACCCCTCTCTCTAGCCACTGGTAGAAATTCCCTGCAAAAGTGATGCAGATGACCCATCTTGCTGCAAGCTCGACACTCCACTGGGTCTCGTGGACCCTAAGGTATCTTGTTCCCCTACTTTCCACATTGGTAGCACATGACCTGGCCACCTGAACCATTCCACTGACTGGTACTGCCACCCTAAGATAATTCCATCTGTCTCTTCCTCTTACCAGTATAAATAGTACTAGAAACAGGTGTTGAACCGCCCTAGCCCACACCACTAGCTTCCCGCAGGTTCCTCTCTGTAATCAGCTCCTGGTTCACAATAGCATGTACTGAAGGCAACCTAAAAACATTCACCAGTGCTCCGATGTCATATCGAAGACCATCCTCAAAGGGTCTGGCACTCAGCATCTCATCACCCACCATAATGGGTGCAAAACGCTGAATCTCGGTGAAACGAGCAAAATAATCCATCACTGAAATAGTGCCCTGCTGCAGATTCATGAACTCTCAAGATCGATCTTCCCTCAGCATATCTGGGAAGAAGAAGTTATAGAATGATGTCTATAAATCTTCCCACGCCATGTCTCTGTGATGATCTGACTGGGTGGTAACATCCCACCACCTTTTGGCGGAATCACGCAGCATATAAGTCGTGATCTTGACCCTCCGCCTCGAAGGCATCTCTAGGTGCTCGAAAATAGTCTGCATCGACCCCAGCCAAGACTCCACATCCTGTGGTCTGCCATCCTCTAAAAACGTAAGTAGATGCTGTTGTTGGAAGATACATGTAAGCTTGTCCATAGATGTGGCAGCCGGAGGTGCTCCCTGAAAGGTTTGCATGAACCGCATAAAGCCTTCACTGAACTGCCCATCCGCGCCTATGTCTGGTATAACGGCTGGCACCGCATCTAGCTCTTTGGGGGGATCAACTGATAGCCCATGGACCACCATCTCTGGAGTAGAATCTTTGCCTCTCTCATGGCGAACAACATGTGAACATCTCGGAGTCATAACACTACAAGGTCAAACGCACACCTTAGATCAAGATTATCATAGTCTGAAACCGAAGGAACCAAAAGGGAAACAATAGGAAGAAGGCATTTATATTTTCACAACAAGACTACATGGCGTGTACACTAACTACACGGAGTGTACCTAACTATTCTTCCCCTTCCCGGGTCCTTCTACACGTCCAAGCCACATGAATCCTGTTAAAAAAAACTACACGGTGTGTATGGTGTAACTGTCCAACTGCCCGTGCCGTTTGTGACACAGTCAACTACTCGGCTTGAACTACACGGCGTGTTACACCCGCACACAGCGTGTACACTACTCTGTCTCCCCATCCACATGACTAAGTCCACACGGTCTATCCTTGGACAAGACTACATGGCGTGTCCCACAGGTACATGGCATCTACTAAACGAGCTCTGCCGACCCGTGCTGTTAGTTACACGGCCGGATACACGGCTCACACTACAAGGCGTGTTCCATATACACACGACATGTACATAAAAGGATTACACTTACCCGTGTTGTTAGTCACACGTCCTGATCCCAGGTCAGACCACACATCGTGTTCCACAGTGGACACGGCGTGTATATAGTAAGGTCTCCCCCATCCATGTTGTTAGTTACACGGGCGGACACCAAGTCTACACTACATGAAGTGTACTTACAGTACACGGTGTGTTCGCCCCAAGAACATACCTTCCCCGTGTCCCCGCCCACACGGTCTATGACACGGGAAGAGACTACACGGCGTGTAATTAGACTACCCGGCGTGTAATCAAAAAAATTATCTTCTTCCCGAACAGAAGAACATACACTACATGTTTAAGGTACAACACGGCGTGTATACTGGGTTTCTAGACAGTATGCCTCAGAAACTTCTCTAGAACCCAGAAAATACAAAAAAACAACACCTAAGTGCCAAATTCTGATCCGTGAGGGCCCATACTCCCTGCGAATCATAGTTTTTCATCTTATATGTGTTATAACCGGATAAACAGCCAATGATCCACCAAATTTCGGTCAATGAGGGCCCATACTCCCCAAAAAACCAAAGTTTGGCATCCATTCTATAAACAGGCACACATAATAATACCCTATCAAACAGCAGGTATCTATCCAAGTAGTTATCACAATAGCATGCTTTTACTAGCACAACATCTATCACAACAACATGCAATTTCTAATGCGCCTACATGGCATGGAAACTATGCACAACATGTGATTTCTATCATGTGACTAAATGATGCATGATATGGAATACCATCATCTCATTAGGTTGCTACTAAATAAAACCCATGAATATAATATAAATAGCACAATCACAAGTGTGTCACCCTTCAGTGAAAAGCATTTCAACTGTAAAATTTGAAAAATCAAAAGAACTACTACACGAGGTAAATTGGATTTTCCCTGTACACGGGTTAGCTACTCCCAGGAACAGCTTATTACCAACTACCGGTCTCATTATATCCCAGACTAAGGCTCCAAAAAAGAACCCCTTTAATACCACTTTGTAACGTCCTGGTTCTGGGTGCCACTCAACGAGTGACCCGACTCGGTTCGACATGTGACCTCAAGCGCATTTCCCCAAATGCCAGAGGTTTCCGACTAGCAGTGAGGGTCTAGGTCAGATAGTGGGGAAACTATGCCCTCATTTTTCAATGTGTAGTGCAGTGAAATAAAGAAAAAATCATACAACAACAGTGGAAGCAATAAACCATACACATCTAAGATAAACAACTGCAGTAAAAACATCCAACAGCCATATATAATGTTGATGCAACAAGACTCAAGTTCTAAGAAAATAGTTAGAACATGTTACAAAATAATACAGTACAATACAATATAGAGTACGGAAAAGGAAAACAAAATAGCCAGAAGCATCGCGAGCCTAATCCCAGTCCCATGCTCCCCTACTCCTCAGTAGTAATCAAGTACCTGTGAAGGGACCTTTTCCCTTATCCATTCCTGCAGAAATGTAATCTATTTGGGCCGAAAATCATGACCCAAACAGGGTGTGAGAAATAAATCCCAGTAGGCACCCACCAAACGTCCGTGCTCAACTGTGTGTAACCATGCAACAACAGTGTGCAAAATTAAATGCAATAAACTAAGCAGTACTCAAAAGTAACTAACTTTACCAGTTATATTTCCATTTAACATTCATTTCATTATTTGTTATTAAGAAACCACCACAGTGAATTTCTATGTTATCATTCAGTGTCCTCAGACAAATAAACCCTTACCCTCAGGTAATCAGAATCTTTCCCTTGGGTATAACAGATATTTCCCTTAGGCGTAAGAAGTGTTGCACTCAGGCATAGATTCTATTGCCCAGAAGCACGAAAGAAGTTTCCCTTACGGCGAAATAACCACTACCCTCAGGCTAAAGGTAACACTGACCTCATGTTAAGTAAAGCATTGCCCCCAGGTTAAGCATGTAACCGGGCCATTCCCAACATATCAACAATCAATTAACATACAATTCCTCTCGAGGAAAAAATTAATGCGCAAAATAAACAAGGCATACCCTCGGGTATCCTGGCCAAAAGGCTAAACAGAGGAACGCACCCCCAGGGTGGTCCTAGATCCAAGCAGCGATCCCAAATAGTAGTTTATTATCACATTTAAATTTCCTATACAATTCAATGTATTTAATTCAACAAGGAATCAGCCATGCGACACCCCAACATGGCTTCGAAGCACAAAAATACACACAAACGCACAATAGTTGGAAATTAAACACTAATCCACCAACCTTAAACGCCCCTAATCAGTATACTCCAATGATGTTCCACGAATCGTCTCAGAATGAGGTAGATCTGAGGTGAAAGAAAACTCACTTAAACCCGAATAACTTCCATTAGAGGATGATTTGGCAAGAACTATGCCAAGAGATGAGGGGGATTACCCGCGCAGTTCCAACTAGATCATCCGACACGGAAACGGATTCCCGACGCTCGATCTAGAGATCCATGAAGATTCTGCCATCCCCTCCCAAGATCATGTCCGGTTCTAAGACATACCTGTGAACAAGGTTGGCTACTGCCCATTTTAAAAGAAAAAACAAAGTGCACGGCGTGTACTCTCGAGTACACGGTGTGTACTTCCTTCATTTAACTGTTCATCTGGTGGCACTTCCAAATTGTTCATCCGTCGACATGAGTACATGGCGTGAATTCCTGACTACACGGCGTGTACTATCGCCCAGCTGGCGGCTACTCCCACCGCCTTATTGTTTCGGCTTCCGACTGACTACACAGTGTGTAAAGGACCACCACACGGTGTGTAGTCGGTTTTTACACCCGTAGTCACCAACATGGCTACACACCCAGTGTACTCATCCCACGTGGCCAAAAGTACATGGTGTGTGGAAACGTACATGGCATGTAGTCCTAAAAATTAGGATTGTTCCCCATATTCCTTATTTTCTCAAAAACACTTAAGGAAACGAGAAAAAAAGAAACCCATACATCAAGAATAAGAACCGGGTTCTTACATACTATGATATAATTAGATCAAAATGTCATTTATAAGATAGATAAATTGTATTTATAATTTCCTGGCTGAGGTTACTATTCTATTGGCTAGTTTACTATTTATAAGAGTCACATTTATTTTCCAAATGTAAAGTTACTATTTTTTTGGAATGGGTTCCTTAACTTCTATAAATAATTCTTATTTCATTCATTCTTTATTTATAATGTTTATATTGTGTTCTTAATGTTATTTTATTTTATTTATACAATATAACATAATTATAAGAAGGGAATTTTCATTTATTAAATTTTGGGTCGTTACAACCAATGTCATCTTAGTATTATGGGTCTACTCACTATACCATCTTCACAATCATGGTTAACTCTCATGACCATATTAGTAGCCAAGCTTCACTCCAAATACCATATTAGTAGATAAATTCCATTACTGTACCAATGTAACTCCTTGTTCCATGCATTTTTATCTAATGATATATAAATATTTTCCTAATGAATTGGAGGGAGATATTGGTCCCACACATCACATATTAAATACCATACATATTTTTTCACAAGATCATAAATAATTCATCATATCAGAACCCATGGATTGAAATGGGATTCATAAACAAAACTCAATCATTATATAACTCCTGGAAAAGAAATGGGTTTAATAAATATCATTCCATCGTAAACATATACCATTCTTTGAAAGAATAAGAATGTTATAATTTTATAATATACCTATTAAACAACAAGTAACATCAATTAATGTTATCTTAGAAGGAAAAAAATTTCTAGAAATCACTTCAAAACAATTCTTGAGGAAAATATCCATTCTTCTTTGAAAATGTTTACTTTTCATAAAATATCATTCAATATTCAAAGAAAAAAATTCATTAAAAATAAACATGTCATATTATAAGGTAATATTAAAATAGATAAGGATTCATGTCAGAGGAAAATTCCATTCAGGTTGTACAAGTTTAAAAAAAACATGTCCTTAATACTTTTTCTAGAAAAGTCACAGTGTTCCTTATTTAGAAAACGAAAAAAATAGATTCCTTTCAAACCATGTAGTAAAATTTCAAAAATAAGTAAAATGACATTAAACATCCATAGTAAAATAGTAAAAACATTTTTCGAAATCATTTTTTGAAAAAATGGACATGGAAGATAAATATTCCCTAATAAATACATAAATTGAAATATTCCCAAATATTGATGAGATATTGAAATAAATACCCATCACCTTATAATCAGAAGAATCGTATTCCACTTGACTTAAATAAAATTATATGGATATTAAAATACCCTAATAATATAGATAAAACTCTTAAAATAAATTCATGGGATGTATATACACCATGTAGAATAAACAAGTGGTGTATAAGTCATGGGTCCCACAAAAAATAATGGTGAGATAAAAATCCTTTACCATAATTATTGACTTCTTTCACACATATTAAAACCTAATTATAATAAATTTAATTTTGTTGTAAATCTACCATAGAATCATATTCATATTTATTAATTATATATATGATGTAATTATGATATAATATTTTTCATTTATTAATAATGCTATGTTCATGTTACGTATCCGGTGATATTTTCTTTGTTTTTCATTCACGTTTTCACTTCTTATCCATGGTCCTCTTACATAGAACGTTATTTCATCATCTAAATAATTATAACAATGATATAGATATAAAATTTTTATTCATTATATATTTATTCATAGTGATTCATAAAATCTAGAGATAGAAAATTGAATACACTATTCATGCAGATTATATGCCATACATAAGCATATAGGTTTTTTCATTTTTTTTAGAATAAAATAAAAGAAGTTATATGATATATTATCATTTTAGAATCATTTTTATTTCATATATAACATATATATTCATAAAATTAATCCTTATTACCATCCATGAAAAGTATAGGTGAATAATGAAAAACATCGTATCATAGAGATGGTAAGTCGTATTTTTTTACCATATATCTTCCCCTTATCTTTATTTAATATTTTAATGGTTTTAAAATAATTTAATAAAACATTACTTTCGTAAAATATCATTAGTATCAATTTTGACTATATTCATTATTTTTTTTTATAAAAATATCATAACAACAAGATATCTTGGAAGCAACTATCATAAATCATCCAAAACATGTAAAATTTATCGAGAAAATTCATTAATTCCATTATTTATATAAAATTACATTTTTTTTAATATTATTAATATCATTTATTTTTTTTCTATTATTTAAATGATAACTTCATCATCACTGAAGAATCTTTAATGTATTTATTTATTTCACAAAAATTAAAAATAAATTACCATGACAAATAAAATTATTTTATCCTTGAAATTACTAATTATAGCCTGTTTTTTATATTTTATAAACCTATATTAAAATTGACATAGTTATTGAATATATTAGAATTTTATCTTTAAAATATCTTTAAATAAAATATAATAAATTTTTTACTCTCATACAATTAAATTAAAAAGGTTATAATCTCATATCAAGGATGTTTTTGTTAAAAACCCACTCATCCAATGAAATTATTACATGTTTTAGGGTAATTTTCCATTAATTATTATATCATTTTTACACTTATTTACCCTATTTAGCTTTTAAATTATTAATAAAAAAACTACAAAATATACAATTAGTAATTCTAGAAAATGGAAGAAAAATATTTAAATAATTTAGACCGATGGATTCTAAATATTTTATGAATTTATTAAAATTTAAAAAACAAAATTTATAGTATTTAATTTATAATTTATCTCATTTATAGGGTGAGAAAAGAGGTTAGTAAAGTTAAAACATGCAAAAGATTGAAATATTTTTATATATAAATTCAATTTAAAATTGATTCCAATAACCAGATTTATATCAAATGATAAAACTTTTATCAAATTATAATTTAAAATCAATCAAAAAAATAACTTAACAATAAAAATTATTTCGATAAAAAAATTATTTTTTCAATTAAAATTTAGTATTTTTACTATTCATCAAAACATGTAACATATCAAAATAATACCAAAATTTAAACCAAATAAAATATTTATACTCTTATTTAATAAAATAAGTTTATTTTATCAAAAAGAATATATATTAAAGTGTCAAAATTAATATTGAAAATGGTTTCTCCATTAAAAGGTGGTAAAATTACACATAGAGTTTTTTATGCATAAGATTGGGTTGGTTCTTATCTAATGCCTATAAAATCTATTAGATTTATATAAAAAATATTTTATTTAATATGTAACATATATATTTTCTTAATATCATTCAATAATTATAATCTATTTATATTATTAATAAAAAACAACTTTGGGATCATTATAATAAACAAATATTTTTCATTATAATCAATTGATATATATTTTCATTTCTGATTAATTGGTAACCATTGAATTAATATTATGAACCATATATTTTAATAAGTTTGATAAAAATATTTATACCCTCTAATTTAACATCTATGTAATTATCTTATATAAATAAAATGTTTTTTTGAAAAAATTTGGTGTTGTGTGTAATGAAAGATAAGCTGGTGTTTCGTATAATACAAGACATCAAATAAATAAAATAATAAAAAGACCTATATTTCAAAAATATCAAGGTTTTAGAATATACACCTCATAACCATGAATAGGTTTGTAACATAAAACATGTATTAATGATGAAATTTTGACATTGTGAACCCTTACCTAATAGCTGATATGATTAATAAGGGATCTAGGATCATATATAGTATATTTACCTTTATCAAAAATATATAAAATTAATATTTTTTATACTTATAATATCTTATATGATTCACTTATAACATTACAATGTTGTGAAATTGATCGAACTCCGACTGAAACTGCGAATCATTTCGAAACCGGAAATATAAGATCGATCATAAGCGAAATGCATCGTTGAGAAAGAGAGTGTCCAATTTTCATATGACGGTGATAATGAAAAATTGAAATAAAAATACAAGATAAATACAAAATTTATGGGACACAATGTAGATCCAAAAGTCCACATCATTTCATTAACATATAACCATATTTATAGAGTACATGAGATCTGATCCAATAGTGAGAATATGAAAGGTTGGCCATTAAGTGGGGAATTAGTTGGGAATTGAGGAGTCATCATTATTGTCATAATTATAACCTACATTAATAACATTTCAAAACACTCCCCTTAGATGTCATAATTTTATGGAAACTTATTTAATCTACACTTAAAAAAACCATGTGGGAAAAGTAAGTGATTCCAAAATAAATGAATTCGATTTCATGCTACATAATTAAAAACCTTATCAAGAAAACCCAGTGGAAAAACATGATGAAGGGAAAAAAGATTACAGTGTTCCTAACTCCCCCAGATTACATCATTTAATTACGACTTCAGGGACATAAATTAATATTATTATTTAATTATGTCTTCTGGACATGGTAGGAAGTCCATAGGTAATAATGAATAGTCAAATTTATAATTACAACTCACGAGGAAGACCAAAAAATTTCATTAATTATAGATATCCATAATAATTTATAACATTCCCTTGGATAATTATTTATGAGGTATGATTTCCTTATTAAAAACCTCATCAACGAAAAACCCTTCAAAGGAAAACACTTGATTAGGGAAAAAGAGTACAATAACCTCAAATCCACAGAGTGTTCCCTTGTTAAAAACATTATCAAGAAAACCCAGCGGTGAAAACTTGACTAAGGGAAAAAGAGGACAACATTTACATCTACCATTCAAAATGATCATCATTTATCTCATAGAATTTCCTTGATCAATTCATAACCAAAACCTTCAGTTTCTAATTTTGGAATAATAATAACTTATACCCTTTAGATTTCAATGAATGGGGAAGAACATTATCTTGCATCATAATATGATTTATTTTCATTTGTAAGGTATATATGCACATGTACATTTATATCCTTTAGTTATTAATAAAATGTGAATTTATATTTAATCCTTCCGGGATAAGTATTTCATTCATCAATCCCTTATGTATGAAATATATCACTATTGGAAACAATAGATTTAATTATTCACTAAGGTTAAAACCATTTAAAATGTAACATTTCATCTTCAGGATTATTAATTAAAAATACTAGTACATTCAATGTAATTTCAAGATCAAATAATTCATTTATTTTAGAAAACACTTCTAGAGTTTAGATGTTTTTCAAAACACCTTAATAATAATAGGAGTACAATGATTCATTCAACCCATGAGATGATAAATTCAATTTATATTCATACTTAACATAATATGGATAAATATTATTTAGTTTACCCCATAATTTATCAGATTGGTTGAAACGTTCATAATTAATTAATAGGCTTCAGGCATTTTGAACCCTTCTAGGATTCATATATAAATATCCAAATATACAAGGAATAATATTTCTTATAATAAGATCATTGATATTCAATAGTCTTGATAGTTTGGATAATTAATCCACAACTTTATATGTTGAACATTTCATAAGTTCCTTCAACAATTTTGTGAAATTATTATGATGTCGACATCTGTCAAAATACATTACCATCAATGAGTTTTAAAAGCATTTATAGAAAATATATCATCAAAAATATCTGATTGAGATCTCATAATTTTTCTGGTACCTGTTTCACTTTTGGGAAAATATCTAAAAAGATATAATTTTTTGAAAATATTTATTTTCCTCTTCAAGGGAAAATATATTTATTGTTTTCTACTCATGATGAACAATGATTTTATATAATCAGTTCAACCACACTTCGGGTGTGTATGATTTTCAACACTTTACATTCATGTATGTGTGGAAGCATCATGTAAATGGTTTTGTAGGACCATATAATATATGGTACTCAATATTTATTTTAATCAACATGCAGAGCATGAAATGTACACTCACTGGCAGTAAATAACACATGTGATCATTTAGTGGATGCATCTTTCATATAAAAGGATCACATTGTAGGTGGGCGCACCCATATATACTCCTTCATAAGTATATGGGAAATTTATTTTCATTATAGTTTCTAATGATATAAATAATTTACCACAAAAATTGGTACCTCATGGTAAATTATTATACAAGGGGAATTCATAATGACTTAATTATAATTAATTCATTGATAATTTTGCAGACATGCATCCATTAAATAAATTTATCATTCTCCCATTGATGGATGTTTACTATGTTATCAATAAATCAATGATCGTGTATACTTGAATCAAAATGTTTCATTATAATTGATCCCAAATGGCCTAAATCATCATGTAATGTATTTGAAGTTCCAGGATCAGTAAAATTTTGGTTTACCATTATTGATTTGATTGTACACAACAAATTCTTTATAATCACTTTTATGAATGCTTGTTACATATCGAGGTACCTCTTTTGTCTCCATATGATACTAATTTTCAAGAATACAATTCATATATCTCATTGAGACTTTAGATATAACAAAGAATTACAAATTTTTACTACTAGGTAGGACTATATTCTCTCTTCTAGAGTAATTTATTAATTTTCTCTACTCGTAAATGTACTTATATGAGAATATATTAACACATATATGAGTTATTTTGAAAATTTTAATCCAAATAATATCTGTAAATATTTTTCTTCAAGATCGATGCATATAAGATTTCCATTGTAACACTACATTCTTCCATGCTACATTTTCCTTTGTATAATTCAATAGCTTGAATTTTACGCAACTTCCAGATTCTAACACATTGCGACCAATCAAACTAGTCGTTATGAATAGAAATTCCCAGTTTTTGAAATTTTATAAATTTTATTTTTTAAAATGGAATTAATTTTGTATTTGGAATATTGAAATTATCTTAGGGTGAATTTTTTGTATTTTTCTGAAAACATTCAATTTTTTATGAATAGTTAAAAACGTTGCGTTATTGGTAAAAACTGACTTTTTATTTAAATAATTATTAATTTTTTTTATATTTATTTTAGGTCAAAATTTATACATAATACCTATATATTTTAAATATTATTCATTGGAGTAATTTTATAATAAGTTTAGATATATAAAAATTTTATTGAATATTTTACCGTCTTTTACCCAC
Organism: Viscum album; assembly: GCA_963277665.1. Classification (NCBI taxonomy): domain Eukaryota; kingdom Viridiplantae; phylum Streptophyta; class Magnoliopsida; order Santalales; family Viscaceae; genus Viscum; species Viscum album. The sequence goes on from OY728128.1 coordinate 1,325,137,252, forward strand.
CTCTTAGGAGCATTTTCAAAATTGTGTAAAAATTAATTTTACAGCTTATGTGAGATTAATTTCAAAATTCAAAGAGACATGGTTAATATCCGTATGTAAATTTTGGTTCAATAAGATGAAAATAATTTTTGGTGCGTTGTAACTTTTGACTTTTATTTACCACGGTTAAAAGTAAATAGAGTAATTAAGGGTAAAAATGATATCATAATTACCCAAACACTTGTCCTAATTCTATAGGATAAGTATAATTCGAAAACAAACAAAATTATGAATAATATACGACCCTCTTTGGTCCACTTTGAATATATTAGGACATTTCTTATTATTTTATTTAAAGAAGATTTAAAAGTGTTAAATTCATAGTTTAATAACTAAATCATTTTTAATATAGGGTTACACACCATATAAATGAGACTGTAGATTTTCATTAGAAACTAAAAATATTTCCTACATAATTTTATTTTATTTATAATTTTTAGATATTAAATAATTTAATTTATTTATGACACAATGATGATGAATTCATTACCTTAATAATGAAATATTAAAATAATTGATATTATAAATATCTAAATAAATGAAAATTGAGACTTCTGATAAATTACACTAATTTTATAAGTTAATATGAAATTTTAGGGTTGGTTAAATGAATTTTTTTAGAAGTGATAAATTTTTAATGACTTTCAAAAAAATCAAATACTAAAGAGTGTCAAAATTGACATAATTGAGTTTTTAAAATAAATATTATATCATTAATTGATATAATATTCCTAAAAATATAAAGATAGCCCAAATTACTTAGATAAGGTTATATATATTAATAATTAACCATAAGGGGTTCTCTTGTCTTGTTATAGTAAACTTATTAACCATATAATTTAATAATACAAAGAGACATGGTAAATGTCAAACTATTTAACTAAGATTCGGATCTAAATGATAATGTTAATATGGTGACCTAAACCTATCCAAAACCTTTTAGTTGAGATTTTTTCGACCCATACCCACCTTATACTATAAATAAATCATTTTTGAGCCATTATAAACCGAAATATTTTTTATTACAAAATAATATTTCAAGCTTTTCCTAAAGTGACCCTCACCTCTCTTATAAAAGGTCACTTCCCCTTCTCTTAATTTCACACCTCCAAAGCCATTTGTCTCAGCCAAACCCTACCCAAATATCCTCAAAACTTTCATTAATTCATCTTAGATGCCTTAATTTGGTCATAAATCCAACCTAAGTATCCCTTTTGATCAAATCAAAAGGAACAACCTGAAGAAGAGGTAAATATGTTATCCCCTCTTTCAAGTACTTTTCTTCTTCCACTTCCTCTTTATTTTTTATTTCCATTATAAAATTATAAATCATGTATATTCTATATAATTTTATTTTATTATAAAAATGGTACAACAATATTCATTATTCTATCCATCATATGAATGACTAAGTCACAATACGTGCCCACATACGGCTTACCGTCTCCACGTAGTTGTGTAGTTTTCTATTCAAACACTTCATTATTTGGATGGGTATAATAATGAGTATAAATGATGTAAATAATAAATATATAATATTAATGATTATATATATATATATGATATCCCATACAATTACATACGATTTCACCATCAATATAATGATATTATCACTCGTGCATACGTACAGATTACCATCTCTACGAACGCGATGAGATTTATTCCACATCATAATCATTCAAGAATAATTTTTATTTTATGATTAAAAATAATTTTTATAAACATAATATAATTTTTTATATGAATCAAATACATCATATCCATAACAAACATGGTTTACATAACCAATCATATAATGGAAAATTAATTAGTTAACACCTGAAAGGATAATACTGCTAAAATATTATTAACAAAGTAAAATTATAAGATCATATATGATTGTTTTGTAATTTAATAACAATGTTTTAATTATTATATAGGAGGTTAAAATACAATATAATATGGTAAATTACATGTTAAGGGTTAATTTCACAATCTCTTTATAATCCAAGGTTTTTTTTACTTAAGTATCTATTAGGACCTCTTTGTCATCCACATCCGTGTTTCTTACAAATGTATTTCAAAAAAAATTTACTATTTACTAGTCTATGGGTTAATGGAATTTATACCCTTTTTTTAATTTTTATAAAATGGTTTGAAATAAATCTTTCCATTGTATTCCAAACAATGTAATTTTTGACTTTTTTGACAAAATAAAGGTAAGAATATCTTTTTTTAACTGATATGGTGGGTGTGGATATTTTCCACTATTATATCATCATCGAATCTTTCCATACAATATTATAATAATATTTTCAACATAAATGTTTACTTTTATATTTATGTGACTTTTAAATGATTTCAAAATCGAAATAGGTATTTATTTCAAATAGTATTTATTTCATCTATGTAAACAACCTTTGATGGATTTTAAACTTTTTTTAAGGTGATTTATTATGATACAAATATTCCATATTGTATTGAATGTTTTGTGATATTTTTGACTATGTATGTGTTATTTTAACATCATTCATGGTTTATAGATAATGTATTAACATTTCTTATGTAAGTTTTAATACGAATGTTTATGTTATGTTTAAACCATTTCATATGAGGAATGCATTAGACTAAGTAAGTGATAGATGGATCCTACCACAGCTCCTAGATGCATCGGTAGGTATCATTAGAAAACCTATTTTCATGGCACAAGTCCTTGAAAAAATATTCTTTGAAGTATTGGCATAAGGCCTTGACTATGTGGTTATGAAGTCTGGCAATATGCGTTCCATCATTATAAAAGTTGTTATTGATATTGTATGTGATTATTCGACTAGTAGAATATACATGTGGATAAGTAAATGGAATTATTTGATTTTATCTTTTCCATATTATACTAAAGTTTATGTTTAAAAGGATTTTGTTTTTTTCTTATACATTGCCTTAAATTATTATACTTATTTATAAAAGTTTCTGTTATATTGTTATCCTTACTGAGCATCTAAGATCACCACTTTCTATATTTTATTTTTTCTAGGAGGTGAAGAAATATTTCATGGATGAACTGAAGGGATAGGATAATGATATAAGTGTGGTCAACAGGGACAAAATGATGTTGATGTTTTTATTTCATGATGTAATGTAAAACTTATGAATTTATCTAGTCCTTCCAAGGATACTAAACTGATTAATCTTTTGGTACATGATTCCTTGTATAATTCCAATGTTATGTAATAATGCACCGACTCTGGGTAACTAGGTTCTGGGCATTATATTTGGTATCATAGGATGTTTATTATAAACCTTGGAAACTAGACATAGATAAAATCTGATTAGAGCATATTACCCTGAGATAGACTTTGAGGATTGGTATAGAAGAACTTCCTAGAATTTTGGTAATTTAAAGATTTTGTGTATTTTAAAAGTAATACATCCATGTCTGGATATAAGTAGGTATATGTGTCTCTAGCATATATATACCTAGGATTGAAAACACTGACAAGGAGTTTTTGGCTTGACTAGGGGTATCTTAGTACACGACATTGGGTCTTGTTGCACTCTTGGTTACGACACTCCCGTGGGATATGCTTAGGATAATTCACATTTTCTTTACAAACCATTATAAAGGATTTATGAGTATATTCAGCCTCAAAGAACACATTTTTTATGATTATAGATTATGTCTATAAATTTTTCAATTTATGTTCACTGTTTTACAAGTTTGGAATTATGTATTGTGATTTATAAACTAATATAGTGTATGAAATTGTTTGGAAATGGTGCCTAGTGGAAGTAATGGAAACCATATCAAGACACATAAACCATGTAGGGATTTCCCTCCTACTAAAGATAATTATAGTGGAGCTGGTGACTCAACTAGTGCGGATCATCTTATCACCATACTGGGAAACTCACTCAGGTTATGAATAATAACCTTACCCATATGGAGAACCTTGATTCACAACGTGGATGATCAATTTTAGACTGCTTCATGAGGAAACAACCACCAACATTCAATGGGAGTACAAATCCATTAGTAGTTGTTCAATGGATAAATTTCTTAGAGAAAATATTTCATTCTTTGGGGAGTAGCGAAAGAGAAAAAGTTGTCATGAGAGTTTATCACCTCACGGGAGATGCACATCAATGGTGGTCATTAATCTAGAACACAAAGGAATATTAATAAGTATCGAACCTGAAATAGAGGATGTTTAATGATATTTTCTTAGAAAAATACTTTTTTCATGACCATCAAGCGGATATGGAAAAGAAATTTCTAAGTCTGTGGTAAAAGCAGGATGAGAATGTAGAAAAGTATGAGGATAACTTTACAAGGTTAGCAAGGCATGTAGTATATTATATATGTAACACAAGGAGTAAGATTTATTGATTCTTTTCTGGGTTAAAACCATTTCTCCATCGAGCATTAATCTCACAATCCTTCTCATTGTACGAAGATATTGTCTCATGTGCTATCAGGATAGTAAATGAATTCTCTAAGTCTTATAACTTCAAAGAAAAGAAATAGAAGAAGATATCTACTAATCACTCTAGAAATAAAAATAAGGAGAATAATAGAAAAGTTGAATATCTATCTTCTAGTAAATGTGGGAAGAAACACCTCAGTACCTTCCTGAAGTGAATGAGAGTCTGTTACAAGTATGGTGAAAAAGGCCACCAAGCTCGTGATTATAAGGGAAAGAAAGAGGTTTTTAATGTTGAATGATACAATTGTAGAGAAAAGGGCCATTATTCAAAGGAATGTCCTATGTTCCAAGGGAAACTTTTTGTCATTTTCCAAACAAGGTACTTTTTCACTTTTTTGACACAATTAAGGTAAGAATGTCTTTTTTTAACTTATGCGATGGGTGTGGCTATTTTCCACCTTTATATCATCATCAAAGCTTCTCATACTAGCTTATAAGAATATTTTAAAAATAAATGTTTTCTTTTAAAATTATGTGACTTTTAAATGAATTCAAAATAGAAAAAGGTATTTACTTAAAATATTTTTCATTTCATCAATGTCAACATCGTTTGATAGATTTTAAACTTTTTTAAAGTTCATTTATTATGATACCAATATTCCATATTGTATTGAAGTTTTTTTTATATGTTGTAATGTGGATGTGTTATTTTAACACCATTCATGGTTTATGTATAAAGTATTGAAATTTAATATGATAGTTTTAATACAAATGTTTATGTTATGTTTAAACTTTTTCATATGAGTAATGCATTGTACTTAGTAAGTGATGGGTGGAGCCCGCTATAGATCCTATATTCATTGGTTGGTCTCATGAGACAAACTAGTGTATTGGCATAATAAATTGACAAAATCTTATTTGAAGTCTTGGAACAAGGCCTTGACTATGTGGTTATGAAGTCAGGCATTATGCATTCCATCATTATGAAAGTTTTTATTGATATTGCATGTGATTATTTGACTAGTATAATATCCATTTGAATAAGTAAATGGAATTATTTTATTTTATATTTTCCATATAATGGTGAAGTTTAAGTTTTAAAGGCTTTTGTTTTAGTCTTATACATTTCCTTAAATGTTTATGCTTATTTATGAAAGTTTCCACTAAATTTGTATCCTTACTGAGCATCTGATCTCACCCCTTTCTATGTTTTATTTTCCCAGGAGGTGAAGAAGTATTTTATGGTTGACCTGTAGGGATATACTAAGGATATAAGTGTGGTCAATGGGGACAAAATGTTGTTGATTTTTTTTATTTAAAGATGTAATGTAAAACTTATGAATGTATCTAGTACTTCCAAGGCTTCTAAACCGATCGGTCCTTCATGACAAGATTCCTTGTATCATGCCAATGTTATGTAATAATGCACCGAATCTGGGTAACTGGAGTTAGGGTGTTACCTCCATGATCTTTAATTTTGAAAACTCATATTTTTTGTTATAATTTCCAATTATGGTGGTTGATGAATTCATAATATAATCAAAATGGGTTAGACCCATCAGCAAGAAGATTATTGAATAATTTAGAACTTCTAGCCAAAATATTTTGGAACATTATTCCCAAATATTATTTTGCAATACATCTACCTAAGATAGGATCCCCCAAGTCTTTTGAAGCTGGTGAATGTGGTAGTAATAACTAATGTGGAAGAATCTTCCAGATTCACAACACATACCTTATCACTATCCAAAATAATAATTCATAAACTACATTCACTTTATCAAATGTAGGAGAAATCATTTGATCAAACCTCATCGACTCTCAAATATTCATGATATAAAAAATTATATCAAATTTTTCATGAATAATTTCATTCACTTCAAGGAATGAGATATAGTAATTAAAACTACTTTCATGTCCGAGAATGAATTCATTCATCGTATTTCATGATCCATGAATGATAATTTACGATTTATCAATAATGATCATATTATATAAAATATAAATTTTATTGATTATAATGATCATTGTTTTAACCAATTCAAGTGGAAAATAATTTTCATAATATTTGTTGTATTATCCAAACTATGTAATTAAAACATTTAATTTATGAATTATATGAACAACAATATCCACATCAGGGGAGAGATGAATTACATGAGATGATTTTGATAATCCATAAGAATATGATAAATAATAATGTTTCCCTTGATATTGTTTCTATAGTAACAATAAATGATAAATGAAGATATTCTTCAATATAATGTCAAAAGACATTATTTTCATATCACCCTTCAGAAATGCATTATTTTACAAATATTCATAAAATTTATTGTGCTTTGTAAATATTTATTGTCATCAAACCACTTCTAGTGGTTAAATTTTTATTATTTTTTATAAACAAATAAAACACAATAATCATTTGCAAAACATCATATTCACCTCGAAATTGATTTATAATAAAATTAGGTATATTTGAATTCACATTTGGGAATGAAATAAATTATTTTCAATAAATATTTTCATTCACTCTAGGGAATAGAATAAATTAATTTGATCGAGTTTAATAATGTCTTCAATACAATTGAATGAATATTCAATTTATAAATTTCATTAATTTCATCCACTTCGGGGGATGAATATCTAAAAAATATATTTATGATTTTTCATTAAGAATATTTAATTTATTTAAAACATTTTATAATAAATAAAAGAAGGAGAAAAGAAATAAAAAAATATATACAAATATTTAATGTAAATATCAACTCCATCATGAACCTCTATATAGTATAATCAAACTTGACACCTTCAGGGTGAACAAGAAATAAGAGGTAAGAAATTTCACGGTTCATGAAATGATTAGAAAACTTTAGATCGACATACGATAGGTACGTGATGATCATCAATCTTTATCTCAACGTACGATGGGAATGTGATGTTCATCAAACTTCAGCTCAACGTATATGGGGTAAATGATATTAATCAATCTTCAGCTCTACGTGAAATGGGTATGCGATGTTAATCATTAAATTTCATGATGTACGATGGGTACGCGATGTTCGTCCTTAAATGGATCGACGTATAATGGGTCCATGTTATTCATCATTAAACGGTTCGACCAACGATAGGTATGGGTTGTTCATCATTCAACAACTCGACGTATGACAGGTATATGATGTTCATCATTCAACCACTTCTGGTGGTGTAGTTTTTTTTATTAATTTGAAGAATGATGTTTTTCTCGGCATCTACTACATCGGTTATTAATAAATCACATTCTCTCCAAGGAATGAAGTGAAATTTGTCAACTGTGGGTCATTACATCTCTTGAAGAGCTCATAATTTTTCCTGCAACAAATGATTAAGAAAATCAAATATTATTTTTGGATTTATCAAGAGGGGAAAAATAAATGTAACAATATATTACATGTAAAATAAGACTCACCTTTTTTATGCAGCACATCAAATGAGTGGAATCGATTCACATGCAAAAGAGTACGTCAAAAGAATAATGTTTATAAAAACATGTGACATACCATTTTCCCATAAAAAATTTTCTTTTCCCGATGATCGGTGTCACGACCATTCCTCGAAGCCCGTGTCGTGACTACCCCAAGCTCGCCTTCTATAGGCCAGGGGCCGGCGACTAGCACCAATGGCGTAAATCCCAATAACTAGGAAGTAATTGCCTTTATAAAATTAAACAAAACACCACAGAGTACAGGCGGAAGTAATACACTAAGTACAAAATAAAGTGCTGAAAAGTAAATGGGCCAGAATACAAAGCCAATAGAAAGTACACTATAACTGAATGAAAGTACAAGAGAAAAAACAAGCAGCTGGGAGAATAGAAGCAGCTTCTAGGTCATCCACCTCGGATCCTACCAGAAGGTAAGGTACAGATAGCGCAGCACCTGGATCATTCACCACGGATCCTACCTGAAGGGTAGGTACAGATAGCCTCCACAACACTCTCACCCATCAACCTCCTCCGAGTACCATCTCGTCGTGAAGTCCACCTCTGGATACTGACTCGTTGTGTGGTCCACCTCCGGGTACCATCCAGTCCTCGAACACTCGGCCTCTATCAGTGCTTCCAATTGTCTGCAACCCACACAATGAGGTGCGGGCATAGCCCGTGTAGGGGTGAGTATACGATACTCAGTAGGGACTCCGAGACCCTCAAGGTCTCTCTAAATCCAACAAGGACAACCACAAAGAAGGATCACAACAGATAACCCTTACTTATATATAAGCTCATACTTATACCTAAGTTATCAAGTAACCCATCTCAATCATGAGGAAACACAAATTTTATGAAATCAACAGATAAAAACTACCTAGGTATATGCCCATACATATATGTAAGTTATCAAGTGACTCATCTCAATCATGAGGCAAACACAAAGGTCATAGACTCAGCTCAAACCGGGATTTTCATTATCAAAACCCTAACTACTGAAGAGCTCCGTCTCTGATGAGTACAATGATCCTGTCACGACTCCGAGGTACTGCTCACTAACCTATGACTGCTAAGGTACTCCTCCTGTCGAGTATCGCGGGACAGCCACCCAAACACAGTAGTGCCCCCCGCCGGGGTCTGCCACCCAAACACAGTACTGCACCCCCCCCCCCCCCCCTAATAGCCTGCAGAGGTACTTTTTCTGTTGAGTACCGCAGGTCTGCACCCAAACGCAGTAGTGCTCCATCCACAATGGGTCTGCACCCAAACACAGTAGTGCCCCTTCCACTGGGCTAGTCAACTCACTCCAAGTCGAGTCGGTCAAGCAGTCGTCAGGTCTCAGCCGGCTACACGGTCTCCGTACTCCGTACGCTCGTCTCCAGGAGGGTCCGCTCCATGAGCTACAGGTCAATACTCCAAGTATCAAAAATTCCCACGAATAAGTATCTCAAAGGACCGCCTCGTCATAGGGGTCTCAACGCAACAGACGGCGCGTCAATCAGGCACTCAGTCTGTGAGTTATTATCTTTTTCGTCCAAGGGGCCCGGTTGGTTTCATGTACGAACCAACCCAGCCGCATCTCAACTGTATCCCGAAATATCATAGGGGTATACTCATAGGGACCGTTTCTCAACGTGATTACCAATGCTGCTGACGGTTCATCAAACGGTCGTTCGGTATGAAAGTTATCGGTTTTTCTGTTCCAGGGGTCTAGTTGGATTTCGGGTACAATCCAACCCGGCCATACTCCAAAAGCGTCCAAAACATAGTTGAAGTATGCCAAAAGTTTCGTCTCATCAATAGGAATCCAAAAAAGTCAACGGCACGTCAATCAGACGTCTGGAGCTCAAGTTATAAGCGTTTCTGCTCCGAGGGCCTGGTTGGTTTCGTGTTTGAACCAACCCTCCCATTCTCAAAGTTCTCTGAAACCTTGAGTTTAATATACGAAAACGACTGTATCGATCCAAGGATCTCATCACAACTAACGGTGTGTCGATCGGAGGTCAGTAGCCCATGTTATGGTCTTTTAAGCAAACATGTCTGGTTTTAGGGGGTTTTGGGCCCGGGTCGACCCGGCCCGAGACCCCCTGGGTCAGCCCAAACTGGGTCGACCGGACCCGGGTCCGGGTCCGGCCCAGTGGGTGCGGCCCGGCCCCACCAGCGTGGCTGGTTGGCCTGGCACTGGCATGGCACCCGCGTGGCCAGACAGAGCGGAGGGGTGGTGTTGTCTCCCCCGGTTGACCGAAACGGCACGGCAATTAAGCTACACCTCCCCCTAAACCCGGAACGGCTTATCCATTCCCATCCATCATGGCTGAGCAATGGCGGTCTCCTCCGGTGGCACGCCGCTGCCGCCGCCGCTTTCTGCGGACCACCGAACATGCTCCGGTGGTCCGTTTCGCCTGCTGTCTTCGGCAGTGGTCGTCTCGGGTCCCGTACTTTACAACGAAGACCTCAAATTGTATTTACGGCCTATTCCTTCATCGCCCATTAATTCGCACACCAACAACAATCTGCGGAGGGTTGTTAGGATGTGTTTGTGTGGCTTGCGCCCTCCGCATTAGGTATTATCAAAAGGAAAACATTTAAAAACATGCTTTTAATCATTGAAGATGGTATAATTCACATAAACACAAAATACAAAAACCCCCTTCTTGGATATTTGACGTCGCACGGCATCGTCGTTCCAAGGGAGGAGATGAAGATGACGATGTTCGCTGGCGTTCATCGCTTCCGTCGCCGTCGGTGTGCGCCCGAGGAAGTGTTGTCTCCTCTCTTATTGCGAAGGAAGAAGAGGATGAAGAACCGTGATCGCCGAGTCGTTCTATGTTGAGGGGTCGATGTTCTTTTTCGGAGAAGAACTATTCTTCACAGAGAGGATGATGTTCTTCCACCCGAGAGGAACTTCCTCCTTCTTTTACACAAGAGATCATTCCCTTTTCTCCCAATACAAAATGTGTCAAAGTAAAATAATAGGTTCATGCTATTATTTTATTAACATAAGTAATTTCAATTTTTTCAAATTTCAAACACTTAGTTAATTAATTGAATAGGTTCAATTAATTAATTAATGTATGTGTTGGTGAGAGTTAAGAGGGAGAGAGAGAGTAAGTGGAAGGTTACTCAATTTAAGATGAGTTTACAAAATTAAAAAGGGTGGTGAGGAGTTCTGGAAAAAGTGAAGGGGTGGGGATCGTGTGGGCCCCACCTCTCCTTTATTCTCCCAAGGGAAGTTAGCAACCCATCAGGTCCCACTCCAACTCCCACACCTAGGAGTTAAACCACATAAGAGAGGGAAAAATTGTTGTGAAACAACACTTAAACCACTTAGCAGGAAATAAAAATAAAATTTTAAAACAATTATCTTTTTATTCCTCACTTTTTTTTAACAACTCCTCCCGAGAAAAACGAAACTCCAGAAAGACTCTTCTTAAGAAATTAACAGCCCTGCGAGTTCATTGGTGCCCTCAGATTTCAATTCCGGGCACCGATTCAAAAGTTAGAAAAACCCGCTCGTTCGTTCACTGAACGTACCCAAGCTAAACTTCGGAAATTGATTCCGGGCACACAGGACCTCAGAATCAAGCGCCGTCAAAAACCGCATACTCGTAAAATTCCAAAGAAATTAAGAAAAAAATTCCTTCATATTTCCGAGTCTTTACATTACACCCATCTCAGGGCTTTACGTACCCATAAATATTTAACACAAACTAGGGATACAAAAGTGGTACTGAGCACGCATCTGAGCCTTCCGCTCCCATGTGCTCTCTTGGAGGTTCTCGTGATGCCAAAAAAAGCACACAAGAGGAATCGATCGTCCTTGTAGGATCTGCTCCTGTCGATCCTCAACCTCTACTGGAACCCCGAAAAATTCACCACATCGCCAAATTCCATCTCACCATGGTCGATGAAATGCGGCGGGTCAAGCACATATCTCCTCAGTTGAGATACGTGGAAGTCTTCATGCACCGGGTGCAACTAGGGTTGTTGGGTCAAGCGGTAAACCACCTCGCCTACCCTGCTGAGGACCATGAAGGGTTCGATGAAGTGCGGAGATAACTTTCCACCTCATCCAAATCTCCGTAATTCCACGTCGAGGTGAGACCTGTAAGAAAACATGGTCACCATCCTCAAAATCTAGTGGTATCTACCTCCTGTCAGCATAAGACTTATGTCGTCTCCGAGATGTCCTCATACACTCTTGGATGACCTGGACCTTCTCTGTCGTGGCCTGGACTATCTCTAGTCCCACAAGAGCTGCTATGATTTTTCTTTGCCGATAAGAGAAATCCAGTCTCATCCCCTAGATAAACCACATTCTTTGACTAATATAGTCAATCCAGAAATCAATGATGCATTCATTCCATGTATGACATCATAAGGCCTCGAAGTTACTACCAAGATATCCAACTGTCACTCATTCCTCTAAAGGTCGAGTCACACTATCAGCATCAGCGTAAGGTAACTGGGTCTCCTCCAGTTGGAATCTCAGAAGTGAGGGTCAAGTCAACAGTTTTTTTTAATCAGGAACTCTCAGTATCAACAAAACAAATGGACTGGATAGCAAACATCACAAAGATAAGTGTCTTCTATTACTGCAGCTTGAAGTACAAAGACACAATTACAACAGTAACATGGAACTAGAAGCACAAGGGACAAAAAGAATCCACTACTTCCGCTCCTGTCCACTTGCTTCCAGAGATCTACTGCCTTGTCCACCGCTCGGCTTTTTCTCAAGCACCCACCGCTGCTTGTGTCTTAGTGACTCCTCCAAAGCCTGCGGAACAACTATGTGGGGGTCCGACAGTCATGTGCCAGGTGACCCTTCCTGCCACATTCATAACACTTCCTGCTCCTTGCATGGATGGATCTGTTTCGTGGGCCTCACACAACCAAACCTGTCTCTCGAGGTCACTCATCTGCTGGTCTGGTCCTCTTGGACCTCTGCATCATCAGTCTACTACCTACAGATGACTCGGCTACTGATAAAAAATCATGTGCCAATGGCAGCGGCTACCGAACATTCTCGGGGTGTAGAGTCACTGGTATATACTACACCCTGAAGAAGGTCTCGAAGTCTACCCAGGTGAAGGTCATCCCATTGCAAAACAAGAACAAAAGGCTCTACCATCTGCCTGCTGCTGTCTGAAGGAGGCCGGCAGCAAAGATCACCATGAAGTCCACTGGTGTACCTACTAGCCTGAAGACTCTCACCACAGCCTCCAGCCAATCCTCAGCTGCCTGCGGGTCCGTCTCTCCCCTGAACCTGGGTGGCCTCTGGCACTGGAACTCATGAAGTGCGCTCAAGCGACGTGCACTCTCTACTGCTGGGGCTGGTGTCATCAGTGGCCCAACCTATGGTAGTACCGTTGGTGCCTCCGATGGTTCCTCAACTGAAAGAGGGCCCTGTACCGAAGCCTCATCGCTTGGCAGGCTGTTAGTACATACATCCCTCTGGGCTCTAGCTGGTCATCTGTTGAAAGGCATCCTGAAGGAAACATACGTGACACTATCAAACGATTTATACCTAGTGAGCTGACCTGGTTTGAGCTGACTTTTAAAAACTTTTTTAAACACACACGTAATCAGTGTTTTTGTGCACAAAGTCAGAAATCAGTTGTCAGGGTCCTGGTGTATGGATATGTCGGTCGCCCGCACCAACACTGGACTCCCTGAACTGAAAACCACACTCGATACCCTTAAAACTATTTCTTCACAGAAAGAAAATATCAAAGTTAATTCCTACGGTAGAACCGACTCCTTTGATACCAATTTGTCACGACCCATCCTCAGGGCCCATGTTGTGACTACCCCAAGCCCTCCTTCCATAGGTCAGGGGCTGGTGACTAGCACCAAAGGCTTAAATCCCGATAACAGGGAAGGCATTTCCTTTATAAACGTAAACAAAACACCACAAAGTACAAGCGGAAGTAATACACTAAGTACAAAAGAAAGTGCTGAAAAGTAAATGGGACAGAATACAAACCCAAATAAAAGCACAGCTACAACTGAATGAAAGTACAATAGAAAAGACAAGCAGCTAGAAGAATAGAAGTAGCTCCTAGGTCATCCACCTCGGATCCTACCTGAAGGGTAGATACAGATAGCGCAGATCCAGGATTTTCCACCACGGATCCTACCTAAAGGGTAGGTACAGATATCCTCCACAACGCTCTCGCCCGTCAACCTCCTCTGAGTATCGTCTCGTCGTGAAGTCCACCTCCGGATACTGATTCATTATGTTGTCCACCTCTGGGTACCATCCAGTCCTCAAACACTCGGCCTCTGTCAGTACTGCCCACTCTCTACAACCAACACAATGAGGTGCGGGCATAGCCCGTGCAGGGGTGAGTATACGATACCCATTAGGGACCCTGAGACCCTCATGGTCTCTCTAAATCCAACAAGGAGTACCAAAAAGAAGGATCTCAACAGATAACCCTTACTTAGGTATAATCCCATACTTATACCTAAGTTATCAAGTAACCCATCTCAATCATGAGGAAACACAAAGGTTATGAAATCAACGGATAACCACTACCTAGGTATATTCCCATACATATACCTAATTTATCAAGTGACCAATCTCAATCATGAGGTAAACAGAAAGTTCATAGACTTAGCTCAAACCAGGATTTTCATTATCGAAACTGTACCTACTCAAGAGCTCCATCTCTGATGAGTATAGTGATCTTGTCACGACTCCGAGGTACTTCTCACTATCCTAAGACTGCTGAGTTACTCCTCCTGTCGAGTACTGCGGGTCAGCCACCCAAACACAGTAGTGCTCCCCACCAGGGTCTGCCACCCAAACACAGTAGTGAACCCCCCCCCCCCCCCCCCCTAATAGCCTACAGAGGTACTCCTTCTATTGAGTACTATGGGTATGCACCCAAATGCAGTACTGCTCCATCCTCCATAGGTCTGCACCCAAACAGAGTAGTGCTCCGTCCACTGGGCTAGTCAACTCACTCCAAGTCGAGTCGGTCAAGCAGTCGGCAGGTCTCAACCGGCTACATGGTCTACGTACTCCGTATGCTCATCTCTGGGAGGGTCCTCTCCACGAGCTATAGTTCAATACTCCAAGTATCACAAAGTCCCATGAATAAGTATCTCAAAGGACCGCCTCGTCATAGGGGTCTCAACGCAACAGACGGCGCATCAATCGGGCGCTCGGTCTGTGAGTTATCAGCTTTTTCGTCCGAGAGGCCCAGTTGGTTTCGTGTACGAACCAACTAGGCCCCATCTCAACTGTACCACGAACTCTCATAGGGTATACTCATAGGGACTATTTCTCAACGTGATTACCAACTTCGCTGACAGTTCGTCAAATGGTCGTCCATTCTGAATGTTATCGGCTTTTCCATTCCAGGGGCCTGGTTGGATTTCGGGAACAATCCAACCCGGCCTTACTCCAAATACATCCAAACCTCAGGTGAAGTATGCCAAAATTTCCATATCATCAATAGGAATCCAACAAAGTCGACGGCATGTCAACATGACGTCCGGATCTCAAGTTATAAGTGTTTCCGCTTCGAGGGCCCTGTTGGTTTCGTGTTCGAACCAACCCGTCCGTACACAAAGTTCTCTGAAACCTTGAGCATAATATACCAAAACGGCCACCTCGATCCAAGGATCGCATCGCAACTGACGGTGCGTCGATCGTAGGTCCGTAGCCCATGTTATGGTCTTTTAAGCGAACCAGTCCGGTTTTAGGGTGTTTTGGGCCCGGGCCAACCCGGCCTGAGACCCCCTGGGTCGGAACGAACCGGGTCGACCCGACCCGGGTCCGGGTCCGGACCATTAAGGCACGGCCTGGCCCAGCCTGTCCTGGGCTTCCGGTTGGCCTGGCGCTGGCACGGCGCCCGCGTGGCCAAACAGAGCGGAGGGGGGGTGTTGTCCCCCCTGGTTGACCGAAACGGCGCGGCAATTAAGCAGCGCCTCCCCCTAAACTCAGAACGGCTTAGTCATTCCGATCCGCCGCAGCTCAGCCACGGCGGTCTCCTTCGGCGGCGCGCCGCCGCTGCCGCTGCTTTCCACGGACCATCGGACACGCTCCGATGGACCGTTTCTCCCACCGTCTTCGCCAGTGGTCATCTCGGTTCCCGTACTTTACTGCGAAGACCTCAAATTGTCTTTGCGGCCCGTTCCGTCATCGGCCGTCGATTCGTGCACCAACAACAATCTGTGTAGGGTTGTTGGGCCGTGTTTTTTCGGCCCGTACCCTCCGCGTTAGGTGTTATCAAAAGGCAAACATTTAAACACAGGCTTTTAATCATTGATGAGGATATAATTCACATAAACACAAAATACGAAAACCCCCTACTTGGATATTTGACGTCGCACGTCATCATCATTCCAAGGGAGGAGATGAAGATGACGATGGTCACTGGCATTCGTCACTTCCGTCGTTGTTGGTGTGCACCCGAGGAAGTGTCGTCTCCTCTCTTATTGCGAAGGAAGAGGAGGATGAAGAACCGTGATCACCGAGTCATTCTATGTTGAGGGGTTGATGTTATTCGTCAGAGAAGAACTGTTCTTCACAGAGAGTTTGATGTTCTTCCACCCAAGAGGAACTTCCTCCTTCTTTTACACAAGATCTCTTTCCATTTTCTCCCAACACAAAATGTGTCAAAGTAAAATAATAGGTTCATGCTATTATTTTATTAACACAAGTAATTTCAATTTTTTCAAAATTCAAGCACTTAGTTAATTAATTGAATAGGTTCAATTAATTAATTAATGTATGTGTTGGCGAGAGTTAAGAGGGAGAGAGAGAGGAAGTGTAAGGTTACTCAATTTAAGATGAGTTTACAAAATTAAAAAGGGAGGTGAGGAGTTATGGAAAAAGTGAAGGGGTGGGGCTCGTGTGGGCCCCACCTCTTCTTTATTCTCCCAAGGGAAGTTAGCAACACAATGGGTCCCACTCCAACTCCCACACCTAGGAGTTAAACAACATAAGAGAGGGAAAAAGTGTTGTGACACAACACTTAAACAACTTAACAAAAAATAAAAATAAAATTGTAAAACAATTATATTTTTATTTCTCACTTTTTTTAGCAACTCTTCCCGAGAAAACGCAACTCCATAAAGGGTCTTCTTAAGAAATTACCGGCGCTGTGAGTTCATCTGTGCCCTCAGATTTCAATTCTGAGAACCGATTCAAAAGATAGAAAAACCCGCTCTTCGTTCACTGAACGTACATGAGCTAAACTTCGTAAATTGATTCCGGGCACACCGGACCTCGGAATCAGGTGCCGTCAGAAACTGCATACTCGAAAAATTCCAAAGAAATTAAGAAAAACAATTCCTTGAAATTTCCGGGTCTTGAAATTCAGTTAGAAGTCATATTCGTCACGATGCACAATGTGGAGAGGAAGATCGTGCTGATAATATGTTGTGAAATTAATCTAATGCCGATTGAAACCACAAAGTACTTCGAAACCGAATATGTAAGATCGATCATAGGTGAAACGCATCGTTTAGAAAGCGAGTGTCCATTTTGTGTATGAAAATGATAATGACAAATGGAAATAAAAATACAAGAGAAATAAAAATGGTAAAGGACACAATGTAGATCCAAAATTCTTTATCATTTCATTAACATAACACCATATTTATAGAGTAAATGAGATCTGATCCAATAGTGAGAATATGAAAGGTTGGCCATTAATAGGGGAATTAATTGGGAATTGAGGATTTATCATTATTTTCATAATTAT
Organism: Viscum album; assembly: GCA_963277665.1. Classification (NCBI taxonomy): domain Eukaryota; kingdom Viridiplantae; phylum Streptophyta; class Magnoliopsida; order Santalales; family Viscaceae; genus Viscum; species Viscum album. The sequence continues at coordinate 1,325,154,879 of OY728128.1, forward strand.
GATATCCATTAATAACATTTCATAACATACAATGCCTTTTTATTAACAATTGTCTATTAATATCATTATTTTAGCTCTCAATTGCTTCATTTCCCATATATGTTTTGTTTCCACAATAATAGTTATTTCATATTGTTTATGGTTAATTCAAATATATACTATTATTTAGGATATAAATTTTATAAATATTAATTATATTAATATATATTTACATCCATAATATCATAGAGAAAAAATAAATCATATCACTTATCTAGGTGGTAGTTTGTATATATGCAAGAACGATACTTTCATTTTTTTAATTTAAAAAATAAAAATAAATTAGATAATATATCAGAATTATATAATAATTATTACATCACAAATATCATATATATGGATTAATTCTATCATTATAACCATCCATGTGAGGTGGTGATTAAAGATGAATGACATCACTATATGGTGGTTGTAGTTTGCACATATGCAAGAGCGATACATTCAATTCAAATTTGATGGAAAGGATGTGATAATGGAAATCCCAAAATCATTATAGATTATAATTATATTTAATATAATATATTCATTATGTTATTTTTGATACAATATATTGTTGCATGTATAAGAATAGATATACATTGATAGACCCAGGTAAGATGATTTCTTCTTCCTTGAGAGACCTCCTTTGTCTTGAACTTTAAGAAAACATAGGGTGGCATTTTGGTAAGAAATAGAGATTAATAATTAAGTGAATGAATCTAGGAAGGTATTAGTTAAGGTATTTTCTGATCTATTAGTTTTAAACTTTGAAAATAAGGGGGATATGAGGTTACCTTTTATATGTAATGAGAGGAGACACAAGGAGTTACTTAAAGTTTTTAAATATAATTAACTTCATTCAATATAAAAATTATTCCAAATGACTATTTATTTGCTAAAAATTATGATACAATCCATATATCATTATCATATAAAATTTAGTTGGGTTTTGGTGTCAAATTAAAAAATATATTTTGGTTCAACACCTTCATTAAACCTTCTTAACCATCACCATGGTAATAATGTTTTTAGCATTTCGTGGTTATAAATATACATATAAGGATAAATGGGGATAATAATGATCCAAGAATTAAATTTTATACTATTTATCATTCCAAATTACTTCTTGAAATATTTATTTTTCTTTATACATCATTTAATAAAATATTAATAAATTCATTTTTGATACAATTAATTTAATCTTACTTATAAATCATAAATATTGTAATGTATATAGATTATAAATATATTTTAAAATAATAAAAATTAATTACTAAATATAAAATTCTTGAAAAATAATATTTCTTCCAAAAAAATTATTTTTTTATGTCATTTATTATATTTTTAAAATTGTTTTCACTAGCACTAAGTGATAATTTCATAATCAATGATGGTAATTATACAAATACAAAAAACTAAAATATAAAATTAATTTATTTAAGATAAAAATAAACTTTTATATTCATTAATAACTTTTTTCTATCCCAATGAAAACATATAATTGATATTAAAATCAATAGGGTGACATTTTCATTTTATTATTTTATTAAAATAATATAAAAGTTATAATCAAAGTAAAATGGAAGGAAATTTCTATATTTTCATATATAGGATGTATTTGGTCTCAAAATAATTCATAAATATGTTAAAATAATTCTATATAGATATTTTAAACTCTTATCCCATTTTCTTAACTTATTTCTACATGATTTACCCTTACTGAGGTGAAAAATATTTACCATTGTTATTATTCATAATTACCAAAAATAAAAGGGTTGAATCTAATAAATATGAATATTTTAATTTAAAATATTTAATGAATCTTTAAATATTAAATTTATTAAATTTTTATAAATGAATTTTAATATAAATAAATAATATGAAACAAAAAAATATTTTTAGAAAAATGTGTTTTTAAGCCTAAAAGTAATATTATAAAGTTGAGGTATAATGTTATTTTCTATGTAATAAATTAGATTAATTATAATTAAAAGAGACTAATTATAATTTAATATGAAATTCAAATCATAAATTTAATTTTTAATTACTTTTATTAATAAAAATAAATAACAGTTTTACCCAAATTGATATTTTTTCAATATTCACTTAAAAATAAATATTTTAAGAAAAAATCTATAAAATTATCCCTAAGATAGTTTTCTCATGTTGACATAAGAAAATATAAATTTATTCAGTTGATTTTAATAATTAATTTTTTAATTTAATTTTAATTTAGTTGCACAAAATGAAACCATTTTTGTTCAAAAAATATCTATAAATCATAAATTGACTTTACTAAAAAATGAATACATATTTATTTTTCATTAATAAATATATATTAATTATATAAAATTGTTATAAATATTTTCATAATATGGTTATTAATATTTTATACATACTAATTCAATTTGTAGGTTATAATGGTCACACATAAATAATAATATTTTTATAGTTTATTGCAATTCTCTTAATTCTAGGAGTTGTGAGTTCAGTAATCTATTGAGAATAATATTAATTTGAACAAAATTTTCAGGGTATTAGATTATTCTACCCTTATATAAATTGCGTCCTCAAAATTTTTATTTCTGCAATTATTAGTTCAATATATTAATATACTATTTTGAAAATCCACATCATACAAAGGGATAATGAAACATCCTTTTAATAGGGGAAGAGGGAAACATATGGGTTACCTAAAGTAACACATAATTGGGACAACATATAAAGATAATGTATAATGAAGGGAAATATTAAAATGGAAGAGAAATATATTATCCAAGGAGTTATTAAGAGTGATAGAAAACATGATCATGATAATTTTAATGAATACAAAACAATAAGTTAGTGAGGAGTAAAAATAATCACCAATTAATTAGAAACAACAATATTTAGAAAAAATCACATTTAAAAGATTAATTTTTATAGAGTTAATGAATTTTTATAACTTGAATATGATAAAACATACTTAACTTATTTCATAAAATTCATATATATAATTTTATCCTTTAACTTCATGTTTCAATTATTTTCGACCTAATTTCATCCCATTTTATAATTATTAATTAACAATATGAATTTCTTGTTCTAGAAGTAAAATCATAAACTTATAATAGATCATAAGAACTAAAAAATGAGTGAAATATTTTTCTACTTTCTTTATTGAGTTATTAAAACCAAAAATTAATTTTATGTGATAAGATAACTAATTTTAATAAACATTCATTTAAAAGATAAATATCAATTATGTTAATAAAAATAGCCAATGATCTATATTATTCATTCCATAATTTTTTATTTCAATAAAACCTTAATTATTTATTAAATGGAATTAAAAACCCAAATATTATAGACTAAAATACATTAAAAATTTTCTAAATTTGATTTAACGTTAGTACCCAAAGTAAATAAAAAATATTATAATATCAAACACCAAACACAACATCTCCTTGATTAAATATTCTCACAAACATTATAATATCCAAAATCTCTATGTAAACTCAATGAAAACATATATGATTATTAAAATTAACTTTAGTTTTAATACTTTAATAAAATAAAATTATATCCAATATATTACATAAATCCAAAAAATCATTAAACACCATCAAAGATAACATAAATCACTATGCATGAAAATTAGTAATTAAATTAAATGTCGCCAATAAAATCTAATTTAAATTATCAATATTAATAAATATTTTTTCCCTAATAACCATTAATATATCTTTATCAAAAATATATTAACCCAATGATTTATTTAACCCTTAATCATCTGTTCTTATACCTTAAAAATATCTCTTTATCACAAAATATTTTTTGATGGTTTAAAATCCCATAAAATAAATATCTATAAATTTAAAAAGTAATGAAATTGTGTAGAAACCTTATATGATTAATAAACCATGTAACTTTTAGTACACACAATTATATAATTGATAAATATCGTAATTCTATAAACATGATACAAAAAATTAGTTGATCAACTTTATTCATAAACAATAAACCATGATTCATCATCAGAATTCCAAATTCTTCCATCCTATAGTATAGAATATAAATGTTTAAAACAATTCATTAGTCTCTATTTAACAATGTTTATTACTTTTAAAATAAATAATAAAGTCCAAATAATTCTTATATTTCATATTCCATTCATAGTATCTTCATCACCAACAGTAAATACCTTACTCAGACAACAATGTTGGTCCTCTTCTTGAGCTACCCCCTAGGATTAAAATTTGAATAATGATTATATATTCCACATTTAAAACATTCAACCATATATGATACCTTACTAAAAAAATCATTCCTGTATATTTTTTTAATGTATCATTTTATTTTTCCGTAGAAATTTACCACTTTATACCCCTTTTTTCCACACATAAAACATTTTCATGTTCCTCTAAGACATTCTCTTCAGTGCTTCTTTCAACATTTTGGAGAAAAAATAAATTAATTCTTCTTTACTCTTGGGTATTTATCACATGAACTATCATGGAAATAAATTATTCAATTATTATGTGATTTAGGAAAGATACCAATGTTCATGTGGTTAATCATAAATCGAGATAGTTTTTTAGGCATAATAATGAGATTTTTTACTCTATATTTTATCCCAATTAGTTTCTCATTCAATCATCGATCATATTATCCCTTACAAAATGAATTATATTTGTTACCCCATATTATATCAATTGGATAAAAACAAAATTCAAAATTTATTCAATAATATTAATAGTGAAAAATCATATAATCATGAAAATCAATTATTGGATGTCTAAATCATGATATTATCCTTTAAACCGATGACATGTTAGGTTTAAACTATGATATACATATTCATCGTCTATTTAAATCCTTCATAATGGTTCATAAATATAATGTGAATAAACTTAATCATATCTCCCATGAATTTTTATCCATGTGTAGTAATAGGTCTACTCATCATGCATCGGGTGAAGATCAAGAGAATACATAATCGACCCATGTAATTGTTTTTACAGAAGAGACCCAATCACACCATATATAAATATTTCACATTTTAGATAAATACTCAATACATTTCATAGTAATATATGCCCAAGTATCATATGGTTTTAGTATACTTAGATACTAGGTACATAATCTTATTATTTTATGAATTATGTTCAACATCTCACAAAACGTTCATCTCACATAGTACTATTATTGGGAATACCCATCTTATAACCTATCTTTATAACATGGTGAAAGTAAACATATGAAATGGTGGGATAAAATGATTAATAAGGATAAACATAGATTATATTAATCATTAGAGGATAATATAATTGTATGGGTATGATAAACTATTTATGTGAATTTTCTCATTATAAAATACTCATAACCAAAAAAAACATATCTTAAGATTTTAAATCAATTCATATCTCGAATTAGGATCAATATGTTTTTCAAAATTGTAATCAACATCCAGGAGTTATAATGCATGCAAGTGACATTATATGTAATATCCTTGAACCCTCACTCCCAAATCCATTTCTAAAAAACACATTACATTTCTAGATTTGATAAGATTAATGTAACCCAATTTTATTCATAAAAACGTTCAATGTAAAAAGGTATAATTGTATAAATTAAATACCTAACGACCTCTTAGGTTTATAGGTTTAAATAATTATGCAAACTCATATTTAAACAATAACTAGGTCTTTAAGTGATTATCCCTCCCAATAAACCCATATTTTTTACTTTTTGTTAATTCAACACAATCATCTATATGAAAATATTTTAAAAATAATTCATTTAACATCATTATTAATAACATGTTGAAGAGGAAAAATAATAAGGGTGGACCAAAATAATTAGTAGGGGTAACTCTATAAATTAACAACTGAATGTCATCAATGATTATAGTATGAACATAAGTGTATGATGACATAATCATAGGGAATGATTATAACATATGATAACTCATATCCATAAAAATTGGATCATTATACAGGTCAAATAAAATAAAGATTTAACAAATGAGAGAGTCATGAGAACAAATAATGATGATCCATGTCATTTCAATCTTGATCAAAGTAAATTTTTAAAACCCATTAAAAACATAAAGAAAATATGTTGGTATATTGGGAAACCATCTTTATATAACCCTTATAAGAACCCATAAAGAAAAAATAAAAATATAATAACCATGTGTTCCACATACCTAACCATTTAATTGGAGCGCTATTTAGGGTACCCATCATATAATCTATATGGGGCTCACCCATCACTATTTGGGTTCACCCATAATAGAAAAAATGATAAAAACTATAACATTAATAAAGTATGTAGAGCTTGAATTTCATCATAAAAATCTTAGAACCAACCATTATTCCCTTCAAAACATTATTAACCCAAAGAAAAAAATGTGTCCATGGGAATCTCTCTTAAATATAATTAAACTATAGAATGTAAATTGGTTATATGAAAATATCATTGAAACAATCATAATACATCTTGAGAGAGAATAATAATGGTATTATTACAAAATATCCCAAATGGATCATAAGTAATATCAAGGATTGTTAAAATTGATAAATTGAAATACCATTAAAGTATCATAAAAAATATTCGTAATGAAAATACACTGTCACATATATTAACATCAGAGGATTTCATCTTAGTTGTAAAATTATTTTCAAATATCACTTAGAAAATTTTTTGTGTAAAATGTAATTTTCATTTTGAAAATAAATATTTAAAATATAAAAAATTCTTGAAGATAAATAAAATAATTTTCTTTTAAAATAACCTTTTAAATTTAAAAATAAATATTTAATACACTGTATGGCCATGATAATGGGGAAATTTATTCATGTTGTAAATGTTTAAAATTAACATTTATTTGAAAAAAAAATTAAAGGGAGTCGAAGAGACCCATTTGAAAAACATGAATAAATTTCATTTTTAAAACCATTAAAAATAATGAAAAAGATCCGGAAAAAATAGATTAAGGGAATAATTTTTTGTTTTAAAAATAAAACTTTTGAAAAAAAAAATAGAAAACATTGATATGTAAGAGAATTATTCTTAGTCTAAAAGTAATATATGAGATCGGTATCACTTAAAAAAACATTCTGGATATTTCATTAATTAATATAGAATTAAATTTTAATTAAACATTTAAATCATTTTCAAAACTACCTGATAATAAAATATATGCAGTTAAAGAAAATAGTTTTATATTATTTACTCTAAAACCCTTCAATATAAACAATCCCAAAAAGAAATTAGGTTTTAACCTAAAGCCATTTCCACATTGGAAACTATCCAATTGTAGGCCCCATGAAAGATTAACTTTAAATGATACATTAAATATAATTCAAATATATATATTTATGATATAACATGTCAAAATCATAGTTTATACACCCCATAAAATAATATAGGTGTATATCACAATCATATGTCCCAAAGGAAGGAATTTTGGATGATTAGCCTTTATATTGATCATATCACTGAATTGAGTGTTAATAAATTGGTAGATTATGTGTACCAAATTTAAATCCACCCAAAAAATTTCTTATAGATAATAATAAAATAGATCAATTAAAACAATCTCATATCTTAACTATGTAGGATCGAAATAATTATGTAGATGCTCAATATACAAGAGGGGGGTGAATTGTATACTTTAAAAATTTCTTAAACAAAGGAAAGAGCTAAGTTTAACAAAGTTAAACTAAGAAAATTCACAACACCTCTAACACCAATTGAAAAATTGGAATAAGGATTGAAGATATAAACTTCAAGTTCTATGTACTTGCTTAAAACTGGAAAGAGATTCCGAAAGTAGGTTCTGGAAATATGGATCTGGAAATTGAAACTTAACTAAAGATTACAATATGAGATTCTACCTTAAAGCGTATAGAATCTAAATGGAACAGAGTACAAGTAAGGAAGTATAATAAATTTATACTTTCCTTACAATACAATATGCAGCGGAAACAAACAAGTAGTAAAACTACATGTAACAAGATATAAGTATTTTAACCCAAAGAGAAGGGTATCCAACAACCTTGGATAAAGGTCTCTTGATTTATACTTTCAAGAAAGTATGTCTTACCCACACCAGGGTAAGACCTCGATACGAAGATCGGAATCTCTGTCTTTTTATCCCCGCAAGCCCTCAACTTCAAGGTAGTTGGCAACCTCTGTCTTCCTCGGCAAGGAAGCCCTCAAACTTCAAGGTAGTCGGCACCTCTGTCTTCCTATCCCCGGAAGTCCTCGAATGTAATCACCAACATTCGGAGTCGCACGAATCTTTGAGAGTTAATAATAGCCTCTCTCTCTCTCTAGAAATCACTTCAATAGAATGTGTGAACAATGTCGAAGAAGTTTTTATGAGCTCTTTCAAATGAGCTCCTATTTATAGGTTCGGTCAGCCTCCTTTCCAACGGTCATATTTTCCTTAAAAATCGGAGGGACCTGTACACGTGTAACTTAACCAACGGTTAGTTTATAACAGAATAGATGACATCGTTTTATAAAAAAACATGTTTAACAGAATGTACGACATCGTTTTAATTCTAACACAAAAGTTCGGAGTGAACGTTCGGAGTGAAGGTTCAGAGTGTAAGCAGAATATCAAAGAGTAGACAAATTTTAAAAGTATAAGCAAAATGAAAGTTCGGAGTCTAACCAAAAATAATATTCGGAGTCTAAAATAACTTCGGAGTGTATAAAAAAAAGATGATCAAATTCTGTTTAATAGGTGAGTTCAGAATAATAATTCGGAATGAGAATTCAGAAGAAAAAAAATTGTAATGAAAATTTGTAATCAGAATTCGTAATGGGAATTTGTAATCAGAATTCGTCATTAGAATTCATAATCATAATTCATCATTAGAATTCGATGTCAAACTTCATGAGAGTTCGTATCCAGAATTCAGAGTGGAACTTTATTAAAGTCTGTATCTAGAATTCGGAGTGGAACTTCATTACGGTTCTCATCCAGAATTCGAAGCCTAAAACAGAATGCTTCAAATCAAAGTTTTAAGCGATTCCAAGAATATAGAAATGAATCGGATTCTTATACATAAGAAATATATGGATATAGTTAATGAAAATATGATAAGGATACTTTTCCTTATAAAATTGATTTTCCTTATAAAACAGATTTTCCATATAAAAGAGATTTTCCTTATAAAAGCGATTTTTCTTATAAAAACGATTTTCCTTATAAAAGCAATTTTCCTTATAAAAGAAATTTTCCTTATAAAAGAAATTTTCCTTATAAAATCAATTTTCTTAAAGATAAGGTGTTTGTGATTTTGAAAACAAGAAGGAATGGAAAATTCATAAGGAAAACCTTATTGACTCAACAATCTCCCCCTTTTTGTAAAGCACAAACATCCTTACGAAAAAGAAAGTTTAAGACGAACGAAAACATTAAGGCTTATCTCCCTTTGTTTATGGATGTTGATGAATATGACTAACTCCCCCTTAGGCTTCGAAACTCTAAGGATCGTATTCTAGATTTCTGGAATGGTATTTCATTAAAAATAAGAATGTCTTCTTTAATGAAAAACTCCCCCTTAGATAAACTCTTTTAGAGTTCTTTTTCTTTCTCCCCCTTTGTTAAGGTTCTTTTTCCTTTTCCACTTTTTTTAGGGTTCTTTTCCTTCTCGCCCTTTTTGATTTTCAAAAAGAATTTGAGGGAATGGAAAATATAACAAATTACCTGAAAAATTTGTAGCAATAACAAAAGAGACGAGCAAGCACAATTTTCATTACGTTTGAAAGTTCAAAAACAAGGAAGTTAAAATACAACAAAAGATCATATTTTTCTATTTTGGATCTTTTTACTTCACCATGAGACCCTTTAGAATAGTCTTTATCTTCATCAGGTCATTATGGTCTTCCTCGACTTACTTCTCTAAAACAGCTATTCTTGCACTTTGAGATTCAATCTTTTCTTCCTGGGCTTTAAGCTTTTCTTCCTGAGCCTTCAAGATTTGTTCTTGCTTTTACAACTCTTCTTCAAACTCATTCTGACGATCCCTTTCATTCCTCCAGTTCTGAGCAACAGAATTCAACTTCCCATTCAGATCTCTGACTTCTTGAATCCGGAAATTCTTTTCATATGTCAACTTTTCTTCAAAGGAAGAAGTAAGATCATTTATCTTCCTGTCTTTTGTATCAAAATCATCTTTAACATTATCTTGAAAATCATCCAAGAGCCTCATCTCTTCTACAGTTTTCTTTGACCAACTAGTCATTTTCTTACAAGACCTTTTGTGGGCTTCATATCCAACAAAAAAGGTTTTGAACTGAGCCTCCATCTCTACATATTTATCCATAACCATGGATACAGAGTCTGTTTTCTAATTCAAAGTGTGTTGAAGCATCTGACATCTTGAATCAATATTTGAGAAAGTCGGAATAGAACCTACCAACTTCTTTAATGAATAAACAACAAAGTCATCCCCCAATGAAGATGAATCTGAATCTGAGACTTTGCTTGGAGAATTTTCTTCTTCAATTTTCTCAAGCTTTCTCTTTGAGGAACTACCAACTTCCCTTCTATTTACAGCCACTGAACTTGGGGTATTAACAACGAGTTGCTTTCGCTTGTCCTTTTTCAGAATGGAGTCATGTTCTAGAGTTTTCTTTTCACTATTAGAAACTTGAACAACATTGTCTTCATTATCAGCAACTTTTTGAGCACCATCCTCTACATTCTCCATTTGAGCAATGTCATGTAGAATTTGTTCTTCCTCTGCATGATAAGCTACTTCTTGTTCTCCTTTCTCCTCATCCTTCCCTGGAGTGACTAACTTAGATGATTCAACTTCTGAAGTTTGGAGCAACAAATGTTCTGAAGGTGTCCCCTTATAATCATCTACTTGCTTTAAAACATCTCTGGTCTCACCACTACCTTCAGCAACTGCTTCTTCCTCTTCAACTTGCTCAATCTGCTCAACTTCCTCAACAGGATTAGTAACTGCCTCTTCCGGAATGACAAAGTTTCTTCCTGGAGTCTCAGGTAGAGATTCCAAAGAGAAAGATCTCGGAACTGGAATATTTCTGGAGGTTATCTCATTAAACTTTAATAAACTCTGAACTACCTCAGCTTCAGACATATTCTTCTTAATATTCTTTTCTTTCATTTGTTTTTTTAGCTCATCCGCTGTTTTTTCTTTCAAGGCCTTAGCCTCCGCAGGATCCAAGCCAAACTGAGGCTCCACTTGCACTCTCTTGTCTTTGATTTCCCAACACTTAGAAACTACCTCATCAGGATAAGCTTTCTTCTTCTTCGGTTTTGGAGGTGCAGAATGAAATTCCTTAGATTTGGGATTCTCTTCTTCAACTACAACTTCTTTCAACTTTATCTTCTTTACTGGCTTATAAGATTCAGGTTCAGCAACTTTCGGAACCGCTTCTTCTTAAACTGGTAGATCAAAGAACTCACCAGTCTTCTTGTCAAAAGCAACATCCATCCTTTTGAGAGTACCATCACTCACCAACATAATTTTTCAAACTCTTGGCTTAGACTTGCAAGCCTCCTTGAAAGACTCAAGGCACCGAACAATTAACTTTGAGAGTATTGCTGGATACATTATGATCTGAGCTCTCAAATTCCCTTTCTTAACATTCTCAATGGTAATAAGAATGTGTTTCATCAGATTAAACTTCCTTAGATTTATCAGAAAATATAGAATGTAGATCTTTCTCTTCTTCAAACTGTCTTTGTCACCTTTTCTCGAAACGATAAAACCTTTTACCCATAATTCTAGAATCCGAAAATTTGTAGACAGAGTAGAAATATTCGGAGCCTTATCATCTGACAGTCCGAGAGTCTCCAAAGCTTTTTCCTTGTCGAAGCATCCCTTTGAATCTGGAAAAACATGAGAAATGAACTCAACTTATCCTTCATAGGTCAGTCCTACCAAGCTGGCTGCCTTGACATGAGAAAACTTATAAGTCTTTCCATAAGACTTGAACGAAAATTTATCCCTACCATCTTCCTTAAAGAAGGAAACTGTCTCATAGAACTCTACAAGCAACTCCAAAAAAACATCATCTTGATTCCCAGGCTTAGACAGAGCATCATCTTCCCATTTGTTAAGCTTTATGTCCATGGATATAAGAGAATCATACTTGTTGAAGAAATCAGGATGAACCAACCTTTCTCTATATACTAACCACTTAGAAATTGTCTTGGAGGAAGACATGTCTTGAGAGGCTGCTTCCACAGACATTCGGATCTGAATATTTCTGAGAAGTTCGGAACGGAGAATGATGAAGATCAGAACGGCCTTAAAATGGAGAGGTAGAGCTTCGGGACACTGGAGCTTGAAAACTGATGTGGGATGACCATTTGGGGTCCCCTTTATATAGGCAACGATATGACGGTTCATCTTCCTCAGTTGATCGAACGGTTGTAAAAAAAACTGAGATCAGATCGGACGGTTGAAAACCAATTCTCTAGAAAACTTTGATCCGATCTTTTGAGGTTTTTATTAAAACAAGGATTTAAGAAAACTTATAAACCGAAAACAAAAAATAATAAAATAATAGAAAGTAAAGCATGATTACGAAATCTTGATTAAGGAAATCATACCTTTTGGATTGTCTTAGGAGGATTATTCGTAATGGGTAACATTTTTAAAAAAAAACTATGAAAAAACTTTATTACGAAAAGACATAGTTTGCAAAACTCACTACGAAAAACAAACTCAGTACATAAAACTCAGTACAAATAGGACAAAAAAACAAAGAAAAACATTATAAGGATTTTAGTACGAAAATTTTATTACAAAAAATTGAAAAACGAAAAGCTCATTAAGAAGATTGGGTACGAAAATCTCATTATGGAAATACTAGTATGAAATTTTCCATTCCGGAAGTTTTCAATATGAAAAATTCCATTCCAGAAGTTTTCTATACAAAAATATCCATTCTGGAAAATTTTAGTTCCGGAAATTCCCATTCCGGAATTTTAGTTCTGAAAAGTTTGAAAACAAACTTTGAAAAACGTAGTTACTCTAACAATCAAATGTACTCCCCCTATGAAAAGGAGTTTATTATTGTAAGGAGACTTTTTCAATAGAAAGTTAATGAAGAATGATTACCTTATTGTTATCATTCCTAACTTTTGTTTAATGTATTCAAATATATCATAAGGCAAAGATTTTGTGAAAATATCAGCAAGTTGATCTTGTGTTCCAATAAACTGAAGAATAATATATCCTTTTAGTGTGTGATCCCTAAGAAAGTGATTCCTAATATCTATGTGCTTTTCATGAGAGTGATGTGCAGGGTTCTTACTTAGGGAAATGGCGCTTGTATTATCACACAAAATTTGAGTTTTAGAAAAACTCAAGCCATAGTCTGTGAGTGTGTGTTGCATCCACAACACTTGAGCACAACAACTTCCAACTGCTACATATTCGGATTATGCAGTGGAAAGTGCTACAGAATGTTGATTCTTGAAAGACCAAGAAACTAAAAAATATCCTAAGAAATTAAAAGTTCCGGATGTACTTTTTCTATCCATTCTACATCCACCAAAGTCATCATCAAAAAAGCTTTTTGAAACAAAATCATTTCCAGAAGTATAAAATAATCCTAGATCCATGGTTCCCTTAAGGTAGTGAAAAATTCTTTGTAATGCCTTTAAGCGAGATTACTTAGGATTGGATTGATATCTTGCACATAAGCATACTGAGAACATTAAGTCTGGTCGACTAGATATTAAGTAAAGTAAACTACCTTTCGTACCTCTAAAAGATGTTTGATCTACTGGTTTCCCATCTTTATCAAGATCCAAAGAATTTTAGGTACCAATGGCAGTACTTATACTCTTAGTGTTTTCATAACCATACTTTTTGAGAAGATCTTTAATATACTTATGTTGAGATATGTAGGTTCCTTCTGGTTTTTGAGAAATTTGAAAACCATGGAAAAAAGTTAACTCACCCATCATACTCATTTCAAACACATATTTAATTAGACTTGCAAAAGAGTCAGTAAAGGATTGCTGAGTTGAACCAAATATGATGTCATCGACATAAATTTGAACAATCAAAACATTTTTCTTATCTTTCTTTATAAAAAGGGTTGGATCTACATTTCCCTTCACATAGTTATTTTGAAGCAAAAATCTTGCGAGTCTATCATATCAAGCTCGTGGGGCTTGTTTAAGACCATACAGAGCTTTGGTAAGTCTAAAAACATGATCAGGATGTTTTGTATCTTCAAAACTAATTGGTTGTTCAAAAAAACATCCTCTTGAACATAACCGTTAAGAAAAGAACATTTCACATCCATTTGAAAAAGTTTAAAATTAAAGAATGCTGTAAAGGCAAGTAGAATACAGATAAATTCAAGTCTAGCTACTGGAGCATAGGTTTCGTCATAGTCTATTCCCTCTTGCTGATTATATCCTTTAGCAACAAGTCTAGCTTTATTTCTTACTGTGACTCCATTTTCATCACATTTACTCTTCAAAACCCACTTTACTCCAATAACAGAAGTTTCCTTGGGTCTTTCAACCAAGATCTAGACTTTGTTACTTTCAAATTCATTTAGTTCATCTTGCATGGCTTTGATCCAATCATCAACACCTAAAGCTTCATCAGTGCTTTTTGGTTCTAATTAGGAAAAAATGCTAGATGTTATACTTCATTAATTAAGGAACTTCTAGTCCTTACTGGTTGATTTAAATCACCAATGATACTATCACTGGGATGATTCTTAAGAAACATCTGATTTGGGTTTTGAAAAACCTGTTCATCAACATAGGGTAGAAAATCTTCTGGGTAAATAATTCAGAAGTATCTTCTAGAACATTTTCCTTATCAGAAGGATCTTCTATCAATGGTTGACAATCAGTTTTTGAAAACACATTTGAGGATGTAGGTTGAGATGGTTTAAAAACAAAAGGATCAGACTCATCATATTTTACATGCACTGTTTCTTCAACAGTACAAGTATTTTTATTAAAAACTCTATAAGACTTAGAAGTTGTAGAGTAACCTAAGAAAATTCCTTCATTAGATTTTGGTGAAAATTTATGTAAGTTACCTTTAGTATTCAGAATGAATACCTTGTAACTAAAAACCTTGAAGTAGTATAGTCTTGGTTTTCTACCATTCCATAACTCATAAGGAGTTTTATTAAGAAAAGTTCTAATCAAAACTCGGTTTATAGTATAACAAGCAGTACTTACAGCTTCAAACCATAAATGTCTAGCTATAGAATATTCACTCAACATGGTTCTAGTTATCTCTTGAAGAATTATATTTCTTCTCTCAACTACACCATTTTGTTGAGGAGTTCTAGGTGCTGAAAAATTGTGAGTAATACCTTTTCTACTACAAAAAGTTTCAAAATCAGAATTTTGAAATTCTCCTCCATGATCACTATGAATAGTTTTCAATGGAAGGTTTCTCTCATTTTTAACTTGAGATCTAAAATTTTTTTAATAAGAAAAAGCTTCAGATTTCTTTGCTAGAAAATAAACCCAAGTGAATCTAGTGTAATCATCAACTAGAACAAACACATAGTATTTGCCTCCAATACTTCCAGTTTTTGTTGGACCAAAAAGATCCATGTGTACTAATTGTAATGAATCAGTTGTTGAGACTTCACTGATTGATTTAAAACTAGATTTATGTTTCATTCCATATTTACAAGGATCACAATATTTAGAAGAATAAAATATAAGCTCTAGTAGATCCTTAACTAGTTTCTTCTTAGAGATTTTACATAAGTTCCTAAGGTTACAGTGTCCTAATCTTTTATTTCATAACCAGGAATGATCTTCCATTTCACTTAGGCAAGGTAAATCTTGGCTCCTGAGGTCTTCTAAATTTAACGTGTAAACATTCTCTTGCCTATTGGCTGAGAGAATAAATTATTCCTTGGAATTGTGAACTAAGCACTTATCATTCCTAAAATTCACAAGGTAACCTTCATCACATAACTGACTTATGCTAATGAGGTTGTGCTGAAGACCCTTAACAAAAAGAACATTTGAAATCAAAGTTTTACCTAAAAGAACAATATTACCAATACCAACAATCTCTCCCTTAGCATTATCTACGAAAGTTACCTTTCCTCCTTTCGTTTTGACAATCTTTTCAAAATAGATTTTGTTACTAGTCATGTGTCGGGAACATCCACTATCCATGTACCATGTTTTGTTGCTGGTACTCTCTTTATTTTCCTGAAATCAATAAAATAATTAGACTTTCGGAATCCAAACATGTTTGGATCTGAGATTTCTAGATAACAAAACTTTAGGTACCCACATTTTCTTAGAGAAATAAGCTTTATGAAATCCTAGAGATTGGTTTTTGTTTAAGGAACAATTCCTTTACCAGTGACCACCACATTGACACTTGGTACAAAATGGGGCACTTTGAGGAACAAAGTAATTGTTACTAAAAGTTGGTTTTACATGGGTATAACCAAATCCAGATTTATTTCTTAAAGGTCATATTTGAGAATACATTTTATCAAAATTTTCCTTACCATGGGTAAAGTTTGATAAACACTTCTTTAAGGAAAAAATTTCGGACTTGAGTTTTGTAATCATGTTTTTATCTTGAAAATCATTAGTTTTAGAACTAGATCTAGGCTCTAAAACATTTTTCTTAGAAATTACTTTTTCTAATTCTTTTGAAATTTTGTTCCTCTCAGAACTTACTTCCTCTAGATTTTTTGAAATACTTTCAAAATCAGAATTTTTCTTATCAAGATCTTTAGAAAGATCTGATATCTCTTTTGTAAGAATATTATTCCTAGAGTTTTCCTTATCAAGTTTCTTATTGAGTTTGGAATTCTCAATTTCAAGAATTTCAGCAAACCTAGAAACTTCTTCATAAGTAGGTAAAGTATTTTATTCATCAGAAGAGGATTCTTCATCTGAGGAGTTATAATACTTACTATCATTAGAATTTAAAGATATATTGGTCAATGATTCAGTATTTCATACCTTAGCCATAAAACAATGATTGTCAATAGGTAATATGTCTATAAGACCAAGATTCTTCTTCCCTGAAGATTCATAATCAGAAGATTTATCTGAAGAGTCGCCACCACTGGCACTCCAGGTGTCATTAGCTTTCAGAACTTTCTTATCTTTGGCTTTATAATACTTCTTTATGTTCCTGTCTTAATGCCTTTCATTCCTTTCTTTCTTTTTGTGCAAAGGGCAATCTGGTCTAATATGTCCAGCTCTCTTTCATTCATAACAAGTATCTTCTCCATCTTTCCTATCTTTCCTTTCCTTTTTCTTATACTTGGATTGGAAACTTCTTTGGCCATATATCTTGTTCATCCTTCGAGCAAGATTTGCTAACTCATTTTCAGAGACATCACTCTCACTAGATTCGGATTGGAAAATAACTTTCTTATACTTGGATCTGGTTACCCTCTTAGGAGTCTTAGCTTTCATCTGATTTGATGTTGTTGTAAAATCAACAGTTCCATTTCCATTTTTCTTCTTTATGTTATCAGCATCTCTCTTCATTCTTGATTCATGTTGGAGAAGAGTTCCAAATAGCTCATCAAGAGAAATTTGAGTGACCTTCATGTTCTCATCTATGGCTGTTCTTTTGGATTCCCACACATTGGGCATGATATCAATTATCTTGTCCACAAGTGATTCATTATCTAACCATTTCTCTCCCATAGACTGTAAACTGTTAACAATAGTCATAAATCTCTGTTGAACTTTACAAATTTGTTCACCATAAGGAAAATTGAAGCCATGGTATTCAGCTCTAAGCATAGCTCTCCTAGTTTCGATCACTTTAGAAGTTCCAAAGTGTGTAACCTCTAACTTATTCCAGATACAATTAGCTACTTCACAAGAATAAATTTGGCTATATATATTTCTAGTCATTGAAAAAAGTAAGGTATTACGTACCTTATAATTGAGTTGCTACTCTTGTTTTTCCTGGTTAGTGAAAGTTCTAAGTTCCTTATCATAAATTTTATAATCTCCAGTAATCATAACAAAGTTGTCCACTCCAGTATTGATAACAAAAGTCTTCATTCGATCTCTCCAGAACTCATAGTCATTATCATCAAATATTGGTGGTCTTGTAGGATTTAGATTATCAATAGAACCAGCATTGACTCCTACCATACTTAAAAAAACTTTCGGCACACAAACTTGTTAGTAGAAAAGGTTCGTAATCACAAGGTTTAGAATTACAAAGTTCGGAATGAGAATGTTCAAAATTTTCAATGACAAAGTGAGCAATAAAAACTTATACATAAGAATAAGTATTTCAGATACCATCTCTGATACCAATTGTAGGATCGAAATAATGATGTAGATGCTCAATATACAAGAGGGGGGTGAATTGTATACTTTAAAAATTCCTTAAACAAAGGAAATAGCTACGTTTAACAAAGTTAAACTAAGAAAATTCACAACACCTCTAACACCAATTGAAAGATTGGAATAAGGAATGAAGTTATAAACTTCAAGTTCTATGTACTTGCTTAAAACTGGAAAGAGATTCTGAAAGTAGGTTCTGGAAATATGGATCCGGAAATTGAAACTTAACTAAAGATTATAATATGAGATTCTACCTTAAAGCGTATAGAATCTAAATGGAACAGAGTACAAGTAAGTAAGTATAAGAAAGTTATACTTTCCTTACAATACAATATGCAGCGGAAACAAACAAGTAGTAAAACTACAAATAACAAGATATAAGTCTTTTAACCCAAAGAGAAGGTTATCCAACAACCTTGGATAAAGGTCTCTTGATTTATACTTTCAAGAAAGTCTGTCTTACCCACACCAGGGTAAGCCCTCAATACGAAGATCAGAATCTCTGTCTTGCTATCCCCGCAAGCCCTCAAGTTCAAGGTAGTTGGCAACCTCTGTCTTCCTCAACAAGCAAGCCCTCTAACTTCAAGGTAGTCGGCACCTCTTTCTTCCTATCCCCGGAAGTCCTCGAATGTAATCACCAACATTCGGAGTCGCACGAAGCATTGAGAGTTAATAACGGTCTCTCTCTCTAGAAATCACTTCAACAGTATGTGTGAACAATGTCGAAGAAGTTGTTATGAGCTCTTTCAAATGAGCTCCTATTTATAGGTTCGGTCGGCCTCCATTCCAACGGTCATATTTTCCTTAAAAATCGGAGGGACCTGTACACGTGTAACTTAACCAACGGTTAGTTTACAACAGAATAGACAACATCATTTTATAACAAAACAAGTGTAATAGAATGTACGACATCGTTTTAATTCTAACACAAAATTTCGGAGTGAAGGTTCGGAGTGGAGGTTCGGAGTGTAAGCAGAATATCAAAGAGTAGACAAATTTTAAAAGTATAAGCAAAATGAAAGTTCAGAGTCTAACCAAAAATAATATTCGGAGTCTAAAATAACTTCGGAGTGTATAAAGCAAAGATGATCAGATTCTGTTTAATAGGTGAATTCAGAATGAGAATTCGGAATGAGAATTCGGAATAAGAATTTGTAATGAGAATTTGTAATCAGAATTCGTAATCAGAATTCATCATTAGAATTCATAATCAGAATATTTCATTAGAATTTGCTGTCGAACTTCATTAGAGTTCGTATCCAGAATTCGGAGTGGAACTTTATTAATGTTCGTATCTAGAATTCGGAGTGTAACTTCATTACAGTTCTCATCCAGAATTCGGAGCCTAAAACAGAATGCTTCAAATCAAAGTTTTAAGCGATTCTGAGAATATAGAAATGAATCTGATTCTTATAATTAATAAATATATGGATATATATAATGATAATATGATAAGGATAATTTTCCTTATAAAAGATATTTTCCTTATAAAAGAGATTTTCCTTATAAAAGAGATTTTCCTTATAAAAGAGATTTTCCTTATAAAAGCGATTTTCCTTATAAAAGCAATTTTCCTTATAAAATCCATTTTCCTTATAAACGCAAATTTCCTTATAAAAGAAATTTTCTTAAAGATAAGGTGTTTGTGATTTTCAAAACAAGAAGGAATGGAAAAGTCATAAGGAAAACCTTTTTGACTCAACAAACTATGTCAACGAAAAAGAGTTATAACCCAATGAAATGAAATTGAGTTAAGAAACCCTTTACCCCTTTGTAACATTCTTGTCCAATCCTTTTGGGATGAAATAATTCAAATTTAAACATAAGTTAAAATGATATATGAATCATTAAATATATTTCATGTAAAAGGTCTGGTATATACACCATATAAAAAATTTGGTTAATAATATTAAAATATGCCTTAATTAAGGGAAAATTGAGTAGAATTCCCTTACTACTTTGGTAATCTCTAGATCATATCCTCATGAATGTAATAACCTCATATCAATTTTTAAATCCCAATAATTTTCATGAAAGTATTAAAAAATAAATTTATGTGTATTATATAAACCACACAATAAAACAATGGTGAATATGGAATATGTCTCATTGGAGTAAAATAGATATAAGAAACTCTTCCCTTAAGTCTAGACAATTCATGTTTGTACTTTAAGTTCAATATAATATGAATAAATGCATTATTTGATTTATTAAAGAAAATTAGGTTTAATAACTTATTCTAAAATAATTTATTTTAGTTTATTTTTAATGAAATATATAAATACTTAATCAGTTATGTCCATGTCGTGTGTTTTGAGAACGTTCCGTTCATTATTTCAAAACGGCTACAGTTTTTTGATCGTGGTCAAGGTGGTAATTTTTACATAATATCTAGAATAATAATATTGAAATAATTATACATTTTTAATAAAATTATACTTTAAAAACCATCCATTAATAATGGTTACAAAAAATTAACTTTTTTACGATCATGGAGAGGGTATGTCATACATACACATTAGTAATGTTTCCAATTTTCAAAGATTAGTATGGAAGGAAGTAGGTTATATTTTGTAATAAATAATTAAGATAATACAATAAGTAACCTATTATTTCATTATATAAACTTATATATATCATCCATGTGATTTAGTTATGAAAAAAAAAGTCATATCACTTCATGGAGGCAGTGGTACACACGTACGCATGAACAATGTTTTCATTTTTTATTAAGTGGAAAGGTAAGAAAGAAAATGATATATTCTTTTTTAATGGTGATAAATATGTCATTAATACCATACTTATGTCATATATATAACATATATTCATTAAATATATCATTATCACCTTCCATGTAAATCATTAGTGAAAAAAATGAGTCGCATCTCTTCGTGAGGCAGTATCCCACCGTATAAAAGAGTGATTTTATAATATCACCTACATAATGGAAAGTAAGATGTAATATTTCATATAATATTTAAATTAGTATAATTAGGTTACATATATCATATAGATACTTTAGTTACATAATTATATTTATTCTTGATAGTTGGTGATGGAAAATCAATTATAAAATATTAGGAAGTGGTATTACGTCATACACACGATCGAGAGCTTTGTTTTACATTTATTAAATGAGGATATGAATATAGGTTATAAAATAATTATAATAACATATCATTATGTGGTTTATATTTTAATTATTATATTTTAGTTATTAATAAATGAAATAATGTGCTAGGATTAGTAAAAATAAAAATCTTAGTGAAGATAATTTCATTCTCTTAGAATAACCTCCTTTGGATCTATTATTAAGAACACTAAGGTTGGTGTTTTGGGATAAAAAGAATATATAGAAAATAGATAAAGTCATTCCCATTAAAAATATTTAAAAATAACATGTATTCAAAAAAAAATTGGGAGTATAATATTCAAATATGTCTTTCTAATAGGACTTTTACATGTGTAGTTGTCAAACATATACTTATCCTTTTTTAACCCTAGGTAAACAAGTTTTAACCTTAACACCAGAAATTATTTTTTATTTTTTAAAATATTCATTTTGAAAAAAATGAAATTTACTATATTATATAATATTATTTAGTATAATTAAAAAATATTTAATCCCTTTTTAAAAATTACATTCTCCTAATTGGATGGAATTTATTAAAAATTAAATCTGATGATGCGATGAAATATCATTTTTCAAGAACCTTATTTTTCAATATTAAGATGATTTTATATTAAATTTATGACTAAAAACTATAATTATATGAATTTAAATTTAAATTTATAGATATATAAAATTTAAATTTCATTTGACAGATTCCTCATTAGGAGTTTTTGTAATTAAATAAAATGGACAAACATTTTTCAGTTCAAAATAGTTAAAAAAAGCAGTTTTAAACCCAAAAATAAAATATTACTAAAATAAAATATAAATTTGATTAAAATTTTAGTAATTGGATTAAATATTTCTAAATAATAATTATGTTACCTTAAATAAAAATCAAATCATAATAGGACTTTTAATTTACTTAATATACTGAAAATAAATGATAGTTTTTACAAAAATTGGTATTTTCACTATTCACTGAAAAGTCAATACTCTCAAAAAAATACCAAAATTTCAACTTATTTTGATTTTTTGGTAATTATATAAAAAATTAATTTACTTTTATAAAACAAATTTTCAAAAAAATAAGAAATAATTATATTATTTTCTCACAAAAAGAAATAAAATTCAGTTTTGAAGAAAACATATATTTGATCAATAAAATGACTTTAATAAAAATTAAGTTATTCTATACTAGGTATTTATCGATAAATTTACAATTAGTGGGATATTTTTATATATATTTTATAATGTTGTTAATACTAATCATACTCCTTTATTTAGTGACTAGGTTATGACATTCATATATTTTCATGTTCATTTAAGCTCGGTGTTGTTTGTTGAATATAGTATCAAATATAATGATCCTATTTTAGAAATATCATGGTGTTACATATCCCCCTACCAAATATTAATAAATTTAATCCTCATAATTTTAACTTCTTCTTAATAATTAAATTTTTTTCCATTTGAAAATTACCTTGTTAAAATCTCACATTATAAAAAGTGTTAAAAACACTTTCTATTAAAAATAAAAAAAGTGTGAAGGTTAT
The DNA here is from genome assembly GCA_963277665.1 of Viscum album. NCBI lineage: Eukaryota > Viridiplantae > Streptophyta > Magnoliopsida > Santalales > Viscaceae > Viscum > Viscum album. Next base: position 1,325,177,893 of record OY728128.1, read on the forward strand.
ATAAAATAATAAAAAACTATGTCTCCCAATAAATATAACATTAGTGGGAAGAAAAAAATGTATTTATAATGAAGAACCATTTAGGAGGTAATGTCATATTTTTTTTACGTATGAAGAGACCATCAATTTAATAAATAAAATTTTTATATCAAGATCTTTTCCCTAAAGTTGAGGAAATAAAATACCATTATGAAAAATAAAATAAGGAAGGATTCTTAGTTGAAAATTTTAATTTCATCCTTTAATCAATTTCTGCAAAAGTATTATCATTTTCATCAAGTGTTGATTATTCAAGGTAATTTTTGTCTTCGTGAAGAACTGAAATCAACTTTTAACAGATCATATAACAATTAAGGGATTGTAAGTTATTCCTCAAAATTGTGACATTAAACAAAAAAATAGTTTGAATAATTTCATATAATTCCCATAATGAATAAACCTTCATATAATGTAATAACATAGTAATCCCCAAAATTAAACAGTAATATCCAATTTTTAAACTAAATAATTCCTTAAATAAATAAAACTATATCCCAAATAATCCTAATAACATAAACATTAAATAGTTTTTAAATATAAAATTTTATCTCTTTACTTTAAAATTATTTTCCCAAAACTATAATTATAATCTTTTGAAATGACATTACATACTCACCAAATCACTTTTCAAACCTACAATTATCAACATGACAGAACATGTGTTCCTAGATTTAATCAATATACAAGATCATATAATCTATAAAAATTTTCTATTAATTTAGAAAATTTCACAAAATTATATTTTATAATTTCTATTAAAACAAATATTTATACAGTTTACAGACTTAAACCCAATAAAACATCTCCTAAAATTTCATTAATCACATTAATATATCGTCGCTTAAAACCTCAAAATGGGTGTCTAAGAAAATTAACATATGATCATCATTAAACTAAAAAATCATGATTTTATCCCTATATATTAGATAAACCTATCATAAAGACATATTAATCTTCAAATTTATCTAAACACTGGTCCAATACTAACTGTAACTGCCCGGAACCCACACTCCCTAATCCAGTGATAAAAAATAAACTTTAAATTCAATATTTTATACCAATGACGGTGATCCAATTTTCACAATCCAAAACATACCACAACAAAAGGAAAAATTTGATAACTTATATACCCAATAACCATAGTTTTGGATAATTTGGACAAGATCATACATAAACAATGCCCATGTCTCCAAGTTAGTGTTCCTCCTACTATACTCATCATTTCTTACTTCATATTAAGTCATAATAATATTCCATATGAAACCCTTATATAAATAATTAATTTAACATCATCCTTGATAAATAGGGGAAAATAAAATATATGAAGGGTGAGATAAAATGATCATTAAGGGTAATCATAATCATTAACAAATGAATTTAATTAATGAGAATAAGGTGAGCATAATGGTATGATGACATAATCATTGTGCATGATCCTAAAACAAGAGAACTCATACCCATAAAAAATGGATCATTAAACATGTGTAATGTCATAGAGCTTAAAAAAGGTATGATTTCTAAGAATCAATAATCAAGATCCAGTGAGGTCAATCCTGATCAAAGGAAACTTTTAAAAACCATAACAAATATAAAGAAAACGTGTTGGTATCTCAGGATATCATCTTCATACAACACTTACTAATGGTAAAACCATAAGTTCGAATTCCATACCCAATGCATTGGAATGGTATCTAGATTCACCCATCCTATCATCTATATTAGGATCACCTGGTTCTCTTTAAGGGAATCCATCATATAAACAATGTCTAAAAACCATAACATGAATATAGTACATATAGATTTAATTTCATCATAAAAATCATAGAAACAACCATTATTCATTTCATAAAATTATTAAAACATAAAAACTAAATGGGTTCTATAAAAGTATCTATGAAACATGATTAAACCTTGGAGAAGAAATGGGTTCTATGACAATCTCTTTGAAACAATCATAATTCATCTAGAGAGGAAATGATGATAGAATCATTAAAAAATATCCTTAGTGGATCATAAGTAATATCAGGGGGTTTTTCTATTTATGATTAAAAATACCAGTAAAATATAATTAAAACATTATTTATGAAACTACCCTTTAACTTTGAGTAAAATCAAGGGTAGTCATCATAGAAGGAAAATGATTTTAATGATCACATGGAACATTCCTTGAGTATAATATGATTTCTATTTGGAAAAAATTAATTTAAAATATAAATCTTTCTCAAAAATTAAAGAAATAATTTTTTATTAAAATAAACATTGAAACTTAAAAAGTAAACTATAAAACATTGAGTGGTCATGATATTAAGATAATTTTTTCATGTTGTAAAAACTAAAAATAAATATTCTTTTCATGAATTTTGTAAAGGTAGATAAGTTGACCCATTTGAAAAACATGAATAAATATCCTTCATATAACCATTTAAAATAAAGTCAGATATTAGGAAAAATGGATTTAGGAAAAAAAATTTATAAAAGAACACTTTTAAAAAAATATAAATAAATAATATTGAATAGAAATATTCTCGATCTAAAAGAATGATACCAGATTAGTATCACTCGAAAACAACTTTCTTGATATTTCTTCAATCAATAAGAAGAAAATATTGAAATTAAAAATGTGAAAAAAATAGTAACATTGGATGAATAATGTAAAGACCTGTAAAATTCAAGGGAAATTTTTTCTTATTTTATTTTGGAATTTTAAAAGAACACGGTTTTAGACGGCACTTGATTCTGAGGCCCGGAGTGCCCGGAATTTCTATCTGAAGTTTAGCTCGGGTACATTCAGTGAACGAACGAGTGGGAATTTCTAACTTTTAAATCGGTGCCCGGAATCGAATTTCGAGGGCACCGATGGAACCGCAGCGCCGGTAATTGCTTAGGAACTCATGTTCCAGAGTTGCGTTATCACGGGTGTGGATGATAAAAATTGTGGAAGTTAATTTATTATTATTCTACAATTTTTATTCTAAGTGTTTAGTTCTTGATGGAAGTTGGGTAACCACCCAACCTCCCTTGGGAGGTTATGAGGGTGGTGGGGCCAACACGAACCCCACCCCGTCATATCCTCTAACCCCTATCAACTCCCATTAAATTTTGATAACTTAAGTTTACTTAACTTATGGAATTAATGTGGTGAGTTAAATGTATGTTTTTGAAATTCAAACCCTTGAATTTTCAAAAGGCTTGTTGTGTTAATAAAATAAGAATGGAGCTTATTTTATTTTGTTGTTAGAGTTTTGTCGTTGAGAGGTTTTGGGAAGAACATCTTCTTCTTCGAAGAAGAACGTGAAGAACACCTCGGACTCCGACGAAGAACACCGTTCTTCAACGAAGAACATCTCCGCCGAAGAACGCGGAGAACTTCTTCCACGACGTTCTTCTTCCGCGACGTTTACTCTTCAGACGTACCTTGACGACAACATAATCGACGTTCGTTCTCCGCAACATCGACCCGCGACGTGACGTCTCTTTCCGCAACGGTTCGTTCGCGACGTCGTTTCCGCGACGTGACTTCCTCCTTCCAAGTCGCCTCTTTCCGCGACGGTTTTACCTCGACGTTTTCTCTTCGACGAACCTCCGAACAAACTCCGCTCTTGAAACCAAGGTAGGGGTTTTTATTTTATTTAATTACTTCTGTTCATGATTCTAGTTTTGTGATCTTCATGGATCTTTGACTAAATGTTATCGTTTAACAAGAGGGGGCCAGACCGCACAAACACGACCGACCCTCCTCTTTATCATTGTTGATACTTTTTGGATTGGATGGAATGACGTGGTGTCGTCGCACCACGCGCAAATCGCACGACAAGTACTTCGCGGTGCCGTCGAGCCGCGCCGTGAAGTTGAACAAGACGCAACACCATCGTGCCGCTTCGAAGAAAACTGAAGACACCGCGGCCGGAGCGGGGCCACGGCAGAGGGGCGCGGTGTCGTCATACTGCGCCGGACGACAAGGGTCGCGGCCAGTTCCGGGCCGCGGCAGAGCAAGGTGACCGGCGGCCGGACCGGGCCACCGGCGTCGGAGCTGAAAGGGGACCGGCCATCGCCGGTCCAGTTGGGCAGGAACCGGCCGGCCAGGTCGGGCCATCCGGATAGGGAGGAGCCATGGGAATTAATTCCCCCGGCCGGACATCAAAGCGGCCCCAATTAAGGGGCCGCGGTTACAGAAAACCGGGGGGGAAGCCCCCCCCCCCTGCGCGATCCAAAACGGCTCGGCCATTTTGGCTGATCACCGACCAGCGCGCCCAGCGCGTGGGTCGCCGGTCCGGGCCGGGTCGACCCGGTTGGGGCCAACCGGGGGGTCTCGGGCCGGGTTGGTCTGGGCCCGAAACCCCCGTTTTCAGACCGTTTGGGTTCAATTTCCCATGACTCGGGCTACGGACCTCCGATCAACGTGTCGTCAGTGGCGACACGATACTTGGAACGAGATGGTCATTTCGGTATATTTCACTCAAGGTTTCGGAATACTTTTAGTTCGGCCGGGTTGGTTCGTACACGAAACCAATCGGGCCCTCGGAGCGGAAACGCTCATATCTTGAGCTTCGGACGTCTGTTTGACGTGCCGTAAACTATGTTGGTTTTCCTTTAGTGAGACGGATCTTTTGGATTACTTCGCCTGAGGTTTCGACGCAGGTGGAGTATGGTCGGGTTGGTTTTTCCTTAAAAACCAACCGGGCCCCTGGGACGAAAAAGCCAATAACTCTCAGACCGGGTGTCTGATCGACGCGCCGTCTGCGATGTTGACTTCCTGTTGACGATACAGAACTTTTGGATATATCAACTTTGGACTATGTGTCAGTTGATGTATCAGCCTCTCGGCTCGTGGAGCGGACCCTCCCGAACGAGCTTGCTGTGTGCGGGAACCCTAGTGATGGCTGCGACTGCTACTGTGACGACGACGACTGTACAGAGATCCTCAGTGGATTCGACGATGATGACTACAACACTCAGCGATCCTGTGTGGATCAGTGCTACCAATCATGTGTGGGTATGATCCTGTGTGGGTCAGCGCTCAGCGGTTCTGTGTGAGCCAGCGCCTACAGATCCTGTGTGGGTCCGATCCTGTGTGGGTCATTGCGGGGGTTAGTACCTATCGATCCTTTGTGGGTCCAACGACATAGATGGATCAGTGATCATCTCTATCGTCTTTCGAAGAAGTATACCTGTGTGAGCTGAATCATGTTTTACTTTCCTGTGTGGACTGTATTGTGTTATCCTTTGTGGATTTACGTTTTGCTTTCCTATGTGGATTGAGTTGTTCTTTCCTGTGTGGATTACGTTTTGCTTCCTGTGTGGAACACGTTGCTTTCATGTGTGGACTAGGTTGTACTTGGGCTCAGATGTTGGAGCCAAATGAGAATTGATGACTTAGGTATATGTATTGGCATATACCTAAGTAGTGTCGGATGATACTTCGTGATTGTATCTTTCCTTTGTGGTTTATCCTTTATGGATTTTGGGAGACCTTCGGGGGTCTCGGGGTTCCTACTGAGTAGCTTATACTCACCCCTGCACGGGCTATGCCCGTACTACGTTGTATTGGTTGAAGACGACGGACAGCGCTGATCGTGGTGGAAGCTTGCGGAGTAGGACGGTACCTGGAGGTGGACCACTGGGCAGGACGTACTTGGAGCGGTCGGCTGGACCGAGGAGCAGTGGAGGCTTTCTGTACCCACCCTTCAGGTGGGATTCCCAGTGGACAGCTCATCGTTGCGGCTTTATCTTTCAGTTGTTGTTTTCCATTTTCGATTTGTACATTACTTTCAGTTTGGGTTTGTACTGGCCCACTTACTTTTCCTCACTTGCTCTTGTACCAGCTTTTACTTAGTGTTTACTTCTTCCGCTTTCTTACTCTTTGGTGCTTGTTTAATTTATAAAGGCAATGCCTTCCCTTTACCGGAATTTACGCCTTGGTGCTAGTCGCCAGCCCCTGGCCTGTGGAAGGCGGGCTTCGGGTAGTCACGGCACGGGCCCCAAGGACGGGACGTGACAAATTGGTATCAGAGGAGTTCGGTTCTACTGCGGACTCTGATCTTTTCTATGTGAAGCAATAGTGTTTAGCGTATTGGGTGTGGTTATCAGTCCAGAGAGTCCAGTGTTGGTGCGGCGGCCGACGTATCCGTACACCAGGACCTTGACTTCTGATTTCCGACTTAATACACGAAAACATTGATTGCATGTGTGTTTCAAGTTATCTTTGTGATTACTTTGTATCAACTCACTAGGTATATTGTTCTGACCGTGGCACACCTGTTTCCTTTTCAGGATGGCCCCATGACGGCAGCCAGCTAGGGTTCTGAGAGTCGAGCGTGACGATAGCCCACCGAGCGACGAGGCCTCGGTGCAGGGCCTTTTGTCAGCAGTGGCACCGGCGGTAGCTCTACCCGCCGATCCACCGATGCTTCCAGCACCAGCCGCTGACGATGCACGTCGCCTCAGTACACTGCATGAGTTCCAGCACCAGCGACCGCCCAGGTTCCACGGGGAGACGAACTCCCAGGCATCCGAGGACTGGCTAGAGGCATTGGTGAGAGTTTTTAGGTTAGTGAGGACACCAGCAGACCTCATGGTGATCCTCGCAGAAAGTCTACTTCACGCTACAGCAGGCAGATGGTGGAGCTTGGTGCTCCAGGTGCACGATGAGGCATCTCTTCTCTGGACGGACATTGAGATCCTCTTCCGCTCGGAGTTCGCCCCAGCCACCCTCCATGCGGTGCGCATCCAGGAGCTTCTTCAGTTGCGGCAGGGCAGCATGACGGTCGCCCAGTACTCGGCGAGATTTACCGATCTCTCGCACTACTCTACAGACATGGTACGGGACCCATTCTTTCGGGCCCAGACCTTTGAGCAGGGATTGAGACAAGAGATCAGGGCATCGCTGATCTCCCTCAGCATTCCGACTCAGAAAAGAGTACTGGAGCGAGCCCTTTTGATCGAGAGATTTCTTGCTGAGTCTACACCAACGCCGAGACCCACCGCAGGGCGGCACGTAGCAGAGTCTTCTGCAGCAGGTAGCCGACAGATGAGTCTTGGGTCCAGGCAGACCAGACCCTCAGGATGACTACCTTAGGACACTGGCTTAGTAGTGCGGGGCACACAACGCGGAGCCAGTCTTTCGAGAGACAGACAGTGCTACTCGTGCGGCGGTCAAGGCCACATGGCTCATGATTGCCCGACCAACCATTCTGAGGAGCAGCAGACGGTTGAGGGACCACCGAGGCAGAGGCAGAGGGTCGACCGTGGCGGTCCGCAGGGAGCAGGCGGACGAGGCAGAGGAGCTGGCCAAGAAACAGGTGGTGGGCGACGCTTTGACGCTCTACCACCACCACCACCAGGAGGTCCACCCCGACCACAGGGAGCTGGCGGGCAGAGACAGGCACAACTCCAGGCAGCAGAGGCCTACAACCACGGCGCGCCTGAGATGATTCGAGGTACTATCTGTGTCTATTCCACCTGTGATGCAGTACTTATAGACATAGGAGCGAGTCACTCGTTCATAGTCATTTCCCTTGTTCGGAGCTCTGAGATTCTGACAGAGCCGTTGGCTCGATCCTTACAGCTAGAGACTCCTACAGGAGCAGACTCGACGATTACGCACTGGTGCCGGCAGTGTGAGCTTACTCTAGGAGGCGAGAGCTTCGGCTGGGATCTTCTTGTAGCAGCGTCGAGGCCTTATGACGTCATCTTGGGCATGGATTTTTTGTCTACGGTCCATGCACAGATTGACTGTTTTAGGCGCAAGGTGCGATGTGTACGCACTGACAGAAGCAGGTTCACCTTCACCGGCGAGAAGGGAGCCTTCGCAGCACAGTATGGACTTCCGCAGAGGAGAGGAAAACTCATCACTCATCAGTTGGCTAGCCTCATCCTAGGAGCAGCTGACGTGCGGAGTCCTGGTTTTCCTGCAGTGGTGAATCAGTATGGGGAAGTTTTCCCCGACGACGTTCTAGGGCTACATCCTCACAGAGAGGTAGACTTTTATATTGACCTATACCCCGGGACAGCCCCGATATCGACTCCAGCATATCGGATGGACCCCATAGAGATTTCAGAGCTTCGAGTACAATTGGAGGACTTGTAGGGAAAGGGATTCATCTGACCCAGTGTTTCACCCTGGGCTTCCCCGATATTGTTCGCCAAGAAGGCGGATGGGAGCTTGAGACTTTTTGTCGACTATTGATGCCTGAACCAGGTGACAGTGAGGAATAAGTATTTGCTACCGAGGATTGATGACCTCTTCGATCAGCTCAAGGGAGCACGGTGGTTCTCGAAGATAGACCTCAGGTCAGGCTATCATCAGCTCAGAGTTCGAGACGAGGACGTGCAGAATACGGCCTTCATATGTCAGTATGGCCACTATGAGTTCTTGGTTATGCCTTTTGGCGTAACCAATGCTCCATCAGTGTTCATGGCCCTCATGAACAGGATCTTCCAGCCATACCTCGATCGATTTGTCGAGGTCTTCATCGACGACATTTTGATATACTCGACGACTGAGGAGGAGCACGCCTACCACTTGCGGGTTGTACTAGACACACTCCGAGAGAACCAGCTTTATGGTAAGTTCTTGAAGTTCCAGTTCTGGATACATGAGGTCCACTTCTTGGGACACTTCATCTCTGAGGCGGGAGTTTCAGTGGATCCTGTGAAGATCGAGGCAGTGCTAGCTTGGGAGCCACCCAGGGGCATGACGGAGGTACGGAGTTTCTTGGGACTAGCTGGATACTACCGGAGATTCATACCAGACTTCTCCAGAGTTGCGGCACCACTCTCAGCTTTGATGAAGAAGGGGAAACCCTTCGTGTGGTCAGATAGATGTCAGGAGAGCTTCCAGGAGCTGAGACAGAGATTGACCAGCGCACCTATCTTGAGGTTGCCTGAGGAGGGAGTAGGGTACGTAGTCTACTGCGATGCATCAGGGACCGGACTCGGTTGTGTTCTGATCCAGGAGTGGACAGTGATCTCCTATGGATCACGTCAGTTGAGGCCGCATGAGCAGAACTACGCTACCCATGACCTGGAGTTAGCAGCAGTGGTCTTCGCTCTGAATACATGGCGACACTATCTGATGGGAGAGCGGTTTACAGTCTTTTCTGACCATTACAGTCTCAAATACATATTCTCTCAAAAGGATCTGAATCTGAGACAGCGGCGATGGCTCGAGTTCCTCCAGGACTATGACTTTGAGATAGTCTATACTCCTGAGAAGGGGAACGTGGTAGCCGATGCTCTCAGTAGGAGGACGGGCATTCATCTACTTGAGGAGGCGACAGAGCAGCTAGCCTCTTTACAGATATCCTTCGTGGATAGAGATGGATCATCCTTTATTCAGTCTCTCACAATCACTCCTCCACTAATGCAGCGGGTCAGAGAGGCACAGTGTGGGGACACTGACTTTGAGATGCGGTGTGCACAGATATCCTCAAGACAGGCACCTGATGGCTTCTCCTTTGGAGCAGAGCACGACATCCTTTTTAGAGGACGTACCTTGGTACCAGTTGCTTTACGGGAGGAAGTACTGAGAGAGTTTCACACTTCTCCCTTAGAGGTACATCCTAGAGTGGAGAATATGTACCAGGATCTCAGATGACAGCACTGGTGGCCTGGCATGAAGAAGGCTGTGGCAGGGTTTGTTTCACAATGCCTCACCTGCTAGCAGGAGAAGGCAGAGCATCAGATACCAGCAGGCTTGGTACAGCCCTTGGAGGTTCCGGAGTGAAAGTGGGACGGCATATCTATGGACTTCGTGGCTGGACTTCCACGCACTTCCAGAGGCCACGACTCCATTTGGGTGATTTTCGACCGACTCACCAAGTCAGCTCACTTCTTACCCATCAGAGAGCAGGGCTCAGTGGAGAGCTTGGGACGTCTTTACGTTTAGGATATTGTGCGGCTTCATGGAGTTCCATCATCTATCGTCTCCGATCGAGATGCTCGATTTACTTCCCGGCTATGGAAGGGATTATAGGAGGTGTTCGGGACACGGCTACGTCTGATCACAACCTTTCACCCTCATACGGATGGTCAGATGGATAGGACCATTCAGACTCTCGAGGACATGCTCCGTGCATGCGTCCTCGACTTTGGTCGCAGCTGGAAGGACCACCTACCCATGGTGGAGTTTTCGTACAACAAAAGCTACCACTCCACCATCGGGATGGCACCATACGAGGCGTTGTACGGCAGACCTTGCAGATCTTATTTGTGCTGGACAGACCCTGGGGTGTCAGCACTTGTGGGACCAGAGATGGTCCGGGCCACGACGGAGAAGGTCCAGGTCATCCAGGAGTGGATGAGGACAGCAAAGAGCCGACAGAAGTCTTATGATGACAGGAGGCGGAGGCCACTAGAGTTCGAGGATGGCGACCACGTCTTTTTGTGTTTCTCACCTCGACGTGGATTACAGAGATTTGGACGAGGCGGCAAGTTGTCTCCACGCTTCATCGGACCATTCCAGGTCCTCAGCAGGATTGGCGAGGTGGCTTATCGCCTGGCTCTACCACCTCAGTTGCACCGGGTGCACGACGTCTTCCACGTATCTCAGCTGAACAGATACGTGCACGACCTGATGCACATCATTGACCATGGGGAGCTAGACGTTGATGATGGGGCGACTTTTGCGGAGGTCCTTTTGGAGATCGAGGATTGACAGGAGCGGGTCCTATGTGGAGGGTCAATTACTCTAGTGCGCATCAGATGGCAGCACGGGAACCTCCAGGAGAGAACATGGGAGCGGGAGGCTCAAATGCGTACTCAGTACCCTCATTTGTTTCCCTAGTTATGATGTATCTTTACGGGGACGTAAATCCCTGAGGTGGGAGTAATGTAAAGACCGGTAAAATTCAAGGGAATTTTTTCTTAATTTTCTTTGGAATTTTACAAGAACGCGTTTTCAGACGGCACTTGATTCTGAGGCCCGGAGTGCCCGAAATTTCTATCTGAAGTTTAGCTCAGGTACGTTCAGTGAACGAACAAGCGGGAATTTCTAACTTTTGAACCGGTGCCCGGAATTGAATTCTGAGGGCACCGATGGAACCGCAGCACCGGTAATTGCTTAGGAACTCCTGTTCCGGAGTTGCGTTATCACGGGTGTGGATGATAAAAATTGAGGAAGTTAATTTATTATTATTCTACAATTTTTATTCTAAGTGTTTAGTTCTTGATGGAAGTTGGGTAACCACCCAACCTCCCTTGGGAGGTTATGAGGGTGGTGGGGCCCACATGAACCCCACCCCTTCATATCCTCTAACCCCTCTCAACTCACATTAAATGTTGATAACTTAAGTTTACTTAACTTATGGAATTAATGTGGTGAGTTAAATGTAAGTTTTTGAAATTCAAACCCTTGAATTTTCAAAAGGCTTGTTGTGTTAATAAAATAAGAAAGGAGCTTATTTTATTTTGTTGTTAGAGTTTTGTCGTTGAGAGGTTTTGGGAAGAACATCTTCTTCTTCGACGAAGAACGTGAAGAACACCTCGGACTCCAACGAAGAACAACGTTCTTCAACGAAGAACATATCTGCCGAAGAACGCGGAGAACTTCTTCCATGAAGTTCTTCTTCCGTGACGTTTCCTCTTCGGATGCACCTCGACGACAATGGAATCGATGTTCGTTCTCCGCGACATCGACCCGCGACGCGACGTCTCTTTCCGCAATGGTTCTTTCGCAACGCCGTTTCCACGACGTGACTTCCTCCTTCCAAGTCGCCTCTTTCCGCGACGTTTTTATCGCGACATTTTCTCTTCGACGAACCTCCGAACAATCTCCGCTCTTGAAACCAAGGTAGGGGTTTTTATTTTATTTAATTACTTTCGTTCATGATTCTAGTTTGTCGATCTTCGTGGATCTTCGACTAAATGTTATCATTTAACGAGAGGGGGCCGGACCGCACAAACACGGCCGACCCTCCTCTTTATCCTTGTTGATACTTTGTGTATTGGACAGAATGACGTGGTGTCATCGCACCACGCGTAAATCGAACGGCAAGTACTTCGCGGCGCCGTCGAGCCGCGCCGTGAATTTGAACAAGACGTGACGTCGTCGCGCCGCGTCGAAGAAAACCGAAGATGCCGCGGCCGGAGCGGGGCCGCGGCAGAGGGGCACGGTGCCGTCGCACCGCACTGGACGACAAGGGCCACGGCCGGTTCCGGGCCGCGGCAGAGCAAGGTGACAGGCGGCCGGACCGGGCCGCCGGCGTCGGAGCTGGAAGGGGATCGGCCATCTCCGGTCCCGTTGGGCAAGAACCGGCCGGACAGGGAGGATCCGGGGGAATTAATTCCCCCGTCCGGACATCAAAGCAGCCCCAATTAAGGGGTCGCGGTTACAGAAAACCAGGGGTGTAGCACCCCACCCCCCCCCCCCCCGCGAGCCAAAACGGCTCGGCCGTTTTGGCCGAGAACCGACCGGCGTGCCCAGCGCGCGGGTCGCCGGTCCGGGCCAGGCCGCGCCCATGCCGGGTTGCGCCGGTCCGGGCCGACCCGGACCCGGGGCGGGTCGACCCGGTTCGGGTCAACCGAGGGGTCTCGGGCCGGGTCGGTCTCGGGCCCGAAACCCCCGTTTTCGGACCATTTGGGTTCAATTGCCCATAACTCGGGCTACGGACCTCCGATCGACGCGTCGTCAGCAGCGACACGATCCTTGGAACGAGATGTTCGTTTTGATATATCTCACTCAAGGTTTCAGAATACTTTGATTTTGGCCGGGTTGGTTCGTACACGAAACCAACCGGGCCCTTGGAGCGGAAACGCTCATATCTTGAGCTTCGGACGTCCGTTTGACGTGCCGTCAACTATGTTGGTTTTCTCTTAGTGAGACAGATCTTTTTGCTTACTCTGCCCGAGGTTTGGATGCAGGTGGAGTACGGTCGGGATGGTTTTTCCTTAAAACCCAACCGGGCCCCTCGAACGAAAAAGCCAATAACTCTCAGACCGCGCGTCCGATCGACGCACCGTCTGCGACGTTGAGTTCCTGTTGACGATACGGAACTTTTGGATACATCAACTCTGGACTATGTGTCAGTTGATGTATCAGCCTCTCGGCTCGTGGAGCGGACCCTCCCGAATGAGCTTGCTGTCTGCGGCAACCCTAGTGCTGGCTGCGACTGCTACTGTGATGACGACGACTGTACAGAGATCCTCAGTGCATTCGACGACAACGACTACAGCACTCAGCGATCCTGTGTGGATCAGTGCTACCAATCCTGTGTGGGTCCGATCATGTGTGGGTCAGCGCTCAGCGGTTCTGTGTGAGCCAGCGCCTACAGATCCTATGTGGTTCCGATCCTGTGTGGGTCATTATGGGTGTTAGTACCTATCGATCCTTTGTGGGTCCGACGACTTAGATGGATCAGTGATAATCTCTATCGTCTTTTGAAGAAGTATACCTGTGTGAGATGAATCCTGTTTTACTTTCCTATGTAGACTGTGTTGTGATATCCTGTGTGGATTTATGTTTTTCTTTCCTATGTGGATTGAGTTGTTCTTTCCCGTGTGGATTACATTTTTCTTCCTTTGTGGAACACGTTGCTTTCCGGTGTGGACTGGGTTGTACTTGGGCTCTGATGTTGGAGCCGAATGAGAATTGATGACTTAGGTATATGTATGGGCATATACCTAAGCAGTGTCGGATGATACTTCGTGATTGTATCTTTCCTTTGTGGTTTATCCTTTGTGGATTTTGGGAGACCTTCGGGGGTCTCGGGGTCCCGACTGAGTAGCTTATACTCACCCCTGCATGGGCTATGCCCGCACTACGTTGTGTTGGTTGCAGACGACAGATAGCGCTGATCGTGGTGGAACCTTGCGGAGTAGGACGGTACCTGGAGGTGGACCACTGGGCAGGACGTACTCGAAGCGGTAGGATGGACCGAGGAGCAGTGGAGGCTTTCTGTACCCACCCTTCAGGTGGTATTCCCAGTGGACAGCTCGTTGTTGCGGCTTTACCTTTTAGTTGTTGTTTTCCCTTTTCCAGTTGTACATTACTTTCTGTTTGGGTTTGTATGGGCCCACTTACTTTTCTGCACTTACTCATGTACCAGCTTTTACTTAGTGTGTACTTCTTCCGCTTTCTTACTCTGTGGTGCTTGTTTACTTTACAAAGGAAATGCCTTCCCATTATCGGAATTTACGTCTTGGTGCTAGTCACCAACCCCTGGCCTATGGAACGCGGGCTTGGGGTAGTCACAGCACGGGCCCCGAGGACGGGACGTGACAAATTGGTATCAGAGGAGTTCGGTTCTACCACGGACTCTGCTCTTTTCTATGTGAAGCAATAGTGTTAAGCGTATTGGGTGTGGTTATCAGTCTAGGGAGTCCAGTGTTGGTACGGCAGCCGACATATCCGTACACCAGGACCCTGACTTCTGATTTCCGACTTAATGCACGAAAACGTTGATTGCAAGTGTGTTTCAAGTTTTCTTTTTGATTACTTTGTATCATCTCACCAGGTATACTGTTCTGACTGTGGCGCACCTGTTTCCTTTTCAGTATGGCCCCACGACGGTAGCCAGTTAGGGTTCCGAGAGTCGAGCGTGACGATAGCCCACCGAGCGACGAGGCCTCGGTGCAGGGCCCTTTGTCAGCAGTGGAACCGGCGGTAGCTCTACCCGCCGAGCCACCGATGCTTCCAGCACCAGCCGCTGACGATGCACGTCGCCTCAATACACTGCATGAGTTCCAGCGCCAGCGACCGCCTAGGTTCTACAGGGAGACGAACCCCGAGGCAGCCGAGGATAGGCTGGAGGCAGTGGTGAGAGTTTTCAGGTTAGTGATGACACCAGCAGACGTCATGGTGATCCTCGCAGCGAGCCTACTGCACGCAGCAATAGGCAGATGGTGGAGGTTGATGCTCCTGGTGCACGATGAGGCATCTCTTCTCTGGACGGACTTTGAGAGCCTCTTCCGCTCGGAGTTCATCCCAGCCACCCTCCGTGCGGTGCGCATCCAGGAGCTTCTTCAGCTGTGGCATGGCAACATGACGGTTTCCCAGTACTCGGTGAGATTTACAGATCTCTCGCGCTACTCTACAGACATGGTACGAGACCCATTATTTCGGGCCCGTACCTTTGAGCAGGGATTGAGACACGAGATCAGGGCATCGCTGATCTCCCTCAGCATTCCGACTCAGACAGGAGTACTGGAGCGAGCCCTTTTGATCGAGATCTTTCTTGCTGAGTCTACACCAGCGCCGAGACCCACCGTAGGGTGGCACGTAGCAGAGTCTTCTGCAGCAGGTTGTTGACGGATGACTCTTGGGTCCAGGCAGACCAGACCCTCAGGCAGACGACCTCAGGACACTGGCTCAGCAGTGCGGGGTACACAGCGCGGAGCCAGTCATTCGAGAGGCAGACAGTGCTACTCATGCGGCGGGCAGGGCCACATGGCTCATGATTGCCCGACCCACCCTGCCGAGGAGCAGCAGACGGTTGAGGGACCACCGAGGCAGAGGCAGAGGGTCGACCATGGAGGTCCGCAGGGAGAAGGAGGACGAGGCAGAGGAGCTAGCCAAGCAGCGGGTGGTGGGCGACTCTTTGAGGCTCTACCACTACCACCACCAGGAGGTCCACCCCGACCACAGGGAGCTGGCGGGCAGAGACAGGAACAGCTCCAGGCAGCAGAGGCCTACAACCACGGCGCGCCCGAGATGATTCGAGGTACTATCTGTGTCTATTCCACCCTTGATGTAGTACTTATAGACACAGGAGCAAGTCACTCTTTCATAGCCGCTGCCCTTGTTCGGAGCTCGGAGATTCTGACAGAGCCGTTGGCTCGATCCTTATGGCTAGAGACTCCTACGGGAGCAGACTCGACGATTACGTACTGGTGCCGGTAGTGTGAGCTTACTATAGGAGGCGAGAGCTTCGGCTGGGATCTTCTTGTAGCAACGTCGAGGACTTACGATGTCATCTTGGCCCTGGATTTTTTGTCTACGGTCCATGCATAAAATGACTGTTTTAGGCGCAAGGTGCGATTTGTACGCACCGACGGAAGCAGGTTCACCTTCACCGGTGAGAAGGGAGCCTTCGCAGCACAGGATGGACTTCCGCAGAGGAGAGGACAGTCCATCACTCATCAGTTGGCTAGCCTCATCCTAGGAGCAGTTGACGTGCGGAGTCCTGGTTTTCTTGCAGTGGTGGATCAGTATGCAGACGTTTTCCCCAACGACGTTCCAGGGATACATCCTCGTAGAGAGGTAGACTTTTATATTGACTTTTACCCTGGGACAGCCCCAATATCGACTCCAGCATATCGGATGGCCCTCGCCGAGCTTCGAGAGATGCATGTACAATTGGAGGACTTGCAGGGAAAGGGATTCATCCGACCCAGTGTTTCACCCTGGGCTTCCCCGATATTGTTCGCCAAGAAGGCGGACGGGAGCTTGCGACTTTGTGTCAACTATCTTCACCTGAACTAGGTGACAGTAAGGAACAATTATCCGCTGCCGAGGACTGATGACCTCTTCGATCAGCTCAAGGGAGCCTAGTGGTTCTCGAAGATAGACCTCAGGTCAGGCTATCATCAGCTCAGAGTTCGAGACGAGGACGTGCAGAAGACGGCCTTCAGATGTCGGTATGGACACTATGAGTTCTTGGTTATGCCTTTCGGCGTAACCAATGCTCTAGCAGTGTTCATGGCCCTCATGAACAGGATCTTCAAGCCATACCTTGATCTATTTGTCATGGTCTTCATCGATGACATTTTGATATACTCGACGACTGAGGAGGAGCACGGCTACCACTTGCGGGTTGTACTAGACACACTTTGAGAGCACCAAATTTATGGTAAGCTCTCGAAGTGCCAGTTCTGGATACGTGAGGTCCACTTCTTGGGACACGTCATCTCTGAGGCAGGAGTTGTAGTGGATCCTGCGAAGATGGAGGCAGTGCTAGCTTGGGAGCCACCCAGGAGCATGACGGAGGTGCAGAGTTTCTTGGGACTAGTTGGATACTACCAGAGATTCATACCAGACTTTTCCAGAGTTGCGTCACCACTCACATCTTTGACGAAGAAGGGGAAACCCTTCGTGTGGTCAGACAGATGTCAGCAGAGCTTCCAGGAGCTGAGACAGAGATTGACCAGTGCACCTATCTTGAGGTTGCCTGAGGAGGGAGTAGGGTACGTAGTCTACTGCGATGCATCAGGGACCAGACTCGGTTGTGTCCTGATGCATGAGAAGGTAGTGATCGCCTATGTATCACATCAGTTGAGGCCGCATGAGCACAACTACGCTACCCATGACCTGGAGTTAGCAACAATGGTCTTCGATCTGAAGACATGGCGACACTATCTGATGGGCGAGTGGTTTACAGTATTTTATGACCATCAGAGTCTCAAATACATCTTCTCTCAGAAGGATCTGAATCTGAGACAGTGGTGATGGCTCGAGTTCCTCCAGGACTATGACTTTGAGATAATCTATACTCCTGGGAAGGGGAACGTGGTAGCCGATGCTCTCAGTAGGAGGATGGGCATTCAGCTACTTGAGGAGGCGACAGAGCAGCTAGCCTCTTTGTAGATATCCTTCGTGGATAGATATGGAACATCCTTCATTCAGTCTCTCACAGTCACTCCTCCACTACTACAGCAGGTCAGAGAGGCATACCGTGGGGACACTGACTGTGATACGTGGCATGCACAGATATCCTCTGGACAGGCACCTGATGGCTTCTCCTTTGGATCAGGGCATGAAATCCTTTTCAGAGGATGTACCTTGGTACCAGTTGCTTTACGGGAGGAAGTGTTGAGAGAGTTTCACACTTCTCCCTTAGCGGTACATCCCAGAGTGGCGAAGATGTACCAGGATCTTAGAAGACAGCACTGGTGGCCAGGCATGAAGAAGGTTGTGGCAGAGTTCGTTTGACGATGCCTCACCTTCCAACAGATGAAGGCAGAGCATCAGGTACCAGTAGGCTTGGTACATCCCCTGGAAGTTCCGGAGTGGAAGTGGGATGGCATATCTACAGACTTCGTGACTGGACTTCCACGCACTTCCAGAGGTCACGACTCCATTTGGGTGATTGTCGACTAACTCACCAAGTCGGCTCACTTCTTACCCATCAGGGAGCAGGGCTCAGTGGAGATCTTGGGAGGTCTTTACATTCAGGAGATTGTGCGGCTTCATGGAGTGCCATCATCTATCGTCTCCGAACAAGATGCTCAATTTACTTCCTGGCTATGGAAGGGATTACAGGAGGCATTCGGGACACAGCTACGTCTGAGCACATCCTTTCACCCTCATACGGATAGTCAGATGGAGAGGACCATTCAGACTCTCAAGGACATGCTCCGCGCATGCGTCCTCAATTTTGGTCGCAGCTGTGAGGACCACCTACCCTTGGTGGAGTTCGCGTACAACAACAGCCACCACTCCACCATCGGGATGGCACTATACGAGGCGTTGAACGGCAGACCTTGCAGATCTCCTTTGTGCTGGACAGACCCCGGGGAGTCAGCACTTGTGGGACCAAAGATGGTTTGGGCCACGACGGAGAACGTCCAGGTCATCCAGGAGCGGATGAGGGCAGCACAGAGTGGGCAGAAGTCTTATGCTGACAGGAGGCGGAGGCCACTAGAGTTCTAGGATGGCGACCACGTCTTTTTTCATGTCTCACCTCGATGTGGATTACAGAGATTTGGCCGAGGGGGCAATTTGTCTCCACGCTTCATCGGACCATTCCAGGTCCTCAGCAGGATTGGCGAGGTGGATTATCGCCTGGCTCTACCACCTCAGTTGCACCGAGTGCACGATGTCTTCCTTGTATCTCAACAGAGGAGATACGTGCACGACCTGACGCACATCATTGACCATGGGGAGCTAGACGTTGATGATGGGGCGACTTTTGAGGAGGTCCCGGTGGAGATCGAGGATTGACAGGAGCGGGTCCTACGTGGATGGTTGATTCCTCTAGTGTGCATCAGATGGCAGCACGAGAACCTCCAGGAGAGCACTTGGGAGCGGGAGGCTCAAATGCGTGCTCAGTACCCTCATTTGTTTCCCTAGTTATGATGTATCTTTACGGGGACGTAAATCCATGAGGAGGGAGTAATGTAAAGACCCGTAAAATTCAAGGGAAATTTTTTCTTAATTTTCTTTGGAATTTTACAAGAACGTGGTTTCAGACGGAACTTGATTCCGAGGCCCGGAGTGACCGGAATTTCTATCTGAAGTTTAGCTCGGGTACATTCAGTGAACGAACGAGCGGGAATTTATAACTTTTGAATCGGTGCCCGGAATCGAATTCTGAGGGCACCGATGGAACCGCAGCACCGGTAATTTCTTAGGAACTCATGTTCTAGAGTTTCGTTATCACGGGTGTGGATGATAAAAATTGCGGAAGTTAATTTATTATTATTCTACAATTTTTATTCTAGGTGTTTAGTTCTTGATGGAAGTTGGGTAACCACCCAACCTCCCTTGGGAGGTTATGAGGGTGGTGGGGCCCACACGAACCCCACCACTTCATATCCTCTAACCCCTCTCAACTCCCATTAAATGTTGATAACTTAATTTTACTTAACTTATGGAATTAATGTGGTGAGTTAAATGTATGTTTTTGAAATTCAAACCCTTGAATTTTCAAAAGGCTTGTTGTGTTAATAAAATAAGAAAGGAGCTTATTTTATTTTGTTGTTAGAGTTTTGTTGTTGAGAGGTTTTGGGAAGAACATCTTCTTCTTCGACGAAGAACGTGAAGAACACCACGGACTCCGACGAAGAACATCGTTCTTCAACGAAGAACATCTCCACCGAAGAACACGGAGAACTTCTTCCATGATGTTCTTCTTCCGCGACGTTTTCTCTTCGGACACACCTCGACGACAACGGAATCGACGTTCATTCTCCGCGACATCGACCCACAATGCGACGTCTCTTTCCGCAATGGTTCTTCCGCGACGCCGTTTCCGCGACGCGACTTCCTCCTTCCAAGTCGCCTCTTTCTGCGACGGTTTTACCATGACATTTTGTCTTGGACGAACCACCGAACAAGATCCGCTCTTGAAACCAAGGTAGGGGTTTTTATTTTATTTAATTACTTCAGTTCATGATTCTAGTTTGTCGATCTTCGTGGATCTTCGACTAAATGTTATCGTTTAACGAGAGGGGTCCGGACCGCACAAACACGGCCGACCCTCCTCTTTATCCTTGTTGATACTTTGTGGATTGGACGGAATGACGTGGTGCCGTCGCACCACGCGCAAATCGCACGACAAGTACTTCACGGCGCCGTCGAGCCGCGCCGTGAAGTTGAACAAGATGTGACGCCGTCGCGCCGCGTCGAAGAAAACCGAAGATGTCGCGGCCGGAGCGGGGCCATGGCGGAGGGGCGCAGTTCCGTCGCACCGCACCGGACGACAAGGGTCGTGGCCGGTTCTGGGCCGCGGCGGAGCAAGGCGACCGGCGGCCGGACCGGGCCATCGGCGTCGGAGCTGGAAGGGGACCAGCCATCGCCGGTCCCGTTGGGCATGAACCGGCTGGCCAGGTCGGGCCGGCCGGACAGGGAGGAGCCGGGGGAATTAATTCCCCCGGCCGGACATCAAAGCGGCCCCAATTAAGGGGCCGCGGTTACAGAAAACCAGGGGGGCACCCCCCCCCCCCCCCCCCCCCCCCGCGAGCCAAAAAGGCTAGACCGTTTTGGCTGAGCACTGACCAGCGCGCCAAGCGCACGGGTCGCGGGTCCGGGCCGCCGGTTCGGGCCAACCGGGGGGTCTCGGGCCGGGTCGGTCCGGGCCCGAAACCCCCGTTTTCAGACCGTTTGGGTTCAATTGCCCATAACTCGGGCTACGAACCTCCGATCGATGCACTGTCAGTGGTGAAACGATCCTTGGAACGAGATGGTCGTTTCGGTATATCGCACTCAAGGTTTCAGAATACTTTGAGTTCGTCCGGGTTGGTTCGTACACGAAACCAACTGGGCCCTCGTAGCGGAAACGCTCATATCTTGAGCTTCGGACGTCCGTTTGACGTGCCGTAAACTATGTTGGTTTTATCTTAGTGAGATGGCTCTTTTGGCTTACTCCGCCCGAGGTTTGGATGCAGGTGGAGTACGGTCGGGTTGGTTTTTCCTTAAAAACCAACCGGGCCCCTGGGACGAAAATGCCAATAACTCTCAGACCGGGCGTCCGATCGACGCGCCGTCTGCGACGTTGAGTTCCTGTTGACGATACGGAACTTTTGGATACATCAACTCTGGACTATGTGTCAGTTGATGTATCAGCCTCTCGGCTCGTGGAGCGGACCCTCCCGAACGAGCTTTCTGTGTGCGGGAACCCTAGTGCTGGCTGCGACTGCTACTATGACGACGACGACTGTATATAGATCCTCAGTGGATTCGACGACGACGACTACAACACTCAGCGATACTGTATGGATCAGTGCTACCAATCCTGTGTGGGTCCGATCCTGTGTGGGTCAGCGCTCAGTGGCTCTGTGTGATCCAGCGCCTACAGATCCTGTGTGGGTCCGATCCTGTGTGGGTCATTGCGGGGGTTAGTACCTATCGATCCTTTGTGGGTCTGACGACTTAGATTGATTAGTGATCATCTCTATTGTCTTTCAAATAACTATACCTGTGTGTGCTGAATCTTGTTTTACTTTCCTATGTGGACTGTGTTGTGCTATCCTGTGTGGATTTATGTTTTTCTTTCCTATGTGGATTGAGTTGTTCATTCCTGTGTGGATTACGTTTTGCTTCCTGTGTGGAACACGTTGCTTTCCTGTGTGGACTGGGTTGTACTTGGGCTCAGATGTTGGAGCCGAATGAGAATTGATGACTTAGGTATATGTATGGGCATATACCAAAGTAGTGTCGAATGATACTTCGTGATTGTATCTTTCCTTTGTGGTTTATCCTTTGTGGATTTTGGGAGACCTTCGGGGGTCTCGGGGTCCCTACTGAGTAGCTTATACTCACCCCTGCACGGGCTATACCCGCACTACGTTGTGTTGGTTGCAGACGACGGACAGCGCTGATCGTGGTGGAGGCTTGCAGAGCAGGACGGTACCTGGAGGTGGAACACTGGGCAGGACGTACTCGGAGCGGTAGGCTAGACCGAGGAGCAGTGGAGGCTTTCTGTACCCACCCTTCAGGTGGGATTCCCAGTGGACAGCTCGTCGTTGCGTCTTTACCTTTCAGTTGTTGTTTTCCCTTTTCGAGTTCTACTTTACTTTCAGTTTGGGTTTGTACTGGCCCACTTACTTTTCCGCACTTACTCTTGTATCATCTTTTACTTAGTGTTTACTTCTTCCACTTGCTTACTCTGTGGTGCTTGTTTACTTTACCCAGGCAATGCCCTCCCTTTACCGGAATTTACGCCTTGGTGCTAGTCGCCAGCCCCTGGCCTATGGAAGGCGGGCTTGGGGTAGTCACAGCACCGGACCCAAGGACGGGTCGTGAAAAATAAAATAGATTTTTTTAAAGGAAATAGGATCATATTATTTCATCCAAAATAATATATAACATAAATAATCCTAAAATGCAATGAGATTACAACATTATGTCTTTACTGCATTTTAAACATTTCATTCATAAGCCACATGAAATAATAAATTCAAATGATACATTAAATATCCTTAAAATATGAATATTCATGATATAATATATCAAAATAGAATTATATAAACCATATAAAAGAATCTAGGTAATTATCATAAACATATGTCCCTAAAAAAGGAATTTGGGATTATTAACCCTTATAAATATCATATCATAAAATTGTATGTTAATCAAATGATATTTTATGTGAAAAAATTAAATTCCATATAAAACAAGAGAAAATATATAATAAAACTTTTTTTTGTATCAATTAAATAATATTTATATCATAAAAAATTCAATAAAATCTATTTACAACCCAATGAAAAGAAATTCAGTTAAGAAACCCTATGCCACTTTGTAACATTCAAGTAAAATCCCTTTATATGAAATATTAAAAATTAAAACATAAAATACATTAATTTATGAAGGATTTATGATATTACTTGTAAAAGTAGTAGTATGTACACCATATAAATTCAAATTTGGTGCATAAAATTAAAATATGCATCAATGAAGGAAAATTGAGATGATGTCCCTTATTGTTTTAGTAATCTCTAGATCAAAACAACCTGAAAGGGAGAATATCATATGTAATGTATAGATATTTAAAAAGAATAAAATTGGGTTGTATATAAAAAATAAAATGTAACACCAAGACTATACAATAATTTAACACCCAAATACATTATGGTGTATTTCTTTTTAAATTGATTCGTTCTCTTCAGTAGCGTGTGATGCACACAAAAACAGATTTAAATGAAACAGAATACTTATTGAAATATTATTATTTAAGACATGAATATTATAACATAATTTCTATGTTGGTTGGTATGATTAATTGAAACAAAATTTTGAAAATTATGGATATATGTTTATTATGAAAAAAATATTAATCACTTAAAAAAATAAATGTATTCTGAAAACTATATTTTTGAAAAAATGGTTTAGTCGTGCATTGAACCCATAATTTAAAATTATTTTCACCACTTTTATAAAATTTATTTTAAATAATGAAGAAATTTTTTTAAATCTGTATATGAATGTTTTCTTTCAAATAATTTTTTAGAATTTTTTGAAAACATTCATTTTTTGATGAATAGAGAAAAATTCTAATTTTCATTGAAAAGTGCCTTTTCAGTTAAATATTATAAATGGAAAAATTATATTTTAAATTTGTTTGAAACGAAAATTATTTCAATAATTGTAAAATTTAACTACTTTATGTCGTCAGAATTATTTTCATATTGAATTTTAGTATTAAAAACTTCTATACATATGAGAATTGCCACTTTGAAAACTCGTTCTTTCATTGGGTTTATAGGTACGATTTTAAATTGGACTTCTATGGATTGAATTTTGAAACATGGGTTCCAAATTTTTAATCGGAATAATTTTTATTATATAATAAGTTAAACTTAATTTTTTATCATTATGAATAGTAAATGAAAAAAAAAATTAATTTCCACGATTATGGTAAAAATTGATCTACCAGAGGTTAAACTAAAAAACTAAGGGTTAAACTGATATAAAGATTGTCTAAAAAAATTATATGGGAATATTTGAACATTATAACCTATAAGGGTTTATAATGAACCAACTTTTAGGATTATTAATTATAAAAATTTAGGTGTAATTGGTTCTTTTAAAAAATTCCATGTATGTCATCTCCACCACATATATAAGGCCACCCCCTCTTTTCCCCTATTAACACTTCCAAATCCATTTTTAGACAATAATTATCCAAACAACTTCTTGACTCACCTCCAAACATAAAAATTCTTGTATTTTGATTATAAATCTATCATATGAAGAAGTTTGGTTCAAACCTAAAGAAGTTGTCTTAAGATGAGGTGACAATATTAAACCATCATTTTTATTTTATTTCTTCTTAAACCTCCATAAAACCTTACTAAACCTTGATTATATATTAACTTAAGTATCTTAAATCCATTTATGTTTTCTTATATTATTGTAGTGACCTATATCCATCTTATTTTCCATCAAATAGAAAACCAAATTGTCGATCGTGTGTACGATAGGCTACCTCCTCATAAACCGATATATATCATTTTCCATCAACACATCACATGATTTTATATAATGATGTATTTAATGGATATATATATTATATTTAAGATATTATTATACTTACTTCATTATAATATAATATATAACTTCTTACATTCTATGTCATTTCAAATATGATAATGTTGATTGTCTATACCGAGGACTATGGCCTCATGGAATGATGTGGTTCATTTTTCACTTAATTTTTACATGGAATTTAATATTGATTAATTTAGTGAATATACATTATATATATGAAATTATATTGATATTATTAAATTAATATATCACAAATCTTCTTACCCTTTCACCCATTAAGAAAATGATAACGTCGCTCGTGCATATGTACGACCTACCATCTCTACGAACTGATGTGATCCATTATCCATATTCATATTACAATAATGATTATAATAATGTATATAATGAATAAAATGATATTTATAAAATTAATATTATTTTGGAGGTTATTTAAAAATATAATATGCACATGAATCGAAACATTCATGAGAAAACAACCATAATAAAAAAAGACAATTAACACCTGAAACCGTGAAAATAATGAAATATTATTAACAAAAGGGAGCTAAAGTGTAATAATAGGTTCATATATGATATTATATATGTATATATGTTTCTATTATAAATTAATAACATGATTTAAACCATTTTATAGGAGTATAAATTATGTTTAACCAAAAGTAAGTGTGACATGAGGGACTTCATCTAAATTTTTCCTCATTAGGGCATATTGAAATTTTATGCACCTAATATCTTTTATATGGTTTACATACTAATACTGTCATGACTTGTCACCCTGGGCCCATGTCGCTACTACCCCAAACCCGCCTTCCATAGGCCAAGGGCTGGAGACTAGCACCAAAGTCATAAATCCCTAAACTGGGAAGGCATTGCCTTTAAAACATGAAAACGCACACAGAAGAGTTCGAGATGGAAACAAAACACTAAGTGAAAACTATATAAAAAGTGAGTGATGAAATGTAAAGGGCCATAAATACAAACCCAATTGTAAAGTACAAGTACAACTGAAAAGGACAAAAACAATTGAAAGGTGAAGAGAATCTTATGGATCATCCACCATGGATCCTACCTGAAGGGTATGTACAGATATCCTCCTCAGCACTCTACGTCTGTCGGTATCCTCTAGGTACCGACTCATCGTGAGGTCCACCTCCGGGTACCATCCAGTCCTCATACACTCATAGTTGATCAGCGTTTTCCATCTTCCGCATCCAACACAATGAGGTGCGGGCATAACCTGTGCATGGGTGAGTATAACAATACTCAGTAGGGACCCCAAGACCCTCAAGGTCTCACAAAATACAACAATGATAAACCACAAGGTATGAAATCAACAGATAACCCTACTTGGGTATATGCCCATACTTATACCTAATTTATTAAGTAACCCATCTCAATAATGAGGTAAACTCAAAATTTACTAACTTAGCTCACATAGGTATACAACTAATATAGAGATATAGAGATGATCAGATGTAGCCACCGAGTCATATATTCTGTCAAACTCACACAGGATCTAGGAACAGAAATCAGAACTGTCGAACCCAAACCAGATCCAAGAATAGTAAACAGAGTTGTCGAACCCACAAAGAATCCAGGAACAGTCATCAAAGATGTCGAACCCACACAGGATCCAGGAATAGTCATTAGTGCTATCGAACCCACACCGGATCCAGGAACAGAAATCAGTGTTGTCGAACCCACATAGGATCCAGGAACAGACGTTAGTGCACAACCAGCCACAGGGTTCCGCAAAAAGAATGCTTGATTCCGGGAGGGTCTTCTCCTAAATCCAAGTGTCGATACATCAACTGCCACAAAGTCTCATGTTTATGTATCCAAAAGATCTATCTTTCCATAATAAACTCAACGTGACAGATGTTGTGTCAATTGGACGCACGGTCTGAGACTTATTGGCATTTCTGTTCCAAGGGCCCGGTTGGAATTTCGTTTTAATCCAACCCGGTCATACCCCAACTGTGTATAAACCTCATGTGGGGTATACTAGAAGAACCGTCTTTATCCAAGGTTTCCCTATCCATTGAAGGTTTTTCAATCAGATGCGCGTATCTCAAGTTATGGGAAAAAGAGTGGAAACAGGCCAAAATGGGTATGGGTCCGGTCTGACCTGGTCCGTGGGTCCGACCCGGTCCATGGGGTCCGACCCAGTCCGCGGGGGCGGCCCGACCTCCATTGGGTCCAGCCCGCGCTGGGTCTGGCCTGGTGGTTGGCGGTCGTGGGGTCCTCCCTAGCCGTGTCCAGGGGGAAGGTCGCACCCCTTGGATCCCGAATGGCTTAACCGTTCGGGTGATTTCCAAAACTGGCGCCACGTGGCACTGGTCCACATCACGCGGGACCCAGCGAGGGGTCCCGCTCCTCCCGGCTGGCCGAGTGGCCAGCCACCTCCCACACGCTGTAGTTGCACCGCGCCTCTTCTGGCAACCCGGTGGCTCGAGTCGTCGGTCCTCCTCGTGGTCGACCTTCCGCCGGTCGCCACTGCACCGCTTCAGCCAAGTGTTGCGGACCCCTTTGGTTCAACTGCATGGTGCAGTTACGTCACACCTTCCCAAGAAACAAGGCGGCTTGAGTCGCCGGTATTCTATGCGGTCGGGCTTGCGTTGTCCACCACTGCACCGCCGAGGCCCATTGGTCATGGGTCACTCCCCCAGCGGTGCGGTTGCACCGCCGCCGTCACGCGGTGTTGTTCATCCGTCCCATTCACCGGTGAACTTTCCACAGGTCACCCGATGAGTTTCGGTGGCCCAATTCTTGTTCCGGAAGAAGCCTTGCACTCTTTGGAACATTGCCTTCGATCCGCAATTAGTGTTGACGAGAGTCGCTCATTCTGGTCTCATTCCTCATTTAAAGTCAAATTCCACAAAGAAGGCAGAGGGGTCGGGCCATGTTTATTTGGCCCGCACCCTCCACGTTAGGGTGATAGCATGTGTCTTAGATTTATAATCCATGATGGAATACGAAGAATAAAAAAACAAAATAATTTTCAAACCCCTACATTTGTTCGTTGATCATTGACGAAGTCATGGAAAAGTGGATTTCGATTCGTTGACATCGGGGAGGTTCTGAGGAAGGAAGTCGAAGTTGGGATCGAGGTCGACGTTCTTCGTCGGTTGGAGTATTCTTCGTCGGTGGAAAACATTCTTCACTGGGATCCATCTCCCAAGTTCTCCCCTCTCCCAAGTTCCACCCAAAGACAAATTCCAACAAAAAAATTAAATTATTCTTATGTATTATTTAATCATTGGAACATAATTCAAAAAGATTCCAATTAATTAATTGTTGCTCAATTAATTAATTGAGTGGATTTATCACCATAAAGTGTGGATCTCAAGGGGTTTCTCCCCACTAAATGGGGAGTTCAAGGGGTATCAACCTCAGGTGGTCCCCACCATATTAAACATGAAGATCAGGTGGGCCCCACCTCCATAACCTCTCATGGGATGTTGAGGTGTGGTTGTCCCCACCACCAACCTCCTCATGGGGGTTTTAACCAACTAATAAAAATAAAATTTACACAACCTTATTTTTATTTGATTCATTAAAAAACCCAAAAACTATATTTTATTTCCGACCATCTATCGTGGAGGTGAAAGTCTTCTTAAGTGAATATGTGTGTTGCGAGTTCAACGGTGCCCTAGGATTTCAATTCCAAACAGCAGTTCAAAATTTATAAAAACCCACTCATGAATTTTCTAAACGTACCCGAACAAACTTCAGAAATTGATTCTGGGAACACCGGGCCTCAGAAACAGGCTCTGCCAGTTTTTGTGTACTCGTAAAATTCCCATGTATTTAAGAAAATAAATTTCCATGGAAATCACATGTATTTAATTTCTCCCCACCTTAGGGATTTACGTCTCCATAAGCAAAAACTCGAACTAAGGGAATAAATGGGGGTACTAAGAACACATCTGAGCCTCCCACTCCCATGTGCTCTCCATGATGTTTTCATGATGCCAATGAATGCACACCAGAGGTATCGACCTTCCACGAAGGACCCACTCCCGTCGATCCTCAATCTCCACTAGAACCTCCATAAAAGTCACCCCATTGTCGACATCCCACTCCCCATAGTCGATGATGTGAGAAGGGTCATGCATGTATCTCCTCGGTTAGGATATGTGGAAGACGTCATGCACCTGGTTCAACTGATGTGGATGATCCAGGCAGTAAGCCACCTCATAAACTCTGCTGAGGACTTGATAAAGGTCCGATGAAACATGGAGATTACTTTCCGCCTCAGCCAAATCCTTGTAAACCTCATCGAGGTGAGACCCGTAGAAAGATGTGGTCGCCATCCTTGAACTCCATAGGTCTCTGTCTTTTATCAGCATACGAATTTTGTTTACTTTGTGTAGTCTTAATCCACTCCTAGATGATCTGAACCTTCTCTGTGGTAGCTTTTTCCATCTCTAGTCCCACTAGTGCTGATTCCCCAGGGTTAGTCCAGTACAAGGGTGATCTACAAGGTCACTCATACGAGGCCTCAAAAGGTTCCATCCCAATGGTGGAGTGATAGCTGCTGTTTAATGAAAACTCCACCAAAGTTAAGTCACTACTAGAAATTTAAGTTATATCCATCGACCTATAGCCACAGTTTTTTAGGTCTGTGGCTATAGCTTCTCTATAGCCACGATTGAGTGAACCCATGTGGCTTAAATGTGCCGTCTTTTTTTCTCTAAAATTAGTCGGTGTCATCCTCCCTCCCCTCCCCGTTACATTCTACGCACGACCCTCGGAGGCACCCTCTTCCTCGATACTCCCGGATCTTCACGGTGGATCCCTCCTCCCAGATACCCTCTGCGCGCGACCCTCCGAACCCTCGACCTTCACTAAGGCACCATCCTCCCTGATACCCTCTGCGTGCGAACCTCCTTCCCCGACAGTGCCCATCACGACTTCTCTTATCCCCAATCCTCCTCCACTGACGGTGCCCCTTGCGATGGTGACCCTCACAATGGTGCCCCTCACTGCCACCAAACGAGGGAACCCCACCGGGATCTCTCATCTCTAATTCTCCTCCCCGGACGCGGCCACCAAATGCGAGACACCTCAACTCTCCCCGCCGACACTGCTCCTAGGTGCCCCCCCCCCCCACCTCCTCCGACACATCCAACCAACTCCCGGTGATCCTCCTCCTTTTTATGAACAATTATGGGTTCATTATTTTGTTATCAGTTATTCATAGCTATGTTGTATCAAATCTATACAATTTTTTTGACATTTCATGAAATTATACCTTCAATATCTCTTGCTGAAGCAGTTATTCTTGAATTGAGGTAGGTATTTTTGTGTATTTACTTTAATTATCATGTTATTTTGTGCTTTTTGTTTTCTAAAACATTTTTTTATCAAAGTAAATCAATATTTAATAGATATTGTGGGTTTGAAAACTGTTATAAATGTTTTCTCTCTTGGAATAAAGGTTTTATAATGGTTTTTTAAATTTTAATTAATTGGTTTAAATGACAAGAATTTGTGGGAATGCCTATATGTCTTGTTTTAAAACAATTTATATAACAAAATTTATTTGAACCCATTTGGGTATTGGTATGATTTTAAAGGATTTTTTGAAATAAAATTGGTTTAATTGATTTTAAAATGACTTGAATGAAAAGGTAGTTGGTTTACAAAAGATTTTAAGTGTGGTTTTACATATAATAGTTTTAAAGAAGGTTATGAAGTCGGTTTTTAAATGGTTGAAATGACTTTCTATTCCTAGTTGGTTTCTTAAAAGGCATATTTTCATTTTATATAAGATATTATTATAATGAGTATCAGACCATCGATTATTCCCCTTATTCTAATTATGCCTGATTTTATTTGTGGCTCTCTAGGAGGGATGTTGTATTCTATTTTTGATATGGGTGAAGTGAAAAGAGTTATTTATTGTGAGGGAGTTGATGTTTGAGGTGAGATGAGATTTATTTAAAATAATATTTTATCGATTCTTGTGATTCTTTTGATTTTCTACCTCAACTAGATTGATTTACCATGGTAACATAGGTAAATAATGGAATGTCTATCAGCATGTGATGCTAACTTAGTGTATGTTAGCTGGATAGTTTCCTAGGAGATTAGCACCCTACCAGGGGTCTATTTTATATGTAGAGAGACCTAAAAGGGGAAGCTGAATGGGATGATCTGATTTCACATAGGGTCCCAATGAGTAATATGATGAACTAGGTATAGTATCACCCATTATAGAGCCTAATGAGTTTCCCATAATGTCTATAATTCTTTGAATATTGATTAGAGGATCTCATCTAATGCCTTATTTGTATACCCACTATTACTTCAATTATTTCTTATTATCAATTTCCCATTGATATCTTGGTGCATGTTATGTTTCTATATTCCATTTCAGTTATGGTTTTGGTTTATATTCAAACTAAATTAAAAAATAGTTTTGGAAGTATATTATTAAAGAAAATAATGTTTTATTTAAAGGTGTGGTTTTGAGATATGGATTTGGAAAAAAGGGAAAAGGATTAGTTCTCTTTTAATGGATTTGAAACTCCTTTTTTTCCTTAGTTTGAAAGCATTTCCTTTTAAAATGAAAATGGATGTTGTTTTATAAAAGAAGTTATGTCATGTTACACTTTTTCTTTACACCATCTTTTGAAAAACCTATTCACTACTTATATTTTAAACTATCATTAATAAAACGTATTTTCAAAGGAATTATACAAACTCTTTAGTTAAATCCTACTAGGCACAGTTTGGTTCACATCGTGCATACACCAATGGGTGTATGAAAATTTCATGTTTACTTTCAAGAGCCCAGATTATGTTCTTTTACCTTGGTTAATGTTCGATTTGGTCTGATGATAGATGGTATAGGATGGTATGGGGGATTGTGGGTCATAAGAAGGTAGTTAGTAGTGATCGAGGTTTGGTCATATTTTTTGATGTTTATATATAATCCTTGTTGGACTAGATATTTCTTTTAGTTTATTATATACTTGTGATTCTTCTTATTACTTTATTATTTGATGATGTGATTTACCTTCAATTATTTCTAAAATATTATACTATGTTTGATTGTTTCGTTTATAATGAAACTATTTATTTTGTGCATGAGTGACCGATGTATAGATGAGTGATGTTGGATTTATGGGTGGAGTCCTTGATGTGGTTATTCGTATATAGAGGGTGAAACCATTACCAATGGTTATACTCTGATACCTTGACACCTTTCACCATCCAACAACAATCAGATACATTCTTTGGGCCTTGTGGAGATCCGGGTTGGGTGACATGTCGGGTTGATTTGGGCCAGTTCATTACAAAATGGTATTAGAGGATTCTCTTATTATTTGGAGTGCGTATTTGTATAAAGAAGATATGATCATCATCGGGACTCAATAGGTAGGTCATGAGTAGTTTATTAATCACCACTTTTTATAACAAAACTTGAGTTTCCATGGGTAGTTGTTATTTCAATATTTGATTTGGATTCTAGTTTTAATTATCTTGATAATGATGATTAGATCCCCATTGAGTTATATCAGATACTTTTGTGGATTTCTTTAAGATTTGGGATTAAATTAGGAAGGAACCAATGTATCATCATCATCTCACTTGGTCTAAAAAAATATATAGAGCCTATGTGTGTGGTCTCAGAAATTTTTTAGATGCTGTTGTATGATTGGTGTATGGTCAGCTAAACCATGTGGCCAAGTCATGCACATATTTTCATCAATTTTGGATTTATTTTGTAAACCTATTTTGATTTCCAATGGATCCTAAGGAAATTTAAACCCTAGGAGATAGATCATAGGAAGTTTTAGTGATTTTTTGGTGTTATTGTAATGGATTTTGTATGTTGTGCCACATTATGATTTTATTTTATTTGGTGCTTCAATTTTTCTGTACATAAGTACATTTATTGAAATTTTTTGATTCCAAAACCGGTTTTGGGGGATTATTTGTAAAGTATTTTGAATATCATGCATAATTTTTTCAATAGTAGTAAGGTTTAAAAAGAAATTGGGAAATAATTTTAAATGAAAATACATTTCATGAAGTATTTTAATTTAAAATCGTTTCCATGATTAATTTAAAAATGGGACTCACAGATGTTTTGGATTAAAAAAACAGGTGTTATGATTTGTTTTGACTTTCACACAATGCTTTGAAAGTGTTTGATTACATTATATAATTTGGGAAATGATTTAAAACAAAATCGGAATTTAGGAAATTTTTTGGTCTTATGATGAAATTCCTAAGGTGTTTTGAAAATAGAATAGAACTTTATGAAGTTTGAGTGACATTTTATTTTAAATAAGTTCATGATTATCAAATCTGGTGTTAATATTTTTTTAAATTCTATACTTGGGAAGTTTTAATTTTACCCTATGAAATGGATTTTGTATTTTTTTTTCAGGAAGTGAGGTTTTTCCCAATGTTCTTTTCTTTTTGAAATGAGTTTTCATACTTCTTTCTAAAATGTGGGGATTTTTAGGAAAGATATTTTTATGCAAGTGGGGGTGAAAGGGGGAGGGGTGGGGGTAGGGGGTGATGGTGCCGGGGTAGGGGGTGCTGGTGAAGGGTGGGTGGTGCGGGGTGGGTGGTGTAGGGGGGATGGGGATGTGTAGGGGGCTAGGGATGTGTAGGGGGTGGTGTTGGGGAAGGGGGTAGGGGGTGTGCAGGCCTTCTTATTCTTTGGATGGAGTTATAGAATTTGGTATTTCTTTCACCGTGAGTTAACCATTTAACATTATAATCTTTATTTCTCATGTTGTCCTTAAAAGTGAGCAAGAAATTGAGATTGAACGCAATGTTTATTTCTTGCGTGGGATTAGTGTGGAAGTCAGAGTTGGTGTTTCTATTTTGGATATCATCGAGTTCTTTCTCAATAATAGTAATTTCATTGTTAACTTTTTTGGCTTTGGTGTTATACCAAGATTTGAGAGTCTGTTTGAGGTGTTTTATTTTGAGGTTGCAAGTAAAGGTATTGTTGGTATAAGATATTGAGGACTACATGTTTTGGATGACATGATTTCATTCTTCATCAGAGAGATTCACATTATTGAAGCGGAAGGGTAACCTATGTTTCATGTCTTTGGAGGAAATGTTTACCAGGACCGGCTGATGATCAGAGTTCAGTCTGTGAAGAGTGATGCTTGAGATAGTGTCCTATTTCTCTAGAGTCAGGACATTTATAAAGGCTCTATCTAATTTGGAAGCAACCACTTTATTGTAATGTCTTCTATAACAGGTGTATTTCGCACCAGTGAGATTAATTTCAATAAGATTTTTTCCCTCGATTGAGGCTTTAAATTCTCTCATAGAGATAGAGGCGTGAGATGGGCCAATTTTTTCACTTAAATTAAGAATAACATTAAAGTCTTTCATAAGAAACCAGGGGGCATTGGTGTTAGTTACTAAATAAGAGACTTCATTACAAATAATTATTCATTCTTGGTATTTATTCTTAGCATAAACAAAGGAGTAGTAAATACGAGTACCATCAATAGTAAAGGTTCAAGTGAGAATCTGATCAGAGATACTAAAAACCATAAAATCCTATAATGTTGAATGCGCAAAAATAAATAAAGAATAAGCATTTAGATTATTATTGATTGCACTAAATAATATAAAATTATGTTGACACAGGTGAGAATATTTAGAGGAGAAAGAGATTTTTTGTTCTACAATAGCAAAAAAAATAGGGTGATGCGTGTTAACCATTCTTTTCAAAACATTGAAGGTGTCAGACTTGTAAAAACCCTGACAATTCCAAAAACGGATCTTCATTTAAACCTGTGTTTGGAGTTAACTCCCTTTTTTCTTTTTTCCAAATCCTTTATTTCTATTTTACCTTCTAACCTCTTGAGTATTAGTGGTCTTTTCTTGTTCTTTGTGAGAAATTACATTGTTATTATTTGTGGGTTCTTTTATTTGTGTTGTGATATCTGAATCTATGGTATCCTTTGAGCTTGGAGAAAGTTCATTGATACTTTGAGATACCAGGATTTCAGACATTGCAGCACAATCTGCATTTAATAAAGTAAGGGGATTAGAATTACCTTGAGCCTTTGTATCCACTGTTGATAGCGACTTGACAAAGTAAGATGAGAGTCTTTGTTTCTGTTCCAAGGAGTTCTTATTTTCCTTCATATGGATCAGTTCCAGCACAATAGGTAGACTATCATGTAGAATAGGTTCTAATGGCATGTTAACATATGCAGTAAAATCAGTACATAGGGTCTGTGTCTCAGGTTGAAAAGCCCTGTTGAGAGAGACAGTGTGAGAAGAGGGAGTTGAAAAATCAGGTGTTTTGGTTTCATTCCTCTTTTTGATAGAGGTAGCACTTGGAGTTAAAACCGGTTCCCTGTTTCTAGTGTTTTTTGCAACATTAAGGGTTGGGTCAGTGGTGTTCAGATCACATAAGTGTAAGAAACAGAATGATCAGAGAAAACATTAGTGCATGAGTCTATGGAACACTTGGAACTAAGAAGTAAATTACTGATGTTTTGACCAAAGAGAATATTTTCAAACCTCATAGAATAATCTCTACCAGCAATGGTGAGAGGAGTAGGCGTACCTGGGACAGGTGGATCCAAAGTAGACTGCTGTTTGACAGAGTTCAGATGTCTCTGCTTCTGCTCCTGGGGGTCTTTAAAAATCTGCATATGTATGGGTACTAGAACCAAAGGTGTATTGTTATGTAGGACAGGTTCCATGTTCTTTATCATGTCTACTTTAGTACATGCTTTTTTCTACTTAGTGGATAGCTTAATAGTGTCTAGGACAAGATTTTTAATTTCAATTAAGAGGCTTTGATCATTAATCAAATTGTCTTGTTATTCAACATCATCTTCCCTATTAAGAACAATGTCTAATCCCTATTTCCCACTTTTAAGTGATGGTGTAGGTTTATTTTTTTCATATTTTGGTGATTTTTGATTTTTGAATAGGTAATTGAAGGTGCTGTTTGAAAAATAAATAGCTTTATTAATGATCATTTTATTTAGTATTGGGATGTTCACATCAATTTGAATATTATTTTTTCATTGTTGGTTATGGATTCGTATATCATTTATCATGTACAGTTGACACACTGATCACATATATATAAGAAGTTGGTATATCTCATTTATTTTCCCACTATTTTCTTATAGGTGGTTTCTTATGAAAATACCGGTTCTATCCACCACCATCGAAGACAATGAGTTCAAGATTTGGGTATGGTTTATTCCGTTTTTATTCTTTGGCCCAATTTTAATTAGGTCTTTTTTGATTTTTGGGTTCCTTATATTTTTGTTGTGTGTTTTGGATTTCGTTGAGGTGGATTCGAGTCACCATTGATGGAGGCTTACATGTGTATTCATAGGTAGGCATATGCATAAATAAGTTCCCCCTTTATATATATTCACTCAGGGCAGTATGAATATATATATTGGGGCTAGGTGTGCTTATATATAGATATGAAAAATGCATACGCGTGTAAGTGTAAAAGGGTATATGCATGTATAAACATATATCTAAGGACCTCCTTGTGCATATTTGGCCATGAAAATATGTACATAGGGGCTAGGTGTCCTTATATATATGTTAATTTTCATATGCTTTCAAGTGGAAAAAATGAAGATTCGAGTTGTCATTGTAAAAAAGAAAACGCGCCTTGGGGTTGAGGTAGGGTCCCTCTACTAGCATATTTAATTCAAGAATGTTTTAAATTGCATTTAGTTTCCTTCTTAATTATGCATGTTTATATTAAATTGAAATTATTGAATAAGTGTTAGTTAAGATAATTGTTTTGTTTGATAAATAAGTCATGGTTTTGTAATAAAACCCTTCCAACGGAGGTGTGCTGTTTGCGAAAACTCAC
Organism: Viscum album; assembly: GCA_963277665.1. NCBI lineage: Eukaryota > Viridiplantae > Streptophyta > Magnoliopsida > Santalales > Viscaceae > Viscum > Viscum album. Next base: position 1,325,214,435 of record OY728128.1, read on the forward strand.
AGTGGTATACTTTTCTTAACATTATTGCGTTGATGTTTCTCTTATACTTGATTTTTTTGTTATTCATAAAGAACACATCGTACTTGATCCTTTTAATATCCTTGTAGGAGATTTCCCTCTTTTTATTAAAACAGTTTTTTGAACCAAGACACTCTTCAAGTGCCGTTAGAATTTTAAGATGGGTCCCATGTTGTGTGACTATGTCACATGGAATGTGATATTTAAATCCAACCAAAAGCCTAGTTCCACAGCCCAGGGGTCCCATAGTACCAGTAATGTCAGATTACATGTTATGTAACCTGTGATTTTACTAATCCCATGGGGTATTCCTCTAGGTATTCCTACACATTGCTAGAGGGGGCTGGGTAGAGGGGGGAAGGGGGCTGTGCAGGATAGGGGGAAGGGGAGATGTGTAGGCTAGGGGACTGGGTGGAGGGGATAGGGGGAGGGGGTAGGGTGGAGGGGGGCAGGGGGTAGGGGTGTAGGGGGGATGTGTAGGCTAGGGGGCTAGGTGGAGGGGGTAGGGGCAGGGGGCAGGGGGAAGGGTGCAGGGTGTAGGGTTTTAGGGTGGAGGGGGGCAAGGGGAAGGGGCAGGGGGAAGGGGGGGCTGAGGGGGGCAGGGGGAAGGGTGCAGGGTGGAGGGGTTCAGGGGGGCATGGGGTAGGTTGTAGGGGGTAGGGGGCAGGAGGCAGGGGCAGGGGCAGGGGGCATGGGGGAGGGGTGCAACTATGGACATGTTAACAACAGCCCCTGTTCGGGGTTTGAAATCTAAAAATTCTTTTCCCTTTTCTTTTCATTTATTTCCTTTAGTTATTTTATTATTTAATAACATTTTTCTTGTGTTTTATGGGTACGAAAAAAGCTGGACAACACCTCATTCACCTGTTAAAGATCGAATCATACTATTGTTGGAAGCATAAACAAACATCCAGGTTTATGTTTCTACTTTGTTTTCAATGTTTTTTATGTTTTCAACCTTCCTATTTAAATTGTTTGTAAGACATTGCCCATTTAATTTGAAGGTTTCTATAAAATACATTTAATGTGTGAAGGTGTGTATACCCAGTGGGGGAGAAAAAACTTTTAGTTAGAAATCTCCAACACACCGAGGTCATGCCGCGGTCACGCCGCGGTCACACCGCAGTAATGTCGTGATTTGGCCCTGCTCCAGCCACATCCATCCCACACCAGCCCCCTTCCACCTTCATTTCAGCCCGCTTCCACCAACATTCCAGCCTGAAATAGCCCCCATTCCACCTTTTAATCAGCCCGCACCATCCCCCCAGCACTTGCAACCAGCCCCCTTCCACCAGCATTCCATCCTCCTCTGGCTCCCTTCGCTCCGGGCTGGAAGATCATGCCCCGTGGATGTCGCTGGATCGGGCCAACACGTTGCGGTCACGCCATGTTAATTCGGTGATTTGGCCCTGCTCCAGCCACATCCAGCCCACACCATCCCTCTTCCACCTTCATTTCAGCCCGCTGCCACCAACATTCCAGCCCGCAACATCCCCCCTTCCACCTTCGAATCAGCCCGCACCATCCCACCATCACATGCAACCAGCCCCCTTCCACCAGCATTACTGCCTCCTCTCGCTCCCTTCACTCCTGTCCAGAAGATTATGCTCTGTGGATGTTGTTGGACCGGGCCAACACGTCGCGGTCACGCCGCGGTCATGTCGTGGTCACGCCATGGTCACGCTGCGGTAATGTCGTGATTTGGCACTGCTCCGACCACAACCAGCCCACACCAGCCCCCTTCCACCTTCATTTCAGCCTACTGCCACCAGCATTCCAGCCCGCAACAACCCCTCCTTCCACCATCAAATCAGCCCGCACCATCCCCCCCCAACATTTTCAAATAGGCCCCTTCCACCAGCATTCCAGCCTCCTCCTGCTCCCTTAGCTCTTGGCCAGAAGATGCTGCCCCGCAGATGTCACTTGACTGGGCTAACACGCCGCGGTCACGTCACGGTCACGCCACAGTCACGCCACGGTCACACCTCAGTAATGCCGTGATTTGGCCCTACTCTAGGATGACACCCCGTAGCAGTTCACAGTGATAGTATTCCATGAGTCTTGTTATTAATGTTGAGACTGACTAATCACAATTTCTGCCGGCAGGGTGACGGCCGAAATGTTGCCCCGCCTCCTCCCGCTCCCTTCGCTTCTGGCCGGATGATACTGCTCCGCGTATGTCGCTGGACTAGCCCAACACACCGCGGTCACGCCATGGTCACGCCGCGGTCACGCCACGGTCACTCCGCGGTCACGCCGTGATTTGGTCCTACTCCAGGATGAAACCTCGTGGCAGTTCGCAGTGATAGTATTCCATGATTCTTGTGATCAATGTTGAGACTGACTAATCACAATTTCTGCCAGTAGGAAAATGGCTAGAATGTTTCCCCACCTCCTCCTGCTCCCTTCGCTCCTGACCAGAAGATGATGCCCCACGGATGTCGTTGGACAAGGCCAACACGCCGCGGTTACGCAGCGGTCATACCGCAGTCACGCCACAGTCACGCCGCAGTCATGCCGCAGTCACGCCGTGGTCACGCCATGATTTGGCCCTGCTCCAGGATGACACCCCATGGCAGTTCGCAGTGATATTATTCCATGAGTCTTACTTTTTATTCCTACCTTGAAATGTCACTGAGAAATTCCACCTGAGATGAAACTAAATTGAAACTCTGACCTAAGGTTGAGCACAAACAAATGTTGATGAAACCGAGTCCCAGTGTTTTCCATGTTTGAAGGAAAAATTCGACCCAAGGTGTAGAAGACCTAATGACGAGTTGAACAGATTTCGAGGTGACGATGGAATTTGTAGCTTGGAAATCTCGATCTTAGAGTTCAATGAAGCTGAGTCATCAAGTTGTACACCGCGTGAATCTACGACTTCAGTCAAATTCGACCGAAGTAAGTTGGATCGGGAGGATGATGATGAACCAGCTGTATGGGATTGAAGACCACTGTGCGAATCATGATGTTGGTTCAATTGAAGCATCAGTGACTGTTTGGGTTTCAGAGTGGTGTATATGAAACCAAATTGAAGTTTTAATTCAGAAAAACGAGGCAACAAAAGATCTTCAATCAAGATTTGGCTGAGCTTCAGACCAGCGTGTCAGATGTTTGAATCGATGAATATGATAGGGTTAGGCATGCTGATCCCACGACCAGAGTTGAAGAGAGCTGAGAATTCATTATGCTGATTGAGTAAATTCCAAAATCAACTGATTGAGTCTGTATCTCAGATGAACTGCTACTTGTGAACCTGATCAAGCTTGATCTTTGAAGACACATCGTTAGTTGATTTTTTCTGAAATCAGTAACAAAGGCGGTGGGGACATCTTCCCTATTTACCACTGTGGTTTTAGTTTTGAAGGAACCTTTACGGTAGGTGCTTACTTGAATTCTACAATGAAGTTCCCATTTAAGGTGATGACACTGAAGAAGATGACATTGTTCCGAAAGAGAATTCATAGAAGGTGTTTGAAAAATTGCCTCAGTGAGCTTTGTTGACTTCACCGCTTGAAACACCAGTTGCTTCAACATTAAAAAATTAGGAGAAACACCAACCCATGCCAGGTGCATGAAAAAAAAATCTCAAATGAAGTTCCATCCTACTAAGCCACACCTTCCTATTGAAGCTTGGACCGAGGTTGAAGAGCTTCCACAAATTAAGTGTTCGGTTTAAAATGAAGGTGACCGTGTCAAGCTCTGCACAAGTTTGAAGAAGCTAGCTTGATGAATACTAGAAGTATTTCCATGCCCAATATTAAATCCCATGGACAAACTTCTCAGGCCCAAGAGTCCCAAGTTTTCCAGAACTAGGTCCTAATACCAACATCATGTGAATTAGTAAGGCTCCTCATCACGCGAGCATGCTGAGCAGAGTAAGACTTTCACCATAGCCACGATGCACCAAAGCATTTGACTCTATAATACTTCACAAAAGATTACATAGATCGATCATGGAGGGGAGTGATTTAACAAGGACAATTCGAATGATGCTATCTCATGAAGAAATCTTGACCATCTAGCTGTGCATGAAGTGTCAATTTGAATAAAGGGATTCGAGCTTGGAATTTTAGGAATAATTCAGAATTTCTAGGTTAATTAAAGTTAAAGATCATGCTAATTTTGTGGCAGATAATGGTGGATTGAAAAATCTTGATTATTTCTATAAGTTGGAACACTGTTCAATAGAGGTGGGGGAGCATCCCAGACTGGATCAATCAAGCTTTTTCTGATTTTCTCTACCATCTTTTATCTCATTCTGCTGTAATACTCTGATTATGGAACATTAGTCCATTTTTTGGCACACTAAATATAATCCACCCATCCTCCTTTTTTAATTATACCCGTTAATGCTTAACCCTCCTAATTACTTTTCTGGTTGTTTTTAACTTCATAATCATTAGGAGCCTTATACTTTTTTTTCTTTTAATTGCTTCTTCTATCATTCTCGGAATTGTATACACATGCCACTTGGATTCAATGCATTTCCTAAGATCATGGGAAGTGGGTTGGTCTAATAGTGATTGAAAATTTCCAATCATTAGGATAGGCAAGATTAAAGAACCTAGTCCCTCAAGTTGTGGTGGAATGTTCAAAACCAGTAGAGGCTTCATCAAGGGATGATTCTAACAATTGGTTGGAATCTTTATTACTCTTAAAGTTGAACTTTGGGTGGTAATTCATGCAGTTAAATAAGTAATCATTGTGGATGGAATAAGTTATGTATTGAAATTGACTTCTTGTTGGTGGTCAACATACTCAGGTGTAAATCTACATTGTTCCCACTACAACTCTATAAGGAATGGATAGATTATTATTATTATTGAGAGAAGATACACTTCATGGAATCTCACTTATGTAGGGAGGATAATATAGTGTTTGATTCACTATCTAAGAATTTTTTAGAGAATGGGACTTTATTTTGGTTTTTTATCTCAATGATGACTTTCTTCACCTTTATCACTCTAATGTAAAGGGTGATGTCTACACATATCTCTAAATTCTATTTATTGTATCTACACTTTATTTTTAATAAATTTGATGTGAATGGGTATTCTAACCCATTCCATGGACCTTATTGGGTTATTATATCATGTTACATGTTGTCACATATTTTTATTTCTAGTTATTCCATGATTATAGGATACCATACAATATTAATGGTTGTTATTTCATGATTAGACATATAGAGTAGTGGTATTATTGTATATTAAATATGTGGGTATTGTAGGACATGGTAGAGGAGGTTATGAATTGAAACGTGTATACTAGCTAAACGTATTGGGGGGGTGGTGCAGGAGGGCTGTGTGTAGGAGGGATGATATGTTATTTCATCCGTCGAGTGTGGATTGGCTCAATTAAGGTAGGGTCCCTCTCTCAGGCGGGAGGGGGGGCTATCTAGGAAGGGGGGTCCAGTAGGGGTGGTGCTGCCCAGGCAGGGGGGGTGTCCAACAGGGGTGGTGTTGTCCAGGCAGGGGGGAGGGGTGTCCAGGAGGGAGGGAGGGGGGTGCTGTCCAGGTAGGGGGGAGATGTGTCCAGGAGGGAGGGAGGGGGCTGTCCAGTCAGGGGGGGTGTTGTCCAGGTAGGGGGGAGGGGTGTCCAGCAGGGGTGGTGTTGTCCAGGCAGGGGGGAGAGGTGTCCAGGAGGGAGGGAGGGGTACTGTCTAGGAAAGGGGGAGGGGTGTCCAGCAGGGGGGGTGTGGTCCAGGTAGGGGGAGAGGTGTCCAAGAGAGAGGGGGTGTTGTCCAGTCAGGGGGAGGGGTGTCCAGCAGGGTGGGTGTTGTCCATGAAGTGGGGAGAGGTGTCGAGTGGGGAGGGAGGGGGTTCTGTCCAGGAAGGGGGGTGTCCAGGGGGGAGAGGTGTCCAGGAGGGGGGTTGCTGTCCAGGCAGGGGGGAGAAGTGTCCAGGAGTGAGGGGGTTGTCCAGCAGGGGGGGTGTCCAGGAGAGGGGGGTGTTGTAGGGGGTGGGCTACCACATTAGATGATTTTTTCATTCCATTAAGAATAACTTCCTAACTTCACATATTGATTGTTGTAATGACATCATATATCTCTCCATTCAACATCAATTAGTACATAAAATTTGTTGGGAACCATAGTTCTATTCTGCTCCACTATAAGTTAAATACCATTATGAATTGAACATTTTACAACCAATCATCAATCTCTCATGTTAGCATAATTTGATTAAACTGTTATTAAATTGGGGGGGCTATCCAGAGGGGGCTTTGCAGGGGGAGGAGGGGGCTATCCAGGGGAGGACTTATAGGGGGAGGGCTGTCTAGGGGAGGCTTTGCAGGGGGGGAGGGGTGCTATCTAGGGGAGTATTTGCAGGGTGAGGGGCTACAGGGGGTGGGATGTAAATGGGAGAGGTGGGGGATATTTTTTTTAGGGGACAGGGGTTGTCCAGGAAGGGGGGCTATCCAGGAAGGGGGGCTGTCCAGGAAGGGTTTTATAGGGGGGAGGAGGCTGTCCTGGGGGGGGATTTGCACGGGGGAGGGGGCTACAGGGGGTTGTCTACTGCAAGGGGAGTGGGGGGGGGGGGGCTGACCAGGGGGGCTTTATAGGGGGTGGGGGCTGCAGGGGGAGGGGGTTGCAAGGGTTGTGGGGGTGGGGGTTGTGTAGTGGGGTTGGGGATGGTATTTTTTTAAGGATTTTTGGACCCTATAGACATGGTTTTAAACCGTGGCTATTGGTTAATTTCCAAGGTTTTTAACCATGTCTATAGGTCTAATTCCATGGTTTAAAACTGTGGCAATAAAGTGTGTCTGTCTTCTTGTAGAGCCACGGTTCTAAACCGTAGCTGTAGTGATATTACCATGGTTTGAAAAGTGGTTGTATACCTATAGCCACGGTTTGAACCATGTCTATATATCTAGAGCCACGGTTCCAAATCGTGGCTATAGGTCTAGTCCTATAGCCACGCCAAACTTAGCCACAGTTCCTCAAACCGTGGATATTACCTATATCCATGGTTTAAGGACCTATAGCCACGGTTTAAAATCGTGGATATAGCCTGAATTTCCAGTAGTGAGTGATCCTCCCAACTGCGACTGAAGTCAAGGACACAAGCACATTTCATGTCCTTGAAGGTCTGAATGGTTTGCTCGGTCTGACCATCTGTCTGAGGATGTAAGGTGGTGCTCATATGAAGCTGCATTCCGAAAGCCTCTTTCAACCCCTTCCATAGCTGGAAAGTAAATCGTGTGTCATGATCATAGACAACAGAAGAAGGTACTCCATGTATCTTCCTAATCTCCTACACATAAAGGTGTCCCAAGCTCTCTACTGAACCCTGCTCTCTGATCGGTAGGAAGTGGGCCGACTTGGTGATTCAGTCAAAGATCACCCAAATCGAGTCACGACCCCTGGATGTTCATGGAAGACTCATCATGAAATCCTTGGATTTCCCACCCCACTTCCACTCTAGGACCTCATACGGCTGAACCAAGCCTCCTGGTACCTGATGATCTGCCTTCACTTGCTGACAAGTGAGGCATCGAGAGACATACTCAGCTACTGCTTTCTTCATACCTAGCCACCAGTACGGTCGTCTAAGGTCCTGGTACATATTTTACACTCCAAGATGTATCGCTAGAGGGGATGTGCATAACTCCTTCAAAACTTCCTCCTGAAGTGCCACTGGTACAAAGGTACATCCTCTGAAGAGGATGTTGTACTCCCCACCTTCAGAAAATAAATCTAGTGTCTGCCCTATGGATATCTGAGAACATCTTGTCTCGAAGTCAACGTCTCCACTCTATTCCTCCATGACACACTGAAGAAGTGGGGTAGTAACTATAAGAGACTGAATTAAGACTACTCCATCTCTATCCTTAAAGGATATCTATAAAGCATCTAGCTGCTCTGCCACCTCACCTAGCCACTGTATACCAGATCTTCTGCTGAGTTCATCTGCAACAGTGTTCTCCTTCCCAGGAGTATAGACTATCTCGAATCCATAGTCATGGAGGAACTCAAGTCATCGTTGCTATCTCATGTTCAGGTCCTTGTGAGAGAAGATATACCTGAGACTCAGGTGGTCAGAGTAGATTGTGAAACGCTCACACATCAGATAGTGCTGCCACATCTTCAAGGTGAAGACCACTACTGCTAACTCTAGGTCATGGGTAGAGTAGTTCTAATCATGTTGTCTCAGCTATCGAGAACCATATGAGATCACTAATTGCTCCTACATTAGGACACACCCGAGTCTGGTCCCTGATGCATCGTAGTAGACTACGTACCCTATGCCCTCCATTGGAATCCTCAAGATGGGGGCACTAGTCAGCCTCTTCCTTATCTCTTGAAAGCTCTGTTGGCATCTCTCCGACCGTACAAAGGGTTGCCCCTTCTTCATCAAGGCTGATAGTGGTGTTGTAACTCTGGAGAAGTCTGGAACAAACCTCTGGTAATACCTAGCCAAACCCAGGAAACTTTGCACCTCTGTCACACTTCTGGGTGGATCCCAAGCAAGTACCACCTCAATTTTCACTAGATCTACTGAAACTCCAGCCTCTGAGATGAAATGTCCCAAAAATTGAAACTCTCATATCCAAAACTGTCACTTTGAGAGCCTAGCATAAATCTCGTTCTCTCGGAGTTTTTCCAATACTACCCATAAATGGTTGGCATGCTCCTCCTCAATAGTTAAGTAGATCATAATGTTGCTGATGAAGACTACGACAAAGCGATCGAGGTATGGCTGGAAAATCATGTTCATGAGTCCCATGAACACTGTTGGAGTGTTGGTTACACCGAAATGCATAACCAAGAACTCATAGTGGTTGTACCGACATCTAAAGTTTGTCTTCTGCACATCCTTGTCTTGAACTCTGAGCTGGTGATAGCCTGATCTGAGGTCTATCTTCAAGAAGCATCGTGGTCCCTTCAATTGATCAAAGAGGTCTTCAATCCTCAAGAGTGGGTAACTGTTCTTCATGGTCACTTGGTTCAGGCTACGGTAGTCGAAAAAAATCCTCAATCTTCCATCCACTCTCTTGGAGAATAGAATCGGTGATGCCCAGGGAGAAACACTTGGCTGGATGAATCCCTTCCCCTACAAGTCCTCTAGTTGTACCCACAGCTCGCAAAACTCTGCGGGAGCCATCCGATATGCTGGTGTAGATATCGGTTTCATTCTAGGATACATGTCAATGTATAATTACACCTTTATATGAAGACGTAGTCCTAGAACATCATCAAGGAAAACATCTACGTACTGGTCCCCCACTACAGGATAGCTCGGACTCTCCACATCAACTGCTCCGAGGGTAAGGCGGGCCAACTAGCGAGTGATAGGCTTCACCCTCCTCCGAGTAAGTCCTTCTTATGTTGCAAAGTCTCCCTTCTCATCGGTGAAGGTAAAACTGGTCCCATCCGTGAAGACACACCACACTTTGTGCCTAATATATTCAATCTGAGAATGGACTGTAGATAATCAGTTCATACCCAAGATGACATCATAAGGCCTCGACGCCACTATGAGGAGATCCAAGCCAAAGATATCGCCTCCTAGAGTAAGTTCACATTGTTGGCACCAGTGTGTGATCGTCGAGTATGCTCATGTAGGAGTCTCTAGCCATATGTAACGAGCCAATGGATCCATCAGAATCTCCGAGATCCGAACGAGGGCAGTGGAAATGAAAGAGTGACTGGATCGTGTGTCTCTAAGAACTGTAGTTAAGGTGGATTAGAAACATATCAAACCTAAAATCATCTCTGGAGCACCATGGTCATATTCCTCAGCTGTTTGGAGATAAGATATCCCATATCCACCTGCTCCCTATAGTCGAGGTGGACCTTCTGGTGGTGGTGGTGGTAACACCTTGTAACATTCTCCACCACCAGCTGCACGACCAGCTCCTCTGCCACGTCCTCCTGTGCCCTGTGGATCACCTCGATCAAACCTCTTCCTCTGCCTGGGAGGTCCCTAAACTGTCTACTGATCATCCGAACGGCGGGTCGGACAGTCATGAGCCATGTGACCCTGCCCACCGCATGTGAAACACTACATGTTCTTCAAATAACTGTCTTTGTCTCGTGTTCCTCGCACAACCAAACGTGTGTCCTGAGGTCATCTACCAGATGGTCTTTTCCACTTGGACCTCTGTGACATATGTCTGCTTACAACTGTAGAAGACTCTACTACATGATGCCTGGTGGAGGGTCTCGCTGCTAGTGACTTCTCGGCAAGGAAACTCTCCACTAATAGGGCTTGCTCCAACACCCCCTCCGGCGTCGGGATGCAGAGAGAGGTCATAAAAGCCATGATCTCTTGCCTGAAACCCTGCTCGAAGGTCTGGGCCCAGAAGAATGGGTCCCACATCATATCTGTAGAGTAGTTCAAGAGTTCGGTGAACCTCGCTGAGTACTATGCCACCGCCATGCTACCCTCACTGAGTACTGAGTTCCCTCGTTGCAGTAGCTCCGATATATGCACTACTCGTATGGTGGCTAGGACAAACTACGCCTGAAATAGGCTCTCAAAGTCTTCCCAGAGTACTGTCGCCTCATCATGCACCTGGAGCATCAGGCTCCACCATCTTCATGATGCTTCATGGTGAAGACTCGCGGTAAGTATCACCATAAGGTCGGATGGTGTCCCTACCTATCTAAATACTCTCACCACAGACTCCAGCCAATCCTCAGCGACCTGCGGGTCTTTCTCGCCCCTGTACCTGGGTGGATTATGGCACTGGAACTCATATAATGTGATTAGGCAGTGTGCACTCTCTATTTCTGGGGCAGGTGGCATCGGTGGCCCAATGGGTAGTGGTACTGTTGGTGCCTCCACTATGATAAGGCCCTAAACTGAGGCTTCTTCGTTCGGGGGGCTTCCATCTAGTATAAATCCCAGAACCATTACTGGATATCTCCATGGGTCCATCCTGAAAATAAATAGGTGTTCCACGGTCAATAAGTTATACCATGTGAGATTACTTATGGAGATCACTAAGAAAACTATTGAAACACACATTCAATGAGTGCTTTCATGCACTAAGTCAGAAATCAGAAGTCAGGGTCCTGGTGTATGGATAGGTCGGCCACCGCACCAACACTGGACTCCCTGAACTAAAATCCACACTCATTACCCTTAACACTATTGCTTCATAGAAAATATCATAGTCCAAAGTTTTGTGGTAGAACCGACTCCTTTGATACCTATTTTTCAAGACCCATCCCTCGGGGCCCGTGTCATGACTACCCCAAGCCCGCCTTTCATAGGCCAGGGGTTGGGGACTAGCACCAAAGGCATAAATCCCTAAACTAGGAAGGCATTGACTTTAAAACATGAAAATTCACCTAACAGAGTTTGAGTAGGAAACAATACACTAAGTAAAAATTGTATAACAAGTGAGTGCTGAAAAGTAAAGGGGCCGAAAATACAAGCCTAGCTGTAAAGTACAAGTACAACCGAAAAGGGAAAAAACAACTAAAAGGTGAAGAGCAGCTCTAGGATCTTCCACCACAGATCCAACCTAAACAGTAGGTATAGATAGCCTCCCCAGCACTCTGCTCCTATCAGTCTCCTCCGGGTACCAACTCGTTGTGAGGTCCACCTCCGGGTATCATCCAGTCCTCGTACACTCATCCTCGGTTAGCATTGTTCGTCATCTACATTCAACACAACAAGGTCGGTGAATAGCCCATGTAGGGGTGAGTATAAAGATACTCAGTAGGGACCCCGAGACCCTCAAGGTCTCAAAAAATGCAATAAGGATAAACAACAAGGTATGAAATAAACAGACAACCCCACATAAGTATATACTCATACATATACCTAAGTAATCAAGTAACCCATCTCAATCATGAGGTAAACACAAAATTTACTGACTCAGATCACACAGGTATACAACTTATGTAGAGATATAGAGATGATTAGATGTAGACACTGAATCATCTATTCTGTCAAACCCACATAGGATCTAGGAACAAAAATCATAACTGTCGACCCCACACAGGATCCAAGAATAGTAAACGGATCTATCAAACCCACAAAGGATCCAGGAAAAGTCGTCAGTGCTGTAAAACCCACATAGGATCCAGGAATAGTCGTCAGTGCTGTCGAACCCACACAGGATCCAGGAACAGTTGACAGTGCACAGCCAGTCACATGGTTCCGCACAAATCATTCTTGATTCTAGGACGGTCCACTCCTCAATCCAAGTGTTGATACATCAACTTCCACAAATTACCATTTTGATGTATCCAAAAGATCCTTCTTTTCATAAGAAACTCAATGCTACAGATGGTGCTTCAATTGGATGCCCGGTCTGTGAGTTATTGGTATTTCCTTTCTAAGGGCCTGGTTGGAATTTTGTTCGAATCTAACCCAGCCATACCCCAAATATGTCCAAATAATAAGTGGGTTATTCTAAAAAAACCTTATTTTTCCAAGGTTTCTGTATCCATAGATGGTTCGTCAATCAGACACCTGTAGCTCAAGTTATGGGAAAAAAGAGTGGAAACAGGACAAAATGGGTCCGGGTCTGGTCCGGCCCAGTCGGATAGTCCCGGCCCGGTGCTGGTCCAGACTAGGGTCCAACCCGGTCTGCAGGTCCAACCCGGTCCATAGGTCTGACCCGCTCCATGGGTCTGACCCGGTCCGCGGGGTCCGACCCAGTCTGCGGGGTCTAACCCGCTCCGCGGTGGCGGCCCAACCCGTGCTAGGTCTGGCCCGCGCTAGGTCCGGCCCGACGACTAGCATCTGTGGGTTCCACCATAGCTATATATAGGGGGAAGGCCATACCCCCTGTATACTGAATGGATTATCCATTTGGGTGTGTTCCAAAATCGATGCCACGTGGCGTCGGTCCGCGTCACGTAGGACCCAGCAAGGGGTCCCGCTCCTCCCAGCTGGCTGAGCAGCCAGCCGCCTCCCACGCGGCGTATTTGCGCCGCGCCTCCTCCGGGGACATGATGGCTCGGGCTGTCGGTACTCCTCATGTCCGGCCTTTCTCCAGCCTCCACAGCCAAGGGTCGCGGCCCCCTTTGGTTCCACCACGCGGCGTGGTTGTGCCACGCCTTCCCCAAAAACCTGGCGGCCTGAGCCACCAGTCATCTTTGCGGTCAGGCTTGTACCAGCCACCGCAGCACCGCCGCGGCCCATCGGCCATGGGTTACTCCTCCGGCAGTGCGGCTACGCCACCACCATCATGCAGTGTCATTCGTCGGTCTCATCCAACGGTGAACTTTCTGCGGGTCACTGGATGAGTTCCGGTGGCCCGATTCTTGTTCCAGAAGAAGCCACACACTCTTCGAAACACCGCCTTTGATCCGTAATCAGTGTTGACGAGAGTCACTCATTCCGGTCTCATGCCGCATTTAATGTCAAATTCCACAAAGAAGGTGGAGGGGGTGGACCATGTTTGTTCGGCCTGCACCCACCATATTATGGTGATAGAAGGCAACTTTGATTTATAATACACGACCAAAAATGAAAAATGAGAAAAAAACAAAGTTCAAACCCCTATTTTTAATCATTTATCGTTGAAGAAGTCGTGGAAAAGCAGACATCGATTCATTGATGTTGGGGAGGTTTTGAGGAAGGAAGTAGATGTCAGGATTGAGGTTGACATTCTTCCTCAGTTGGAGCGTTCTTCGCCGATGGAACATGTTCTTCACTGGGGGCCTTCTCCCTAGTTCTCCCCTCTCCCAAGTTCCACCCAAAGACAAATTCCAACAAAATAATAGATTTTTCTTACCTATTATTTAATCATTGGCACATAATTCAAAAAGATTCTAGTTAATTAATTGATTCTCAATTAATTAATTGAGTGGGTTTGGCACCATAAAGTGGGGATCTCAAGGCGTTTCTCCCCACTTAATGGGGAGTTCAAGGGGTTTCAACCTTGGGTGGTCCCCACCATATTAAACATGAAGATTGGGTGGGCCCCACCTTCATAACCTCTCATGGGAGGTTGAGGTGTGGTGGTCCCCACCTCCAACCTCCACATTGAGGTTTTAACAAACTAATAAAAATAAAGTTTACACAACCTTATTTTTATTTGATTCATTAAAAACACATAAAATATCTTTTATTTTCGACCATTTGTCATCGAGGTGAAAGTCTTCTTAAGCGAATACCGGTGTGGCGAGTTCAATGGTGCCCTCAAGTTTATATTTCGAGTACCAGTTCAAAAGTTATAAAACCTCGCTCGTATGTTTATTGAACGTACCCGAACAAGCTTTAGAAATTGATTTCGGGCACACCAGGCCTCAGAATCACGCGTCGTCAGTTTTCACAAACTTGTAAAATTCCCATGTATTTAAGAAAAAAAAATCTATAGAAATTATGGGTCTTTACAAATACATTGAAAATTAATATCATGATTAATTCATACATAATGGTAATTTTAGTTTCAATTTTAATTATTTCATTAAAGGATAATTGACAAAAAAGATTCCAAGTGGAAAATATTTTCATAACTTAAATTCTTTTCATTGGGATATATTACCTCTTCATTATATTTTATACTATATGATCACTTATGTATTGAATTTCTTATATATTGTTTTATATATCTAATTGTTTATGTTGATTTACATTTAATAAACATAATTTATTCATTTTTCAGTTCCCACAACAATGTTATGATATTTTTGATTTTTTATGTCAAAATCTAATTTTAGTCGAGATTTTTTATGCTTGAATTCGCATTGAAGGAAGTTATTTGATCATTTTTTAATAAACCCCTTCGATTTTATTAATATATTGTTATTTATTATTTTTTCATGAAATATTACCATTTTCCCACTTCTTGTTACTTAAAATGACTGAGAATTTTTTTTAATAAAATCCAACTTAATTTATCACTTTGGTAAAAAATCATTTCTCTTCCAAAACCTTGTTTTAAAAAATTAAAAAAAATGACTTTTAAATGATTTTTTAAAGATATTTTTACCCATATTTTAATTTTTATATTAAAAAATAAAAGGAATCATCATTTTATTTTCCTAAGTAAACCCATTGGTATTTTACTGAAAATTTTAAAAGAATATTTATATTAACATGTACAGCATGTTCATAATTTCCTACCATAATGACAACTCAATGTTTTAACGCATCAGTTATAATTATAAAAGGTTATTTTCAAAGAAAAGTATTTTTAAAATATTTTATTAACTTTTAGTTTTAAAAAATATATATTCAATGTGAACATGATATTTTCTTTAAGAATGTTTTTAAAGACCTTTTTACATTATTTCTTTTCAAAAATGATAATAAAACTTTTAATTTACATATTACCTATTGGGGATATGATGTATTTATACAGTAATTATTCTTTATATGAATGGTTTATGATTATTTTGGACTAAATAAATTATTTTCATTCACTTTCTTGATTCCTTTTAGTATTTGTAAATGTTTCCTTCAAAATTTTCACTTTCTTGAGATCATTAGGAAATAAAATTCCCTTAAATTTCCATATTTTTTATCATGTATATTTGTATTTCATAAACCTTATATAATTTCTTTATGTAGTATTCTAAAGTGACATTTATTTTTTTAACTAGAAAATATTGATAAACCTCTATTCTGTATTCAATACGTATAATTAATTATTAGGCACAATGTTCATGAATTAAATTGATTATTTGATATATGAGTAATAATTCTGACATGTAGTAATAATTGGGGCTAGAATTATATATACTCTCAATGCATGGGTAGACTCATGAGTATAATCAGTAAGATAGAATTAAATGGGTTTCAATCTTTATTATCAAACTATGTTGTGAAAGGTCTTGATTATTAAGGTATCATGATGCCTAAGATCATGAAGTCCATTAATTAATCATTAAATTCATTTAGAATTAATTTATTTTTATTATATATGAGATTTTTATAATTATATTATCCATGGAATAATTTCATTCATATTTATTACTGAAATGGAATTTATTTTAAATTATTTAGCTTTTCTTATTGATTATTCATTATAAACTCATGGAAGTAAAATTATTTAAATGGAACATGTGTTTAGTTATTTATATTAATATATCAATTATTCCTTTTCTAATCATCATAGTAAAGTTATTTAAATTTAATTTCTATTCAGTTATTTACCTTTTTATACTGATTATTCCTTATCTATTCATAATAGTCAATTTATTGATTAAATGGAATGTGTGTTCAATAATTTTACTTTCCATATTGATTATTTGTTATATATTCATGATATTCTAGTTATTTAAATTTAATGTGTATCCCAATATTTACCTTTACATATTGATTATTATTCATCATAATTTTTCATTGATATTATCATTGGATGGAATTTGTTCTCTATTTATTGATTAAATTGAATGTGTGTTTAGATATTTATCTTTTTATATTTATTATTCCTTATCTAATCAAGATGGTAAAATAATTTAACTTGAATGTGTGATCATTTATTTTTCATTATATTTTTATTATTCTTATTGATTCAACATATCTTATGTTTTACTTTACTCTTACTAAGAAACTAAGATCATTGTTGTTTGGTTTCCTTTCCCTAGAATTGGGGAAGTGTACTGCGAATAAAATACAGGGATATTCTAGAAGGAATAATGATATTATTAAAAAATATTCTAATTTTTATATTCAAATATAATATAGAAATCATGTATTTGTCTAGTTTACAAATACTATTAATCCTTTCGATCCTTCGAGATGTGATCACTTGTTTCCTATGTCAATGAAGTAAAGCAGACATTGGATCTGAGTTACAAGAGGTAGGGTTGTTATAATTGATGTGAGATGGAGGTTTAGTTGAAAACTTGGGGACTAGATTTAGAAAAAAATATATTATTTATCATAACCCTATGATTTAATTTTAGTATAATTAAAGAAGAACATCCTAATGTTTTTTTAAGGTTGATATTATGTGATTTTTTCTAAAAATACAACCCTATTTTAATACTATAAGTGTAAATGGTTATATCATCGATGTACCTAGGGGTGATAATCCAAAAAATGCATGATTTACAAGACTCAATCATTACTTGGTAAAAAAAATAGGTCTAACTACATATATGTTTTGAAAAAACCATAAAATATGATCTAGATAATTCATACTTTCTTAACAAACCATTCTGAAATATTTGAGTATATTATAAGAATTAATAACCTAGGTTAAACCTAAGTTTTTATATATTAAAAATAGGTTGTCTCAAATTAATTAGAACAATTTTTATGTGTAGAAAATATAGTCATATAAAAATTAATTTCTATAGAAAAATAAAGTGTATAATGGAAGGAAATAAATAACTTCCTAGGGATCCTTAGAATTTATTGCCTTAAATTTATAAAACTTAGGAATTATCTAAGTTAGTTCACTCTTCTAATGGTTAAAAACTAGAAAAAATAAATACTTAAGTTGTAATAAATTAGAATAATTATTTATGTATTAGGATTCAATAAATAAATTATTGAATTATGTTTAACAAAGTTATTTTGGTTATAAGAATCATGAAACTTCTAAGGATTATGTTAAATTTTGAAAGAGTATATTTCATCAATAACATAAGACTTTTGGATACCTAAATGGTTTTATGAGTTTAAGAGATATTTTAAGTTCAATGTCATAAACATCACTTTTCTGGTTTTATGTGATTAGAGTTTAATAATATTAATGATATTTTGGGTGATAATTATGGAAATAAAAACCATTGGTTTAGTATATGACTTAGTGAAAAATCTTTTTAATGAAGATTTATCCTACATTTTTTGGGAATAAGTTTAATGGTATTCGTAACCATTAAGCCTTATCTTATATTTAATGTTGTATTAATTATGGTTCATCACAATTTGGGAATTTTATAGGATATATATTAATATGGGTTGACATCCCACATACTGAGTGATAACTCATTGCAATTAGTGAAGGCCATGGGGCTTGAACCCATAATAGGGGGATGGTAATGGTTTGACACCTACCATTGTCCTACATAATTTTATAGTTTATATTTTATTGTTATTATTTAAGATATTTTTTGAAAAAATATTAATTATAAACTAGTGGTGTTATTTTTGAAGTTTAGAAATTAATGTATTATACTGGATAATTTGTGATATATATATTTGTTTTAGAAAATAGTTAGATATTTATTGAAATATTTTCCACTCTTTTATTTATTTAATGATCCTTTAAAAGTTAATTTTAGATCTTCATGCATAAAAAATTAATTTTTGTATATTCATTTCATAGAATAAGATTCGATGATGAAATTTATAGAATCATAACCAAACGTTGAAATAATTCTTATAAAATATAAATGTATCAAGAAAATATATTTCTTTATATTCATAAATAGTAATATAATTTCTAATCTTTTAGAAATGGATATTGAAATAAAAAATATATCTTATTATAGTAATATTTGATGAATAAATGGTGTTTTAAATCGATATATATTTATGGTTTTTAGTTCCATAATATTCCACTGATCAATCACTTTCTTGTGATCAATGACCTCTATCACTCTCTACAATTATTTACATTTTTCTTCTATGTCCATGTCTTAACATTCTACCTATGTACTCATACATGGAAACCTAATTATGTGTTATTCCATATGACCTTCATTATTTGATTTTACACTTATCAACAAGATGTTTTATTAACCCTAATATGATGTGTGTTTTTTAGAAATGTTATTTCCCCATCTTAAACCCCTGATTATTGAGATCGTGTTTAAATTATGAAGATGCAATTTATTAAAGTTTTAGAGAATATAACACCCCAAGATTTTAAAATAATAAATTGTGTTTGATATAATATTAGAAAAAGAACACACATCTTATAAGAGAATGTAAAAAACTGATACTTTATTATATATTTATTTTTAAATAAATTTCTTATCTTGAATAGCTTGTGATTAATGCGACAATGGGTTTAAATGAAATAAGATAATCTCTAAAAATTTTCATTTAAAACATGACCATTATAACATATACCAAATTTTAGTGGTTATGAATACAACTAAAAAAATTATTAAAATCATGGTTAGCTATTGATAAGAAATAAAATAAGAATCATTTAAAATAAAATTAAATTTTTTTTGAAAACTTTATTTTTCTAAAAATGGTATAGTATTACATTACACGCATAATTTGAAATATATTTTTAACACTTTCAAACAAATTATTTAAAAAAATTATTATGATTTCTGGAATCATCATATCAAAATTATCTTAGGGTGAATTGTTTTGGATTTTTATAAAAAGTTTCATTTTTCGACGTGTAATGAAAAATACAAATTTTTTTAAAACTACCTTTTAGATTAAATTATTTATGAGGATAAATTATATTTTAATTTAGTTTTAAAGTAAAATTATTTAAAATAAATTAATTATATTACTAATTTAGGTCATTTGAATCATTTTAATGTTTAATATTGATATTCAAATCTCCTATACTTATGAGAATTGTTTCTTTGGAAACCCGCTTTTTCATCACGTCTATGGGTATAATTGTAAATCAGATTCTTCCACCTATGTGAATTAAATTTGATAAAATGGATTCCATATTTTTAATATTACTAATTTATATTATATAATAATTTTAACTAAATTTTTTTTTATGTATTGTAAAATAGGTAAAAATTGATTGTTGTGGTTATGGTAAAAACTGATTTATTGGGGGTTAAACTTAAAATATAAGGTATAAAATGACTTAAAAATTGTACAAACCACATTATATTAACATATATAGACCTTATAACATATATGAGTCAATAATAACCAATTTTATATGATTTTTTCATGATAATAATGTGGGTGTAATTGATTCTTTTCAAAAATTCCATATGTGTCTTCTCCCCCACTTATAACAGTCCACCCACTCTCCTCACAACTTCACACTTACAAAGATGTTTGGATCATCCAATACTAATAAAAATAAATTCTATAATCCCCTAAAGACATCTTATATCCCTTGTTTTTATCATAAATCCATCCTTGGGATTATTTTAGTGCAAACCTAAAGAAGTTGTCTGAAAAAGACGTAGTGTTCTTAAATGATCTGTTTTACTTTTATTCTTCATACACCTACATAAAAAATTTAAACTAATTTCATATAACTTAATAATTATCTTAAAAATAATAATATTTTATTATGTTAATTTCATGACTTTTATCCATATCCACTTCTATAAAATGGGAAACGAAACCATCGATCTGTGTACAGCGAACAACTATTGTGCAAACCGATATAACTCATTTTCCATGAATTCATGTAAAGATTGTATATAATAATAGATTTAATTTATATGTATAATATTTATGATATTATTATACTTCTATAATTACAATATCACATTTAATTCTTACTTTATATTTCATTTAAAATATGATTACGTCGCTCATTTGTATACCAAACTACTGCCTTATGAATCGAAGTGATCGATTTATTATATATGCTTTAAATGAAATATAATAAGGATATATTTAGTGAATATATGTGATATATATGAAATTATATTTATTATTTAAAATTTATATACCACACAAATACTTAACCCATTAAGGAAATGATTATTTCACTCATGCATACGTATGACTTGCCATCTCCATGAAGAAATATGATCCATTCTCCATGTTCAAATTTCAATAATGATTATAAAAATTTATATAATAATAAAATTATATTTATAATGTTAATATAATTTTTTAGATGTTATAACTATATAATATTCCATTACCCCTAACTTTCATGACAAAACATGCATGCAAAAACAAAGGATCTAACAACCCAAACAATGAAAATATTTAAATATTATTAACAAACTATTGGTAAAATGTTATAATGGGTTCAGATATGATATTAGAATTATGGATATAGTTATATTATAAATTAATAACATTCTTAAAACTATTATATAATATTATAAATCATGTTCAACTAAAAGGAAGTATGAGGTTGGGGACTTCATCTAAATTTCCCTTCAATGAGGCATATTGAAATGTTTTACACATAATTTCTTATATATAGTGTATAATATTCTAATATAACATGTAATATAATTATTCATTAATAATTCATGGTATTTTATATTTCAATTTGAATTATTTTATCTAAGGATAATTGATATAGAATTTACGATGTGGTAAAGAATTTCATAACTCAATTTATTTTTAATTTGTTATATTACATCTTCATTGACTGTTATATTATATGATTATGTTTGTATTTAATTTTGAATATATTATATTTTATATCAATTTTTTTATGTGTATATAAATTTTATCAACCTAATTTATTTATTTGTTAATTCTTTCTTCAATGTTATGATCATTATAAGGTTTTATTTTACAATCTCATTTTAATCAGGATTGTTAATGCTTGAATTTACATTAAAGAAAATTATTTGATAATTTATTAATAAATCCCTTTAATTTTATTATAATATATTTATTCATGATGTTTTCAAATAATACTACCATTTTTCAACTCTTTTTAGCTTAATATGATTGAAAATTGTTATAAAATAAATATGACATAATTTCTCTCTTCATTTGAAAATCTATTTTCTTCCGAAACCTTGTTTTCAAATAAGATTTTAAAAATGGATTTTTAGAAATTTTACATGTGATTTATAAAAAAAATTAACAATGTTTTTCTTTCTAAAAAAATTTTCAAAGTAATATGCATGTATTTTCTAAATAATTCCCATTTGGATTTTACTAAAAATGTAAAAGGAATCATTTTTTAATGTGTATGGCTTGTATATAATTTTCTACAATCCTGGATGCTAGATTTTTTAATTTTTTAATTATATTATTTCAATAATTATTTTCAAATAAAATTATTTTCAAAAATATTTTGATAAATTTTAGTTTTAAAAGAAAATTCAAATTAAAATGTATAATTTCCTCAAGAATATTTTTAAAGATATTGTATATTATTTCTATTCATCAATAATAATTACACATTATTTTACTTATAACATAATTGAGATATGTAGTATAGATGGTATCCTTATTATTTATTAGGATTTTTTATGATAATTTTGAACAAGGAAATTATTGACATTCACATTCTTGATTCGTTTTTCTAGTGATTAACATTCCCTTGAAATATTCACTTTAATGTGATCATTATAAATTAAATTACCCATATATATCCATATTATTTATTATGAATATATTTACTTATTAAACTATATATCATTTATACATATTTTATTCTACATTGAAAGTTATTTTTTAACTCGTGAAATGTTGATAAATATTTATTATTTACTCAATACGGATATTTATTGATTGGTCACATTGTTCATGAATTAAATCGATTTTTCCATATATGAGGAATGGTTTGAGGTTTTGTTAATGGGTGGGTCCAAATTTTGTATTGTTACCCAATTAGTTGGTAGTCTCATTAGTTGAATCAATAATCTAGAATAAAATGGTTTCTACCTATAGTTTTAATCCTTTTTATGAAAGGTATTAATGGTAGGGTATCATGAATCTTGATATCAAGAAGTCCAACAAATTAATAATTTAATTCATTTAGAATTAAATTATTTTTATTATCCATGATATTTTCGCAATGATATTATCTTTGGATGCATTTCATCTTTAGTTTATTAATTAAATAAAATATGTGGTCAAATATTTACCTTTAAATATTTATTACGACTTAACTAATCCTTAAATTAAGATTATTTAAATGTATTTTGTGTTCAATTATTTTACTTTCCATGTTGATTATTCTTATTGATTCATGATAGCTTCTAATTCACTTAACTCATATAGATCATCTGAGCTTACCTTTATTTTTTTTCTTTAATAAGGAACCCAATATGTATACTATGAATAATATAAAAGTATATGCTAAAGGGGATAATGATATTCTCAAAAAAATAATTTTTAAATTTTTATATTAATATATAAAATATAAATAAGGTATATATATAGTTTACCAAAACTACAAAAATTTCTAGTCCTTCGGGATGTGTTCATTTGTATCTTATACGAATGTGATAACGTAGAAATTGACTCTAGGTGTAACGCCCCGACCCCAACTACCCAGAGTCGGTGCATTATTTCGTAGCATTGGCATGATCACAAAAGATCAAGTCTCGAAAGACCGATTAGTTTAGTAGCCTTGGAAACACTAGATACATTCATAAATGTTACATTACATCATAAAGTGAAAATCTACAATAACAAAGTCTTCATAGTCCACACTCATATCCTCTTCTGACTATCCCTGTAGGTCATTCATAAAATACTTCTTCACATCCTGGAAAATATTAAAACATTGAAAGGGGTGAGCTCAGATGCTCAGTAAGGATAACAATATTGCGGAAGCTTTCATAAATAAACAATAACATTTATGGCAATGTATAACTAAAACAAAATCCTTTTAAACATGAACTTCAACATAATAAGGAAAAAGTAAAATGAGATAATTCCATTTAATTATTCACATGGATATTCTACTGGTCGAATAATCACAAGCAATATCAATAACCACTTTCATAATGATGGAATGCATAATGCCAGAATATCATAACCACGTAGCCAAGGCCTCATGCCAAGACCACAAATAAGATTTTGTCAAGGCCTCGTGCCAAGACACTAGTTTGTCTCATGAGACCTGCCGATGCATCGAGGAGCTATAGCGGGCTCCACCCGTCACTTATTAAGTCCAATGCATTCCTCATATGAACAGGTTTAAACATATCATAAACCATAACATAATCGTATCACATAAAACATGCATAAAAGAAACATAATATTTCCACATTTCAATCACAAGATATCAATACAACACATTTATATAATAAAAACTCTTTCAAAACCATTTTCAATACCAAAATAAAAGAAAGTTAAAACTTTGTATTTATTTTTCTTTAAAAAAAGTGATGGCTTGTAGAGGAAGCCAAAACTCAAATAATGGTCATGGTGGTAGAGAAGTCGTTGTCGCCGCATATGTATGGAAAGAAAAACATTCCCCTTTTGTCTTTTAGTAAAATGCTTCGTATAAAAAAGATTCCTTTTGAATAAACGTAAAAGTCAAAGGGGTTTATACACAGTATAAAAGAAAGTTGTGTATAAAACCAAATATGGCTCAATGAAAGGAGATTGAGACGAAGTCCTTAAAAAGATCACTTTTAAAATAAAATAGATCTATTATGTGTATTCACTATAGGTACACATAAGGAAAGTAAAAATACAAAATAGGGCATAATAATATCATGACGTAATTTGAAAGTAGGAGATTAACCCAAAGAATGGAAATTGGGTTAAGAAATTCCCTTACCTTGTGTCCGACTTGATTCGACCATTCTTTAACCTCCTGAATAATAAACTAGAGTTAATTTATAATTTCTTAAGAACCTTTTCAAGTTTTTTATTCCTTTTATATCACTTATTACCATGTTATGAACATTTTGTAATTATTTAAGTTAATAACCGTCGTTTTGTTGATCTTTGGTACTTGAGTCAAAAATAAACTTCTTATAATTACAAGTTGTTCATGTGGTAAAATATCCATTATATCCAAAATTATATTCAAGACGTAGATATCATATATATCATATATATCCAGTATATACATTCATTCATAATATTACGTAACATTTAGAGGTAAGAAAAGAAATGCATCGTTCATGGAGACGGTAAGTCGTACGTACGCATGAACGCTACTTTCATTTCTATTTCGTATTTAATGGAATGAAATAATAATGATATAAATGTATAATATAATTCCAGTATAATATAGTTTATAATACCATTTAATCCATCCTTTATACATCCCACATATGGTATTAACGATTCAAATCACTTTGAGGGGGCGGTAGTCCGCACTTCCTAAAATGAAAATATCGCGTTTACCCATAATGGAAACAATAAAGGTATGCCATAAATGAAAAATAAAGAAACTTAAGTAAAACATAAACATATTATATATCATATATAAATATAGTGACATCTTAATGGCCACCTTTGAATATGTTATATGAGTGTTGAACAATCATCATTTTGTGAGGCAGAAATTTTCCATCCACAGAAACAGTATGTTCTTTAACCATTATATGTAGGTGTGTGTAATTGTAGCTCGAATACTTCTTATAACAACATCCTAGTATATTTAGAATACTGGTGTTGTTACAAAATAAATGAATAAAAAGAGTTTAGGGGGTTGGATAAGCAAAATAAAACAAAATAACATAAGAGAAGACATTACCTTAAAATCGGGTAACTCTTTTTGATTTGAGCCAAAGGCTTCCTTGGGAATAATTATTCCCAATGTGAGGCTTCTAAGAGTAAGGGAGGGAAGTTGGGAGAGTATTTCAACAGAGTTTGGCCGAGCCAAATGGCTTGAAAGTGTGAATAAGGTGGTAGTGGCGGGGGCCTTTTATAAGTGGAGAGGAGGGGCACTCTTGGAAAGTAAAGAAAAGTCACTTTATTTTAAAATGGTATTCGTATTTAAGAGGTCCCACATTGATATAATTCGAGGATAATGTGATAAGGGTTCGAAATCCACCCATCCAATAGGTTTTGGACATGTTTAAGTCTTAGATATTACATTATCTTTCCATTTTATTTAAATCGTTAAATAATGAGGTCATCGCTGCATCATCATTATGTCATAAATAATTTAATTTATTTAATGTCTAAAAATTATATAAAAAAATACTATGATGTAGGAAATCTTTTTATCTTTCCAATGAATATTTATAGTCAAAAATATGACTTGTATAACCCCATGTAAAAATTGTTTTAGTAAAACATTTCATGTTTGTGTCATTTTTTACTTTAACATTAAATAAAAGGTATTTATGTCATTTTCCAACTAAAGTGGCTCCATGGGGTCCCCAAGTTGACCCATGGATTGTCTTGGTAGCCCATGTAACATTTAATTATGTTATGACATTTTTCAAGCTCATCTCATATTAGTAAAACATTATTTTTACCTTAAACTACACTAATTATCTCTAATCGCGATTAAGAACTTAAAAGTTACTATTCACCAAAAATTATTTAATCTCATTGAACCACATTTTACTTCTTAATGACAACCATGTATGTCATATTTTTGAAATTCAAAACACAGAAGTGGTAAAATTTCATTTAAACGAAAAATCAACTTTTATAAGTACCACTTAGTGGTTTCACTATTCATCAAAAATTGAAGTTTTTCAGAAAAATCCCAAAAATTCACCCTAAGCTATATTTGATATTCCAAATTCAAAAATTATGTCTATTTTAAAAAATTCCAAACATATAAGTTGAATTAATAAATTTTATAATTAATTACCGCTGTCACAACAAATATCGTGTTTTTAAGAAACAATATATATCAAAAGATTGACAATTGTTTATGTCCAATTTCAAAGTGAAATTAATTATAATGAACACCATTGGATAAAATGGTAAAAATATATTCTAATTATACTTTAAAACCACTAAATAATATAATTTATCACTATAAATTATTTTGATTAAAAAATTTGTTTTAAGTATTTTTCACTATTCATAAAAATTTGGAAGTTCTCAGAAAATTACAAAAAATTAAACATAGGCTAATTTCAACATTCTGAATCCAAAAATGAAGTCTATTTTGAAATATAAAATATATATTATTTCAAAAAGTGGGTATTACTATTCATAATGGCTATTTTGATTAGTCGTGGTGTGTGTTAGAACTCGAAGTTGCGTACAATGCAAGCTATTGCATTATTGAATGAGAAGTGTATCATGGAAGCTCGGGGTGTTACATTCTCCCCTCCTTCAATAAATTGTGTCCTCACAATTTGAAAATATTCTTTGAAAATAAAATGTTGAAAATAGAAAATACCTTTGTGGAAAACCCACATCGGAAATAAGGTTAACAAAATTTAGCCTTAATAAGGGGGGAAGGGAAATGAAAAAGTCACCACCCAATTATGATCTCGATTATGAGAACATTGGTGGCAATTAGAGACATATAATTGGAGTAAAAACGTAAATATTTGTAGGGAGTGATTGAGGTCATCAATCACAAACACGTTTCAAATTGAGGGCCTCAATGACTTCAATCTATGTTGATTTAAAATATCATCAGTTCAACAAGACATAAGGTATTAGGATAACACTTTTTTTTTTGTTTTAATATCCCTTTAATAAAGTTTAAGAATTAATTTATTCATAGAATAAGATATTGGTATATATATATATTTATGCTTGACAAGTAGAGTTTCAACCTTCAACTAATTTCTACCACAAACTCATCTTTCACTCAAAAAGATAATAGAACTCAAAAATATTCTATTTATCCTAATTGTATAAGGTTCCAAATATTAACACATACCATTTAGATTAGTAAAACTATTTTGTAATAACCATGGACTTCCTGTAGGATAGTGGTAGGTAATAAAGGTCTGTCGCACTATGGTTGTGGGTTCTATTCCTATAGCTTTTTCCGACGCAACGGGCTATCCCCCAACCTGCCGGTTGTCCTTTTCCTAAAACAATAGTATTATAATATTCCAAAAATAATCGTCATAAGTTTTTTTTTACCTTAAACAATACTATCCAAAGATCAACTTAATCCATTCCAACCTTTATAGTTATCCAAAATACCTATGTACAGTCTTTCTCTAAAAGGTCTCTAAATTTCAAAATCAATTGTATCATCAGATTCCTCAAACAAGGTAAAGTTTCTCTTATTGTCACATACAAAAATATGATTACCTTCATCATATTAAAACCTTAATGATATCAACAAGTACTGTAGTACAATCCTTGTATATATATCACATTATTTTTATAACCAGAATATAATCCTTGAGTCTAAAAGCACCAATACATTAATTATTCCGCTTCAACTGTAGTCACAGCATAAGATTGGCCTTGATCCCTTGGCCTTTTATGAGGTAAGTTTCCCTGACGCTTAGAACATTCATTTGCATAATGCCCCATTTCTCTACAATTGTAGCATTCAACATTGATAGACTCTTTCTTTCCCTTACAATCACACGCCTGGTGACCTTTTTCTCCACATTTATAACAAACTCCCATTCCTTTTAGGAAAGTACTAGGGTGATTATTCCCACAATTATCACATACTGAAAAATCCTTCTTTCCCTTTTTCCCTTTATCTATCTCTTGTTCCACCGTTCTCTTCTTATCTTGCTTTAATTTATTGTCATAAGATTTAGAGAATTCCTTTTCTGTCTTGATAGCACACGAGACAATATCTTCCTATGATGAGAAGGATTGTGATACTAAAGCTCGACGGATAAATGTTTTTAACCCATCAAAGAAACTATAAATCTTACTTCTTGGGCTATGTATATAATCTGCAGCATGCCTCGCTAACCTTGTAAAGTTGGCCTCATACTTTGCGATATTCTCATACTCCTTTTGTCTCAGACTCAAAAATTGTCTTTCCATATCTACTCGATGGTCGCGAGGATAGTATTTTTCTAAGAAAAGATCTTTGAACTCCCTCCATTCCATATTTGATACTTCATCATCTTCCTTTGTGTTTTGAATCAATGACCACCATTGATCGGCATCTCGAGTGAGGCGGTAGACTGCCATGATAACCTTTTCCCTTTCACTACTCCCCAAGGCGTGGAATATTTTCTCTAAGGAGTTTATCCATTGCTCAGCTACTAATGGATTTGTACCCCCATTAAATGTTGGTGGTTGTTGCCTCATGAAGCGGTCTAACATTGATCATCCACGTTGCGGGTCAGGGTGCTCCATACGAGTAAGGTTATTATTCATAACCTGAGTGAGTTGTCCCAGTATGGTAATAAGTTGATCAACACCAGTTGTATCTCCAGATCCACAATAATTATCTTGAGCAGGAGGGTAATCCCTACACGGAGTGGGTGCATTGATACGGTTTCCATTCATTCCACTAGGTGCCATTTCTAAACAATGGCATAAACTAGATTATTTTATGAATCAAAATACATAATTCCATACTTGTAAAAAACTTTACACTAATTGAACTATTTATGGATATAATCCATAATCCTAAAAAAAAGTTTTCTTTGAGGAAG
Source organism: Viscum album (assembly GCA_963277665.1). Taxonomy (NCBI): domain Eukaryota; kingdom Viridiplantae; phylum Streptophyta; class Magnoliopsida; order Santalales; family Viscaceae; genus Viscum; species Viscum album. The sequence goes on from OY728128.1 coordinate 1,325,243,449, forward strand.
TATATACTCATAACCCTTTATAGTGGTTTGTAAAGAAAATGTGAATTATTCTAAGAATATCCCCTGGGAGTGTCGTAACCAAGAGTGCAGCAACGCCCATTGTCATGCACCAGTTCCCGTTTGAGTCTAGCTCAAAGCGGTGTTTTTGGGTTTTACCCCTAGGTACATCTGTGCTAGAGCCGCCTCTACCTGCTCGTATCCAGACAGGGATGTATTGCTCGGAAAACTCACAAAATCTCTATAATATCAAAATTATAGGAAGTTCTTCTATACTAATCCTCAAAGTCTATCTTTGGTCTATGTTCTCTAATCAGAGGTTATCTAAATATAGCTTCCAAGGTTAGTACTAAACTACCTCTGATACCAACTGTAACTCCCCGACCCCAGCTACCCAGAGTCGGTGCATTATTTCATAGCATTGGCATGATCACAAAAGATCAAGTATCGAAAGACCGATTAGTTTAGTAGCCTTAGAAACACTAGATACATTCATAAATGTTACATTACATCATAAAGTGAAAATATACAATAACAAAGTCTCCATAGTCCACACTCATATCCTCTTCTGACTATCCCTGCAGGTCATTCATAAAATACTTCTTCACATCCTGTAAAATATTAAAACATTGAAAGGGGTGAGCTCAGATGCTCAGTAAGGATAACAATATTGTGGAAGCTTTCGTAAATAAACATTAACATTTAAGTCAATGTATAACTAAAACAAAAGCCTTTTAAACCAGAACTTCAACATAATAAGGCAAAATTAAAATGAGATAATGTCATTTACTTATTCACATGGATATTCTACTGGTCGAATAATCACATGAAATATCAATAACCACTTTCATAATGATGGAATTCATAATGCCAGACTATCATAACCACGTAGCCAAGGCCTCGTGCCAAGACCACAAATATGATTTTGTCAAGGCCTCGTGCCAAGACACTAGTTTGTCTCATGAGACCTGCCGATGAATCGAGGATCTATAGCCGGCTCCACCCGTCACTTATTAAGTCCAATGCATTCCTCATATGAACATGTTTAAACATATCATAAACCATAACATAATCGTATCACATAAAACATGCATAAAGAAAACATAACATTTCAACATTTCAATCACAAGATATCAATACAACACATTGATATAATAAAAACGCTTTCAAAACCATTTTCAATACCAAAATGAAAGAAAGTTAAAACATTGTATTTATTTTTCTTTAAAAAAAGTGATGGCTTGTAGAGGAAGCCGAAACTCAAATAATGGTCACGGCGGCCGAGAAGTCATTGTCGCCGCATATGTACGGAAAGAAAAACATTCCCTTTTTGTAGTTTAGTAAAAAAACTTCGTATAAAAAAGATTCCTTTTGAATAAACGTCAAATTCAAAGGGGTTTATACACCGTATAAAAGAAAGTTGTGTATAAAACCAAATATGCCTCAATGAAAGGAGATTGAGACGAAGTCCTTAAAAAGATCATTTTTAAAATAAAATAAATCTATTATGTGTATTCACTATAGGTACACATAAATAAAGTAAAAATAAAAAATAGGACATAATAATATCACGACATAATTTGAAAGTAGGAGATTAACCCAAAGAATGGAAGTTGGGTTAAGAAATTCCCTTACCTTGTGTCCGACTTGATTCGACCATTCTTTAACCTCCTGAATAATAAACTAGAGTTAATTTATAATTTCTTAAGAACCTTTTTCAAGTTTTTTATTCCCTTTATATCACTTATTACCATGTTATGAACATTATGTAATTATTTAAGTTAATAACGGTCGTTTTGTTGATCTTTGGTACTTGAGTCAAAAATAAACTTCTTATAATTACAAGTTGTTCTTCTGGTGAAATATCCATTATATCCAGAATTATATTCATGATATAGATATCATATATATCATATATATCCAGTATATACATTCATTCATAATATTACGTAACATTTATAGGTAAGAAATTAAATGCACCGTTCATGGAGACAGTAAGCTGTACGTACGCATGAACGCTATTTTCATTTCTATTTCATATTTAATGGAATGAAATAATAATGATATAAATGTATAATATAATTCCAGTATAATATAGTGTATAATACCATTTAATCCATCCTTTATACATCCCACATATGGTATTAACGATTCAAATCACTTTGAGGGGGCGGTAGTCCGCACTTCCTAAAATGAAAATATCGCGTTTACCCATAATGGAAACAATAAAGGTATTCCATAAATGAAAAATACAGAACCTTAAGTAAAACATAAACATATTATATATCATATATAAATATAGTGACATCTTAATTGCCACCTTTGAAGGTGTTATATGAGTGTTGAACAATCATCATTTCGTGAGGCAGAAATTCGCCATCCACAGAAACAGTATGTTCTTTAACCATTAGATGTAGGTGTGTGTAAGTGTAGATAGAATATTTCTTATAACTACATCCTAGTATATTGAGGATACTGGTGTTGTTACAAAAGAAATTAATAAGAAGATTTTAGGGGGTTGGATAAGCAAAATAAAACAAAATAACATAAGAGAAGACATTACCTTAAAATCGGGTAACTCTTTTTGATTTGAGCCAAAGGCTTCCTTGGAAAGAATTATTACCAAAGTGAGGCTTCTAGGAGTAAGGGAGGGAAGTTGGGAGAGTATTTTGGCAGAGGTTGGCCGATCCAAATTGCTTGAATGTGTGAATAAGGTTGTAGTGGTGGGGGCCTTTTATAAGTGGAGAGGAGGGGCACTCTTGGAAAGTAAAGAAAAGTCACTTTATTTTAAAATGGTATTCAGATTTAAGAGGTACCACATTGATATAATTCGAGGATAAGGTTATAAGAGTTCTAAATCCACCCATACAATAGGTTTTGGACATGTTTAGGTCTTAGATATTACATTATCTTTCCATTTTATTTAAATCGTTATATAATGAGGTCATCCCTACATCATCATGATGTCATAAATAATTTAATTTATTTAATGTCTAAAAATTATAAAAAAACTACTATGATGTAGGAAATATTTTTACCTTTCCAATTACTATTTATAGTCAAAAATATTACTTGTATAACCCCATGTAAAAATTGTTTTAGTAAAAAATTTCATGTTTGTGTCATTTTTTACTTTAACATTAAATAAAAGGTATTTATGTCATTTTCCAACTAAAGTGGCTCCATGGGGTCCCCAAGTTGACCCATGGATTGTATTGGTCGGCCATGGAACATCCAATGAGGGTAGGACATGTGTCAATATCATCTCATATTATTAAAACATTATTTTTACCTTAAACTACACTAATTACCTCTAATCGCGATTAAGAACTTAAAAGTTACTATTCACCAAAAATTATTTTAATCTCATTGAACCACATTTTACTTCTTAATGAAAACCATGTATGTCGGATTTTTAAAATTCACAACACAGAAGTGGTAAAATTTCATTTAAACGAAAAATCAGTTTTTATAAGTACCACTTAGTGGTTTCACTATTCATCAAAAATTGAAGTTTTTCAGAAAAATCCCAAAAATTCACCCTAAGCTATATTTGATATTCCAAATTCAAAAATGATGTCTATTTTACAAAATTCCAAACATATAAGTTGAATTAATAAATTTTATAATTAATTCCCACTGTCACAACAAATAGCGTGTTTTTAAGAAACAATATATATCAAAAATTGACAATTGTTTATGTCCAATTTCAAAGTGAAATTAATTCTAATAAACACCATTATATAAAATGGTAAAAATATATTATAATTATACTTTAAAACCACTAAATAATATAATTTATCACTATAAATTATTTTGATTAAAAATGTTTTATTAAGTATTTTTCACTATTCATAAAAATTTGGAAGTTCTCAGAAAATTACAAAAAATTCAACATAGGCTAATTTCAACATTCTGAATCCAAAAATGAAGTCCATTTTGAAATATAAAATATATATTATTTCAAAAATTGGGTATTAATATTCATAATGGCTATTTTTATTAGTCGTGGTGTGTGTTAGAACTCGAAGTTACGTACAATGCAAGCTATTGCATTATTGAATGAGAAGTGTATCATGGAAGCTTGGGGTGTTACACTAGGTTATAAGTGTTAGGGATTTTACATCATATATATTAGTATATCATTGTAATTTTAATGAATCTAATCATAAAATGAATTAATAGAAATTATATACACCATGAAATAAAAATAAGTGCTGAATATGGCATATGTCTCATGGATGTAAAATTGTGATGAGAAACCCTTACCTCAAGTCCAAAATGTACATATATATCCTTTAACTCCTTTATAACACAATTATATTAATTATTTGATTCCATAAGAACCTTTTATAGGTTTAATACCTTATACATAAATCATTTATTTTATTTATTTTTAATGAAATATTTAAATAATTTATCATTTATGGTCATGTTGTGTGTTTTAAGGATGTTTAGTTCATTGTTTCTAAAAAAATGGTTTGTTAAATATGGTAAAATAGTTCCTTGATACATCATATTTCAAATAATATTCATTAAATAATAATAATTTTTTATAATAAATTATAATTTAAAAATATTCCATTAAAAATGGTTATGAAAACTAATTATTTCACAATCATGGACATGGTAGATCGTACTTAATCATGAGTAACATTTCCATTTTTTCAAAAATCATTATGGAAAGAAGTAAAGTAATATACTATCTCGATATAATTATCATAATAACATAAATTTTATTTTATTTCATTAAATATATTTATATATATATCATCCATGTGAATTGGTGAGGATAAAAATAATCACATCTCTTAATGGAGACAGTAGAACAGGCATACGAACGAATGATGTTATCATTATTCAATGATTGGAATGGTAAAAATTAAATGATATATTATCTTTTATAAAATATAACTATGAAATTAATATCATAATTATGTTATATATATCACATATATTAATTAAATTTATCCTTATTACCTTCCATATAATGAGTGAGAGAAAAATGGATCACATTACTTCGAGAGGTGGTGGTATGTTATACATGCAAGTGATGTTATCATGTCCCATACAGAATGGAAATTAAGAATTTATATGTGATATAAAATTAAGGGAGTATAATTATGTTAAAAATACCATTTAATACTTTAAATAAATCATTATAACATGTCTTTACAGGTGGTGATTAAAAATGAATTTTATCAGTTTGCGAGGCGGTAGTCCGTTGTGCACACAATTGATGGTTTTTTTCATTTGATGGTGAGGAGATGGATATATACTATATTGTCAACATAAAAACGTCTCACTATATTTTATACACTTATTTTTTATATTTTAATTATTAATACTTGAAATAAGATGGTAGGATGAGTACTAAAAAGAAAGATCTTATTGAAACAATTATCTTTTCTTAGAATAACCCCCTTTTGACCTTTTATTAAGGACCATTGAAATGTTTTTTTGGGAAGAACATAAGCTCTATTACATGTATAATTATGTTTTATAGGGATGTTTCTAGAGGGTTTTTTATCCAAATTAATTAGGAGGTGTGAATAATTGATGATATTATGTGGCCTTTTATAAGTGGGGAAAAGAACCCACATGGAAACTACTTTGAAATTTCCCAAAATAATCCAAAATAATAAAGTAATTCCCTTGAATTTTTTTTCCAAATGTCTATTAATTCGATATTTGAGAGAATTGGATTAAAATATATTCATTAATTATGATTTTTATATGATTATTTGGAATAATCACACTTATCCTTTTAGTTCAACCCCTGGTAAAACTGTTTTAACCATAATGGTGATAAATAATTTTTAAAATTTTTTATATTCAAATAAAAAAATCATTATTTTACCATATTATATAATATTAATTATTATTATTAAAAATAGTTAATTATTTTTTCCTAATTATATTCATATAAGTGTAAGAATTTAATTTAAAATTAAACCACATACGTGACGAAAAAGCATTTTTCAATAAACTCATTTTTCAAGCATAAGATGAGTTCATATTAACTCTATGACTAGTAACCATAATTATATAAATTTAAATTAGTATTTATATATATGTAATATATAAAATTAATTTAAATCATTCTTAATTATGGGTTTTATTAATTAATTAAAATGCAGAAACATTATGTGCTATAAAATAATTTTTCAAAAAATACATTTTTAGACCCAAAAATTAAATTGTATTTAAATCTAGTATAATATTGATTATAATGTAATTTATTTGATTAAATATGAATAAATAATAACTAAATTACTTGAAATAAAATTCAATGAATAATTTTGGTTTTAAATTATTTAATTTATTGAAAATAAATAACATTTTTTGCAAAAATTCGTATTTTTAACTATTCACAAAAAAATAAATATTTTTTTTTAAATCAAAAAAATTACCCATTTTTATAATTTAAAATCTGAATTTAATTTTATAAAATAACTTTTTGAAAATTTGTAGATATTAATTATAATATTTTTTCATAAAAAGATATAAAAAAATTGAAGAAAACATATTTTTTATGAATAAAAATAATTTACTAAAATTTAGTGATTATTTAAAAAGAATTTATTGATAAATTTATATTGAGTGTGATATTTATATATATATATATATTTATATATTTATATATCCTAATTTATTGAATTATATTCATACACACCATTTGAAATGTTAGGTTATAATAGTCGTATATTTCACGGTTCATTTAAAACAGTGTTGCATATTGATATGTTATTAAATATAATGTAAATATTTTAAAAACATCAAAGTGTTGAATTATAATAATAAGAAATCATGATATTCATAACATCATTAAATTACAAAATTTAAATTCTTAATATTGTGGGAATATCTTGAAATCAATCATACTCATACATCAAAATGTGAACAAATAAGTTTTAAATCATGCTATTGAATTTTCCTTTGAGAATAGATAGAAAGAAATCATACTAACACATAAATATATGAACAAAAATATTCATAATAATTTCAATGTTTATCATCATAATCTCATTACATGTTAATCTCACATTACCCAATTCATTAGATAAATATCTAATTTTGGGCCAACCCGTTACCGAATAAAAACAAAACATATTATTTCCATGGGATTATAAAACACTAATCATATAATAATATATTAACTTAAAAAATAAAATGGGTTTTATAAACATTTTATAAATTCATTATATCCTTACCCATGGAAAATAATGTAGTTTCCAAAATATATCATAATCATAATCATAATCCATCTAGATAAATAATAAGGGAGGTATCATTGAATCATATCACTGGTAAATAACAATTAATATAAAATGAAGTTATCATAGATGAAAAATTACCTTAAATTAATCACTAGATTATTTCCTAAGGAAAATACCATTTTCACATTGAAATCAATTATTTAAAATCAAAAAAATGTCAAATATTATGGTAATGTTTTATTTTAAATAAAAACTAAAATCATTTAAATAAATAATAAATAAATTGATTATTCGTTATGGTGGTAAATTTAATACATTATGTACAATTTAAAATAATAAATCCTTTCAAAAAAATTACAAAGTCAAGAAGTACCTCATTTGGAATATTAAAAGAATATTTATTTCAAATCATTTTTTAAAAATTCAATCATGGTTAAAAATTACTATAGAAATTATAGGATAATACTAAAAACATTTTTGGAAACCTTTTTATAAAAAATGAAGATAGAGGAAATATATCCCAACTGAAGTGGAAATAAAGTCTATTTGTGCTAAACAAAATCTTATTAATTTAAATTACCAAAGAGTGGTAAATTATTGTATTAAAATAAAATTACATGAATTATTGTACAATGATAATATTCATGCATTTATTGAGTTTTAGATGATGAAATTTAATAATCAAAAATATAATCATAAATAATCCTGATAAATAATGTGATTGTAAGAAAAAACCTATAACACTTTGGTAAATTTTGATTCATAGACCCTTAAGATATTTACATAAAATGAAAAATTAAATATTTTTAAAATAATTAGGTTAATTATATAAAATATTAATGGATAATTATATCCATCACAAAAAAATAATACTAGTGAATATAGAAAATGTCTCCTAGAAATAAATGTGAGAATAGAAATCCCCTTACATTAAGTTTGTGTTAATTTAAATATTCTCTAACCTCCTATATTAAATAATTAAATTTATTTAACATATAAAAAATAATCATTTAAATTTTTATTATATCATATATGATCCATATATGACATTTCAAAATCCATTTACTAATAATTTACAATAAAAATCATCATTTCTGAGTGTTAACTATTTTATTTTTCATTATAATTCTGGTTTGGTAGTTTCAGTCCATATACCATGATAATGGTTCCATAAGATATAAAATATTAATAATTATATAAATATAGTATATTTTCATTATATATATTTTTATATTTATCCATAAAATATGGAGATATGAAAATGAATTACACAATTTATGGATATGGTAAACTGTGTAAACACATGAATTCAATTTTTACTTTTTGATGGATACAAACAAAGAAAGGTATATAAAATTTTTCCTCACATAATAATTTATATATAATTTATATTATATATATTAATTAAATATATCATTATTTCCATCCATTTAAATTGGAAATGAAAAATAAATCACATTGCTTCATAGAGGTAGTAGTCTACACGTATGCATAAGTACATTATCATTTTCAGAAGGATTGGAAGTTAAAACTTTAGATGGGATATTTTCATTATAGGAATATAATTGTCTCCAAAAATCATATATTAACATTAATTCCATCATAATAACCTTCCCTGATAATGGTTATAAAAATTAAATTGTGTCTCTATGTAGAGTCAATAAGTCGAATGTACGCAAGAGTGATAATTTCAATTCCCTTTTGAGAGAGAATTGGACCAATAAAGGTGGTTTAATTATCATAATAAAATTTAATTTTATTTAGGATACTTGATTTTTTATTTTATGAAAAATTTCATATACTTACAAAAAATATAATTACAAACAAATTGAAAGAATTCAAGTAAGATGAATACCTCTTCTTCAATAGGCATCCTTTAGATCCATTATTAAGGACACTTAAAATAGTATCTAAAGAATAAAAATAATATAATTCGAAGATAGGGAAGTTTATATGATAATTTGGTAGTATTTGGTCATGAAATAAGGCTAAAAGTGTTGTAAAGAAGAGAATGGAAAGGTTCATATTTATAATTGAGGGGAGGGGTACTGTTATAATTTAGTAAATGATTAAAATATAAAAAATTCATTGTAAATAAAAATGATTCCCAATTTATTTATATTTTATTATAAGTTATTATAATTCTTAAATGTCATCCTAAAATAAAATATGGATAGGTTTATGTGTTATTTTAGTCCCTGTATTTTTGTTTAACCCCTTAATTAACATATTTTAACCTCAACTACGGTAATGGATTTTTCACTATTAAAGGTATATAATTTTACTTATACGATGAATATTGGATGATAAATGGGTATGGGATGATATTATATACCATATATTTTCTACTTTCTCTTATTTCATGTTTTTATTATTTTTAAGTAATTTATTAAAATGTTATTTTAATAAAACATTATTAGTGTCGTTTTTAACCCTATTCATTTTATTTAACTTCACATACAACAATAAAAAGATAAAATTTTTATATAATCCTTTTACACATACATAATAAGTGATATTTATATAAAAAATTCATGACACATATCAATTCATTAAAATTTTATTACATTTAATATTTTTAAAATCATTTATTTTATTTTCCCATTAATTGAATAAATATTGTGTCGGTGTTGCATAAGAATATTGGGATATAATTAAATCATTAAAAATTAAAAATAAATTAATATGATAAATATAACAAATTATTATTTCAAATATTCATTTAATACCCCACATACCATCTTTTAACATTATTATAAAATCTTTGAGATATCAAAGCTAAGAGTGTGACATTTTTTACTTTATCATTTACTAAAATTATTATAACTTTTAAAATAAATTAAATATTGAACTCATTGGTAATATATTTGATACTTAGATGTAAATATCCTAAATTCACCGATTAATTTGTGTAATGTAATATTTTAGAGAAATATAAAATTCATATCATTCTGTTTTACACCAATTTTACCCATTTTAACCTTACCGAGCTGACAAACATTTACTATGGTTATCATTAATATTGACCCAAAAAAGGTGTATATCTAAAAAACATGAACCTAATAATTTTAAATATTTAATTTATTTTTTAGGATTCAAACTATATAATTGGATGAAAATAATTTACAATAGAAACACAGAATGTAATGAAAGCAGTTTTTCAGAAAAATATCTTTTTTGTATAAAAATATTATACCAAATTTAAACATAACATTGACTCTAGAAAACATAACTAGATCATTAATAATATAATAAAACAAATTTTACTTTTAAAATTTTTAAATTCATAAAAAAAGTATAGTTTGTAATAAAAATAATTATTTTTCATAATTAACTGGAAAATCAAACAGCTCATAAAATCTCAAAATATAACTCTCATATAATTTTTATTTGATTATTTAATAAGTTAAATTCATTTTATGTATTAAATTATCTAAAATTTTAACAAATTAAATACAATATTTTGTTGTAAAAATCCATAAAATCATAATTGAATGAAAATTATTTTTTAAGCGTAATATAAGTTTAAAAAAATTTAATACTTATATACAAGATATTAATAAACTAATTTTAATTGGGTATAACCTTTAATTATATTTCATAATGTCGTTATTATTATTTATACCTATCAATTCAATAGTTAGGTTAAAATGAGCATATTTAAATAATAATATTATGTGGTACTTGTAAGCTCGGTGTGGTGTGTCGTATATGCTATAAAATATAATGTTCTTCTCTAAAACTATTGGGTTTTTAAAATCTCCCCAAATCAACAAATATGTTCCTCAATATATGATTTTTTTTCAATAATCAAGGGTTCTATATTTAAAAATTTATTATGGAAAACTCATATCATAATAATGGATAATAAATAATCATCTAAAAATAGGGAATATGAAATATGAAATTCATTTAGAATAAAAAAACTAGATATCCTAAATAAATATAATTAGTGGGAATTGAAAATATGGGTATTTTGAAGAAAAAAATGCCCAATTACTAATAGAGATTGATAGATTATATGGTCAACGTAAAGTTAACAACAACAAAACCATAAATCTCAAATGTGTGAAAAATATCAATTCATCATAAATTAAGATAAATTTGTATGATTTTATTTCAAAATAATTTTTCTTGTGTTAGAAAAATATTTTATATCAGTAAATACAACATAATAAAACATACTTAATTGATTTATTTACATATCATAAGCACAATTTCATCCTTTGGTTGTGATTTGATCAATTTCCACTTCATCTCCTACACCAAAAAATAAATATTCAATATGATTTTTAATGCCTCAAAAACGAAAATTACGATTATATGGATTATAGGATACATAAAATAATTTCAATTCATTCCTCTTATATCAGTATATTTACCAAAACCGAAATTTTTATCACAGGTTTTCCTATATGATAAATTGTATTTAAACTACAAACAGTAATACCCAGAGTTCCTACTAAACCATTCCATAAGTAGTTAACCTTAATAAACATCCAAAATGTGCCTAAATAATTCAAAATAGTGAAATTTATAATTAGTTCATTAAAATTTTAAAATAAAAATAACATCAATCCTCCATCAATTAATGTAACTCTAAATTTCAAATACCAAATATGTTAATACCTTGATCATATATTATCTTGAAACATTGCATTAACTGGATTTACCATAAAATGTATATTATTCTAAAAATTAACTCTGGTTATTCAACAAATAAAATCATAAAATATATAATATTTTATATAATCCCAAAAATGATGTAATATTTATTAAAGATATCATAAAAAAATGTCATCAAATCCATGATCAGTTCCAAGGTTATCAATGTTATGCCATTTAGTTTATTAATAATCACTTTATGTCAAATAATAGTATTATTTAAACATGAAACATAAATTAATGGTTATTTTTCACTTATTCAAGTGTTTTTTCAGAAAATATCACCTTACCATTAAATTATTTTTCTATTTTATTATTTCAATTTGATATATGCTTGAAAATCCTTAATGAAAAAGAGAACAATTGTTAGTGCTTTATAATTATTATAAATAAAATACCAAAATAATCTTTTACCACATTTTTCTTAAATCCCATTAAAAACACTTTAATAATTCTGATCCATTATTTAACCATTAACCAGTATTTATCATCTTATTTCTTAATAAATCATTCCTTTCATATGTCATTCATAGTCTCTTTATCTACAATATAAAAACTTTTCTCATAAAACATTGTTGATCATATTCTTGAGATTTAACCCTAGGACATCTATTTTCATAATAAATATACATTCCAAATTTAAAACATTCAAACATCAATGATACCTTAGAGAAACCAATATTCTGGTCTGTTTCATTAACCGAACATTTCTTTTTTCCCTAGTAATTCCATTCTCTATGTTCTTATTTTTCAAACCCAAAACATCTTCTTTTTCCACTTATAAATTCTCTTAAGTGACTCTTAGCACATTCTATACAATTACTACTCCAAATCAACATTCCTTCATGGTTTTCATGAAACTCAATTTTTCCCTAATTAGGTGTATCTATGAACTGACCCAAGTTTTTTTAATATTATAATGAAATAAGTGATGAGGTATATTCCTAAGGTTTCACATTCTAAATATTTTTTTAGTGGATATATTATAAGGAAATACATTCCATTTTCCATATATTTCATTATTAAAATAATTACACTTAGTTCCAACCATTGACTAAATCCAAAAAGTGTAGTTTGAGAAACAATAATCATTATGGGAAACCACATGATGATAAAAAATATTTTCTTATATGAATAAAACATGATACCTTCTTTTTATTGTGTTCCAACATAATTATAATTTTGTTTATTCATGATCATCATCTATTCAAATCCTTCATGATGGTTCCTAAATAAAATTTGAATTAACCCAGGCATATCAACCGAGAAAGTCAAAACAGGTGGGCAGATAGGGAACACTCGCAATGAACTAGAATGATTGTTGATATATACTTTAATAAATCTTTTAAAGTTTATTACCCTTAGATGTGTATATACCAAAACAACATCCACTTATAATATCCATACATAGATCAATTTCTAGAAAAACCATATAATCTCTTCCTTACCAAAACTTTCGGATTTTTTTCTTATATATAGATATATCCCTAGGGTTTTCACCAACATTCACTAATTATAATATCCCATGATTGTGTAAAACATTACTTAGATACCAACTAAAATTACCCAACCATATCATATATAAATATTTCTTTATTTTGGATGAATATTTCATGGATTTAATAATAATACTTTTCTGAGTACTGTAATGGTTTAGTTTCATTGTAAACTATGTACATAATCTTCTTATTTCATGAATTATCATCAATATCCCCCATAAAGATATTCCCAAATAGTAATATTCTTATACATACCCTACATTGAAACGTTCCTAATAACCTAGAAATTTTAAATATAAGAAAAAATGATCTTATATGATTAGAAAGGGTAAATATTTCAGATATTAATCATTATAGGATAAAATGGTCATAAGGGTATGATAACATATTCATTTGCATGATCACAACATAAAATTTTCATATCTCAAAAAAATAGATCATAATAATTGTAAACAATTATTATCTTTAAGCATGATCAATAATGGTGTTAAAGTAGCAATCAACATCACAAAGTCATAATATAGGCATGTGGTGTCATAATCATAATAAATCATTGTCTTTTGAACATAGAAAAATTTAATCTTGTCCACACATAATATTGTGCTAATATCAGAAAGTGATAAGACTAAAGAATTAATATTTAAGAAAATATATTTACAATCATTACCACTCATTTTACTATGAGAATATCTAGAATGAAATTTTACCAATGCAAAAATATGTAAACAAATATATTCTCAATCATGTACATGATTATCATAATCATAAAATTAGATAATAATTTCACTTTACCCAATTAATTGGAAGGATATATAATTTTAGGACCACCAATCACATACTAAAAACCATACAGATTGGTTCCATAGGATCATAAAATATTCATCTCATCATCATATAATAAACTATGCAATTAAAATGGGTTTTGAAAACATTTCATAAAATCGTCATTGTATTAACAATGAAAGATAATTGAGTTTCTTAAAATTATCATAATCATAAACATAAACTATAAAGGGAAATAATAAATATGTTATCATCAAATCATATCCCCTGTAAAACATAATTAATATCAAGGGATGTTATCATAGATGAACAATTCCTTTAAAAGACTCACAATAATATTTCCAGTGGAAAAAACCCATTTCTATTTGAAATAATTTATTTCAAATTTAAAAATTTCTCGAATATGAAGAAAAATATTATTCATGATGAACCTTGAAATATTTTAAAATAAACCCCAATGTATTTAGTGGTTATTTTTATGGGAAATTTCATTCATGTTGTATAAGTTAAACAAAAATATTTTTTCATACTTTTATAAAAATTTTAAAAAAACATGTTTGGAAAATGACAAGAAGAATCCATTTATTACATTTTATAAAAACTCATCTATGGGTAATAATGATTTAAATAATCATAAAATAATATTAAAAATATTTTAAAAAACATTTTTATAAAATATTATTATGGAAGAAAAATATTCCCAACTAAAGAGGAAATTAACTTTATTTTTCATAAAAATATTTTCTCAATAATTTTAAATAAAAAAAGAGTGTAAAATTGAAATATGACATTAAAATTAAATGAACAACCATATTATAATAAAATTAATTATTTTATTGAGATTTTTATCATTCATTTTCATCATTAGAAACTTAATTTCAAATAATCATGTTAAAAAATGAGATTATAACATAAAACCCCGGCCACTTTGGTAAATTTTGAATCATAATCCCATGAAATAATAACATAAAATGAAACATTAAATATAATTAAAATAATTATATTCATGGTATTATATATCAATGGTTTATTATAAAACCCCATAAAATAAACAAGTGGTTAATATGGAATATGTCTACTAGAAATAAAAGTGAGACTAAAAATCTCATTACCTCAAGTTTTACATCCTTTGAAGGTGATCTAACCTCTAATATAATAAATTTAAATTTTTTAGAATAATATTATATATTAATTTAAAATGTAATAGTATCATATTTTATCCCATTATAAAGTTTTCACATCTATATATTGATAATTTCTTATTAAACTCATTGTTTCTATAAGTTATCTTCATTGTTTTCATGAGAATTTCAGTTCATTAGTTTTAGTTCTTATAAATTTATCATGATTCCATCATATATAGAACATTAATAATTATATAGATATCATAAATGTTAAATATTTTTATATTTATAGTTGTCTATAAAAAGGTAGATATATAAAAATGAATTACATCATTTATAGAGATGATAAGTTGTGCGTACACAAGAAGAATGTTATCACTTTTTGATAGATGTAATGAAATTAAGATAAATAATAATTCACCATTAAAAAATAATTATTATATAATATATTTTATATATTTTTAAAAAATATCCTTATTAGCATATATGTGATGTTTAAATGAAAAAACAAATCACATCACTTCATGGATGTGACATTCCACACGTATACACAAGCGACATCATCATTTTCCAACAGATTAGAAAGTAACAAATATAAGATATGATAATATAAATATATAATTATAATTTTATCATAAATATCATATATGAATATTAATAAGTTAATAAAACCCATCTTTAAAATATGGTGATGGAAAATTAATTGCATTCTTATATGGAGACGGTAAGACGAACATTCGCACGATCGATAATTTAACTTACCATTTTATGGGAATGAGTGTGAATAAAGGTGGATTTATAATTATAATAAAATTTAATTATGCTTTTTACACTAAATTTATTATTTAATTAAAAATTTCATAGATATATAGGAATTAGAAGAAAAATATTGAAAGAGTTAGAATATGATGAATACTTCTTCTGTGGTAGGCCTCTTTTAGATCCCTTCTTTAGGAAACCTGTAATGGTATTTTAAGATGACCATCACTTAAAATTATTATGTATATAATTTTATAAAATATTTTTTTATTTTTCTTATCAATATAGAAGTATTAATTTTTTTTAATGAAGAGAAATGATATGTTACCTTTTATAAGAGAGGGGATGGGAACTCTTCAATTTCTTAAAAGATTAAAATATTAAAAAAAAATCTGAACAAAATGATTACAAAGGGAATGATATATTATGATAAGATAAGATAAATTTTAAAAATAATTTACCAAAAAATATTTGGATAGGTTTATGATATATTTTAGACCTTATTTTTTTATTTAACCACATAGTTATCCTATTTTATCTTTTACTGTGGTAAGGACATTTTAACACTTAAAGCCTTTTTACTATAATTTTATAGTGAAAATTGTATCATAAATTTCCAAGGGATGAACTTTTAGACCATATATTATCCACCTTTTCTTTATTCGTTATTTTTATGACTTTTAAATAATTTATTAAAATATTATTTTTATAAAATATCATGAATGTTATTTTTGACACTATTCATTTAATTTCAGTTTAAATACAATAAATAAAATATGGAATTAACATATAATCCCTTCACATATTCCTGTCATTTCATATTTATCTAAAAAAATAATGGAACGAAATAATTCTTTCAAATTTTATTTATTATAATATTTTTAAAATCATTTATTTTAGTTTTCTATTAGTTGAATAAGTATTGTCTCGGTGTTACATAATCCTTTTGGATAATTATTCAAATCACTAAAAATTAAAAATATATTACTACAATAAATATAATTAATTAACCTTTCAAATAATCATTTCTAACTGAAAATAAATTTTTTTTACTATTATGATAATATATTAGGGATAATAAAGTTAAGTGTATTCCATTTTTGAATTTATATTTTACTTAAATTAATATAATGGTCATAATCAAAGAAATATGGTACCAAGTGGCCATATATTTTATAAATTGATGGATATGAACTAAATTAACATATAAAATAGTATAAAATAATTTTTTATAGAAAATTTAAATCCTTATGAAATATATTTTAAAAAACTAGTAAAAATTTAAATACAGAATTTTCTCACTAAAATCAAAAGAAAATAATGTTTTGAGGAAACATATTTTTGAAGAATAAAATGAATTTGAAAATTTGAATTCTAATTTACAAGGAATTGATCAATGCATTTTTATTGATTAGGAACTTTATATATATATATATATATATATATATCATAATATGGTTGTTTATATCCAAACCCACTAATTAAATGTTGAGGTTATAATTGTCATATTTAAATAATAATATTTTGTGGTTCATTTAAGCTCAGTGTTGCATTCCATCAATGTTATCAGACAAAATTTAATTCTTTTAAAATATATTATAGTTTCTATTACTCATTTTTAAATCTATTCTAGAGTTGCTACCACTTTCCAGTATCTAGAAAGGGAAATATTTTATTGTAAAATTGCACTCCTTATTTTAACTTAAGGTAGGATGCTCTCTTATACATGGGTTTATCATAAAAGTTATCCTGAAATTTTTATCATCTTAGTTTACAATAGTTAATAAAACCTAATCCAATATCAACTTAGGAGACCCAAATATTATATAAATCAATATTACATCATTTAATATAAATGTAGTATAAATTTCATACCATTCCCTACCCATTATTTTTAAAGATTTAGTGTCTTTAAAAAATGGATAAACAAAAAGTATATAAAAATTTATATAAACTCTCACTATGTTCTTCACAACCAGCACCCTTCTTATAAATATCATAATTAAAACCTATCTTCATATACTATGGAAAAGGAAACAAAATAAATGGTGAAAATTGATGTTGAGTAAGGGAATACATGGAAGATAATGTTCAATTATTTTATATAAGTATAACATGATCATAAGAGTTTGAGAACATGTGATTAGAATTTGAAAATAATACAGAAAAATTCATTGATTATACTCATGGAATAAATATTTGGGATATAATAATACTTGAATCAAAATAGAATTAAATATCGTTAACTATGATAGAATAACATAGGTATAAGAACAATACATAATATAGTATCATAAAGGTGTGTCACAATCATAATTATAGAAATTTTATGTCAAGGCTCACATCTAAGACTCTAATCACAGTGGATATAAAATCATAATAAAAAATCTTACCCAGTCAATTCCAACATTATCTTAGGAGAAAAATACATCAAGATAGCTCTATTATCATTTACTAATATATTGATGGGATAAAATGTTCCTTCTAATCAAATAGTCATAATTTATTCATATATATTATAGAAGATCATAAAGCATTTATCATTTCATCATAACATTACTCATTGAAAATAAATTTGATATCATAAAAATTTCTTCATCAGAATAATAAACCATCTAAGGAAACAATAAAGGTTATATAATTGGATCATATCCCCATTAAATCATATGTAACATAAATGGATATCATCATACATTAAAATACCTTTAAAATATTACGTGAAATTTTCTTGAGGAAAATAACATTTTTATTTTATAATCAATTATTTAATATTTAAATATTTGAATAATATTAGGGAAAATTATCCTTTTAAAATAACCAATGAAACATGTAATGAAAATATTCAAGCAAACTAGTAGTATAGAAAGATATAAAAGTCATTTGTGCGGTATATACTAAAAAAATTATTCTATTTAACCCATTGGTAAAAACATACTCATTTAGAAAATGTAAAGATGATCCCTTTTGATATAATTTTTTTAAATAAATATTTATCCAAACTAACTTAAGATATTATTTTAACAATATTAAAAAAATATTAATTGACTTTTTTAAAAAATATTGACATAAAAGAAAATGAATCTGGAATGAAAACATAAATATAGTTGGTTTTGGTAAAAATAATTATATCAAACATTTTTTTTATTAGGGAGAGTAAAATTAAATGAAAAATTAAATTATTCATAAATAGACCAAATAATACTAATTACTTAAAGTTTGTGAGAGTTGTATCATTCAATTTCATAACCATAAATGTAAGAATAATCAATCTCTATAAACAGTGGGATTTTAAATTAAACCCCTTAATTATTTTGTAAATTTTGAGTCATAATAGAAATAAAATAAATATATTAAAATTAAAAATTTAATAAATTGAAAATAAGGATATTCATGATACAAAATATCAACAGTTCAGTAGATATACATAATAAATAATTATCGGTGTATAACATCACATAAGTCCCATATAAGACAATTTGAGATGATAAGATCATACCAATTTAGTAGCAATTAAATTGAAACCCCATGGATAAAATTAGATGAATTGTAACTTTAAATATCATTAATTGAAAAAAAAATTATTACTTTTATAAAAGAGAGTACAAAGGTAGTATAGAGTTAATAAGAGAAGGGTGTCCGAGGATCATGGGGGTCTATAGTAGTGAAGCCCAGGGGTGTCTGCATAGTACAGATTCACTCCCTCTATGTGAAGACAAATAATTCCTAATAAAAATGAGATCTGGAATCCTTAAGTCTCCATAGAGTAAAATAATTCAAAAATATAATTCACTTCACACCGTGTATGAAAAACATCCATACAGTTTTTCATCATCCCATTACATCTATGAATGATATAATCAATGGACCATGGGGTATGACCTAGGTCACAAATAGTATTGAAAATTATAATCAAATTAGTTTCAACTATCATAGGTTGGATATTATTCTAACTACATATCATGAGACTGGTGTGAATTTCTTAGACCTCTGCTTGAAGGGAATCACCACTACCAGAGAAAGTACGGTAGGAAAGAGTCACAGATCCCTTTGTATCCCAGATCACCCAACCTTCCCTCATTATACCCATATTGATTTATCCATATATGTTCGTTTTGAGTCCCTCTTGATTAGGGTACCTTCAGATCCATATCATCAGTCTAGACCTCCAATCATTGGGAGCACATATGCAGCAATAAGTGGTTTGATCAAGGGGTTGCCTCACACTTGTTTTCACAAAAAAACTAAAACATTTAAAATTTTATTGGTTTTCACGAAAATACCCATTATTATACATTTAGATCCCATATGTCAGAATCCATTATGTTCTTTCCATATTCACTTTCAACCTTTCATAAGTATGAGTGCATGTGCCATTCTCTCTGAACCATAATACCCATCCCCCTGGAATTAACGGTTGCTGAATTTGGTACTTGTGACCACTTTGTGGTACCATCCTATGAAACTAAAAAACTCATTATGACAACCCTGCTTTTTATTACAACTTAAACATGATTTATTACATAAAACTTCACTTTATACAACAACGAAGATCGAGAGGTTTAGTGTCTTTGGGTCTTAGGATCATTACATAAAAACTTACAGCATGAAATACAACATCTTTACTGAAAACTTCCTTTACATGACCACTACATTCCCTCGTACTTAGAATTGCATGAGATAACCTAAGGACATGCATAAGAAAAGGGTGAGTGTAACACCCCAAGCTTCCATGGTACGTTTCCCTTCGAATAATGCAATGGTGTGCATTGTACGCAACTTCGAGATTCTAACACACCACAACCAATCAAACTAGCCGTTATGAATAGTAATACCTACTTTTTGAAATTTTATAAATTCTATCTCTCAAAATGGACATCATTTTTGGATTCGGAATATTGAATTTATCCTAGGGTGAAATTTTAGAACTTTTCAGATAACACTTATATTTTGATGAATAGTGAATATTACTAAATTTTAATTAAAAGCAAATTTTTAAATCAAAATAATTTATAATGATAAATTATATTATTGAGAGGTTTTAAATTATAATTAGAATATATTTTTTCCATTTTATCCAATGGTGTTCATTAGAATTAATTTCACTTTGAAATTGGACCTAAACAATTGTCAATCTTTTGATATATATTGTTTCTTAAAAACACGCTATTTATTGTGATAGTGGGAATTAATTATAAAATTAATTAATGAAACTTATATTTTTAGAATTTTGTAAAATAGGTATAATTTTTGAATTCGGAATATCCATTATAGCTTAGGGTGAAATTTTGGCATTGTTCTGAAAAACTTCAATTTTTGATGAATAGTGAAACTACTAAGTGGTAGTTAAAAAAACTGAATTTTTCATAAAAATTAATTTTACCGCTTCTGTGAATGGAATATCTAAAATCCAAGAGACACGGTTAATATCAAGAAGTAAAATGTGGTTCAATGAGATGAAAATAAGTTTTGGTGAATGGTAACTTTTTACTTTTATTTACCACGGTTAAAAGTAAATAGGGTAATTAAGGGTAAAAATGATATTAATATTACCCTAACACATGTCCTAATTCTATTTTACAAGTGTATCTAGACCAAAACCAACCTTAGGAATAAAATATTATCATTTAGGCCCACTTAGATTAGATTTGGACATTTATTATTATTTAATTCAAAGAAGATTTAAAAGAGTTAAAATCAATGTTTATTTACTAACAAATTTCTAATATAGGGTTATAAATAAGATAAACTCGATTGTAAATATTAATTAGAAAGATAATAATATTTCCTACATAATGATATTTTATTTATAATTTTTAGACATTAAATAATTTAATATATTAATGACACAATGATGATACAGTAATTACCATAATAGTGAAAAATTAAAATAATTGATATTATAAATACCCAAATAAATATAATTTAAGACTTTTAATGAATTAAAATAATTTTCTAGGATAATATGAAATATTAGGATTTCTTTAATTGACTTTTTTAGAAGTAATCATTCTGTTATGAGTTTTACAAAAATCAACTATTGAATAGTGTCCAAATTGACATAAAAGAGTTTTTAAAACAAATATTATATTATTAATTGATATTAAATTCCTAAAAATCTAATTTTCGGCCAAGAGACTTATATAATGATAGGTGTATCATTAATAGACCACATGGGGGTCTCTTGGATGTATCTAGTAAGTTTATTAACTATATAATATAAAAATACAAAGTGACATGGTAAATGTCAAACTAATTAACTAAGAGTTAAACTAAAAGATAAGGTTAATATAGTAACCCAAACCTGTCTAAATTCTATTGGTTGAATGGTTTTAGACCTATACCCACCTTAACCTTTGAATAATCAACTTTGGAGCCATTATAAACCGAATATGAATTTATTATAAATTAATATTTCTAGCTTTTCCAAAGCTTCCCATCACCCCTCTTATAAAAGGGAACTCCTCCTTCTAATTTCTTCACACCTTCAAAGCCTTTTGGTTCGGCCAACCCCAACCCAAATACTCTCTCAACTTCCCTCGTTAAAACCTAGAGGCCTTAGTTTGATCAGAAAGCCAACATAAGGAGCCGTTTTGATCAAATCAAAAGGAAGAACCTGAAGAAGAGGTAATGTTTTCACCACCCCTTTTCAAGTTCCTTTCTTCTTCCACTTCATCTTTATTTGTTATTACCATTCTAAAATAATAACTCCAGTATCTTATATATACTATTATGTTATTATAAATAGGTTACAACCATATTCAGTATTCTATCCACCCTTTGAATAACATGTCACCATACGTGTGTGCGTACGGCTTACCGTCTCCACGTCGTGGTGTTATTGTTATTCAATATATTATTATTTGGGTGGGTATAATAATGATGTGTAACTCATGAAAATAATAAATATAACATTATAATGATTCTGTATATATGATATACCATCCAATTATATATTATTTTAATATCAAAAGAATGATATTGTCGCTCGTGCGTACGTACGGACTACCGTCTCCACGAACGTGATGAGATTCATTCTCTATCGTATCCATTCAAGTATAATTATAATTTGATGATTTAAAAATAATGTTTAAGGAATTGATATAATTCTGGATATTAATAAGATACAACCTATCCATGACAAACATGGCTTACGTAACAAAACATATAAAATAAAATGAGTAAGTTAACACCCGAAACGACGATAATTCTAAGATATTATTAACAAAGAAATGTTAAAAGATCATATATGATATCATATTAATGTATATTATTCGTGAATAATTTAATAACAATTATTTCAACATTATACAGGAGGTTAACCTACCCCCAACCAAGGAAAAGTACAAGGTAATGGGTTTCTTATCTCACTCTTAATTCCGTGAGAATTCCATTGTTCACCACTTATTTATTACATGCGGTGTGTGTACTGCCCATGTTTGTATTCATTGTGTAATATACATTAATTAATGTATATTTACATCATAATTGTATGATCCTTCTTTCATGGGTGTATGTTTTGTATGTTACAAAATCAATAAGGGAATTTCATATTTCAATTTCCACTCATTCGGCTTTACGCATACTTTATTGATTATTTTACTCCAAGATTATGTGTGGAATCACTATTCTTTTGATTATGTCATAATTTCCACTCCCCTTTATGTGGATATAATTTTATACACATAATCACTCCATTGATAAATTCTCAAGTCATCGGTATGAACTTGATAAGAGTAATTTTTACTCAATCTCGATTTGTTGAGATAAACATCAAATTCATTGGTGTTGTTTTTACTAGAATATGTGTGAATGTCCCTTGATTGTTTTACACTGAATATCCAATCATATTTAATGTATTTATATTTTTCACACATAATTATTTCGTTGATTTATCCTTAACCTAAGGATACTGTCTTTATGAGAGATTTCATCTCAATTTACATTCCATTGAGACTTCTTTGTTGTTATACACCAAATCACTTTTATGTGGTGTATATAATGTACTTTGACATAGTATATCATGAATCCATTTATTCTCATGATATTACAAAGTTTTTATTAACTTAATTATTTGTATTCAAGTGTCTTTATTTTGGTTATAAACTCTAACTAAAATACATTTTTAAGTGTTTTAAAGATTGATTATTCTAAATCTTTCTCATTAATGTCCATGTTTTAAAAATGGTTTTAAAGATTTATTTATATGGACATTAAAGTTTCCAAATCAAAATTCCTTTTAAAAGTTTCAAAGTGCTATGGGACACTTTGACTCAAAAATCTATTTTAAATGACTTCTTGAAAAATAGTGTGACTTTTAAATGTTTTCAAGAAAAAGTGGGATATTTCTCTCTAATAGTTTTGATGATTATTTTCATCTATGTCAATAATCCTTCATCATTCTCGATTGAGGTTATTATGATACAATACAATCTTCCATATTGTATCGAATGAGTTATGTTAGGCTTTGGATGTGCTATTTTTATACCATTCATGATTTGTGGATAAAGTATTGACATTTCGTATGCTAGTTTTAATACGAATGTTTATGTTATGTTTAAAACTTTTCATATGAGGAATGCATTGGACTTAGTAAGTGACGGGTGGAACCCGCTATTGCTTTTCGATGCATCGGTAGGTCTCATGAGACAAACTAGTGTCTTGGCACAAGGCCTTGGCAAAATCTTATTTGTAGTCTTGGCACGAGGCCTTGGCTATGTGTTTATGATAGTCTGGAATTATGCATTCCATCATTATGAAAGTGGTTATTGATATTGCATGTGATCATTCAACTAGTAAAATATCCATGTGAGTAAGTAAATGGCGTTATTTTATTTTATCTTTGCCATTTTATGCTGAAGTTCACGTTTAAAAGGATTTTGTTTTAGTTATAAACTGCCTTAAGTGTTTATGCTTATCTATGAAAGCTTCTGCTATAATGTTATCCTTACTAAGCATCTGAGATCACCCCTTTCAATGTTTTATTTTTCCTAGGATTATGAAGAAGTAATTTATGAATGACCAGTAGGGATAGTATAAGGGGATATGGAGACAAGATGTTGTTGTAGTTTTTTTTACTTTATGATGTAATGTAAGACTTATGGATATATCTAGTGTTTCCAAGACTACTAAACTAATCGGTCTTTCGAGACTTGATCCTTTGTGATCATTCCAATGTTATGTAATAATGCACCGACTCTGGGTATCTAGGGTCGGGGCATTACAGTTGGTATCAGAGGAAGTTTAGTACAAACCTTGGAAGCTAGATTTAGATAAACTCTGATTAGAGCACGTAGACCTAAGATGAACTTTGAGAATTAGTATAGAAGAACTTCGTAGAATTTTGGTATTGTAGAGATTTTGTGAGTTTTCCGAGAAATACATCCTTGTCTGGATACGAGCAGGTAAAGGCGGCTCTGGCACAGATGTACCTAGGGGTAAAACCCGAAAACACCGCTTTGAGCTAGACTCGAACAGGAACTGGTGCACAACAACGGGCCTTGCTGCACTCTTGGTTACGACACTCCCGGGGGATATGATTAGGATAATTTAAATTTTCTTTACAAACCGATTTAAAGTATTATATATATAAGATGAGAGTAAATGACCTTGGTTAATCCTAATGTGTTTCAAATTGAGAATATGGTGACATGTTAATCGCTAAATGATTGTATGACTACTATTACTCACACAGTGCTTTCTGGTTTTAGTCAATGGCTGGATTCCAAGGAAGTGATAGTGACTTTGAGAATGATGTACAAGGTGGGAACGATGGTGGAAATGAGCAACAAAATGGAATGTTGATAGCCGTAAAAGATATCGTCTTTATGCCAAATCAATTTTCCAAAAATATGATCAACAATATATATATTAACCAATTCCCGGACTCAACAAAGAAAAGAAAGGTGATGAATAATAAGAGCTCTATTAGTGGAGACCATGGAGAAAGGAATCCTCAATTTCCATCATGCAGGAAATGTGGAAGGAGACACCCAGGAAAGTGTCTCACTGGGATAAAGAAATGCTTTACGTGCAGGAAGGAAGGACATAAAGTGAATATTTGCTGAAGAAAAATGAAGAGTACTATGGAAGAATATAAAAATGGTCCCAAGAATCCATTTTGCAGTCATTTGCCGTAAATGTAGGGGACCTGGACATTACCTGAGTGAATGCCCTATTCTATAGGATATTTTCGTGGTCAAAGAAGAATCTATATGGAAATAAACGGTTGGAGAAATGTTTAAAAAGTGTTAGTGCTCCTTGTTGATGGGTTTACTTTGGAATAATTTTCTCTTGTATTTGTAACCCGGCATTTTTCCATGTGATAATGATATTTGAGGAATAATTATCTTTTCCCTTGTGGATATAGTTATGAATAACCATTTGGTTTTATATGATCATTGGGTTTGAGGCAATTATAAGTTATTATAATTTGGGATGAAAATGCAAGGTATGAGATAACATTTGTGGTTAAATTATGTTATGGTTATTTTGAGGAATTTATCTCATTTTGGTAATGTTATAAAATATATTTTTTGAAAAAGGACAACACGTAGACCGTGTGACAACCTGCCGCGTCAGACAAAGCTGTGGGAATCGAACCCACAACCAAAGTGTGATTGGGATTTATCGCCTACCACTGGACTACGTGAAGTCCCTGGTTAGTGTGACTATTATTTTTAGTTAAATGATTTTATTGATCAATAATAATTTGATTTGGGATCTTATTTCTTATCAAATGGGTACCCTTAGTATAGGAAAATTATTTGTTGATTAAGTGATAAATGTTATTTTGGAAGTTGTTCACTTTGTTGAGAACACTATATACCAAAGGAAAATAGAGTAGTATGGGATTTCATTTGAGGAGTAATTATGGATTTTTATCTATGTTTTTATTGTGGATTTATAATGATTTGGGTTATTTATGGAAATGAATAGGTTAATTACTTTTAAGTATGTAAATTTAAGAGTAATTAATGTCATTTGGAGATACAATTTAACGTGGAAGACTACATTCTTAATAAGTTTTGGTTTTCAATATTAGTTTTGATTATATTAAAGGATTTTAAGGACAATTGATTATTTAATGGTATTTATTTAACTTTGGGGTATTGTTGGTTTAATTTTAGAAATTAAGATTAGTGTTTCTTTCTCTCAAGGAATATCCTTTTGGGGGATCATTAGATCTTTTACTAACCATTTTGGTTTTGATTAATCTATAAAGACAATATAAATATATAGTTCATCCTGCATGGATCATGTGATTCTATAGAAGTTTATTATAGCTCTTCCAGTGTGACCAAGTCTTCTTGAATACTCATCGTTTAAAAAAAATGAGTTAGTGGTGGAAATTTATTAAATAATGAAACTCTACTTAAAATGTAATTATATATCTTTATATTCTTAGTCAATATAAATTCCTCATCCTTATGTAATGTAACTTAAAACAAAAAAATGTTGTCCATTTACTTTCTTACTAGGAGACTAATGGTCATTTGTCCCAACACAAGTTTGTGGTTTTCTTATTGTTAACTTTCTCCTGATCATGATTTCTATCCCTCTCCATCAGAACTTGAAACTTAGTTTATCATCCATATCCATGTTTTCCTATATGGAATCCGAGTATGGGTTATCTTGGTTGACCTTTATACCTCTCTTTCTTTCTTTTAAAGTGATAGTTTTATTGACTATTTTTCCAATGTGGGACTTTCCATTATATTCCCAAGCACAATTTTAAAAATTGCAAGGACGCAATTTATTGAAGGAGGGGAGAATTTAACACCCCAAGCTTCCACGGTACGTTTCCCTTCGAATAATACAATGGCGTGCATTGTACGCAACTTCGAGATTCTAACACACCACAACCAATCAAACTAGCCATTATGAATAGTAATACCTACTTTTTGAAATTTTATAAATTCTATCTCTCAAAATGGACATCATTTTTGGATTCGGAATATCGAATTTATCCTAGGGTGAAATTTTGGAACTTTTCGGATAACACTTATATTTTGATGAATAGTGAATATTACTAAATTTTAATTAAAAACAACTTTTTAAATAAAAATAATTTATAATGATAAATTATATTATTGAGTGGTTTTAAAGTATAATTAGAATATATTTTTACCATTTTATCCAATGGTGTTCATTAGAATTAATTTCACTTTGAAATTAGACCTAAACAATTGTCAATCTTTTGATATATATTGTTTCTTTAAAACACGCTATTTATTGTGACAGTGGGAATTAATTATAAAATTAATTAATGCAACTTATATTTTTAGAATTTTGTAAAATAGACATCATTTTTGAATTCGGAATATCAATTATATCTTAGGGTGAAATTTTGGCATTGTTCTGAAAAACTTCAATTTTTGATGAATAGTGAAACTACTAAGTGGTAGTTAAAAAACTGAATTTTTCATAAAACTTAATTTTACCGCTTCTGTGAATGGAATTTAGAAAATCTGAGAGACACGGTTAATATCAATAAGTAAAATGTGGTTCAATGAGATGAAAATAATTTTTGGTGAATAGTAACTTTTTACTTTTATTTACCACGGTTAAAAGTAAATAGGGTAATTAAGGGTAAAAATGATATTAATATTAACCTAACACATGTCCTAATTCTATTGGACAAGTGTATCTCGACCAAAAACAACCTTACGAATAAAATATTATCATTTAGGTCCACTTGGATTAGATTAGGATATTTATTATTATTTAATTCAAAGAAGAGTTAAAAGAGTTAAAATCAATGTTTATTTACTAAAACCTTTTTAATATAGGGGTATACATAAGATAAATTCGATTGTAAATATTAATTAGAAATATAATACGATTCCTACATAATGATATTTTATTTATAATTTTTAGACATTAAATAATTTAATATATTTATGACACAATGATGATGCAGTAATTACCGTAATAGTGAAAAATTAAACTAATTGATATTATAAATACCCAAATAAATATAATTTAAGACTTTCAATGAATTAAACTAATTTTCTAGGATAATATGACATATTAGGATTTATTTAATTGACTTTTTTCGAATTAATCATTCTGTTATGAGTTTCACAAAAATCAACTATTGAATAGTGTCAAAATTGACATAAAAGAGTTTGTAAAACAAATATTATATTATTAATTGATATTAAATTCCTAAAAATATACGTTTTGGCCAAGAGACTTATATAATGATAGTTGTATCATTAATGGACCACTTGGGGGTCTCTTGGATGTATATAGGAAGTTTATTAACTATATAATACAAAAATACAAAGTGACATGGTAAATGTCAAACTAATTAACTAAGAGTTAAAACTAAAAGATAAGGTTAATATAAGAACCCAAACCTGTATAAATTCTATTGGTTGAATGGTTTTCGACCTATCCCCACCTTAACCTTTTAATAATCAACTTTCGAGCCATTATAAACCGAATATGAATTTATTATAAATTAATATTTCTAGCTTTTCCAAAGGTGCCCCTCACCCCTCTTATAAAAGGGCAGTCCTCCTTCTCATTTATTCACACCTTCAAAGCCTTTTGGTTTATCCAACCACTGCCCAAATACTCTCTAAAATTCCCTCAATACAACCTAGAGGCCTTAGTTTGATCAGAAAGCCAACCTAAGGAGCCCTTTTGATCAAATCAAAAGGAAGAACCCGAAGAAGAGGTAATGTTTTCACCACCCCTTTTCAAGTTCCTTTCTTCTTCCACTTCTTCTTTATTTGTTATTACCATTCTAAAATAATAACTCCAGTATCTTATATATACTGTTATGTTATTATAAATATGGTACAACCATATTCAGTATTCTATCCACCCTTTGAATAACATGTCACCATACGTGCGTACGTACGGCTTACCGTCTCCACGTTGTGGTGTAATTGTTATTCAATATATTATTATTTGGGTGGGTACAATAATGATGTGTAACTCATGAAAATAATAAATATAACATGATAATGATTCTTTATATATGATATACCATCCAATTATATATTATTTTAATATCAAAAGAATGATATTGTCACTCGTGCGTACGTACGGACTACCGTTTCCACGAATGCGATGAGATTCATTCTCTATTGTATCCATTCAAGTATAATTATCATTTGATGATTTAAAAATAATTTTTAAGGACTTGATATAATTCTGGATATGAATAAGATACAACCTATCCATGAAAAACATGCCTTACGTAACAAAACATATAAAAGAAAACGAGTAAGTTAACACCTGAAACGACGATAATTCTAAGATATTATTAACAAAGCAATGTTAAAAGATCATATATATATCATATTAATGTATATGATTCATGAATAATTTAATAACAATTATTTAAACATTATACATGAGGTTAACCTACCCCAACCAAGTAAAAGTACAAGGTAAGGGGTTTCTTATCACACTCTTAATTCCGTGATAATTCCAATGTTCACCACTTATTTATTACATGTGGTGTGTGTACTGCTCATGTTTGTATTCATTGTGTAATATACTTTAATTCATGTATATTTACATCATCATTGTATGATCCTTATTTCATGGGTGTATGTTTTGTATGTTACCAAATCAATAAGGGAATTTGAAATTTCAATTTCCACTCATTCGGCTTTACGCATACTTCATTGATTATTTTACTCCAACATTATGTGTGGAATCACTATTCATTTGATTATGTCATAAATTCCACTCCCCTTTATGTGGATATACTTTTATACACATAATAACTCCATTGAGAAATTCTCAAGTCATCGGTATGAACTTGATAAGAGTAATTTTTACTCAGTCATGATTTGTTGAGATAAACATCCAATTCATTGGTGTTGTTTTTACTAGAATATGTGTGAATGTCCCTTGATTGTTTTAAACTGAATATCAAATCATATTTAGTGTATTTATATTTTTTACACATAATTATGTCGTTGATTTATCCTTAACCTAAGGATATGGCCTTTATGAGAGATTTCATCTCAATTTACATTCCATTGAGACTTCTTTGTTGTTATACACCAAATCACTTTTATGTGGTGTATATAATGTACTTTGACATAGTATATCATGACTCCCTTTATTCTCATGATATTACAAAGTTTTTATTACCTTAATTATTTGTATTCAAGTGTCTCTATTTTGGTTAGAAACTCTAACTAAAATACATTTTTAAGTGTTTTAAAGATTGATTATTCTAAATCTTTCTCACTAATGTCCATGTTTTAAAAATGGTTTTAAGGATTTATTTATATGGACATTAAAGTTTCCAAATCAAAATTCCTTTTAAAAGATTCAAAGTGGTATGGGACACTTTGATTCAAAAATCTATTTTAAATGACTTCTTGACAAATAGTGTGACTTCTAAATGTTTTCAAGAAAAAGGGGGATATTTCTCTCTAATAGTTTTGATGATTATTTTCATCTATGTCAATAATCCTTCATCATTCTCGATTGAGGTTATTATGATACAATAAAATCTTCCATATTGTATCGAATGAGTTATGTTTGACTTTGTATGTGTTATTTTTATACCATTCATGGTTTGTGGATAAAGTATTGACATTTCGTATGCTAGTTTTAATACGAATGTTTATGTTATGTTTAAAACATTTAATATGAGTAATGCATTGGACTTAGTAAGTGACAGGTGGAGCCCGCTATAGCTCCTCAATGCATCAGTAGGTCTCATGAGACAAACTAGTGTCTTGGCACAAGGCCTTGGAAAAATCTTATTTGTAGTCTTGGCACGAGGCCTTGGCAATGTGGTTATGATAGTCTGGAATTATGAATTCCATCATTATGAAAGTGGTTATTGATATTACATGTGATCATTCGACTAGTAGAATATCCATGTGAGTAATTAAATGGCATTATTTTATTTTATCTTTGTCATTTTATGCTGAATTTCAAGTTTAAAAGGATTTTGTTTTAGTTATAAACTGCCTTAAGTGTTTATGCTTATCTATGAAAGCTTCTTCTATAATGTTATCCTTACTGAGCATCTAAGCTCACCCCTTTCAATTTTTTATTTTTCCCAGGATTATGAAGAAGTAATTTATGAATGACCAGCAGGGATAGTATGAGGGGATATGAAGACAAGATGTTGTTGTAGTTTTTTTTACCTTATGATGTAATGTAAGACTTATGAAAATATCTAGTGTTTCCAAGACTACTAAACTAATCGGTCTTTCGAGACTTGATCCTTTGTGATCATGCCAATGTTATGTAATAATGCACTGACTCTGGGTATCTAGGGTCGGGGCATTACAGTGAGCTATAAATCCCAGTAAGGGAGTTCACATGGAATAACATGAAGAGTACAATACATGTTAGGCAATAGGCATATCAATATAGCATAAGAGAAACATGAACATAAAGGCATGATAAAGAATGATAATCATAACATGGAAATGTGGCAACAACACTTAACATGGAATTAGCATGAGCCAAGGATCATTGCACATGGAGCATGAGTAAATCCTCATTGCACATAAAGCACGAGTAAACCCTCATTGAACTTTAATTATCATGAGTAAACACTCATTGCACATGACGTATCATGATACTATACTTTACCCAATGCATTGGAGCGCTATAAGGCCGCACCCTTCTTAAAAATTTCATTTCATGCATAAGTGTGCCACATGGATCATAAAACATGGATCCATAAAACATAATCATTTATTCCACGATAAAGGAATGTGGAATTCATAAATGAAACTTTACAATAAATAAGTAAATGTGCATAAAGGTGAATACCCTTGATGGAGAAATGGGCATGGTATTCACTACACAATGACATTGGCTTAGAAAATCGGTGTGATTTCGGCAGCGTAACGGCGTGACATAAGAATTCATAAAAATGTTTGATGAGAGAGAAAGGGGTTCCTAATCATATTTAAATGTAATGAACAGTAAGGAGTTTATATAGATACATGTACCAACAATTGTAATGGAATTTAGATTCATGATACAAAAGTATTGCTTGAATGTAAAAGAGGAGAGAGAAGTTCCTTTCAGAATTTAGGCATAGTAACGGGTGTACATGGGAGGTATTTAATGAGAGAGAAAGGGTCTCCCATAATTCAAACATAAATAGAGCAGTATTAGGGATGTGTGAAACCATACCCCAACATTTATAATTGAAATTAAAAGGGAAAAACAACTTAGATAAAATTGGACAAAATGAGAAAGGAAGAAAAAACCCTTAATTGGAAGTGTGCTTCCAAAGGCTATAGAGAGGCTTGTGAGAGGCTTATTGGGAGATTTGGGCACCTTGGGAGGATTATAGAGAGAGTAGGGAAAAGTTTTGACAAACTCCAAGGGCTTTTAGTGAGGAGGAAGTTGGATCTTGGGTGGGTTTATATAGGAAAGGTGGGGGAATTATTTATTATTTAGGTTTGGGACCCCTTATATTAAATTAATCCATACCACAAACCTTCCCATGGTTTTTGTCCATGGTTTTGGAAAATGAAATAGGAAAAAAATATTTTATAAGGCCAAAGTCCGAACTTCTTAAAAGAATAAGGTTGCTTATGTGGAGGTGAGTCACACTCCCATGGAAATTAATTTTAAAAGGCAAAGTGTTGAATATGTCTTGAGGGGTCCATTAATGCTTTTAAAAGTAAGTAAAACAAACCAAAAATCACATTATTTTAAAGTTAAAACATATATTGGCCAAACATAAAGATTATAGTATTTTATTACATCACTATTAGGTCATTATGATGTCATAAAACACATTATATTTTTAAACGGTATTTAATTTTTACCCAAAAATATGACTGTCTCATAAAATTTTGAAAAATTCACTGTTGGAAAATTTCAACATCCTGATTCCAGAAATAACATTTATTTTATCTAAATAATTTTCTAAATATGTTAATTTAATCTTTTAAAATAAAAACCAACATTTATCAAAAATTCACGGGTTTTGACAGAAATGGATTTCAAACCGTAATAAAAATTTTAATTGCATTCATAAAATTATAAGACCATTTATATTTAATAAAAAATAATTTAATAATAAAAATGTTATTTTATTAAAATATTATTTAATTCAAAAATTCCTTAATTTTATAAAATATATTTCTTAATTAAATAATAACTAAAAACACCATTTGTACTTTAAAAACTATTTACAATGTATCAAAAATGACTAAAAATTATATTGATTATTATATAAAAAAATAATTTACATTAACATAGTACTACTTATTTTGTATATAACCCCTTAAAACAGCTACATAAGACCTAAGGGTAAGGTGTGCGATGGTGACAGACTCTTGGGGTGGCTCGGATAACATCGCTCGAGTGGTAATTTCTATCAACTTCCACTTCTCTCGTAGATGGTCCCATTCGAGCTTGACATGGTGGAGCTCAGCTTGGGCTTGGTCCAGAGCGAAGCCCAAGGATACCACCTATTTTTTGAGCTCTGATAAATGGTCTTGGTATAGAGAAATTCTACTGGATGAGGCCATCGCTTCCTTTGTCTAAGTAAAATTGGATGTGTTAAAGCCATATATTTATACTGATAATGTGATCACTATTCAACAGCTATAAAAGTAACGGTCACAATTCTTATCATAAAACCAATGAATTTGACATTTTATAATACATTTTATATAAAGAGACATTTAATAAGATCAATAGGGATTTTCCATTAATGAAACTTTGGGTCGTTACAATATTCCCCCCTTAAGAAATTTCGCCCTCAAATTTTTCCTTTTCCCACACTAAAACAGATGTGGGTAACTCAGCTTCATCATTTCCTCCGATTCCCAAGTCGTTTCTTCAAACTTGTGGTTTCTCCACAACACCTTGACGAGGGGCGTTGTCTTATTTCATAGAACTTTTTCTCTACGATCTAAGATCTTCACTGGTTTCTCTTCATAAGAAAGATCATCTTCCAATTGTACCACCTCAAAAGAGAGTACATGTGAAGAGTCTGGTATGTACTTTCTTAAGAGGGACACATGGAAGACATCATGCACTTTGGCCATGGTAGGTGGAAGTGCTAGTCGATAGGCCACAGCCCCAACACGGTCAAGAATCTCGAAGGGGCCGATGTACCTTGGACTTAACTTTCCTTTCTTTCCAAACCTCATGTCCTTTTTCCATGGAGATATGCGTAGAAACACCATGTCTCCAACTTTAAACTCAAGGTCTCGTCGACGATTATCTGCATAACTCTTCTGTCGACTCTAGGATGCCTTTATATGCTTCTGAATTTTTTTCACCTTCTCCGCCATTTCATCGACCATTTCTGGTCCAAGCAGCTTACGTTCACCGACCTCATCCCAACATGCCGGTGTTCTGCACCTTTTCCCATACAGGGCTTCATATGGTGCCATTTGGATGCTCGAGTGGAAACTGTTATTATATGAGAACTCAACCAGAGGAAGAAGTTGATCCCATCCTCTTTTAAAGTCCATTTATCATGCTCTCAACATATCCTTAAGTTTTTGGATAGTCCGCTCGGATTGGCCATCAGTTTGAGTATGATAGGTCGTACTGAAGTTCAGTTCAGTATTCAGAGCATGTTGAAGACTTTTCCAAAACATAGAGGTGAATCTTGGATCTCGGTCAGACACAATAGATAGTGGTACTCCATGCAACCATACGAATTCCCTGATATATAACTGTGCCAGTTGATCCAAAGATAAATCCTCCCGAACAGCAATGAAGTGTGCAGTCTTTGTAAGACGATATACAACAACACAGATTGCATTGTTTCCTTTGGATGTCCTTGGAAGTCCAGTTAAAAATTCTGTGGTGATGTTCTCCCATTTCCATTCTAGTATAGGAAATGGTTGCATCATCCCCTTAGACTTCTGCCTCTCTGCCTTCACTTGCTAACACACTAGGCACTTTGATGTATATTCAGCGATCTCATTCTTCATATTATCCCACAAAATGTTTTCTCGGAGATCTCGATACATCTTTGTGCTCCCTGGGTGAATAGATAAATTTGAACTGTGTGCATCATCCAAAAGTTCCTTCTACAGCTCCGTACTTGATGGAACACATAGTCTTTTCCCAAACCGCACAATTCCTTCTTCATTAACATTAAACTCTGAGGATTTCCATTTTTTGATAGCTTCCACTTTTTCCTGAATTCCCACATCATCCTTTTGAGCATCCTTTAACCTTTCCAAAAGAGATGGTTGAGAAATCATTTTTGAAAGGATTGATGATGTTCCCCTCTTTATGATTCCGACGTCCATATTCATCAAGTCTAAGAAGATTGGGTCCTTCTCAATTCTCATCATTGATAGAATTGTTGGGTCCTTTCAACTTAGGGCATCTGCCACCTTGTTTGCATTCCCAGGGTGGTAGTGTATTGAACAATCATAATCCTTGATGAGCTATATCCATCTTCTCTGGTGCATATTAAGCTCTTTCTATGTGAATATATATTTAATACTCTTGTTGTCTGTATATATCTCACATTTATCTCCATAGAGATAATGCCGCCATATTTTCAAGGCAAAGATCACCGCCGCCAACTCTAGATCATGCATTGGATAGTTTCGCTCATGTATTTTCAAATGCCTTGAGGCATAGGATATAACTTTATCATTCTGCATCAGCACACCGCCTAATCCCTTCTTTGAAGCATCACTGAAAATAACAAAAAGTTCCCCACTTGTTGGTAAATTGAGCACAGGCGCAGTTATAATCCTCCTTTTCTACTCCTTGAAGCTTTCTTCGCATTCATCACTCCAAGAAAACTTTACTCCCTTTCGAGTTAGCTTGGTATGAGGGTTGGAAAATCGTGAGAAATTTCTCACAAATCATCGATAATATCCAGCTAACCCCATGAAGCTATGGGTATCCGTTACCGATGTTGCCCTCAGTCATCCCTCAATTGCATCTGTTTTGGAGGGGTCCACATATATCCCATTGCTTGTGATTATATGGCCCAATAATGAGACCTCCTTTAACCAGAACTCACACTTTCTATACTTTTCATAGAGCTTCTCCTTGCGCAAAGTCTCTAGTACAGTTTTTAAATTCTCCTCATGATCCTCCTTGGTTTTGGAATATATTAGAATATTGTCTATAAATACTACCAAAAAATTGTCAAGGTAATCTCTAAAGACTCTATTCATCATGTTCATGAATATTTCTGGAGAATTGGTGAGTCCAAAAGGCATTACTATGAATTCATAGTGCCCGTACCTTGTACAAAAATCCGTCTTGGGGACATCTCCCTTATTCACCATTACTTGATAGTATCCAGACCGCAAATCCACCTTGGAGAAGTATTGTGCTCCATGCATCTGATCAAACAAGTTATCGATTCTTGGGAGAGGATACTTGTTCTTTATTGTGATTTTGTTAATTTCACAATAATCGGTGCAAAGCCGCATTGACCCATCCTTCTTCTTGACGAAGAGGACTGGTGCACCCCATGGTGAAGCACTTGAGCATATAAACCTTTTATCCAGATTCTCCTATAGTTGTTTCTTCAGCTCTTAAAGCTCTAAAACAGTCATTCTATATGGATTCTTGGATATTAGTAGCGCCCCAGGTATAAGTTCAATTGAGAACTCACCATCTCTTCTTGGAGGAAGACCAGGCAGTTCCTCGGGAAACACTTCAGTGAATTCCCTCACAATAGGCATTTCTTCGAGGATTGTTTCTTCCTTGGACTCAATCATCTAAGCCAGATATGTGTTATCATAAGGCGGAAATATCCATACTTGATATTATGGAGCTAAAAGAGATTCATCTTCCTCCTAACACTTGTAAATAATTGGGGTTCGATTCTCCATATGGAGTGTAATTTATCTCTCCCAACAATTTATGTTGGCTCTATATAAGTAAAATCAATCCATGCCAAGAATTGCATCAAATTCCACCAGAGGGAGTATGATGAGGTTCGCTGGGAAATTCAATCCACAGACTATAACAGGGGAGGACTTATATTCATGGGATGCAATGATTGCCCCATTTTCCGTACTCATCGATATCTTTACTTCCATGATTTTTGGTGGTGTTGGGATTGTTCTACTAAAATTTCGAGATATAAAAGAATGCATAGAACCTAAATCAAAAAGTAAATTATCTATTCTTGAATTAATTACTAGTGTGCCTGTCACCACTTCATTTTTGGGGTTCACTTCGGCAGAAGTGATGGAAAAAGATCTTCCTTACTGCCTTGTAGGTTGTTGGTTGTCTCTGAAAACCCTTGGATTAGGGCACTGATTTGCAAAATGACCTGGTTCTTTGCATTTGTAGCATTGAACAATGCGTTGAGGTTCGAATGGAGTGTTCCTCTCCTATGTCGCATCTGTGGGTGTTTCTTGCCGACAGTTAATAGCTAGGTGCCCTTCTCTTCCACACCTGAAGCATTTTCTCGTCCCCTTAAGGCAATTTCCAGGGTGCTTCTTTCCTCACTTTTTCCAAGTGGGGTGCTGGATCTTCTTAGAACCATTGGATTTATCCATCGGACCACCAGCATTGAAGTTCACCTTACGCTTCTTGTCCCCGTGATACCCTTGTGATTCCTCGATCTCCATTTTGACCTTGAGGGCACATCGGACAATTTCCACATAGCTGTCGAAGTCACGGATTGCTAATGATTTCTACAAGCTAGGATTCATCCCACTAAAGAAGCGGTAAACCTTGCATTCGGGGGTAACGACAAAGCCGGAAGTGTATCGTGCTAGCCTTGTAAAGTTTGCCTCGTATATCCCAACAGATTCTTCAACTTTTTTCTTGAGGGAAAGGAAGTCCCTTTCCATCTTAAGCCGGAGGGTGCACGGAAAATAATTACTAAAAAACATCTTCCGGAAATCCTTCCATTCCAACGCCTCGATCTAATCCTCAATCTTCGTATTTTTTATCAACGTCTACCATTGATCAGCTTCACCCTCCATATGATAAGCCTGTTGGATCTGAATCTACGGATTACACAAAAGAGGGGGGGTGAATTGTGTCTTTTCAAAATTATTACAATCTCTTCAATTTAGACAAATTCTGTCCACTATGCTTTAGCACGATTAAATATGCAGCGGAAAAAGTAAAAGCATGAACACACGGATGTATAGTGGTTCGGGGAACAGAAGGCCCCTAGTCCACTCCACCAACGCTCAAATCCACGAGCTTGGCGATTTTCACTATCTGGTCCTCGTTTCCACAGACCTATTCACAACTGAGTACAGGCAGTTGACACCTTTACAAGTTTCAGGCAAACACAGCCTTCCTGGTTCAAACACGAACCCACACAGCTTAGAACGAGAAGCTGATCACTCGAAAATAAAAAGGGTTTCGATAAAGAAAACACTTCTCCAGTTGTTCTTCACAATTGCAACAGAATGCAATTGACAGTAGATAGATCGTCATCTTCAGAAAATAAAGATCTGTAATCAAAACAGTTCTGAGTCGATCCAGTTGCAATAGATATTACAAGAAACTTCACAACTTCAGCAGCAGTAGATTCACAACAGACAGTCGATGAAGAACACGTGAATCTGCTATCAAGATCTTCCTTCGATAATAAAGGTTTTACACTTCTTCTCGATCACCAGAAAAGAACGCCTTCACACAGTCTCTGTTTTTTGATCGTTAAAAGATCAATCTGTATATTTCATACACCTTCCTATGTATATATATATCCAAAGTTTCCAAGATAGAACATATATATTCAAATCTGAGAAAATCTTCCGCATAAATAGATCCATGAAAATCTCCTTTAGATTCGCGATATTAAATAACAGAGCCGTTGTAACTTCCCTGAAGAATCGGCATAAAAAGATCCGTTTTAAATCAATCATTAATCCGTTGAAAATCGTCTTTGATTCCGTCAAAGTCGTACTTAAGAATCGGCTCGAAATCCGCTTAATAATCCGCCTGTTTGACCAATGCAAAAGGAAATATCGTCTGTCAAAAATATCCCGACGCCAAACGTAGGGTTGATGACGTGGCTCCAAACGTAGGGTTCACAAACGTAAGGTTTACAAACGTAAGGTTCACAATCTTAAGGTTGAACATACATATTTTCTCTTCAGCATTCAAACGTAGGGTTGATCATCCATACTTTGTCTTGCTTCAACTCTCCAAAGAAAGTACGGTTGATTATAAAAGTAAGGTTGATGATCCATACTTTTGAGAAACAAACTCCACACTGAAAACTAACGTACGGTTTCTCTTCCATACTTGTCTAACAACAAAAACGTAAGGTTCCTTCCAAACGTAATGTTCTTCTTCCATACTTTTCAACAACGTAAGGTTCATTAACCATACGTTTCAAAATAACGTAAGGTTCCTTAACCATACGTTTCTTTTAACATAAAAAGTAAACTTTTCATCCATACGTTACGTTCATCAACGTAGGGTATGAACAGTGATTCCAGTACGCGCTAAAACTAATCTCGCACTACAGTGATTCCAGAACGCGCTAAAATTGATCTCGCGCTACAGTGATTCCAGAACGCGCTAAAATTGATCTCGGAATAAATGAAGTATAAAATCTCGTTATATGAAATAAATAAATAAAATAAATTCCTGCAAAATACTCAACGAAA
Source organism: Viscum album (assembly GCA_963277665.1). Taxonomy (NCBI): domain Eukaryota; kingdom Viridiplantae; phylum Streptophyta; class Magnoliopsida; order Santalales; family Viscaceae; genus Viscum; species Viscum album. The sequence continues at coordinate 1,325,284,041 of OY728128.1, forward strand.
TAATTAGTAAATAATTAAGGGTATTTGTGAGCATCAAAACCATCATAAAGAGACAGAGTATTATTTAAAATAATCTCCCCCTTTAAAAAACATTATTTTGAATTGTTTAAAAACAATACATTGCTCAACAATCTCCCCCTTTTTGATGATCACAAAACCCATAAAAATAATAGAACTAATTTAATTTCAATCTTTATTGAAAAATTAGTTTTATAAAATTTTAGAATTTTGAAAGGATTAAAACAATATTTAACTATAATAAAATTTCTCCCCCATAAAAAAAAATTTCAGCTAAAAATAGATAAAATATAAATATCGTATATCTCCAAATTCTCCATATATCCAAATTTCTTCATAGGAAACAAATGAATTTAAATGTTGTGTTTATCCAAATTCTCCCCCTTTTTGTGATATCAAAAAGAATGAAAAAAATTACGGATTTGAACACATTCAATATTGCACTGAACTATAAGTAAATGCTATAGTTAACTGTGTATGAATAAGTGAATTTTTTATACTGGATAACTTAATCATAAATCAATAAACAAAAAAAATAAATAAGAAAAGAATTTTCATTCACAAGCTGTTATATATAAACGATTGTGATATACAGAGGAATCAAGGTTCATAGATAAGACAGGGAAAAAGGTGTCTATTTCCTTTGAAACGCGGTCTTTATCTCTGTAAACTGTTCTCTGAGTCTCTTCACCATCCCATCTCCTAACTTGATGATAAGATCTCTGTTCTCTTGAGTCATATGAATATCTTCAATCAAATTAACTCTGAAAAACTCATGCATTCTTTCTTCTTTTTCAACAAAAAGAGCCAGTTTTTCTGATAACTGATTCAAAAGAATCCTAATCAGTTGCTCTCCAGATGTCAACTGATCCACTAAAAATCTCTGATTATCTAGCAAAACTGACAAAGGGGCACTATTACACTGAAGATCGTGTAATCTGTCACTCATATTGCTCATTTCTCCAGTAATTGCTTGAAATCTCCGAATCAAATCAGGTGAAGAGCCTGATCCACTCACAGCACTGTTTGCAATAAACTCAAATTTATTCTCCATGTAAATCTTCAACTCAGACAAATCATCTTTCTTTACCATCTCTGATTTTAACTGATCAACAGCATGCAGCATATCAGTCTTAAACAAATCTACTTCCTGTCTTGAAACAGTACATTCTTTCAGCTTCTGAAACTTCAACTGCTCTAAGTCCAGAGAATTTCTGAGACTAACATTCTCAGATTCTAACTGAGAGATACGCTTGTACAACTCAACAACTTCTTCTTTTCTCGAATCAGGGGCACCCTGTGCTCGATTATCATGTTCAGAAGTAGGTTGATGAAGCAGGGCAAGAGGTAAGGAATCTGCATCCGACTGTTCTTTGTCCTTGTCCTGATAAGGTTGATCCACTGAACTATCTTTTGAAGCCTGTAACTCTTCCACTGAAAAATCTTCTTGAAGTACCTCTGTATGAGCTTCAGAAGTATGTTCATCATGAACAGTAGTCTCTCTGACTTCTACTGATTCTTGAGGTCCGGCCACTTCTTCACCAGGCACTGCCTCCATAAGTTGTTCTTGTTGAATTACTTTTTCAACAGCCACAGTAGCAGATTGAGGTTCTTCTTGAGTTTCTGTTTGAGCTGCTGGTTCCTCTATCGGTGCAGTCTGCTCCACAACAGCTTCTCTCACAAATGAATAAGAAATTACCGGTTCAGAGGATTTCAAGGCAGGAGAGATAACTTCTTCATCAATTGACCTCTTCCTTCTAGATTGAAGTCCTTCTTGACTTCTCTCTTACTCAACTTCCTCCATCTCAAAACGAATTCTCCTTGCCACTGTACTAACTCTTGATTCTGCTTGTCCCTCCTTGGACTTAGCCGGTTGAGCCTGAGCACTCTCCGAGTTTTCTTCAGCTCCAACAGGTAAGAGTTTTCCTTTAATTGTGCTCCAGAAGTATCCTACTTTCCTTAAAGTTCCAGCATTGAAAACATTACTGTGGTGACATTTCACCCCAGCATCTACCAATCTGATCATTCATCTTTTAAACAAAAACAAAGAAATGAACCTTCCATAAGGGAAAAAGGTCATTCTTGCTTCACTCTGACAGTAGTAACTCAGATATCTTATCATAAACCGAGGAAAATTAAACTTAATATCACACATCAGAAGATACATTACGTACATGTCCGGGTATAGGATTTTCTCCATCTCAGCCATTCTTGGTGCTAAACCAGTCTGAACAAATTTTACCAAAATTTTCTGATCGGGCTCCAAATCCTTAATAAACATCTTCTTTATCACTCTAGTTCCAAACAGAAAAGACATAATGTCTTCAGACTTATGTACAGAATCTCCAATATTCCGTAAATCGAAATGAAAAACTCCTTCATGAGGGCAGTTAAGAATTTGACTTATCTCTACAGATGATATTGAAAAGTCCTTATCCTCTATTTGAGCCAATAAACTATCCTCCGTATCTCCAAGGCTAAACTGAACAGTTCTAAAGAAATGTCTCATTTCTGCCTCATATAGAAACTCAGAATTTGCACTATTAAAAGCTTGCTCAAGGCTTTGAAACGACAACGCTTGCTTCAACAGTAAATTAGTTTCAAACAGCCACTCTAAATATATGACTTTACCTTGCAGTATTTTCCGACCTACTACCTTAGGTTTCTTTGCAGCACTACTCTCGGCTTCATCTGGACGCTTAGTCTTTGCCATTCCAACAACGATTTCTGAAGGTTCGTAAGTTTAGGGTTTGAAGATTCAGAAAAGGGTTTTGGAGCAGATGTGCGGTTTTAGGTTTTCGAAAGGGTTTCCGAAAAAAGGTGAAGCAGTTTAGAAGGTGAAACGGTTCTGACAGCCTTGATTCCCGTGTAATCACTAATCATTACTTTTATTTAAAACAAAATAAAATTACTTATAGCGGAAAACAGAAATTAAGAAGAATTCGAAAACAGAAATTATTTAAAATTAAATAACCCTAACTCCCCCTTAATAAATTCAAACCTTGCCGTGGGAAGTGGTTTAGTAAAAATATCTGCTAATTGATTTTCTGTATTTACAAATTCTAAAAATATATTCTTTTTAAATACATGATCTCTTAAAAAGTGATGTCTTATATCAATGTGCTTAGTTCTAGAATGACTAATAGGATTTTTTGAAATATTAATTGCACTAGTATTATCTCATAAAATAGGTGTATTATTGAAAATTAATCCAAAGTCCATAAGAGTGTTTTTCATCCACAACACCTGTGCACAGCAACTACCTGCATACACATATTCTGCCTCGGCTGTTGACAGGGCAACTGAGTGTTGTTTCTTACTAGACCATGATACTAAAGACTTTCCTAAAAAGTGACATGTTCCTGAAGTACTCTTCCTATCTAATCTACAGCTTCCAAAGTTAGCATCTGAATATGAAATTAAATTAAAGTCAGAGGTTTTTGGATAAAGAAGAGATTGATAAATAGTACCTTTTAAATATCTAAAAATTCTTTTAACAGCAGTTAAATGGGATTCTTTGGGATTTGATTGAAATCGAGCACAAAGACATACTGAATACATTATATCTGGTCTACTAGCAGTAAGATATAACAAACTACCAATCATACCTCTATATAACTTGTTGTCCACTGATTTTCCAGTTTCATCCAAATCAAGTTTTATATTAGTACACATAGGAGTTGTAAATGGATTGCTGTTTTCAAGTCCAAATTTCTTAAGTAAATCAGTAATGTATTTGCATTGATTTAAAACATTTCCAAAATCTTTTTGAAATATTTGAAGACCCAAAAAAGAAATTTAATTCTCCCATCATACTCATTTCAAATTCTTTTTTCATTAATTCTGAAAATTCATGACAAAGAATTTTATTGGTTGATCCAAAAATTACATCATCAACATAAATTTGTACCAACAAAACATTATTTTTCACAGTTTTCTTAAAGAGTGTTGGATCTGCCAGTCCAACAGTAAAATCATTTTTCAAAAGAAAAGAACTTAGTCTTTCATACCAAGCTCTAGGTGCTTGTTTAAGGCCATAAAGAGCTTTAGTAAGTTTGAAAACAGAATCTGGTTTTTGAGAATTTTCAAAACCAGGAGGTTGCTCAACATAAACTTCCTCCATTAAATAACCATTTAAAAAGGCAGATTTAACATCCATCTGAAATAATTTAAAATTCATATAAGATGCATAGGCTAAAAGGATTCTAATGGCTTCTAACCTAGCTACAGGTGCAAAGGTCTCATCATAATCTATTCCTTCTTCTTGATTATATCCTTTAGCTACTAATCTTGCTTTATTTCTAGTTATTATCCCTTGATCATCCTGTTTATTCCTAAAGACCCATTTAGTTCCTATTACTGGATAATCATGTGGTCTTTCAACTAATTCCCAAACCTTATTTCTCTTGAACTGGTTCAATTCATCCTGCATTGTTATTACCCAGCTCTCATCATCTAAGGCTTCTTCTATGGTCTTAGGTTCTTGTTCGGATAGGAAAGCAGAGAATTCAACTATGTTTCCAAGGTTTCTTCTAGTTTGAATACCAGTCTCTAAGTCACCTATCACATATTCTAAAGGGTGATTCTTTAAGGTTCTAAACTGTCTAGGCATTACATTCAAGGGTTCTTCAGTGTCATGTTCTTCTGAACTGGACTGAATTTCTTTTATATCATTTTCAAAATCATTCTTTAAATTCTCAAGTCTCATGTTTTCATTAGAATCAGGTTCATCTATTTGTTCTATCCTTTTCTCAAAAGGATCAGATTCATCAAATTTCACATGAACTGATTCTTCAACAATCCTTGACTTTTTATTATAGACTCTATAAGCTTTGGAGGTTGCAGAATATCCTAAGAAAATACCTTTATCAGATTTTGGATCAAATTTACCAAGATTATCTTTGGTATTCAAGATGTAAACCTTGCATCCAAAAACTTTAAAGTAATTTACTTTAGGTTTTCTGTTATTCCATAGTTCATAGGGTGTCTTTTTCAAAATAGGTCTTATTAAAATTCTATTCATTATATAACAAGCTGTATTAACAGCTTCTGCCCAGAAATATATAGGTAGGATATATTCATTTAACATAGTTCTAGCCATTTCTTGAATAGTTCTATTTCTTCTTTCTACAATCCCATTCTGTTGAGGTGTTCTTGGAGCAGAGAAGGTGTGTTTAATACCCATGTTTGAGCAAAAGGAATTAAATTCCTGGTTCTCAAATTCTCCACCATGATCACTTCTCAATGAGATTATATTAAAACCTTTTTCATTTTGAATAGATTTACAAAAACCTTCAAAAAAACTAAAAGCTTCACTTTTAAATTTCAAAAAGAAAATCCAAGTAAATCTAGAATAATCATCAACTAATACATAAACATATAATTTACCAGCTAAACTTGCTACTCTTGAAGGTCCAAACAAATCCATATGGATAAGTTCTAGAGGTTTAGTTGTAGCAACTTTATTAACAGATTTGAATGATGATTTGTGTTGCTTGCCAAGCTGACATGCATCACAGAATCTGTCATTTTCAAATTTGAGACTAGGAAAATCAAAAACTAGATGTTTCTTAGATAATTTATGTAAAGCATATATATTGCAATGACCAAGTCTTCTATGCCAGATCCAGGATTCACTTATATTAGCAGTTAAGCAGTTTACTTGTTGTTTACATAAGGAATACAAATCCAAAGTAAAAACATTATCAGTTCTGGGTGCTCTAAACTTAAACAGTCTATCTTTAGAAATAGTACAACTATTATTAGTAAAATCAACAGTGTATCCATCATCATAGAGTTGAGAGATACTTATCAGATTGTGTTTTAACCCTTGTACATAAAGTACTTTGTTGATTGAGACTATCTCTGGATCTCCAACTGTTCCAATACCAATAATCTTTCCTTTGGCATTGTCACCAAAGGTGACAAGTCCTCCTTCCTTTCGAGTAAGAGAAGAGAAATTAGCTGAAGTTCCACTCATGTGTCTTGAGCAGCCACTGTCCATATACCATATTTCTTTCTTTCTTTGATGACCTGTTACCTGCAAAGTCATTCAAACAAATTGCTTTGGTACCCATATTTTGTTGGGTCCAGGAGTGTTAGCAAGCAGTGATCTGGGTATCCAGATTTGCTTTGTTTTCTTAAAATTGATTGAATCATATAGATCATTGGAAATATAAGCTTTCTTAATTCCACATATTTGCGGTTGTCTTAGAAAATAGTTTTTAGCTATATGACCTTTTGTTCCACAGAAGTTACAAATAACCTGTTTAGTGCTAGGAACAAAATAATTTTTGTATAACTTAGGTTTTTCTCCTTTACTTCCAATTCCAAACCTTTCCTTTTTAATTACAGTTTTTCCAAGTATCTCATTTAAGGCGTTTTCTCCTTTTGTAAAAACTAATGCAGCCTTTTTATAAGATTCTACTTCATCCTGTAGAGTTTTTATTTTTGATTCAAAATTAATTTTATTTGAGTCAGCAGAGTTGTATTTGTCAATTAATTCCTTATGTTGTTTTAGCAAAGTATTTCTCTCATCTGAAATAGCTTTATGCAAGTTCTTTATAGATTTATATTTTTTAAATAATGAGTCATACCTTTCTTCAAGCATATTGCAGTAAGCTGCAAGTTTTTTATTTGAGAAACCTGTTTCAGAGTTTGATTCATTATTTGAGTCAGAGGAGTAGTATGAGTGTACCTCATCATTTTCAGCCATGAAACACATATTTGATTTTAAATTGGCTTCCTCCTTCTCTGAGCTTGATTCAGAAGAATTACTTTAGTCTTCAGAAACACTCCAAGTAGCTTTCATAGCTTTCTTGTCTTTCTGCTCATAATCATCTCTTTTGAAGAATTTCTTCTTCTTTGCATCTTTCAATTTTGGACAATCCGGTCTGATATGTCCCATCTTTTTGCATTCATAACATCTCACTTCCTTGCTATCCTTCTTGAAGGATTTCTTGAAATCTTTATTCTTACTGTAGAACTTTCTGAATTTTATGGCTAGCTGAGCCAGTTCTTCATCCGAATTTGAAGAATCAGAGCTTTCTGATTTAGCACTTACTTCTCTGTTCTTCATCTTTCTATCCTTTTGTTGAGAAGTCACTTTCAAAGAAGTATTTTCCCTTTTTATGTAGACTTTATGCTCATTTACCTCATCTTGCATTTCAGCCTCGTACATCATCAATGTACCAATCAGCTCTCTCATAGTTAGATCTTTAACAGAAGTTGATTGTCTGATTGCTGCAGAGATTCCATTCCATCGAGTAGGAAGTACTCTCAGTACCTTTAACGCTTGATCAGCCTGCTTGATTGGTTCTCCTAGAGCTGTTATATTATTGACAATTTCTGTCAATCTTCCATTCATCTGAGTGATGCTCTCTCCTTCAATCATTTTGAAAGTATCGAATTTTAATTTAGCAGTTGCATATCTCATCTGTCTTACATTATCTGTTCCTTCATAAGCAACAGCTATTGTTTGCCACATTTCATATGCAGCCGGGCATTGAGATACTCTATTAAATTCATCTGGTCCTAAACCATAGATGATTGCATTCATAGCTTTTGAATTCATTTCATACTCAGCCTCTGTAGCAGCACTCCATGTATCGGGATTTTCAGGAATTTCATAGGGATTCAGAATCTTTGAATAGACTCTGTAACCAATATTTTTCAGATAAATAATCATACGTGATTTCCAGAAGCCATAATTATCTCCATTAAAGTAAGGTGCTCTAACCATTGACATTCCCTCTCTCGTATCAGCCATGATACACTATGTATAATCTTTAAATACTTCTAGCTTGATAAGACTTTAAAAATAAGAAGCTCCTCCTTTGATACCAATTGTTGGATCTGAATCTACGGATTACACACAAGAGGGGGGGTGAATTGTGTCTTTTCAAAATTATTACAATCTCTTCAATTTAGACAAATTCTGTCCACTATGCTTTAGGACGATTAAATATGCAGCGGAAAAAGTAAAAGCATGAACACACGGATGTATAGTGGTTCGGGGAACAGAAGGCCCCTAGTCCACTCCACCAACGCTCAAATCCACGAGCTTGGCGATTTTCACTATCTGGTCCTCGTTTCCACAGACCTGTTCACAACTGAGTACAGGCAGTTGACACCTTTACAAGTTTCAGGCAAACACAGCCTTCCTGGTTCAAACACGAACCCACACAGCTTAGAACGAGAAGCTGATCACTCAAAAATAAAAAGGGTTTCGATAAAGAAAACACTTCTCCAGTTGTTCTTCACAATTGCAACAGAATGCAATTGACAGTAGATAGATCGTCGTCTTCAGAAAATAAAGATCTGTAATTAAAACAGTTCTGAGTCGATCCAGTTGCAATAGATATTACAAGAAACTTCACAACTTCAGCAGCAGTAGATTCACAACAGACAGTCGATGAAGAACACGTGAATCTGCTATCAAGATCTTCCTTCGATAATAAAGGTTTTACACTTCTTCTCGATCACCAGAAAAGAACGCCTTCACACAGTCTCTGTTTTTTGCTCGTTAAAAGATCAATCTGTATATTTCATACACTTTCCTATGTATATATATATCCGAAGTTTCCAAGATAGAACATATATATTCAAATCTGAGAAAATCTTCCGCATAAATAGATCCATGAAAATCTCCTTTAGATTCGCGATATTAAATAACAGAGCCGTTGTAACTTCCCTGAAGAATCGGCATAAAAAGCTCCGTTTTAAATCAATCATTAATCCGTTGAAAATCGTCTTTGATTCCGTCAAAGTCGTACTTAAGAATCGGCTCGAAATCCGCTTAATAATCCGCCTGTTTGACCAATGCAAAAGGAAATATCGTCTGTCAAAAATATCCCGACGCCAAACGTAGGGTTGATGACGTGGCTCCAAACATAGGGTTCACAAACGTAAGGTTTACAAACGTAAGGTTCACAATCGTAAGGTTGAACATACATATTTTCTCTTCAGCATTCAAACGTAAGGTTGATCATCCATACTTTGTCTTGCTTCAACTCTCCAAAGAACGTACGGTTGATTATAAAAGTAAGGTTGATGATCCATACTTTTGAGAAACAAACTCCACACTGAAAACTAACGTACGGTTTCTCTTCCATACTTGTCTAACAACAAAAACGTAAGGTTCCTTCCAAACGTAATGTTCTTCTTCCATACTTTTCAACAACGTAAGGTTCATTAACCATACGTTTCAAAATAACGTAAGGTTCCTTAACCATACGTTTCTTTTAACATAAAAAGTAAACTTTTCATCCATACGTTACGTTCATCAACGTAGGGTATGAACAGTGATTCCAGTACGCGCTAAAACTGATCTCGCACTACAGTGATTCCAGAACGCGCTAAAATTGATCTCGCGCTACAGTGATTCCAGAACGCGCTAAAATTGATCTTGGAATAAATGAAGTATAAAATCTCGTTATATGAAATAAATAAATAAAATAAATTCCTGCAAAATACTCAACGAAATAATTAGTAAATAATTAAGGGTATTTGTGAGCATCAAAACCATCATAAAGAGACAGAGTATTATTTAAAATAATCTCCCCCTTTAAAAAACATTATTTTGAATTGTTTGAAAACAATACATTGCTCAACAAAGCCGCCAGGAGAACCTTCTCTTGTTCAGAACATTGGAGGATGGAGAATATCTTTTCAATGGAGTTGATCCATTGTTCAGTGATCGTGGGATCGAATGATCCACTAAAAGTAGGAGACCATTGTCTCATGAAGCTCTCAATAGCAACTTATTCTTTCTTAGGGGGGTTGAATGTTCCTCTTGACCCGTGTTTCTATTCAAAACTTGAGTTAGCTGAGAGAGAAGCGTGACAAAGTTTGTGATTCCCGCTCCCATTGGATTTGGCATCTCATTAGTACAGTCATCACACTGATCTTCACAATGGTTGTTAGCCCAAGTCCTCCTATTACCGGCCATTGGCTGGAATAAAAGGAAAGTTAGGGGTAGAACATAAAGGGTAATCCAAAGAAAAAATTTTATGACTTATAAATAAACTTTTATTTCCTTACTCAAGAGTCTATAGGCTTCAATCTAGGATTTTCGTGATCTACTTTCTAACATATATTCATAGGGGAATTTTTTTTAATTCCCTTAATAAGGGTTCATACTAAGCTTGTGAATTTACAAAATCATATCCCTCGGGAGTTTCATAACCAAGATTGCAGTAAGTCCCATTGTCATGCACCAGTTCCTGTTCAAGTCTAGCTCAAAGCGATGCTTTCGGGTTTTACCCCTAGGATACATATGTGCCAGAGCCGCCTCTACCTGCTCGTATCCAGATAGGGATGTATTTTCTTGATAACCCACTTACTCAATACTCACCAAAACTTAGGGTTGTTTTTATTATAATTAGTCTTGTATATAATGATTTAATAGGGTTTTCTAATCCTAATCCCAAAAATAACCAAACCGATCCTCCGATACCAACTATGACAACCCTTCTTTTTGTTACAACTTAAACATGATTTATTACATAAAACCTCACTTTATACAACAACAAAGATCCATAGGTTTAGTGTCTTTGGGGCTTAGGATCATTATATAAAAACTTAAAACATTAAATAAAACATCTTTATTGAAAACTTCCTTTACATGACCACTATATTCCCTCGTACTTAGAAATGCATGGGATAACCTGAGGACATGCATAAGAAAAGGGTGAGCTATAAATCCCAATAATAGAGTACACATGGAATAACATGAGCAGTAAAATACATGTTAGGTAATAGGAATATCAATATAGCATAAGAGAAACATGAACATAAAGGCATGATAAAGCATGATAATCATAACATGTAAATGTGGCAACAACACTTAACATGAAATTAGCATGATCCAAGGCTCATTGCACATAGAGCATGATTAAATCCTCATTGCACATAAAGCACGAGTAAACCCTCGTTGCAATTGAATTAGAATGAGTCAATACTCATTGTACATGACGTATCATGATACTATACTTTACCCAATGCATTGGAGCGCTATAAGGGTGCACCCTTCTTAAACATTTCATTTCATGCATAAGTGTGCCACATGGATCATAAAACATGGATTCATAAAACATAATCATTTATTCCACGATAAAGAAATGTGGAATTCATAAATAAAACATTAAAATCAATAAGTAAATGTTCATAAAGGTGAATACCCTTGATGGAGAAATGGGCATGGTATTCACTACACAATGACATTGGCTTAGAAAATCGGTGCGATTTCGGAAGCATAACGGCATGACATAAGAATTCATAAAAATGGTTGATGAGAGAGAGAGGGGTTCCTCATCATATTTACATGTAATGGACAGTAAGGAGGTCATATAGATACATGTCCCATCAATTTTAATGGAATTTAGATTCATGATACAAAAGTATTGCTTGAATGTAAAAGAGGAGAGAGAAGTTCCTTTCGGAATTTCGGCATAGTAACGGGTGTACATGGGAGGAATTTAATGAGAGAGAAAGGGTATCCCATAATTCAAACATAAAGAGGGAAGTATGAGGGAGGTGAAAAACCATACCCCAACATTTATAATTGAAATTAAAAGGGAAAAACAACTAAGAGAAAATTGGACAAAAATGAGAAAGGAAGAAAAAACCCTTACTTGGAAGTGTGCTTCCAAAGGCTATATAAAGGCTTGTGAGAGGCTTCTTGGGAGCTTGGGGAACCTTGGGAGGATTACAGAGAGAGTAGGGAAGAGGTTGGACGAACTCAAAGGGCTTTGAGTGAGGAGGAAGTGGCAGCTTGGGTGGGTTTATGTAGGAAAGGTGAGGGAATTATTTATTATTTAGGTTTGGGACCCCTTATATTAAATTAATCCATACCACAAACCATCACATGGTTTTTGCCCATGGTTTTTTGAAAATGGAAGAGGAAAACAATATTTTATAAGGACAAGTTCAGAACTTCTTAAAATAATAAGGTTTCTTATGTGGAGGTGAGTCACACTGCCATTGAAATTAATTTAAAAAGGCTGAGTGTTGAATATGTCTTGAGGGGTCCATTAATGCTTTGAAAAGTAAGTCAAACAAACCCAAAATCACATTATTTTAATGGTAAAACATATATTGGCCGAACATAAATATTATAGTATTTTATTACCACACTATTGGGTCATTATGATGTCATAAAACACATTATATTTTTAAACGGTATTTAATTTTTACCAAAAAATTTGACAGTCTCAGAAAATTATGAAAAATCAACCGTTAGACAATTTCGATGTCCTGATTCCAGAAATAACATTTATTTTATCTAAATAATTTTTTAAATATTTTAATTTTCACTTTTAAAATAAAAACTGACATTTATTGAAAATTCACGGGTTTTGACAGAAATGGCTTTCAAAACTTAATAAAAATTTTAATTGCATTCATAAAATTATAAGATCATTTATATTTAATAAAAAATAATTTAATAATAAAAAATTTATTTTATTAAAATATTATTTAATTCAAAAATCCCTTAATTTAATAAAATATATTTCTTAATTAAATAATAACTAAAAACACAATTTGTACTTTAAAAACTATTTACAATGTATCAAAAATGACTAGAAATTATATTCATTATTATATACAAAAATAATGTACATGAACATAGTGCTACTTATTTGGTACATAACCCCTTAAAATAGTCGCATAAGACCTAAGGGTAGGGTGTGCGATGGTGACAGACTCTTGGGGTGGCTCGAATAACAACGCTCGAGTGGTAATTTCTATCAACTTCCACTTCTCCTGTAGATGGTCTCGTTCGATCTTGACATGGTGAAGCTCAGCTTGGGCTTGGTCCAGAGCGAAGCCCAATGATGACAGCTCTTTTCCGAACTCTGATAAATGGGATTCGTATGGGGAAATTCTACTGGATGAGGCAATCGCTTCCTTTGTCTAAGTAAAATTGGATGTGTTAAAGCCCTATATTTATACTAATCATGTGATCACTGTTCAATGACTATAAAAGTAACATTCACAATTCTTATCATAAAACCAATGAAGTTGACATTTTATAAAACAATTTATATAAAGAGACATTTAATAAGATCAAGAGGGATTTTCCATTAATGAAATGTTGGGTCGTTACACTCATGACGCGCCATTATCGCTCAATCAATGTAAAAAAAATATGATTTTTGTTTTCCCTCTATGTATCCCTGCATTAGTGAAACATTGAGGTTATATTCACCCGTGAATTCTATGTGTTACCCTCAGTTGGCAGTGCATTGTTTCAAACTCTATAGAGCAGAAAATTGATCTTCGAATAGATTAATTTTATCTATTGCACTTCAAGACCCCTGAAGGTCTCCCAGAATCCACAAAGGATAAACCACAAAAGAAAAGATACAAACATGAAGTATCAAACAACCCTACTTAGGTATATGCCCATAAATATACCTAAGTTACCAATCACAGTTCGGCTCCAACTCTCGATCCCAATCACAGCCCAGTCCACACAGGAAAACAAGTCAATCACATCGATGATAATGATTGAAAGTCAAGACTCAGCTCACACAGTTATACACAACTTAAAGAGAGAAAGAGATGATTAGTTGTAGCCACTAAATAAACATTCATTGTCGAACAGAAGATAACCGCAGAAACCTAAAATAGCAGTACATCGTTGTTGTCAAACCCACAGAGGATTTAGTTCAGTCTCGTTGTTGTCAAACCCACAGAGTATTCAGTCCAGTATTGTTGTTGTCGAACCCACAGAGGATTCCAGTCTAGTCTCGTTGCTGTCAAACCCAAGGAGGATTCAGTCCAGTCTCGTTGCTGTGAAACCCACAGAGGATTCAAGCCCAGTCTTGTTGTTGTAGAACCCACGGAGGATTCAATCCAATATTGTTGATGTCGAACCCATGGAGGATTTAGTCAAGTTTCATTGTTGTCAAACCCACATAGGATTCAGTACAGTCTCATTGTTGTCGAACCCATGGAGGATTCAGTCCAGTCTCATTGCTGTCGAACCAACGGAGGATTCTAGTACAGTAGTCAACGCAGTCGCAGCTAGCTCTAGAGTTCCCGCACATAGAATGCTCGATTCCAGGAGGGTCTGCTATTCGATCCAAGGGGTCGATACATCAACTATAACGAAGACCAGAGTTTATGTATCCCAAAGTTCCATCTCGTCAAAAGGAACCCAACATGATAGACGGTGCCTCAATAGGACGCCCGGTCTGAGAGATATTAACATTTTCATTCCAGGGGCCCAGTTGGAAATACACTTGTTCCAAACCCGTCCATTTTCCAAAGTCGTCCAAAATCTCTTAGATTATCGCAAAAGGACCGCCTCATTGTAAGGGTCCCAGTTCCGCAGATGACGCGTCGATCGGACGCACGATCACGAAGTTATTCATATTTAAGTGAAACGGTCCCGGTCTGTCAAGCCTGGTGGGCTGGGGGGTTGGCCCATCCTAGCTCAGTGGGTCTGACCCGCTAAGGGGTCGGCTCAGCCCATTAATGAACGGTCCGACCTGGTGGGGCGTAGTCCGGCTCGTGGCAGGTGGCCCAGCCCGCGCAAGGGTGCGGCCCGACAGGCTGTTGGCCGCAGCTCGATGAGCTGGCTGAGCGACACGGAACGAGAGGGTGCGGCCCCCCGTCTTCCTGAACCAGCGATTCTGAGCGGCACGAGCAGCCCGTGCGGGCTGCTCTCCTCTCGCGCGGCACCTGCGGGTGTTGCGGCCTTCGCCAACCTGGCCGGCTGACGAGTCGGCCGGTTCACCCGCCGAAGCGGCCCGTGGAGCGCAGGCTGCGGTTCTCCACAGTGCAGCGCCATGGGGCTCCATGGTTCCACTAGCCCAGCCGGTTATAGCCGGACAGTTCTTCTTCAGTCTAGAAACCAGAAGATGCGGGCCGCAGTTCCTCTCCACGCATCCGGTATACGGCCAATTCTTTCTCCGGTCATCCCCACCCCTTCTGTCATCGTTGCCATCGAAAAATAACGAGGATCAACGAAGGGTCGTCGGTCCGTGTTCGTTCGCCCCACGCCCTCCGCGTTATGTGGCATCATATGGACGAAGATAAAACATGATTTCAACAAACAACTAAGATAAATTTTATTCAATTAAAATTGAATCAAACCCCCTACCTCGTAATTGATGTCACATTTCATCGAGCTGCAGAAGACGAGCATCGCGGTATTCGGGCGTCGCGGAAGAACGGTGTCATCCAGTCAATGATGGAGGAAGAGTCGTTGTCGTAGGCGACGCTTCTCACGAGCGGTGTATTCTCCCTTGACGCGGAGGAAGAAGAAGATAGGAGAAGTCGTGGAGCATTCTTTGCCGATAGAGGATGATGTTCTTCATGGAAGAATGAAGCTCCTCTAATTCTCCAAAGGTTCCCCACCAAAATATTTTCTAAAGAAAATATTATAATAGAATTATCAAATTTTAAAGAGTTTCCCTGAAAATCAAAATAATTCAAATGAGTGGTTCCAATTAATTAATAAGGTTATTAATTAAATGGGTTTGCATCATCAAAGTTTGGGAGGTGGAGAGGCTCCCCCATAATGAGGGTAGGAGCTAATTAATTAAGGGGAGTTTAAGGGAGTTAAGGGGAGATGAAAGGATTAGGGATCATGGGGGACCCACCACACTAAATCCTCTCATGGGAGGTTATGTGGGTGTGGGCCCCACCTCTAAATCCCCACTGTGAGAATTAACCAACTTTAAAACAATAAAATTGTGTATAACAATTTTATTTATTTTAATATAATTCTCCAAAAAAACTTCTCCTCCTGAGAAAAGTAACTGTGGTAAAGGTCCCCTAAAGTGAAAACTGGTGATGCGAGTTCATCAGTGCCCAATGATTTCAATTCCATGAACCGGTTCAAAATATAGAAAAACTTGAACGTACGTTTACTGAACATAACCGAACAAAACTTCAGAAATTGATTCGGAGCACACTAGACCTCGGAATCAGGCGCCGTCTAAAACTGCGGACTCGTAAAATTATAAAGTGTTTAAGAAAAAAAATTCCTTGAAATTTTTGGGTATTTACATTACTCCCACCTCAGGGCTTTACGTCCCTGTAAAGTTACAACACACACTAGGGAAAAAATGGGGGGTACTGAACTCGCATCCGAGCCTCCCGCGCCCAAGTGCTCTCCGGGAGGTTCCCGTGCTGCCAGTGAATGCACAACAGAGGAATCAACCATCCACATAGGACCTGCTCCTATCAATCCTCGATATCCACTAGGACCTCAATGAATTTTTCCCCGTCATCGATGTCCAGCTCCCCGTGATCGATGATTTGGGACGGGTCCTACACGTATCTCCTCAGCTGAGATACGTGGATGACGTCGTGCACTCGGTGCAACTGAGGTGGAAGGGCCAGTAGGTAAGCCACCTCTCCTACTCTGCTAAGGACCTAACAAGGCCCAATTAAACGCAGAGATAACTTGCCACCCCAACCAAATCTCCGTAGACCTCGTCAAGGTGAGACCCGTAGGAAAACATGGTCGCCATCCTCGAACTCCAGTGTTCTACGTCTCCTATCAGTATTGAACTTATGTCTGCTCTATACAGTCTTTATACACACCTAGATGATCTTCACCTTCTCTTTCATAGCCAGAACCATCTCTGGTCCTACAAGTGCTGACTCCCCAGGGTCATTGCAGCACAGAGGTGATCTGTAAGGTCGGTCGTACAGTGCCTCGTAAGGTTCCATCCCGATGGTGGAGTGGTAGCTGTTGTTGTACGCAAACTCCACAAAGGGTAAGTGATCCTCCCAGCTGTGACCAATGTCTAGGACACATGCACGGAGCATGTACTCAAGAGTCTAAATGGTTCTCTCAGTATGATCATCCATTTGAGGATTAAAGGAGGTTCTCAAGAGAAGCTGCATTCCAAAAGCCTCTTGTAACCCCTTCCAAATCTAGGATGTGAAACGAGCATCTCGATCGGAGATAATAGTCGATGGAACACCATGAAGTCTTACGACCTATTAAATGTAGAGGCATCCCAAGATCTCTACTGATCCCTGCCCTCTGATCGGTAGGAAGTGGGATGACGTGTTGAGTCGGTCTATGATCAACCAGATAGAGTCATGTCATCTGGTTGTACGTGGAATCCCCATCACAACATCCATGGATATCCCATCCTAATTCCACTCTAGGACCACTAAGGTTTGTACCAAGACTTCTGGTACCTAGTGCTCTGCCTTCACTTGCTGACAAGTGAGACATCGTGAAACAAACTCTTCTACTACCTTCTTCATACCCGGCCACCAGTGATGTCGTCTGAGGTCCTGATATATCTTTGCCACTCCTGGATGTACCGCGAGAGGGAAAATGTGAAACTCCCTCAGCACTTCCTTCTTTAGTGCAACTGGTACCATGGTACGTCCCCTGAAGAGGATGATGTGCTCCCCTCCTTCAAAAAAACCATCAGGTGCCTACCCTGAGGAAATCTGAGCACATCGCGTCTCACAGTCAATGTCCCACTGCTGTGCCTCCCTGAATTGCTAAATAATTGGAGGAGTGACTGTGAGAGATTGAAGAAAGGATGCTCCATTTATATCCACAAAGTATATCTGCAACGTGGCTAGCTACTATGTTGCCTCTCCTAGTATATGAATTCCTGATCTCCTACTGAGAGCATATGCTACAACGTTCTCCTTCCCAAGAGTATAGACTATCTCAAAGTCATAGTCCTGGAGGAACTCATGTCATCGCCATTGTCTCAGGTTCAGTTCCTTCTGGGAGAAGATATACCTGAGAATTTTGAGATTAGTGTAAATCGTAAACCGTTCGCTCAACGAACTATGGGTGTGACTAGCCATTTTTAAAGAACTCGACTACACCCTTTTTCGCTTACGTCTTACAAGAGATGATAAGACTTATCCTTTGCCAAAAAGATAAATCTGGTCTCATCCCCTAGATGAACCATGTTCTTTGCCTAATACAGTAAATCCTGACATGAACGGTACTATTTCCTGCCATGTATGACGTCGTAAGGCCTTGACGCTACTACCAAGATATCCAACCGTTACTCTCTCCTCCAAGGGTTGAGTCACACTGTCAGCAGCAGTGTGTGGTCACTGGGTCTCCTCCAGTATGAATCTCGAATGTGAGGGTCAAGTCAATGGTTTTAACCGGAACATCTTAGTATCAGGCACATAAAAAGGACAGGTAAGAAAACGTCACAAGGACAAGTGTCTTTTATTACTGTAGCTCAAAGTAAAAAGACACAAAGAATCCACAAACAATGACATCAACAAAGCTAGAAGCATCATAAACAAAGGCCTCCAGGTCTAGAGCTAGTCCTTCTCCTGTCTACTTACTGCTCGACCAGCTCCTCTGCCACGCCTGCCGACTACCGATGGACCTCCATGGTCGAACCTCTACCTCTGCCTGGAAGGTCCCTCTACTACCTGCTTCTCATCAGCAGGATGGGTCGGGCAGTCTCGAGCCATGTGACCATGCTCACTGCATGCATAGCACTTCCTGCTCCTCATATGGCTGGCTCTAACTCATTTGCCCCACACAACCATACCTGTGTCTTAGGGTCGCCCACCTGTTGGCCTAGTCCTCTTGGAATTCTGTGTCATTTGTCTACTACCAACTTCAGTAGACTCTGCTACTGTCGGAAAGCCCTGCGGAAAGAGAAGTAGCTCCTAAGCCTACATAGAGTGTAGAGTTGCTGATAAAAACACTTCCTTGAAAAGACCCTCAAAGTCTCTCCATGTGAGAGTCGCCTCATTGTAAAACCAAAGCATTAGGCTCCACCACATCTCAACTGCTCCCTGAAAGATACTAACAGCTAGGTACACCAAAGGCATAAATCCCGATAAAAAGGGAGGGAATTAACTTTACAAAAGTAATCAAACACAACAAAGTACGCAACAAGAAGAAAGCACTAAGTAAAACTGAGTACAAAAGTATGTTCTGAAAAATAAATGGGCTAGTATACAAACCCAACTGTAAAGTATAGTACAACTGAAAAGCTAGTACAACTACATAAAGTAAAACAACAACCACTGAGTAGTCTTTCAGGAATCCCACCTGAAGGGTGGGTACATATGGCCTCCTCAGCACCTCAGGTCTGCCTGTCCGCTCCATGTACGTCTCTCCAAGTGGTCCACCTTTGGCTACCGTCCAGCTCCACTAGCCTCCACCTTGATCAGTGTTGTTCATCATCTGCATCCAACACAATGTAGTGTGGGTATTTCCCATGTAAGGGTGAGTATACGATACTCAGTAGGGACCCTGAGACCCCTAAGGGTCTCCCAGAATCCACGAAGGATAAACCAAAAAAGGAAAGATACAAACACAAAGTATCAAACAACCCTACTTAGGTATATTCCCATACATATACCTTAGTTATCAATCACAGTTTGGCTCCAACTCTCGGGCCCAAGCACAAACCATTCCACACAAGAAAACAAGTCATCACATCGATGATAATGATTGAAAGTCAAGATTCATCTCACACAGGTATACACAACTTAAAGAGAGAAAGATATGATTAGTTATAGCCACTGAATCATCCTTCATTGTTCAATGGTAGATACCCACAGAAACCTAAAATAGCAGTACATCATTGTTGTCGAACCCACGGAGGATTCAGTCTAGTATCGTTGCTGTCGAACCCACAGAGGATTAATTCCAGTCTCGTTGCTGTCGAACCCACAGAGAATTCCATTCCAGTCTCATTGTTGTCAAACCCACTGAGGAATCAGTTCATTCTGGTTCCTGCCGAACCCACGGAGGATTCCAGTCCAGTCTCGTTGTTGTCGAACCCATGGAGGATTTAGTCCAGTCTCGTTGCTGTCGAACCCATGGAGGATTCAGTCCAGTATCATTGTTGTCGAACCCACGAAGGATTCAGTCTAGTATCATTGTTGTCTAACCCACAGAGGATTCAGTCCAGTCTCGTTGTTGTCGAACCCACAGAGGATTCCAGTACAGCAGTCATCACAGTCACAGCCAGCTCTAGGGTTCCCGCACACAGCACGCTCGATTCTAGGAGGGTCCACTCCTCGATCCAAGGAGTCGATATATCAACTATCACAAAAACCAGATTTGATGTATCCCAAAATTCCGACTCGTCAAAAGGAACCCAACGTGATAGACGACGGGTCAATCAGACGCCCGGTCTGAGAGATATTAACATTTTTGTTCTAGGGGCCCGGTTGGAAATATGCACGTTCAAAACCTGACCGTTTTCCAAAGTCGTCCAAACTAACGTAGAGTATCGAAAAAACACCACATCGTCATAAGGGTCCCAGTTCTGTAGATGGTTCATCGATTGGACGCACGGTCGTGAAGTTATTCGCTTTTAAGCGAAACAGGCCCGGTCCGTCAAGCTTGGTGGGCCGGCGGGTCGGCCTGTCCTGGCACAGCGGGTCTGACCCAGCTAAGGGGGTCGGACCGACCCATTAATGTGCGGCTTGACCTGGTGGGGCACGGTCCGGCCCGTGGCAGGTGGCCCGGCCCGACTGGCTGTTGGTCGTGGCTCGGCCAACTGGCCGAGCGACACGAAATGGGGGAGGGGGGGCCGTCTTCCCAAACCGGCTGTTCCGCCCTCCTGTCCGGCCAGCCAAAGCCGGCTGGTCTTCCCGGTGTGAGCAGCCCGTGTGGGCTACTCTTTTCCCACACGGAACCTGCAGGTGCTACGGCCTTCTCCAACCTGATCGGCTGACGAGCCAGCCGGTTCGCCCGTTGAAGCGGCCCGCAGAGCGTGGGTCACGGTTCTCCACAGTGTGGCACCATAGAGCACTGCGATTCCACCAGCTTGGCCAGCTATGGCCGGCTGGTTCTTCTTCGACCAAGCGGCTCGCGGATGCAGGTCGCGGTTCCTCTCCACACGGCCGGCATATGGTTGCCGTTTTCTCCGGTCGTTGCCACCCCTTCCATCACTGTTGCCATCGAAAAAGAACAAGGATCAATGGAGGGTCGTCGGTCTGTGTTCGTTCAGCCTGCACCCTCCACGTTAGGTGGTATCATATGTTCGAAGATAAAACATGTTTTCAAAAAAGAATAAAGAACAACTTTATTCAATTAAAATTGAATCAAACCCCCTACCTCGTAATTGACGTCGTATGTCGTCAAGCCGCGGAATATGAGCATCGTGGTAGTTGGGCATTGCAGAAGAACGATGTCATCTAGTCAACGATGGAGGAAGAGTCGTTGTCATAGGCAACGCTTCTCACGAGTGGTTTCTTCTCCCTTGATGCGGAGGAAGAAGAAGGTAAGAGAAGTTGTGGAGCATTCTTCGTCGAGAGAGGATGAAGTTCTTCGTGGAAGAATGAAGCTACTCTAATTCTCCAATGGTTCCCAACCAAAATATTTTCTAAGGAAAATATTATAATAGACTTCTCAAATTTTACATAGTTCCCATGAAAATCAAAATAATTCAAATGATAGGTGACAATTAATTAATAAGGTTATTAATTAAATTGGTTGGAATCAAAAAAGTTTGGGAGGTGGAGAGGCTCCACCATAATGTGGGCAGGATTTAATTAATTAAGGGGAGTTTAAGGGAGTTAAGGGGAGATGAAAGTATTAGGGCTCGTGTGGGCCCCACCACACTACATCCTCTCATGGGAGGTTATGTGGGTGTGGGCCCCACATCTAACTCCCCATTGTAGGAATTAACCAACTTTAAAACAATAAAATTTTGTACAATAATTTAATTTATTTTAATATAATTCTCCAAAAAAAACTTCTCCTCCCGAGCAAACGCAACTGCGGTAAAGGTCCCCTTAAGTAAAAATTGGTGTTGCGAGTTCATCGGTGCCCTCAGATTTCAATTCTGAGCACTAGTTCAATAGATAGAAAAATCTGCATGTACTTTTACTAAACTTACCGGAAAAAAACTTCAAAAATTGATTCCGGGCACACCGGGCTTCCGAATCTGGCGCCGTCAGAAACCGTGGACTCGTAAAATTCTAATGTATTTAAGAAAAAATTTTCCTTAAAATTTATGGGTCTTTACAGGTGATCTCACATACTCATTAATGGTTTGTGTACAATGAAAGTTGTGAAGAATAAATAATAATAATCAATAAATAATGGTAAATAAATGAAACACCTTTATTTTAATAAATAAACTAATCATAATATGGAAGAAATAAATGATGATCTAATAAAGCCATATAAATAAAAAATAGTCATGAAACATATCCATGAATATTCTAACTAATCAAATAATCACATTGACATAAATAACTAATCTCATAAAGAGGTACTTTATAATATTGGACATCTGAAAAATAATTTCAAGACCTTTCACAATACATTTAAATATGTGGGTAAAAACTCATCTAATTGGGTGAACATATTTGTTTCATGAGACTTGTCGATGCATCAAGATGATATATATAACTAGGCAACACCCATTACAGATTATTTCTAATGAATTTTTCATATTAAAGGGGTGAAACATAATAAATATAAAAAATCATATTCAAAATATAAAATAAGAAATGTTAATACTTACCTCAATCAATAAAACCTAATCATAAACCATCCAGAATAATATGAAGAATGGTAATAAAACATTACGAACATAGAAAAACTAATAAAAAAGCATCCAAATAAAGAATATGGATGATACCATTATAACATATCCTTGGTGTATCATAATTAAAATAAAGTTTTTATATCATTTATTTATATAAATACTATAAAAATGTCACTAAAAAATTATTTACGAATAAATCATTTCCACTTTGAAAAAAAACCTTTTAAAAAAATAAAAATAATAATTTTCTTCAAAAATAACCATTAATAAATTTTAAAATAATATTTAAAACATTTATTGGTCATTATGGTAGAAAATTACATTCATTTAATGCACATTAAAACAAAAAATACTTTCACATTTTTTGTAAAAGACAAATGGGACTTATTTTTTAAATGACATAAAGGTTCCTTTAAAATATTTTTAAAAAAAGTAAAAAGGGGTAAAAATTCATTTAATGAATCATTTGGTAATGGTTAAAAACATTTTTTGTATTTTTTTATAGAACATGTATTTTGATGAAAAATGATTTTTGATCGAAGAAGGATATAAATTTGTATTTTCATAAAAAACATTCTATCAATAATTATAAATACCAAGGAGATGAAAAATGGTACGATTATTTGAAAAAGTTATTTTATATTCATATAAAAATAAAATATATTGATTTTAGGAATTTCATATCAAATAATTCTCTAACTTATACTTAAACAAAAACAATCCCCAATAATGATGAGATTGTGAAATAAACTCTTCTCACATTTTTAAATTTTGACTCATAATCCCCATGAAATGAATAAAATAAAATAAAAATTTAAATACAATAAAGATAAATATATTAATTATATATAATATCAAAATGGGAATAATATATACCACATAATTCATAAGTGTTGAATATGATGTATGTCTCATGGAATTAAAAGTGAGATAAGAAACCCTTTTCTCAATATCAACTTCCCTCATATATGTCCAAACCATGTGTATAATACATATAAATTTATTATAAATTTAATAGAAAACCATAATATCATATATAAGACCATAAAATATTTACTAATAGTCTTTTATCACCCATTTATTATCAATTATCTGTTAAAATCAATATTTTGGGTGATAGTTGCTTCGTTTTTCAAATATATTTTACTTCGATAATTTTTGTACTTTTAATTAAATAATGGTTACATCATCACCAGAATGTTAACCATAATATAAATATTATTTATATTCAATATATTCTCATTTATAAAAATCTATTAATTTATAAATTGTAAATAGATTACACCATTCGTGGAGACTATAGGTCATACGTATGCATGGACGATGTTTTCATTTTTATTGATGGATGAAAAAAGTAGAAAATAAATATTAAATAGTACTTAAAAAATAATTATTATTTCAAATATATATTTTATATTAATCAAATAAATCCTTATTATCATCCATGTAAATATGAAATGAAAAACTTTTCACATCGCTACGTGGAGGTGGTAGTCCACACTAAGCGTGTGTCAAGTTATGTTTTTTAAAAGGAATTGGAAGGTAAGAAGTTATATATTTATTTATATTTATAGAAGTATATTAATATCATTAATACCATATATATTCATTAAATTTAATATTATTAAATTTAATTTAAATCATAAGTGAAAAATGAATCATATCACTTCGTGAGGTGGTAGTCCGCCGTACACACGAGCGACCTTATCGTATCGTCCACAAAATAAAAAGTAAGAATTTATATGTGATATCATAAATAAAAATATTAATAATTTTATAAATATCATATTCATATATTAAATATATCATTATATCCATCCTTAAAAGGTGGTGATGGAAAAGGATTTACATCAGTTCGTGAGGCGGTAGTCCACCATACACATGGCCGATGATTTTCTTTCCCATTTGAGGGATATGTGGATAGATATAAGTAATTACATTAACATAATAAAAAATAAATAAATAAGAGATAATTTTTTTAATATATTATCATATTTTAATAACTATTTTATATTGTGGAATAAGAAATCAAACAGATACTCATGTTTATTAATTTTACCACTTCTTCAAAATCCTCTTTAGGTTTATACCTAAATATTACATAAGAGGGATTAAAAATAAAAATAATGAATCTAGGATATGGTTCGGGACATATTTAAGGGGATTTTATATTTATTTTCTAAACCAAAGGGTTTGGTATGTGTGAATAGGGGGAGAGGGAGTGGCCTTTAATAAGTGGGGGAGATGACACAAATGGAATTTTCGAAACGATAAAGTGATACTCAGTATTTCCTCAGGAAAAAAGCCTAAAAATGGATCATTATTAAAAATATATATTTTAGTAGGTATAAATATGTCCATAAATATGGTTTTTTTTAATTTAAATTAATTTTTTAACATTATCTTCTTAGATTAACACCATGATAAATGCATTTCTACCTTAACCATGGAAATTAATTTTTTATATTTTTACTATTAATTATGGAAAAAATTAATTTAAAAATATTGGATAATATAATTATTCTAATTAAAAATATGGAATCTATTTTTCTATATTCAATTCACTAATATGTCTGAATTCAATTTAAAATTAAATTGTAAACATGCCGAAAGAGAGGTTTTCCAAAGAGAAAATTTTTATGAGTATAGAAAGTTTTAATATTAAAATTCAATTTCAAATTGATTAAAATGACCTAAATTAGTTAAATGGTAAAATAATTGAACAAATTTTACATTAAATATAATTTAAATTTGTAAATTATTTAAATGAAAATGCATTTTGCAATAAAAAATATTATTTTTTACTATTCATCAAAAAAATTATTCTTCTCAAAAAATTATAAAAAAATCACACAAAGATAATTTAAAATTTAGATTTAAAAAATCTATATTATTATACTAAATAAATTTTTTTAAGGATTTCAAAATTAATTAAAAATTATTTTTGAAAAGCATGACTATATTGTCTTTTATAAAAATATAGTTTTTCAAAAAATATTTATTATTATTTAATATGGTTATAATTATATTTATAATCAATATATAACCATTGATCTAATTTTATACAAGTTTAAATCATCTAATTTTCATAATTTTGTTTTTAATATTCATACCATCTAACTTAACAGCTATGTAATAATGTTCATGTTTAAATAAAAATATTTTAATACAATATCATGTTTCATTTAAACCTGGTGTTTTTTGCATCCCATGATATTAAAGATATTGCATTTATTTAAAAATAAATATATCACAATTTCTCAAGTTGTTATATTGTCTTTAAATATTTTTTTCTTGTCATATATGTTATAGAATATGATTTCCCTCTTTTAAAAACATTAGGCGGTACATTTTACCCATTAAAATAAATTACTTCATCATAAGTTAATCTTTAAATCGGTAATCAAGGGTTTACATTTGAAAATACCTTTCTTTAAATATCACATAATGAGGATTGTTAATAAAATATCCTCTTGATAAGAGATATGAGAATCACAATGGTCGTCTATGATAACACATTACTAGGTTTCTATGTAGAGGAACATTGGTGGGAAGTGAAAATATAAATTTAGAAGAAAAGCATAAATAATTATAGAGAGTGTTAAAGATATTTGATCACAATAAATAGAGTGATTAATGGAAAGTTAAGTACCTAATTACCATAAATTTCTGATGAGTTAAATGACCATTTTATTCATCAAATATAAATTTTATAGGATAACATTTGTTTTCCAATATCATTTTCTTAATGTTGATGAATTTTTTAATATTATGATAGATAACACTAGAAAATATAATTACTTATTATTTTTAAAACCATTATTTCCACATTTGGTGGTAATTAATTTCTTACTATAAGAAATAAATATCCAAGATGAATTTTTTTATACCTTAATCACTAAAATGAACTCCTAAAAATCATAAAATCCAAAAAATAAAGACAAGTTATTCCTCCAATCATTACAAAAACAAATATGGTTAAAAACTCTATCCAATTTTATACATTAACCACTAAAATATCACTAGTAACTCCCAAAATTCACCTTAATCCATTTCATAAATAGTAAACCATAAGGCTCATGGAAAATATTTCTAACCAAATTTATATAGAAGTTCACTAAATAAATATTATATTCCCCTAACATTATAATGTGGTTCTTAATGTCACATTCAAAATGTTTGAATACCTTGATCTCTATAAAATCTTAATGAAAACAAGCATGCTTTTAAAAATAAAATCTCAAATTATCATATATATTCTATAAATCCAAACATATAGTAAACTCCATAAAAGTTTAAAAACTACCATCAAATCACTACCTAATTTTAATTTTACCAATACTATCCCATAAATATCTCTTTATCAATATTATCTCAAAATTGATCATGTGTTAAGAGTTATAATCCCTCAATAATGTGGTACTAAAAAATATCAACTTGCCACTAAAATACTTTTCCTGGTCATCGATACCATTCAATATATGCTCTCAAATCCATAATTAAAAAAGTACATTAGTGAAATCTATATGCATTTCATAATTATTATAACTACAATTAAATTGATAAAATACTCATATAATATTATAATTGAATCAAAAAACAAGAAGATTAATAATTCCACATTATTCTTAAACCATCAAATATGATTCATCATCCTTTTTCTGAATACATCCATCCATTCATATTCCATTTTTAGTATAATCATAATCACTAACAAAACCATTACTCATACAAATATGCTGATTATCTTCATGAGAATTTCCAATAAGACATAGATTTTCATAATTCTCATACTATCCACATTTAAAATATTCATCTGTTGATAATACCTTAGGGAAAAAATTATTCCCATAAATTAAATTAACCAAAATTTTCATTTTTATTCAAAATTTACTTTCTTTGTAATCTTAATTTCCACTCATAATTCATTTTCTTGTTCCTTTGAGACACTCTCCAGGGTGTCACCTTCTATAATTCTGATATGATTTAAATCTATTCTTCTTTCCTCAATATTCTCCACTACAAATGATCTAAATAGAACCCATAATTCTATTAATTGGTGATTCCAATATTTGGTTAGGGTGCAAGTTATTAATAATATATTGTGATAACTTATTAGGAATAATCAAAATATATTTCCCCCCACTCATCATACAATTGTTTTGTCATCGTCTCGTTGTCTATCACATTCAATGTTAACCCATTTCCTTCTTGTTCAATCCATTAACTAAAACCAAAAAGTTTCGTGTGTGAAACACTAATTATAGTGGTAAATCACATAGTTTTGAAGAATCATTTAAAGGATTTCTAAATCATTACACCTTATTTTTAGTCAATGACACCTTAGGTATGACCTTGTTAAATTATATCTTTCATCTATTTAAATACTTCATGATGATTTATAAATAAAATGTGAATTATCCCAAGATTTTACCACAAGTGTGTCAAACCAAGTGCATATTAAAGCCCATTATCATCTATTATGTAATTATTGAGTCATGTCTAACTTTACTCTTTTAGATTTATTAACCCTAGGTACTTTAATTTCAAAACAACATATAGTTGTAGTATCAAGTTAGGGGTTTATTTCTATGAAAATACACATAATATCTACATTACCAAACTTTTATGTTGTTCTTATATATACCCCCAATATATACCATAGGTTTATATTACTTAATATATGTTTCTTAAATCTAGTTTCAATGGTTTCTATAAAACATTCTCTGATGCTAACTGTAAGGACCTTGACCCTAGAATTCTAGAGCTAGTGGTTACTCTATTACATAGTCATAAGATAAAAGGAATCTTGTACTGAAGGATTTAATATTTTAATAGTAATTTAAAACTAGACAAGTATGTGAAATTTATATTAAAAAATAAAAAATAAAATGAACAAAGTGTTTTCTATGATAACATCATCATTACTCATAGTGTATCCCTGCATATCAATTACAAAACACTTATTAGTATCATAGGAAAAATAAAATATTAGGGGTGAAATCAAATTATCCATAAAGGTAATTATTCAATGAAATATATCATGAATAAATAATTATAATCAATATGGAAAGGTATATAACTAAAATACATTCTATTTAATTGATAAATTGGGCATAATATGGAAGAAATAAATGATGGTGAAATAAAGATATATAAATAACCACATAATATTTAAACATATCCAGGGATATTATAAATAATTGAATAATCACATGGAAATAAATAACTAATATTATAATGAGTAAATTAATAATGTATAACATCTAAACCATACATTCAAGACCTTTAAATAAAGATTTAAATCTATGGGTATAAGACTGTAAAATTTGGCCAACTAATTTGTCTCATGAGGCATATAGATGCATCAAGGGTTTATCAATGGTTGTACCCCACCCATAAACTATTATGTCTAATTAGTTATTCATATTAATCTTTTGAAATATAATCCACATAAAATTTCTTATGGAAAAACTGACAAAAAAATATTAATACTTACCCCAATAAGAAAACATAATCATAAACCATATAGAATAATACAGTTAATTGTAATAAAATTATACATACTCCATAAAATAAATCATTAAACGTAAAAATAAATAATTATGATAATATAAATCCAAAAAATCTCCAGTGTATCATAATTACAAGAAAGTGTTAATCAATGAATAAAAATAGTATAAAAATTCCATTTATGGCCCCTTTCTCTCCCGCGAGATGCGCTCCCCTCTTTCTACGGTTTCTTTTTTTTTGTTGAGGTAGCGGTGATGGTAATTCATCCAGTTCCTCCTCATGTGACGCAGCAGATGCGGATCCTCTTCATGTGAAGTTGTAGACAAGGTGCATTGTCCGTTGACTCTGACTCCCCACCTTCGTGCGGCTTCA
Source organism: Viscum album (assembly GCA_963277665.1). NCBI lineage: Eukaryota > Viridiplantae > Streptophyta > Magnoliopsida > Santalales > Viscaceae > Viscum > Viscum album. Next base: position 1,325,313,434 of record OY728128.1, read on the forward strand.
TCTGGCTCCTTTGCGCACCGCTATCCGCAGGACCTCTATCCCTCATAGATCCCGCCACCGCTTGGCCGTTGTCTCACTTCGACTCTCCCAAACCCTATCGCGTGTGGTCGGGATCTTTTTCGGTGAAGCAACCCAATGTATTTTCGGGATTTCTGTCGGCGAAACACCACCCTTCACGATGTGGTGTTTCAGATCTTTACATACCGACTCTTTCGGTGTTTTTCTTGAAGGTATATTGTTTATATTGGGGCTTGATTCGGTGCGGTTCCGATTTTGTGCTTGTGATTCTTCCCCTTCCTGCATGATTTCCTGGTGTTTTTGAGGCAGGGGAATTGTTTGTTTTCCATTGTTAGTATGCATATGAGGATGGTAGATGTAGGAATTCTTGGTACCGATGATGTCCTCTCTTCATCAGTTCTGATTTTTGGTTTTCTTCGGGGTCAGAACAGGAAGGGTCAACGTCCTCTCCCGGGTCAATACGAGGTCATAGAAGGCGACCTCAGGAAAGCTCGGCGATTGAGCAAATTCCTCGCATGTTCTCCCATGTTTCTCTATTTGGTCATTTGGGGTTCTATTTTTCTATTCTAGGGTCTGATAACTTCATTTTATGATTCTTCTCTACTCTTCTGGCCTTTCCCTTTAGGCTCACCCCCACTTTGGGTTAGTTCTAAGGTTTATTTGGAAAATTGAGCTGGTGTTGGAGTATCTAATGATGATGTTTCTGATCATGGAGGATCTTGAGTTTGGTTCTCACTTATCCCCAAAGTGATCTCTCGCATGTTTTTGTGGTGTTTTTTATGGGTTTGGTCCTGAAAGGGTTCTTTGTCAATCCCTTTAATGGTTACTTGTCATGATACATTTTTTCTCACTTAGACTCAAAGTGATTTGTATGGTGGGTTCTCACTTAACCAAAAAGTGTTTTAGAAATCAAAAAAAATGAATTTTGAGTCAGTATAAAAATTTCATTAAAAACAATCTTTAGGAAAATATCGTTTTCATTTTGAAAATAAAATTTAAAAACATAATGTTCACTAAAAAATAAAAAAAAATTACTTTGAAAATGTCGATTAAAAACATTTAAAATAATATTTAATATTTTTATTGGTCATGATGGTGGAAACTTTGTTTATTATATACATGTTAAAACAAAGATTCTTTTAACATTTTTGGTAAAATACAAAAAATCCTATTTTTGAAAACTATTTGATGATTAAATTCAAAAAAATTAAAAAATTAAAAGGGGTAAAATTTTCATTAATAAGTCATTTTAAAATTTTTAAAATAATTTTTTATTACATTTTTAGAAATCAATTATTTTTATGAAAATGGATTTTTGAGCGAAGAGATAAATAATGTCAGATTTTATTAAAAAAAATTCCAAATACTTTTAAGTACGAAAGAGTGGCCAAATGATAATATTACTTACAAAAATAATTAATAACCATAGGAGAGTAAACTATATTTATTTTAAGTTATATATATCAAATAATTCTTCAAATTTATACTTAAAAAACAATCCTGAATAATGATGAGATTGTGAAATAAAACCTTACCAGTTTGGTAACTTTTGAATCATATACCCCATAAAATAAATAACATTAATTGAAACATTAAATAACATATAAAGAAATATATTAATGATAAAAAATATCAAAAGGGTAATTATATACACCTCGTAAGGAATAAGTGGTGAATATGGCATATGTCTCATGAAAGTAAAAGTGGGATGAAAAATGCTTACCTCAGGTTCACTTTCCTTTGAATATGTATAAACCAATTTTATAATAAATATTAGTTTATTATAAATAAATTAAAAAACCATACTCATATATATCAAATCATATATGATTTACTTATAATCTTTTATCACCCGTTTATTATCAATTCTTTGTTAAAATCAATGTTTCGAGTGATAATTTCTTCGTTTTTCATGTAAGTTTTTGTTTGCAAATTTTGATTCATTTAAAATGATTACAGTTAAATCATATAAATAATTTTAAAGATAATATAAATATAATATATGTTTATTTCATATATATTTATATTAATCTATTAAATTTACAGATAGAAAATGGATTACATCATTCATTGTGTCCTTAGGTCATACATACGCCTGAATGTTGTTCCCTTTTTTCTCGACGGATAAAATGAAAGTAAATTAAAAATTAATTCATATTTATATAATAATAATTATTTCAAATTTATAATTAATTTTAATCATATAAATACTTATTACCATCAAATTAAAAATATAATGAAAAACAATTCACATTGTTATATAGAGGGTGTAGTCCACATGTACGCATGAGCGACATTATTGTTTTCTAACAGATTTGAGGTAAAAATTTAGATTTGATATTATATTTCAAGAATTATGATTAAATAATAAATATCACATATATTCATTAAATTTAACCTCACTACCCTTTGTGTAATTCATAAGAAAAAAACAAGTCACATCAATTCTATTAGTGGTAGTCCGCCATACGGACGAGCGACATTATCATATTTCCTACATAATAGAGGGTAAGAAGGTATATATGGTATAATAATTATATAATTATAATAATTTATTAAATATAATATAAATATTTTACATAAATTATTATATAAATCCTTGAATTGTGGTGATTGAAAATGAATTACATCTATTCATGAGGTGATGGTCCTCCGCACACATAATCGATAGGTTCATTTCCCAATTGATGGGATTAAAAAATGATATAGGTTATGAAATTGACATAGTGAAATATAATAATATGTAAGGTACTGTAATTATTATATTAACTTAGTTGAATTGCTTTTATGGGGGTGGACTAAGAATGAAAACAAATATGTATGTTTATGAATTTTACCTCTTATTCAGATATCCTCTTTAGGTTTATAATTAAATCCTTTATATGAGGGATTTATAATCCAAATAAGGTACCTAGTATATGGTTAGGTATTCAAGGAAGTTATATGGTCAAGTAATTTAGAATTAAAATGGTTATGTATGTCTGATGAGGGGAATAGCGGGGGTCGCCTTTTATAAGTGGGGGAGAGGACACACATGGATTTTTTGAAAAGATAAAGTGAAACCTACATTGTTTAATTAAAATATACTCAAAAATGGTTCATTATCTATATCTAACTTTTATGAGGTATATATATGTAAATAAAATATATTTTGGATAAGTTTAAGATCATTTTAACCCTTCTATTCTTAGTTTTAATTCCAAGTAAACCAATTTTTACCTTAACTATGATAATTAATTTTTATTTTTTTCACTATTAATTAAGGTAAAAATTAATTTGGACTTATTAGATAATATAAATTATTTTTATTCCAAATAAAAAATCCATTTTCCCAGATTTAATTCAAAAAATTTGTAGAATTTAATTTAAAATTAAACTATTGGCATGATGAAAGAGTGGTTTTCCAAACCGAAAATTATCATTTGTATAGAATGTTTTATATCAAAATTCAATATTAAAGTTTTTAAAATGAAAAAAATTAGTTAAATTTTAATATAATTGAACTAATTGTACTCGAAAACTAATTTAATATATAATATAACTTTTTAAATAATGTAAATGAATAGGCAGATTTCAATAAAAATCAATATTTTCAATATTCAAAATAAATTATTATTTTTAGAACATTCTCAAATAATAACCATATGATAATTTTGAAATATATATTTCAAAATTTATATTTAGTTTTTCAAATATATTTTATAAATTTATTAAAATTTATTTTTAATTTGTGTGTCGAAATTGCGACTAGGTTGCCTTTTAGAACAATACTGTTTTTCAAAAAAAATATTTTTAAATGGGTATTATTTATTTCTAATAAATATATAACCATTAAATATATTTTATTCCAATTTAAAACATGTAATTATAATAATGTATTTAGTACTATTCATACCCATCAAATTAACAGCTGAGTTATAATGGCGATGTTTAAATAATAATATTTTAATATGGTATCATGTTTCATTCAAACCTAGTGTTTTGAGCATCACAAGATATTGAGGGGAATAATTTTATTTAAAAATATATATAAAAAACTATTGAGGTGTCATATTCTCCTCTAATATTTGTGTTTCGTTTCATATACACTATTTAATATGATTTTCTTCTATTATAATATTAGGGTGTTATAATGTATATCGAATCTTAACTATTTTAATGTCAAATATAAATTTTTATTAACCATAAAATTAATGAAATGCCATAATTTATCCAAAAAATATTTATTTTAATGTTTTTAAATTCAATCTCTATATTTTTTCAAAAGTTTACATAAGCACTATGTCATCATTACATAAGCATTTAATATAATTATACCATCATAAAGAATTAAAAATAAGTTATCATAATAAAAATAATTTTATATCTTAAAATTAACATTTTATATACATTTATAACTTTATTTAATACTCATAACATCATATAATAGAAATTAAAATCTATATAATGGCATTACATATATTTCCTTTACATAAAAAAGTATAAATGTTATAACAAAATGATAATGTCTTGAAATTCCAATATTTTCCAATAAATGATGTTTATGGTAAAAAAACTCATAATATAGGATAAATTCAAGTTATATAAATATTTTATATCCCTCTAAAATAGTTTTAACCATGTATTGCTTGTTTTTTCCTTTTAGAGGTGATAAATCATCACCCTAGTTACTATTCTTAATGGGAAAACATAAAAGGGTTCTATTTTAAAAATTTCAACCTCATATTTAAAAATATTTAATCAATTTATCAATTTTAATTCCAATAATTTTAGAAAAAAAATTATTATAAATATGTAAAATTCAATGAAAAACAATTATTATAAAAATGTGATGTTAAGCCTAAAAATGAAATTATAGAAAAATCAAGTACAATTTTAGTAATAATGTAATTAATTGAATAATTTATAATTAAAGAATAATTATTTTACATTAATATCAAATTGAAAGCATTATGTGGCATTTAAATTACTTGATTTAATGAAAATAAATGATAGTTTTATGAAAAATAGTATTTTTTCACTGTTAAATTCAAAAATAAATATTTTTAGAAAAACTCAAAAATTAATGCTAAGATAATATTGAAAATATGATTTAAATAATGATATTAATTTTGTAAATTAAAATTTCGTAAAATGGTTGAAATTAATAATAATTTCAATTCATATAATGGAATAAAAACATTTTTTGATGAAAATATATTTTTTAAGCATATAATGACTTTACTAAAAATTGAGAAATTATTTACTATATGATAATCAATACATTTTCATTATATAATACCTTCAGAAATATTTTTAATTATGTGTTAATTACTGTTTATACATTTAAATTTAACAGCTATGTTATAATGGTCATATTTAAATATTAATATTTTTATAGTATAGCCTAAATTGTTTAAAGATAGTTGTTATGTATTAATAAATCTATCGAGCATAATATTCTTGTAAAATTACTTTTTGGGGATTTATATTTACCACTATTTTTGAATATGTTACCTTATAAGTTTAGGTTGCATAATTCCATAAATGTTCACTTCTATAGTGCATTGTAGAATAGTTCTCAAATTTCCAAACTCTGATACTACAAAATCTAAAAAAAGTGAAATAAAAAAATCATTACGTACTAGTGAAATTGTCGGTGTCATTATCTGGGTACATGAATAGTATCATGTTAAATAATAATAAATACATATTTTTATTAAAAAAATTGTGGTGAATCATTTGATAATTGATAGTTCATGTTCATTCTACTGATATAGTTGTTCTTACTAAATGGAAATCTATATATATTATTATGTTCTCATAATATAGTGGTATTTTAAACTTAGATGCAATGCAATATAAAAACAAAGTATTCACACCATTTTAGTTATAAATGTTTTTATAAACAATATAATTATATATTAGATGTAGAAACCTTCACTGAAAAAAAAACCCAACATGTGTTATATCTCACCTTGGGAGTTCAAAAGAACATAATGATTTTCAGTATATATTAATAATTATAACATTACACAATCTATTAAAATAAAAAACATTTGTTATCATAAACCATTATAGTGAAATATATAGTTATAGTAACTTATTAATTTATATTGTTTCCATGATAGAAAATTTTAATATTTATTTTCCAATTTCCACACCAAGTGATAGGATAAATGATCTATTATAGGTTTAAAAAGTGTTTTTGTAATTATTAGCCCATAAATATTCAATATATATTAAAATAAAAAATATTTTTCTTATGAATATATTTTCCCTTAATAAATAATTCCATTAAAATATCTAGGAATCATTCTTGTTAAAGTTGTATATTATTATTATGAAATTTATTGAAATAAAATACCTTTAATAACTAAAAATTATTTTATAGGTTGTATAGTAGGGAAATGTAGATTGTTTTAAATAATGTTTTGGTAAACCATTCAATTAATATTGTTTCTCCTGTATGAATTGACACTTTTTTTATCAACAATAGGATTATATACATCAAAATATTTATATATGGAAAAGTTTACCAAAAAAATCATTCAAAATATTGATTTCAATATTATTACATTCATTTATTACACCCCATGATACTTAATTAAAATTTTAAATAAAAACATATTGATTTTTAAAATTTTATTTTTCATATAATATGAACTTATATAGATTTGTTCAACTTTTCCTAACAATAAATGATGTCATCAATATAAATATTTTAAAGTATATTCTCATTTAAATAAATTTTTTAATATATTTATTTACCAAAATTATATTTTTGAAATACTCAATACTCAAAAATGTCTTCAACCTAGTTAACCATATTTACTGAAATTATTTTACCCTATATAATGGGTTATTCAAATTATATACCAATAAATAATCATTTTAATGAATAAAATATATATATATGACACATAAATCAAATTTTTCTTATTAATTTAGAATTTTAGATTTCGAATCCATTTGGGATACATTACGACCATAAATATAAATTATAAAAATAAAATTTAAATTTTTTTAAATATATATATATATATATATTATGAAATTTATCATAAATAATGACTCAATCTATTTGAGACTGACTATTTGAAATAGTAAATTATATATTAATGGTGATAAAATCATTACCATAAAAATTCCACTATGTTCTTCTAAAATTAATTATATTTGGTCTAATGTAAAGTTTCCTTCTATAGATTTTATTAATTTGTATCACCTCTCCATGCATATATTCATGTAATATTTTATGGGTGAATTATTCCTCAAGAAAATTAGGATCTAAATATATTTTTTCTATGAAAATAAACCATTTTAACCAATATTTAAGAACTTTTGGATCTTTTGGGCCCCTTAGAGCATTTTTTTTCATTAGTTACACATCATTTTTATTAATTTTAAAACTTTTTTAATCCAAATTTTTTTGTAGAAAAAATATTATTTATACAGTATTACTTATATTAACCCTCATTTAGTCATTATCATCAATAACCGCATTCATGGGAACATTATTATATTAATATTAAATTTTCACAATAAAAAGTAAAAAATCAATTTCAATTTCATGTCATAGAATATAAAATCTATTATTTATGTTCATAAATTGAGAAAAATCCTATATGTTATCTCCTTGAAAAAATAAAAAATTAAAATCCTTTTATAATAATCAAAGAAAATATTCCTTTTATTTTCTTATTTTTCAGATGATGTTACATAGAAAATTATGTTTAATGGTGGACATTAATGAAATTTTTCCTCAAGGAAATTAGTTTTTAAATTACATATATACGTCAACAACCATAAACAAATATCCATGATTTTATATATATAATTATTTATTTATTTATTTGTAGTACATTATTTGGACCATGGATTTAATAATTTTTTTCATCCACTATGATGCTCTCTTTTTTGTTTCATTTTTGGGAAAGATATATAAATAGCCATTTATTTTTAACAATATGATAAATTTATAAAAGTAAAATTTAAGGGTTTTACAAAACATTAAAAAATGATTCTACTATTTTCACCCACTTATTCTATAGATTTATAGAATTAACATACATAGATATTACATATTTCTAGATAAATATTCAGTACATTACAAAAATAGATGCTCAATAACTGTAATAGTATAGTTCTTTTGGAAACATGGAATTATAATATTCTTACTTGGTGAAATATGTTCAACATATCCCATAAAGATCTTACCATTCCGTAATATTCAAAACCATACCCTACTTAAAAGCATTATTCATAACATGGGTAAGGTAAAAATAATAAATGGCGAGCTCAAATTCTCAGCATGGGTAAACAAAAAAGATACAAAGCATGACATAAGCATAAGGGTACAAGAATATGAAAATAACATTCAAAAACCATACCCATCACATCAAAGATAATAAAAATGTATTATCGTATAAATATTGGTTGTTCAAAAGATTTGTATCATAAGGTAATCAAAAAAACATTGTTTCATGATAGAATAGCATGACCACAATACATATATTTGTGGCATATATAAGTATATGAAATCATTCTCTATAAGTCACATCGCATTGCCAAAACTTATCAGGTCACTTAATGGGGGATACATCTACTTGGCGGGACACACCACCATCCCCATTTACACACCATTATTTATAGTGTAATAGGTTCACTTTAAATTGTCTTAATGGTAAAAGTTCCTTATTGTACCAGGTTCACTCTCACTTTTATCCATGCATTACTTTATAGATTTTACTCATTGTTCCATTACGATATTAATATTCGAGGTTAAAACCCTTTTTTATCCATTTCTATCTCATGAGATATATAAATATTTACCAAATTCAATAGATAGATATATAGGTCCAATCAGAAACATAATTAAATCATACATATCTATTCCACAAGATCATAAACATTAATCGTATCATAACCCTTAAAATAAAATGGGTATCATAAACATTTCAACAAATTAATATCTATGGAAAAACAACATGTTTTATAATAACTTCATCATATCATAAACCAGGAAAATAAATGTGTTTTATAAGTGTTTTATCATTGTATAATACATGGATGATAAACGAGTTTCATAAACAACTTATCATATTAAACATAAAACAATCAAAGAAATAATTAAAATTGTGTACATAGTACATATCCCAATTAATGTATAGACTATATCAAAGGATGTCATCATAGTTGGAGAATGATTTTGAAATATCACTTGGAAAATTTCTTAAGGAAACATACCTTTCATAGAAACTCATATTTATAAAAAAAATTGAAAAACATTTTATTTAAAATAACATTAGAAACTTATAAAGATGTCATTGAAAATTACGTTAAAACATTTATTGAATAAAATATACTTTCTACTTTGAAAATAATATTATAAAATGGAAATACTTTTAAAATCTATTTTATTTTAAAATAAACTTTAAAAATTATATAATATATTTTGAAAACTATTTAAAATACTTTTAAAACAAAAAAAAAACAACTTTGAAATCATTTAAAATTTTACCTTTGAAAACTTAAAAAGGTAGCCTTTAAAATCAATAAAATAAATTTGTAAAAATAAATTCCTTTTCAAATCCATTTATTTTAAAATAAACTTTTGAAAACTAATAATGTAATATTTGAAAATCATTTAAAATTCTTTTTAAATGTAAAAAAAATTAAATCCATTTCTTTGAAAATAGCTTTGAAATCTTATAAAGGAAGCATTAAAATTCATTTAAAAAAATTTTTAATACATTAAAAAATTAAATACCTTTACTTGAAAATGGAATTGAAACAGAAATTATAAAAAATTATAAAATAAGGTTTTTTAATCAAACTGAATTCTGACCGGATAGAGAAATAAAGTCATATTTTCTTTAAGACATTTTCATAATTATCTTAAGTACCAAATAGTGTAAAATGGTACCATTACTTGAAGATATCATGAATAACTAGATTATAATAAGATTAATTTTGTTTATTGATATATGGATCATAATATTTCATCAACGGATGTATAAACATAAATAATCCTGATAAACGATGAGATTGTAGAAATTAACTCTTACCATATCGGTAGCATTACATCATAATCCACATAAAATAATAAAATTAAAAGAATATTAAAATATAATTAAAATTAGTATATTAATGATAAAACTTATCAAACAGTAAGTATATACACCTCATAAAATAATATATATCCATAACATAACATGTGTCTCATAGTAGGGAAAATTAGACCAAATTCTCATTTTGATTTGGTAACATTTGAACAGTAAAACACATGAAAGATATATCCTAAAATGGATATTTAAATACCATTTAATTTTATTATAACAATAATAAAATACTTTTATGGACATTATATTCACCATATATAATAAATAGGCGATGAATATATCACGTGTCTTACAAAAGTAAAAAGTGTGATAGAAACCCATTACTACTTGAGAAAATTTTGAATAATGGGATCCATGAAATAATAACATAAATTTATACTTTTAATATCATAAAATAAATAAAATTAAGGATATAATATCTCATACGGAATTATATAAACCACACAAAATAAATGAGGGGTGATTATGGCATAAGTCTCCATGAAATAAAAGTGAGACTGGAAATCTCCTTACCTTAAATCTTGACTTTCATTGTAATCATTAAATACTCCTCTATAATATATATATTTTTATTATAAATATATTAAATAATGATATTTATTTATATCATACCATATATTATTTTCATATGACCTTTTATTACCCATTTATTTACAATTTCATGTTAAAGTTGTGTTTTGGGTAATAAATGCTTTGTTTTTCATATATGTTTTGATTTGTTATATTTATGGTACTCTTACATTAATCATGACTTAATAATATCCATAATTATAACCATGATATAAATATAATAATATATTCAATATATATGTTTTTATAATAATCTATAAAATATAGAAATTTGAAATGAAATACATCGTTCATGGAGACGGTAGGTGGTACATACGCATGAATGTTGTTTTCATTTCATTTTCAAATTGAAAGAAAAAAATTATATGAGATATTATCATTATATATTATTATTTAGGACATATATATCACATTTTTTTATTAAATACATATTTAATTCTTTCCATGTAATGTCTAAACAAATCACATCGCTTTACAAGGAGGTACTTTGTTGTATACACAAACAACGTTATCGTATTCCCAGAAAATAGAAAGAATGAATGTATGTGCGATATAAAAATTACAGAATAATAATAAAATAATAATTATCATAAATATCATATATAAATAAAAATTATATTATTATTATTTCCAACCATGATATGTGGTAATGAAAAAAAGGCTTCGGTCCATGAGGCGGTAGTTTGTCCTACATGAATAATGATTTTGTAACACATTTGATGGAACTGTGCATAATTTTAGGTAATAACCTTACCATAAAAATAGATAATTATATTTAAAATATTTATTTTATGGAATAATAAAGATATAAAAAAATTATGGGTTTTGATAAAGAAAAAATGTTCAATGATGAACGTTGCCTCTTCTTCAGGTATCTCGTTTTGATTTTCACCAAAGAACTTCCATGGTTAGATTTCTTCCAAAATTATGGATTATAGGATACATTTAGGGATTTTTATAAGTGACTTGGTCTGTTATTATGTAATAAAATATGTTTTTAAGGTTTTAAAATAGTATGAGAGGTGGTGACCTTGTATAAATGAGGGAGAGGACACACTTTACACTTTTAAAAAGAATGATATTTGTACCCAAGCTTCTACCCAAAAAGGATTGAATAATGTACTAAATTTGATAAACTATGGTTTGAGTTCTAAATATGTTCATATAATTCATGTTTTTAAGGTTTATATGTCATTTTCCACTTATGTTTAAATTTTACACCATTGGTAAACTCGTTTTTCTATTAATCATCATGATTAATTTTAACTATTTTCACTAAAAATTTCGGTAAAATAATAATTTGGTCTTATTTTACATTATAAATTATACTTATTCAAAATATGGAATTCATTTTTCCAAATTATATTCACATAATTTTCAGAATTTAATTTAAAATTAACATCGTTAACATGATGATAAATCGGGGTTTTAAAGTGAAAATGTTTAAAAATTTACAATGTTTGTATATCAAATTTAATTATAAAATTGATTCAAATAACCTAAATTGGATTAATATATGTATAATTTATATAATTATACTTTAAAACCAATTTAAAATATAATTTAATTGTATAAATAATTCAAACAACAAATCAATTTTCAATTAAAATTCAGTATTTTCACTACTCATCTAAAGAATAAATGTTTTCAAAAAATCCCAAAAATTTACCCTATGATATTTTTAACAATATGATTTAAAAAATAATATTTATTATTAGAAATATAATTTATAAAAGTTTCTAAAGTTATTTTTAAAATAAGTGTGTCATTAAAAGGCGGTAAAACTACCTTTTAGAAAAATACATCTTTTATACGTAAAATTGTATTTATTCTTTCAACTTGCTAAGAAAACACATAAGATAAATTTTAAAGATTTGATTGTTTATATATTATTCAAATTTATTTAAAATATTTCATCAAAAGTGGTTTTTTAAATTTATTATGATAAAATGTGTTTTTTCATAGAAAAATAGTTTTTTTTAAAGGAATTTATTTATATTAAAATAATTATTACTTTAATTTATAATTAATTCATTTAGAAAAATATTAATTTTGTAAACTTGAATAACACATATTTTAATAATTTATTTAATCTTTTTCATACTCTCCATTCGAATGGATAGGTGATAACTATAGTAATATATTAATAATATGTCATGTTTCTCTTAAACATAGTGTTATGTCTAACACAATTTAATATTGGTGTTTCATATAACACAATATAAACAAGGTATTTTGTGTAACATAAGACAAACAAAATATTTCTTGTAACTTATGAAAAAAACAGTGGTGCGTGTAGTGCAAGCTTAACTTGGAATTTTGTATAAAGAAATCATAGCTTGTTGTAGCATTTAATATAAGCCATCCAATTTATTTAAAAAATAATTCATCAAAAATCAAGGTGTAATATTACACCCCCCCCCCCTTAAAATGAATTTAGCCATCAAAATTAATCTGGTTCATAAATGGTTTAACACTTGAATGTTACATTCATAGAATCCCATATTGTAAAAATTAATTATAAAACATACTTTGAAATGGGAAATTTGGATACATAATGGTTACCTAAAGTAACTCATTACTAGGTTTCTACATAGGATAGAAAAAGGGGGGAATGAATATTTGTACATTGAATAAAAGAATAAATATTAATATAGTGATAAAGATCACTAGTAAAAAGAAATTTTGTGATCCATTGAAATTTAAAAATCAAAAAACCATAAACCAAAGTGGCATGAAAGAGTTACTTGAAATCGTTATAAATAATGATATTAGGGAAACATTTTATTTCAAGATTATTTTCCTAAAATTAAATAATATTAACAATAAGATATACTTACTTGATTTAATTCCATTTCATAAGCACAATCTCACCCTTTGATTATAGCTTGATCAATTTTAAGTTCATCTCTTACTCCAAGAAATGAAAGTGGATTTTTCATTACTAAATCACTAACAGATCATGAGATACATAAATAAGATGATAAGTCATTTTATCTATCTTTATTTATCATAACAGTAAAATGTTTACCATAGGTTATCCATTATGTGTAAATCCTTATATGGAAACATAATATATTAATATTTATAACCTCATCAGAAGTTCAACTTAAACTATTCCATGAATGGTTAACCTTGTAAACATTCTGAAAGATGAAAATCAAAAACAATTATAAAGAGGATCACTAAATATCTCAAAATCAGTTTAATATTGATCCCCCATATATTATAATGTAGCTCTTGGATGTCACATAACAAACATCTGAATACATTCAACGTGTATTCTATTGAAAAATGTAAGTAACATGAATTACAATAAATCATTATTAAAAACATGCATTCTTCCTTACTCCTTAAAACTCAAACTACTATATATATTCATTAAATCCAAAAATTTCATAAACATTATCCATGATATCATGAACCACTTTGTCAAAAAATCATTAAAATTTTTCCATGGAAATCAATATTATCCAATTTACATTATTATTATTCAATATATATTTATCAAAACTAAACACTATTTTCGCAACATCAAGAACATATTAAGGTATACATTCTATTAATCATGTGTTTTCCATAAAATATAACCATTTCATTAAATCAATTTTGTAGTTCATAATTACCATTCAATATTCTTTTAGATCCTTAATAAAAAAATTATACAGAATAATCCTTATATTTTTCAAAATTCAGACAATACAATATTTGAATTTAAATAAAAAACACTTCATCCACACTACTAAATTCTCAACCAATTAAATTACATTTTTCATCTTATTATTTAACTCTTCATTCCTTACACATGACCTTTTACGTTTCTTTATCATCAACAATATAATCATTACTCGTACCTCATTTCTTATTCCCTACACAAGATTTCACTTTAGGAAATATATTTTCATAATGACCATAATTTTTAGAATTAAATAATTAAAAAAATAAATGATATCTTAGAGAGGCCAATATTTTTATCCATTATGCTAATTTAACTTTTTATTTTCCCTTTATAGTTACTTTATTAGTATCCTTCTTTTCCATTGTCAAAAACATATCTTTGTTCCTCTAAGACATTCACATGGGGGTATCTTCACACATTATTGATGCATGGGAAACTGAATATTTATTCCTCCATGTCCCCACTACCTAAACTCTTAGTGAACTCTTTCATTATATTCATTGATAATTCTAAGAGTTAATTAAGGTATAGATTTTTAATCATTTCCCATGAAAAATGATTTGGAATAATCACAACATCCTTTACTCTAGTCATCATTCAATTTAAATTCTAATCATCAAAATATCTATTATATTCAAAGTTATCCCATTTTATTTTGGTTTCCACCTTTGATTAAAACCAGAATGTATATTGTCAAAAATACTAATCCTAGGGGAAAACTACATAATCATGAAAATCACTCATAGTATGTCTAAATCATGATAGTTAATTTTTAATATATGACACCTTAGTTTTATCATAGGTTATTCATATTCATAAAATAATTTAATCTTTAATGGTGGTTTATAAAGAGTTTATGAATTTCAAAATATTCTCCACTAGTAATATAAAACTTGGTGTGTAGAAAGGCTCATTGTCGTGCACTAGTTCTTGATTGAGTATAGATGAATATTTTGTTTTCTGGGTTTTTACCCCTAGGTAATTTTTTTACATATTCATATCCTCTTTTTTTAACACCCTATTATTTTAAATTATGTATTTTCTTCATAAATTTAACCTCTTCAATAGCTTACTATGCATAAAAATCTAAGCTTAAACCATCTCCAAGTATTATTATTTTAACACAATTGTTATCACCTAGTTGTTGGAATGGTGGGAATGAAAAACATTTAATAAATTATAGAAATATATTTTAAACATGTTTATAAAATTAATGCACTGGTTAAAAATTAATTATAAATGAAAATGAAAATTAATTGAACATAAAGGATGTGCTTCTATAAAAATAACTATTTTTATGCTGATAATGAAATTTTATCTAAATAAATTAAATTAAAATGTATTATTGAAAAATATTAATTAAATTTTATTTTTTATATTCATTACAATGTTTTAAAATTCAGTAGATATTTTTTATAGGATTTAGTTAAGAATAAATTCAATTTTAGGTATAAAAAGCTATATTTTCCCTAAAGGTGTTTTTTTCATTTTTTGATAGTGCACTTGATTTGAAAATAAATTTTAACATTTTAATAAATTATATATGATAAAATAAACAAAATTTTTCAAATTTTAATTTCCAAATTATCTTAGAATGAATTTTTGGTATTTTTTTGAAAAGTTTCATTTTTTATGAATATTAAAAAATACTGGATTTTAATTGAAAAGTAACTTTTAATCTAATTAATTTATAACATTAAAATATATTTTAAATTTTATTTAAAGTAAAATTAGATCCATTATACAGATAAAAATCTAATTTATTAAATTTTAATCAATTTCACATTTAAATTGGATAAAAAATTAAAACTTTTGAATTTATGCACTTTAAAAACATGTTTTCTCATTGTATCTGCGGGGTTAATTTTTAATCTCATTTTATCAATTATGTTGATTTAATTTATTAAAATGTATTAAATATTTTGCAACATAGGGTAGAAATTGTTTTTTAAGTTCATTTTCATTTTTAGGCATAAAAATGATATCATGGTTTAAAAAAGATTTACGACAATATGGGTAAAATAATGAAACAAGTTAAAATTTAAAGGTAAAGTCTTAAAATACCTCAATATTAAGAAATGTAATTAGTGTTTCAGATATTTATAGAGCCTAAACATCCATTAAAACATTAATTATTAACTAAATTCATGTAAATTAATTCCAATTCATTGTGGTTGGATTTAATTGTAAAATAATCATTATTTAATCACTTAAAACCCCCCCTCTTCATGTATAAATACCACCCCTCATCACCCCATTTCTACTCAAGAGAATTGAATCTACTAAAATATCTTCCAAAAATTTTACTAATCACTCTACCCACATCTAATTTATGATGGTTTTACCCAAATACCATTTTCAAGGTTTGTAATAGATCCTTCAAAGTGGTGATATTCAAGAGGTAATTTTCTCAATGCGCCTTTCTTAATTTATTTTATTCTTCTACATTCTCCTCACATAATTCATACATAAATTAATTATAACTCCATAATAATTTATATAATTTATTTTTTATATTTATAATGGAATATATAATAATCATTTCATTTCTCATATCCTATTATTCAAAGAAACAAAACTATTGTCCAAATTACGGAGGTTTATCATCCCCATGAATAATGATTTTGTTCATTTTACATTACTGACTTTGTGTATAGTCATAAAAGTATGATTATACTTAAATAATACTATAATAGAAATATTATAACCAATTTCATGTTCTGGAATGAATATATAATCATAATACTAAATAAAATAAAACTTGTTCATAATGTTCAGAAAAACCGCCAAAATAAACTAAATATTTATCATTAGAATTCAATCAAATGAATCTTCCCCATACGAGAAATAAAAATGATATTTGGTACCATTAATACATATTTAATTTAATTAATAATATTTCATTGTACTTTGGTATTTTTAATCCCATTTTTTAAGAACATCCATAATTATACACAAATGAACTGGTGACGAAACCTTTCAACGAATGCACCTAACACATTGGAAAATAAATAAATATTATTAATTAATGGGTAATTATATGTTATAAAATCATCACATAATGTTTTTTAAGTATAAATATTGGTATTTAATTTTTTATACAAGAGGATAAAGGATTTCAAATTAAAGGGAAATATGAGATAAGTGGTTTCTCCTCTCAATTTTTCTTCTATTAGATATATTCCCAATGCATCACTTATTTCTTGTGTGTGGTGTATATAATGAAATTCAATATATAATATCATGAATATCACTATCGTAATTTTATTCAATGTTTCATTTGATAATTATTACCATTATGGGGAATACCATTCAACTAATTACAAAGTGGTAAGGGAATTCTTAACCCAATTTTCATTCTTTTAGTTAATATTTTACTTCATCGATTATGACATGTTATGATTATGTGTGGGATTGATTTTTATTTTCTTATGTTTCATTTCCCCTTGAATTATGTGGATTTATAGTTAATACACTTAATCAATAAATTTTATTAATGTTAAATTCATTGATATGATATTTATAAGGGATTTTATTTTAAAAAAAATTATCATTTTAAAGTTTCCCTTAAAACTCTACATTTCTTCCATTCCCATGTTTGCATAAAATTATTTCCAAAAAAGTTACTATTCAATAATTATTTTTTAAATTCATTTTACTCATGTTTTATTTTTTTCAAAATGGTTTGAAAGAATTCTTTTTTTCTTTTCTTAACGAGGTTTATTTGTGACATTTCCAACAAAAATATGGATGTAATGTTTTACTAACTTATATAGAATTGGGATATTTTCCCTATGTCATGAATATTTAATGTTTTAAAAATATAATACAATATTATGAGGTTATTTTCAAGGAAAAGTTTTTCATTTATCATTTCAGATCTCTTTAAAAGGAAATTATTTGAAAATAAAAATGTTATTTTTCAATAATTATTTCATGTGATATTTTAAAAATTATACTACATCTATGATAACATTATTGGATGTTACTTATGATTTATTAGGGATAATTTTAAAGGAAACTCTATGATTTATTTTTATTTTTTGTTTATATTTATTATGTCTTGATGTTTATGAATCTCATTTCTTTTCCACGAGTTATGTTATGATAAAATGTTAATGAAACTCATTTATTTACATGTATTCTGATGTGATGAATGATTTATCTTCTTGTGAGACACATATATATTGTTTCTATTTCGTGATGGGTGTGACCTATATATCCCTCCTATTTATTTGGTAATTATGGATAAGTCATTATCAAAACTATTATGCAAGAACCTAATTACATGTTCACAATTGTTATGAATTAACCTGATTACATGTTCACAACTGTTCTATGTGAACCTAATTACATGTTCACAATATTACGAATTAACCTAATTAAATGTTCACAAAAATTATGCATGAAACTAATTATATATTAACAATGATGTGTTTGACCATGATTACTTCTTCACAATGTTATACATGGATTTATTTTTCATGTCTATAAGTTTATGCATGGACCTAGATTTCATATCCATAAGTTTTTGAATGGACCTAGTTTTGATGTCCATAAGGTCATGTGTGAACCAGTATTTAATGTCCATGATATTATTCATGGAACTGGTTTTATTTCCATAAGGTTATTCATGGACCTAGTTTCATGTCCTTAAGTTTATTCATGGGCTTGGTTTCAAGTCCTTAACTTAATGAGCGAACCTATGTCTATTTATACATGTTCATCATGATATAAGTTTATTTGTATGACACAATTTCATGTTTCATGAGAATACAATGCTCTTATGGATTATGTTATTTGAGTATTTTATTATTCATGTATTACGAATTTCTATGACTTATTCCATGACAAAAAATTATGATATTTGATATTATGGGTATAATTTCAAAAATAAATTGTTCACGTTCTTATATATTCATGATTATGTTATAATTGATATCTCCCTTGTTTACCCTTACTCGACATTTGAGCTCACTCTTTTCTTATTGGTATCTTCCCCATTATATAAATTAAGTTATTATGTATGACATGTCAAAAAAAATTATAGTTATGAAGGAATAACTAAGAGATGATGTAGATGTTTTATAAACCGGGTTTCTTTGTTTCAATGTTTCCAAAGGAACTAAACCCTAATAATTATTGAATGGTTTAGTTTTAATATAAATATTTATCTATTTAGATGTAATATATATGTCTGAAAAGAGTGTTTAATTATATTTATTATTAGATAAAGTTTTAATTACCCTTTGTAAACTAGTATGAGAAAACCTTAGTAAGAACCCTAAGGAAAAGACTAGGTTACAATCCAAGAATTTTGGTTAGAACCTAGGTTTAAACATAATATGTTATTCATTAAACTTTTATAAGTAATTTCCATTTATTATGTGGTTTTCACACTATTATTAGTGTTGACAAAATTATTATTTGGTTTTAGTTTATGGATAGATCTATAAATAATTGTGTTAACATTGAATATAATAGACAATTTAGTGACTATATGTTTTCTAATTGGATGATGATGGGAGAAGAATGATATTATTATTTTTCCTAAGCATATTTCATGATATTATTCAAAACATGAACCTTATTGATATTATTGATATATTAAATAATCAGAATATGGACTTTTATGGAAGTTTATGTGGTTATGAACATGGAGGAATGAATATTCAACATTCATAGGTCAAGAATGTAGTATGAAGAACCTAGAGTAATATCTCAAATAGACGGGAAAATGTTATTTGTGTTGGATCATAATGTATATTTAGATGACTAAATACAATAGGGGTAAAATTTTCATTAAAAATTTTCATTTTTTATCTTAAAAGAAACTTTTTTTAATCAGATTAAAAAAATCATATTCACAAAACCACTTATGAATTTAAACAGTGATCGAACTTGGACTTTGGGCCTGATGAAAAGAATATCATAATCAAGTTGATTCTGATATGTAATCTGTAGGACTTAAAAAAATGACTCTATATTAATAGCTTATAGAATCATATTCATTAAGTGATTGTAATGTAGTTTAATCATAAACACAATAGAAAATGAAAATCTTAATTACAATGGTTACGATTTATCACAGTAATATAAAAACATAATGATTCTATCTTAAATCATATAGAATCTTTTTCAGAGTCAAAATTTGTATCATAATCAAGATATTATGATAAATAAAATACAAATATAAAGATGAAATAAAAGTGTCACTTTATATTAAATATTGTAGAAATGAAAAACATGTTATAAAATAAGTAATACAATTGAATATAATTATTTTAACCCAAAGATAAGGGTACCTCGTAACCTTGTATAAAAGTTACTTATTTTATACTTACAAGAAATTCTGTATTTATAATACCATAGAAATACCTTGATTATATGATCAACTTTGTTGTCTACCAATTCCCAGTAGCTCTAAATATGATGATTGGATTTGCCTTGTTGTCCCCATAAGCCCTCAATCAATAAGGTTATTGGGTCCTTTGTCTTCCAATACTCAGAAAACCTCGATCATAATCACAACAACCAGATCACACAATGAAAATACAATACATTATTAAGGGGACAACTTAATAAGTTTTCCATAAGAAATACTCTCTCTAAATAAATATAAAAGTCTAAAAAAAGTTGTTCATGTATTTTACACTTTAGAAAAATGGAGAGTGAAAACTAGAAATGGGAGCTAGAGTAGCATTACACTTCTTTTCTCATCAACATAGTAGTGAGATCTTAAAATGATTGGGTATTTATAGAAAATTCTATAATGATCATCTTGGTCCTCTAACAGTCGTATTTCTTCTTATGTTTTCATAAGGAACTAAACACCTGGCACTCCAACAATCATATTATAACTAAATACACGACATCATTTTTTTTACAAATATTGTGATGAAATTCATGACATCATTTTCATTTACATCAATTGTAGTGTAAAATTTATTCCATAATTTTAGAATATATTTTTCTATATTCAGAATTTAACATTTTGTCTATCTGGTAGACTTACTTATAGTATGTCATTACAGTTATTTTTATAAGTATGAATATGATGATTCAGATTCTGATGTCAAATATGATTAAAACATTTGTCAGTATGAATAAAAATAGAAATTCTTTTAAATATTATTTGATAATTTTAATCCAATTATAATCAAATATATTCCCATTCAGATAATTGTAATGAAAATAATATATTATAATTCACTAATACTTCAAAATGAATTCTAAGTGTATTAAAAAAGTATTTTTTTTTTCTTCAAAAATAATTAAAACACTTTTGACATGAAATAATAAGTTAATTAAGTATTTAATAAATATTTTCTGATTTCTAAAATAAAAGGAATGGAAAATTTAAAAAAAATTGACTCAACAATAATCCTCTTTTGGGAAAGAACAGACCACCAGAATTAAATAGAAAATAACATTGAAAAAATATAAGCCCACTATCTTTTAGATACATTATATTCAGAAATATACTTTATATATATGTCCCCCTAAGTTTATAACTCATATGAACAAAATAGTAAATATGACTAACTCCCCCTTAGGATAAGAACCTCCCCTAAGGATCATTAATCTTTTTTTTGAAGTATATCTTCCTCTTACTTAAAACATCTTCACTTTACTTTAAATCATCCCCTTTATTATAAATTTCTCATCCTTTGGGATTTTAAAAATGTATTGGGGAAGAGTATTATAATACCTAAAAATTGTTTGGGAAACAACTATAAAAAACACAATAATAAATTAATTTATCATCTGAAATAAATGAAAAAATATTCATCCATATAAAAATTGTAACATATTAAAAATATATTTTTGTAAATTAAAAATTATTTCATTGAAAATTTGAATAAATAAAATACAACAATATTTTTAAGAAATAAATATTTCTTCAGAATAAAAGATTTATCAATTTTTTTCCACATCTTGAACTATTTCCAATCTTTTTCAAATATTTCCATAAACTCTTCCTAAGACTAGTTTTTTATTTTCTAGATCTTGTATCCTTTCCTCCAAAATCAAAACTCTTTAATATTTTTTCATTATATTTTATTCTTGAGATTAAATATTTCCTTCCAAAATATTATTATGATATTTTGGGGCTTTATCCTATCAATAAAAACACCATTATGATTATTCAAATCAATAGTATCATATTTATAGTGCATAAATCTTGAAATCTCATGAAGTAGAAACATTAATATTGTATTAAAATATAATATATCTTGATTTTTTTTCTCAGAATTAATTCTAAATTTTTAAATATATTTAACTTTTTTGCCCCTGTCTTTAGCAATAATTCTAAAAGCACTATCGGTTTCATTCAAATAATTCTATAATTTCTTAAAATTATTATCATGATGATTGATAAAATCATAAATATTATGATTCCATTTGAAAAACGTATTACAATTATTTTAGTTAGATTCAAGAGTTTCTTTAAATTCCTTGAAATCTACCTCCAACGGTATCAACCTATTTTTTAAGGCTTTCGCTGAATCTGAATCTCTATATTGATAATCACCAACTGAATCAACCTTTTTCTATAACCTTGGAAAATAAGGAATTTTTTTCTCTAATCTATTTAAATTATGATAAATTTTATCAAGACCCTGGGTTTTTTAGAGGCTAGAGAATTACTTATAGAGATCTTATCAGATTTGTTCTAATTACCCTTTTCTTTATATTCTATTTTCTCTTGATTGTTATCCACTTCCATAGATTCACTTTCTTCTTTTTATTCTTCACTTTCTTCTTATTATTCTTCATCTACATACTCTTATATTTCCTTATTTGTACTATGTTATTCTTAAATTCCTTTAATACATTTTTTTAATACATTTTAAAGGTTGGAATCCGATATTAAATCATCTTTTATAACAATAATTGATTCTTTATCAACCACAAATTATTTTCACTTATCTATAATAGTGGGAATATCATCATTGATAACTTCAAATTCATGAAATTATAGGTCAATATTCAGTGGTAAAACAATCTTCATAGAAGCATTCTCAACACTTTTCATCAACTTTTCTACCAAGGATTCTCATTTTTTCTTTTCTTCATATTCTTTTCCTTTCTATCATTTTTTAATGTATTGGAAGCTTCAATTATTAAGGCTGGAAATTTTTCTTGGCCGAGTCTGAACCGAGGTTTTCGTTCTTTTTTATCATCTTTATTTATTCTACATTCTTTCATAATTTCAACAGAAACTTTTCTTTCTTATTCTTTTTTATTTTTTTGAATAGAATCTACCATTATCTTCTTTTCAACTTTTTCAAAAAAAAATTGTTTTTGTAGTAGGTTATGCCTCTGATGTGGAAACCTATGCACTCTTGAAAACATTTTTGATTCCAAATCAAAACCACACTTTATTCTTCTAATTATATCTTCTCTGATAATCATTATCTTTTCCCAAATAGTTTTGGACTTGATTTTAATTTTGAAATGTATCATGTGCTTTTCCATCATCTTACTAATTAATTTTAGAGACATTATAATCAAATAATTAATGGAATTGGACTTGATGTTATTGAAATTCCAATGAATAAATTCAGCAAGATTAATCTTCTTCATTTTGACAAGGTAATCAAAAATGAATATATCATATACTTTGTGAAAACCTCTATCACCCTCTTTTGGAATGATAAATCCTAGAATACAAATATCTAACACTCTATGATCTAATATTAAATGAGTTACTTTTCTTGGATATTCATCTGGTGCATTCATGAATAATGACTTCCCAACTCTTTATCTTACCAAAGTTGTTTTTGAATATGATAATTTTTGATATGGGAAAAATGAATCCCCTTCATCTAAAATAATAAGAAAACCAGTGGCAGCTTTGGGATTCATCTTATAATATTTCTCAAATATATGAAAATAAATCATTTCATGTCCATCTTATTTAAAGAAACATACAGAGCCCTAAAAATTTCTAACCAAATCTAAATATATCAAATCATAATTAGGATATAACTGTTTAATAGATAAGGTTTCCCAACCTTGAAATTATATCATTATTCTCAACGAAGAATCTTACATCTCATAAAATAATATTTTAACTAACCTTTCATATAATATGAACTATTTGTTATAATATTTTGTTGAACCCGTCGTATTTGGGTCGGATATGAAAGATTAATATATAAAGAAAGAAATCAGACTTAGACATTTAAGTATAGCAGTTCCTCATAGTGAAAATATGAGAAACCCAATGTGTGACATGAGTTGGGGTCCCCTTTATATAAGTGATAGAATGTGATGGTTTAAAATACAACCTAATCTAGTCACTATGATTTCATCCCTTTGATCTTATGGTTATAATATTTCCCAAAGAAATATTTTAAAAAAAATTGATCTCTTGAGGTTTTTTTAAAAAAAATATCATATTGTGTGAATACGATGAATTTTAAAATGAATTTTTTTTCATATTTTGTTAATATGATTGAAAAATAGAAATATGGAAAAAAAATATAAATAACAAAAAACAAGAAAGATGTTAATCATAATGGAATAGTATGATGGTACTAAAGAAAAGAAGAATATATTTTGGAGTGGAATCCTAGATACAATAATTTTTTATTCTTTTTTTGGAAGATTATGAAAATTAAAATATAAAATTTTAAATGAACAAAAATAGTTTCAATATGATAGTTTTTTAAAAAATATTGATTACAAAAATAATTCATAGAGAAACCTGAATCTGAAAATATAATTACAAAAATAAATATGATTATGATAATCGGATTACAATAATCTAATTATGAATAATTTTCAAATCTAATTTTGATTAAACTCGTTCTTGTAAAACTCATTACAAATAAAATAATTGAAAAATAAAAAATTTAAAAACTAAAAGTTTTGTAAAACAACTATCATATGCACTCCCATATAAAAAAAGTACATTAATAAAAGGATCTATTTTAAACAATAATTATATATGAATTATTACTTTGCAGTGATCATTTTTATTTTTTTTAAAATTTATTCAAATATTTCAAAAGATAATGGATTATTAACAATATCAAAAATTTGTTATTCCATTCTGATGAATTGTAAAAGGTTATATCATTTTTATGTGTGATCCAAAATAAAGTGATGCCTAATATCTATATGTTTTTCATGAGAGTGATGTTAATTTTTTCACATATGGAAATGGAAAAAGTTTTATCACATAGTATTTGAGTTGTAGTGAAATGAATTCCATAATCTGTGAGTGTATGTTTCCTCCACAACACTTGATCACAACAATTTCTAGCTTCTATATATTCAAATTCAATAGTAGAAAGTGTGTCTGGATTTTTTTCATACAAGACCAAGAAAATAATGAATATCATAAAAAATAAAAAGTTTCATAAGTGCTTTTTCTATCCATTCTATATCAACAAATGTCAGCATCTAAAAAAATTAACTGAAAATGATTTCCATAATAATAGAAAATCCATAAATCCATAGTTCCCTTTAGATAAAATAATAATTTTACAACTTTTAAATGGGATTATTTTCAATTATACTGATATCTTTCTAATAATAAAATTGAAAACATTAAGTCTAGGTGACTGTCTATTAATTATAGTAAACTTCATACCATACCTCTGAAATATGTTCGATCAACCAGTTGCCCATCTTGATCAAAAAAAAGTGTATTTGATGTACTTATTGAAGTATTAATACTTTCAGTATTGTCATGTCTATAATTTTTAAGAATATATGTTTTATAATTATGATGATATATATAAGTTCCTTTTGGTTTTTTTGTAATTATAAAACTAAGAAAATATGTTAACTCCCCCATCATACTCATCTCAAACTCAGATTTCATATGATTCAGAAAAGAATGAGTTAAATATTATTGATGAGGTCCGAATATAATTCCATAAACATTAATTTTAAAAATAATATTTTTTTTAACTTTATTCGTAAAAAGGGTTGGATCAGTAGTTCCCTTAACATAATTATTTTTTAATAAAAATCGTGTTAATCTAT
Organism: Viscum album; assembly: GCA_963277665.1. Classification (NCBI taxonomy): domain Eukaryota; kingdom Viridiplantae; phylum Streptophyta; class Magnoliopsida; order Santalales; family Viscaceae; genus Viscum; species Viscum album. The sequence continues at coordinate 1,325,339,810 of OY728128.1, forward strand.
TATACTAGGCTTTAGGGTCTTGTTTAAGTCCACATAAATGTTATATAAGTTTATAAACATATTTATGATGTTTTGAATATTCAAAACTAGGGGATTTTTAACATAAAATTCCTCTGGTTCAACCCCATTAAGGAAAGAACACTTAACATCCATTTAAAAAAGGTTAAAGTTGAATAATGATTTAAAGGATAATAGAATTAATATATATTCAATTCTAGATACAGGTGTATAGGTGTATTAATTATTTATTCCCTCCTGTGGATTATGACCTTTAGAAACAAGTATTTCTTTATTTATTATAATAATTCCATTTTAATCACATTTGTCTCTGAAAACCCATTTTACTCCAATTACTAAAGTTTCTTTTGGTCTTTCAACCAACGTCCCGACATTATTCATTTTGAATTCATTTAGCTCATCTTGCATTTCTTTTATCCAATACTCGTCACCTAAATCATCATTTTTATTTTTAGATTCAGATTGGGAAAGGAAATCAAGATGTTTAATTTCATCATTCAAAGAACTTCTATCCCTAACTCATTGATTAAAATCACTAATGATAATATTATTAGGATTATTCCTAGGAAACAACTGACTTGGATTTTGTAATGTATTTTCATCAACATAAGGTATAAATTATTCTTGAGTAAATACTTCAGAGACAATTTCTTGTGCATTTTTCTTATTAGAATAATATTCTATCAATGGTTGAGGATCAGTTTTGGAAAACATATCTAAATATGTTGGTTGGTTTTGTTTAAAAACAAAAAGACTGGTTTCATAAAATTTAACATGTATTCTTTCCTCAACAGTATAAGAATTTTTATTAAAAACTCTATATGCTTTAAAAGTAGTGGAGTAACCTAGTATTATACCTTTATCAGATTTGGCTTTGAATTTGGGTAAGCTATATTTCATGTTTAGGATGAATACTTGGCATCTGAATACTCTGAAGTAGGAATCATTTGGTTTTCAGCATGCCCACAAGCAATAAAAGGGTTTATTAATAAAGGATTAAATTAAAACATGATTTATAGTATAGAATATATAACTAACCATTTCCAACCAAAAAAATTTATCAATTGATTATTCACTGAACATGGTTTCTATTATTTATTGAAGAATGTAATTTCTTATTTTAGCAGCATTGTTTTTATGAGGAGTTTAAGTGGATAGGAAGTTATGTGTAATGCCTTTATTATGAAAAAAAGTTTTAAAATATAAATTTTAAAATTATCCATCATGATCACTATAAATAGTTATCAAGGGAATATTTTTCTCATTTTTAACTTTGGCTACAACATTTTTAAAATAAAAAATGTCTTCAAGTTTATTTTCTTGGAAATAGACCCATTTATATATAGTGTAATAAAAAACTAAAAGAAATACATTGTAATTGCCTCTAATACATCCAATTTATGTAGTACTGATTAAATCCATGGGAACTAACTGTAAATAATTAGACTTCGCTAATAGATTTTAAACTTTACTTATGTTTCTTACCATATTTATAAGGATCACAAACTTTTGATGACTGAAATATAAGATCTAAAAAATCCTTGACATTTCTATTCTTAATAAACTTACATAAGATTCTAAGATCACAATGTCCTAACGTTCAATTTCATAACCAATATTGATCTTCCATTTCACTAAGTCAAGGTAAATCTTTGCCTCTAAGGTCTTATAAGTTTAGTGCGTATACATTCTCATGATAATTGGTAGAAAGAATGAATTCAACCATAAAATTTTGTACTATACATTTATCATTCCTAAAATTCACAAGGTAACATTCATCACATAATTGACTTATTCTTATAAGGTTGTTCTTATGACATTTAACAAATAATATGTTTTAAATTAAATATTTTCCAAGAAGAACAATATTATATATCCCAATAATTTCTCTTTGAGCATTATCTACAAATGTAACTTTTCCACCTTTCATCCTCATAGTATTTTCAAATAAATATTCGGCTCCCATAATATGTCTGGAACACCCAATATCCATGTACCATGTATTATTATTGTTTGTATTCTATTTTTTTTCCTAAAAACAAAAAAAATTAGGCTTTCGGAACCCAAACATTGCTGGTTTAGGAAATGTAAGAAAAAAAATTTTAGGAATCCACATTTATTTTAAAAATGGTATTTTTGGAACCCTAAGGATTTAATTTTATTTAAAGAACAATTCTTTTCCCAATGACCTCCACTTTGACATTTAGTGTGAAATGGTGCATTTTCATGAATAAATAAATTGTTACTAAAAACTGGTTTTCTATGATTATATCACATTCTTTAACTAGAACCATGTAGATGAAGTTGTTTATAGATTTTAACAAAACCCTCCTTAGTAGTATTAAAGTTTGAAAAAAAATTATTTGAAGAAAAAATTCCAAACATAAGTTTTTAACTAAATACTTATCAATATCTGTAATATTTTTTAAAATTGAGTATCTCAAAACTATTTTTCAAACAATTCTTTTCAAAAATTAATTTTTCTAAATCATAAAAAATAGTATCTTTTTAATATTTGGATTTATCAAGATATTTTGATAGATATGATATTTTATTTGTTAAAACATCAATTCTTGAATCATATTTTTCAGGTTTTTTATTATCCTTCTCAATTATTTAACATATTTTATAATTTTCATTTTCTAAAAGTTTTATAAAGAGATAAACTCCCTTATAATAAGTTAAAGTATTATCATCACTAGATGATAAGGATTCTTCATCCAAATATATAGAATTATTCTTATCAGAATAATTTTCATTTAAATTCATATTATTTAATTAATAAGATGTATTTACCTTATCCATGAAACATTAATTTTCAAATGGTATTTTGGAATATAAATTGATATTCCTCTATCGGGATTCATTATTAGAATAATCTATCCAACTTGCACCACAGGAATCATTATCTTTTGAAACATTATTTCCTTTTAAATTATAATACTTTTTTTGATTTCTATCAGTATGTATTTCCTTTCTATCTTTCATTTTGAACTTTGAAAAATTGGTTCTTATGTGTCTAGCTTTCTTATATTCATAAAAGGTTACATCAGAATCTTTCTTTTCATTCACGTTCTTATTAATTTTTTACAACTATGTTAAAAATACTTTTTACCAATAATATCATTCATATTTCTTAAAATATTAGTTATCTTTTTCTCAGAATGTTCATAATCACATGAATCTAATTAAAAAATAATATTTTTATTTTCTAACTTTACAACCTTCTTAGGAGTTTGAGCTTTTATCAGATTTGAAGTAGTAGTAAAATAAAATCTACCATTATTTTTATTTAAATTCTCAGAATCTGTTTTCAATCTATTCTCATATTGAAAAAGAGTTCTAAACTGATCACCAATAGTAACATTTGTAATATTCTTAGATTCATCAAGAGATTTTCTCTTTGATTCTCACTCATCGAGCATTATATCTATATTCTTTTCAAAAAATATTTAATCCTATAATTATTTTTCACTTATAGGTTGTAAACTATTAACAATTTTCATAAAACTTCATTATACCTTTATAAATGGTTCACCATAAGGAAATTCAAATACTTTTCAATCAGCTCTATGTATTTCTCTTCTGGTTTCAACAACTTTGGAAGTTCCAAAATGAGTAATCTCTAACTTCTTCCAAATACTGTTATCTTCTTCACAAGAAGAAATCTGAATATATATATTTCATTTAATGTAACACAAAAATGTATACATTACCTAATAATTCATTTGATACTCTTTCTTTTCCTAAATTTTAAAATTTCTAACTTCTTTTTCTGGAATTTTGTAATCACTAGTCAACGTAAAATATTATATACTCTTTTATTGATCATGAATGTCTTTATTCTTTCTCTTTAGTATTCATAATCATTACCATCAAAGATTGGTGGTCTGTAAGGATTGAGATTATCTATAGATCTGGCATTTCGTCCTTCAATATTTTAAAAATAGATACAAAAAAATCCTTTCTATAATACATGTTATTTTAACAAATGTTTATAAAGAAAAATTCTATAATAAAAATAATTCTAACTTGAAATAATAAAGAAATAAAAGAATTAATAAGTATTTAATTAGTAGAATCCCCCCATTATAAAAAATGTAAGTATCAGTAAAACATTTAATCAGATCTAATTCCAATTATTAGATCAAAATGTTTATGTAAATGAGTAAATACAAGATATGGTGAATTGTAAGTTCAAAAACATTCATTTTTAATCCTAAAAGAATATTTTTTTATTGAGGTTAAAAAATTGTATTTAAAAAACCTATTTGTATTTAAATGGTGATCGGACTTGGACCTTAGGTCTAATGAGAAGAATATCAAAATCAATTAGATTCTGATATGTAATATGTAGGTCGTGAAGAAAAACTAATTTTCTCTTAAAAACATATAGAATCATATTCAATAAGTGATGGAAACATGGTTTAATCGTAATCACAATAGAAAATGAGAATTGTAATCACAATGGCTTCCATTTATTAGAGTAATATAAAAATATTATGATTCTATCATAAATAATATAGAATCGTATTTATATTGAAAATATGTATCATATTCATGCTATCATGATAAATGAAATACAAATAAAAATATGAAATAAAAGTATCTCTTTTTATTAAATATTGTAGAAATGAAAAACTTATAATAAAATATGTAATATAATTAAATATAATTATTTTAACCTAAAGAGAAGTTTATAAAATAACCTTGGGTAAAAGTTTTCTTATTTTATAAATATAAGAATGTATACCTTTATCTTACAATAGAAATCCCTCAATATGTTGATTGGCTTTGTTGTTTGCATATTTTTACCAGCCCTCAATATGATGATTGGCTTTATCATTTTATCCCTAAAATCCTTGATCAATAAGGTGATTAGCTCCTCTATCTTCCTATACATGGAATCCATTAATCATAATCACAAAAATTGTATCACATAAATAAAATACAATATATTCTAAAGGAGACAACCTGATAAGGTTTCTTTAAGAAAGACTCCCTCTAAAATAATTTAAAAGACTGAGAACAAGTTCTTCACTCTTTTTACACTTTAGAAAAATTGATAGTTAACTCTAGAAATGTGAGATATATTAGTATCACACTTCATCTATCATCAACTTAGTAGTGAGCTCCTCAAATGAATGGGTATTTATAGGCAAGCCCCAAACTTTCATCTTGATCCTCCAACGGTAATATTTTTTTGAAATTTTCACAAGGACTTGGACACTTGGCACTCCAACAGTCATATTATAACTGAATACACGACACCATTTTTGTTTTCACATATTATAACATAATGCATGACATTGTTATGATTTAGGTCATTTATAGTTTAAAATGTATTCCATAAGGATAGAGTATGTTTTTCCTTATTCAAAATTTATCTTTTAATAAATAAGATGGATTTTATTATAGTATTTCATTATGATTATTTTTATGAGTATGAATCCAATTATACCAATTACAAAGTCAAATCTGATAATAACTTTTTTCAAGTATGAATACAAAATATGAATTATTTTAAATATGATTTGATAGGGTGAAACTAATTATTTTTTGATCTATATCCATTATGATAATTGTAATGAAAAGAATAGATTTGAACTTATAAATACTTCAAAAAAATTCTATGTGTAGTAGAAAAGTTTGTTTTCTTTTAAAAAAATTAAAACACTTTAGACATGAAAGAATTAGTTAATTATTAATTTATGAAAAAAATTGATTTCCAAAATAAAAGGAATGGAAAATTAAGGTCATAGAGTGAAAAAAAATTCAAATAGTTTGGTCTCTTATGTGTGGGGAATATATGCATTATCCAAGTCAATGTCCTGACACCAAGAATTAATATCTAGCTAGAGGATGGACCTATTACATGCCAGTATATAAAGTGTAAGGATTAAAGTATTTATGTATTTTGATTCAATAATAATTAAATAAAAGTAATTTTAAAGTATTGTGGAATAATGAAATATCTAAGGATTGGTCCACTGTGATTTTTTCTTAAGGATTTTAAAGAATTTATAGAATGGTACTAGTAACCATGAAAATTGATTGATGTTATATTTTTAGAGAGTTAATTATTAAGTAAAGGATATACCTTAATATGTTCATGATATTGGGATAATTAGAAAAAATATATGTTTTATTGAGATAAAATAAAAGGGATATTAATGATGACCTTGGAAATTTTAAGTAATATGAGGTCAATGTGGTATATTGTATCATGGATTGAGTTTGTAGAATTTTTGGATTAATGGTATAAGGAAAGAGTTAATTTTTGAAAACATGCATGTTTTCAATAAGTATTTATTAAAATTTAGGTTATTACCATGTTTCAAAATAATACATAATAATTATCTTCACATGTTTGGTGTTTGACTATTAAGTGCTACATCATGTTTTTTGGGTGATTAATGATGGTTTGTTTTTGAAAAATCACTGACCTTCATTAGAATTTTTTCTAAAAAAATTAATATTTTATAAGGGTAAACATTTTTAAAATTGTTTACATTGAAATTTGGATGTGGTTTTAGAAATTAATATATTAATTCACCATATAATGATTAATTGTTATTGAATAACCTATGTAAACCATTTTTTATGATGGTAACTAGAGACAGAAGGAATGATTTTTTATCTTATTATGGATCTTCTGGTCCACTAATTTGGCAAGAATTACACTTTTAACTACATTCTTGGGATTAAGAAATGAAGCATAAATTGATCAAGGCATAATAAAAGACTGATATTGTACTCATGCAATGAAATCAAGTAAGTATATATTCTAAAATTATTTTTCAAAAAAAAATTATCATATTATTATCATATTTTATTATATAAATGACCTTTTTAATACATATTTGGTCTATTTTTTTCATCATTAACCTTATAATGACCATGTTCTCTATCATTCTCCCTCAAAACCTGATTTTTATAATTATCTTCCATGTCTATGATTTTATATTCCAAAAATGTTCTCTAAATTAGAATCCTAGTTATATAGTGATCATCACCTTTTAATTATCCAATTTTCAATAGGTAGTTTAATTAACACCTTTTTTGATGTGGTATTCCCGCAAAGTAATGTTTCAAACATCCATCTCTTATTTTCATGTGAAATTTCAAATTTTTTAGGATGTAATTTTTTTGAAATTCTTGATCATTTCAGGATGGTAGTTTATTGATTGGCACTTCTATCGAATCACTATCAAGTTCATGATGTGATCCATGTGTCTATAATAAGTAAGTACATACATGATCTTTCAAATTTAATAAACTCATTAGTCATACTGCTGGAGAAATATATTTTTACAAAATAATACAACTCACCTACTTAATGTATTGTGGAAGAACCCCCAATTTTAGGAAGGTAAATGGGAACTTGGGGATGTGATGAGGTAGAGGTATCCTTATATCATTATATCATATTAAAGAATTTAGAGGATGAGATTAATTTTTAGGGGGTATAATGTAACATCATAATATTTTCCATTATTTAATTTTATAAATAAATTTAATCTTATCAATAGCTTACCTTTCCCAAAAAAAAACTAATCCAAAATGAACTCTAAAATATTATTATTATATCAAAACATCCATCACCTTGCCATTAGAATGGTGGGAATGAATGATATTAACTAAATTATGATATTATAGTTGACACATGTTTTTAAAATGATTCATTTGATACCAATTAATTATAAATGAAAATAAAAACCAATGGAACATAAAGGGTGTGTTCTTATAAAAAAATTATTTTTATCCTCACAATAGAATTTAATATTAATAAATTAAATTAATATCTATTAATGAAATATCATAATGAAATTTATATTTTATATATTCAATAAATTTTTTAAAATTCATCAAATTTTTTTATATGATTGAGTAAATAATAGATCTAATTTTAAGCACAAAAAGCTATATTTTCCTTAAAGGCAGTTTTCCACCTTTTGATGACACACTTGTTTTAAAAATAAATTTTGAAACATTAATGAATATTATTTGAAAAAAAACTTAATATTTTAATTATAGTTTAAAAATTATACTAGCATTATTTTTTTATTTTTCTTATAAGTTTCATTTTTGATGAATAGTGAAAAATACTGCATTTTAATTGAAAACTAACTTTTCATCTAAATAATTTATAATGATAAATTATATTTTAAATTGGTTTTAAAGGAAAATTATACTAATTTTACAGAAATAAATCCAATTTAGGTAATTGGAATAAATTTTAAAATGAAATTTGATATAAAAACATTAAAAACTTTTCATATTTTTCACTTTTAAATCCAACTTTTCCATTACATCTGTAGGATTAATTTTAAATATAATTTTACAAATTATAGGAATTGAATTTGGTAAAATGGATTCAATATTTGGAATCAAAGCATTCAAATTTGGTTATAATTTTACTTTTATTTTAAGTAATAAAAAAATTACCCTGGTAATAAAATGAGTTGTTGCGGTATTAGTAAAATAATAATATATGTTAAAACTAAAAGGTAAAGTCTTAAAATACCTTAAAATTATGGAAATTAATGTGTTTTGAGGTATATATCGACCCTATCCATAATTTAAAACATTAATTATCATCCAATTTCATTTAAATTAATTCCACCTTAATATGGTTAAATTTAATTATAAAATAATAAATATTTAATAACATAAAACCACCCCTCCTCAAGTATAAATATCACCCCTCACCACCCCATTGCTCATAAAAAGCCTTAAATATCCTAAAATATCACCCCAAAACTCTCCTCCTAACTATACCCACATTAAGGTTCTTATTTTCTCACCCAAAGACCATTTTCACGGTCTTTAAGGGGTCCTTCATGAAGGTGATATTCAAGAGGTAATTTTCTCAAAGCACCTCTCTTAATTTCATTTATTATTCTACTTTCTCCTCACCTAATTCATCTATAAGGGGATTATAACTCTAAAATAATGTATATAATTTATTTTTATGTTTCTAATTTATCATCTCATTACTATTTCATTTATCATCTATTATTATTCAAAGAAATGAAACTATTGTCAAAATTATGGCGATTTATCATCCCCGTGAATAATAATTTTGTATGTTTTCCATTTCCACCTTCATGAATGGTCATAAAAGTATCATTATAGTTAAATAATATTATAATAGATATATTATAACATATTTAATTTTTATTAACTAATATAATATTATAATATTAAATAAAACAAAACTAGTTTATGATATTTGGAAAAACAGCCAAAATAAATAAAACATTTATCATTAAAAAATTCAAATGAATCACACTCAAATAATAAACAAAAATGATACATGGGTAAATTAAAATATATTAATTTTTAATAATAATTTCTCATTCCAATTAATTAGTATTATTTCTATTTTACAAGAACATCAATAATTATACACAAATGAACTGATCATGAAAATATGAAATGAACGCACCTGAAACCATGAAAATAATGAAATATTATAAAATAATGTGTCATAATATGTTATAAATTCATCACATAAGGTATTTTAAATATTAATATATTTATTTAAAATGTTATTAACATTCTTTAAACCATTATACAAGAGGACAAAGTTCAAAAAACTAAAGGGAATTAAGAGGTAAGGGGTTTCTCGTCTCCCTTTTTCTTTTGTGAGATATATGTCGTATTCAAAAATTATTTATTATGTGTGTTTTATATAATTTTATTTGATATATATTAAATTAATATCATTATTTTATTGTTATTAAATGTTTTATTTGATAATTATTACCTTTATGAGGCATACGATTCGAATGATTATAAATTGGTAAGGTAATTATTAACCCAATTTCCCTCTTTGGGTTAACAATATACTCCATCGATTATGTCATGCTACGATTATGTGTGGGGTGAATTTTGATTATATTATATTTAATTTCCAATTTTTTAGGTGGATTTATAATTAATAAATACTATCTAATAATTTTATTAATTCTCACTTCAATGATATAATATTTATAAGGGTTTTCTTTTAAAAAAATATCTTTTTAAAGTTTCCCTTAAATTTTTATTTTTCCTCTATACCCATATTTTTCTAAAATTTTATTCAAATTATTTTTATTATTATCTTTTTATTTTTTAAATTTATTTTAATCATGTTTTAATTTTTATAAAATGGTTTGAAATGATTATTTTCATCATTTTTTTAATGAGGTTTATTTGGAATTTTTCTGACAAAAATACGAAAGAAATTTTTTTTAACTTATACGACATGACTTGATTTTTATTCTATCAAGATTATTTATTGTTTTTATATTTCCATTAATATTTGATAAGGTTATTTTAAAATAAAATTATCTCACTTATTATTGTGAGGCTCTTTAAAAAGAAATGATTTGAAAATCTAAATGTTATTTTTCAATAATTAGTTCAAGTGATCTTTCAAAAATTAAATTCCTTCTATGATAAAATTATTTGATGTTAATTAGAATTTACTTGATATATTATTAAAAGAACCTATCCTCATTTTTATTATTCTTGTTTTATGTTTATTATTGCATTATTTTTAGTAACCATGTTTCTTTTCCATGAGTTGTATTACGATAAATCGTTTATGAAACTCATTTATTTACATGGGTTCTGATATGATGAATGATTTATGTTCTTATGAAGCAAATATGTATGATTTTCATTGACTGATTTGCGTGAACTATATCTCCCTCAAATTAATTGGGTAATGATGGATAATTAATTAGTAATGATTTTATGAATGAACAAGATTACATGTTCACAAATGTTATGCGTGAACCTAATTAAATATTCACAACTATTATGTGTGAACTTGGTTACATGTTCACAATGTTATGAATTTACCTGATTAAATGTTCAAAATATTTATTCATGAACCTAATTAAATGTTCATAACAATATTATTATAACTAATTATATTTTCACAATTTTCTTCATGGACCTATCTTCCATGTCCATAAGTTTATGCATGGACCTGGATTTCATGTCCATAAGTATATGCATGGACCTGGTTTTTATATCTATAAATTTATGTGTGATCCTAGCTTTCATCTATATAATAATATGGATAGACCAGGTTTCATGTCCCCAAGGTTTTTAAGAGACATGATTTCATGTCCATAAGTTTATAAAAGGGCTTGTTTCCATGTGTTTATCTTAATGAGTGAACCTTTTTATATTTATACATGTTCACAGTGTAATAATTTTATGTGTATTCCATAATTTCTTGTTTCATGTAAATATAATTCACTTAAAAATTATTTTATTTTATTCTTTTATTATTCATGTATTATAAACTTCTATGATTTATTCCATGACTAAATATTATGATCTTTGATATGTGGGTTGTAATTTTTAAATGTCTTTTTCATATTCTTATACCCTCATACTTATGTTATGATTAATATATCCCTTTTATACCCTTACTGAGAATCTGATCTTACCCTTTTCTTATATTTATTTTCTATTCTATATGAAGGAAGGTATTATGTATGACATTTAAAAAAGTATAATATTTCTGAATGATTAATATGAAGATGATGAATATGTTTGATAAACCAATTTTTATGTTTCAATGTTTCCAAAGTAACTAAACCTATACATTTTTTTCATGGTTTATTATATGAAAAATCATATATTAATATGTAATATATATGTTTGAAAATATCTAGTATTTATACTTATATTATCTAGATAGAGATGTATTTCTAGGAAATCACACTCCTTCTTCTTTATGAAAAATCTAGTGCATTTTCCTATTCTTTGAATCATCCAAAGACTTATCATTAGATATATCCATTTACATATCCGTATAAATATACCTAGAGATCTCACTAAAGTTTTATCATTATAGTTTCCTATTTTCAACTAAAAATTTCATTTGATAACAACATTTTAAACTGATTCTTAACATATATTTATATTACATATTTCTATATTAATATTCAATACATTACAAAAACACATGCATGAGGACCGTAATAGTTTATTGCCTTGGAAAATTAGAGTAATAATATTCTTAACATGGTGAAATATATTAAACTTACCCCATAAAGATCATCCCATTTAGAACTCTTCACAATAATACCCTCCTTAAAACATTTCTTTATATCCTTGGAAAATGAAACATAAGAAAGGGTGAGTTCAAATGCTCAGTAAGGGTAGTCAAGAAAGATATGTAAGCATGAAATAACCATAAGGGTATGATAAAATTGTCATTAAAATTTAAAACCATACACTACATATCAATGATCTTAAAAATAAATCATGGAATAAATATTGGAAATTCATAAGACGTGAATCATAAGGAAATAGACAAAAACTTGTGTCATGAGAGCATAACATGGGCTTAAGACATAGATTTGTGGTATACACATAAGCATATAAAATCATTAACTATATTTCAAGGCTCATTTCCAAAACTTCTCGATGCACTTCATGGGGAATACATATAATTGGTGGGACACACCACCATCCTTAGTCATAGGAATTTCCTTATAGTAAAATGGTTTCACTCTAAACTATTAAAATAGAAAAATCCCCTTATTGTTCCAGGTTCAATCAATGTTCCATCCATTTATTAATATACCAATTTCACTCCTCATTTTAACCCTATATTACTGTATCAGGATCACTCCCTTTTACTTCCTTTTATATCTCATGATATATATAAATCATTACCCAATACATTAGAGGGAGATATAGAACTTTCCTATCACATAATTAAATCATACATATGTGTTCCACAAGATCATAAACATTCATTATATCATAACCCATGAATTAAATTAGTATCATAAAAATTTAATCATATCATAACATATGGAAAATATATAGGTTTCATAATCATTTCATAATACAATTACCCATAAAAATTAGTGGGCTTCATAAGTGATTTGTTGTGGTATAACCCATGGAAGATAAATGGGTTTCCTAAATAACTTTTCATCATAAACATAAACCGTTCCAAGAAATAATAATAATGGTTTTCATGGATAATATCTGCAATAAATATAAACTATATCAAATGATTTCATTTTACCTGTAGAGGGATTTTGAAAGATCACTTGGAACATTTATTAATTAAAAGAAACTTTCATTGGGAATCACATTCATAAAACATTTTCAAAAACTTTCTCAATGAAAATAACATTGGAAACTTATAAATAAAGCTTTTAAAATTAATTTAAATATTTTCTTGATAAAAATATTGTTTTTATCTTGAAAAAATATTTTTAAAATTTAAAACCTTTTTGAAACCCATTTTCATTGAAAATAACCATGAATACATTTAAAGGATACTATCAAACCCATTTAAAATAATTTTAAAACATAAAATACCATTTAAATAATTTTTAAAATAACCTTTGAAAAGAAAATAGAGGAATATTTGAAAATCATTTAAAAAAATTAATCATAAAACATATTTTAAATCCTTTTCCTTGAAAATAACCACTGAAAACATATAAATGAATATTTAAGTCTTTTAAAAAACTTTTTAACCAAAAATAATTTTTAAAATTATCTTCTTTGAAAATAAATTTGAATTATTTTAAAGGGGTCTTGATAATTAATTTAAAACATTTTTTAAAAATAAATAAAAATTAAAATCCTTTAACTAGAAAATAATATTAAAATATCATTTAGAAAAATTGAAAACATCTTTAGAAAACATGGGTTTTGAAGAAAACGTATTTCCAACAAGAGTGAAATAATCTCAGATTTTTTGAAAAAACATTTTCTTAATTATCTTAAGTAATAAAGAGTTTAAATGGTACTATTACTTTAAAATATCATGAATAACCATAGGAGAATAAAATTAATTATAATTATTTATAAATGTATTATAATATTTCATCAATGGAAGGATAATCATAAATAATCATGATAAATTATGATATTATAGTAATAAACTCTTACCACATTGGTAACTTTAAATAATCATCCCCATTAAATAAAAAGATAAAATTAAGATTAAAATATCATTAAAATAGGAATATTCATGATATGACATGTCAAAGGGGTGGTATATACACCACATAAAATAATATAGGTTTATTACAAAACATGTGTCTGAAAAAATTCAAATTGAGATGAAATTACCTTACAATTTATTAAATTTTTAAACATAAACCCCATGCAATAAAGATCATAAAATGGATATGTAAATAACAATAAATTTTTAATAAACTTAATAAAATAAATTCATGTGAATTATATATACCACATAGAATAAAGATGTGGGGAACATAGCATGTGTCTCACAAAAGTAAAAAAATGTGATGGAAATCCCTTACTACTTGAGAAACTTTTAAATCATGAGATCCATGAAATAATAACATAAATTTAAAAATTTAATATAATTAAATAAATTAAATTCATTATATAAAATTTCATATGGAAGTATATATATCACAATAAATAAATGAGTGGGGAACATGGCATAAGTCTCATAGAAATAAAACTGAGACTAGAAATCCTCTAACATTAAGTCTTTACTTATGTTGTACTGATTAAATACTCATGTATAATAAATATAATCTTATTATAAACCTATTACCTAACCATAGTAATTTATATCATTCCATATATAATTTTATCATGACCTTTTATTTCCTATTTATTAACAATTCTATGTTGATGTTATGTTTCAGGTAATAACCACTTTTTTATATTTTTGGATTTGTTTTTCTATGGTATTTTTAATTTAATAATGAATTAATCATATATATTATGATAAATATGATATAAATATAATATATATTCAGTATATATGTATTTATAATAATCTATAAAAGATATAAATATGAAATGAAATACATCGTTCATAGATATGGTAAGTCGTATGTGCCTATGAACGGTGTTTCTATTTTCTTAACGGATTGAGAAAAAGAAGATTATATGAGATAATATCATTCCAGAATAATTTTTATGTCATATATATCACATATTTTTTTTAAAACCATCCTTAATACATTCCATGTAAATCATGAATGAATCACATCGCTTCACAAGGCGGTAGTCCAATGTACACACGAACAACGTTATCGTATTCCCACAAAATGTAAAGCATGATGGAATGTGTGATATAAAAATAATATAATAATAATAATATCATGAATTTAATAATTATAATATATAAATATTATTTCTATCATTACTCTCAACCTTTATAGTAGGTAATAGAAAAACAAACTACCTCGATTTGCGAGGTGGTACTCCGCCATACACAAGAACGATGATTTTATAACCCATTTCATTAAAGAGTGTGTGGTTTTAGGTCATAAAATCAACACAAAAACATATTATTATGATTAATATACTGACTTTATTACATAATAATGATATAAATAAAATTAAATGGGTTTGAGGAAGAAATAAAACAAAAATGTTCATTGATGAACATTACATCTTCTTTCAGTATCACCTTTGTTTTGAACCAAAAGAATTCCTTGGTTAGATTTATACCCTAATTAAAAATTATAGGATAAATTTTGGGAAGTGGAGAATCTATTTGGTTAGTTATTTTATAAACCAATTTGTTTTCATGGTGTGAAGAGAGGAAGAGATTTGGTGTCCTTTTATAAGTGAGGGATAGTACACACATGGAATTTTTGAAAATAAAGTTAGGTTTCCCCAAATTTGTAATTAAAAAGGGATTAAATAATAAATTAAATTAGATATATGAAGTTTTAAAATATAAATATGTTTATAAAATGGTTGTTTTTCAAGTTTATATGTCATTTTTTCCTTAAGTTTAAAGATTATTATCCTACTACTCATTTTTCTTTTATTCATCATAATTAATATTATGTATTTTCACAAATCATTTCGGTCAAAAAATAAGTTGAAATTATTATAAATTAAAAACAATTATAATTAAAAATATATAAAAAAATTCCAAATTAATTTCTCATAAGTATCATAATTGAATTTAAAATTAATTTCACAGACACGACGAGAAAGTGGGGTTTTAAAGTGAAAAAAAGTTTAAAAGTTTACAAAGTTGTTATATCCAAATTCAGTATGATATTGATTCCAATGAAATAATTGGATTAATATATATATAATTTAAATAATTATACTTTAAAAAATATAAAATATAATTTAAAAATATAAATAATATGAAAAAAAGTAATTTTACAATTAAAATTCAGTATTTTTCACTATTCATCAAAAAAATAAATCTTTTCTGAAAAATCCAAAAAAAACACCCAAATATAATTTTAATGTAATTATTTAAAAATTGAAGTTTATTTTACCAAAATATAATTTATAAAACTATCAAATAAAAATTTTAAAATAATTGTGCCCTTAAAGGTTGTAAAATGACTTTTACAAAAATACATCTTTTTATGCATAAAATTAGATTTATTGTTATCTCTTATCTAGAATACACATAATATGAATTTTAAATAGTTTATTGACTATATAATATATAAATATCAGTAACATAATTTATAAAAAGTGGTTTTTTTTAATTTATTGAGATAAAAACTATTTGTGCATAGAAAAATAGTTTATCAAAAATGGAATTTCATTATTTTCAAAGAGTTCTTACATTCATTTATATTTAATTGGTTTCAAAAAAAACATTTTATACACATTAATAAATAATTTTTTTCATGATTCAATTAATATTTTTCATACCCTCTATTTCAGCATCAATTTTAAAAGTATAATAATTTTTTAATTATACGTCACATTTCTTATAAACTTAGTATTGTGTATAAAACAAGTTAAGATCAGTGTTGTGTGTATTTTAATATAAACATGGTATTGTGTGTAACACAATAAATACATAATTTTTAATATACCATAATCTAAAATCATTTTTTTAGTGATATCTTAACTTGTTTTTTCATATAAATCAAGTTTAACTAGGTGTAGTGAACAACACAAGCCATCAAAAAAAATTAATTTATTCAAAAAATAATTCATAAAACCTAGGGGGTTACATATAGACACAATCAGTTCTAGGTGGAACCAAAAATCAAATAACAATGATCATTATGGTTATCATTAATTATTATTCATGAGAGAACTCCACATCAAAAAAAAATAAGTATAAAAGAATAATAAGTCTAATAACCCAACCCTGAGTCCAAAAAAAGTAACAAAAAATATTAAATTTCAATCTAAAACCCTAACCCCCAAAGATATTTTATATTATTTCATATATATAGTAGTTATA
This sequence comes from Viscum album, assembly GCA_963277665.1. Classification (NCBI taxonomy): domain Eukaryota; kingdom Viridiplantae; phylum Streptophyta; class Magnoliopsida; order Santalales; family Viscaceae; genus Viscum; species Viscum album. The sequence goes on from OY728128.1 coordinate 1,325,357,031, forward strand.
ATCATTTATTTCATGTGTATTTATAAATATTTCTCTAATCATAATAATCTTACACCCAATTTTATAATAATTTATTATTGTAAAAATCTTAAAACCAATCTGTAAATAATATTAGTATTTCATAAAAAAATTAAAATAGTTCTTATTAAAATTAATAATAATATAAATTAAATAATTTTCAAATTTTGTGAATATTTCCCCCATTATAAAACATATATATAATTTATTACAGACCAACAGATTCCAAATATGTAATTACTACCTTTTTTAATTTCAACAAACTTTTTCAATTTTTTGAAAGTGGATCATATTGATTCCCATTCCCTTATAAATCTAGGTATTTCACTCAATCCTTATTAATTTATGGTTTTACACTTATCTATTTACTATCATTTTCAAATAATTTTATGAAAAATAGATTTTGTTCTCAATTAATAAATAAAATGTTTTATATGTAATGAAAACATCAGGAATATTTTTATTACATGACTAAATCGTTAAAAATAACTCACATGAAATTTACAATATGAATTAGTACATGATGAAAAAATCAAAATTTTAATAATAAAATTATTAAAAAAAACATATCATATTCTTATTTATCAATTTAAGATATTTTACATTGTAAGGTATAATCTCCATTTTCAGAATTACATAAAAATAATTTTTTTAGTGAAATGTATTTAAAATATAGGATCAGCCATCTTAATTATATTTTAGAACCTTGAATAAATTGATAAATACTTCTATATAAAGGGAATTCGAAAAATTTTAAATCTATTAATTCCCCAAATTTTTAAATTTTAATTAATTTTAATATTTTATATAATTATCATATTTATTTATTATTTTTTTATTGATTATGGGAGACTAATTTTGAATTTTTCAATCTAGGAAAAAAAATTAAAATATTTAAAAAAAATATCATTAATATATATTTTATAATATAAAAAATAATCAAATTTTAGTTTTGATAAATATCATATAATTCTTATACTTGAAGTCTCTCCCATAGTTAGCATTGAATAATTTTTTTGCATATTCAATAATACAAATGATAAATTAATTTATCTCCATGAATGAAAATGTTTCAATAATTACTAAAAAATATAAAATTTATCCAGAATAATGTTTTTACATAATCAAAGACATTATAGAGTTTAAAAAATATATAATAATTTTAAAAATATTTTTTAATATATAAAATATCATAGATTTCCTAATAATTTTATAGAATATAGGTTCTCTTGAAAAAATTATTTATAATCAACATTTTATAACTTCATATTTGATTTAATTATTTGTAAAATATACTAATTTTATAAAGTAATTTTTCTCTTTAAATATGTGTCATCTATGATTTTAATTTTTTATAACATTTGATTTCAAAGTAACCATGTTCTTCCTTATCCATGTGTTGGTCTTAAGCATGAAATATACTCTAACATGGGTGGGCTTGAAATAGATTTTGAAATTTTAAAAGATCCATTCCAATTGATCTTTTCTAATGGTTAATAGAAAATATTTTCTATCCCTAAAAATTAATAAATAATTGATTATTAATAAATGTGTGGTATAATAAATTTTTACACAGTTCACATACACCAATTAATATCTATGGTTAGTAGAATTAGAGATCTGACAGTGTACTATAATTTGAAATTAGCACACACATTGTTCATATAATGTTTGAGTTGAATTATTATGGATCTAATATTACAACCCTCATAAGTATTTGAGATATCACTATTCTCCCCTAACAAAATAACTCACATATTCTCCAATTGGACACCCTAAATTTATTTAAACTAAGAACAGGTGTTTCAACCAATATCATTATAGAAATATGCACTTTCTTAATCAAAATGTAAACCCCACATATGTCCTATAATAATATCATTGAATGATCCATGATCATGAACATTTTATAAAACTCATAATTATGTAATATCTTTTTATCAACTTATTTAATTCATTATCTTCCACTCTTTAATGTTCAAGGATATCTCTCTAACATGTTTAGAAAATTTATACATTTTCCTTAATTAAAGTACTCAATTTTCATTATTTTTTTGAGAAAATACATCCATTTATATTATTTAAATCCAAGTCAAAAATATTTAATGAAATTACAATAAATTTTTCGAAAGGTAATAAATTGAAAATATAAAAAATTACCCATCTGAAAAAAAAATAATGACCCATGCCATCACGTAATAATGTCTTCAATTATCAAAAATCATTGTGATAGCTGATTAAGACTACTTTTTTTAGACATGATGGATCTTATGCAAGTGAATTCACTAAATACATAACAATTCAACCATCCTTCCATGATACAACCAAAAATTTCTTAAGAAATAGAAAAATATAATTTCTATCTATTATTGTGTTATCTTATATTCGTATAATATATATGAATATATCACTATGGTGTGGAATAGCCAAATGTTTCTTGATAAATAAACATCCATAAATATAAGGAATCTAATTTATAATGGGTTCCTCTTGTTTACACAATATGATACCTTCACAGTCTACACATATCTCTAAATCATGACACCTTTCCTATTATTCATAAATCATCATGAACGTAATCATATAAACAAATCCCTTATAAATTTCCCAGTTTGTTCCGAAATGATTTTAATTTTCTCATTTAGAACATCTTTAATATCCTCTAAACTCCTAAAAATATTTAATAAAAATTACATATTATTCCATTATTAAATTAGAGGATGTTAAACTATATTTATAAATTAAAACCCAAAAATATTTTGAAATTTTTTAATAATAATCCCCCCATTATGTTTATTAAAAAACCCATAAACATGATATCTTTCTTTAAACACCGTCCTTTACCTACAATTAGAAAAATCCTATTATTTTAATAAATTATTTACATAAATTTCACTCAGAACTCATATAATTGATTCTCTTTCAAGAGATAAAATTGTTATGTAATAACCCCATCTCTAACTACTATGTCTACAACTACTTATATCATTAGAAACATAAAAAATCAAATATTTAGTTATATTAAGAAACTAGATACATAATATTTTCTATATTTTATTGGATTAAAAAATTAATCATAAAAATACATAAATCATAGTTAATCCTCTACATCATATCTATTAATCATATATATAAATATTCATGGTTCCCTAGGAAAATGGGGAAATAGTAAAATTTAATAGCTCAAACCCTTTGTAAGGAGTATAATAAAATAGAATTTTTATTGTATCAATAATACATACCTAATATATGTGTAATAAATAAGAAGATAATTTCATATAATTGTTAACATGAGAATAATATATTCATGGATGACATAATAGTGGAAATTATTAATCACATGGACACCAATAAATAATATCACAGTGTTTGAATGAAGAATTAATGCCATCAAAATTTTTTATTAAGGTCTCTTCCATGACATAATCTATAAATGAGTTTTCATACACCAACAACCCAAACTAGTTTGTCTTATGTGTCCTATATTAGCATTGAGGGTCGATATAATTTTGGGCCCCACCCATCACATAAAGTGTCCAATGAATTCATGATAAGAAAATAATTAATAAAAAAATGATACAGTATATAATATTAATTATGGCACCTCTTACACAAGAATGGATACATAATCTATAATTATCTCTATTGAAATAGTTAGAATATAAAATTTCATTCTTTTGGGAGTCTAATAAATATAATAAAATTATTGGTAAACACAATCAAACATTAATTAGAAAACATTTTATGTTCACATTGTATTGATTAGGGGGTATATGGTCAAGTTAATAAAATAGAAACCATACCAATAATAGAAAATTTAAATAATTTATCCATGATATATCAAAAAATGATATTAAATTAAATTATAATTCAATAATAGAATATAGAGAGAGTGATATAGAAAAAAAACACAAGAAAATAGTAGGGGATAACCCTTAAATCAAAATGAGAATACCTCAAAAAATATTAAAACCAATAATTTATTCATTCAATAACATTTTCATAATTAATAAAATAGAATATTGAAAAAAAATCAATATATTAATAGATATAGGATTTGAAAGTGAACTCCCCAAATCAGAAAAAAATTGCCTTATGGAAGGAGTATAATGAAAGGTATTGGGTAATAACTCATGATTATGTTTAAAAAAATTTAATATTCACTTAAATTATAAACATGGATATATATTAAGACAATGTTTAAAATATATTATCGAAAAAATATATTAATTGAAAAAATTATAATATAATTATTATCCCTTAGAGAAATTTAAATATATAGTGAAAAAAAAATTTATAATTTGTAATCTAATATAGTGTTATCTAATATTAGAAAATAATAATTATAGTATACTTATTTCTTTAGTAATTAAATAATCATAGAATAATATTATTCAATTTATAGGAATAAAAAAATTAGAATAAGGAATGAAGGAAAACATTACCTTATATGCATTAAAGAGTATTGATTTAAAAGAAATTATTTCAAAGATGGATAAAAGTGTAAACCAAAAACTAGGGATTGTGGGAAGATACTTCTTAAAAAATAATTAGGTGGGTTAAATTATTATAATTCAATTTAGGGAAACATGTTTTTGAAAAACCAAACTGCATACATATATTTGATATAAAAAAAATTCTTAGTTATTCATTTATTAATAAAATAACCATTATAGGAGGCATAAATTAAAATAAAAATAGATGAAAAACTTTTCCTTTTATACTTTGAATTCATTTTTCAAAAAATTAATTATTTGAAATAAAAATACAGAGAAATTAAAGTCCCCATTGAATATAAATTGAATATTAATAAAAAATAATAATAGATTTATAGTTAATATAGAGGAAGAATATGTAGAAAGGGATATATAACCCAAAATAATTTTGAGGTTAAAAATAATTAGTTTGAAAATAAAATATGTAGGAATGAATCCAAAAGACCAAATATAAATAGAAAGTAATTTTATATCACTCAAAGGAAAATAAAATTTTATAAAGAACCATAGCATAAACCACCCATAATTACAATATTTATAACAAGGATTTGACTTTTTTAAATTTCCTAGATCATTTTAATATGGTTTAAAAAATTAGGTTAAAAATTACATAATAATGTTGAATCTTTTAAGTAGTATAAATTTTTTCCATAAAATTAATACATTATGTTTACATCCATATTTCATTGAAATTAGTTTTTCTTATTTTGATAAATGTCATAGTAGTGGAAAATGTGAACATTATAAAATTTCTACTCATCCTTAGGTCCAATGAAAAGTATTTTAATATCTGTGAAGAAAAAAAACTTACTAAGGGATCAAATTAACAAAATCTCATCAGTCCAATGAAAAATATAAAAACTCATGATGACATCTAAATTTTTAATAATAATTCATTGAGCACATAAATATAACATTTTCACAAGAGAAAATAACCCTTTTCTTAATTAAATCATTTTCACCCCATTATCAAGAATAGTAAAAACCATTGTCTCGTCCTATGGCCTGTAGTAACTCAGGGAGACATTCATTTGAAAAATAAACCATTCTCTATTAAACATTCCTTATATCATGAAATAAAAATATATCTATAAAAACCCATTTTGAAAGAGTAATATATGTATCTCAGAGAATAATTTTCATAAATCATTCTTATTTGTGTTTCTCGATTCCATAAAAGATGATTCTTAGTTAATTACATTACCATAGACAACCCAGTTATCTCCCTCATTTTTCACCTTTGATGGTATTCATTTCTTAATTCATTGAAGTTCTATATCATGATCACCAATCATCATAAGATATATCAGGCTGACTCACCATCATAAATAGTTCCAATGTACCATATAATAATGAAAACAAATAAAAATTCACATTTACCTCATAAAACCATTGAATAAAACATTTTAACCCATAAACAATACACTTTTTATTTTCACATAATCATAATAAGAAATATCATTTTCATTGAAAATTCATTAAACTAAAAAAATCCCAAGAGAAATGAAAACTGAATATAATTTACAAAAACATTAAAAAATTAAGATAAAATATTATAAAAACTAAAGGAAATTATGGAAGGAAATTTTATTCATTTCATATATGTTAGAAAATTCACTTTGTTAAAAAACATCAAAATCAATAATTTGGTAAATAAAAAAAAATTAAAAAATTTGAAAATAAGGTAAAAATGAGTTAAAAACTAACATTATAAACATTTAATGTATAAATTATATTATTCACAAAACATTTATAATAACATAAAAATGAAGGGGAAGTGTTAAAAACATTTAAAACGTTGTTTTCAATGAAGATCCCTTACATTAAGTCCCATCTAGATTCATACATTTCTTAACACCTAAATAATAAAATTATATAAGATTTATACTTTATTAATAACCTTTTTAATTTTCATGTTCATTGTTTTTATTCCTTTTATTTCATGTATTTTGATGTTTTATTTAGTTACTAAAATGGTTAAGTTTCCATGTGATATTTTGGGGTCATTTGGTTTATAACCTCAAACAACAATGATGTGTGGACTATGGTCAAAGGGGTTATGGTTATATTTGTTTGACTCACCTGTTTTGATAATCCAAAATCATTTTTCATTTATTTGATAAGCATGCTTCTACTATAGAATAATAATTTTTCTTTAATGTGCTAATCATGTCCTAGTGATTCCTATGTATCTTTAATCTCATTGTTCTATTTCATAAGATTACAGCACAAAATTTGTCAATTCAAATGTTATCGAAGAAAAAGGTCACCGATAGAAAGGTCTCTAATGTAAAGGTTACCGATGAAAAGGTCACTGATTCAATGGTCACTGATGAAAAGGTCACTGATGAAAAGGTCACCAATGCAAAGTACATCGATTCAAAGGTTACTGATGAAAGGTCACTGATGCAAAATTCACCGATGCAAAGGTAACTAATGAAAAGTTCACCGATGTAAAGGTCACTGATGCAAAGGTCACCGATGCAAAGGTCACCGATGCAAGGTTGTCGCTAAAATATACCATTGAGAAGGTCACCACTGAAGGCTACTGAGGAAGGATACTAATGCACACTACTTTTTAGACCTACCATTATGAAGGCAACCATTACCAATCTACCGATTCTTACCCTTCCGTATTTTTCAAATTCATAATATTATTCTAACGATCATATTTGGTAAATTTAATGCATCTGGAATTAATTAATGATGATTGTAGACATATCAATAATCTGTATCTGGGGATAGTACTTGGTATGAGGAGGATCGCACATGGTTTACTTATTCTTATTGTTAGACCTCAAATATAAAAGAGAAGACCGAGGAAGAGAGTGGGTGTGAAAAAAGGCGTGTGAGAGTGCAGAGGAATGCATGGGAAAGATCTTACTCACTAGATCAAATAGAACAAGGAATAACCACTCGACTCTTACACTGTAAACCCAAGAATATCAAGAATATCATTTTAAGAGAACAATTTCATGGCCTCCTTCTATGCTTCATCAACTCTCGATCAATACAAGAAGCATAATACTCAGTTCTTGGAAGTTATAACTTGGAGTTGTGACACTCTGTTTTGAGGACAACTTCCAGAGACACACTCAAACTGAAAATTCTTCATCTCAAGGAGTCAAGAGATAAACTGAAAACACATAGAGCTCTCTAAACACAATATCATAATATTAGATATCTTGTGTTCTTTTATTTTACATTTCTAAGAAGTTTGTGTTTATCTATTACACACACTATCTCATGTTCTTGAACTATATGATACTAAAAATACTCACATCAAACTTCACTTAATTTTTTTCCTCATGTATACTATGGAAGAGACTTTGTGTGGTCTATATTTTTTGTTCCTCCCATGAAGAACTGTGGTAGAGTGTGTAAACCCTAGACAGTTTGTAAAAACTATTGGAAATCCTGATATAGGATGTGTATCAGGTTTATCATTTATATAAACTACTTGGTTGAAAGTGATCGCTAAGTGGAGAGGATTAAGTCTCGGCTTGAGACTCAACCTCTTGTTTAACTTAAATGTGCACTATATTTTTTGTTATGCTCTATTTTTTTATTTTCTACTACTTGTAATTGCTAAAACATAAAATTGGTTTTCATTGAATTTTATAGTTAGTTTTGTTTAGTGTGTGTATGTGTTTAATTCAATAAACATGTTTCAAAAGTTGAAGTAGTGTTTTACACTAATTCAACTTAGGAATAATCACCCTTTAAGAAACTTGTTGACCAACTAAGAATTTATAACTCTACTGACTTAATTAACTAGGCAGTTGTGAAATTGGGGGATCTTTATCAAAAAGTTTTTACCTGAAATTTTAAGTAGGAACTCAATTCACCCCCCCCCCATTGAGATTCCACTTCAACCAATATTTTTTATCAGAGGGTCTATTTTTATTTCTACTATTAGAACTATTGTTCAAGTTGTCAATTTTTTTCAATTGTGATTTTAGTAGTATCTTAAAGATCCTAAAATTTTTTCCATATCTAAATTTTCAGTTCTTTAAAATTCTAAATAACTATGGATAACATAGTTGTGGGTACTAAAACTAACATTCCACCTTTCATTAATGGAAATAACTATGCTTAGTGGAAATTAAAAATGAAAATGTATCTAGAAAGCATGGGTCCTGAAATCTGGGACACAATTGAGTATCAACATGCATTGCCTGCTACTGCTAGGGTCATATGGTCTTAGATGACCAAAGATATATATAATAATAACTGTAAAGAAATGAATGCACTGTGCTATTCTCTAGGTGATGAATAATTCAATAGAATATCTACCTGTTAAATGGCTTATTAAATTTGGGATACTTTGGTTGTTTCTCATGAGGTAACAACCAATGTTTAAGATATGTGATTAAATACTTATACTATTAAATATGATAATTTTAAAATGAATCCTCATGAACATATATCTGAAATGTATCTCAAGTTCAATGAAATAGTGAATACCATGAGTCTTCTTGGGAAACCATTGAACAACAAGGATCAAATTATGAGATTTCATCGATTCCTTCCTGAAAGATGGAGAGGAACTTCTATTTCTATCTAAGAATCATGTGACATAGGCAAGATACCAGTGAAGAAACTAATTGGAAAACTTATGATGTATGAAGAATATCTTAAGGTAAATAAATAAGGAGATAAAAACCAAGAAATAAATTTGTAGCCTTCAAGACTGCTACATCAAAGAGCAAAGACAAAGAAAAAGTTCAAGCTCCTGTAGACACTTCCACCAGTGAAGATTCAGACTTTGATAGTGATGATGAGATAGCTCATCTTGCTAAGAGATTCAAAAATTTCTACAGTAAGAAGTAGTTTATTATAAAGTAAAACTATAAAGGAAGGTATAATAATAAAGGACAGTGGGAAAAGTATAGAAAGTGGAATGAAAACAATAATGAGATAGTCATCTATAAGTGTAAATAAAAGGAAAAGTGAAGGTTGATTGCCCCAAGATGAATTTTAAGAAGAAATATGAAGACAGTGGCAAGGGATATAAAACATCTATGAAAGCTACTGGGAGTGCTTCAGGAGACATCTCCAGTGGATCTAACTCTTCTGATATTGAAAATGAAAAAAATTCAAATCTTTGTTTCATGACAGAAACATCTGAGGTAACACCCAATTATCCTTTACCTAATGCTTATTATTCTGGGAATGAAAATGAATCGAATAATGTTGAGAATATAACTAAGGATGAACTGTTTGAATATTATAGAATTCTTGAGGACACCTTCATTTAACTCAAGGATAAATATAAATTATTGAAAATACAACATGCCTTAAATGCTAATTATAAGTCTGATCTAGATATTGAAAAAAATGTGCTCAACTATTAAAAGAAAATTATAAACCTAAATTACCAAATGTGAAACTAAAAAGAGATCTTGAGAAATTTACAGAAGGTAGAGATACTTTGAATCAGTTTCTAGGGAAACAGATTGCTCCAAAATACACAACTGGTATAGGATATCAACCAGGACAGAGAAGGATTATTAAAAACAATTTTTTTCCAAAATCTGGATAGTTCACTGCTAGTTCGAGTTCTGGTCCATATTTTGACAAACATTTCTCTAAAGGACCTAAAAAATTATTCATGTCTCAAAACATATCTTTTTATTATAGGAAAAATGTGAGACAATTATGGGTTCCCAAATTTTTACTTTCTCACCTCTCTGGACCCAAGAAAATATGGGTACCAAAGTTACCCTATACTTAATCTATTTTATAGGAAGGTTGTTTAAATAACTCCAATAAAACTCTATGGTACTTGTAAATTGGATTTTCATAAAATATTACAGGATTCTATTCATGCTTCAAGAGCCTAATTGAATTTTATGGTGGAAATGTCACATTTGGTGATAATGCTAAAGGGAATATCATCGACTTAGGCCAAATTAGTAACCCTAATATTATATTAATTTCAAAGGTACTTTTTTTATGGGTTAAAATACAATTTACTTAGTATCTCTCAGTTGTGTGATGATGATTTTAATTTTATGTTTGAAAATGATGCATGTAATGTTTTTAATTCTAAAAATGATTTAATATTCACTGCTCTTAGAAATGAAAATGTATATGCTGTTGATTTAAATTCTTTTTCTAAAAAAATGTTTCTTGTTTAAATGATTTTCATAAGGAATCCTAGTTATGGCACAGAAGATTATGAAACTTCAATTTTCACTCACTTAGAAAACAAACTAGGAAAGGTTTAGTTAGAGACTTACCAAAACTGTAATTCCCACATAACAATGTTTATAATCCTTTTCAAAAGGGAAAACAAAAAAAGTCTCTTTCAAACAAAATAAATAAGTTTCTACTTCTCAACTGCTTGAGTTGGTTCACATGGATTTGTTTGGACCATCTAGAGTTTCAAGTTTAAATTGGAAGAACTGTGTTTATGTTCTTGTAGATTATTTTCCTAGATATATTTTGGTATACTTTCTAGCTCACAAAAGTGAAGCTTGTTCTTACTTCATTAAATATTCCAAGTCTATAGGAAATCTTAGTGGACATAAAATTAAGACCTTGATATGTGATCTGGGCTATGAGTTTGAAAATCATAAATTTGAATCTTTTTTTCTCACAAAATGGAAATAATCAAAATTTGTCTTCTCATACAACACCTCAAAAAATGGAGTTATAGAAAAATAAATAGGACACTTCAAGGGATTTCCCAAACTATGATAAATGAGTATAATCAACCTATCTATTTTTGGCTTGAATTTGTTAATACATCTTGTTACATTATCAATAGAGTCTTAATTAGAACTATTTTTAAGAATACCCCTTATGAGATCAAGAATAATTGGAAGCCTAAGGTTAATTACTTTAGAGTTTTTGGTTGAAAAGTATTTATCCTTAACACTAAGGATAATCTTGACAAATATGCTTCTAAGAGTAATGAAGGAATTTTCCAGGGTTTCTCAATCTTTAGTAAAGATTATAGAGTATTCAATAAGAGAACCAAATGTGTGGAAGAATCAGCTCATGTCAAATTTTATGAGACTAATCCACAGGAACCCAAAACCTTCGTTGAACATCTTGAGGATGATATGTCAATTTTGGACTTTAATGATAAAGATAATGAACCCCTAGTAAAAATACTTAGTTCTGGAAATTTTCCAAAATCTGTGCATGGTGAATCTGAACCTATAGACAACCATGATGAGTCTAGTTCAACTCTTTCTAGAGGAATTATAACTCTCAAGAATCATCCTTTAGATTTTGTAGTAGGTAATGTAAATAGAGGAACACAAACTAGAGATTCTCTAAGAAACCAGGTTGAATATCAAACTTTTCTTTTATATCTTGAACTTGAAGATATTTATGATGCAATCAATGAAGAATTTTGGGTGATACCTATGCAAGAATAATTAAATTATTTTGAAAGAAACAAATTTTGGAAATTAGTAGAATCTCTTAAAGACACATTTTCCATAGGCACTAAATGGGTGTTTATAAATAAAGTTGATTAATCTGGAAACATTGTTAGAAATAAGGCTAGACTAGTTGCATAAGGATGTAGTCAAGAATAAATAATAGACTATGAGGAAACCATTTCACCTATAGCTAGACTATAAGCCAGTAAGATACTACTTACCTATGTAGCTCATCTGAATTTCAAACATTAACAAATGGATGTCAAAAGTGCATTTATAAATGGGTATATAGTTGATGATGTATTTGATGAACAACCCTATGGTTTTAAAATCCCCATTTTTTAAATCATGTTTTTAAAAATTCTAAACCTCTATATGGTCTAAAATAAGATCTAAGATCTTGGTATGATAGACTTCGTTCTTTTCTTACTTCAAAGGGTTCTACTAAAGTAATATAAGATCCTACTAATTTTATTAAAACGATTTATAAAGTTGTTTTAATAGTATAAATTTATGTAGTTGGAATTGTTGTTTGATCCTCTAAAAATTCATTATTGACTGATTTTTCAAAAATGATGCAAGATGAATTTGAAATGGGTCTAAAGGGGGAATTTAAATTTTTCCTTGGATTTAAAATTTTTTAAAATAAAAATGGTATTATTCTAAATAAAAGTAAATATACTAAAGATATTTTGAAATGTTTTTGTTTAGACAGTAATAAAGGTAGTGATACACCTACAAGTACCACCTGTAAATTGGATGTTGATGAAACTAGTAAACCAATGGATCAAACCAATTATAGAGGTATCATTGGGAGTCTTCTCAATCTTACTGCTAGAAGACCTGATATTATGTTCATTATATGCATGTGTGCTCATTTTCAAGCCAATCCCAAAGAGTCTCATTTAACTACTTTTAAAAGGATTTTCAAATATCTCAAGTACACTACAAACATAGGACTATTTTATCCAAAAGGGAAATCATTAGACTTAATAAGTTATTCGGATGTCGACTTTGCTGGTTTCAAGTTAGATCGAAAGAGAACCTCTGGAACATGTCACATTTTGGGAAAGTAAATAGTATTATGGTGTAGTAAGAAACATAATTTTTTTGATTTATATACTATCAAAGATGAATATATAGCTGTTGGTATTTGTTGTACTAAAATTTTGTGGATGAAACACACTTTACTAGACTATGGATTTTAATTCAAACATGTCTCTATAAACTGTGATAATAAAAGTTCTATTAATATCTCTAAAAATCTAGTATCTCATGCTAGGACAAAGAAAATTGATGTGAGACATCACTTCTTGAGAGATCATTATCAAAGAGGTGATATCACTCTTGAATTCATTGTCATTGAACATCAATTGTATGATATATTCTAAAAGTCTTTGAGTTTTGAGAGGATAAGTTACATCAAACATGAGTTAGGTATGATGAACTGTTAAATTAGGAATCTCACCGTCGGACCTCACCGTTGGACCTCACCATTAGGAACCTCACCGTTGGACCACACCGTTAGGAAACTCACTGTTGGATATCACCGTTGGACCTCACCGTTAAGAACCTCACTATTGGACCTCAATGTTAGGAACCTCACTGTTGGACCTCACCATTAGGAACCTCCCCATTGGACCTCACCATTACGAACCTCACCATTGGAACCTCACCATTAGACCTTACCTGTGGAACCTCACCGTTAGACATCAACGTTGGATCCTCACTGTTAGACCTCACCAATTGGACCTCACCACTGGAACCTCACTGTTGTCACCTTACCAATAGTCAAATTTTCCATGACATAGCATTTTCTTTTCTAGAATCTGAAACGTTTTCTGTATAACTTATTATTTTTTTTCTTGATTTATTTTTTGATCCCTAAATGATAAAAATAAATAAAAAACCACATTTCAATCCACTTAAAACCTCTCCAGAACCTCTTGCTCCCTAACCTTATAATGTCTCCTTCTATAGAAAACCTCAAACCACTCTATATTAAAATGTCAAGGTTGAAGCGACTGTTGGTCAGTGATGAAGTAGATGCGCCAAATTCTAAGAAACCTCGAGCTAAGTCAACTAGTGGAATCTAGGTAGTGGCAAGTCTAATCAACCCTCATTTGTCAAATAGGGAAATCATGGTTGATAAGGAACTGATCTTGGAATGGTTGATATCAAGTAGGTCTTTGGTTCTAAAGGCACTTAAAGCTTGGGTTAGGGTCGGATGCTTTGCTAAAAATAATGGACCTTACTACCCAAAGTTACTGAAGGAATTTTATGAAATTCTAAGATTCGAGCAGTCTGAGGATGAGAATAGAATGTATTCAATGGTAAATGGAGTTAGTGAGATTTTTTCCTCTCTTGAATGGGTTGAGTGTTTGATAATTCCACATGAAGGGGTTTTTTATTACTACTCAGGATTGGTGCCTCCCACTAGTGAGTTCTTCTACTATGAATAAGCCTTGGCTGAAATGACAAGGAATGGGATCCCTATGAAAGTAATTACTGCTAAAATGGAAGGAGAAGACGGATTATTATTTAAGTTTGGTTAGCATGTCTTGAGTCCCATGAGAGGATACTTTTCTACCTTTAAGTATTAGGATGTATTCCTTTTATATCTATTTAAGCATGTACTGAAGGTAAATTTGTGTAGTTTGATAATGATTCAATTAGAGGATATGACAAGGCCCATCTCCAAGTCCAATGCCTTGTTTCATGCCAGATTGATATCCTTAATTTTGAAAGTAAAAGGATTTGCAAGAAATAAGGAGGAAATAGTTATTGTGAGAGACAATTTATGAATCACCAAAATAATTTTCAATTTTATGAATATCAGCTGAAACCCTTGGCAAAGAAGATGGGTAAATGACAAGGCTAAGAAATATAAGGAATTAAATATAGTTAATCATCCTACTATGCCTAAGGATAAGAGAGACTCTGGTATGAAGCCTAATGAAGTGAAGCATTCATACTCAGATAATGATGAATATACTATTGTTATGAAAGTCATAGAATATTCTCCTATAGATGAAATAAGTGATCTTGACCTTTCTCATACCAATATTGTGTCTTTTGGTGAGCCTAGCCCACCAAAAAGACTACCTAGAAGAGAGACTGTCCTAAGGGATAGTGATGATGAGGAAACCAATGATGAATAAGGAGATCAAAATTTCTTAAGATACATTATAGATACCTCAAAGGAGGATGATTACACTAAAGCTAGTTATGGTGACTTTGAGATAGATACTGGTGAATGTAAAGAGGAGTTTCTAAGTCTCAGTCCTCTGATAGGACATACAGAAATGGTAGAAAGTGTGAATGAAGAGTTTTCTGATTCGATTGAAGCTGTAATTTCAATGGTAGTAGTTGATGATTATTTAGAGGAAGTGGAAGTGGACTCTCATGTTTATGTTATTAATCAAATAGGTATATCTGAGATGGATGTAGTTGTTCCAGAGAATTCCCTAAGTGATGGGGAGGAACCTATTATGATAGTTTTAGGTATTATTTCTCATGGAATAGAATATTGGTCAGAAGACCCTAGATTTTTGGTCTTGGGCTTAGATTAGGGAGACTCTAATGATGACCATCCTATCTAAAGTCCTTCAATTCCTTCAGTTACAGAGACTACTATTATAAAGATAGTAGTACTTTTACATTGAGACTATGTGAAGAAGGATGACTTGGAATCATTGAACTCGTATTTGAAAAGAAATTTCGATGAGAAATTTTTTGAGATAGAGATAAATATGGAAAAAAAATCAATAAGTTATAGATTATTAATTAGAGAGATTTATTTCTACGTATCACTAAAATATTCTACATGAAGTGAAGGATTGTCAAAAACAGATTAGAACCTTAGTAGAATATATGGAATCTATGAAGCATTAAATTTCTAGATTATATTCTTATATGGCTTCAAGGGTGAAAGTGGATAGAGTACTTAGATATGTTAAGAGTGTGGTTCATAAGATGGTCATTGGGTTTGAGGACTTCAATAAGTCTATGGTGACACATGTGAGTAGAAAGGTTGATTAGTGGGCTGAAAAAATCTTTTAAGGAGATAGTGGATTTCACTCTGGAACCTATGTGTGCATCTTCTTCCTATTCAGCCACTCCTCTTATTGATTTAGAAGTCTTCAGGTCAGTTTTCATAGAAGAAGTGGAGAAATTCTCTGGTGCTAGTACCTTAGACACTCAGTCTATAACTCATGTCATTTCTACTACCAGGGAAATCCATAAACTTGTGAGAGGTTATCTAAGTGAAGCGGCTCAAGATCATAATGCCATCAAAGAGAAAGTTGACTTCTATTAAAAAAGGGTGCACACTAAGCATCATATGTATGGTCACTTTAAGATACTTTTAGAGAACTTGAGGATCCCACCTGTCACTCGGGAATTTAAGGATCATTTTAGCAGGCATAGAGAGATGACTCCTTCCATAGAGAGATTCATGGATAATAAGGATGACTTATCTCAGCCATTGAAATAAGAGGAAGTATTATTATGGATTTCAGAAATATTCATTTACCCTTCATCCATGTGGACTGCACTCCCATCATTATTCCTCCTGCCTTACCCTCGTCCTCAGCTACTTCAGGATCTACCAGTACTACACCAATGATTACTCTTGTGTAGGCCATCAGAAGCTTGGCCCCTATGATTCCTCAGAGATCTACTCACTATAGGTCTTTTGATGCCTCTGTAGCAGCTCCTCCAACCCTTCTAACTTCCATACCTAGGCATATCCCCCCATCTTTAGACCCTAACTCTTCAGCTTTAAATTCCAAAGCTCCCTTGGATATTTCTAATGTGGATTAACTGTGGGATGTCTTAGTTGATAGGGATCTTTTGTACACTTTTTTATCTTTTATTATTACTTTATTAATAATAAACTCCTCTTTTGTCACTTTTTATCTTAAATTATTTTTGTTAATCACAAAGGAGGGAGAAGTTTTAAGTTTCTGGAATATTTGCATGTATATTCTATCTATTTTAGGGAAAATTTTTAAGTTAACCAAAGGGGGAGAAGTTTTTAAGTTACCTAGAATTTTTTCATATATACACTATTTTTATTTTCCACCCCAAACATGGTTTAGTTTTAATTATACACATCTCTAAAGATATTAGCAAATGTGCTTAACCCATATTTAGAAAATACTGACATAATTTTTTATTATCAAAATGGGGGATATTGTTGGACTAACCTATTTTGATAATCCCAAATAATGTTTCATTTATGAGATAATCATGCTTCTACTATATAATAATTGTGTTTAATTAATTTGATAATCATGTTCCAGTGATAAATATGTATCTTTAATCACAATGTCTATTGTTTAATCTTACAGTAAAAAATTTAACAATGCAAAGGTGACCAATGCAAAGGTCACTAATGCAAAGGTCACTGATGCAAAGGTCACCGATGCAAAGGTTACCGATTCAAAGCTCACCAATGTAAAGGTCATCGATGCAAAGGTCACTAATGAAAAGGTTACTGATGGAAAGGTTACTAATGAAAAGGTCACTGATGAAAATGTCACCGATGCAAAGGTCACTAATGCAAAGGTCACCAATGAAAAGGTCACTGATGCAAAGGTCACTGATGCAAAGGTCGTTGATGCAAGGTTACCACTAAATTCTACCGTTGAGAAGGTCACTGCTGAAGGCTACCGATGAAGTCTACTGATTCACACTAATATTGAAGCCTACCATCGTGAAGGATATCGTTACCAGTCTACCAATGATTACCCTTCTATACGTTTTAAAATTTTTAATATTATTCTAATGGTTATATTTGGTAAGATTAATGAGTCTGGAATTAATTAATGATAATTATAGACATACCAAGAAACCGTATTTGTAGACAGTTCAAGATATAATGAGGATCATATGTGGTTTACTTATTATTATTTTCGGACCTCAAATATAAAAGAGAAGACCTAGGAAGAGACCGGGTGTGAGACAAATTGTGTGAGAGTGCAGAGGAATGCATAAGAAAGATCTTACTCGCTAGATCAAAGAGAATAAGGAAGAATCACTCGACGCTTACACAGTGAACCTAAGAATCTCAAGAAGATCATTTTAGGAGAATAATTTCAAGGCTTCATTTTATGCTTCATCAACTCTTAATCAATACAAGATATAGAATAATTAGTTCCTAGAAGCTAGAACCTGGAGTTGTGACACTCTGTATTGAGGACAACATCCAGAGACACACTTGAACTGAAAATTATTCATCATAAGGAGTCAAGAGATGAACTAAAAACACATATATCCCTCTAAAATAAATCTCATAATATTATCTCTATAGTGCTGTTTTATTTTACATTTCTGAGAAGTGTTTTTTTTGTCTGTTACATACACTTTCTTCTATTCTTGAACTGTAGGATACTAAAAAACCTCATATCAATATTCACTTACATTTTTTCCCACATATAACTGTGGAAGAGACTATGTGTGGTATTTATTGTTTTTTCAGGAAGAAATGTGGTAGAGGTTGTGAACCCTAGAGAGTTTGTGAAAACTATTGTAAATACCGATATAGACTGTGTATCAAGTTTATCATTTATATAAACTACTTGGTGGCGGGTGATCACCAAGTAGAGAGGATTAAGTTCCAGCTTTAGAATAAACCTCCTATTTAACTACAATGTGCACTATTTTTTGTTATACTCTATTTTTTCTATTTTCTGCTACTGATAATTGCTAAAATAGAAAATTGTTTTGCATTGAATTTTATAGTTAGTTTTGGTTTATGTGTGTATGTGTTTAATTCAGTAAACTTGTTTCAAATGTTGAAGAAGTGTTTTACAGTAATTCAACTGAGGTCTAATCACCCTTTGAGAAACCTATTGACCAACTAATCATTTATATCTCTAATGCCTTAATTAACTGGGCCCTTTCCAAATTGGGGGATCTTTATCATAAAGTTTTTAACAGAAATTTTAAGTAGGAACTCAATTCACCCCCCCCCCCCTCTTGAGATTCCACTCTGACCAACAATATTACCTTCAAAATCAAGAACATATATAATTATACTTTTTATAATTTAATTACACCTTTAAATCCAACCCTTTAAGGTTTTCATAAAAAATTAGTAATGTTGTTTCATATAGACGGTAGTCTGTACGTACATATGAAGGATGTTTTCATTTTTCTTCTGTGTGGAAATGAAATAAAGTTGTTAAAATTTTAATTTTCAAAAAATAAAAATATGTTATTAATTTCATATTAATGTATTTTTACCATCCTTATGACCATCCTTGTATGATGGATAAGAAAAATTAATTGCAATGCTTTGTGGAGGTAGTAATTGACACGTACACACGAGTGACATTATCAATTTCCAAGTGATGGAAAGGGTAAGAAGGTATATAATATAATATCCTCATAGAATCATAATATTATAATAAATATAAAATATATTCATTTGATCCATCACTTTAACCTATCATATAATGTAATGATGAAAAATAGAACATATTTCTTCATGGAGGTGGTAGTATACACGTAAAAATGATCAATGTTTTCATTTCACTTGGGATGGGTGAAGGAGTTGAAAAGGTGTTTTACTATAATAATAATATAATTTAATTATATTTAATAAACTGATAATATTATTAAATTATGTTAAAATGATATTTTAAGGAGTTAAAAGAATAAATAATCAGGAAATAATCACTTAATAATTATACAACCTCTTTGGAAAACCACTTTTACTTAATATCTGAATCCTCTAAGGACTTTTTCTTTTGGTGAGACGACATAGGATCCCAGGTATTTATAGGATAATAATTTCTAATTTATATTAATATTTATAAATAAGATATTATTTTTACATTAAAAATTATTCTTTTTCTGATAGTGTACTTGACACGCAACAATTGGTTTCTCTGAAATCTCACATTGCACACAATGTTGAGTTATACCGAAAAATAATAAAATTATTTTAAATGGTAGTTAACGCATTTCTGTTATATTGGTGGGATCGAAAATAATTAACTATATTTTTATTTTACATATTTTTTAAATGTATTTACATTTATCCAATGAATATTATAGGCTTTAAATGAGAATGAATCCAATTTTAAGCATGAAATACTCTAATATTTTCAAAAGGTCAGTTTTTCGCCTTTTGATGGTGAACCATTTTTAAATATAGTTTTTGACACCTTTATATGTTATATTTTACAAAATAAACTTCTTATTTATAATTGGAATGTAAAAATTTACTTTGGTTGAAATTTTGGTATTTTTCTGATGAAATTCAAATTTTTATGAATAGTGAAAAATACTGCATTTTAATTAAAAACTACTTTTTCATCTAATTTATTTATATATTAATATTATCTTTATAATTGGTTTTAAAGATTAACTGGATTATTTTTTTCCTTCAATCTAATCCTGGTCATTGGAAGTAATTTCACTTTTAAATTGAACATAAACACAAGTCAATCTTTTGATAGATATTACTTCATAAAAACCCGCTTTTTGGTTTTGACAATGGGGATTAATATTAAATTAATTACTGAAACTTTTTTTGTTTTGAATTTGGAGAAATGGATTCCATATTTAGAATCATAATGTATAAATTTTTTGAATAGGTACCTTTTATTTTTGGACATTATGAATAGTAACTTCAGTAATTATTTTATTTACCATGGTTAAAGGGTAAATCTGGTAAATAAGGGTAAAAAATAATATTATTATAATATAAAACTACCATAACATATGTATTAATACTATTTAATGAGATATTTAAGACCAATATCATACTTGGGTCGATTTTGGGACACCATGAATCCACTCGAGAGTGATAATGACATTTTATATTAATTAATTTCAAATAAAGAGAAAAATAACATAAACATGAATCTTTTAAGAAAATAATTTTTATATGGTGTTATATAAGTGATTTATTTGACTATAAATATTAATTAGAAATATAAATATATTTCCTACATCATGATATTTTATTTATAAATTTTAGACATTAAATAAATAAATTGAATTATGACATAATGATGATAAAGTGATTGCTTCATTAATAAAGGCATCAAATAAATGATATTATAAATATTAAAATAAATGTTATTTTAATATTTTAATGCCATAAACTAATTTTTTGGAAGATATTGACATATTATCTTTTTATTAATGAAGTCTTTTCGAAGTAATAAAGTTGTTATAGATTTTTTAAAAAGTCATGATATGAATAGTGTCAAAATTGACATAATTCATATTTTAAAATATAAAGTATTTTATTAAATATTATAAAATTAAAAAAAATTAAAATATTAGTCCAAATGGTTATGATAAGTCTAAAATTTTATTAATGACTCTTTAATTGTACATTTGTCATGTTTTGGTTACTATTTTCATTCTCAAAGTGTTAAATGCTTGATAAAACGTTAAGAGTAAAAAAGGGTTAAATAAAAAATATAAGGATTAAAAAATATCCAAAACCTATATAATTATTATTTTATGGTTCATTTAGACTTATATTCATCTAATATTATAATTTTGACTCATTTATAATCAAAATAGAATTTATAATAAATTAATATTTTTAGACTTTCCTAAAGTGCCCCACCTCCCTCTTATAAAAAGATACCATCTCTACCCACATAACTAGAACCTATAAAGCCCCTTGGTTCTTCAAAATTATTCCCAAATAGTCTCCCAACATCCCTACCTTAATTATAGAAACCTTAACATTTCCATAAGGAAATTCAAAAAAAATTGGTTCAAATCAAAGAGAGTTGCACATTTTAGAGGTAGCGTCTTCTCTAAAATTCCTTTCCATTATTTTACTTCTCCACTCCCTATACCCTTCTTATTAATTGATTACATAAAAACACCGGTATTCTAAATATACTAGAATTTTTTTATAAGATTTATTCTAACTATACTTACACACTGTAACACCCCAAGCTTTCACGGTACGTTTCCCTTCGAATAATGCGATAGCGTGTGTTGTACGCAACCTCGAGTTCTAACACACACCACAACTAATTAAACTAGCCGTTGTGAATAGTTATACCTACTTTTTGAAATCATATATATTTTATATTTCAAAATGGACTTCATTTTTGTATTCGGAATATCGAAATTATCCTAGGGTGAAATTTTGGTACTTTTCGGATAACTTTTATATTTTGATGAATAGTGAAAATTACTAAATTTTAATTAAAAACAACTTTTTTAATCAAAATAATTAATAGTGATAAATTATGAATTTGAGTGGTTTTAAAGTATATTTAGAATATATTTTTACCATTTAATATAATGTTGGTCATTGGACATAATTTTACAATTAAACCAAACATAAACAAGTGTCAATCTTTTGATAGTTATTATCTCTTAAAAACACGCTTTTTGTTTTGACAGCGGGAATTAATTTTAAATTAATTTCTGCCACTTCTGTGTTTTGAATTTAGGAAAATGGATTCCATATTTGGAATCAGGATGTCCAAATTATGTAAATAGGTAACTTTTATTTTTACACATTTTGAATAATTACTGCGGTAAATATTTTATTTACCATGGTTAAAGGGTAAATCCGGTAAATAAGGGTTAAAAAAATAATATTATAATAATACAAAGTTACCCTAAAACGTGTCCTAACCTTATTGGTGGACACATACCCGACCATGAGCATCCTTGGGTCAATTTGGGGACCCCTTGGAGCCACTTGTATGTGGTAGGGACACTTTATATTAATAAAGTTAAAATAAAAATAAAAATGGCATAAGCTTACATCTTTTAGAAGAACAATTTTTACATAGGGTTATACATGTTGGATTTTCGATTATAAATATTAATTAGAAATCTAAAAAGATTTCCTACATAATGATGTTTTATTTATAATTTTTAGACATTAAATAATTTATTTTATTTATGACACAATGATGATGCAGTAATTACTAAAATAGTAAAAAATTGACATAATTGATATTATAAATACCCAAATAAATATAATATGAAACTTTTAATGAATTAAACTAATTTTATAGGATAATATGATATATTAGGATTGATTTAATTGACTTTGTTCGAAGTAATCAATCTGTTATGAGTTTCACAAAAATCAACTATTGAATAGTGTCAAAATTGACATAAAAGAGTTCTTAAAACAAATATTATATTATTAATTGATATTAAATTCCTAAAAATCTAAGGTTCGGCCAAGAGACTTATATTATGATAGGTTAATCATTAATGGACCACTTGGGGGTCTCTTGGATGTATATAGTAAGTTTATTAACCATATTATATAAAAATACAAAGAGACATTGTAAAAGTGAAACTAATTAACTTAGAGTTAATACTTAAAGATAAGGTTAATATAAGTACCCAAACCTGTCTAAATTCTATTGGATGAGTTGTTTTCGACCTATCCCCACCTAATCCTTTGAATAGTCAACTTTGGAGCCTTTGGAAACCGAATATGAATTTATTATAAATTAATATTTCTAGCTTTTCCAAAAGTGCCCCTCACCCCTCTTATAAAAGGGAACTCCTCCTTCTCTTTTCTTCACACCTTAAAAACCTTTTGGTTCAGCCAAACTCTGCCCAAATAATCTCCCAAAATCCCTCACTACAACCTAGAGGCCTTATTTTGATCATAAAGCCAACCTAAGGAGCCCTTTTGATCAAATCAAAAGGAAGAACCCGAAGAAGAGGTAATGATTTCACCACCCTTTTCTAAGTTCATTTCTTCTTCCACTTCTTCTTCCTTTGTTCTTACCATTCTAAAATAATAACTCCAGTATCTCACATATACTGTGATGTTATTATAAGTATGGTACAACCATATTCAGTATTCTATCCACCCTTTGAATAACATGTCACCATACGTGCGTACGTACGGCTTACCGTCTCCACGTCGTGGTGTAATTGTTATTCAATATAATATTATTTGGATGGGTATAATAATGATATTTAACTCATGTAAATAATAAATATAACATGTTAATGATTCTGTATATATGATATACCATTCATTTATATATTATTTTAATATCAAAAGAATGATATTGTCGCTCGTGCGTACGTACGGACTACCGTCTCCACGAACGCGATGATATTCATTCTCCATCGTAACCATTCAAGTATAATTATCATTTGATGATTTAAAAATTATGTTTAAGGACTAGATATCATTCTGGATATGAATAAGATACAACAACCATGGCTTATGTAACAAAACATATAAAGAAAATGAGTAAGTTAACACCCGAAACGACGATAATTCTAAGATATTATTAACAAATCAATGTTAAAAGATCATATATGATATCATAATAATATATATTATTCTTGTATAATTTAATAACAATTATTTCACCATTATACAGGAGGTTAACCTACCCCAACCAAGGAAAAGTACAAGGTAAGGGTTATTTCACAATCTCTTCATTATCCGAGGTTGTATTATACGTAATAATCTACTGGGATCTCTTTATCATCCACATCCATGTTTCTTTGAAATGTATTTCAAAACATTTTTACTATTTACAAGAATATGGGTTAAAGTCATTTATACCCTTGTTTGACTTTTTATAAGAGGTTTATAAAGGAATCTTTCTGTCGTTTTCAAAACAAGGTCCTTTTTAACCTTTTCGACAGAATTGAGGTAAGAATGTTTTTTTAACTTATACGGTGGGTGCGGTTATTTTCCGCCGTTATAAAATCGTCGAAGCTTTCCATACAAGCTTATAAGAATATTTTCAAAGAAAATGTTTTATTTTATATGGATCTTAAATGATTTCAAAATAAAATGAGATACTTCTTTAAAAAGAATTTTGATTTCATCTATGTCAACATCCTTTGATGGATTTTAAGATTATTTGAAGTTGATTTATTATGATACAAAACTTCTATATTGTATTGAAGGTTTTGTGATATGTTTGACTGTGGATGTGCTATTTTTATACCATTCATAGTTTATGGTGAAATTATTGACATTTCGTATGCTAGTTTTAATACGAATGTTTATGTTATGTTTAAACCTTTTCATATGGGAATGCATTGGACTTAATAAGTGATGGGTGGAGCCCGCTATAGCTCCTCGATGCATCGGTAGGTCTCATGAGACAAACTAGTGTCTTGGCACAAGGCCTTGACAAAATCTTATTTGTAGTCTTGGCACGAGGCCTTGACTATGTGGTTATGATAGTCTGGCATTATGCATTCCAACATTATGAAAGTGGTTATTGATATTGCATGTGATTATTCGATTAGTAGAATATCCATGTGAATAAGTAAATGGCATTATTTCATTTTACTTTTGCCATACTATGTTGAAGTTCAATTTTAAAAGGCTTTTGTTTTAGTAATTCATTGCCTTAAATGTTTATGATTATTTTGAATGTTCCGCTATATTGTTATCCTTACTGGGCATTTGAGCTCACCCCTTTTCTATGTTTTATTTTTCCCAGGTAGTGAAGAAGTAAATTATGAATGACTTGCAGGGATATTATGAGGGGTTAATAGTGTGGATATGAAGACTTTGTTGTTGTAGTAGTTTTTTACTTTGAAATGTAATGTAAAACTTTATGATTATATCTAGTGTTTCCAAGGCTACTAAACCAATCGGTCTTTCGAGATTTGATCTTCTTGTGATCATGCCAATGTTATGTAATAATGCACCGACTCTGGGTAGCTGGGGTCGGGGCGTTACAGTTGGTATCAGAGGAAGTTTAGTACAAACCTTGGAAGCTAGATTTAGATAAACTCTGATTAGAGCACGTAGACCTAAGATGAACTTTGAGGATTAGTATAGAAGAACTTCCTAGAATTTTGGTATTGTAGAGATTATGTGAGTTTTCCGAGCAATACATCCCTGTCTGGATACGAGCAGGTAGATGCGGCTCTGGCACAGATGTACCTAGGGGTAAAACCCGAAAACACCGCTTTGAGCTAGACTCGAACGGGAACTGGTGCACGACAACGGGCCTTGCTGCACTCTTGGTTACGACACTCCCGGGGGATATGTTTAGGATAACTCTCATTTTCTTTACAAATCATTATGAAGGGTTTATGAGTATATACTTCCTCAAAGAAAACATTTTTATGATTATGGATTATATCCATAAATAGTTCAATTTATGTTAAGTGTTTTATAAGTATGGGATTATGTATTTTGATTCATAAACTGATCTAGTTTATGCCATTGTTTAGAAATGGCGCCTAGTGGAAGAAATGGAAACCGTATCAATGCACGCACTCCATGTAGGGATTGCCCTCTTGCTCAAGATAATTATAGTGGGGCTGGTGATGCAACTGGTGCTGATCAGCTAATCACCGTACTGGGACAACTTACTCAGGTTATGAATAATAACCTTACCCGTATGGAGCACCCTGATCCGCAGCGTGGAGGATCAATGTTAGATCGATTCATGAGGCAACAACCACCAACGTTCAATGGGAGTACAAATCCCTTAGTAGCTGAGCAATGGATATTTTCCCTAGAGAAAATATTTCAGGCTTTGGGGAGTAGTGAAAGGGAAAAAGTTACCATGGCAGTTTACCGCCTCACTGGAGATGCTGATCAATGGTGGTCATTGATTCAAAACATGAAGGAAGATGATGAAGTATCAAACATGGAATGGAGGGAGTTCAAAGATCTGTTCTTAGAAAAATACTTCCCTCGCGACCATCGAGCGGATATGGAAAGACAATTTCTGAGTCTGAGACAAAAGGAGGATGAGAATGTCACAAAGTATGAGGCTAACTTTACAAGGTTAGCGAGGTATGCTGGAGATTATATTCGCAACCCAAGAAGTAAGATTGATCGTTTCTTTGATGGGTTAAAACCATTTCTCCGTAGAGCATTAGTCTCACAATCCTTTTCGTCGTACGAAGACATTGTCTCATGTGCTATCAAGACCGAAAAAGAATTCTCTAAGTCTTATGACTTTAAAGCGAAGCAAGAGAAGAAGAGACCTGCTGATCAATCTGGGAATGGAAATAAGGGGAAGAAGGGAAAGGTTGAATATCCATCTTGTGGTAAATGCGGGAAGAAACATCCTGGTACTTGCCTGAAGGGAATGGGAGTCTGTTACAAGTGTGGTGAAAAACGCCACCAAGCTCATGATTGCAAGGGGAAGAAGGAAGCTACCAACGTTCAGTGCTACAATTGTAGGGAGATGGGGCATTATGCAAATTCATGTCCTAAGCGTCAGGAGAACTTACCTCAGAAAAGGCCAAGGGATCAAGGCCAGGCTTATGCTATCACTACTGCTGAGGTAGAAGCTCCGAAAGACGTGGTGGCAGGTAATTTAATGGTTTCCTCAAGTTTAGCAAATGCATTATTTGATTCTGGATCATCGCATTGTTTCATATCTTCCCAGTTTGCTAAGAAAATTAGATATTTCCAATTTGATTTAATAAGGGAGTTGTCAGTTAAAACTCCTAAGGGAAGTATCATTGCAACAAAGTTTTGTGAATCAGTCCCCATTAGAGCACATAAATTTTCTTTATCTGCTGATCTCATCGTCATACCTATGATTGAGTTTGATATAATCCTCGGTATGGACTGGCTTTCGGACTATGATGCGAAGATTTATTGTAAGAAGAAAGAGGTTACGATTCTTGATGATAATGATAAGGAACACCTTATTTTTAGAGCAGAATCGTCACCACCTAATTCTTATTTAGATCCACCCCCAGTAGCTCAACTTAATTCAATTATTGGGGAGGAAGAGAATGAAATAACTGCGGTTGAGGAAAGGAATGTTCAAATAGAGGATGTACCTGTTGTAAAAGAGTTTGTAGATGTATTTCCAGAAGATTTACCTGGACATCCTCCAGAACGAGAAGTTGAGTTTTCTATTGATTTGATTCCTGGATCAAGGCCTATATCGAAGACCCCTTATAGAATGGCCACTGTAGAGTTAGTCGAACTAAAGAAACAATTAGAGGAATTGAGTAATAAGGGATTTATTCGCCCTAGTGTTTCTCCATGGGGAGCCCCTGTTCTTTTTGTTAAAAAGAAAGATGGATCTATGAGGTTATGTATCGACTACAGGGAGATCAATGCTATAACGATAAAGAACAAGTATCCCCTACCTCGTATTGATGATTTATTTGACCAACTGCATGGAGCTCAATACTTTTCAAAGATTGACCTTCGATCTGGATACCATCAATTGTGTGTGAAGAAGGAAGACATTCCAAAAACAGCATTTCGAACCAGGTACGGGCATTACGAGTTTACTGTAATGCCGTTTGGATTGACTAATGCACCCTCTGTATTCATGGATCTAATGAATAGAGTTTTCAAGGAGTATCTCGATGAATTTGTGGTGGTATTTATTGATGATATCTTGGTATACTCCAAAACCTACGAAGATCATGAAAATCACTTGCGCATTATCTTGAAGACTCTGAGGAGGCATGAATTATATGGAAAGTTTAGCAAGTGTGAATTCTGGCTTCAGGAGATTTCTTTTCTTGGCCATATTGTCTCTAAAGATGGAATCTCTGTTGATCCTTCTAAGACCAAAGCAATCCAAGAATGGCCAGCACCTACGAGTATAATTGAGGTACGTAGTTTTATTGGTTTGTCAGGTTATTATCGACGTTTCGTCCAGAATTTTGCCCGATTGGCTAACCCATTAACGAAGCTCACACGTAAAGGGGTTAAATTTGTTTGGACAAAAGAGTGTGAAGAATGTTTCGAAGAATTGAAGAAAAGATTAGTCAATGCTCCTATATTGACTCTACCATCGGGGAATGATGGGTTCATTATTTATAGTGATGCATCAAAGAAAGGACTTGGTTGTGTCCTTATGCAGAATGATAGAGTTATTGCCTATGCATCACGACAGTTGAAAATTCATGAACAAAACTATCCTACTCATGATCTTGAGTGAGCAGCTGTGATCTTTGCTTTGAAGATATGGAGGCACTACCTCTATGGTGAAAAATGTGAGATTTATACTGATCACAAGAGTTTGAAGTATATTTTCTCACAAAAAGAACTCAACATGAGGCAAAGGAGATGGCTTGAATTACTCAAGGATTATGATTGTACGATACACTACCACCCAGGGAAGGAAAACAAGGTGGCAGATGCTTTGAGTAGAAAAGACCATGGAGTTTTGAACAATATGAGAATTGAAAGGGATCCAATTTTCATGGAGCTAGTGAAGATGGACATGGGAATAACTAGTGAAGGTGAAACATCAATGCTTTTTCAAATGGTTGCCAAACCATCTTTACTAGAAAGGATTAAGAGTTCTCAGACCGATGATGAAGAATTCCAAAAGAAGATTAAAGCTGTGAATGATGGGAGATTGAGAGACTTTGTGTATGAAGATGGAATTTTGAAATTCGGGAAGAGACTTTGTGTTCCCAATATACCTGATCTAAAAAGGGAATTGCTGGATGACGCTCATAGTTCCAATTTCTCTATACACCCTGGGAGCACCAAAATGTATAGAGATTTGAAGGAACATTTTTGGTGGGACAACATGAAGAGGGAGATTGCTGATTTTGTGTCAAGATGTATGGTTTGTCAACAAGTGAAAGATGGAAGGCAACAGCCTGGAGGAGTCATGCAACCTCTTCCCATACCGGAGTGGAAATGGGACAATATTACGATGGACTTTGTCATGGGGCTACCAAAGACTCCTAGAAGGAATGATGCAATATGGGTTATTGTCGATCGTCTTACCAAGTCAGCACATTTTCTTGCTATAAGAGAAGATCTACCCCTGGAATGTCTAGCAAGACTATATATTAATGAAGTTGTGAGACTTCATGGAGTACCCTTATCAATTGTTTCTGATCGTGATCCCCGTTTTACTTAAAGATTTTGGAAAAGTCTTCAGAAATCCCTGGATACTGAACTTCATTTGAGCACTGCTTACCACCCTTAGACAGACGGACAATCAGAACGGACTATTCAGACCTTAGAAGACATGTTGAGATCTTGCTCACTTGATTTTCAGGGTATGTGGGATCAATATTTACCACTGGTAGAATTTTCTTATAACAATAGCTTCCATTCGAGTATTCAGATGGCACCATATGAAGCGTTATACGGAAAGAGATGTCGTACACCAACCTGTTGGGATGACGTCGGTGAAAGAAAACTTGTAGGTCTAGAACTGGTGGAGGAAACGATGGAAAAGGTAAAGGTAATCCAAAATCACATCAAAGCAGCTCAAAGTAGGCAGAAGAGCTATGCCGATAATCGAAGGAAGGATTTGGAATTTCAAGTCGGTGATCATGTTTTCCTAAAGGTATCTCCGTGGAAGGGAGTCATACGTTTTGGTAAGAAAGGTAAATTGAGTCCCAAATACATCGGACCTTTCGAAATTCTAGAACGAATTGGGGCTGTAGCTTACCGATTGGCAATGCCGCCAAGTCTCTCCAAAGTTCACGATGTGTTCCACGTATCTCTGTTGAGAAAATACATGCCTGACCCAACGCATGTACTCACCTATGAAGAATTAGAACTGGAACCCGATCTGTCTTATTGCGAAGAGCCCATCAAGATTCTTGATACGAGAGAACAAGTGCTGAGAAACCGGATGACGAGTCTAGTAAAAGTTTTGTGGAGGAATCATAAGATGGAAGAGGCAACGTGGGAACCCGAGGAACTTATGATGAAGAACCACCCGAGTCTTTTTATGCAGAAATACCCTAGAAATTGCGAGGACGCAATTATTTGAAGGAGGGGAGAATGTAACACCCCAAGCTTTCACGGTACGTTTCCCTTCGAATAATGCGATAGCGTGTGTTGTACGCAACCTCGAGTTCTAACACACACCACAACTAATTAAACTAGCCGTTGTGAATAGTTATACCTACTTTTTGAAATCATATATATTTTATATTTCAAAATGTACTTCATTTTTGGATTCGGAATATCGAAATTATCCTAGGGTGAAATTTTGGTACTTTTCGGATAACTTTTATTTTTTGATGAATAGTGAAAATTACTAAATTTTAATTAAAAACAACTTTTTTAATCAAAATAATTAATAGTGATAAATTATGAATTTGAGTGGTTTTAAAGTATATTTAGAATATATTTTTACCATTTAATATAATGTTGGTCATTGGACATAATTTTACAATTAAACCAAACATAAACAAGTGTCAATCTTTTGATAGTTATTATCTCTTAAAAACACGCTTTTTGTTTTGACAGCGGGAATTAATTTTAAATTAATTTCTGCCACTTCTGTGTTTTGAATTTAGGAAAATGGATTCCATATTTGGAATCAGGATGTCCAAATTATGTAAATAGGTAACTTTTATTTTTACACATTTTGAATAATTACTGCGGTAAATATTTTATTTACCATGGTTAAAGGGTAAATCCGGTAAATAAGGGTTAAAAAATTATATTATAATAATACAAAGTTACCCTAAAACGTGCACTAACCTTATTGGTGGACACATACCCGACCATGATCATCCTTGGGTCAATTTGGGGACCCCTTGGAGCCACTTGTATGTGGTAGGGACACTTTATATTAATAAAGTTAAAATAAAAATAAAAATGGCATAAGCTTACATCTTTTAGAAGAACAATTTTTACATAGGGTTATACATGTTGGATTTTCGATTATAAATATTCATTAGAAAGATAAAACGATTTCCTACATAATGATGTTTTATTTATAATTTTTAGACATTAAATAATTTATTTTATTTATGACACAATGATGATGCAGTAATTACTAAAATAGTAAAAAATTGACATAATTGATATTATAAATACCCAAATAAATATAATATGAAACTTTTAATGAATTAAACTAATTTTATAGGATAATATGATATATTAGTATTGATTTAATTGACTTTTTTAGAAGTAATCAATCTGTTATGAGTTTCACAAAAATCAACTATTGAATAGTGTCAAAATTGACATAAAAGAGTTCTTAAAACAAATATTATATTATTAATTGATATTAAATTCCTAAAAATCTAAGGTTCGTCCAAGAGACTTATATTATGATTTTTTAATCATTAATGGACCACTTGGGGGTCTCTTGGATGTATATAGTAAGTTTATTAACCATATTATATAAAAATACAAAGAGACATTGTAAAAGTGAAACTAATTAACTTAGAGTTAATACTTAAAGATAAGGTTAATATAAGTACCCAAACCTGTCTAAATTCTATTGGATGAGTTGTTTTCGACCTATCCCCACCTAATCCTTTGAATAGTCAACTTTGGAGCCTTTGGAAACCGAATATGAATTTATTATAAATTAATATTTCTAGCTTTTCCAAAAGTGCCCCTCACCCCTCTTATAAAAGGGCACTCCTCCTTCTCTTTTCTTCACACCTTCAAAGCCTTTTGGTTTGGCCAAACTCTGCCCAAATAATCTCCCAACATCCCTCACTACAACCTAGAGGCATTAGTTTGATCAGAAAGCCAACCTAAGGAGCCCTTTTGATCAAATCAAAAGGAAGAACCCGAAGAAGAGGTAATGATTTCACCACCCTTTTCTAAGTTCATTTCTTCTTCCACTTCTTCTTCCTTTGTTCTTACCATTCTAAAATAATAACTCCAGTATCTCACATATACTGTGATGTTATTATAAGTATGGTACAACCATATTCAGTATTCTATCCACCCTTTGAATAACATGTCACCATACGTGCGTACGTACGGCTTACCGTCTCCACGTCGTGGTGTAATTGTTATTCAATATAATATTATTTGGATGGGTATAATAATGATATTTAACTCATGTAAATAATAAATATAACATGTTAATGATTCTGTATATATGATATACCATTCATTTATATATTATTTTAATATCAAAAGAATGATATTGTCGCTCGTGCGTACGTACGGACTACCGTCTCCACGAACGCGATGATATTCATTCTCCATCGTAACCATTCAAGTATAATTATCATTTGATGATTTAAAAATGATGTTTAAGGACTAGATATCATTCTGGATATGAATAAGATACAACAACCATGGCTTATGTAACAAAACATATAAAGAAAATGAGTAAGTTAACACCCGAAACGACGATAATTCTAAGATATTATTAACAAATCAATGTTAAAAGATCATATATGATATCATAATAATATATATGATTATTGTATAATTTAATAACAATTATTTCACCATTATACAGGAGGTTAACCTACCCCAACCAAGGAAAAGTACAAGGTAAGGGTTATTTCACAATCTCTTCATTATCCGAGGTTGTATTATACGTAATAATCTACTGGGATCTCTTTATCATCCACATCCATGTTTCTTTGAAATGTATTTCAAAACATTTTTACTATTTACAAGAATATGGGTTAAAGTCATTTATACCCTTGTTTGACTTTTTATAAGAGGTTTATAAAGGAATCTTTCTGTCGTTTTCAAAACAAGGTCCTTTTTAACCTTTTCGACAGAATTGAGGTAAGAATGTTTTTTTAACTTATATGGCGGGTGCGGTTATTTTCCGCCGTTATAAAATCATCGAAGCTTTCCATACAAGCTTATAAGAATATTTTCAAAGAAAATGTTTTATTTTATATGGATCTTAAATGATTTCAAAATAAAAGGAGATACTTCTTTAAAAAGAATTTTGATTTCATCTATGTCAACATCCTTTGATGGATTTTAAGATTATTTGAAGTTGATTTATTATGATACAAAACTTCTATATTGTATTGAAGGTTTTGTGATATGTTTGACTGTGGATGTGCTATTTTTATACCATTCATAGTTTATGGTGAAATTATTGACATTTCGTATGCTAGTTTTAATACGAATGTTTATGTTATGTTTAAACCTTTTCATATGGGAATGCATTGGACTTAATAAGTGACGGGTGGAGCCCGCTATAGCTCCTCGATGCATCGGTAGGTCTCATGAGACAAACTAGTGTCTTGGCACAAGGCCTTGACAAAATCTTATTTGTAGTCTTGGCACGAGGCCTTGACTATGTGGTTATGATAGTCTGGCATTATGCATTCCAACATTATGAAAGTGGTTATTGATATTGCATGTGATTATTCGATTAGTAGAATATCCATGTGAATAAGTAAATGGCATTATTTCATTTTACTTTTGCCATACTATGTTGAAGTTCAATTTTAAAAGGCTTTTGTTTTAGTAATTCATTTCCTTAAATGTTTATGATTATTTTGAATGTTCCGCTATATTGTTATCCTTACTGGGCATTTGAGCTCACCCCTTTTCTATGTTTTATTTTTCCCAGGTAGTGAAGAAGTAAATTATGAATGACTTGCAGGGATATTATGAGGGGTTAATAGTGTGGATATGAAGACTTTGTTGTTGTAGTAGTTTTTTACTTTGAAATGTAATGTAAAACTTTATGATTATATCTAGTGTTTCCAAGGCTACTAAACCAATCGGTCTTTCGAGATTTGATCTTCTTGTGATCATGCCAATGTTATGTAATAATGCACCGACTCTGGGTAGCTGGGGTCGGGGCGTTACACACACACCTCCATTTAATGGATACGAACATATTGTTTCTATGTATGGTGAACTACAGCCTCACGAAACGATGATTGTTCAATTTTCCCCTACCACCTATCATGGTGGCCATTATGATGGAACTGTATTTATATGTAATATATTTTATATTTATATTTTTTATATTCTTCTGTATTTTTCATTTACATCATACCTTTATGCTTTCTAAAATATGTAAATACGATAATTTCATTTGAGGAATGTGGCCTACCGCCCCCTCAAACTGATATGACTTGTTGATGTCATACATGTAATAGATAAACGATTGAGTTAATGAACATATGTAATATATATAACATATGATATTATACTATAATTATAATATACCTATTTATCATTTATTTTTCATTCCTTCAAATATTAAAAATAAATGAAAGTAGTGTTCATGCGTATATACGGCTAACAGTTTCCATGAACGGTGCATTTCATTTATTATCTCCAAGTGTTATGGAATATTATAAATACATATATATAATATAAATATATGATATTTAAATCATGAATAATATTACTAAGATAATGGACTTTTGACCACATAGAAAATTTGTAATTATATCAAGTTTATTTTCAATTCAAGTACTAAATATTGACAAAACGACCGATATGAAATTAAACAATTATATAATTATTATAAAATGATGATAAGTAATTAAAATAAATAATAAACTTGAAAATTCTCTAAATCAAGTAAAAATTAACCTAAGTTTATTTTTCATAAATATAAATAATGAATGAGACAAGTCAGACTCAAGGTAAGGGACTTTGTCCCAATCTCCATTAATTGAGGAATATTTTGGTTAATACACGACCCTATTTTATACAGTGTATAATTTTAACCTTTTTCTTTTAATTTATTTCTATGGTTTTCAAAAGGAATATTTTGTTTTATGAATAGTTTTACTAAATGATAAAGGGGTTATTTTTTTTAATGTAAATGGTGAAAACAACCTTTTCATCCATCATGAGCATTATATGATATTTGGATTCCTTTACAAGACTCATTGTTTTTAAAAGGAAAATAAATACTATATACCCTTTTTACATATTTTGGTATTGAAAATGGTTTTGATAAAGTATTGACTATTTAAATATGTTGATATGATATATTTCGATTGCAATGTGGAAATGTTATTTTTCATTTATGCTTGTTTTATGTGTTATGATTATGTTATGGTTCTTGAGAATTGTTTATGTATATGGGTGGTTCCAAGATAAACCGAGGGTGGGTGAGCCCGAGATAGCTCTCCAATGCATTGGGTAACATTATGGAGGTAAATGTTAATGGTTCTCCTAATATATTTAGGGAATATATTGTGATGGGTATTTTGAAATACAACTCCCTATGTAGTTGTGAAAGCAATAATATAAATATTTTATGGATTCCACATGTTACCTTTATGATTTATTATTTCTATGTTTTATTCATAAATCTTATGATTTCATGAAGTATATTAAAGATCTTGTGTTTTATGATTGAAAAGTATGAGTTCATTGATTTGTATACATTAGTGAACTAATGTTTTATTTTCTTATTTTATAACCCTTACTAAGATTTTTATGCTCATCCCAAGTTTTAAAATGTTGTTTCATAGGGTGTAAGGAATATTTGGAGAAATAAAGAATTCAAGAAGATTTGTATCAAGAAACTAATTCTCTTTTTATTTAAGGAGTTTTATTGTTGTGAAAAAAAAGGTATTGTAGAAGTGTATAATTTTTAATATTTGAGATGTAATGTATTATTTATGGCCTAATTATCTAAAACTCTAAACCTGAAAATATCCTCAATGAAAATTCTTGACTTAACTCAATATTATGTAATGTTTAATGCTGGGGTCTTACATACCAAGACTTATAAGTCATGGTATGGATTCTGGGGATATATATTAATAGTATTTTATCAAACTAGAGTTATATAATATTGTGATTAATGGATGATAGGAGGTTTTATTTTATAAGTTAGGAGAGTGGAACACTTATAATTATTCAATTTTAAAAAAAAATATTTAGTCACATTATTGGTCAAGTGGAAGTTAAAAAATTTAGATTCAAATATAAAATGATAATTTATAAAATATTGTCATCTAATATGAAATAAGATATGATTTTTTGACCTTTTAAAAAAAATTACATTAATTAATCTATTTTCCCTTTTACTATGGTGACATATTTTTTGGAGTGGTTACAATTCATAATGTACAAAAAATTTAAATTTACCACATCAAAAAATATTATCCACTTGGTTAAAAATAAAAAACCCATTTATAAATATTCAATTTGTGTAATTTTCATAAATTAATTTTTATATAAGTGAATATAGTGGAACAAAAAAAATTGTTTTTAGATAATTTCATTTTTATTCATAAAGTTGAACTTATTAAAAAATATAATATAATATAGATTAATATGGAATAATTTATATTTTTTTAATAAATTTAATTTTATTTTAGTTTAAAAAAAATAAAAAATATAATGTGACATTTAAATTACAATATTTAATGAACAGAAATTACAGTTTTGGAAAAAATGCATATTTTTTCACTATTCACTCAAAATTCATTCCTTTCTAAAGAAAATAATTAAAATTAATTATAATTTATATTAATATGTTTATTGAAAAAATTAATTCCGTTTTATAAAATTCAATTTATATAAAAATTAAAAATATATTCTAAATAGAGTCATATAATCCATGGAAAAACAATTTTCTAAAATTAAACTATTCATTATTTCAATTAAAGACTTTGATAAAATTATTTAAAAAAATATGATAAATATAAATCAATAAAATGAATACATATAAATCATATTATTGATTTATTTATATTATTACCTAGGTTTTATGATTCTCACCCTTAATAAATTGTATCCATACAACTTTATTCATTACTTAAACAATTGGGGTTATTTTCCTCTAACAGAATTTTATGATTCCCATGTTTATTTGTGAGTAATATGATTCTTATATAAAATCATTACCAAGTTAATCACATTATTTCATAGTAACTAATATCTTTGATCCAAAATTTTAACCATATTTTTTTTATAAGAGGGATTCTCTTCTAACTGTACTACTTCAGTGCTCATAAAATTAGGTGTATCAGGTATATAAATTCATTGAAATGAAACGTGAAACACATCTTGTTCTGGATTGAAAAATTGAGGTAAGGATACACTATAATAAATAGATCCAACCTTTTCCAAAATTTCATAGAGTCCAATTAACCATGGACCTAACATTCCTTTTCATCCAAGACGTATAATGATTTCTCCTTGATATACCTTAATAAAAATATGATCTAATACCTCAAATGAGAGTTATTTACTTTTATGATATGCATAAATATCATACCTACTCTAAGATTTCCTCATGTGGTGGTGAATCTTCATTACTTTATATATCATTTATTCTACTTGTTTTAGTCACAATTACATCCTTTCACTTATATTATCCAAATAAGATGGAGTTCGAAAATGATTTCTATATAATACCTCAAAAGGTTCTGTATTTATACTAGAATGAAAAAAAGTTATTAAAAAAATTACCAATTAATGGTTTTGATCCCAAAATCCCTTTTCATACAAAAAGAAATATTCAATAATTTCTTCTAAAGTCAGAATATCTCACTCTGATAATCTCTCATGTCAAGAATGAAATATTGGTTTGATATTTAGTTTAGTACCCAAAAACATTTAAATTAATTTCAAAAAAATTCAAGTAAATATGATATCATAATCAGTTACAATAGAGAGAGGGACTCCATATATTATGAATATCTCTTTATGATAGTTACTAGAACATTGATCCAAATACTTAGTATATCAAATATGAATAACATGAATATATTTATTCAAACATTCAACAATAACCCAAATTGAATTATTACCACAAGACTTCTTTGGTAATACCATCATAAAATCCATGAAAATATTCTACCAATTCCTTTTAGGCACTGGAAAAGTTTGAAACATCCCCTTTAATGGTTGTCTCTTGACTTCAACTTGTTGATAAGTTAAATAATTATCATTAAATTCACCAATATCTTTATTCATAAATTCACCTCAATAAAATTCATAAATTACTGTATACATCTTAATACTACAAGGATGAATGAAAAATGAAGAGTTATGGGCTTCACTTAACAATTCTTTCTTCAACAAAGGATCAATTTGAATAGATAAACTCTTTATAGGTTTAATAACACTGTCTTTATCAATATTAAACTACATTATCTAGCCCATATTGAACAATTATACTCATTCTCACAAACCATGATATTCTATTTGTGACTCCATAATTATTTATTTAAAGAATTACTATACTAATATCCAAACCAAAAAATAAGTAGTTATTGTATAAGAAATTTATAGGAAAACATTCATTAAATCATTAATCAAAAGATCATGTTCCAGATTTTATATGGTTAATGATGTATTATCTTTGTGAATTAATATATCAAGTACTTTATTTTTATTACCTATATGATAGTAAATCATGAAATTATGATCCTTTAAAAGTCAAAATCATCATCTCTACCTCATGTTTAATTATTCTGAGTGAACATATACTTACTTTTATTTTCATTATATATTTCACATTTACCCTATATAAAATATTCTTGTAAATTTCTAATGAAATAACAACCAATTTAGGGTCATGATCACATGTAGGGAAATTATTTCCATGGATTTTTAACAGATGTAAATGATATGTAATTACCTGATCATATTACATTAAGATACAACCATGTCCTTTCAAAAGAGTATCATTTAAAATAAAATATTCACCATTTTTTATTTGAAAGTATAATACTATATCATTTTTTTGATCTTATTTTCAATTCCTACAAGTATTCATCATATTTCATTATCAAAAAAATTTATTCCTTTTAATTTCAACATAGTTAGTGGGAAATATAAATGATAAAAAATTTCAACAAAATATTTATAGTAGCATGATAATCTATTAAAACACCAAATATTAGTTACATTTTTAATACTTTATAACTCTTACACCACTTTAGTATTACAAGGATTAAAAAATATGTCATATTTAGAAACAATATTCTTAAAAAATGAAATCTATTAAAACCAAATTTCACATTAATTAAATTTAATATAAAGCTTCTATTATTTTATAATCTAGCATTTAATCCTTAGGTGTTTCTCAAGTTACTCATAGATTTAAAAATAAACCCAAAAGTCATAAATGATAACAACTATAAATTTATCCAAATACTCATGGAAAATATTATTCCTAAGATATATAAATTTATAATGTGAATTTTTTTACTAGAATAGCATAACCAAAAATGCTTAATTACCATACATAATATAGAAAATCAGCCTTGGAATGTATTCCCCCTTAAACTTCATATATTTATTTCAAAACCTGAGATCAATCATTTTAAAATAATGAGCACCCTGAAGCTAATCAGACAAGTTATGGATATAGGGAAATAGATACTTTTCTTAATAGTTATTTTATTGAGTGTTATATAATCAATTAAATTTATCATAGAAACATCATTCTTTTTAAAAAAAATTGGATCACCCTAAGGTGATGTTTTAGGGTGTATGAAACCCTTATTAATAAACTCATGTAACTCATTTTTAAATTATAATAGCTCAAGTGAATCCATTCGATAAGGAGGTTCTGGAATTAGATTTTCCTTAGATACTATTTTAATAGTAAACATAATCTCTTAATCATGAAGAAATCCTATAAAATCATCAAGACACACATCCATATATTCATTTACCAAAAGAACGTTTTTAATTTGAATAGTCACATTCTTTCTAATGGTATTTCACTCTATTAATTGAATATAACTTCTTTATCTTTACAATCTATATTATCAAGATAAACTAAAAATATATCCATACATAGAACAATATTAAAATCTATAATGGGAAAGATAAAAAGGTTCACTCAAAAAACCATTCCATAATTGATAACATGAATATTTATATAAATTAATATTTCCTTTATAATATATCCATTAGTTTTTACCAAAAATTTTTAACTAAATTCATGAGATGGTATTTCTATTTTACTTCCAAATTTCAATGAAATAAATGAATGTATCGATCCCAAATCTAAAAATACATCTTCATGATTTGAATGAACAAATAAATTACCAGACACCACTTTTTTTGATGGTCCATCATATTATATTATAGTCTCTAAATAATTTTCTACCCCTTTATTCTTTTGGTATTTTTAATTCACATCTTGAGTAACTAACCTCATACTATCATTAGAAAAATGATCTAACTCATTACAACTAAATCATCACAGTGATGGGTGACTATCTATTTTCCCAATTCTAGTCTTATTGGGGATCAATTACTTGCTTTCATGATCCAAATGATTGGTCATACAACATCAGTAAAACATTACTAATCCTAAAAAAAATTATTTAAAATTTATTTCAACACATTTGTAACATTTAGGTGGATTTCCTCTAGATTTATTGGTCAATTTATTCTCTATTTCCTTCCAGCTTCACTACGTCTTACTTCTGTTTTCATAAAGTAAATAAGTTTCATAAAACTCCTTTTCTACATTCTAAGAAAACTAAAATACTTCCTCATTAATTTTAAATTAATGAGAACCAAATGGACTTCATAAATATAGATTATGACCTTTTTGAAATCTATAAATTTTACTCTCATGATCTAGAAAAAAAATGGTTCATACCTATATTGTCCTATAAAATTTTTCTCATGATATTCCACGGATTCTTTTTCCATTTTTTTAACTCCAAAAATTTCCATTCTATTATAATTCGATGAAAATTTCATAAATACTACTCATGAAAACTATTTTTAATGTTCCCCTACTCCATAGCATCAATACCATCTTTTTTCATTGGATTTTTATTCAGATACCACCATTGATCAGCTTAACCTTTAAAAAGATAAATATAAAGAGTAACCAATTGATATTATTTACATCCTAACACATAAAATATATTTTATATGAAATTTATCTACCCTTAAGATTTCACCAGGCTTGAAGATCCCCCAATTAACATAGGTTTTTATTTTAATAAATTGTTTACTACATTTATGTTCTTATGTGGATAATTCGATCACTCACTTTCATAGGTTCCACATTTAATATTTTTTGTCAACTTAGTCATCACTACAAAAAAATACTATTTAAAAACAATTCTAGGATACTAATTAAGAAGATTATTTTCCTTTTGGTGTCTTTCTACT
The DNA here is from genome assembly GCA_963277665.1 of Viscum album. Lineage (NCBI taxonomy): Eukaryota > Viridiplantae > Streptophyta > Magnoliopsida > Santalales > Viscaceae > Viscum > Viscum album. Next base: position 1,325,398,676 of record OY728128.1, read on the forward strand.
TGAGATTCCTTGTTTTTTTAGACAAGTGAGACATAAATTTGTTACCCAATTCATGTCTGAAAATTTTATTATAATAAAAATAAACAAGTCCTGTACAAAAGCGAGGTGTGAGAAGCTCACACCATCATAGGATTGAGGAAAATATAATATTGAGACACATAATAACATCTAAAAGAAACAAACCTATTTTTAATATTTCCTCAGTCTAGATGAAACCCTACTCATGGAAAATAGGTCCACAAAATCTACACACTTAAGGAGACAAAAAGAATGAACATGTCACTTGATGCAAAAAAAAGAGATAAAAACCTTGAATACAACCTACCAATGACAAACTAGAACTTTACTAGATGTTCCCCCAGAAATCATAGAATAAACCATTATTTCATCCTGAGGTATGTAAGAACACACGGAAACATTCCACTGATAAACAAAATATTCACCTTTAATCATTCCTTACCTTATAAAAATAAAAAAAATACATATAAAAACTTTTAGAAAATATAATATAGGAATCATGGAGCATTATAACTCATGTTTAATCCTTGTTAGAATAACTATAGTTAAGTTAATTCTACTAGAATAACCAACCAAGTTATCTCCCTCATTTTTTTACCTTTGAATATTATTCATTACCAAATTCATGAGAGGTCTATATCAGGATCCCCTATCATAATGAGTTATATTAGGGTCACCTAAACCATATATATTTCATGAGTACCATATCATAAACAAAAAATTTATATATTTATCATTTTCACCATAAAACCCATTAAAAACTCATCTGAACCCATAAAAAAAATACATTTCATTTTCTCATAATCACAACAAGAAAAACATTTTTTAAAACACTCTTAAATTTGAAAAAAGTCAAAAATAATGGATATTTAATTTAATATGTAAAAAAATGAAAACAAGAATATCAATTATTATAATAAAAAATGGAAAATATTTCATGAAATTTCTCTCATTCCATATATGTTAAAAAAACATTTTTCTGTTTCGTAAAAAATATCAAAATGGCATATTCGGTAAATGTTAAAAAATTTACATTTCAAAATTTTGAAAATAAAATAAAAATTTGTTGAAAATTACATTTGAAATCCTTTTATTTAAAAATTATAATATTTTTAAAAACATTATAAGAACATAAACTTGGAGGGGAAATAGTTCAAAAATTTTAAAAATGTTTTAAAGGAAAATCACTTACCTTAAATCTCATCTAGAATTATACATTCTCTAACTATTGAATAGTAAAATTAAATTATTTTATAAATTATTAATAGCCTTTATCATGTTAATTTTATTATTATTTCTGTTTTTTTCATTTATTATCCTATTTTATTTAGTAATAAAAATGGTTAAGTTCACGCTAGAAGTTTAGGGATCATTATGACTATAACCTCAAACAACATTATTGTGTTGACTGTGGTCAAAGGGGTTATAGATTCATTACCTCCTGAATATTAAAAAATTTATATCAATTATATTTATAATATAAATACACTTTTTAAAACCAACCATGTTTTGTGGCCATGAAAAACTATTCACATTGTTTTATTGAAATGTAAGTCCATATATAAGAAGGATTGACATTTTTATTTTTATAGTTAGTGGAAAAGAAATAAATTATTTAGTATTTTACATTCCTAAAAATGTAATTACTTTATAAATGTAATATTTATTCATTATTTCAATTCGTATGACCAATGTTGTATGGTGGAAATGAAAAATGTATCACATTACTTCCTGGAGGTGGTAGTCCAAATGAATGCAAGAGAGACGTTATCAATATCCAATAGAACAAAAGGGTAATAAGTTAAGTAATATAATATAATTATATAATCCTAGTTATTTAATAAATATAATATATATATATATTCAATTGATCCAAAAAATTATACACCAAAAAAATTTAGGGATGAAAAACAAATCACATCGATTTTCAGAGGAGGTAGTCCACACGTACACATGAGTGATGTTGTCATTTATCATAAGATAGAGAAACTATGTAAAAATGGGTTAAAATCTAATCATAATAAAATTTAAGTATATCCATGATACTGATTTTATTATTTTAGCATGTTTAAAAAATATTTGAGGGGTTTAGAAGATGATATAAACATGAAACACTCAATTATGAATTATACTTATTATTTGGAAAACCATTTTTATATTACCCCTTATTTCATCAACTATTATACTTTTGGTGATACCATGACCATTAGATCATGGGTTGGGATGTTTTGGAGATATTTGGGAATATCTTAGAATAACTATAGTGCTAAAAAGGTGCAAGGAAGAGATAAAAAAAATTATCTCTTAAAATTTACGGGAGTGGCACACTTGTAAATATATATTGTTGTAAGATTATATTAAATCACACTCATGGTCAAGTGGCACTTGAACATTTAAGATCCTAATTTAAGATGATAATGGTATAAATAATATAATATAATAATAATTAAGTTAATATTTTATGACCTTTCCACTATGTTTTTACTATAATTAACATGTTTTACCCTTTTACCATGGTCAATCATTTTTACCTTGGTTACTATTCATAATGATGAAAAATATATAAATGAAATCACTAAAAAAACTGAAACTAATGAATAAAAATAATGAGTTAATTATTAATGATTCCATTATTTTTTATTTTTCAGATATTAATTTTAATATATTTTTAAAAAACACAACAAAAACAAGTTTTTGAATAATTGCATTTTTTAAGAATAAAAATGAAAGTTTTACAAAATAAAATATAGTATTTATTACAATAAAATTATTGATATTATTTATAATTAAATATATATTATATTATGGTAAAATAAAATCAAAAACAAAACAACCCTTTTAAATTGCGTTATTTAAAGAATAGAAATGACAATTTTCGAATAAAAATATTATTTTTTACTATTCACTAAAAAATCAAAATTTTCAAAAAAATACCATTAATTCATCCTAATATAAAATTTATATTTTTATTATAAAAATTAATTCCTTTTAATCAAATTAAATTTCCAAAATAATTAAATTTATCCTTTAAATAAAACAATGTAATTCATGGAAAAGAATTTAGTTAAATAAAACTATTCAATTTTCAACAGAAAACTTTTATAAAATTATTTTAAAAAAGATGAATATGAATCCACCAAATTAATAAATATAAATATAAAGATTTATTTTTTTCTACTAATTATTAGTTTTTCACACACAATATAATTTCATTATTAAATTAATTGAGTGTTTATAGATTAGAAGAATTATATTTCTAAAAAAATGTAAGTGTGAAAAGAATTAAATTATATAGACTTGTAGTTTGTATTTTATGTAATTTAATGTCACGGATAATATATTTTTATTAAATTTATACATTAATTAAATGATTTTTCATAATAATTTAATTATTATTATTCTATTTAATTTATTTACTATCAGATGCTATTATTTTTTTAAATTAATTGTTCAAACACAAGTATTTTTGAAGTTGTTCAGTTCATAGTTCCATTATCACTTCGGTAAAATGTTAATAGTTAGTGGAAATTATAAAATGGATCTAAGTTATATATAATTTTATTAATATAGAATTTATTTCTTTAAAAATTAAAAATCTTACAAATTTCCAAAATAATTCAAATATATGAATGGATATTCAGAATAAATGATGACATATAATGGATTATTCATTTATCTAGTTTTACATACTATAATGAATTTAACCTTTTTAATAAATTTTAAGAATATTTAACCATTACATTATGTGAAAAATGATATCGTATACTTATTATGTTTATATTTTACCATATATTTATTTATTCTTTCAATACATGATGGTAATAATATTTTTTTAAAAGAAAAAACTTTATAGATGATTATAACCACAATGATTTGATCTTCATTTTCAAGAAAAAAACAATTTTAAATTTATGGTCTTAAAATTCATTTTAATGACTATTCATCATGTTTTAATTTATGGATTTATACTATAATTGTATATGAATATAATTTTAATACTTCCCATTTTTAGAGTCATGAAAGTGGAATAAATCATCCATTAAAGCTATGAATAGGCCATTAAATAAAATTTTTTTCCTTTTAAAATTAAATTATAGTGATATGGGTAATAAATATTCAATTTATATAATAATGATTTTCTATACAAATTATATTTATGTCTGATGTTCTTATATTACGATAGATAGAAGATATTTGTAGGAGGTAGAAGAATAAAAAAACTTAGAATAGTTTGTTTTAAATTATATAATTGTTTTTTTTTTATGTATTCCTTTGATACACATATCGGGCTTATATAATGTTATTTTGTGAAGAACAAAGCCTCCAAAATGTGTATAGAGTTAATAGGATCGAATTTTGTTATTTATTTAGCAAGTTAATGTGTTTTAAAAGTGAAGAAGAATGTGTGGAAAGGGTATGTATTTTTCATTGAAATTGGTATTTTAGAATAAAATATTCTCTCTAAATAGAGATCGAAATGAGATTAAATAATAATGAGGATGGGATTTAAATTAATATAGAACATTAAAATGTTCATCTAAATTCTATAATACTCAAAAAATCATCCATATATACTATTTAACCATATATTTTTTATGGAACTTCTATGATATTTAGCTACTCACATATGTATATTACTATTCATAACATTTTACAAAATGTAAACCATAAAAAAAATATTGACATTTTGATTCCAAAAATGGAATCCATTTTATCAATATAATTCTATATATACTTCAAATTTATTTTTCAAATAAAATCATTCCTTTTTGAAAAATATAAATTTTCTAGAAACTATTCATTTTAGACCTCTTAGAAAATTTAAATACTACTTCATAAAATTGTATAATTTATTTTTATAAATAAATTTATATTATAAAACCATTTTAATAAAATAAATTTCTATTTTAGATTTCTTTTATTTCAAAAAATAATTTTTATAAAAAAAACAAGTATGTATTCCAATAAAAAAAATATTTCATTGTATCAAATATTTATTTTAACATATTTAATTAATTATATTTTCTAGGTAAGGTTATAAATTTTTATATTTTTCTTCCATAAAAAACCCAAATATTATTTCTCTATTCCAATGGTTATGGTGTTATTTAAATGGTTGGGATATAAATTTCATTTCATGATTATTATTATAACAATCATATTTACAATTGTCATATAACCTTTAAACATACTATAAACACTTCTTGTGTATATCTTTCCTTATTCAGTAAATTGTTCTTCATAATTATAGACATTTACTATAAAAATGATTATTATATTACTAACTTTTTTATATTTTTCACATTTTTTTTCATTTCTGTGATAATTTATGGGGATCGAGATGTAACAAAATATCAAGTCCTTTATTTATTTTTTATTTATTTTATTTTTTAATTGTACTATTTCAAATTTTATAGATTTTATTTATACATCATATGTAATTTTCTATGAAAGAATAAAATAATGATTATCACTTTGTGTGTTGTCAGTCATTAATTTACATTATTCCATTATATATTAATTAATATTTGTAGGCACACGTGTATTTAATAATAGAAAATAATTTAGTAGTAAATTTGTTCAGATTTTAAGATTATATCATTATAAGGAAAACAAAATAAATGTACTTAAAATTTATATATATTTAATTTTAGATGAAAAATTATGAAAATATCAATTGATATTATGGGAAGTTATGAGCTAAATGAGATACTCTTATTCAAAACATATCATTAAACGTCATATTTTTCTCTGATAATAAATTGTCACATATGAACAAAAAACTCAGTTTTTTTTAACTTCATGTCCTTATACATTTCATAATAAAAATCATTTTCACAACATAATACACATATAATTTAGCCTAACATATAAAATATCAAAATTATTTTTCATTCTCATACTCTACCCTATACATTATCAAATAACTTCTCCCTAATTAGTAAATAAACTTTAAATAAATTAAAAAAACTCCCCATTTTTCAACATAAGGGTCATTTCAACATCCTTACATGGGATTATAACTCCCCTAAATATCTCCCTTTATAAGAAAATCAAATCCAATTTATCACAAAAAATGAGTAAAAAATGTCTCTTCATTATCCAATTATTGAGTAAAAAACTTGTAAAAAAACTCATATTAAACATCATTTATCAAATGGAAATCACCTTAGGAGACTTTTAGTCCCTTATCTAAACTATATTTTTGAATTATGGAGGGTAAATTCCTTAAAAATATGATTATCAGAAAATTATTTGCACTTTTTTCATCATGATGTATGAAATTTATCATTAGGTATATATGAAGTCCAATATCACCAAAACCATGTATATATTTCTCAATTAAAATGTTGAATTTCATCATAATATTATTTATCCATGAATTATAAATATGATTTTTTTCCTTTGAATAACAACTCATGAAATATCACACTTGATTGAAATCGAATAATTCACTTGTATTATAGTATTATCCAACTGTTTTATCATAAATAAAATCTATATTCAAGCTTGGTTAGTTTTTATATATTCAATATTTATGGTTCTATAATATTTATAAACATACTTATTTTTAATCCATAAAATACATAAATCTCAAAGATTAATTTCAGTAACTAATATAGACATATTATTGTTTATTGAACTTGTAAAATCCAAAACCATGTATCCAAAAAACACTTATTTTTATGTTTCACTATAAAAGAAATAAAAATACATTTTGTATTTAATACACTAAATTATTGTTTTCACCACCAAAAAAAATATTTTTAATTCGGATAATATTGATACATTGAGGCATTACAAGTATCAAAAAAAATATTAGGTCATCTCATTATTATGTATAATAAAATTGAAATTTTTATCTATAATCTCTCACACCATGCTCTTTTCCATTATTATATTTAAAAAAATCATTTTAAAAGTAAATTAAATTTCAACTCCCCAAACATTTACATTTTGAATTTTGATATCCCAAATTATATATACTCATTATATTGAGATTTGATCCATCCTCTAATGATACTTTCATCAAAAAAATATAATCACTTTCATTCATTGATTAAACCCATTCTTGAAAAAGATATTGTGATCATCTCCACCACATTAGAAACATATATCCAAAAATATTTATCAAGGTAAGAATAAAATGATCATGATGATTTCATTATCCCATAAATAAAATTATTTAGCAAAAATAATTTTCTCTAAAAATTATGTATAAGGTATTAACCCCACAATAAAATGAAGTCTTCTCTTCAGGAACACTATTATTAAATTTAATTTTGACATACATTTAAAATAACAAGAATTTCATTCACAAATATATTTATAAGAACAATTAAATCATTTCCAAGATATTTATATAATAAAAAATCTATTTCACCTATACCAATTCAATATAGGTACATCATTTTCACACAAAATATAATTTCATTTTAAATTACATTTACAAATCCATTTAACTTTTTAAATTAAAACCATTTCAGTCTGATAATGCTCAAAATCATAAGTACTCAAAAAACTCTATGATGTATAATTATTCATTATTTGATCATGATCTTCCTTTATATAATTTTTTAACAATTTGGAAACTAATAAAAAAAATTTAAGAGTTTATAATCACCAGTATAGTGTTCATTAGGTTCTGAAGTGGTGGGGGCTAAGGTAATCCCCATGAAAAAATATATATTGTATTATTAAGGGATAGATCCTAAGATAATAAATAGTTGGAGAGTGAAATTTAGATCATATTTATAATCCAATAGATCAACCCCTCGATTACCCTATTTTGGGTATATTAAAGCACAAAATTCTGATCAATCAACCACTTGAACTCCCTATTGTAGTAAAAATTTGACCAGGGAATGTGTGAAAACCCCAAAAAATATTTAACAAGAAAACCAAAATATGATTCCATATAAGAAGGGGATAAATTGTAATTTAAGTAAAAAAGAACACTAATTATAGCCCAATATTATGAAATCAATGGGTTAACATCCCCATTGAAGGTGATAAAATATTGCAGAATGGATCCCTAATATTAATCAATGAAACCTTAACCATTAATGATACCATTAGTAAAAATACAATTGGTATTGAGGATAAATATAACACATGGTTTTTGAGTTAACCAAGTTCCCGTAAACATTATTATATGATCCAATGTGGTTTTTATGAAATATAAAGTGCATGTTTTGAAATGATTGTGTGAATATACTCTATGTACTCAGTGATCCTGTATTGGTGATCATTGTGAGTATTTTTGTTTTCAAGTCAGTAGTGCTAGATCATGTTCCTAGGTTCTTGAATTCATTATGTGCCTCCAATTAAACCTATTATCTAGTGATAAATTCGTTATTGTGAGCCCCTTTAAATGGAAGAAACATATAAAATATAAAACCAGGAATATAGGAAATATTCAAGACTACTAAGGTAATTTGTGATACCCATACATGTATTAAGGAAATTATAAATAAATCACACCCAATACACTTCTAGTAAAATGTGATCTTTCATATACATTATCTTCTTCTATAAACATATGAACATAGATACAAAATATATTTTTATATTGAATTTAATTTTCTATAGTGATTTATTAATGCCAAACATTTTGTGCATGAATGTTATATTTTTATGGAAATAATTTATACAAAAACATTTTATCCCTTAGGTCAGTTCCATAATATAAATAGATTATATTGATATATTCATAAGTATATAATGGAATGGAACAAATTTATATAAAAATATAGTGGTCAAACATTTATGTGAGCGTGATTTTTTAAAATATAATCTTCAAATAAACATCAATAATAAAATTGATATAGCTCATATGATCTATTACAACCCGAAAGCTCATACTAAAGTATAATAACAATAGAATGTATACTGAATGGGTACACTAATTATCATACATAAAGTATACTTCATTTTTCCCTTTGAAAAAATATGTATGTTTTATAAGAATACAAATGATTATATAAAATACTTAATGATATATTTGAAAATAAAAAACTCATATTTTTAATGCATTGGTTATCCACTCGTGATTGGAATTAAAATATCCCAACCATAGTGACTGAAACATATTATAAACCCACTCTATCTTGACCTAAATAATTATCATTCATTAAAAAATTATTTATAAATTTATATCTCTTTCTTTGAAATTCTTCACTTGGTGTGGCCATCTTGCATTGTGGAATTTTTTCTCTAAGAGAGAATCGAACAATAATATATAGATCATGATTTAAATTTTCCATATGACTACTTTGGGAACATCAATAAATGATATAAAATCTGTTTTAATATAATAGAATAATCTAGTAATGATATTTATCCTACCTCAAAATTTTAAAAAAAAATCTGTCTTTTATAGTTCAAGAAATGACCCATGATTTTATTCATGAAAACATAGAAATGATGGATATGTATCCAATATGTAGACATTGGAGCTCTATAACATATCATTAGGGTTTCATTTTAATAAAATTAATCAATATTTTAAAATTTTAGTACTTATATATGAGTATATACTTCAAATAAACACACTTCTCTTGGAAATATTGTTTTTTACACTCTGCATACCATATAGGTTTAGTATATCTCTTAATCATTGAATTTATGCATTCTTTCCATTTATGAGGAAGAAATTGTCATCTTCTAATAAAATTTGTGATATACTATTGAACCCATATTTACCATGGAAATATAGAACCTCATAATTAACATTAAATTTGTGGAGAGTCCTACTAAGAACATATTTATCCACAACAAAAAGGCTAGGGAGAGGTTATCACCTTAGTATAAGTCATGCATCAACTTGATGATTCCTAATTTCATTCCAATAAGAGTGATCAATATACATTGTGTGGTTAAACTATGATAGAACATTTGATATACCCACATCAAGAAACCACTTCCCCTTATAACCTTTAAAATAATTTTCCTTTTAAGTATATTACAAGATATTTTCAAAAACATTTACACCATGATATTAGTTCCAATATGTTTTTGATTGAGATCTCACAAAATCATTTTTTTAATATTATTGAACATGTTTTATAAAATACATTACAAAATATATATTTTTATTATAAGACAAGGTTAGAGATGATATGGTAAAGTATGTCATTAATAATTTTTGAAATGTATTTATAGAATAATTCACATTTATTGATGGGTCGATAATGGTTATTGGAAGATAGATTCTTCACCTTGTGAATATGAAAAATATTTTTTAGAATATATCCCAAGGGAGTTTTCCCCATTTTAATTACTCCTCCAATCCATTAATGGCCTATTTTTTGAGGATCTCTTCTGCTCCCATGTAAAATTTACTTGAAAATACATCGATCCCTAGGACATTATCTTGATTAAAATGTTTGATATCCTTCTTGATCACATATTTTATTTTAAGGGTTTTGATAAAACATTTTGGTTCTCATCAATAATGAATGAAATGTTATTGAATAAATATTTATCCTCTAACTCACAAAGGTATCCACCACTAATCTCTAGCCTCATAACTATGAGTAAGGAAGTGAAATATGAAACCACAAGACTGATAGTTACCTCAAAATAACTGGTATAAGAGCTGTTGTCGGGTTTCATGCTGATATTACTCACAAAAATCATTCAATAATGAATTCATGAAATACGGGAATATTTTTCTTCTATTTTATCCAAAATAGACTAGATTTTTATCTTTCATACCTATATAACTCTAAAAATAGAATAATTCAAACAGTCTATTTATTTGATTCGATCACTCAATTATCATCATCTCTTTCTTATATTATGCCATTATTTATCATTTTTATTTCTATTATAAGAGATTCTAGGATATTATGACTGATATAATAATCATTCACTAGTTCTAAAATAACACCTTTCAGATTCCTAATTTTTCTTTGAAGAATTACCCCTAAATTATTTTAAATGGTCAAACTCAAAGTAGATTAAATAGTGTGTAGAAAATCATTACCATGATTCTAGAGTTTAGTGAAGAAGAAATTCCAATATCAATCCATCAAGTTTTCTCATCTAATCAATAGAATATAGTGATTGGATATAGCCTAATTCATAAAAGTTGAAGAAGGTTTGGGAAAGCTGGTGATCAATTGAATCTTTGATAAGGTACTATATAGGTGCTTCCAAGTCCCCTAATTGACATGTTTTTATTACAGCAGATGATTTTATCACATGAATAACTAGGATCCAAGTGTCTTCTATTCAATAAAAATTATTTAATATAATTTATCACTTTCTTTAAGTATCTCCTTCCTCCATTTGTTTTATTATTTCTTATTATCCTGGTGAAGTCACCTCTAATGAACTAGTCTTTAGAACCTATGATGAATGTTTATTACATTTTATAGAGAGTATATCTTTCAAGAAAATTACATTTAACATAATTTATATAACTTTATATAGAAATCGAGGGCTATATGACTTATTCCATGATATTTTTTGATAAATAATTAATCTTGTTCATGTGAATATAGATTTTCTATAATATTCATACTTTATTATTAGTTGAACTATTATGTATAAAATTCCCCATGTGAATCATTTCAACAAACTAATAAATGGAGTCCTCCTCATGCTTCAGGTAAATGGTAAAATTTATGGGGAAATGTTTCTGACTATGTTCAATGGAAATGAAGTCGTATTTAAGTAGGGATATTATACACAAAAAATTCCAAATTATCATGGAAATATTGCTAAATGGTAAAGAGAAAACATGAAGGCTTTATATACTTTAGACTTTAGGCCACAAAGAAATAAATAGGTTATATCAGTATAGGATTTCAATCTAGATTTGTTTGGAATGCCTCCTTAGAATATTGATTAAATATTTTATTCCCAAGAGGCCTTTATGGGGGATTATTAATGATCTTAACTGAACAGATCCAAACCATTAAAAGGGGATTTTGAAAATATGGATGAGATATCATGAAAACTTCATATATAGACCACTATATATAATGTGGTAGGAATGTATGCTAAGAAACAGATTTTATTAGTCAACCTCTGCACTATCTACTTTAGGATTGGGACCACACATAAAAAATCATTATACCATAAAACTAATAAATATGGGATCCAAAAAAATCATTCTACTAGAGGAGGTAGAGCATCAAACTAAACAAAATCATTATATATTGGGATGTGTATAGGGTAAAAGCAATCAAGATAGATATTAGTTGATAAAATACGTATCAAACATATATTCATAGATATAAGAAGAAGAATTATAGATATATCCATGAGGATAAATAGATGTTTCAGACCAGTCATCTAACTAAAAACTGATAGAAACCACTATGTTGGCCACTTATTCCATGAGGGTCTATCTGCTCATACTCTATATCCAAGAAAATACTAGGTTGAATCATTAAATTCTATTGAGGATATTCTAAGATCTATATATCATATTTATCCTTAACTAAAAAAATCACATAAGGAAAACACTCAAAATTATAAGGATATTTCTTCTAAAGGAGTAATCCATGTGGCAAAGGAGTTGACACTCAGAGAAAAAACTCATAATAGAGATAATGAAATGCCTATGCAAAAAATAGTATATTGAACACATTGAAGAATGTGTTGTGGTAATAGTGACAATAAATCCATATCAATACAAATATATTCAATAATATTATATTATATACATAATTTGGCTTTATTAGAATAATAAACGTAACTTGGAGTCATTAATACCCTTCAAAACTTTGTGGTTATGGAATGGTAGGTGAAAATTTATAAAAAAACCTATAAATATATAGCAATTATATTACTAACACGAATGAATATCCATCCATTGATGATAAATATAGAAGTTTCATATTCCAAAGTATTAGGTATCCCTCACCCAATCTAAGAAAAATACATCCCTATAGAAATGATAGATTCAAAAGGATCTATGATTGAGCATATAAAATTCAATGGGTGATAATATATTATAGTATTTAATGAACTATTGTAATATTGGATCATAATGTTTCTAAATATAAAATTTATCTTTGAAAGTTCATATACTATAATTATAAGTTGATTCAAAATCACCCATAAATATTGAGAAGATCAAATTATCTTCTACCACCTCTAAATCCATAAATGCAATATGAATCTATAGGATTGAAGGAATGGATGATTCATAAAAGGATTTTATATTTTTATACAAGACTATTTGAAGGAAGGAATATATTTTTGAGGACCTAGTACCTCTAATCTTTGAGAAGTCATATAAAATTAAGGATCTAATGTATACACAACTAAAATAATTAAACCAAAAAAAATTATAATGGGATGAAAATTCCATTAAATTTAATTTTTTCTAGATGAGAAGATTTAAGTCCCTCACCATCCTAAAACAAAGGAGAAACTATTGATAAAAAATGAGAGTGATTGTGATCCTTCCCATTGGTTATAAAAAATGAAAAAATTGATGGAGGTTTATGAATGGTGATAAGATTAATGTTTTTTATAGAGACTTCATCCTTACTCTTTTTATTGTTGTTTTTTGGTGACCAATAATATTTAAATCATAGATTTTATCCCATATTATTTAATTTTTTCAATTAAGGAACTCAAATCAAACTCTTTATTATTAATTTATTCATTTATATCATTACATCACTTGGGTATCCTCCCTGAGCTACTTAACACATAAACTCCTTATTTAATAACATTCACAATATATTGTTGAAATTCTTTCCATTATCTAGTAAGGTTATGTATATTATTTAATTTTTCAACACAATTTATTTAATAATTCATATTATTTTCTCTTTGAATATTCGTGTAATAATATTAATTTATTTCTATGAGATTTGAATATATGATGTTTCTTTACCTTATAAATAATTAATCATTTACTTTCAAAGATGTGAATACACTTCAATGTTGGTTTCTTCCCTTACCCAATCTCTTATCAAGTTTTTTTCCCTCTTAGACATAATGGGGAACTGTTTTTATTATAGACCAATGTTTAGACTACATACTTATAAAAATTATTTAGTACAACTTCATTAATGTTCATCATTTAGGATTTAATATTAATGTTATGGTACCTCCCCTCAAAGAAATAGTTTTCTATGGATTAATCATTATAAAAAATTGACACCTACTCCCATGATTTTTGATATAATACTAAGAAAAAGTGATCATTGTTCCATTTCTAATTTAGAATTTTCTATCCAATAATATTTTTTACTGATCCCTAATAAAGTTTTATGCAATTAAACACATAATATTTGTGAGTAATCTCTATCAACAATTCTGTAAGAACCTTGATCCTATAAGTTAAAATTTTGTTATTACTTTATTACATTGGCACTAGATACAAGGTATTGCATCAGAAAAACTAAATAGTGTACTATTCTTGCTAAAATAAATACATACATTAATTTCTCATACATTTTAAAAAAATAAAAAGCATTTTTTAGAACACCATTATTATCCTTATAATATCCTTTCATATCAGTCATAAAACACTTCCTAGCATCAAGGGAATAATAAAGAATAAGAAAGAGGTGATCTTAGATTCTCTATAAGTGTATAAATGAAGAGGAAGTTATCATGAATAAATAATCATGATCAATATATAAAGGTAAATAATTAAAGCAGATGTCACATAAATAAAAACATGAGCATAATATTGAAGAAGTAAATGATGATCAAATAAATCCATATAAATAATCACATGAGCCTGAAACATATCCATGGAAATTATAACTAATACAATAGTCAAATGGACATTAATTTCTAATCTCATAATAAGGTAATGTATAGGGTTATTAATATGAAACAAAATATAAAGACCTTTTAAAATTTAGTTTAAATCTAGGGGTAAAAAGCTGTATAATTTGGCCAAATGATATGTCTAATGAGACATATTGATGCATCGAGGGGATATCTATAATAGGAACAAACGTTTCACATATTTTTTCTAATTCATTCCTCATATTAAAGGCTTGAATCATAATCAACATAAACCATTATATTGAAAAACTAACATACAAAATGTTAAAAATTATACCAATCAATAAACATAATCACAAACTATCTAGAGTAATATGGTGACTGGCAATAAAATTATACACCCTTAGTCAAACAATTGATAAACCATACAAGGAAATAATAATGATGATATCAATAAAACATATCCTAAATAGTTAAAAAGTATAATAAAGGGTTTATTATGTTGAAGAATATAAATACCATGAAAAGATCCTTAAAAAAATTTTGTGGAAAATAAACTTTGCATTTTGAAAAACACCATTTAAAACTAAAATTTTGCAAAAAAAATAAAAATATCATTCATTTAAAATAAAATTTTAAAATTTTAATGGAATATTTAAAATATTTAGTGGTCATTATCGTGGTAAATTCAATCCATGATGTACATGTTAAAACAGTAATTCCTTTTATGTTTTTAGTAAAAGATAAAAAGGCCTTGTTTGGAAAACATTTTTTTAAAAGTAAAATATGGGTAAGAATTTCTTTAAAAAATAATTTTGATAATGTTAAAAAATTAGAATACATTTTTATAAAATATTGATTTGGAAGAAAAATCATTTTTAACCAAAAAGAGTAATAATGTAGCATTATCTTAAAAGTATTTTCTAAATCAATTTATGTAAAAAAGAGAGGAAAATGGTATTAATACTTAAAAATTCATGATTAAAAAATGAATATGAAAATATATATTTTTAATATAGTAATACCAAATAATTACCCAAGGAATTTTTAATTATAAACAATCTTGAATAATAATGAAATTGTGAAATATTCCTTTACAACTTTTATTAATTCTAAATTATAAGCCCTATAAAATAAATGAAATCATATGAATCTATAAATACCATGAAGATAAATAGTTTCATGATATAACATATCAATGGGTCATTATATAAAATACACAAAAGAAATAAGTGGTGAATATGTAATTTGTATCACGGAAGTAAAAGTGAGATCAGAAAACCCATACCTGAGGTTCGACTCCCTTCATATGTGTCTAAAATTCCTTTATAATAAATATAGGTATATTATACATATATTAAAGAACCATAATGATATATATAATTCAATTTATTGTCCTATTATAACATATTACCACCCATTTGTTAATAATATTTCATTATTTCCATTGTTTCAGGTGTTAATTGCCTTATTTTATCATGTGTGTTTTTTCATGAAAGTTTTGGTTATCATATATAATATATATTTCCATCATAACCAGAATGATATTAATGTTATTAATATTATTATTTTTTTATTATATACATCCTTAGAAACATTTTTTAAAATTGGGAAAAGAAAATGAGTCGCATTTCCTCATGGAGACGATATGTCGTACATACGCACTAGCGACGATATCATTACCTTAAAGGGTGAAAGGGAAAGGAAGTACGATATTTTAATATTAAAGAATTTATATAATTTCATATATATATATATATAATCATTAAATTAATATTTATTACATTTTATATAAATCATAACTAAAAAACGAATCACATCGCTTCACGAGGTTGTAGTATGTCATACATACGAGTGATGTTATCATATTTAAAATGGAATAGGGAGTAAAAAGATATATATAATTTTATAAATAAAAGTTTATAATTATATCATAAATATTATATATATATATATATGTATGTATACACATTAAATAAATCATTATATGCCTCCATGATAAGTGTTGATGGAAAATGAGTCACATCAGTTCATAAGGCAATAGTCCACCATACACATGATTTGACGATTTTATTTCCCATTTGAGGGAAGTGAAGATGGATAAATATTTTTCCATAAATATAATAACCTATCATTATATTTTAGATATTATTTTTATTAATTTTTATAAATTAATATGTAATTTAATATTGTAAAAGAATAAGGAAAAATAATGAGATTAGTGAAGACAAATACATTATCTTAGAGAAACCTCATTTAGATATCTTCTTAATGAACCAAGGGTCTAAATTATAGGAATAAATTAATATATAGAATGTGTCTAATGATGTTTAGGAGGTATGTTTCCATGTTTTGGGTGATCCAAAGTGCTAGATAGGTGGGAATTGATTAGGGGGTTGGTTCCATTTTATAATTGAGGAGTGTCAGTTTTTTAAATACCCAAAACTATTCAATAATGGGAAGTTACTCTTAACCCAAGTGGATCCAAATTTTAAAATTAAATGGTTTTAGGGATGTTATTCTTGATTCACACATCCATAATACAAAAAAAAACATGTTTTAAACATGGTGTTCTCTAACATAAAAGTTTCCATACTTTTACCATTTAATTTTTCATTATAGTAACAAGTCTTTTTAACCAATGTTATTTATCCTTTAAGACTAAAATAAAATAACCATTAAAATGTAATGTGGACCCACAGATTATAAATATGAAACATTATTTATAAAATTAATATCATATGTGTGTTAAAAATTAGTTTTAACAAAAGCACATGTAACATGCAAAAAATAAAATTTAACCTTAACTGTGGGAATAATGTTCTTTTAGGGTCAATATATTCACTATAAAAGAAAACATGGTCTATTAATGGATCTTAGTTTATATTTCTAAACATTTAAAAATAATTATGAATAATATAGTATTTTTAGGAATTTTTTATTATTTAATAAAATATCATTTATTATAAAATAACATTAATCTCAATTTTGTTATTATTCATTTAATTTAAATTTAAAAAATATCAAGAAAATGATATAATTAAATTATATTATTTTCAAACCTATATACTAGCATATATTTTTCTACAAAATTAATGTAAAAAAAATTCATTCAATTTTTTTAGAATTTACTATTTTTGTATACTTTATTTTATATTTATTTTAACTAAATAATTATTGTGTTTTTGTTTATTGAGACTTTAAAGTAATTATATGTTTAATAAAAATTAAATATAATTTATTCTCATGAAATTATTTTCATTATTCTCAAAATGACCATCCATATTCATTCACAAACTGATTTTGTCTCTATGTACACACAAAATTGAAATTTAAAAGAGAGTGAAATATTATATTTTTCTTTAGTTAAATAATTATATAGATCACTTTTATGGAAATTTATCCCCTAAACTCATAAAAATAGATCCTTAGGTGATAAGGGTAAAAATTTGTCTATAAAATATGAATTTGAAGAAAAAAGGTCATTTTAACCCTTAGATTTTTTTTGTTTAACCTCATTATAAACTCATTTTAACCTTAACCACAATAATTAATTTTTACTATATTTTTTATTCATTATTAGTGAAAAAGAATTTGAAATTTTTATATAAAATTAATTGTTATGATTCCAAATATTGAACTATTTTATCTCATTTGACTCTTTGAAATGGAAATATCTAATTCATAATTAAACCTGAAGACGTGACCAAATAGCAATTTTCTAAAGAGAAAATTCTCATAATTATAGAATGTTTTAAAATCAAAATAAAATATAAAATTTATTCATAACCATCCCACATTGAATTTTTGATTACTCGTCATTTTTTATCGGATTATAATTTATAATTTCACAAACTATGCTTGACTACTAAGGCGTAGGAAAATGGTAGTTTGTGGTCAAACCCACAGATATGGCTTGTGGGAAAGAAACCTGGCAGTGAAACCCTTTTGGGGAGTATTGCTCATGTCCACTCTTTGGTTTAGGTTTTCTAAAACTAATTAGATTTGTATTAATTCAAATTTAAAGGAAGGTTTCTATGTAAATTTAAGAACATAAGAAATGGATAATCCTAAATCTAACTTGTGATAATCCTATGGAATATGCGGAAAAGTGGTGAAAACCCCCCAATTAAACTTGGTCCAACCTATTTGATCAACATAAGATGGGAACCACTCATCGGTCCAGAGATATCTAAAAACCTATGTTAAATAATTTTGGATTATAGGTAGAAATAATCACAGTCTATTATTCCTAGCTTGATAAACTACAATTAGGTCATGGTTTTTTTATTACACCTCTGATGGTTAGAGTAAAGGAAATTGAATGAGATTGAAAATTATTTTAAACATATTTATTATCCACTGGATTACCAATTTTTGATTTTAGATATTCATTAGATTCAAATCCACCCCTACACTAAAACCCTATCCCTAACCTGATTATTTACGCATGATGGTATTGAATGAAGTCATGGGAAAAATCACAACATTATCAACATAATTATTAAACAATTAAAAATAAATCAATACACAATTTAAATTGTATGAAATCAATTATAAACTAACTTAAATGAGGAAAAAATGAATAACATGGTATAAATTGATGTTTTACAGCAATTGGTATTGAAATCAGAATGTTGGAACAGTAAGGAACAACAAATGTGTTATTGAATTCAAAGTAGCAACAATAGAGTATACGAAATAATAAAAGAAATAAATGGAAAAAATGGGAGTGATAAAAATTAAAAAAATACAAAAATAATAGAATATAAAAATTTGGATGCTCGGACTCTCTTTCTACACTTGAGTCATAAAATATTTATAGAACCCAATCAATTAACGATGTGAGGATGATTCATGTTGTGAAAATTATTTATATGGATTCTGCATCATGGATTTCATGGCGTGTAATGGTCTTTCATGATGTGTACTTCATATCCACAATAATTTATGAATATTTTGTATCTTTCATATTTTACAGCTTTAATATTTGGGGGTAATTAGGTTTCAAACTTTGTATGTTACATATTGGGTCCACATTGGGTATCTCAATAGATTTGGACTTCAAGTATTTCACAATGTGTAATCATGAAACACGTCATATACTTGATTCATGCCTTGTATTTTAGATTCACACTTGGTACATTAGCTGGTAGATAGATTTCTCAATAATTACATGTTGTGTACTTCCAATTCATGCTGTGTAATGATCATTTTTCTAATTTTTCATCATGTACTCCTTTGATTATTTAATTTCTATTCCTTTTAATGAAAACAAAACCCAGTATATTATAAAATAAAGAATGATTAAACATTAATGAATTGCATCCAAATGATGTATATGAATTCATATTATCAATGTCCCACCCTGACCTATGAGTTTAATTTATTTAATTATTTTCTACCTTTATATATTTTTTTGGGGTCCGGGATGAGTCTCAGATGAAGTTTCTGAGTTTTGATAAAAAGTGCTTGTTTTGGGTTCGACGTCATTGGATGCACAGGCAGAGCGTGATGCCGCGCGACTACTCCCATTCAACTATGTTGCCTTTTTACCTTTGATAAATTAAAATGGTTAAATAAATGTTACTTTATCACATCATTTAAAATATTTATGGTTATTATGAATTTTAATGTTTTTATTTTAAATGAAAACTAAAATCGTTACTTTTATTATTATTAAAATGAGATGAATTCATTTATTATTTTTATTTTATCATTAAGGTTATTATTATTATTATTATCAATACTAATATTACTATTATTATTATTATTATTATCTGTATTATTATTATTATTTTATTATTATTTACTTTCTTACTTTTACTTTTATTTTTTTTACTTTTTTTCATTCTTTTTTATCTTCCACGCTGGTGTCTCCTCACCCTGTTCTTCTTCTACGCTACACATTGATCAAGATCTTAGCATCCTACTCCTTTCCGCAGCACCCACTCCCTACTCGCCCTCCTACTCACTCGCTCCCGACTGTGCCCTCTGCACACCCGGCCCCACTCCTCCAGCACGAGCAGTGCCTCCTCCTGCACCCATCCACCCATAGGTCTTCCCTCCTTCAGTGCTCATAGCCGCAGCCAGTTCCCCTGATCACCCTATACCCTATAGCGCTTCCCCACTCCATCCCAGCACCCTCTTCTACCAGTGTGCTAGGCCCCCGGTTGAGACCCCCTGTCTAGTTTTCCTCTACTTCTCAGCACATCAGCTGTCGTCCGCACCCCAAATTTCATCTGGCCCAGATGCACTTTGTCCACTGGTCACCTTGCACTGCCGTTGTTCAGCATCCCTCACCCATAGCCCTTGTTCATCCCTCTTCAAGCCATGAGGACCCCATCCGCTAATCTGCCACAACAACCACCGGTGTGGCCCTTGCTAGATGGCACGATGCCCTTCCCCCCTCCCCCCCCCCCCCCCCCCCCGTAGACCTCTGACGATGCCTTCCTCCAACCAGCATACCCTTTGGCCGACCTCCTTCAGCGTTCATAGCTTCTTCGTCCAATCCTCACTGTCGGCGTTGCCCCGACCAGCCCGTGTTATCCCGACGTCGCCTCTACCAGTGCAACGCAACCCTTTCCGGTGTATTTTTTCCCTTCCTCAGGTATACACTCTATTAATTTCTATTATATATATATATATATATTAAAATGGTTTTATTAGGGTTTTTGTTAATTAATTGTTGTTTTTGGTCAGTTTGATATTTTAGGACCCGCGTGGGGCGTTTTTGAGTGAGCATCGTCGTCATGCCATGCTTTTGAAGTTTTGTCGTCGCACCTTGGTTCTGAGGTAGCTTTTTCATCGCTCTTTGATCTAGATATAGGATTTCCATTTACACTTCCTTTTTAATTCAAGATTCATTTATTTCATTCTTTCCCCACCTTGTTTAATTTATAAATATTGAAGTATACTTCTTAGTTTCATTGTTTAAAATTCAATGGTTGGTTTGGACATGTCAATAAATATTTTACTTAGGAAATAGTGATTGTGTGTTTAGTGAATGTGTTTTAAGTAGTTTTATGTTTAAAATAAATGTGTATTTGGTTTTCAAAGTGGGTTTTGGTTTTATAAAAAAATGGGTGTTGAGTTTTGGGGTGTTTTAAAATGCATTGATGATTAATGACCATTTGACACATTCATAAATAAGTTTGTTCCCTGGGAAATGTAACCTGAATATTTTGAGATAATTTATCAATGTTTTGGTTTTGAGACTATTTTTTCCCTCTTTAAATAATGTGGATTTTGTGTTAATGATAAATGTCAGTTTATAAAAAAGGAATGGTTTAAGGTCTATTTGGACACTTTGTGAAAGTTAGTGAAAAGTTTTTATTATGAAAACCTCTTATGGATGTTTCTCATGCCATAATTGCATGTGTATAATGGATGGGATTTCCTTACTAAGGAATCCTTATGATCCATTATGAGAGTGTCTAATGTTGTACTCTTTATGTTCTTTGATAAATGGAATGATATCAGTCCTTGGAGTGGCTCAGGGTGATGCTTGTTGTGCATTATTATATATATATCTCTATTTGTGTATGTGTGTGAATGGATGATCATCTGGAATTAGTTGGCTCACCCCCTTTTCTAAATACTTGAGACATGGGAATGTGACATATTGAGAGAATATTCTACGAATTATTGCTACACTGGTAGGTTATGGTACTGAGCAGTGGCCCATAGTAGGTGGATATATTGGGTTTATTACTAAGGGTTTGTCCCTCATCCTGCCTAAGAAAGGATGGTCAAGCGTTTTGGGCATTTTGATTTCATTATGTGTGACATGTCAATGGGTATGAGGTCTCATGTATTGGTGTCCTCTGGTTTATTCTTGATCTCCTAGGTTCACCCATGTCTATTCAGCTTTTGTTTCTTATAGTAATTATTATGATTCTTATATGTATTACTATATTTCCATTTTTGTGTGATTTATTTTGTTCATTTTTGTATATTATTTTCCTTCGAAAGTGGTAAACTAGTTTTTATTAGGTTTCTAAAAATGGTTTTCAAATGAATGTGTTTATTCCACTTTCTACAAATCTGAAAATATAAACATCACTTTCCCTTTCTAAAATGCCATTGACACTAATGAAATGAATTTAGATTTGAAAATGTTTAAGGGCAATGGTTCGTACTTTTCTTTTAAGTAAAATATTTATAAAAACATAATTTTACAAATTGTAGTTCAAACTTGAAATGGTGTTTCTTTTTATTTTAAAGGTAGTGCATTGGGAATAGATATCTATCTAGCCTACTGATTTTTAATACTCATGCCTCTAGTTCTTTTCTATTTTTAGTGTTTTTGCAGGTTACATCTTGAGTGCATTCACCCTGGGCGATGCTTGATCGTTGAGTCAGAGACTGACCTACGAGGTCACATGGAGTTAGTTCGGACGCCGAGTTTTTTTTAGTTTTAGTTTCTTTTTTTCTTTTTTAGTAATTTTATTTGGTTTATTTATTTTTCACTGCTCTTTATTATATCTTCTTCTTTAATTATTTTTATTAGGTTAAATCATTCCCACAATCTCTATTGATGCTCTGGCGCTTGTCGCCAGCCCGGGAGAATCAGGAATGCCTCTTGGGCCATGTCCCAGACCGGCTCGGGAAATCAGTTCAGGGTCGACCCAGGTTGGTTCATGGCAAAATGGTATCATAGGAGGTTAGATCTTAGCAAACATTGCTTTTCAGAGCGCCCTTTGTTATTTGGGATGTCAAGGAAGATGGGGTAGTATTTTCGGGACTCGAGGGGTAGGTGCGGGAAGAGCATCGTGAACTCTTGCTCGTGTTGATCCTCAGGTTTCAATGGGAATTCCAGTATAATTTGTTTCTTTGGGTTTTGATAGAAATGTTTTCTGACTAGGATATGACAAAGGGAGTTGGGATTATAGATCTCATAATCCGCATGGCCTATCAATCCATGTAGAGCTAGGGGAATGGTCCAAAAAGTCTCTCTATATTAGTGACATGTTTGGAATATGGTCCCCAACCATATGGTCAAGTCACTCACCAACACTAGTTCCCTTTTTGAGTTTTTTGGGTATCTTGTGACTTTTGAAAGTTGTTTATATCAGAAAAATTGGTTTTAAAAATGGTTATTGGAAATGACATGTTTAATTTGAGAA
The DNA here is from genome assembly GCA_963277665.1 of Viscum album. Lineage (NCBI taxonomy): Eukaryota > Viridiplantae > Streptophyta > Magnoliopsida > Santalales > Viscaceae > Viscum > Viscum album. The sequence goes on from OY728128.1 coordinate 1,325,422,534, forward strand.
TTTTTTTAAAGTAAATGGGATGAATGATTTGTTTTTAGAAAATGAAGTTGCCTAGTTCTGGCCTTGGTGTTCCTATGGGTTCTCACATGCATAATGGTATGTTGGAATATGAATGGATGTCTGGTATGGAAAATGGATGCCCAGGGTGGCACAGAAACATGCATGTGAGTGAGACTCTAAATAATACCAATGGCGAGAGTTTAACCCACCAAACTTTTTTAAATTAAAAATGTTTTCAAAATGGAATGTTTTCATGTTGTGATAGTTGGTTTTCTTGTGTTTATATCATTTCACCTATGTAGTGTTTGATTTTGAAGATTTTATTTATTGAGTTGGCCTTGATTGAGTTCTTGACTTTTCTTATCCAATGGTTTCTCCCTTGAAGCTTCGATGGGTCAACATACTGCAGTTGATCATGCTAAGGATTTTATGCTTGAGTTTCAAAAGTTAGATCCACCTCTCTTTTATGGTCAAGAAAACCCCTCCATAGTAGAGGAGTGGATTCAGAAGATTGAAAGGTAATTTAACCTCATTAAGTTTATAGAGTCATTGAAAATAATTTTTGCAACCTTCATGCTTGAAGGTTCACTGTGGATGTGGTGCAAGTCAGTGTCTCAGAACAAGCCACGTCAAGAGCTTACTTGGGAGTTTTTTAAGACTTTGTTAATTTGTTAGTACTTCTATGAAGAATAAAGGGTGAGAAAGAATATGGATATGTGTTATTTGAATCTAGGTGACAGATTCGTGTAGGAATATTTCTAGCACGTTGTGGAGCTAGTCCCATATGATTCAGGGTATGCCACAGATGACTCCATGAAGGCTCGACGCTTCGAGACGGGTCTTCGTCCCGATTTATAGTCGATGGTTTTAGCAACCAACCTAACTTTATTTGTCAATGTGGAAAGAAAATATTTTCATTTTGAAGCCCTGATGGTGGGAGTTCTTTTGGTGCTCCTATCTCCTTTAATTATTATGAGTATTGGGGAGACTTCCAACAAGAATATGAGTAAGTGGTCGAAAGTCGATGGAGTAGGTCCTCGAATCATAATTCCTCGAGATCTTTCATCAACCTCTTTGGAGTGAGAGATCCTCATGTGTTATTAGTGTGGAAATTTGGGTCACAAAAAACCATCGTGTACAAGTTGTCTGAAGCCCTGCCAGGCATGTGGATGCTTGGGTCACTTGTGGCGATTTTGTCAGGGCGTTGCTAGAAATCATTATGGAGGAAGTTCTCAGAAGTGAAGTGATGTTGGGTTTTTGTTTAAAGTTTCTTATTTATATTTACTTCTAGTGTAATTTATCTCTTATCATTGTAGGTTACTAATGGTGTTTTGGGTTTTGACATGTATGGGAATGTCGTGGTTATTTTGAAGAACTCCAGTTTTCAATGCTATTGTGGTTTTATTTCAAAAAAAAATTCCTTTATTTTGTCAAATCAAAATTTTCATGTTTCTTATTAGGATTATCATAACCTGAATATGATGAAGAATATTCTTTATCCATCAGATCTCCATCCAAAAGGCCTTTGAGTGAAGTCGGCGCATACTCAGCAACCCCGGGGAATTTTAAGAAACTTGGCTAAGGTTGTGCCTCTATCGTTGCGGTGAGGCAATTTTAGTGTGTCTATTGTGGTTCCTTGGTCATTTAAATTCTCCTCTTGTCTCAAGAGCATGATGGACTTGTCCCTCACACAATTTCAGAATTTATGTCTTTTGTATTCGAGTTTCCGATCAGCGGCCTTGCATGGACCACCCATGTGAATCAGTTGAGGCCTTGGTTTGTGTCCATTTTGAAGTGGTGAGTTATGAGTAGTTTTCCATCTTATTTTCATTGATCTAATCCTTGGGCCCTCCCTCCCTGACCATGGGGCAAGGGTTTTTTGTTCGAATGGAGTTTTTGTTTCAGCTCTTGTCCCTTTCAGATGAGAGTGAATGGTTTAAATATTCTTTTTGTGCTCTTTCTAGCTTGAGTAATGCCCGGTTCATATACTAGTTGAATTATTATAGTGGGGATTCCATTTAGGACTCCCCTATACTGGTAATTTGTTTCAGTCAATAGGTTTAATTCTTGTTAGTGATCGATGGAATGTCCATGTGTCAAAAGGTTGGATCGTGTTGTGTGGAATCCTTGTGTGTTGATCGATCGGCTGGATGGCGTTGTGGCTTTCTGGGGACAGAAAGTGTTATGGTGGGGAAAATTTTCACACCCTAACCTATGAGTTTAATTTATTTAATTATTTTTTTACTATTAAATATTTTTTTGGGGTCCGGGGTGAGTCCCAGAAGAAGTTTCTGGGTTTGGATAAAAAGTGTGTGTTTTGGGTTCGACGTCATTGGACGCATGGGTGGCGCGCGACACCAGGTGGCTTCACCCATGCAACAGCAAGTCCTTTTTGACTTTTAGGAATTAAAATGGTTAAATAAATGTTAATTTATCACATTATTTAAAATTTTTGTGGTTATTAATAATTTTAATGTTTTTATTTTAAACGAAAACTAAAATCATTAATTTTTTATTATTAAAAGGATATGAATTCATTTATTATTTTTATTTTATTATTAAGGTTATTGTTATTATTATTATTATTATTATTAAAATTATTATTATTATTATTATTACTATTATTATTATTATTATCAGTATTATTTTTATTTTATTATTAATATTAATTACTTTTTACTTTTACTATTATATTATTTTTTATTTTTTTCTTTCTTTTTGATATTTCATGTGGGTGTCTCCTCCCCCATGTTCTTCTTCTGTGCTACGCAGCAACCCATCTTCCAGCCTCCTACACCTTGCCACATCACCCGCACCTCGTTCGCCCTCCTACTCACCCGCTCGTAGTCGCGCCCTCTACACACTCAATCGCACTCCTCAAGCACGAGAAGTGCCTCCTCATACACCCATCCACCCATCGGTCTTCCCTCCTTCAGTGTACATAGTCGCAGCCAGCACCCCAGATTCCCCTCGATCCTATAGCATCGCCCCACTCCAGCCCGGTGCCCTCTCTTGTTGGCACGCCAGGCCCCCAGTTAAGACCCCATGTCTGATTTTCCCCTGCTTCTCAGCACAGCAGCCTGTCACTGGTGCCCCGTCTTCCATTTGGCCCACCTGCACCCTTCCCACCATCCGCCTCACACCGCCGCTGTTCAGCATCCCTCACTCACTGCCCCTGGTCGACCCGCTTCCAGCCACGTGGACCCCTTCCGCTGGTCTGGCGCAACACCCTTCGGTGTAGCCCTTGTTGGCCGGTGCGACACCCCCCCCCCCCCTCCCCCCTCGAACCTCCGATGAGGCCTTCCTTCGGCCAAAATCCCCTTTGGTTGACCTCCTTCAGTAGCTATAGCTTCTCCAACCAATCCACACAGTCATCATTTCCCTGACCAGCCCGCGTTTTCCCGACGTCACCTCTTCCAGTGCGTTGCACCCCTTTCTGGCGTCTTTTTCCCCTTCCTCTGGTATACCCTATTTTCATTTGTATTATATATATATATATATATATATATATTACCAAGGTTTGATTAAGGGTTTTGTTAATTAATTGTTTTTTTGGGTCAATTTGATATTTTAGGACCCACACAGGGAATTTCCGAGTGAGCGTAATCGTCGCGCCTTGTTTCTGATGTTGCCTTGTCGTTGCACCTTGGTTTTGAGATTTCATTGTCACCGCTCTTTTGATATCGAGGTAGTACTTCCCTTTTCACTTCATTTTTATTTCAAGATTCATTTATTTCATGATTTCTACACCTTGTTTAATTTATAAATATTAAATTATAATTCCTGGTTTTATTTTTACCATGCAAAGGTTGGTTTGGACTTGTTAATAAATATTTTACTTAGGAAATAGTGATCGTGGGTTTTTTTAAAGTGTTTCAAGTAGTTTTATGATTAAAATAAGTGTGTATTTGGTTTTCAAAGTGGTTTTTTTTTATAAATAAATGGTTGTTCAGTTTCAGGGTGTTTTAAAATGCTTTGTCGATTAATAACCATTTGACACTTTCATAAAAATGTGTGTACCCTGATAAATATAACCTGAATATTTTGAAAGAATTTATCAATGTTTTGGTGTTGATATAATGTTTTTCCCTCTTCAAATAATGTGGATATTATGTTAATGATAAATTTCGGTTTATGACAAAGAAATGGTTTAAGGCCCATTTGGCCACTTTGTGAAAGTTAGTGAAAATCTGTTTATTATGAAAACCTCCTGTAGATGTTTCTCATGCCACACTTTCATCTATATAATATATGGGATGTCCTTACTAAGGAATCCTCATGATCCATTATGATTTTTTCTAATGTTGGACACTTTATGTTCTTTGATAAATGGTATGAGATCAGTCCTTGGAGTGGCTCGGGGTGATTCATATTATACATTATTGTTATATATATATATATGTATGTATGTATGTATGTATGTATGTATGTATATATGTGATTGGATGCTCTGATGACATTGGTTGGCTCACCTACTTTTTAAAATACTTGATACATGGGAATCTGTCATATGGAGAGAATATTCTAAGAATGATTATTGCACTGGTAGGTTATAGTACTGACCAGTGGCCCATAGTAGGTTGATATATTGGGTATATTACTATGGTTTTTTCCCTCATCCTACCTGGGAAATGATGGTCATGTATTTTGGGGTTTTTTTTATTTCACCGTGTGTGACATGTCAATGAGGGTGAGGTCTCATGTGTTGGTGTCTTCTGGTTTATTCTTGATCTCCAAGGTTCACCCATGTCTATTCTGATTTTTTTTTTATTGCAGTAGTGATTATAATGATTATATGTATAACTACATTACCATTTCTGTGTTATTCATTTTGTGCATTTTTGTATATTGTTTTATTTGGAGAGTGGTAAACTAGTTTTGATTAGGTTTCTAAAAATGGATTTGAAATGAAAGTGTTTAATCATCTTTGTACAAATCTGAAAATATAAACATCACTTTCCCTTTCTAAAATTCCATTGACACTAATTAAATGAATCTAGATTTGAAAATTGTTAAGGTCAATGGTTCATACTTTTCTTTTAAGTAAATTATTTAGAAAAACATACATTTATAAATTGTAAGTTAACATGAAATGGTGTTTCTTTTATTTTAAAGGTAGTGCATTGGGAATAGATATTCGGCTAGCCTACTAAGTTTTAATACTCACACCTATAGTTCGCTTATGTTTTTAGTGTTTGTACAGGCTACATCATGAGTGTGTTCACCCAGGGCGACGCTTGATCGTTGAGTTGGAGAGTGACATGTGTGGTCACACGGAGTTAGTTCGGACGTCTATTTTGGTTAGTGTTAGTTTATTTTGTAATTGTTTAGTCATTTGATTTGGTTTATTTATTCTGTGATGATATGTATTATTTCTACTGCTTTATTTATTGGTAATGGGTGAAATCATTCCCACAGTCTCTATTGATTCCCTGCTGCTTATCGCTAGCTCGGGAGGATTGGGAATGCCTCTCGGGCCATGTCACAGATCGGCTTGGGTGATCGGTTCAGGGTCGACCTGGGTTGATTCATGACAATCAAATTCCCCCATGTTTGAACAATTTATTATCCTCAAGAAAAAAACATCTCAATAGGGATTCCAATAGGAATAAATTTTAAATAGAAAACATGTATTACAACTAGGTAAATAAAACTAAGTGTAATAAAAAAAAGTAAGTCCTCTAGAATAAATCTTGTAGAAAAAATTAGTCATGCATCATTGTTATGTTCATTATTCAGATTATTTATCCCTTTAACTACAATTTCATAATAGTTTCTCGAATGATATACCCATTTTTCAATTTAACTCACAATGAATTTTCTCTCGTCACTAAAGCAAAAATAAAACTAGAGTTATTCTCATACACTGAATACAGTTTCTTAACCATTGGATTCCATTGGTTATATAATATATACATTTTAAAGAAAAATAAAAAATTATTCATGAGGGATTCACCGTTAAGGTTTCAATGTCTCTAAGGCATTATGTAGGTACAAAGATAGTGAAAATAATTCTAAAAAGGGATGGTAACATCTATAGTAATATGTCTGATGATTGTGAATTGTGAAATGAAATAACTCCTCTTAGAAACAATGTTTATGTGCTCCTAATATCTAAAATCATATTAATGAATATATCAAGATAACCTAAATAATGTTCCTCATTCCTTTCATTTTCTTTAATTTTATTTATTTTTCAAAATTAATATCTAGGTTAGATATCAAATCCATCACCTAACCACATATGATCCCTCATAGGATACATCATTCTGGTAATGGTGATTTCTAACCTTCTTAATACACAGCCCATTTTTTATATTTATTTTTTAAAAGGAGTAGGGTAAGAGTAGAAAATTACAAAAGTAATCATGAACCATATCTTATCAATTTGGTGAAAATTACATTGTATGTCTCCTCAGTAATGAATATCCCATGTATGGAAATGATGATGTGTCCCCCACACTTGTTTAAAAAAATCATTCATAGTTCCTAGAGTAGGTTAAGAAGGGATAATAATCTTGAAACATCCCCATCAAAACAAGGTTATTCATGGCTACTATTGGATAATTAATTATTCATGTACATGTTGGTCTCATGAAAAATTTCTCAAAAAAGATTACCATGATCATTTTAACTGTGTATTTATTAAATATTAGCCTCAATAAGATTCCAATTCATGTTTTTATAGGTTTTCATTCCCCAAGTATCTATCAAGAAATCTAATATGAAAAAAATATGACAAAGACGGTATATAATCCTCTTGAGGATTATAGTATAAAAAAACATGAAATCACTTAGGGAATAATATACAGTAATCTGTAAATCAAAATAAATTGGCATAATTTATAACTGGAATTAATTTAATAAACTGTCTAATCATGATAAAAATATAAGAAGGAATAAAAAATGGATTTCAGCAATCTCCAGCCTATATTTTTCTTTAATTTAAATAGGTACAATGAGTTTTCATGTTTAAATAATGTTTCTAATGAAAAATTAATCCTATACAAGTTAAAACATGATAAAATCCAAATGTATCAACAATAAATCTCAATAATTACTCTCCCATAGTTAAAATTATATAGTGTTTTCATTGTTCTGGAAATTTATGTGGTAGAGGTTTCAAGTATTTTTTTCCCAACAAATCTAGAATGGTCATTTAGCTAAAATCTAGGTTGTGAGTGGGGTTGTATGTTCTACATGATTATTTGAGTCAAGATTTCTATATTTTTATTTAATGAGAACTCCCAACAGTTCCCACATCCATAGATTAGTATGAAACTACTTTCCAAAGGAAGGTGGTCCCTTGGGGTTTCAGACCCAATGATACTTAGGAACTCACATTGATCAATTGGATGGGAGGTCTGAATCATCACAATATTTTGGTGGGGATTGTTTTTCACTTCAGGAGTCTCATATAAATTTAAGATATGTTTGTGAAATCTTTCCTAGGTCCTAATACTAGAACATTTACCCATATTTCTGTAACTTGATTAAGACCATGTATTGATGGGAACAAAGATGTTCATATCACGGGTTCTCCATCATTCCTCTATTTACTTATTATGCTTTATTTCATAGTTGTATTTGGTCACTCTAGAGTTTATTGTTGTCCATGAAGGTGGATGGTGTCATGTATATGGGATTGAACCTCTATGAGGCGTCTTATGTATCATGTGTTAATAGGAGTCAAAACCTATGTAGTTCATTTTATATAGTTTAATGTCGTGTGAAAGGACAGATCCATGTTGTTTGACATCATGTAGTAAGGATATAAATATTAGTCTCATACATTGATGAGATGTTCTACATGTCTTATAAAAATAAGAATCATATTCTATATAGTTCTTATAAAGGATTCTTCATCATGAAAGATATGATAGAAAAGTCCTTGGGAGGGACTTATGCATATAATTTTACCCTAAATTGACTCATCAGAAGTATATACCTTTGATCGAATATGAGATACAATTAGACTTGTATCCCAATGAAGGACCCAAATTGGTGGAATCCTTTCCATGCTATTCGTATAATAATCACTAGAATCTAAGATCATATGATCCATGCCTGATGTGAGAAAAAAAATATAAAAGAATATTAGACACATTTCACGAGAGCATATTTTCACAGGGCTTACACATCAAAGTTATTATTTGATAGGTAAAATTACTCATTTCATAGATGATATGTTATGAAGATCAGGCCATAGGAAGGTTCCCTATGTATCCTATTTATAATAGGAATCAAATTCATCATAATTCGGTACATACCTAACCCTATGATGGTTTTTAACTACTTGAGGTCATGGTTGTGGATTACACTTAAAATGATTGCCATGTATACTCCCTCTTATCATATGTTTATGGACAATGATGGATGGTATAATTATGGGAGAATATGGTCCCATAAGTCAAGAATATGTAGGACATGAAGGGACTTACACTAAAGTGGATTCCCATTAGATCTTGGTCCATAAGAAGAAATCCTATATATCCTAGTTATGGTAATAATCATAGTATTTGTAGTTCAGTTTCCTTCTCAATGTTCTGGTGGATGAGGTTGGAATGATAAGTAAATTGGAGATATTGGGTCATGATGGTGGGAATGTTAGATACTTGGGAAGTAATTACATATAGGTGTATTTCTATTTGAGCTTGGGAATTAGGAAGGAATCTTACATATCCTAGTTATGAAAGGAATCAAAGTCATCATAGTTCAGTTAACCCCCTAACCCACTAATGGGTTGGGGTGGGTGATCACACTCAGATACATTTTGGTTATCCCCTATATTTTAGGAATGCTTGTGGATTACACCAGGATAGATTTAGATTTGATTATTAATTCTCTATATTTTTATAGATAATGAAATATGGTGACCATGAAAGGTCTATTGGATATGATTGTTATGAAACGAAGGGACCATCTAAGAGCATGGAACAAATAGGGTTGCATGATTGTGTAGTCCAATCCTATTAAGGGAACTACCCTTATAAAAGAGGTATGTGGGCAAAGGTTCCTTGTCGGGGATCCTCATGGTATAAGCCTGAGTGTGTCTTGCAGATAAAGTGGACATGTCCTAGGGGATTTTCCCAACATGTCTTGGTTTTCCCACTAGACAGGTTTTGATTTTCCACCAATAATGTTTGGGGTGTCAGTCTAACATGGAATACGCGTTAAATGTTTCCTTCATGACATGTCCAAGATGATTTTCCTAATCAATTGACTTGTCTTGGATGTCTTCATGTAATCAAATCAGACATGTTCAGTGTCTTTCACATGATCAGCTAACTTGTCTAGGATGTCTTCATATGATTTAAGCAGACATGTCTAGGATCTTCTCATTACCAACTGACATGTCTTGAATGTATTTTCATTATCAAATTGATAATGTCCAATGTATTTTTCATAATCAATTGAGATGCACAAGACTTCTTCTCATGATCAAATTGGACATGTCAAATATTCTTCACATAATCAAATCGGACATAACCAGTGTATTTTTCATGATTGAAGAAAAAATGGTTATATGTTGTCACATGATAAACCGGATTTTTACAAGAAACATCACATAACAATTATTATATTTCAATAGGAAATCTCATGACATTTATGAACATTTCAATAATCTTTCCCACAAGAAACTTGAATTGTCAAACGCATGTATTGGGATCAAAGTGACATATCCAAGGCTACCCAGCAAAATCTCAAGGAAAGCAAAGAATATTTAAATCCCGTGAACTTAAATTAATCGTGTAGTGGAGTATCACAAACATGTTTATTATCTTGATCATGACCAAGTTTTGAAGTCATGCACCCTAAGGGATCATGCCACAAGTCTGTGTGGAGAATATCATCATGGAAGGAGAGTGCATGTCTAGTGGGTTCATTCCATAGCCACACCTCCTAGGGTTTTCATAGAAATATGAAAGAATATCCCTAGGTTAATAAATATTCTATGTTCATACACTTGATTAGGGGTTCCCACATAATGGCATCACATGAAGTCTTATCGTTCATGTGATTTTCATGACCTCAATGGGATCTTTAGAGGGGTTATGTTACTGTGTTAAGGATTTTATATAGATTTATTAGCATGGAAAAGGGTGCATGTTGCATATCGAAGTGGGGGACATGGAATATGATGCACATTTATATGGTGTTTGGATTGCATGGGTGACGATCCATAGGGACTTTGCATGTTGAGGAAACTATTTTCAGGTTTTTGTAAGAACATCACGTGACCAAGGGTTTGCAAAATCAAAAAATCGGGGGATTTCATATCCATCAATAGGTATCTGCAGACAACAGTATGGGGTTTCCCATATATCCAAGTGACTAAATTATTATATTTCATGATTTCCTATTACTCATGAAATTGCATGACCCAATTGAAGGTTTTGTGGGGGTCTTACAAACATGTGCAAGGGGTGCACCCCAGGACTGTATGCATGAACAAAGTTCCTACTCAATCACGTCATGAAACTAGTGGGGTATCATGTGATTGCATGAATACCCCATATGAACTAATCATTTCATGAAATTCAATTCATCGTGATATTTGTTGGTATTCAAGAGATCATATGATAGGTTCTTGTGATCACTTGAGGATATTCTCCGAGGATTGTATTTGGTGTGCTCTGTTTCATCGCTTCCCTTTCTATTCCTCTCATCTCATGTGTATATTTTTTTCTAAGGGGATAAGGGTTTATATCGGAGGATTGTTTTTTCATTTGATGCCAATTTTATGTATAAGGGTGTCGTGTGTGCTAGCTTGAAGTGGTAGAAGCTTCGTGTGAAACTCATCAAATGATTGTGAGATGGTTTATTGTGATGGTTTGTTGGAAAACCACTAAAAAATCATGTGATACTTCCAGGGACCTCACATGACCTCTTTTATTCATGCATTAATTTCTTGGTATATAGGGTGTCTATGTAGTAAAGCTTTTTTGGATTCACATGACTAGCTTCGAGGTGTTACATGATTTCGATTCAGATCATCTCACAGATGATGGTTGGTTATTGAGATGAAAATATACACTCTTTTCATGTAAATCCTTGGCTTCATCTGCCTTTCCTCACTAAATCATAACACTTGATTCATGGTTCTTCTTATGATGGTCTCATAGTGGGATTTATTTATTCAAACTTCATGTGATCTTCATGTATATAAATAAAATTCTAATGTATAGATTTGGTTGTCTTAGATGATCAGTGAAGATGGATAACCATGGTGATTGTTGACTGATCATGTGGGTGAAATTGGGTGTCTTGGTGGTGTTGAACCAGGGGTGTCTTCAATTACAGAAGGCGAACAGATGAGCTAGAGGGTGAAGATGACATGAGAATAGAATGTACATCATGGATCAACTTGATTGTATGGAGCCTATTAATTTCATATGTTTTTAAGGTCAAGTAATAGTAACCTTGATATTCTTTCCCCACATAGATTCCACCTGTGTAATCTCTACACTTAATAAACAAAAATGGAACCACTGGTTTCTAGAAGTGAGTATTATGGTCCACTCTTAACCTCCATTAGAACTGCCCTGTGTTGGACTAGTCTCCTGATGCACTATCACCTTATGGGGTGACTCTTCCCCTCTTGTGTGGGTTCTTGACTGTGCACCCTTTTCCTCCTATGCTAGCCAGTTGGGATGGCCCCTAGGCATGGTTTGGGTGACTCCCACATGAGTCTGGGTCAAGTTGTCTAGGCTTGTTATCCATGGTTGGCCCATATTTTTTTTGTAAAAGGTGAGTAATATTCATAAATAATTAAAAAAGTATTATAAGTAAAATCAATACAAAAGGTACAAAAAACAATTACCTTATAAAGAAAATCCCAATACATTACCACTCAAATGTCCTACCTTTGGGTCCTTGTGAAAATCAAATCAGTGTCTTCTTCATAGCCTTCACACTTCTAAAAGGTTCACTGGAAAAGTGAATATAACACAATTATGGGTGTTAACAAAATACCCCCTAGAATTAGATTCATTTGAAATGAAATGAATGTGATTCTAATGTAAACATATATCACTTTTCTTCCTATCTAAACATCAAACAGACATTGATATTATCCTCATGAGAGGATTTCTATAGAGTTTATTGACTAAATAACATTCAGGTATTATCAAGAGGAGACTCCTAACAACGCATAATTAGCTTAATCCAATGTAGGGAGTTTCTTTGTCTTGGGGAATGGATACCCTGGAACTGAAATGTGAATAAATTCCATGATGGAATAGTTATTGGGTTAAAATAATCATGTGGCTAGATCATAAGTAAGTTACTTGGACATCACTATATATCCCATGATAATAGGAATCAAGTAATACGTAGTTCTAAAATATACCATTATGTATATCAAACTCGTTCTTAGGGAACATAGTTTCACAGATTAAGAACTATATGATGAATTTATTTACATAGATCTAGATCAGTCATAGTAAGGGTAATGTCATTTTACTATGAAAATACCCAGGGTAGAGACCCATGTTTGGGTGAAGATGCTGCGTGGACCATCCATGATACCCATCCTTTGTGTAATACAAAATAAACTCAAACACCCAGATTTTAGGGTGTAACATAAAACAGATTTCTCTGGAAAAAATTTCATGAATACCCTCTAAAATGAGATTCCTACTTGATGTACCAGCTCTAGTTGTCTTGATATCACCTAATTTACAATAATAATCTGGGTATGGTATCCATCCTATAGGGAGAATTCTCTAACTTATTCCTAAGTTAGGGGAATTTTCGAGCATATATTAACTTTTTATAAGTCCATATGGTGGGACCCACAAGATTTGTATCTCTTTTTTATATTTCCATAATTATTTTCTAAGATTCATATGGAGGGAGAATCGGTAAGCATGGTCTTGGATTTTTTCAGGCCACCTTCTTACAGGTTTTTAACCTGAAATGTTTTGTGCCTTCTCCATTTTATTAATGGTCAATATTTCCTAGATTATAAAAACTGTGTGTCCAGAGAGCTAAGAACCAACATATCCTAGGATTCCCTTGTCGATTTTCCAAATATGTGGTAATTATTTCTCTTTCATTCTTTCAAACTAGATCACTATTGAGTTATATTTCAGGTTATTTTAGATCAGACCTTCTATTATTGTAGTTTAGGTTATTTTAGCTTAGACCTTATATTATTTTACTTTAGTTTTATTTAGATCATAATTTCAATTACTATATTTTATGGTCTTTTAGCTTAGACCTTATACTGTTTTAGTTAATGGTATTTCAGCTTTGACCTTCTACAGTTGTAGTTTAAGTTCTTTTGGATCAGAACTTTTATTATAGTAGTTTAAGGTATTCTATATCAAAACATCTATTGTTATGATGGATGGGTATTCATGAATATTTTCATAACCCATCATCCGTGATGAGATTCAAAGTAATGGGTATCAATGAATGGTTTTGACACCCTGTATTCTTAATTAGTATTATGAATAATGAATTTTCATAAAGTGTTTTGGCACCCTATTTTCTTATAGAAATAAAGAGGGTTGAATATCCATAATGGGTCATGAAACTCTACATCCTTACATTAAATGGTTATAGTGGATGGTGAAAGATTAGGGATACTAAATCCACTTAGATAGTTAGAATGTGGGTTTCGTAAATCATGACTCAAAAGTTTGAACTAGTGAATGTGGAATGAGAAAGATATATAAGGGATAAACCATGACACCTGAAGGTGTTGATTTCTATCATGATATCATTAAGGCTCATAAGGGTTGAAGTTCCTTACTTACAAGGAGGATATTCCTCTAGTTGGTAGGTCAAAGACCCATATGAATAAGCCCTTAGTGCTTATATGAATGGCCATGTAAAGAGTGTCCCCACCATTTTTCAAGGACAATGAGATATTTTTTAAGACTCAAACTTCTGGGTGATGATGTTGGAAATGTATAAAAATTTATCTAGGAAGAGTTATGGAACCCTAGGTCGGTTGGTCTTTTCATGGGGATGCTTAGGTTCTACACCATGTGGTCTCAATTCATGTGGTGTGAGCCATTAAAAGGTGTAGGAATGGAGTGTCTCATTCCTTCTTTGAGAATTAGTATAATAAATGGTGACATAACATTGATAATGCTAAATACACATGAATAGTATGGTTATGGGGATCATAAATCATGGTTTAAAAATATCCGAGTTAATTGGAGGTGGGAACATTTGGGTACAGGTCATCCATTGCTAATGGAGTGAGCCTATAATGTTCCAAGTGGTTAAGACAATAACTCCTGGGTTTAATGGGGACCTTCCTAGGATCGGGCGGTCTGTTTGAAGGATCCAGTTCCTATTACCTATTTAATATGGGTAAGAGCCAAGGGAAATGAATCCCAAGGTTTGTAGTGTTCAAAGAGAATGATATCAATACAGGGAACTGGTTGTGTTAGCTCATAATTCAAAGATATGAAGGTGGTTTATGAAAAGTGTAACACTTAAGAAGGTTTTGAGCACCCTAAAAGTTGTTTCACCTCCTAGTGAACATGTTATCATAGTGAGGAGATGTAAAGAAAATTACTTTAACTTTTTCTTAATCCAAGGGATCCAATAAGCATGTCTTGGATTTTACTATGGCCATAATGTGGACCCTGTGAGCTTTATTCCTCATTAATTTATGCTCTAACTTTTTCCTAAACATTGAATATGAAGAGTTTATAAAGTGCAGATATGACTTTTTTTAGGTCCCCTTTGTGGGTTTTCAACCAAAAAAGTTTTATGTCACTTCTACTAGTAGTTTTAGGGTCTTTCAATTTAGACCCTAAAAATATAAAGATTAAGGTCATAAATATTTAACCAATGTTTATCTATTTTATGTTTATGATGCACATGAAAATGTTTCTTATATTTTAACATCATGCAATATGGATGTGGGAACTAACATGAAAATTTTCTTGATATCTATGGGTAAACTTTTCACTAGTGAGTGGCATAAATAAATAGAGAACACCTTTTACCAATACATAGTCTTATTGATGGGTATCCATTTATAGGATCCCTTCTTGCTCAAATTTTATTTTATATGAAAGTAATTCACACAAAGATCTGACTCATATGTATGAAAATCAACTTGTATGACTCATCCCTCTTTAAAAATAGGTATTTTCTTCATTTATATCTGGAATTATCTAGGTTTCCCTCTATATACAGTAAGTGTAAAAATCATGATATAATTATCTCTTTCTAAGGAGATCTATCTAAATAGACGTGATTAGTATGTGGGGGAAAGAGGTTCCAAAATTTGATTTATTAGGTTTTCATAAAAGATCCATACCATGTAATAAAATGGTACAAAGATACAATGCCATAATCCTACTTTGACAATGGGTACAATGCAAATATGTGTAACATTAAGGGAATATGAATCCACTTGAATAGTTGTGTTACATAAGATTTAAATCATAACCCAAGAATCTATGAGTTATTTAGAGGTGGGATCTAGTGGGTACATATCGACCATTAGTAATGAATAGAGCCTTTAATGTTCCATGTGGTCAGTAAAATAACTCATGGGTTTAAAGGGGCCTTCTTCGGATCCAGTGGTCTATTCGGAAGATCCAGTCACTATTAGAAGTTTATTATTGGGAGGACCAAGATAAAGGAATCCCATGGTCCATGGGGTTCCAAGAGAATTATATCAACTCAAGTAACTGGTTGCTTGATCTTTTACCTCAAATATATAAATTTTTTTATTGTAAACTATTATTTTCATAAAGGGTTAGAGTTCCCTAAAGGCTATGCCAGCATGTATTAAACACATTTCAAGGTTAAGGAACAAAAAACGTGATTCATGGATACAAAACCATCAAATTGGATGATCTATTCAATGTGAATATCTATTTTCATGTTGTTTAAAATCATGAAATTAAGAAATTTTATTTACAATTTAATTTCATGCAGTGAGGATGTAGATTTTCTATTTAGTTAAATGTTGTGTTGCTATGACTTATCCCTAATCTGAGATATGTATTAGTTTACTAGCCATAGTAGCTTTCCAGGTTCCCTAATCTCACATGATCCATGATCATCATGAGAAACAAGGGGTAACTAGTAAATCGACTAAGTTTCACAAGAGTGGGTCCCAAGTAGCTTGTTGTCTATGTCTAACCCATATGCAGTTATGGGTGCATTTTTTATCAATTTATAAGTTTTAGATGAATCCAGTATTAGATATCTAGGTGTCTCTATGTATCTTATGATTTCAGGAATCAATACATAAATAGTTATTGTATAAATTTTCCCAACGCAGGTCTAATCCAAATCCATAAATTGGGGGAGATTTTTTAAAAAATCATTGTCAGACACAAGATTCAAAGATATGGGTGTCACTATGTATCCTATGATAATAGGAATCAAGATAGAAATATTTCTTGAATGGTAAATTCTATTTTTCCATATTCATAGGAGACATTTTTTTCATCGACTATTGTTGTGCTCATGATTGGAGATAGGGGCATCAATACGTATCATGTGATTACAGAAATCAAGCCACATGTAGTTCTTGAAAAGGAAAATATATTTAGAGGTATAACCCATATTTATAGGGGGAATTATTCATATTAATTGTTTTATTTGGTACTAGTATTAGATATTTGTGCATCACTATGTATCATGTGATTACAATAATCAATCCACACATAGTTCATGAGAAACCATTCAGTTTAATATTTTTTGGAAAGTACATAGTCTCTATGAGGTGAAAAGATACAATGGTTATTGGGCCCATTAATACATGTATGGTCATTACTATGTATCATGTAATGGTAAGAATCAAGTAACACATAGTTCTTGAATGGAGGTGTGGTGGGAGACTAACACCAAGGATAGTGGTCCCCTCAGGAAAGGCACATGGTAATTTGCAATTTTGTGTCATGAAAGTGACATCAACCACACATTTTAACATAATTTGGAATGTACTTGGGGTGTTCCCTTTAAAATCTTGAATCTAGGGATATGATAATCATTTCATGTACTGATATCTTTTGGTCATGCAGGTAATCCCTTACCAAAATTAAAAATCTCACATGAGCTATGCTTGGTGTGAGAAGCAAGGAATAGAAAAGGTTCCCCTTAACATATAGAAGAAATTAATGGAAGAAAATGATAATTTTGTATCATACAGGGGTTGGTCCAAGATATAGGATCAATTTGTACCTACGTATCTTATTTTAATGAGACTAAAGTTATACATAGTTCTGGAAAATCATGAATTTTAGTGTCATGCAGAGAGGACGTCATTTGTGCTGTTTAAAATCATGCAGTAAGGATGAAGGTGACTTGATGTGAAATATGAGAAATGTTGGGGATCTATATAGTTTTATGTCATACAATTAGGAAAAAGGATACTTGATTTGGAAAATAAATAAGAATACTGGATCAAAGACTGGAGACTTGGGTATCACTGTATATCTTGTAGGGGTAAGAGTCAATCCGCACATAGTTTCTGAATGTGGAGATTCTCTATGGGAATTAAACCCGCATACAAGTATGAGGAATTTTGTTTTTATTTTTCATAGATCTAGCTCATGTATGGTGAATCATTGGTGATTCAATTCTCCGAATGCAGAGTCATGCATTAAGGATTTATTCCATGCGGTTTAGCTTCATGTGGTAAGGAAAAAAGACACTCTATAGTTTAATGCCTTGCTTCTAGGATTTCTTCCAAATGGTTTAACATCATATGGTTAGGACATATTTTATAGTTTAACATCATGAAACCAGGACATATTTTTTACTATTTAACATCATATTGTAAGGACAAAATACACTGCATATTTTTCAGTCTTTCTTCCTTGACTTTTTTCATATAGTTTAGTGTCATATGGTTAGGACATGTTGTGTAGTTTAACATCATGCGACTAGGATATAGTATCATGAGAGGGGTTCTTTATCCTATCTATTTACTATAATCCTCAATTTTCATTGGTTAATCCTAACTGATTCATATCTATTTTGAGGTTTAGACCATGAATTCCCATGTAATTCCAAGTGAACACATATCAATATTCCTTTTTTAATTCGATTTAAATCACTTTCTCATCAAGTGGCATGGTGTCACTAATCAATGTAGAACACAAGTATTCTTTTGTTCATATTTTTACCTAACTAATATTATTAATGATGGTAGAGACTCCATCCTCAAATTTGGGAGTGTTTTTTCTACAAGCATCCACTTCTACTTCCATCTTTGAGTTTTTGGAGGCATTTCTATGTGAGGTAGAAAATATAATGGAATCTTTGTCACTTTTGAGATGAGAGAGTCCATGGGAAAACTACTACTAAATTGTTTGTAGATAGATTCTGAAGATTGTTTTTTTCTTTTATGTTTTCACTAGGTATAGGAGGAGATTGGGAATATGGGATTAAGTCTACTACCTCAATCAAGTTTATGTGTATCACATAATCACTATCAGAAATATGATAGGGATTTGTAGGGATATTCCCATGACGATTGGGGGATGCAGCCTATATATTTTCATCCACTATTTATTGTTTTCATTCCCTTTTTTATAATCATTCCTCAAAATATGTAGCTTTCAAGACTTTAAGGGGGAACTATCACCTTGTGATATGTTTACCATCCTATCAATATGGTATTTCAAACATTATTGAAATGTTGAAGGTACCTATATGTGGCTGTGAATCCAAGGACTTATGAGTAGGAAATTATATGTGGTGTCTTGCTAGATAACCATAAACTCAATTTTGGACGTAATATCCCCTAACTGGGTCTTGATATTTATCTACATGAGATGCCTTTGATCTCTCTTATCATAACCTTGTATGGTTATCATTATATGATATAAATCCCCTTTGTTATACCCAAGATGTTGGAGGGTGTAAATCGGGGTTGAGGTTGATCCCAGAACCATTTTAAATAAGATCCCTTTAGATATATACATTATCAATATTTTCATAAATATATAGTGGTCTAATATGTCACTGGATAATCTCTTATTGATCCTTCTTTGTGAATGAGATGGTGACATGACATTCTGATGGAATAGTTTCCACTTGATAAACCTTGGCTACAGAGACTTCTGCCTCAAAATCCCAAAGGCTCTGAAGGGACTCGATGAGTGTCTCTATGATTTCTCTTTAAGGATGGAAAGAATCTTGGATTTTATAACATCCAATTGAAGTTTAAGACATCTTGTAGAGATTAAGACATCACATAGTTTATTATCTTGTAAAAGGGATGTGTTCCATGTAGTTTAACATCATGCAGCTATGATATTTTTGAACAATTTAATGTCGTGCTACTTGGAAATACAATGTAGTTTAACATCATGGGACTAGAACTCATTACTTTTAGTTTCATGTCATGCGGATCTAATTTCATCATGTAGTTTAATTTCATGCAATAAGGAAGTTTATGTGTATTTTAACATCTTGGGATAAGGACATGGTCCTTGTAGTTTAACAACATGTGACTAGGATATGTCATGTAGTTTAACATCATGCAACTAAGTCTTGTTCCATGAGGATTAATTTCATTATCCTAGATGTTTTCATGAATATTAATGTCATACAAATATGAAATACTATGGAGTTTAACATCACGCTACTAGGATATATTCCTTGTAGTTTAACATCATGTGGGTAGGATATCATCGTGTAGTTTGACATCATGTGACTAGAATTTATTCTTTTTAGTTCAACATCATGTGTCTATGACATCGTCGTGTAGTTTAATGTCATGTTATAAATAATTATTATTCTACCACCTATCAGAAGGATGTCATTCTCTTTTTTATGTAGTTTGAATGACTCATATTCATATTGTATGAGTTTCAAGATCCTCTAACTCTATCAATACTTGATTTATAAGTTTCTCTAACCAATATTTACATCTAAATAAATTATCTATGTTGTGATTGATATGTCAGTGGTAGGTGTGGTAATCTTCATGACTTATTAACCATAAATATCTCGGCTTCCTTAGTTGTGGGATTTTAAACCAATCATTCTCCATGTAATAATTAAAGTACATCGGGACATGTTTTGATGGGAAGGAATATACCATATATATTTTTCATCTAGAGCTAAGTGACCAAAAAACTTCTACCACATGCTACCTATACCTATATTACCTTGGTAATATGGATGATTTTGGATTCGGGGGTGAAAATCCACATTCCATATTGGTTAGAGGGTAAGTGTTGAGGCATTTGCAGTGTTGGATGACGCAGATGCTCCCTACTGATTTAAGGATCTCAACTCTCCTAGAATCTTTGTGGAAATGATTAAGGTCGGATGGTTTCTAGAATACCCTTGTTTACGAGGTTAAAAATATTGAAATTTCCCATCCCAATAGTCTAGGGGTATTTAAAATATAAAAATTATCCCAGCTCTATGGGTTGGGGTGAGGTGGAATAATTTCTGGATTTCAACTGATGAGGGGATGATAAATATAAAAATTCCCCTATCCCTATGGATAGGGGAACTTCACTGAAAGGTGTACCACCATTGATCGGTGTTGGTAAATCATTCCAGGGTAGAGATTCTAGGATCATTCCAAAAATTATATCCCAAATATCCCTATTCTCTCATTGGATTTGAGCGATATGTTTCTCTGGAGACATTGAATTATCATCCTCATGGGGTTGGCTGGAAGGATCCATGACAACACCCCATCCTCTATCGATGGTAGGGTGAGTGAATGATGATGGATGTTTTAAATTGGACCCTAGAGACTAAATCCACTATTTACAATGGCCATGTGATCCATTTTTATTACCCTCCAAAATACCAACATGGTTGGTAGAACATTTTGTAGATGCCTAAAAGATATTATCAATACCTTTTTTTCCAATACCAAAGACTAAAGGTAGGCTGAGCTTATATGAATTAGATGTATTTAATAGGGTATGGTTATAATTTTCAAGAGTGATCTTGTCTAAATCTAATGAGAATTTTTAAGATTTTATTGATATCATATTGATGGGGACATAATTGGGGTGGTGTTCCTCCTCAGTAGAGTATCTCATTTGACTGGTTGGTCCTGATATGTCATTTGGTGGCATGATTCTTGATATTACATTTAGTGGTACGGTGCCTATTGTGCTATTTTTTTGGTTAGTGACATAGTACTATTTGAGGATCATTGTTCATGGTACTATTTGAAGGGTCATTGCTCATGGTTATCTTAGAGAGGTTAATTATCATGGTACCATTTGAGAGGATGGTTCCTATATTGAGGATGATCTCAAGGTAAAATATGATAAGAATTCAGTCATCCATGTGGGCTAGGATGCTCCATTATATTCCATAGTCAGCAAGGCTAACTGTGAAGAAGTCATAGGCTCTTGGAAAGTGATGATCTGGGATTGATTCTGTGACACTATCATGATACACTAGTAAAAATTATACATATTTTCAGTAATCGGTATATAAGACGGCTCCGTATTTTCATTATTTAGATACCTCTAATGATCTATCATATTGTACTTACCAATTAGGATTGTTAGGGTGGGCACAACTTCCTTTATAGCTCCCTATGAATTCATTTTCATATGTTGATGATGATAACTAGAATGGATGGGAGACCTCCTAGGTAGTTCCTAAGTGATTGATTTGACATGGTGATTAGTTCCTAAGTGATTGATTTGACATGGTGATTTTCCTCATCCACATCACTTAGGTAGGGAAGGTATGTCTTTCTACTCTCTAAGGATAATCTCCCAAAGTGGTGGGATGTGGAATCATGGGACACTTCCTCTTCTGCATCCTATCGGGGGAAAGAAAATCTATGTGGATTTATCCTCTAAATTATTTCATGAGCTAATTCCAAATATATTATGGAGTCTTTGTTGTGATAATACTAGACCAAGACATTCCCCAACTAAAACTATAGTATTTTTATTGGTGACAATGTATGTCAGGGCCTCGAGGCTAATGCATCTTTTCCAATTATCACATAATTTATTGGAACATTTTGATGATGTTATTTCAATTGTAATAAATCTAGTAATCCCTAAGAAGAAACAAGACACCTTATTAGTGAAAAATTATATAAATTAGTATACCTTCAATCAATTACTTTCACGGTTAAAGGATAAATAGGCAGTATATTATTTTTATGAAAGGTTTAATGAGTAATAAAATATTTCAAGTCCACTATTTTTTCAACAAGTGTAAAAAAATAGACATGATGGGAACTGGATAGTCTATACTTTTTTACCCACGAAAGTGATGAAACTGTTAAATGATTTCATGTTGGGTTCACCATTTTTGTTTACCAATAAATCTATAATTCTCATTTGGCATGAAGCTTGATTATGAGGGGGGTGTATGTGTTTCACAATGATTTACATCAGGTTTTCCATTTTTTTCTTTAATGGAAAATCTCAATGGTTCAAACATACATATTTGAGTACGGACCTACTTTCCAAAGTTAGGTGGTCCTTTTGTTTTTAATACCCAATGATTCTTAGGAAATCACATTGGTTGAGTGTACAGGAGTTCAGGCTCATCACACCCTTTTAGTGGGAATTGTATTCTTCTTCGTGATTGTCTTATAGATTTAAATGTGTTCTTGAAATCCTTCCCAAATATTGATATGGGATTGGTTACCCCTATTTCAACAACTTGATTAATAACATGTATTGATAGGAACAATTGTGTGCATATCATGGGTTCTCCATCATTAGTTTATTAATTTATGATTATTTAGTTCATTTCCATGATTGGGAACTTTGAAATTTATTGTTGAATAATAAATCATTTTGTGTCTTGGATATGGGATTGAACCTCTATGATTCATCCTATGTATCCTGTGAGAATAGGAATCAAAACCCAAGTAGATAATTTTACGTAGTTTATGTTTGTGATACTAGACCAATCCTTGTAGTTTAACATCGTACAGTAAAGATATAAATATCAGGATTAGACCTCGATGAGGCATCCAATGTATACTTTTATGATAGGAATCAGAGTCTACGTAGTTCTTATATAAGAATATACATCATGAGATATATGAAATCAAAGTCCATGAAAAGGGATTATGCATATTAGAATTCCCTAAATATCCTCATAAGAAGTATATCCCTTTGAGCAAAGATGTCACGCCCCATCCCCGAATTTCCCCAGAGCCGGTGCGGTTTCAAATAAAACATGGTGTGTAATTTTTTCTATAAAAAGAAAAGATGGATATTACAGATCATGTTTCAATAAAGAGGATATTTTTGGTTTAGGTCCTAGAGAATTAGATACTATTATTACAATTCCTTCAAAACTGAAAGGGAAAAGAATATCTACCAAGCTTCTACCAAATAGTGTATCCCAAATCCACAAAACCTATAAAATTTAAGTTAAAATGTAGGGTTTGCATAAAAATTCCCAGTAAGGGGTTTTAAAATAAAATAATGTTTCAATTAAAATCTCTTGAAAACATTCCTTTAAAATTAATCATAAAACTTTTTCTGTAATGAAAGATGCAATATATGAATTATAACATAACATTTTGCTAAGAATTATAATTGAACATTTAAAGTAATACTAAAAAGGTTACAATGAAACCTATTCCAAACATAAGCTTGATCATACAAGATATAGGTTGTGCAGCATATAAAGTAAGAGTTATTCTAACTTTCATAAGTGTGACATGCAAAAGTGTAATTACCAAATTTACAATAGATAATAATACATTATCTAAGTTTGAGCATAAAATAATAACGTCAATTTCTTCCATTAAAAATTGTGAAACATAAACTGACTGATAATTCTCTAAATGATGAAATAAACATAATTCCAAACTAGATGATAAATCTCTAAATGCTGAAATAAACATAATGCCAAACTGGTAGATAAATCTTTGAATGATTAAATAAAAATAATTCCATAAGAATTTACTTTCTATGATTCTCATAAGTACAAGTTCTTTGACCATGAATATTCTACTAGTCGAATATCCACTTGGTTAATTAAATTTCACGGTCATAATGAGGGAAGTTCATATGTCGGACTATGTCAAGGCCTCATTCCAAGACCATAAACTTTGTGTCAAGGCCTCATTCCAAGACCATAAATAAAATTTGGGAAAGGAATCGGCTAATTCCATGTCTATTTTGTCTCATGAGACCTACCGATGCATCGAGGGGATATAAAGGGCCCTACCCACCACATACTAAGTCCAATGCATTCCTCATTTCATTAAATCAAAGTTCTCATACCAGATTTATTTAATTACTCATTACTTATCATTCCAAGTGTCACAAAATACTTGGATTCTTATTTCATATTATTCAAAGTGTCTCATACCACTTTCAATAATTTAATTTACCATTTCATATTATTCAAAGTGTCCTATACCACTTTGAATAATTTAATTTCTCATTTCATTTTATTCAAAGTGTCCCATACCACATTGAATAATTTAGTTCTTAATTCCATAAAATTCCATTTGAGTTCGATTATATTATTTAGCATTTACATATACAAAGTGAGTCATGCATATAAGTGTTAAAAACAATACTAACAACTGCATGGCTATGGAAATAAATGACATGTATGATAGGTAGATTATAGCACATGTGAAAATAACTCAAACACATAGAAAAATAGGTTTGTCACAGAAAATGATAACCCCTAAAATACTTATTATTAAAGTTATCATTTTATATTCCAAAATGCATAATTCTAAAATTAGGATAATTTTCCTTCATATTTAAAACACATGATAATAAATGGTCATATTTAACAAAACAAAACATAATGATTGATAACATTTATTGTGGCAGATTCAAGGGCTCTAGAAAAATAATTATTTCATGAGAAGCATGCATTTATAAAAATAAATTTAAACATATTTTTATATAAGTTCTTACCATTTATATTTAATAAAGATTATTGTATCCTTAAAAATAGGAGTCCATACACCAGGGTGACTCTTTTTATTGTAAAAATGTGGGTTAAATGAAAATTATATGAACTACATAAACATAAGGTGTATACATAGAATTTTTATTTTATTTATTCTTCTAAAAATATTATTCAATAATAATGAAATAATAACACTAAAATCTTACATATATTTTGATTTTTTTTGTTCATGTCAAAACCTATATCCATCTCCTCTTCCACCATATGGGAAATGAAACCCTCATTTATGTGTACGGTGGACTACCACCTCATGAACCGATGTAATTTATTTTCCATCACCACCTCCCATGGTTATTTATAATTATGTATTTAATATAAATATATTCTATTCATGAAATATTTATCATTATAAACAATTAATATATCATATATTTTATACATTTACATTCATTGAAAAATGATAACGTCGTTTATGTGGACACGTGGGTTACCACAACCACAAATTGATGTGAATCATTTTTCATCACTACATCAGGATGGTAAAATATATAATTATATTTGATGAATTAATATTATATTTATGATATAATAATATTTATATAAATATAAAAAAAATCTTAACTTATTTCAATCATGGTCATTGAAAATGGAAACGTTGCTCATTTTTATGTACTACATATCATCACAATGAATATAACATAGTCCATCTTTCATCGATGGTTTTAAAATTATAATTGTTGTATAAAAATGATAATTATTCTTTATATGATGGAATAAATACTCTTTTTACCATAGTTAACCTACCAAAATCATTTCGGATATATGAAATGATTGTTGTCAAAACGTATTGTAGTTCCTATCCATGATCCAAGTATCACTAACAGGGGAGGGGGTGAATCAGTGATATCAATTTTCTTTTCATGTTTCCTTATTTTTGAAACAACATTCACCTCATGTTAAAGATTTTCTTCTCTACTGAACAAACACAACCACAGGAACACAACATTTACAAGGTTCACTACTCAACAAGAGTATTTAAGTCCTTGTTATGGTATAGAAATAATCCAGTATCACACAATACACTATAAAACAATAATTTGATGTGGAATACAATCAAGTCCTTGGTATGGTAGGATATTCCCTTACACTCGTGTAGCACATTGAAAAGAATACAATAGTTTTTGAGCTTCCTTTTATCACAAATAGGGTAAAGTAATGTTTATGTGCTTCTTGATGAACATTAACAAATCAAATATTTCCAAAAAAATCCCTTTCTTACCCAGAAGCTGGTAAGAACCTTATAGTGCAAACAGCTTGTGCGCCACCAACTACATGTGCACCACTATTGTGAATAGCTCACAACTTGTGCTCCACATTTGGATTATTCACAACACACTTCTTGAACACAACTCAATGCTTGCATGCCTCTTAAAACTTGTGTGCCACTTCTGCTTACGTGCCACTCTGCTTGCACGCCACTCCCCTTGCGCACCACTATGCTTGAGTGCCTCCCTACTTGCACACCTTATAAATAACTCCTAGCATACGAGACACTTTATCTTGTTCTCCACATTCTACTACTTGCACGATTATAGCTCAAATTTTCTCTTAAGTGTTGAGAATTAGAAAAATGAGGAGTATAGTGGTCTATTTATTGGAATTTTGGTGACTTAAATGCCACATACACTTGCATGTATTTCCTACTTGTGCGCCACTCCATCAATTGCAAACCATTCCATAACTTGTGCACCTCTCATTCACATGTTTTCTTCTTTCTTTCCTTTGCCATATTTTGATGTTTTGATGTTGAAATATGACTTTCGCGCAACTTACACTTCAGTGTTGCTAATACTTTCACGCCCCTTTCTACGTGTGTGCCACTCTTGAACTTGCGTTCCATTTTCTTTCCTTTGTCATATTTTGATGTGTTGATCTTGAAATATTTCTTGAGCGTAATATACACTTGTGCACCTCTTATTCTTGCATGCCTCACTTACGCTCCACTCTTTGACTTTTGCACCACACTCTTTCCTTTTCCAAAAAACACTAATTTAATCCCTAATACTTTATAAGTCTTGCATCACAAGTTCTCTAAACTTATGATATTTGTGAAATGAAAATCAACAAAGCATCATCATAGTTACCATGGGAAGTATTGTAACTTCCCTACGTTCCATTAACCACTTATACAAAGTGAAGTGAATTCCATTCTTCTCAAACTTCCTAGACAAAAAAATACAAAACTTGAAAAGGATATTATTCATAATCATATTTTTCCTAGCAATCTCCCCCTTTGTATTTTTTTTTTCAACCAAGATTCATAAATCACTGAACTTTGTAATCTCAAGTAATGGATTACTCATCAAAATTTCTAAGACTACATGAGCTAACTCATTGTAGGAAACAAGAATTATTGATAGAAATATCATGTGTCAAAAAGTAGTGACTATGAATCATCTACATCACTCTTCTACATCCTTCTCCAAAAAATACTCATCTTCTTTTTATTCTAAACCATCTTATATATCTTTAAATCCCAATAGACAAAAACAATTTTTTCCCTATAACCACTCCAATAAACTGTTAGAATAGTTCACATATTTACATGATGAATTCATAGCTTACCCACAACTCCCCCTGTAATCATGAAACCATAAGGATAGATTTATGACACAATTATTCCCCTTGACATAACTATACAAAGGTAAGATGAGAGAGGGAACAGACACACATACCTCGACCTTTATGAGAAGGGGGTTGGACACCCATGTTCAACCTCAATTTAGAAAATGGTTCCTTCGGTAAAGGTTTTGTGAATATGTTTGCAACTTGTTCCATTATAGGAACATACTCCATATAATGACCCATACTTTACATACATTGTTATTAATTCAAAATTGAATCACACTTATTACAACATATAACAAAACCATGAAAGGACCGTATAGGTATAGTGTCTTTAGAAACTGGGAAACATAAACAACTGGTTCATAAATCATCTACATTATCTCCCATTTATTTCATCATATCTAGAGTCCCTTTTGGAATATCCTACTTAATACCATTATTCTTGTCTTGGGGAAAAGTAAACATACAAAAGGGTGAGCTCAAATGCTCAGTAGGGGTAAACAAAAGAAATATCAATCATAAGAACATAAAATTTTGGAAATCTTAACCTGCAAAAAGATCATAATATCATATCATGGGATAAATCATAGTAGTGAAATGTAATCCCAATAATCATAACTTAAAACATTAAACTTTGTAGCATACATGCATAATCATATAGAATCATTTCTTATTATTCAAGACTCATTGCCAAGACTATCTTAGCGGAAAAAGCCCATTTCTGAACCGAGTTCACGCCTCGTTTCAGTCCTGTTTCACTGAACTGGATTAACCTGCCATTCCATACATGCCTATCTCATGAGATATAAATCTTTACCCAATGCATTGGAGGGAGATATAGGTCCCACCCATCTCAAAATTTTACCATTATTATGTGTGCTACAAGATCATAAATCATACATCATAGCATAACCCATGTAATAAAAATGGGATTCATAAACATCATGTCATCATTACATAATCCATATAACATAAAAGAACATCATAAAAATAATTCCATCATAACATAATCAAATCAATATAAAAATATAGATATAAATAGAACACTATATTATCTTAGATGTAAAATAATTTTGATAAAACAGTTGAACTTCATTCTTGAGGAAAATATACTTTCTACTTCAAAAACATTTTTCCTTTCTTAACATGTCATAAAATTTTAAACTAAAAGAATTTGATTAAAAATAAACTTGAAAACTTGTAAAGGAATCTTCATGGAAATAATGTTCTAAAAATCCATTCAGGCCATATAACTTAAAAAAATTCTTCTCGTACTTTGGCTGGAAAAGTCAAAAAAGTACCTCATACTAAAAACGACAAAATATTCCTTTCATATCTTTTACTAAAAACATACCAATTGTTAAAATTGGATTTAAACAATTGTATGAGGATATAAATAATATTACATATTGAGAAAACATGGATGTGGATGATAAATATTCTATAGTAAATTCTGAAGTATAAACAATCTCGGATAAAAATGAGATTGCGAGATTTTCCCTTACCTTAGGTCTGATATGCTTTGTATGTGTTCGAACCTCCTGTATAATGATTTAAATAATTTCATTGACTTATTCCAGAATCATACTAATTATTATAATATATGGTCATATTCTCGGCTTCTTATTATTAATATTTCCTTGCTACTTGTTATTCGGGTGTTTATTGCTTTTTTTGTTCTTATGCGTGTTTTGTCGAATAAATTCTTATTATTCTTTTTAGGTTATAGATACCTAATTTCCATAATGGTATTAGTGTAATATATATCATATTTATTCATTCAATTCATTTATATAATCATTATGCAATGAAGATAATGTAGAACGAGTCGCATCACATCGTGGAGACGGTAGGCCGTACGTACGCACGAGCAATGATAACATTCCCATGATCGTGGAATTGTATTGAAGTGTATGTATACTATTTCAGAATCATTATCACTTTAAAATAATAATATATAGTTATTATTTACACCATTATACCCATCCAAGTAAGGTGGTGGTGGAAAATAGATTACACCATGGCGTGAAGACGGTATTCCGTACGTGCGCACGCACGGTGATTTCATTTTCTGTAGGATGGATAGAAGGTGAAATAGGGTTGTTTAATATTTATAATAACATATCAGTATATGATTGATACTGATGTTATTACTTCATAATTAAACAACTAAATAATAAGAAGTTGAAGAAGAAATAAATTGGAAAGGATCGGTAATGGATATTACCTCTTCTTTGACGCGCCTCTTCTTAAACTTCTCTTAGGGCACTAGGGTTGGTATTTTAAGAAGACCAAGACCTCTAAGATGTTTATAGAGAAGTGGAGAAGATAATTTTTCAGGGTTTGTCCGATATTTATGGCTCAAAGTGGTGTGAGGAGGAGATGGAGGAGGTGCCCTTTTATAAGGGATGAGAGGGGCACCTTTGGAAAAACTAAAAATATTGTTTTATTATATAAGTCATATTCGGTTTTTAATAGCTAAAAATTAATTTATTTAGAATCCAAGGTGGGGATGGGTCGAAATACTCTCATACAATATAATTTGGACAAGTTTAGGTTACTATTTTAACCTTATCATTTAGATTTAACTTTAAGTAAAATAATTTTACTTTTACCGTGTCTTCTTGTTTTCTTACACTATAAGGTTAATAAACTTACTATAACAAGACAAATGAACCCCAAGTTGTTTATTATTAATATATATAACCTTATCTAATTAATTTGTAAGAACCATATATTTTTAGGAATAAAATAACAATTAATAATATAATATTTGTTTTAAAAACTATTTTATGTCAATTTTGACACTATTTGGTAATTGATTTTTGTGAAAATCATAAAAACATGATTAGTTCAAACAAAGTTAAT
Organism: Viscum album; assembly: GCA_963277665.1. NCBI lineage: Eukaryota > Viridiplantae > Streptophyta > Magnoliopsida > Santalales > Viscaceae > Viscum > Viscum album. The sequence goes on from OY728128.1 coordinate 1,325,452,870, forward strand.
TAAATAAATAATTAAATGTCATATTAACCTATAAAATTAGTTTAATACATAAAAAGTCTCAAATTACATTTATTTGGGTATTTATAATATCAATTACGTTAATATTTCCTTAATAAGGTAATTACTGCATCATCATTGTGTCATAAATAAAATAAATTAGTTAAAGTCTAAAAATTATAAATAAAATACCATTATGTATGAAATATTTTTATATTTCTAATGAATATTTATAGTCTAATTTATCTTATGTATAAACGTATATTAAAAATGTTTTAGTTATTAATCATTGATTTTAACTATTTTAACTATTCTTAAAATAAAATAATATTAAATGTTATAATCTAATACAAGTGGTCATAAATGCTCATATTTTATTCCTAAGGTTGTTTTTTGTCGAATTAAACTTATCCAATAGAATTAGGACATGTGTTAGGGTAATAATAATATCATTTTTACCCTTAATTACCCTATTTACTTTTAATCGTGGTAAAAAAAGTAAAAAGTTACTATTAACCAAAATTTATTTTCATATCATTGAACCACATTTTAGTCCTTGATATTAACCATGTCTCTTGTATTTTAGAAATTCCACTCACAGAAGTGGTAAAATTAAGTTTTATATAAATTTTCAAATTCTCCAAGATGGTGAAAAGTTCAATAAAATTTTTATATATCTAAAATTATTATAAAATGACTCCAATGAATTACATTGAACTTATATAGGTGTTATGTATCAATTTTTACCTAAAATAAATTCAAATAAAATAATTAATTAATTAAATAAAAAGTCGGCTTTTAAATAGTAACCCAGTGTTTTCACTATTCATCAAAAATTGAAAGTTTTCAGAAAAATACCAAAATTTCACCCTAGGCTAATTTAGATACTCCGAATCCAAAAATGAAGTCCATTTTGAAAGATAAAATTTGCAAAATTTAAAAAAGTGGGTATTACTATTCATAACGGCTAGTTTTAATAATATTTTAATAGCATATCGTTGTTTAGTGAAACTCGGTATTGCGTACAACGCAAGCTATCGAGGAAGGCCACGGTTGCGTATAAAGCAAGAAAAGATAGTGTTGTGTGTAGTGAAAGATTCCTTTGATGATTTATATAACATAAAAACAAAATATTTCTCATAAAAATCTCGGGTGTTACATTCTACCCCCCTTAAAATGAATTTCGCTCTCGAAATTCATCACTTTGTAACAAACAGATGAGGATACCTCTCCCTCATCATATCCTCAAGCTCCTGTGTAGATTCTTCTAATTGGTGGTTCCTCCATAAAACTTTCACCAAGTGAGTGGTCTTGTTCCGTATGACTTTTTCACTACGATCCAGAATCTCTATCAGTTGTTCTTCATAACAAAGATCTTGTTCCAGCAGTACAACTTTTGAGCTGAGTACATGTGAAGGATCGGGTATGTAATTTCTCAGGAGAGACACATGGAACACCTCATGAACTTGAGAGAGATTCGGTGGAAGCAACAATCGTTAAGCTACCTTCCCAACATGATCCAGTATTTCGAAAGGACTGATATACCTAGGGCTCACCTTTCCCTTCTTTCCAAATCTCATTACTCTCTTCCAATGAGATATTCGTAAGAAAACTTTATCACCCACTTCAAACTACAGGTCTTTTCTTCGATTATCGGCATAACTTTGTTTTCGACTCTGAGCTGCTCTAATGTGTTGTTGAATGGATCTGACCTTTTCTACCATCTCATCAATAAGATCAGGTCCTAATAGATTTCTTTCCCCAACTTCATCCCAGCAAGTTGGAGTTCTGCATTTCTTTCCATAGAGAGCTTCATAAGGAGCCATCTGAATACTGGAGTGAAATCTATTATTTTAAGAAAATTCCTCCAAAGGTAGGTGTTGATCCCAACCAACTTTGAAGTCCATAGAGTAAGCTCTTAACATGTCTTCTAAAGTTTGAATTTTTCTCTCATACTGATCGTCTATCTAAGGATGATAAGCAGTGCTGAAGCTCAACTATGTATCCAAAACTTAGAGGTAAACCTCGGATCCCGATCAGATATAATGGAAAGTGGTACTCCATGCAATCTTACCACTTACTTTACATATATCCTGGAAAGCTGATCCAGAGATAAATCTTATCTAAAAGTAATGAAGTGTGAAGACTTTTTAAGACGATAAACTATGACCCATATATCATTATTGCCTTTGGATGTTTTAGGAAGTCCAGTGACAAAGTCCATAGTGATGTTTTCCCATTTCCATTCGAGTATGGGTAATGGTTGTAACATCCCCTTAGACTTCTGTCTCTCAGCTTTAACTTGCTGACAAACCAAGCATCGAGAGACATATTCATCAACATATCTTTTCATGCCATCCCCCAGAAGTACTCTTTCAGATCCCTATACATCTTCGTGCTTCTAGTATGAAAAGAGAATGAAGAACTATGAGCCTCATCCAACAACTCCTTCTTTAATTTTGGGATGGGAGGAACAGAAACCTGATTACTAAACCTTATTATCCCATCACAATCAAGGTTGAATTCAGGAACATTTCTCACATTCTTTTGTAACTCTACATCTTCTTTCTATGCCTCTTTAATCTTCGCATGTATAGATGGTTGAACATTCATTTGAGAAAGATAATATTTTTCCCCTTCCATTATAATTCCAAGATCCATCCTTTGTAAATCCATAAATATTGGATCTTTTGTGATCCTCGTCATGGATAAGTTGGCATGGTCTTGTTGACTTAATGTGTCTGCCACCTTATTTGCTTTCCCAGGGTGATAATGAATGGAGCAGTCGTAATCCTTAATCAGCTCCAACCATCTTCTTTGGCGCATATTCAGCTCCTTTTGTGTGAAAATATACTTTAAAATTTTATGATCAGTATAAATATCACACCTTTCACCATAAAGATAATGCCTATATATTTTTAATGCAAAGATTACCACAGCTAACTCCAAATCATGAGTTGGGTAATTTTTCTCATGGATTTTCAACTGTCGTGAGGCATAAGCTATCACCATATCATTTTGCATGATAACACACCCCAATCCCTTCTTGGATGCATCACTATAGATCACAAACCTTTCTCCACTACAAGGCAGTGTGAGCACAGATTCACTGGATAACCTTCTTTTTAACTCCTTGAAATTCTCTTCACATTCCTCCGTCCACACGAACTTAACTCCTTTTAGATTAAACTTGGTGATTGGATTAGATAATCGTGAAAAATATTTCACAAAACGTCGATAATATCCATCCAAACCAAGAAAACTTCGGATCTCAGTTACTGTTGTTGGTCTCGACCATCTTTCTATAACCTCGGTTTTTGCTGGATCTACAAATATCCCCTCTTTTGAGATTATGTGACCCAAAAGTGCAACTTTTTTAATCCAGAATTCACACTTGGTAAATTTGGAATAAAGCTTCTCCTTTCTTAGGGTCTTAAATACAATTCTCAAGTGATCTTCATGTTCTTCCTTTCTCTTTGAATAGACAAGAATATCATCCATAAAGACTACCATAAACTGATCAAGATAGTTTCTAAATACTCTATTCATTAGATCAATGAAGATAGCAGGGGCATTAGTAAGACCAAATGGCATCACTATAAATTCATAGTGTCCATACCTTGTACGGAAAGTCGTATTTGTTATATCCTCCCTTTTAACCCTTAATTAATGATACCCTGAACGAAGATCAATCTTTGAAAAGTATTGAGCTCCGTGTAGTTGGTCAAATAAGTCATCAATGAATGGGAGAGGATATTTGTTCTTGATAGTGATCTTGTTAAGTTCTCGATAATCAATGCAGAGTCTCATTGATCCATCTTTCTTCTTAACAAACAGAACAGGTGCTCCCCAAGGTGATGCACTAGGGCGTATGAATCCCTTATCAAGATTCGCTTGGAGTTGCTTCTTCAATTCCTACAACTCAATTGGGGCCATTCTATAAGGTGTCTATGAAATAGGAAAAGCACCCGGTACGAGTTCTATTGAAAAATCAACTTCACAATTTGGTGGAAGACCCAACAATTCCTTTGGAAAGACATCATCAAACTCCCATACAATGGGCATATTCTTAATCGTGAGTTTCTCAACAACCATTTGAGATAAATAACATTCATTTAGTGGAATCAAGACCCATAAGATGGGAGAAATTTCCACTGGAAGGTTATGTTCATCCTTGCATCGATAGACGATCATAGATTGATCTGGAATATGAAATGTGACTTCCCTTCTTTGGCAATTGATATGAGCTCCATATAAAGAAAGACAATCCATACCAATAATCACATCAAATTCCACTATAGGAAGGATCACAAGATTTTCAAGAAGCACTTTCCCACAAACTTCAATCAGAGAAGAATTTTAAACTTTTGATTCGACTATTGTGCCATTAGGGGTTGTCACAGCTAACTCAACATCTAATTGTTGAGGTAATACGGTGATACCCTTAGAAAATTATTCAGAAATAAAAGAGTGGGTGGATCCAGAATCAAATAAAACATTTTCTACTTTAGAGTGGATGGTAAGTGTACCTTTCACCACTTCGTTCTCATACTCCACATCGCTGATAGAAATTTCATGTGACTTTCCTTTTTCTTTAGCCTTAAAAGTTTATTGACATTGATCATCATCAACAACCCTTGGATTAGGGAACTGATTATCATAATGCCCCATTTCCTTGTACTTGTAACATTGAATTGTAGGAGGTTCACTCTATGTAGCCTTTTCTTTGTTCGTGTCACTAGAAATCTTCTTCTCATCATTGTGGAATTCAAATGCCCGATGACCTTCTTTTCCACATTTGAGACATTTACTTGTCCCTTTAAGACAAATCCCTCCATGTTTCTTTCCACACTTTGAGCATAAGGGAAAACTCATCTTCTTTGGTGTGCTCTTTAGATTTTCCTTTGAATTCCATTTTCCTCTTCTTATCAAACGCATATGACTGATGGATTACTCCAATCTCCATCTCAACCTTGAGAGCACATCGAAAGATTTCCTCATATCTATTGAATTCCCTTATGGATAATGCCCTTAGAAGACTTGGTATTAATCCACTAAATAATTGATCGATCATACTCTCAGGTTGGATAATAATTCTGGAAGCATACCTTGCAAGTCGTGTAAAATTTGCTTCATAGGTACCAACAGATTCATCATCCTTTTGCTTCAGTTCAAGAAACTCCTTCTCTATCTTTGTTCGAAGAATACGAGGGAAGTACTTATTAAAAAATAAGTTCTTTAACTCATCCCATTCCATGGATTCAATTTCATCCCTTTGCCTCGTATTCTTGATAAGATTTCACCATTGATCAGCTTCACCTTCCAAACGATTTACTGCTAAGATGACTTTATCATGTTCAAAACATTGAAGAACTGAAAATATCTTTTCAGTGGTACTGATCCATTATTCAGCCACTAATGGATCAGTAGACCCACTGAATGAGGGTGGACGCTGCCTCATGAAGGATTCAACAGAATTTTTCTCCTTCCTTTTCTCATTTGGAAGTCCTGCATTATTCATAGCTTGATAAAGTTGTGTGATCATGGCTACAAGATTTTGCATTCCATCTCCCATAACGTTTGGTTGCTCAGGGGGACAATCATTGCATTTCCTGTCGCATTCCGCTTTAACACGGTTCCTTCGGGTTCCAGCCATTGACTAAAACTAAGAAGAATAGTGTGAGAAACACTAATTATAATAGGAAAAGCACATAATAAAGAATTAAATTTTACACTTAAGGTCTTATCATAGGTTGTTCATGTCCATTTCTAAAACACTAAGATTGTGTTCTATGCTTAGACATATCCTTAGGGTTCTTACTAAGGCTTTCACATCCTAGTTTTCAAAGGTTGATTATACCTTTCCTCTGATACCAACTATAACGACCCATACTTTACATAAATTATTATTACTTCAGAATTTAAGCACACTTATTACAACATATAACAAAACCATGAAAGGACCGTATAGGTATAGTGTGTTTAGAAACTGGGAAACATAAACAACTGGTTCATAAATTATCTACATTGTATCCCATTTATTTCATCATATCTACAGTCCCTTTTGGAATATCCTACTTAATAACCTTCTTCTTGACCTAGGGAAAAGAAAACATACAAAAGGGTGAGATCAAATGCTCAGTAAGGGTAAACAAAAGAAATATCAATCATAATAACATAACATTTTGGAAATCTTAACCTGCAAAAGAGATCATAATATCATATCATGGTATAAATCATAGTGGTGAAATGTAATCTCAATAATCATAACATAAAACATGAAACTTTTTGGCATACACACATAATCATAGAGAATCATTTCTTATTAGTCAAGACTCGTTGCCAAGACTATCTTTGTAGAAAAAGTCCATTTCTGAACCGAGTTCACGCCTCGTTTCAGTCCTGTTTCACTGAACCGGATTAACCTGCCGTTCCAACCATGCCTATCTCATGAGATATAAATCTTTACCCAATGCATTGGGGGGAGATATAGGTCCCACCCATCTCATAATGATACCATTATTATGTGTGCCACAAGATCATAAATCATGCATCATAGCATAAACCATGAAATGAAAATGGGATTCATAAACATCATGTCATCATTACATAATCCATATAACATAAAAGGAAATCATAAAAATAATTTCATCATAACATAATCAAATAAATGTAAAAATAGGGATAGAAACATAACTCTATATTATCTTAGATGGACAATAATTTTGATAAAACACTTGAACTACATTCTTGAGGAAAATATCCTTTCTACTTCAAAAACATTTTTCATTTCTTAACATGTCATAAAATTTTAAACTAAAAGAATTTGATTAAAAATAAACTTGAAAACTTGTAAAGGAAGCTTCATGAAAATAATGTTCTAAAAATCCATTCAGGCCGTATAATTTAAAAAAACATTTTTCTCGTACTTTGGCCAGAAAAGTCAAAAAAGTACCTCATACTAAAAACGAAAAAAGATTCCTTTCATATATTTTACTAAAAACATACCAATGGGTAAAATTGTATTTAAAAAATTGTAGGAGGATAGAAATAATATTAAATATTGACGAAACATGGATGTGAATGATAAATATTCCCTAGTAAATTCTGAATTATATACAATCTCGGATAAAAATTAGATTGTGAGATTTTCCCTTACCTTAGGTCCGATATGCTTTGTACGTGTCTGAACCTCCTGTATAATGATTTAAATAATTTCATTGACTTATTCCAGAATCTTACACATTGTTATCATATATGGTCATATTCTTATCTTCTTATTAGTAATATTTCATTGCTACTTGTTATTCGTGTGTTTATTGCTTTTTTTGTTCTTATGCATGTTTTGTCGAATAAATTTTTATTCTTATTTTTAGGTTATAGATACCTCATTTCCAGCACGGTATTAGTGTAATATATATCATATTTATTCATTCAATTCATTTATATAATCATTATGCAATGAAGATCATGTATAACGAGTCGCATCACATCGTGGAGACGGTAGGTCGTACGTACGCACGAGCGATCATATCATTCCCATGATCGTGGAATTGTATTGAAGTGTATGTATACTATTTCAGAATAATTATCACTTTACAATAATCATATATAGTTATTATTTACACCATTATACCCATCCAAGTAAGGTGGTGGTGGAAAACAGATTACACCACGACGTGAAGACGGTATTCCGTACATACGCACGCGCGGTGATTTCGTTTTCCGTAGGATGGATAGAAGGTGAAATAGGGTTGTTTAATATTTATAAAAACATATCAGCATATGAGTGATACTGATGTTATTAATTCATAATAAAAAAACTAAAGAAGACGAATTTTAAGAAGAATGAAATTGTAAAGGATCGGTAATGGATATTACCTCTTCTTTGACGTGCCTCTTCTTAAACTTCTCTTAGGGAACTAGGGTTGGTCTTTTAAGAAGACCAGGACCTCTAGGATGTTTCTAGGGAAGTGTAGAAGATAATTTTTTAGGGTTTGGCCGAGCTTGATGGCTCATAGTCATGTGAGGAGGAGAGGGAGTAGGTTCCCTTTTATAAGGGAGGAGAGGGGCACCTTTGGAAAAACTAAAAATATTATTTTATTATAAAGTCATATTCGGTTTTTAATAGCTCCAAATTGATTTATTTCAAAGTTAAGGTGGGGATGAGTCTAAATCCTCTCATATAATAGAATTTGAAAAAAATTTGGTTACTATTTTAACCTTATCATTTAGATTTAACTTTAAGTTAAATAATTTTACTTTTATCGTGTTTTCTTGTTTTCTTACACTATAAGGTTAATAAACTTACTATAACAATACAAAATAACCCCAAGTTGTTTATTATTAATATATATAACCTTATCTAAGTCATTTGGACGAACCATAGATTTTTAGGAATAAAATAACAATTAATAATATAATATTTTTTTTAAAACTATTTTATGTCAATTTTTACACTATTTGGTAATTGATTTTTGTAAAAATCATAAAAACATGATTAGTTCCAAAAAAGTTAATTAAATAAATACTAACATGTCATATTAACTTATAAAATTTGTTTAATTCATAAAAAGTCTCAAATTACATTTATTTGGGTATTTATAATATCAATTATGTTAATATTTCCTTAATAAGGTAATTACTACATCATCATTATGTCATAAATAAAATAAATTAGTTAAAGTATAAAAATTATAAATAAAATACGATTATGTATTAAATATTTTTATATTTATAATGAATATTTATATTCAAATTTATCTTATGTATAACCCTATATTAAAAAAAATTAATTATTAAACTTTGATTTTAACTATTTTAACTATTCTTTAAATAAAATAATATTAAATGTCCTAATCTAATCTAAGTGGGCCTCAATAGTCATATATTATTCCTAAGGTTGTTTTTGGTCGAATTAAACTTATCCAATATAATTAGGACATGTGTTAAGGTAATAATAATATCATTTTTACCCTTAATTACCTTATTTACTTTTAACCGTGGTAAAAAAAAGTAAAAAGTTACTATTCACAAAAAATTATTTTCATCTCATTGAACCACATTCTAGTCCTTGATATTTACCATGACTCTCAGATTTTTGAAATTCCACTCACAGAAGCGGTAAAATTAAGTTTTATGTAAATTTTCAAATTCTCCTAGAAGGTGGGTAAAAGATGGTGAAAAGTTCAATAAAATTTTTATATATCTAAAATTATTATAAAATGACTATAATGAATTAAATTGAACTTATATAGGTGTTATGTATCAATTTTGACCTAAAATAAATTTAAATAAAATAAATAATTAATTAAATAAAAAGTCGTTTTTTAAATAGTAACCCACTGTTTTCACTATTCATCAAAAATTGAAAGTTTTTAGAAAAATACCAAAATTTCACACTAGGATAATTTTGATACTCCGAATCCAAAAATGAACTCCTTTTTGAAAGTTAAAATTTACAAAATTTCAAAAAGTGGGTATTACTATTCATAACGGTTAGTTTTAATAATATTTTAATAGCATATCGTTGTTTAGTGAAACTCGGTATTGCGTACAACGCAAGCTATAGAGGAAGGCCGCGATTGCGTATAAAGCAAGCCAAGATAGTGTTGTGTGTAGTGAAAGATTCCTTTGATGATGTATATAACATAAAAACAAAATATTTCTCATAAAAATCTCGGGTGTTACACTCCAGCTTCAATTCATTCTTCTCCTCCTACTCTTTGATGAAGTGGTACTTTATGTCAATGTTTTTTGAACAAGAATGTTGTACTGGATTCTTTGTAATATTGATTACACTATTATTATCACATCCCAACATTAAGGGTATCTTCACTTCAAAAAGTAGATCTTCCAACTGAGTCTTCATCCACATAAGTTGGCTAGCAGCTTGAGTGGCAGAAACATACTCAGCTCCAGATGTGCTTAGAGTTACTGAATTTTTTTGCCTTGTATGTCAACTAACTAAAACTTTACCTAGAAATAAAACTCCACCATATGTGGATCTTCTATCATCAAAATTTTCTTCCCAATCAACATCTGAATACCTGAACAAATCAATATTTTTTTCACCATCATACCTGATTCCAAAATTTGTTGTGCCTTTGATATATCTAAGAATCCTATTTCCAAAAATTAAATGTGATTCTTTAATAGCACTCTAAAACCTTGCACATAAGGTAACAACATATACAATGTTGGGTCTTGAGGTAGTAAAATATAATAAACTTCTAATCAGCTTTCAAAACTCTTTCTGATCAACTTCTTGGCCTTTGCCATCTTTAGACAACTTGGTTCCCACTGAAATTGGTGTAGAAACTGGTTTCGAGTTTTCCATGCCAAAATTCTTTAGAAGTTCTTTAGCATAATTCTCTTGAGATAGAAAAATGTTGTTTCTTTTTTTGTAAGATTTTTAACCCAAGAAAGTATTTCATTTCTCCCAGCATGGACATCTCAAACAACTTCTCCATCTCTTCAAAAATCTTTCACAAGATTTTTCATCATTTTCAGCAAAGATAATGTCATCAGCCTAAACAATTACAATGAGAGAAGACTCCAAACATTCCTTGATGTAAATATTGGTGTCAACTCCTCCTTTATTTAAAATCATCTTCCTTAATCAAGTATCCAGTTTGGAATACCACGCCCTTTGAGATTTTTTTAGCCCATACTAGGATTTCTTTAGCTTACACACATAACTTTCATCTTTCCCAACAACACATCCACAAGGTTGTTCAATATAAAATTCTTTATCAAGATTTAAATTATGAAATGAGGACATCAAATCCATTTGAAAATTTTTGTAACCTCATTGTACAGCAATAGCAAGAAATGTCTTGATTGTTTCCAATCTTCACACTGGAGAAAAAGTCTCATCAAAATCAATACCTTCAATTTGTGAGTAATCTTTACACACTAATTCTTCCTTGTTCCTTATCACTTCGCCTTATTCATTCATTTAGTTCTAGAAAACCCATTTTTTACCGATAACTTTTTTTTATCAGGCTTGGGTATGAGTTTCCATGTATGATTCTTTTCTATCTGATCAATCTCTTCATTCGTAGCATGAATCCATTCTGGATGCTCAAACGATTCATTCACATCATTTGGATCCACTTTTGAATATAAATAAGTATGTGTAACATAATTTGTTGTTATTATTATTTGAACCCTCTGGTGTTGATCACCAATAATGTTCTGAGCCTCTACATGCTTCCTCATCCAAGGATGATATGTTAAAATTACATCCTCATCACTTGAAATTTCTGAGTCTGATTATTCTTTTAGATTATGATTACCACTATTGGTAGAATTATCGAATTCATTAATAAGACTTTCCTTATCCTGGTCAACTTTTATATCGGTAAAAGTCTATTATTCCATATCAACATTTTCAACAACTTTCACATCAACAGAATCAACGATTCTTTCTATTTATTCATTAAAACATTTCTATCCTCTTCTTTTTGGAACATAGCCAAGAAAAATTCCATCATCTCCTATTTTTTCAAACTTTCCAAGGTTTACACCCTTTTTCTTTATAATGCATCGACTCCCAAAAACTCTGAAGTGTTTCAAACTTTAGTTTTTTCATAAAACACTTCATATTGATTCATATCTGAATGTGGCCTATAGAAGCATTGGTTCTAAATATACACTACAGTACTCATGTATTTCCTCCAATAATAATGAGAGATACCATGTTCAAGTAACATAGTTCTCCCTATTTCAACCAATCTTATATTCTTCCTTTCAGAAACCCCATTTTGTTGAGGTGTGTATGGTGAACTAAACTCATGCTGAATTCCATTCTTCTTAAGTTAACCTTCAAACTCTTAATTCTTATAATATCAACCATTATTAGTTCTCAACTTCTTCACTGAATACTCACATTCCTTCTCTGCTTTCCTCCTGAAATTATTAAACATTTTCAGAGCATCTGACTTATGTCTCATGTACATAACACAAGTAATGTGAGTAAAGTCATCAATAAAAGTAATGAAGTACTTATATCTATTTTTTTACTACTTTCTCATTGGTCCATAGATATCGAAATGTATTAGTTCTGAGGGTTTTTTTTTTGAACAAATGTCAACTCACTTATGCATAGAATTTGTAATATTCTATTTTTCACAAATAGTGAAACACCAATCTCTTCTTCTTGATAAATCAGGCATATCTCGAACACTATCTTGCATTGATAATAAGCACATGTTTCTCTAACACATATTTCCAAGCCTTTTATTCCATTACTGATTTTCATCCACCATGACCATGTAACAAGAGTTATGTACTTCACCAACTTGGAACAAGTTCCCTTTTGTACGTTGGCCTCTGGTAACTACCTTTCCATCATTTTCAGTTTTCACAAAAAACCCATATTTTCTGAAGATAACTTTATTTCCCTCATCAAAATGTTGTGAAACACTCAGAATATTATGTTTCAACTCATCAACATATAATTTTTTCCTAGATTTCATTTTTTCTTTCCTGATGATGGTTGATCCAACACCTTTGATCCTCAAAGAATCATCATTTCCAAATGTAATTGTTCCTTCTTTGAATTCCTTCACATTATTCATTAAATTTAAGTCTCCTGTCATATGAGAAGAACACCCACAATCAATAATCCATAGACATTTTCATTTTGTAACTTCCAAGGAGTTTTTAGCAACAAGAGATTTTTGTTCTTCCTTTTCATTCTTCACCTCCAGCTTCTAAAATTTGTTAAGAACCATTTTTTGTACTAGAAAAAAAAAGACATCCATTACCAAGATTTATATGCTTTTCACATCTTTAGAAAATATTTTCCAATGGTTGGAACTTATTTTAAACTTTTACACCATCCTTCTCAGATTTCTTCTGAACTTCCTTCTCATACGTCCCTTTTTGAGAGGATTGACTCCACTAAACCTTGTCTTCCATAACTTGTGGAATAGTAGTAATGTTGTTGATTAAACGAACACATGTTTGAAGTGTTTCCGAATCCACCACAATACCATCAGTAACCATAGAATGAATATTTCCCTCTGAAACTTCTATACTGACTGGAGTTGTGAACATGCTTCTCAAAAACATTATTAATAGAACTCTTCTTACCATAAACCTTCCTATATTCAATCGTAACTTTCTTCTTCAGCCCAGATTTTTGTTCATAATTATCAGTACCAGAAGTATTAGAAATTTTTTAGGACTTAGAATTTTCATGCACTTCGGATTTTTCATCATTGCTGACTTTGGAAATATACATAGCCTTTCTAGCTTTGTTCTTATCAGAACTAGTTCTGTCTTTCCTCTTAGCCTTTTAAGGTAACATTTGTGGATCCTTATTTGGTTCATTATTACTAGAACTTTCACTAACTTATGAGATATATTGTCTGAAACTGATATTAATTTCTTTATCTTTAGAAATATTTTGTTGGACAAGTTCCAACTCTTCTTCTTTTTCCTTCATCTTTACTTCAAGATGACCATTACGATTCATTGCATTCTCAAGAGAATTCTTCAGATCATCAATCTCCTTTTCCATCTTCATTTTCTTGTCAGTATAAGCTTCTTGATTGTTTAATGTGGAATTTTTATTTATCAACTTCTTGTTTTCCTTCTCAATCCTTCTGATATTTCTCATATATTCTTTCAACTCTTCTTTCAGATGATATTCAAATTGAGTTTCTTATTCTTCAAAATAGTTTCTCCCATAATCTTCATTATCTACTACTTCCATAAAGTTATTCTCTATATCATTCTCAATAAATAATTTCTCATATTCATCTTTTAAATCTTCTTCTTCATCATCATTAGATAAAAATCTTCTTCTTTTTGATTTGAATAACTTTTTATCCTTACCCTTTAAAAAATATTTATATTTGTCATCTTGTTTCTTCCATGACCTTCTTGTCCTTCTATCATCATCATCATTGTCTTATACTTTATTCTTTTGAGGACAGTTATCCATAAAGTAACCAACAATTCCACACTCAAAACATTTCCCCTTGTATTTCCCTGTACCTCTTTTCACATTCTTAGAAAACAAGGATAAAATTTCATCAAAATTTTTACATACCTCATCTTCAAAATCAGATTCACTAGTATCATCTTCAATAAGTGTATTCTTTAACTTCTCTCTCTTTGTAGCCTTGAATGAAATTTCTCCATTAGGTTTTGTTTTTCTATTCATAGTCTTCTCCCTTCTCATTTCATAAGTAATGAGAGTGCTATGAAAATCATCCAGAGATAATGTTTTAGGGTCTCTGTCTTCTAATGAAGACACTTTATAATCAAACTTGTCAGGCACAATTCTCAAGATATTTTCAACAACTGAATAATATTCCATCTTTTCACCAAGACAACTGATTGTACAGAAAATGTCATTTACCCTGATAAATAAGTCCTAAACAGATTTGGATTCTCTAATTTTCAAGTCTTTATACTTCATCCTCTAGATTTTTAGTTTTTACTTCTTCACTTTTATATTTTATTCATATATGTTCATCAACTCATCCCATATTACTTTAGCTGTAGTGATACCTTTCACTCTTAGAAACTCACTCTTAGAAAGAGATGATAGTAATGCATTTTTAGCTCTTCCATCATTTTCAAGATTCTTCTTATCAGTAGGTGTAAGAGGAACTTTATCATCAATATGAGGAAGTCCATCAGTTGTAGTTTCAAGAACTTCATACCCAAGATACATAAGATAAGGCATCATTCTATCTTTCTAGATATAATAATTCTTTCCATTAAATATCAGAATCCCCTTACTGATCATGCTATTTTGATTTTCCATCACAAATTCTCTTCAAAACTTCAACAAAGAACAAATGAAGGTAACCTTCCCTCGGATACCAATTGTAGTTTCCAGTAAGGATTTAAGTATTATTGAGAGGTTGAGGGGTGAATCAGTGACATCAATTTTCTTTTTATGTTTCCTTATTTTTGAAACAACATTAGCCTCCTTTTAAAGAGTTTCTTCCCTACTGAACACACACAACCACAGGAACACAATATTAACAAGGTTCACTACTCAAAAAGATTATCTACGTCCTTGTTGTGGTACAAAAACAATCCAATACCACACAATCCACTAGAAAAAAAATCCTTTGGTGTAGAATGCAATGAGTATTGTATGACCTAACATTCATGAAGAACTTTGAAAACAATCCAATAGTGAGTGTTCTTACTCTTAGCACAAATAGGGTAAATTAATGTTTTTGTGATTCTTAATGAACTTTAAAAAATCAAATATTTCAAAATAATTCTTCACTTTCCTACCCAAAAGCTGGTAAGAACCTCCTGGTGCAAACAGCTTGTGCGCCACACCCTGCTTGTGTGTCTCCCTGCTTGTGTTCCACTCAGCTTGCGTGCCTACCTTATTGTGCACCACTAACTACTTATGCTCCACTATTGTGGAAAGCTCACAACTTTCATGCCACCTTTGTCTTATTCACAACACCCTTTTTCAACACAACTCCCTTCTTGTGCGCCTCTTACAACTTGTGTGTCACTTCTGCTTGCACGCCACTCTGCTTGCTTGCCACTCTGCTTGCGCACCACCCTACTTTTGTGCCTTATAAATAACTCCTGAATTGCGCGACACTTCATCTTATACACCACTTTCTACTAATTTTGTGATCGGTGATCAAATTTTATATTAAGTGTTGAGCATTAGAAAAATGAGGAGGTTATCTATCAATTTATAGTTATTTTGGTGACTTTTGTGCCACATACACTTGCGTGTTGTTCTTACTTGAGCGTTGCCCCATCACTTGCACGCTACTCCATCACTTGTTTCCACTCCAACACTTGTGTGCTTATTTCTTTCTATTGTCATATTTTGATGTGTTGATGTTGAAATATGACTTGCGTGCAACATACACTTGTGCACCACTGATATTTGAGTTCCCCTTCCTACTTGTGTGGCACTATTAAACTTGCATGCCACTTTTTTTCCTTCTTCATATTTTAATGTATTGATCTTGAAATATGACTTGCATGCTACATACATGTGTTCACCACTTATACTTGTGTGCCACACTTTCATGCCACTCTTTGACTTGTGTTCCACTTTCTTTCCTTTTACAAAATCACTTCTTTACTCCCCTTATCCTTCATAAGGCTTGTGTCACAAGTTCTCTAAACTTATGATAATTTTGAAATAAAAATCATAAAATCATCGTCATAGTTACCATGAGAAGTATTGTAACTTACCTACCTTCCATCAACCACTTATAAAAAGTGAAGTGATATTGTATCTCCTCAAATGTCCTTGAAACAAAAGACAAAACCTGAAAAGGATATTATTCATAATCATCTTGGTCCTAACACATATGATGTGAACTTAATTTATTACGTAATTGAATATATCCTAGCATTAAATAAAATAAAATAATATTGAACTTGAAAAAGGTTATTAAGAAATTAAATAATTAACATAAACCTATTATTTTTTAATATAAAGAACATATGTAATGATTAATACTTGTTGTAAGGGACACATTAACTAAAAACCATGTTTTAAATGTTTTCAATAATTATTTTCTAAATATTTTTCATCCATGTATATATTATTAAATATATTTTATGAATGTTTTTATATAAACATAAATTAATTATAAATGAAATTTTATGTCACATTTTAGATTATTTAAAATTATTTAAAAGTGAATACTTTTATGTAATGTCTTCTCGAAAAGACAGAAGGAATGATTTATTTTATCATATTTGACTTCAATTTTTTTTTCTAACATTGTAACCATTATTTTATTTTTGGATTCTATTAATCCATTTAATATTTTCATCAAATAAAAACCAGTTTACATTTATTCTAGGTATTTTAGTTTTTTTGAAAGGGGTCTTAAAATGAATAGTAATTTCAATATACGAAAGTGTTTTGAAAATGTGTTTAATAGAGTTTTTAAAGGGTTTTATCATGAAAAGGTATAAGAATAAAATATTTTATTCATGATTTAGTAATTTTGAATTATATATGATGAACAGGTGATCTTGATATAGCTTATATGAAAGGTAAACCTGATACAGGTAATATGATGGGTGAGACTGATATGGATTATATTATTGGTGAGCCTAATACAACACATATGATGGGTGATCCAAATTATAGGTCTAAAATGAATTGGGTACTATTACTTATATTCAAAGGAATGATGTAGGGGGTTAACTGGTGTGTTTTATCCTATTTATTTTACTATATATGAGTTATTTCTAACATGGGTTATGAATATGATTCTATAAGTCACCTAAAACAGGTTTCAATTTGATAACTAGGAGTTTTATTGTTTTTATTTAATCAAAACATATGTTTCTTTCATGTAAAACTAATTTATTTCAAATAATGAAATAATTATGTAATAAAGCTAATCATTTTACTAGTTTTCATTTTTTTCACTGAATTAACAGATTTACACTTTTTATGAACCTTAATGAGATTTTTGTTCTCAAGAAATATTTTAAAATGTTTTTAATAGGGTTTAGGGATGGGTAAGGATAATAAAGAAGTTAAGTTGAATGTCATAAATATTTTTCATGAAAATAAAATGCGTTCCATTTAAAAAGTTTTATATTGCTGGAAAAATGGATACTGAGTAGAAGTGTCCATTTTTAAAATATATGTTTTTTATGTAAGATTTGTGGACAAATTATCAAAAACTATATACCATAAATATCCTATAAATGTAAGAAAGTGAAATATTAACTGAAAACTCAACAATAATAAAAAAATTTAAGGATAGATCCTTATATTTTGTATAATAGGAAAGGTTTAGATAACTTTATAGTTTAGTAAAATTTTTATAGCATGCCATTAAAAGATTCAATATTATGGTAAGTTTAAAAGATATAGTATTTATTATTACCATGCTAATTTATCTAATTTTATGCCTTTTTATAATTTCTTTCTATATATGAAATAAGGAAGATTGAGTAGAAAGGTTTTAAAATGAAAATACCCTTCCAAATAAGCACCATGGATTTTTTGGAATTGGAAATAAAAAAAATATTACAGTGATGGCTTGGTTGACACATGATATAAATGGTGGTGGTGCCCATGTTTCAGAGAAAAAAAAAGAATAAATATATATGAATATGATCATAATTGATAATTTAAATAAATAATACCATTTTGGTATTAGTGGAAATAAAATATAGTGGAGGATGGGTCCATACTCTATAAAATATATATGTATCTATTAGATGTTCAGAAAATCCAAAGTTAAATGTATCAATTTATCGTTTGAATAGTAAACCTAGTTGATGGAGGTCTTTAGTAAAGATTACCAAAGAGAGACAATATTCATTCCATGTAATGGGATACATTTAAGATTATTTTTTTAGAGAAATATGTTCATGTGGTTGTTCGGCTCAGAATAGAGAAACAATTCATAAAATTGAAGAAAAAATATAAATATTCAATAGCCACATATGAAAAAAAAAATTATAATATTTTCTAGGTAGGTAAAATATTGTATTTGGGACTATGATAGTAAAATTAGTATATTTTAATCAGGATTAAAAAAAATTACAAAGTGCTTTGGCCACGTGATAATATAAAAGTTGTGAGAAAGTTGTATGTTGTGATGAGAAAATTGAGATGGAGTTTACAGAAACATATGTTACTTGAGATGAAAAGTGTAATAAATTGTAATAGTGGAAGTAAATTTAGAATAATTCTATTAATAATTTTCTAGGTACTCTAAAAACAAGTTCTAAGTGTAGTAAAAAAATATTTTAGGGAATTATTTTTTGGATTTGGAAAATTTTAATGGTGTGGTAAGATTGGAAATAGGTTCCATGAATGTAAATAAAAGATTCAAAATAGTCAAAGATTTCCATAATAAATATCCAACCAGTGTTGATATATTTTAATTGAAATTAGTTGTTGAATTATACTAACGTGTGTGCGATGTTAGTTACTCGGTGTGAAAATCATCATGATTGAAAGTAGGATGATGTATAAAATTCACATACTAGTGATTTCTCTATAGATTCCAATTTTTTTTGAATATTTATCTCAAGTTAGGGTACCATTAGTTGATTTTTAAGGAGGAATATATTTTTAAGACATCATTTCATACTAGATACAAGAATTTTGAATTTATAGTTATTCCCTTTGCGTTGTCTAATTCATGAGTTGTATTCAGGGGTCTTATGAATATATTTTTTCATGACTAATTAGATAATTTTTTAGTTGGGTTTATTGATTATATATTGGTATATTTTAAAATTCATGTATATTATGAAAGACATATATGTATTGTTTTAAAAATAATAAAATTAAAGAAAAAATATGGAAAATTTTGTATATTTGAATTTTTGTTATAATTAATTTCATTACATGGACATATTTTTATTATATATGGAATAACTATTTACCCTACTTAAACTTATGTTTTTGAATAATGTAAAAGACCAAAAATTCATGGAGATTGATTTTTTCTTGGATTAGAGGGTCACTACCATCAGTTTGATGAAAACATTTCTCTATTATCTAGATCACTTACTATTTTAACACAAAAAAGGAGTTAAATTCATATAGAATAAATTGTGTGATGAATATTTTTAGGAAATAAAATAAATATAGTTTAATGCTCCGGTTTTTTCCCTAACCTATCGAAATGATGAATTTTTATCTACTGTGATGCCTAATTTAAGGGAATTGGTTTTTTATTATGAAAAATGATTATTTAATTTATTATGATTCATGGAATCTAAATAATAATGAGATAAATTACTGTACACATGATCAGTAATTAGATACTATGGTTGTTTCTTAAAAAAATTGATGAATAATTTTTATGTATTAAATTGAAAAATATATATTGATCATAAAATTGTGAAGTATATATTCACTCAAAAAGAGTTATACATGAGGCCAAGAAGATGGCCGAAACAGAATACATATTATGACTCTATGAATTGTTACCATCTGGTAAAAGAAAAAAATGTTTTGGATGATTTAAGTTATAAAAATAATTATAAATGTATTATATTGCATTTGGAATATGACATTTTCGTTAATGATTAGATGAATTTTTTCCTAAAAAAATTACATGGGGGAATATCCTCTATTCTTCTCAACTGTAGCTTATTCCCAAAGGCCTCATGCATCCTCTCTATATTTATGATTTGAAGAGAGAATCACAGTCTGAAATAATTATCAGGAAAATTCCATGAAGTTATACTACCTACTTCTTGAACATTCATCCCAAACTATCCAAAAATATCTTCTCTTAGATGGGTAGGAAGTTGTTTGACCTAGTGGGTCATCCTATAGGTATTAAGATAGCATTGTAACCCCTCAGTGATCATGGAAACCCCATTATAAGAACCAAAAACATACCATTCCAATTCCATTCCTCTCTAGGCTTCTTGATATTCTCTTTTTTTAAAGTGAGACATCAATATTTACTTACCAATGTGATACAACATCCTTGGCCACCCATTCTGGTGCCATAGGATCCTACTACATCCTTACATTTCATATGGATGTACTACTAATGGAATAAAACCTCCTCAAAACCTTGTTTTGTAGTGTGAATGGTTTCATCATCTATTCTTAGAAGGATAATATGCTATATACCTTTATAAAATTCATCAAGATCATGTCTAGAGGATATTTTTTTGAATAGATTTCATAGTCAATATCTCCAAGATGATCCTCTCTAACACATTGTTAAATCATTTGGGTGACAAACATCAACTGGATGTGTGTTTCATTGTCCTCGATATCAAGGGTTAACTATAAATAATTCAACTAATCCATCACCTCTCACTATAATATCTAATGGAAAACTTCTATAATATAATTTCTAGAACCATACTCAAGTGTCACACATTCTCCCCCTAAGACACTGAGTACATGAGTGTGTCATCTAAGAAAACCACCATGAATCGATCCATGAAGGGTTAAAGATCTAGTTCATAAGTCTTATGGACAGTACTGGGGAATTCAACATGATAAATGGTATCACCAATAAGTAAAGGAAATTGCATTGTATTTATAAAGACACTTTCAAAATAACCACCTCATAAACCCAAATCTTGTGATGACTCATCCTGATGTAAAACTCATAAAACCTATTCCCCCTGATCCACTAGTTGAAGAATTCATTGATTCTTGGGGTTTTATACACATACCTTACCATCACATAGATTAGGTAATTTCAAACCACACCTAACCTCAATATATATTCCTCCTCTTAAGAAAACATCATTAGGCCTCCAAGGAAAACACGCTAGGTTTTATGAAACCCCACATCTTTAAACCCTCTAATAGCACCTTTATCTTTTGTAGTTATATGGGGTCATCTAATATGCTGGTGAAAATACATGGCCATCCATGGTGAAAGTTATTGTAGAAAAAAAACTCTTGATGGGGAAGTAAACATAGTACATCCTTAGGGAATATTTCCTCATACCTCTCTAACATATTAGGAATATAAGATTATAGAATCCACTGATCCAATGATCATAATAGCTAATATGAAATTGTTTATATCCTACTACACATGATATCATCCCTCCTAGCATGGTATTCCTTCTCACCAAGAATGAAAATGTTTCTCCCAGGAATTAGAATAACTAAAACCCTTATAGTTATAGTCATCTAAGCATGGATGGTTAGAAACTAAAATTTAACTAGTAAAATATCATAGGGTCTTATATCCACTATGTAAATATTCTATTTGAGGCTCTCTCACTCCTCCCGAAGTTGGGTCATATTATCGCAAAAGTGTGTGATCACTGATCATCTCTACATGAGACTCCAATGCATGGGTCAAGAAAAAAGGATCTACTATTATCTCTGGGCCTAAAATAGGGCATATTTTCATTGAAAATTGGCTTGAAACCATGTACCAAAACTATAAATGGAGAAGATAAGACATAGTTCATACCTCGATCACACATAGAGTCTCAGGGTCACCAGCCACTGCTACTTGAAACCATCTTTCTCCATGAAATTATTTCTTCCTTAACCAGGGCCTTCTTTGAAACCTTATAACATTAAAATGGCGTCAAAAAAAACTCATCCACCACACCTCAACACAATATAATTTCGGTGGAACTGGCCCACCTGTATGGGCTTAGATCATGTCATAGGAACACATCTTGGTGGTGGAATTTTCCCTCCTTGTTTTTCTGAAGCTGTGTCAACATCACTAACATAGGGATCTATTTATTCCCCCATGTCACCCTTTAGAAGTATTTTCACCAGGCCCACTATCAAGAGGGTCCTATCAGATAATGTCTTTCTCACCACAAGCTTGTGCTAGTCATATACCACCTAATAAGGGGAGTCTAGCTCACCACTAAACCTGGGAGGTCTATATATATGGATCCCATGATGCATAATCAGTATAGGGGCTTAATGTATTGATAATACTAGAGCCAATGGTTTTTCCCAGGAGAAGACTGGTTATGGACATACTTATCCAATCAGTTTGGGTATGTACATGCTAGAAAATATGAACTGCTACCTCAATCCAATCCTCCACTACCAGAGGGTCTGGCTCACCATGAAACCTCAACAGAACATATCGATAAAAATATTATAATTCACTAATCCTATGCATATCATCGTCTTATCCTATTGGAGATATCCACTTCTTCTCATATGGATTATCATCTTCCTGAACTACTAGATGAGGGTCCATGAGTTTCTTAATAGGTGATAACATTACTCGGTGATCGCTTGGAGGAAACACCTTATATATGGATCTCTAAAATGAGGTCTCATTGCTCAATTGGTCATCATCACAACACTATCTAAAAAATCCTAGCCAAATATTATCATGGAGACATCTCAAAAAATATTAATACGTACCATAGTTAATGATAATATATAGGGAGATGAGACAAAAAGAACAATCAAAGGACTCAATCCTAGATGATTTATGTACTATTTGTTCCCTATAACTGATGTCTCAATATGTTAAGTTGATAAGTATATAGTCAGAGTTTTGGTATATGGATATATCATCCACCACACCAAAATTAGGTTCTCTAGCCTAAAATCATTTCTCAAGACACTTAGACATTTTTCCCTAAATTCCTGACCAATCCTCACCAAGGGTCCATCTCTAAAATAACCAGAGGAAGAAACAACTCTGATAACACTCTATATTGACTCGACCCATTGGGGAATTCCTTCCTAGAATAATTTTAAGATTTCATAACCCCAATCCCACCTCTAATAGGGTAGGGTCTGGAAATAATAATTGAGAAATCATAAACAGAAATGAGTGGCCTTTACATAATTTACATGTACATATACAAACAATCATCTCTATGAAAATTTGCAGAGGAATAATGAAACACTAAGAATATGGGGTGTAAAAATGCATTAAATAACCTCTATTAAATATATATTATAATGAAAATATTTAATAAAAATGATATTAATGGTAAAAAATACATTCCCAGCTAGAAATATAAGGGGAAACCTGAACTAACAACAATTTTAAACTATAGAGTAGGGGAGATCCTAGCTCAATATACCAGAGTCTGACCACCAAACATAGTTAGTGTCACCATGTACTGCTAGGATCTAGTGATATTGGATCCACCATAGTCATTATTAATCTTTTTATTCATTATAAGACACAATACATGTGGGAAATCCCATACAGGGGTGAAAATATACACACCTAGTATAATACTCTAAAATCCCCAAGAACAGAGCATTAGAGAGAGAGTATTAATCTCTTCATAGAGAATTCATGTCAATCAAAATATGTGAAAACAACCATAATAATAAACCAATATATTCTAAACAAAAATAATAAATGAATAGAAAAATGGATCTCTATATCTAGAGATCAGTGAAAAATTATGAGTCTACCTGCATCTCCCAAGGTCTATTTACAATGCCCATCATGATGCAAAACTGCATAAGAAACCTTGTGGATGACTCAGACCTCACCACAATGCTCTACAGGTGAGGGTACACAATCATTAAACATGAATATCATGTAACCTCGCAATAATATGAGTATAGGGGCATAATCCGTGTTATTATTCTTCATAGTTGAGGGATCCAAAACTCTCATGGAGGACCTACTCCTTGCTAAAGCTTGATAACGGGGGAGTACCACTTCATAGATAGACAACCCATGCCTAGTGTAGTTTTAGTGGTTTCCAACTCTACCTGTGTATCATGTATGGGGGACCTATGTCTTGTTGTGATTGTAATGGCTTGGACCTTCTTGGTCTATTAATTTTCTGAATTTTGGTGCTTGGGGTGTCTTGGGAACCATCAGTGAGTCAAGAGGGTGTCGGTGTTGGTGGAAGGGTGTGTTCATGGTGTCACCAATTGGTTCCACCAATCGGTCTCACCAATCAGTGCAACACTCAAACGGTGCCATAGAGGGGTGTCAGGGTTTCTTTCCCTAGTTATCCCATAACTTCTCCTTTAAGTGTTAATACCTATTTAAAGTAATTTAAGGCTATTTTAAAGCCCATATATGATTTATTAAATCTATTAAGAGTCGGTAGGCCCTTGACTTACCAAAATATGTGGCCTTCTAATCAATTTCACACCATTTTCGTGTTTCCATTTATGACCTGTTATGAGTTTTTTCAGTTTAAATGTAACCTATCTAACTCTCCACTATGTGATGATCTGTCTTGTTGTGGAGAGGGAATTATTATATCTAAATTAATTCTAATATGTTCAACTTCTTAGTCACATGGTCAAACTACGATCTACTTTTTAAGCACTTCAATATTACATACACATTAACTCTAGGATCGGTCCTTTTGTCACACTGATATTTTATTCTTCCTTTATCTCTTTCTTTTCCTTGGTGAACTTGTAGTCCCTCTTCTAAAGATGAGGTGTGCCTGTGTGATATCCCTCCTACTCGGTTATTCTTGGATATTTCTGCAGCATCATCCCCAGTTCTTTGCAAAAAGAGAAAACTTTGATCCTTGATCATCCAGGTAGGGGTTTCCCTTTATATCTCTCTTTATTGTGCATCATGTAGGGTGGGTATGATGAAGTTCCCTTAGGACGTAGATGAAGACAACTTTAATGAAGATAATAAATGGAATTTTAATGAATTAAGGGGTGGGAATGTTCATGATGTTTCTGTATTTTACCTTCATTCTTATGTTGTGAATTGTATGGGCTCATGTCCATCAAAAATTATGTCCATTGTTGGTCCTTTCTTGCCCACTAATGAAGCTCTATTTTTCTGTATAATATTTTGATTGAATGATAGTAACATGGAAACTGGTTAATCATGTAAACTTGGTTGGTTAAATGGATTCCTAATAAATAATAACCCTTGTTTGATCACCCCCTTAAACCAAATAGAAAGAAGGATCTTAATAAATGTTGTTGGTTGAATCTGAAAACTTTTCACTCTATTCTGGTTATATCTATGGTTGTTTAATTTAATGCTTTGTGGGGTGACATAGAAGGGGATAAAACCTTTGGTTGAGGATTTGTTGGTTTTTGAATCTTAGGTCATGTGGATCCAGTATATTGGGGATTTTTTTGGTTCCAATACTTCAAGAGATCTCACGGATCCCTATTGATGTTCTTACATAATAATAGAACCGGGTGTGAATGCATAAAATCTTTCTTTTCTATTTTCATTTAGATGTTGTTTTGGCTTGTGGTTATGCCTATTAGTATCCCGATAGTGCAATAATGTTTTAAATGGAATCAATTTAACATGATAATGATAATAGGTATAATGGGGGAATTTTTTTCTAGGAATGGGTTTTGCTCTGGTTGTGGTTGTTGTATACTTGTGCATGTAGTAATAGCAGCAAGAGTGGTTATTTACGGCTGGTTGTTTGTTTCAGAACCCTTAGGTAGGGATGAGTGCTTGATTACCTCTATGTATAAAGTTTAGTTCTTATGTTTCTTATACACACCCCATACATGTTGATCACTTCGTGCCGAACACCCCCATTTCATGGGGGAGGGTGTTTTCCCAACATTCTTATGAGTGGCTGGTTATTATCTCCTTTCTACTCCCTCTCCTAGTTTTTCCAAGATTATTCAAGAAGGTTATGATGGCCTAAGGTTAATTATGTCCCAAGACTCTTAAGGTAGGGTGTGTTGTGGTAGTTGGCCAAGATGTGTGTAGTCAGTTTTGTTTCCCAAGTGTCATTGAGATGAGAACCAGGTGTCTTCGGGCGTGGCCTTGGTTTTATTAGCCCAGATGTCTTTGATCGTGGCGGTGTTTGTTATGGAATTGGTGTCTACGGTTTTTGTTATGTGTGGTTTTGGTGGCCCAGGTGTCTACAAGTTGGATGCGTGGTTGTGGTGGCACATAAGGTTGTTGTTGGGGCAGCATTGGGACAAAATTGGAACCTGTGGGGGAGATCTGACGCATATGATGTTCTAAATAACCAGTGGGAAAGTGGTGTGGGGTACCCATACATCGATGTGTTATTACTTTTAATTTAACTAACATTAATTATTTGGGGTGTGTTCTTTGGTGAGGTAAGGTAGATAGTTTCCTTTCTAGGTGTTTTGGTTATCTCTTTACTCATGGGTCATTAGAATGCCTCCCCACTTGTGCCCAAGAGATTTTTGTTTTCCCTAATTAGTATACATGTATACTCACCCTACATATTTAAAACTACTTTTAGGTTTCCATGAGTACTTTTAGGATAGTTACAGACCTTACTAGCTCGGTGTCAGGATAGTTTTTGTTGCTTATTTTCTTTGTTTTGGTACTTTCCTTAATAATTTTATTATAACTTGTATCACTTTATTATGGACATGAATATAGGAATGGATTTTGGGCTTTACTTTTACTTTTGGTATTTTGAGTTTTTTTGGGATTTACCATCTTATCTTATGATCTTCTTTGATAAAAATCATAATTCCTTCCATATTACATGATATTATATACCCTTGGTGATATTCACCACTCCGTGGCCTATTAAATGTGGGAATTAGGAGTCATTATCTCTCCTTCAACTTCAAGAAGGAAGGGTTTGGCCATTTTTTTCCATTCCCTCATCTTGGTGAAGGTGGAATGTGAAAAAATGGTAGCAAGGGATGATGGTTGAGAGATAGGATGGTGTTAGGGGTTAGGTGTAGTAAGGATTTCATGGGATGGTAGGGGAAAAGTGTTAGGAAATTTTGGTGCATGAAATAGGCCAGGGAAGACAGACTATGACACGAGATATTAGGGCCCCCTCTGATCTGATGCAAGGAATCTGGACCTACCAAACGACCGAGTGAGGCTACACTGATTGTAAGGTAGAGAACCTATAAAAGGTAAATTCATAATAATGACTTGTGTTCTTTTGTTTCTTGGGTGTTTTTTCAATTTAAAATAAATAAAAATTTTAAGAAAATTTTAAAATAAATCTTCAACACTACTCGGGCTTTGTCATTCCTTGTTTACCTTCAAGCTATGGCACCCAGATGACGTCCATGAGTAGTACGGGTGATCGAGTCCCATCAATCTGATTTGGATGATCAGTAGAGGTCTGATCAAGAGGAGAAGGATGACCAGTGGAAAAAGGCGCTTCATGCCTTTTAATGGCAGACCCTCAGAAAGTATGAGGGAAGCATCTCGGACATGGAGATAGAGAGTTGGTTCGAGGAGCTGGTGATAGCTTTCAGCTTGATCTGGGCCCTGGGAGAGTACTAGGTTCCTTTTTCCATGATCTAGATGTGGTGAGAGTCCCATCAGTGGTGTATGCTCTATCTGAGAGAGAAGAATGAAGCTGAGGTTTTCTGGACTGAATTTGAGGAGTTATAGGCAGAATTCCTTTCTTCCACGATGAAGTATGAAAAGAAGCAAGATTTTATCTCCCTCCAGCAAGGGGGTATGGAAATAAGGGAGTAGGGAATCAAGTTCAAGGATCTACTTTGTTTTTCTCCAGACCTCTTCCAAGATGAGGAGTCATGGGAAAGACACTTAGAGAAGGTGATCTGACCTTCCCTGTAGTATGTTGTTACTTCCTTCACTCTACCAACATACTTGGAGGTTCAGAGAAAGGATGAAGTGGTGAAGAGGATGCACAAGCTGGGAGGTGTTCTATGAGAGGGGAGCCAATTGATCTCATCAAAGGGGAAGGATGTTAGCATCAGGCCTTTACCATCAGGTCCTTCCATGTTTTGGCTAGTGGGGAACAGTCCTTAACAGTTCATGTTCCGATCTTCCATTCCCTACCCTTTCTCCACGAGCCTAATACATAGGTGCTTTATCTGTGGCAGCCATGGGAACCTTCAGAATCAGTTCCCAGACCGATTTTAGTACAGTGGTGGTGGTCAAGTTCAGCACTCACCTCAGCAGCACAAGTTTTCAGCCATAACTTTTTGGCAGCATTAGCACAGATAGCGAGCTCCCTCTCCACTGAGGGTGGATGGTTCTAGAGTAGGCCGGCCTCAAGGCGCTCCTAAAGGACCTCAACCAAGGTGTTCTTAGGGAGTCGGTTGGTATCCAAGGGGTAGAGGAGTTGGTCGTGGGAAATTTCACGCTTCATAGGAAGAAGTTTCAGCAGAACCATAGGTCGTTCGAGGTACGATCAGTTTATTTAGCACTCTTATATGTTCCTTGTCTGATTCCATAACTTCTCACTTATTTATTTCACCTAGTCTAACCTATTCATTGGTTCTATATGTAGAGTAAATTTCCATGAACCTATTTCTAAGTATGCCAGTTTAAGGTTAGAACATCATGTTATAAGCTTTTCGAGGATGTAGACTGATGTTAGGGCCACATCAGTCCAGTGGAAATATACTTCTGCTATGAATGTATCCATACGATGTCATCCTTGGCATAGACTGGATATTTTCTATGCACGCTGTTATCGACTACTTATGGAGAAGGGTCATGTTCTTAGATATGAGCGGTCAGCGTGTAGATTTTGTTAGCGAGTGGGGTTTCCAGGAAGGAAGTCACCCTGTGGAGCCCCTTCATTCCTTGTTAGCCGAGATTTCAGTAGAATCAGCAGACTCAGATATAGTGGAAGTCTTGAGGATCGTTAGTGAGTCCCTGGATGTATTCTCCAAAGAGGTTGTCACTCTACCCCCTCGATGTGATGTTGATTTTGGGATAGGCTTACAACCTGGTGCCCATCCTATTTTCATATATCCCTATCATATGGTTCCTTATAAGTTGTGAGAGTTGCAGATTCAGGTTGATGACCTAATGGAAAAGTTTTTTATCTGACCATGCATGTCACCATGGGGTGATCCAATCTTGTTCGCAAAGAAGGAAGATGGTGGTCTCAGTCTATACATAGACTACCGAAGACTGAATCAGGTGACGGACAAGAATCGTTACCCCATACCAGGGATTGATGACCTTTTTGACCAGTTGAAGGGATCAGTTTGGTCCTCTAAGATCTACCTTCGGTCTGCATATCACTAGTTGAGGGTGATGGATGGTGACATCTTGAAGACTACTTCCAGGTGCATATGTGGACACTTTGAGTTTGTGGTCATACCATTCAGCATTACAAACGCACCAGAAGTGTTCATGGGGATCATCAAATCTATTTTCCATGATTATCTAGAACAGTTTTTGGTCATTTTCATTGATGAAATCTTGATCTACTCAAAATCATAGGAGGATCATGCCGAGCATCTAAGGATAGTTTTGGAGGTCCTTCGACACCACCAGCTCTATGGGAATTCATCCAAGTGAAAGTTATGGAAATGAGAGGTTCACTTACTTGGACACATGGTGTCCCATCAAGGAATAGTAGTGTACCTGTTGATGTTCAAAGTGGTTTTTTCTTGGGAATCACCAAAGAACGTGGCAGAGGTTCATAGTTTCCTGGGACCGACAGGTTACTACCGAAGGTTCATGCCCAACTTCTCTCGAGTTGTAGCACCTTTGATAACATTGACCATAAAATACCATGCTTTTGTATGGAGTGATAAATGACAAGAATATTTTATTTATCTAAAAGTGAAGCTGGTTAGTCCCCCAATGCTGGGATTTCTATAGGAAGGGGTAGTGTTTGAAGTGTTCTATGATGCTTCCGGTCTAGGCATGGGGTGTGTGCTGATGCAGCAGTGGTGAGTGATCTCTTATGGGTCAAGGCAGTTATTCCCTCAAGAACATAACTATGAAACCCATGATCTAGAGATTTTAGTGGTTGTGTTTGTGCTGATGTTTTGGTGGAATTACCTCAACAAGGAACACTTTATGGTCTTCATAGATCACAAGATCTTGAGGTATGTCTTCTCCCATGAGACCTGAACTTTCATTCGTAGAGGTAGATTGAGTTTTTTTAGGACAAAAACTTTGAGATATCCTACACCTCAGGAAAGGTAAAAATTAGGGTTGGTGCCTTGAGCATTAATTCATAGAAGGATATGGTTTGGGATTCAGTAGATGCTTAGAAAGCAATGAAGGAGTTGGCTTCTTTACATATGGGCTTGAGAGTGGTGGATGGTGGAGATTGTCTATTTCATATCACAGTTCATTATTCCTTGGTACAGTAGGTGTAGAAGTCTCAGTGGGGATACCTAGAGGCTAAAGTGATGCGTGATCATGTTGACCAGGGAAATTCTCTGGAAGTATGGTCAGAGGATGGTCATAATCAGATGATTTTATGTGGGAAGTTTTTTTCCCCGATACAATGCACGATAGGGTTCTCGGTGAGTTCCATAACTCTCACCTGGTGGTACACCTAGTAGTTTCCAAGATGTAATGAGGCTTGAGAGGTTAGTTTTGGTGGACCGGGGTGAAGCAGACAGAGTCAGAGTTTGTGGAAAAGTGCCTCATGTGTCATCAGGTGAAGGTAGAACATTATGTTCCCAACAGTCAATTGCATCCCTTAGACATTCTCGAGTGCAAGTGTGATGATTTCTTGTTGGATTTTATCACAAAAATACCTAGGGATGAGGGTGGTTGTGATTCCATCTGGTTAGTGGTGGACGGTTTGATGAAATTGGCCCACTTCTTAGCAATTAAAGAGTCGAGCATAGTGGATGTCTTAGCACATAAGTACATCGGTGAAGTTGTGTGGATGCATGGAGTTCCAAGAACTATCATTTAAAATTGGGATACATGCTTTACTTCATGAGTCTGGAAGGGATTTCAGCATGCTTTTGGAACCCATCTATGCCTTAGCACTGCTTTCCACCCTAAAACAGATGGGAAGACAGATAGGACCATCCAATAATTGGAGGATATGATGCAAGCATGTGTTATGGACTTCATAGGATCATGGGTATGACACTTTCCTATAGTAGTGTTTACCTACAATAATAGCTATCTCTCTACCATTTTCATGGCTCCATTAAAATCCTTTTATGGAAGACCGTGTTTTTCACCCGTGTGCGGGACAGAGGTTGGGGAGGCAGGTGTTCGTGGCTCGGAGGTGGTGCAAAGAATGATGGAGAAGGTTTACCTTGTGCATGAGAGGATTAAGGCGGATCAGGACCAGCAGAAATTGTATATCGGTCATAGGAGGAGACCCTTGGAGTTTGAGGATTGGGACCACATTTTATTGAAAGTCTCCCCTTGGCATGGACAATGGATGTTTGGCAAGGGGAGTAAGCTTTCCCCTAGGTTAATCAGACCCTTCAAGGTTTTTAGGCGAGTCGGTGAGGTGGCATATCAGCTGGCGTTACCACCACCACTGAAGAGGATCCACAATTTCTTCCATGTATCTCAACTTCATCATTATCTACATGATGACCCCCATGTCCTCTACTACGGAGTGTTGGATATCAAGGATGATGCAATATTCGTGGAGCGACTGGTGAGAATTGGGGATCGTAAGGATAAGGTTCTTCGTGGATGGACCATTCCCTTGGTTCGTGTGTTGTGGAGGAATGGTGGCCTTGAGGAAATTACCTGGGAGAGGGAGGCACATATGTGTTCCCAGTACCCATAGCTATTTTGATTTTCTCTTTTTTGGTTTCTTTGGGCCTTGATCGTGATGTAATCCTTGACCTTTTTAACTATGAGATAGGATGTTTCCTTGCTCTTTGAATGTGCATGAAAAGTCCTGACTATGGGGAGGGGAGAACCTGATCCCAAATTAAGATGCATTAATGTGGTATCGATTAAACCTATGCTGGAGATTCATTTCCACCCAAAGCAGATATTATCTTGACAATTAGGAATGAGATCTCTAACCCATGTGTTTGGAAGGTGTGACGTTTTTTGTTTGTGTGGTTTCTTAGTGTTTCTATAGTTGTTCATGAGATAGATGAGATAGGTGTTCCTAGATGTTAAGGTTTTATTCTAGCTTTTGAACAACTCTAGGTTGGTTTTCCCTAAGAGGTATCTTACAAGGTTGTTGTTTGGACCCATCTATTTTCTTTTGGTTTACTCTTAAATTCTTGATGGTGAGAATAGTTTGAGAGGTATCTAATGTAATGTCTTGGACATTCTTGGTCTATTACATTGACGAATTTTGGTGCTTGGGGTGTCCTGGGCACCATCGGTGAGTCCAGAGCGTGTCAGTGCTGGTGGCAGGGTGTGGTTGTGGTGTCACCTATCGGTGCCACCGATTGGTCTCACTCGTCAGTCTCACTGATTGGTGCTACACCCGAATGGTGCCACAGTGGGTTGTTAGGGTTTCTTTCCCTAGTTTTCCCGTAACATCTTCTTTAAGTGTTAATACCTATTTAAAGTAATTTAAGTCCATTTTAAATCCCATAAATGATATCATAAATCCCTTAATAGTGGGGCTACCCTTGACTTCCCAAAATGTGTGGCCTTTTAATCAATTTCACACCCTTTCTATGTTTCCAGTTATGCCCTATTATGTATTTTCTTGGTTTAAATTTAACCTATCTAACTCACCACCATGTGATGATCTGTCATGATGTGGCATGGGAATTATTAAATCTAAATTAATTCTAATGTGTGCAACCGCCTAGCCGCGTGGTTAAACCATGATTCACTTTTTAATCACTTTGATATTGCACATCCCGTAACTCTAGGATCTGGAATTTTATCACACTAATATTTTCTTCATCTTTGGTATCTTTATTTTATTTAGTGCACTTGGATTCCCTCTTCTGGAGGCGAGTCATGCCTGCTTAAGAGCCCTCGTGTTTGGTTCTTCTTAGTGTTTCCTGCAGCGTCATTCCCAATTCTTGGAGCAAGGATAAAACTTCTATCATTGATCATCCAAGTAGGGGTTTTTTTCATATCTATCATTATTTTACATCATGTGGGGTGGGTATGATGATGTTCTCTTAGGATTTAGATGAAAGGAAATTTAACGAAGATAATAAATGTAATTTTAAAGAATGAAGGGGTGGGAATGTTGATGATGTTTATGTATTTTACCCTATTTCTTATATTGTGAATTGTATGGTATCATCTTCACTGAAAATCGTGGTTGTTGGTGGTCCTTTCTTGTGCACTAATGAAGCTCTATTTTTGTGGATAATCCTCTGATTAAATTATGGTAACATGAAAACTGGTTAATCACATAAACTTGTTTGATTAAATGGATGTTCGATGAATAACAAACCCTGTGTGATCACCCCAGTTAACCAAATGGAAATATGGAACTTAATGAATTGTGTTGGCTGAATCTGAAAACATCTTACTCCGTTCTAGTGATATTTATGGTTGTTATGTTTGATACCTTGTGGGGTGACATAGAGGGGGATTAAATCTGTGGTTGAGAAGTTTTTGGTTTGTGAATCTAAGGTTGTTTTGAGTCGGTATGTTGGGGAATGGTTTAGTTTTAGTACATAAAGGGATCTCATAGACCCCTTTTGATATTGTTACTTAATAAGAGAACTGGGTGTGAATTCTTAAAATCATGCTTGGTTGTTTTCCTTTAGTTATTGTTTTGGCTTGTGATTATGCCTATTAGTTTCCCAGTAGTGGAGGAATGTTTTAAATGTAATCACTTGAACATGATAATGAGAAAAGGTAGAATGGGGGAATTTTTTTCCAAAAATGGGTTGTGCTCTGGTTTTGGTTATTGTATACTTGTGCATGTATGAATAGCAGTAAGACTGGTTGTGTACAGCTGGTTGTTTGTTTTGGAACCCATAGGTTTGGATGAGTTCTTGATTACCTCTATGTATAAATTTTAGTTCATATGTTTCTTATATAAACCCCACCCATGTTGAGAACTATGTGCCGAACACCCTCATTTCATGGGGGAGGGTGTTTTCCTAACATTCTTATGAGTGGCTGGTTATTAGCTCTTTTATGCTCCCTCACCTAGGTATCCCAAGATTCTTCAGGTAGGTTATGACTGTCTAAGGTTCATTATGGCCCAAGACTCTTCGGGTAGGGTGTGTTTTGGTGGTTGGATCAGGTGTGTGTAGGAAGGTTTGTTTCCCAAGTGTCTTTGGGATGAGGACCAGGTGTCTTCGGACATAGTAGTTCTTGTTTTGGCCCAGGTGTCTTCAAGAATGGCAGTGGTTGTTGTGGCCCAGGTGTCTGCGAGCCTTGTTATGTCTGGTTGTGGTGGCCCAGTTGTCTGCAACCTGGATGCATGGTTATGGTGGACCATAAGGTTGTTGTTGGGGTGCCAGTGGGACTATAGTAGAATCTGTGGGGGAGGTTTAACACATAGGATGTTCTAAATAACCAGTGGGAAAGTGGTGTGGGGTACCCAAACATTTATGTGTTATTACTATTACATTACCTAACTTGCATTATTTGGGGTGTGTTCCTTGGTGAGGCAGGGTGGATAGTTTCCTTATTAGGTGTTTTGGTTATCTCTTTTCTCATGGGGCATTTGAATTCCTCCCCACTTCTGCACGAGAGCTTTTGGTTTTCCCTACTAAGTATACATGTATACTCACCCTATGTATATAAAACTACTTTCAGGTTTCCATGAGGACTTTGAGGACCGTATCAGACCTTACTAGCTCAGCATCGAGATAGTTTTTTTTATTATTTTCTTTCTTTTCGTACTTTATTTCAGATTTTTCTTGTACCTTGAATCACATTATTTTGGACATACATATGGGAATGGATTTTGGGATTTAATTTTAATTTCAGTATTTTGAGTTGTTTGGGATTTACCGTCTTATATCTTGATCTTGTTCGATAAAAAGGGTAATTCCTTCCATATTACATGAGATTTTATACCCTTGGTTCTAGTCTCCACTCTGGGGACTATTGAAGTCGGGACTCAGGGGTCATTATATCTCCTTCAACTTGAATAAGGAAGGGTATGACAGTTTGATGTCCCTTCCCTCGTCTTGGGGAAGGCGGGTCATGACAAATGGTATCAGAGGCTGATGG
The DNA here is from genome assembly GCA_963277665.1 of Viscum album. Taxonomy (NCBI): domain Eukaryota; kingdom Viridiplantae; phylum Streptophyta; class Magnoliopsida; order Santalales; family Viscaceae; genus Viscum; species Viscum album. Next base: position 1,325,488,056 of record OY728128.1, read on the forward strand.
TTGAGAGATAGGATGGAGTCTGTCTTATGCACAGTAAGGATTTCATGGGATGGTAGGGAAAAAGCGTTATCCAATATTGGTGTGTGAAATAGGTCAGGGAAGACCAGCTAGGACACATGATTTTAGCCCCCCCCCCCCATGATCCTATGCAAGGACTCTTGGCCTACTGAATGACCAAGTGAGGCTACACTGACTGAAAGGTAGAAACCCTAGTAAAGGTACAAGAATCATAATTATTTGTGTTATTATGTGTTTTGGATGTTTTTTGAATTTAAAATAAATAAAAAGTTTAATAAAAAAATTAAAATAAATCTTTTATACTACTCAGGCTTAGGCATTCCTTGTTTACCATACAGTTATGGCACCCGGATGAATTCCACGAGTAATGCGGTCAATCGAGGCCCAGCAAGATGATTTGGCTGATCAACAGAGGTCTGATCAAGAGGAGAAGGAATAACAGTGGTAGAATACGCTTCATTCCTCTCAGCAACATACCCTCGGAAAGTATGAGGGCATCATCTCAAACATGGAGACAGAGAGATGGATCGAGGAGCTTGTGATAGATTTTAGCTTGATATAGGCCCTGGAAGAGTAATGGGTTCCTCTGTACATAATCCAGATGTGGGGAACGGTGTGTCTATTATGGATTCTCTATCTCAGAGGGAAGAAGGAAGATGAGGTTTCATGGACCGACATTGAGAAGGAATTCTAGGCAGAATTCCTTTCTTCCACGACAAAGGCTAAAATGAGGAAAGAGCTACTCTCCCTCTAGAAAGGGAGTAAAAAAGTAAGGGAGTTAGGGATCAAGTTCAAGGATCTCCTTTTTTTCTCCAAACCTCTTCCTAGAAGAGTTTTCATGGGCAAGATTCTTAGAGGAGGTGCTATGGTCTTCCCTTCAGTATGTCGTTACTCTCTTCATTCTACCGATGTACTTGGAGATTCAGAGGAAGGATGAAGTTATGGAGAGGATGAACATTTGGGAGTTGTTCCGAGAGAGGGGAGCTAATTGATATATTCAAAGGGTATGGATATTAGAAGTATGCCTCCAACATTAGGGCCATCTAGGTTTCAGGTGGTGACGAGCAGGCCTCAGCAGTTCTAGTTCTGATCTCCCAGTCCTTTCCCTTTCTCCATGAGCCTAGGACCAAGGTGTTTTATTTATGGAAACCCTAGGAACCTTTCGAATCAGTGCCCAAACCGAGTGTAGTACATTGGGGGTGGGCAGGTTTAGCGCCAACCTCAGCAGCACCAGTTATCAGACAGAACTTTTCAGCAAAAGTAGCAGAGACAACAAGATCCCACTTCACCGAGGGTGGATGGTGCCAAAGGAGGCCGACCTCAGGTTAATCCTTATGGACCTCAACGAGGGCATGGTCAAGTAGACGGTTGATAGATGAGGGGCAAAGGAGTTTGGTGTGGTAAGTTGGGCTCCATAGAGGTAGTAGTTACAGTGGTGTGAGAGGTCATTCGAGGTATGATTAGTTTTTTTAGAACTCTTGTTTGTGCCTTGTTTGATTCTAGAGATTTGTGATCCTTTATTTCACCCAGTCTATCCCATGCCTTGGGTATAGACATAGAGATACTTTCCATGCCCCTGGTTCTGAGTATTCCAGTTAGAGGTCAGAACAGCCTATTTGATGTTTGTAGAGGATGTAGCATGATGTTGGTGCCGCATTAGTCTGGTGGAAACCTACTTATTCTATGAATGTAACCATAAAATGTCATCATAGGCATAAACTATATTTTTTGTATGCATGTTTTTATTGACTGCTTCCGGATAAGGGTCATGTTCTCTAATATGAGCAGTCAACGTGTAGCCTTTTTGGCGAGTAGGGTTTCTAGGAGGGTAGCTGGAGTGTGGAGACCCTTCATTCCATGTTATACAAGATGTCAGGGGAATTGATAGACTCAGAGATGGTGGAAGTCCTAGAGATTGTCAGTGAGTTCTATGGTGTCTTCGCCGAAGAGGTTGTGACTTTACCCCCTCAACGTGATGTTGAGTTTGGAATATACTTACAACCCAATGCCCATCTGATTTTGATGGCTCCCTAACAGATGGAACCTTATGAGTTGCTGGAGTTTCAAATTTAGGTCGATGGCCATATGGAAAAGGGTTTTATCTGACCAAGCGCGTCACCATGTGGTGCTCCAATCTTGTTCTAAAAGAAGGAAAATGGTGGTATCAGACTATTCATAGACTAGCGAAGACTGAATTAGGTGATGGTCAATAACCGTTACCCCCTCCTAAGGATCGACGACCTTTTTGAAGAGAGCAGGTTGGTTCTCTAAGATCGACCTATTGTCTGTAAATCACCAGTTGAGGGTGAAGGATGGTGACATCTCAAAGATTTATTTCTGGTATCGATATGGAAACTTTTAGTTTTTCATCATGCCATTCGGCATTACGAATACACCAGATGTGTTCATGGGGCTCATGAACTACATTTTTCATGATTATCTAGACAGGTTTGTGGTTGTGTTCATTGACGACATCCTGATCTACTCAAGATCATAGGAGGATCACATCAAGAATTTGAGGAAAGTTTTGGAGGTCCTCCGACACCACCAACTCTATAGGAAGTTGTCCAAGTGAAAGTTATGTATAGGAGAGGTTCACTTACTTGGACACATGGTGTCCCAGGAAGGAATATAAGTGGGCCTATAAAATTTCAAATTGGTTGTTTCTTGGAAAGCACATAATAACGTGGTAGAGGTTCATAGTTTCCTAGGACTGGAAGGTTACTACCGAAGGTTCATACCTGACTTCTCTCATGTTTCAGCCCCTTTGATGGCCTTGATTGGAAAAGACCAAGGTTTCTAATGGAGTTAAAAATTATAGGAAGATTTTATTTATCTGAAAGAGAAGTTGGTTGGTGCCCCAATGTTGAGATTTCTATAGGAAGGGGTAACGCTTGAAGTGTTTTGTGATGCTTCCAGTCTAGGCTTGGGGTGTGTACTGATGTAGCATCGGGGAGTGATCTCTTATCGGTCTAGGCAGTTACATCCTCATGAATATAAATATTCCACCCATGATCTAGAGCTTGAAATGATTATCTTCGCCCTGAAGTTGTGGAGGAATTACCTTATTGGGGAACGCTTTGTGGTCTTCACAAATCACAAGAGCTTGAGGTATGTCTTCTCCCAGTGAGAACTGAACTTGCAGCAGTGGAGGTAGATAGATTTTCTTCAAGACTACGACTTTATATCTCCTACACCTCAAGAAATTGGAATGTGTTGGTTGATTACTTGAGAAGGAAGTTATACAAGGATGTGGTTTGAGAGTCAAAATATGCCTGGAAAGCAATGGAGGAGTTGGCTGGTTTACATCTGGGATTGAGAGTAGAGAATGGTAGAGGATGTATGTTTCATATCACAGTGAAATATTCCTTGGTACAGTAGGTGGAGGAGTCTCAGTGGGGAGACTTAGAGGATGAAGTGATGCATGATTGTGTTAACGAGGGAAATTTTATGGAAGGACGGTTGGAATATTGTTAGAATCAGATAATTTTATGTGGGAAGTTGTTTGTCCTGGGGAAAATGTGTGAGAGGGTTCTTGGTGAGTTCCATAACTCACCCCTGTCAGTACACCCATGAGTTTATAAGATGTATCGGGGCTTGAGAGGTCAGTTTTGGTGGAACATAGTGAAGTTGTAAGTGGTAGAGTTTGTGGCAAAGTGCCTCATGTGTCAGTAGGTGAAGGCTGAACACCTTGTTCATGGTGGTTTGTTGCAGCCCTTAGATGTTCCTGAGTGGAAGTGGGATGATGTATCGATGGATTTCATCATAGGACTACCCAGGGCTGAGGGAGGATATGATTCCATCTGCGTAGTGGTGGAATATTTGATGAAATCGGATCACTTCTTAGTGATTAAAGAGTCAAGCGCAGTGGATGCATTAGCACAGAAGTACGTGGGTGATGTTGTGCGGCTTCATGGATTTCCTAGAACCATCACTTCATATTGGGATACACACATTACTTCATGAGTTTGGAAGGGAATGCAGTATGATTTTGGCACCCATCTATGCCTTAGCACTGCTTTCTACCCTCATAAAGATGGGATACGGAGAGGACCATCTAGACGTTGGAGGATATGCTAATATCATGTGTTCTTGACTTCGGAGGATCATGGGTTTGACACTTGCCTCTAGTAGATTTTTCCTACAATAATTGCTATAAATCTACCATTGTCTTGGATTCATTCGAAGCCTTGAATGGAAGACTATTTTGTTCACCCATGTGATAGATAGAGGCTGGGGAGGTAGGATTTCTTGGGCTAGATGTGGTGCAGAGCACGACGGAGAAGGTTTAGCTTGTGCATGAGAGGATGAAGTCAACTCAGGACTAGTAGAAGTCATATTCCGATCATAGGAGGAGACCCTTGGAGTTCAAGGTTTGGGACCACGTGTTCTTGAAGGTATCCCCTAGGCGTGGATAGTGGAGGTTTGGAAGGGGGAGTAAGATTTCCCACTGGTTCATCAAAACCTTTGAGGTGTTGGGTCCAGTCAGCGAGGTAGGATATCAGCAGGTGTTACCACCACCACTAAAGAGGATCCACAACTTCTTCCATGTATCTCAGCTTCATCGGTATCTACATGATAACCCCCATATCATCGACTAGGGATGGTTGGATATCAATGATGATGTGACTCTTATGGAGCCACTAGTGAGAATCAATGATCGTAAGGAGAAGGTTCTTTGTGGATGGACCATTCCCTTGGTTCGTGTGTTGTGGAGGCATGGTGGACTCGAGGAAGGTAACTGGGAGTGGGAGGAATAGATGAATTCACAGTACCTAGAGCTATTTTGATTTTTTCTTTTCTAGTTTCTTTGTGCCTTTATTGTGATGTAATTCTTGACCTTGTTAACTATGATATGGGATGTTCCCTTTCTCTTTGAATGTGCATGAAAAGTTCTAAATATGGTGAGGGGAGAACCTGATCTCAAATCAAGATGCATTAATTTGGATGTGATTAAACTCGTGTGGGTGAGTTAGAGCCACCCAAAGAGGATAGTATCTTAATAAGGAGGAAGGATATCCCTAACCCATGTGTTTGGACAGTGTGACCTTTGGTGTTTGTGTGGTTTCTTAGTGTTTCTATAGTTATTTAGGAGATAGATGAGATAGGTGTTCCTGAATTTTGAGGTTTTATTCCATCTTTCAAATGAATCTCGGGTGTTTTTCCCTAATAGGTATCTTACAAGGTGGTTGTTTGGACCCCTCTCTTTTCGTCATGTTTACTCTTGAATTCTCAATGGCGAGAATAGTTTGAGAGGTATCAAACGTAATAGCCCAGACCTTCTTGGTCCATTAATTTACAAAAATCTAGTGCTGGGGGTGTCATGGGCACCATCGATGAGTTAGGAGGGCATCGGTGTCGGTGGTAGGGTGTGGTTGTGGTGTCACCTATCGGTGCAACCGATCGGTGCTGCACCCGAACGGTGCCACAGAGGGGTGTTGGGGTTTCTTTCCCATTTTTTCCCATAACTTCTCTTTAAAGTGTTAATAACTCTTTAGAGTAATTTAAGGTCATTTTAAATCCCATAAATGATATATTAAATCCATTAATTATGGGGATACCCTTGACTTACCAAAACATGTGGCCTCTTAATAAATTTCACACCCTTTCCACATTTTCAGTTATTCCATGTTATGAATTTTCTCAGTTTAAATGTAACCTATATAACTCTCTACTATGTGATGATATATCTCAATGTGGTGAGGGAATTACTAAATCTCAACTAATTTTAATTTTTGAAACTTCTCAACTGTGTGTTCAAACCACGATCTGGTTTTTAATCACTTCAAGATTGCACATCCCATAACTGTAGGATCAGGCCTTTTATCACTCTGATATTTTCTTCTTCCTTTCTCTCTCTTTTTTCCTTGGTGCGCTTAGAGTCCCTCTTCTATAGATGAGTCATTCCTAAGTGAGATCCCTCCTGTTTGGTTCATCTTACAGTTTCCTGTAGCGTCATCCCAAGTTCTTGTCACAAGGAAAAAACATTGATCCATGATCATCTAAGTAGAGGTTTTCCTTTAACTCTCATTTTATTGTACATCATGTGGGTTGGGTATGATGATGTTACATCAGTACATAGATGAAAACAAATTTAACGAAGATAATAAATTGAATTTTAAATAATGAAGGGGTGGGAATGTTCATGATGTTTCTCTATTTTACCTTCGCTCTTATGATTTGAATTGTATGGGTTCATTCCACTAAAAAACAGGGCTATTGGTGGTCCTTTCTTACGCACTAATGAATATATTTTTTTGGATAATATTTTTATTAAATGATTGTAACATGGTAACTAGTTAATCAAATAAACTTGGTTGATTAAATGGATGACCAAGGAATAAGAACTATTATGTGATCACCCCGGTTAACCAAATGGAAAAGAGGAACTTAATGAATGGCTTTGTCTGAATCTAAAAACTTCTTACTTCATTCTGGTGATATCTATTGTTTCTCTATTTGATGCCTTGTGGGTGAAGTAGAGGAGGATGAAACCTATGGTTTAGGATTTTTTGGTTTGTGAATATGAGGCCATGTATAGGTGTTATGTTGGGCTTGGTTTGGTTTCAATAATTCAAGGGATCTCACAGATCCCTTTTTATGTTGTTACTTAACAAGAGAACTGAGTGTGAATGTTTAAAATCCTACTTGGATGTTTTCCTTCCATTGTTGTTTTGTCTTGTGGTTATGCCTATTATTTTCTTGGTAGTGGAGGAATGTTTAAAATTGAATCACTTGAACATCATAATGATAATGGGTACAATGGGGGAATTGTTTTCCAAAAATGGGTTGTGCTCTGGTTATGGTGGTTATATACTTGTGCATGTAGGGATAGCAAAAAGAGTGGTTGTATACATCTAGTTGATTTTTTCATAACCCTTAGATTGGGTTGAGTGCTTGATTACCTATATGTATAAATTTTAGTTATTATGTTTCTTATACACACCCCACCCATGTGGAGAACTTCCTACTGAACACCCCCATTTCATGGGGGTGGGTGTGTTCCCAACATTCTTATGAGTGGCTGGTTATTATCTCTTTTCTACTTCCTCTCCCAGGTAGACCACGATTATTTGGGTAGGCTGTGATAGCCTAAGGTTCATTATAACCCAAGACTCTTCAAGTAGGGTGTGTTGTGGTGGTTATCCCAAGTGTGTGCAGGAAAGTTTGTTTCCCAAGTGTCTTCAGGATGAGGCCCAAGTGTCTTCGGGCATGGCAATGTTTGTTTTGGCCCATGTGTCTTTAGGTGTGGTGGTGGTTTTGTGGAATAGGTGTCAGTGGGCATGGTTGTGTGTGTTTTTTGTGTCCTGGGTGTCTTTGGGTGGTATGTGTGGCTGTGGTGTCCCATAAGATTGTTTTTGGGGAAATAGTGGGACTACAGTGGAACCTGTGTGGGAGGTCTGACATGTAGAATGTCCTAAATATTCAATGGGAAAATGGTTCAGGGTACCTAAACATCGATGTGTTATTACTATGACTTTACCTGAATTTTATTATTTGGGGAGTGTGCCGTTTTAAGGCTGGTTGGATAGTTTCCTTACTATGTGTTTTGGTTATATATTTTCTCACAGGGCATTTGAATGCCTCCACACTTGTGTACGAGAGATTTTGGATTTCCCTACTAAGTATACCTGTATACTTACCCTATGTATATAAAACTACTTTCAGGTTTTCAGGAGGACATAGAGGACCATGTCATACCTTACTAGCTCGACGTCGGGAGAGTTGGTGTTGCTTCGTTTCTTTATTTTGGTACTTTCCACTAACATGTCCCTAAAAATGGACCTAAATGGTCTAAAGATCATTTCATTTCAATAATCATTAAATAACACTTGGGGTAGGCTACAAACATGCCCAAATCAGAAAACTATTGAAAAAAATGCACTTCATCGTATAATGCATGAACAATGCTTGGGGCACCCAAGCCATGGGCCAAAATTAAACACCATATATTGGTCATGAACCTTACACCTCAATATCAGGTTTCTAATTCCACATATAATGTTTCAATCCAACATTTCTTGTATGAGTTACATTAGAAACTACATCCCATAATAATATTATTATTGTTTTTGTTTTTTTTTTGTTTTTTTTTCTTTTCTATTGTTGTTATTTTTTAAACACGCTATCCCCCCCCCATTATTCTAAAACATTCACATGGGTAAGGTATCTTCACACTATCATCATAAAAGGAGGGGTAGGTCATGCAATTGGCACTCACAGGCCTCAGCCACCGCTCACTATTTCCTGGCATCTTCGTTGTTGTGGGCTGACTCAACATTGTTCGACACCACCTCCTCTATAAGTCTACATCACAAGGGAGGGAAGAAGTTCTTCTTGTAAACCTTATCAATCATTATCACTCAATGTAACTAAAACCATCATGTTTGGTGTTGAGTAACTCAAATATAGGGTTTACCACACCATATCTAGTATCAATGGTAAGATTTTGGCCACCATATCCACTCTCAAAATTATCTTGTCACGCCACTCCATTGATTACTTAAAACCACTGATAAAGAACCCAATTATTCCTTAGATCCATGTCAAAAATCCCATTTCATATCACTATGGCTCATTCATTCCCTCAATATACATCCGGATTCCATAGATATGATATATTACAATAATGACTGAATCTGTGATGATTGGTTTTTAGGTATCGTTGACCCACCAGTCAAACAAGATCTAGAGGATAAAAACATGAAGAATTTTGTGAGAAAGTAACAAAACACTAAGTTAGGGAGGAACGTGACCATTTTTCAGGTAATATTTTTTTCATTGATGATGGAATCAGTGAACACTAGGGGTAATAGAGAAACCACAATTAAAGAAAAAAAAGATTCATAAAAATAATGAAATTCTCAAATAAAATAAAATAATATAAATTATAATCCATGATAAATAATCAAATAATGGATAAAAATCAATAAAATAACAATTCATACCTCAATTATGGATTGTTTATTATTTAATAGAATTTTCTCCAGTGATGAAGAAGATCTATTGAATTCGTTTCTTGCCTTTGAATTCACCTCGGTCCAATCATCATCATCCTCCCATGAAGATTCATCAACAAAGAATGACCCTCCTCTTGAATCCCCCCAAATTTATATGGATAATCCTAAATATTTACTATAATATGGTATTTATAAATAGGAAAATATTATTATGGTTATAAAATTAATTAATTAAATTTATTTATTTATTCAATGAACTCTCCAACATCCACCTTTCATCGAACGTCCAACACCAACCAACATTATGTAAAAACTACAGTAAACCTTACATTATGAAATCAATAATGGTAACATATTTCTGATCCAAGACTCCATTCATGAGTTCTTACATTTTTTTAAAACTATTCACATGTGATATAATATATTTATTATATTTATTATATCAACACTGAGCACACTGGGATCAGAATCTCACACCGTCTCAATGCCTGGATTTGAAAATATTCTTAGAATTATTTCAAAGACTGACACAAAAAAATATGTATACATTGTATTATGGTCTAAGTGGTGTAGAGAATAAATGAACAATGTGACAAAGTATTATAAAAGAGGAAACAAAGGCTTCTGGCATGGGGAGGAAGTGGGATAGAACCACTCAGTCATGCTCATGTATCCTTAAATATCAATTAGTTATATAAAAATATAAAATACATATAAAGAATAGAATTGTGTAAATTATTTAATTAACGTAAGGTGTATGGAATATAAGTTGAATTTTTTCATTGTATTATTATTTTTCTTCCTCATGTGGGATAAGCCTCATTCCATGAATGTTATTCTCACTCTTTGATAGTGAAACCTCCATAGATATTGTGTTGGGATTTCAAACTAAACCCTATGTGAACTCCATAATATTATCATAGTATAAAGAACAAGGATAAATAAATCTTTTATGTAATGAATTTACTTATTTCACCTATTGATGTTGCACTATGAATCCCTTAATCAACTTATATATGACATGATTTTATATTATACTAAATAATATCATTGTGGAACCCCAAAAGAAGATAATATATATGTTTTATCTTTCATAAGTTTTCCCTCTATTCCACAAGATGAAGAATATGATATGCATAAAAATATCCCAAGATGTCTAGGGTTATTAAGACATTATAAGATGTTATAAAATAGTTTATTATATGATTTTTACACATCAAAAAGTATTTAGGAGGGATCTGTAATGTATAAGGATATATCCATTGTAATATTTTTATGAGAAATGGGTTCCAACATTTCTGGTTTTTGTATCATTGTTACATTTTATACATGTATTATATTGATCTTCAATGGAGATGTTCATTTCATGTGGGATTGAGCTTATGACCATGATGATGAATGGTGGGGAGAAAAGCTGAGATTAAATGTTAGGGGATAGATATTTCCCCCATTCAAGGGTTTTCTAATGATTAAATATATTTTCATCCATGGAGCATTTCTTCATTATATTTTAGGTTAGATGTCATATTTTATGATATATGTTGTTATTTAATTATTCATTTTAAAGACTATTCTTGTTTCATTGGTGTGATTTTTTGTGTTATGGCCATGTAATGTTGGAGAAGAGAGTGCTTCTGGAGTATTTGTTTTCCATGAAAATAAATTTCACACCATGGGTTTTGTATCTAAAGTATATATATTGGTTTGGTTATCTCCAAATTTGGGATTATTTTTTAGATACGTTAAGGGGAGTTTTGGGTTGTGATTCACCAAATTTCAAATACCTATCTATGAGGAGATAGGGTCCAATTTTGATTGGGATTGGTATATGGAGATATATAGAGATATCTAGGGTAGATAATCTACCTATATTAATGGTTTGATATTATATGTTATATAATTTTATTTTAAGGGGTCAATTTTGGAGAATCTAGAGTACAATTAGTTACAGTATATTATTGTAACTATTATAATGATTTTTTTTATTGACTCTCTCACAGATTCCATAAGTGGGTGAGTTTCCAGTTGCATCATTTTATGTGATGAATGGGGCTTTTACTTATTTGAGTATTTCTATTTTGATTAATTCATGTTGGGTATTTTAATTTATTCTATTTTCTATCTTATTTTGATTATTTAACCATAACCATTGTGTTTTAAGAGAAGGGGTTCTTTTTAACATAATTACTGGTGCTTAGAATTATTCATGACTATTGGTGGGTTAGGTTCTATGTTTAAATATATATTTTTTATACCTATTTAATTAATTATATGAAATACATTCCAATAAAAAATGGGTAATTTTTTGGTTTGAGAGTGTTGACCAAGACCAAGGATTTTCTTAGACCTTATTTTGAAAACAAAATAGATATTTAATTAATCATTTTACTTCACTAGTGCTTGAACCTATATTTTATAAATCATGGTGTGTTTAAATACATTCTGGTTTCCAAATTTACTTTTGTTTCTTTCAATTAATACTAATTAATATATGTTGTTTTTAGAATTCATTTATGTGGCTTTGGCCTATGTTTACCACTTACAACACCATTATAGTTAGTAGTTCTGTTTATTATTTAATAAATTTATAAAATTTATATACTATATGAATTAAAAATTCCCTATAAGAAATCGTAAATAAATATTATTTTCATGTAAACGTAATGCAGGGCCAACAGAATATATTTATCAAAGATAATGTGATTTACTAATGATAGTGTAAAGGATTTCTATCAAAAAAAATTATAAAATTATATGTTTTAATAAAATTAATTGTTATGAAGTTAACCCATATATGAATAATTTATAAACCAAAATAAAAAATAAAAATATAACTATATTTAAACCTTGCAGTATTAAATATTAATATATCTTCTAAATATTGGATTGAGTAGATAATATCATCTTTTTTTAAATGTGTCTTTAATAAAAAGATACCCTAAAATTTTGATTATGGATTGGCTAAGATAACCCAATTGATGGGGTTTTAATCTATAAACTATAATTTCATGAAAAATTACATGTATAGAAATTGGGGGCTTAAATAACTCTACTATAAAAATTTTCCTTTTATAAAAAACCACTATATTAATTTATTAAGAAATTTATTCAATAAAGAGTGTATAAATATATGAAGTGATACGACAATTTTAATGTCTAACCCTATGAATCCTTGGTATCAATGGAAAACATTTCCAAATTTTTTTTCTACTTATGAAAAATATAGATTTTATTACCCATTATTGTAGTTTAATAATAAATATGGTAATATTATCACAATCCTAGACATATCATTGGCCCCCATGACTAATAATTTTTTAATATTCCCCCCAAAATTTAAAGGTCCCAATATTGTACATATATACCAAAAAAGTACAATTATATTCCAAAAAAATTAAAATAAATTCAAAAAAATATTACTATGCATCTATATAAAATATATATATATCCAATTAGTTTAAATTAAACCAATAAAAAATATTTCATAACTTGTAGAATATATTTCTAAATAAATTAAATTTATTTAGTAATAATCTTAATGTTTGTATAATTAGCTTAAATTTTTATACCTTCATAAGTCGGTCTCCTGACTAAATTACCATCGTCATCAACAATAAAATATTTCCTTCTATATAAAACTTAATAAATTAAATCTATATATTTGAATGTATTATTTTCCACAAAAAATAATATCCGTTAATTTGATTATACAACTCAGTGTGACATATACAACGACACATACCCCTACTTATGGTTTTATACAAATTTATGCATGTGATCTTGTATAAGGAATATTATATGTTACCCAACCCAAACATATATAAATACATACTACAAAAAAATTAAATATAAATTCATGTCATAAAAAATATCTTAGAAAAAATCAATACATAATAAAAATAAATAATTTATAACCATTTAAAACTCACATCATTGGTTAAATATTTAATGAGTGCACTATAAATCTATCCAACACATAAATTATCACATCAAAACCCCATCCATGTCCTTGGGAAAAAAGTTCTATATTTTTTATGGTGATCTATTGCAATTTAGGATCATATATCTCACATAAAGGTTAATTGTGATCAAACAACTATCGAAAACCATTCACATCATCCCATATATCATTGGTAACTCCACACATACACTATATAACCCCATTTGAGATTGAATATGGTGGTCATGACCTATCATTATGATCCATTCAACATTACATAAATTTTTAATGAAAAAATAAAACAACAATTCATAATGAAAATAAATAATTTAATTACATATAAATTTTTAAGAATATATTGGAAATAAATATTAAATAATTTGAGTATAAATTATAGGAATTAATTTAACTAATTTAAATAACATATACATTGAAACCACAATCCCTTTTTATTGAAATTTATAAAAATCAAAACATCAATAGAAATCTAATTTTATCCAAATCATGATCAATAAAAAATCATATAGTATTAAATTCATGTATCAATGTATCATATAAAACATATATCATAAAAGTTTTTTACTAATTAGAAATTTCTAACTTGTTAGTACTCTCCTCCTAGAAAATATTCATTATTTTTAATGAATTTTTAATCAATTCATTGATATTATAATTTATAAAATTTTACATAATCCATAAATATTAAACTAACATAAATTTTAAATTTATAATTTTAATTATGTATTGAAATAAACACAAAGTAGTTAATAACACAACATACATATTTTTTTATAATTATTTTAATTTTTTTGAGAACCAATTGGATAGAAAATAATGGTTGAAATAATTATAGGAGGCTTTTTAATTTTTCACATATATGTTGTTTAATTAAAAAATTGGTTTAGGGTCAAATAATGTTTCATAAGACAATATTTTTAGTGTTTCTTATAGCTATAGTAATATATGAAATATGTTTTTTCATCAATGGAACCCACCAAAAAACAACTTGAGTTAATGGAGAGATCAAGAGTAACCCCTAAAGTCCAATCCCAAAAGGCTATATGCATCTAACTATAATAAAGGGTATAAATATAATTATATAGAAGATATCACATTTTTTTAGAGACAACCACACATAACTATATACATAATCAATAATATATCATTATGTGACTAAATATAATAAATAATTCATTACATTTCACAAAAAAAAATACATTTCAACTAAAAAATAAAAATACCATACTTGACAGACATAATGATAAAAGAATCAAAAAAATTTCTTTATGGTCCAATAATCTACTACATAATCCAATATTTTGTAATTTATCATAACCTCTTAATCAATCCTAGAAATCCATAAATGATAAATGAATGGGTGAGTATATTTCAATACTAGTAAATTCCTCCACATAAAAAATTATATTTATGTGAATGAACCATTCTAAATCCACTTTGAAATGAATAGAACACATATTAATTTATCACATCCGAATATATGTTCAAGGCATACTATATCACCATAATTATTATGACAAGGTTTATTTATGTTATGCCTCATTTCATCTTGTATTTATAATTTTGAATATGTTTTAATTTATTTGAGGTGGTATAAAGGAATTTAAGAGGGCGAAAAAGAAAATGGGTTAGGTGTGTGGGCATATTATAGCTTGAGAAAGATACAAAAGATCTATCAAGTGCCCAGTGGGCCCCACTAGTTGGTGGAATTTTTAGGTGAAACCTGTTTTTCCCAACGACCACCGAACAACCAGTGTTGGACACTGGATATCTGGTGGGGATCCTAGGAATAAGATGATGTACCCAGTGACCACTGATCAGCTAGTGGAGGCCAGGGGATCTCTATTTTCATCATTCATAGACTAGTGGGTACATTGAGTTATATATATTTTTTAAACTAGACCACCATTCAATTTATCTCACTATCTCATTCCTTATTCAAGCCCTAACTCCCTAGGATATCACTTCCATTGATTTTAGGCTTCCCTCCATCCCTTCCTTCTCCTTTGCTCAATGCTCCGACAACAGTTCGATCCTGGGATTCAAATTTAGTGAGTTTCATTATAATATTAATCAATCCTTACCACATATTCATGATCAAACCCAGTTAGATGCATAATTTCTTGATCATGTTTAAGGGTAATAAAGGAATTTTTTATCATTATTAGAATCAGCCCTGAATTCATGGATTTGGAATCTATGTAATGGTTGGACCTAAACTGTTGTTCGTAGTGGATAATATTGGGTATGTGTGATCATGTCCTACCTTTTGGGTATGGTTTCTCCTAAACAATTATCCTATAATTATAATAATATCATATTGTGTATGGTTCTAGTACTTGGTGGTGTAAATTGATTTAGACTTTGAACAATTTCATTAACCATTGTTTACCTAAGATAACTAGTTCATATCATTGGTGCCTATTTATATAGGTTCTT
Source organism: Viscum album (assembly GCA_963277665.1). Lineage (NCBI taxonomy): Eukaryota > Viridiplantae > Streptophyta > Magnoliopsida > Santalales > Viscaceae > Viscum > Viscum album. The sequence continues at coordinate 1,325,503,431 of OY728128.1, forward strand.
GGAATTATTGATTGGCATGCATGTGTATCCCCATGAAAACTATGGTTGATGTTTTATCATATATTGTGTCTTATGGTTATGAATAATACTTTATATGACATGAAGATTTATATTCCATCTTTTATAATGTTTTTCCATGTGTTCTTCCCCTTTTTTTAAGTAGATGACTGTGTAGGATGTGCTATATGTACTATCCCTCTAAGAGGAATGTTTTATATATTGATAAAAATATAAATTGGATTCCCCTTTTCGAGGCATATTCCCAACATGTTTTTTTAACTATCCCATCAATGGGGGGTGTTTCAGACTTGTCTTGTGGGCATTCTTTCCAGCATAGTGTCGACCAGGTTGATCATTTCTCCAGTGTGTAAAGACCTGATCCCTAGCTACCGGACTCAGCCCTTATAAATGGTGTGTACTTTTTTAAAAATAAACTTGAACAAATACACATAATTTATTACAACAGATGACCTTTTACCAGTCTAGGATCTGAAAAATTAGATACATGACTTACAGTTCAATAAACTGTGAGAATTTAAAATTAAATAAACAATGATTATTCATTTCACCACATCTAGGATATAAATTCATCATGGCGAGTTTTATAAACTTAAAAAGTGATTATAATATGTAGTGAGAGCATAAAATTCCCAGTAAGGGGTTTTCAAAATATTTATGAAAATCCTTTAAAGAATACATGAAACTTAAAATAATATTTGGTATAAAAATATTAAATACATGTAATTGAAAAATTCATATAATTTTTTAGAAATATATTTCATAAAATAATTATATTTGTAAAATCATTTGGGAATTCCTCTTTTGAAAATAATAGTTTTTCTAGTGAATTATCCCAGATACTCAATAGACCATAAATAAAACCATTCATGTGGACACTAGATATAAATCATGTTGAACTAAGCTCCGTAAATCTTATGGTTTCACTCTCAAAATCCTATCATTCATCATAACTAATTCCATTTTTAATAAAAATATTACATGGACCTTCCTTTCTCAGTTCAAACCCAAAACATTTCCAAAAACCCATACATATAATTATTTTCTTTCTAATAAAATAACTTTACTTATAAAATGTTATAAAACTTACTTCAAAAATATTTTCAAAACAACTTGAGGGGATTCCCATGCAAGAAAAAATATTTCCTTTCAAAAGCTATAATTGCATGAAGAATTAAAAAAAATGTGTGCATAGTCTCATAATGCATTTTATGTCATATATGATCTAGGTAATGGCCATATCTATCTATGCATGAAATATTGGAGAATGCAGATGCAGAATCACACATAAAATAATGGTATACACTTACAATGATAATAATTTAATATGGAATTTTAATAAAAATGGAGACTATATGAGATGAATATTTAGAATAATTTCCAAGAATTTAATTATAAAATGAAAATATGTTTTATGACTACTAAAAATTTGGGCTGAACATTTATATATGTATATATACATTTATATAAATACATGTGTTAAACAAAATATTGTAAACCCTTTTTTAATAACATTATAAAGGATCAATCTAGTTCACAACCCTTATTTTATATCTTCTAAAAATATCGTGTTTTTAAAAGTGAGTGAGTTTACACACACACACATAGATATATATATATATAACACACACACACACATATATATATATATATATTTATATATGTTTATATAACATTGGTTGAGAAAATTTAAGCTAACCTTTTTCAAAACATGGGTTTGAAAACTAGGTTTTAAATCATAATCTTCTTGGTAAAACATCTAATAACGCCGAATTGTAAATAAAACCAAACTTATATAAGTATATACATATATATATATATATATATATGTATAAATAGTTTGAGAAATTAATTTAAATATCTTTCAAACAAAGTTTGAATTTAAATAGAGAATTACCTTCCTCATTTTAGGTCAAGAGAGGTATTGTGAGCTTGAAGAGTTCTTGGAAGTATAAGGGTTTGTGTAGATTTCAAGTGAAAAAAGGGGGTTTAAAATAATCCAAGTGTGAAATTAGAAAAAATAAAAATTGTTTCCCAAATTTACATTTTTATAAAAAACCCCAAAAAAGGTAATATCTTACCCAAATCGGGTTTGATTGGCATTTAAATATATAATAGACACTAGAAGAAACCTTTGACAATGGTGGAGTTTAATTTTAAAATTTAAAACCTAAAAAATGGATATTCAGGGAGGAATTGAATAAAGGATGGGTCAGGGTCGAGAATGACTTCAACGGTAGTGGTAGATTGATAGTCGACCTACTGGTTGTAGGTGGAAGAAGAAGAACAGTGGAAGAAATAATAAGATGAAGAGGGATGGTCCAGATCTTTTGAGACTAGATCAGATGGCCCAGATCTAATCTAGTGGGGAAAGGTCGGGCATTTTATGAGTGAATGGCCAAGATTAGATCTCGGCTTGATCAGACGTCCTAGAGAATCCCTCGCCATAGTTTCGTGTTTTTAAAATAGCATATGGTTGAGATCAACTACGGATGAATCGGATAGAAGATATTAGATCCATGGTTTTTTAAACCATAGTCATCCCACGTCAAAATAGGGTAGTGGTTGTGGCTTCCTTATAACCCCTAATGCCACATCCATCCTCCAATAACACAAACACACATGCCAGGGTCCTTAAACATGAAACCCCACCCGCGAGCCTTGGCCCACCCCTTGTGTACCCTCTCACATGCATCGGTGTGAAACATGGGCGACCAATTCCCAGCTCATGCCTCTCTATACACATGGCTTAACCACCTTCTCAAGTTCCTCCTTGGTTCATGGTTTGATAGCTCCCTGGCTGGAGTTGTCCCCTTGAGGGTCCTCCATCCCTAGTTCCCCTACATACTAAAAACCAATTTTTTTGTCAAAATAAAATATGTTCACAATTGAAAAATATTTTAACTTCATTATAATTAATTTGATTTATATATATATAGTAAAATCTCCTTCAATAAACACCCTTCCTTAAAAGATAAATAAATAATTGAAAACATTAATCAAGTAAAACATTTCAATGGTGTTAAAAATAAAATAAAACAAGGGATTTTAGGAAAACATCAACGGTCACTTTAAATTTTCCAATGGCTAGAATAATTTACAATGGTCACATTAAGGGTTATAAATACCCCAATTTTCGGGTATTCAAGACACAACATGTCTCTCTGAGGTTCCTCCAGCTTCAAAATAAATGGTTATGTTCATTCCCCTTATTCTCAGTATTTCCATTATTCTTATTTTTATTATCTTTTTTACTATGGTAGACCCAAGGGATAAAGGCTACAATATTGGTCTCATTGTGCTGATGGGAGGTCTTCTAGTGGTATTTCTCGGGCTTACAATTAGTTTCTTGGAGTAGTTGGGGTCTTTAGTCATATATCAATGTAATGTATCATTGTTTTGTTTAATAAAAGTGTTTTCATTTTACCTTGTGTTCTTCTAAATTATCAACACTATTTTATGTTGGAAATAAAAACAAACACAAAAGGGAAAAAATATTTATTACCCATTAAAACATTGTTTTGGGGTGTTACATTCCCCCCCCTAACTGAAATACACCCTCGTAATTTGATTGTACTCACAAAAAATCCACCGAAATATCCCTTATAACATCATCCTTGATGTCCCTACCCAAATAACTAAATTAAAATGGGTAAAAATTTAAAATATAATATCATTAATTGAAAGGTATACATTTAAGTTATACCTTCACCAATTACAAAACTGTGCAAAATCCCTTCTTGTCAATGTGATTCCCAAGTTTGTTTTTAAAAATTCAATTTCCTTGGCCCAAATATACTTTGAGCAGGTAGATTCAAACTCATGCATATGGTATTCAGTTTCCCAAAGAGAGGCATGGGTTGTGTAGAGATTGGATATATCAGAATGGAATCGGTCCCTGAAAACCAGACAGACTACCTCATTGTGTAAGGGTCTGATATCATAAAGTCTCGTATACATACTATTGTTCATGATATGGAACAGATAAACTACATAAAGTTCACCCTCTTCTGTAGCATCCATGAAATCCCATGGGGATAGGTAGTTCTCAAACAACGTAAAATATTTAAAGAGGCCTTCATAATATTTCCCCTTATATGAGTATAAGTCAATTTGTTCTCATTTCATGAGGAAATAAACATAATAGGATCATCGGGAGATATGATGGATGTTTGAGGTGGTAGACACCTAGTAAAGGTGTTTACAGGATAAACATAGATTTGCGAAAGGCTGGTATTAATCTGAGAATAATTTGACAATTATGGTCTCAAATAGCTTAGTGGGAAGAGGCAAAAGATTGGTCAGTGGTCTCTGGTTTTTTATATGAAAATTTTAAGAAAAGGGAATTACTTAATCATATTTAAATTTCCAATTTCATAGTAATTTTTCAAAATTATCAAAACCATTCCTTTAATACCAACTATAAATACCCGATCCCGGGCTACTGGACTCGGCCCTTATAAATTTTGAATTTTTTTTTGAAAGAAACTTGAAAAAATACACAACATTTATTACAACAGTTTCCTTTTACCGATATAGCTTCTAGAAAATTATATACATGACATAAAATTCAACAAACTATACAAATTAAAAATAAAGTAAACAATGATTCTTCAGTGCACAGCATCCACAACAGCAATTCATCATAGTGAGTTTAATAAACCTATAAAAGTGATTATAATACATATGGTGAGCATAAAATGCCCAGTAAGAGGTTTTGAAAACATTTATGAAAATCCTTTAAAGAATACATTTTACTTGAAAAAATCTTTAGTATGAAGATATTAAATACATGTAATTGAAAATCCATGTAATTTTTGTGAAATAGATTTCATAAAATAATTATATCTATCAAATCATCTTGGAATTCCCCTTTTGAAAATAATAGTATTTCTGGTGGATTATCCCCGATACTCAGAAGAAGATAAATAAAACCATTCATGTGGCCACTAGAAATAAATCATGTAGAACCAAGTTACCTTAATCTTATGGTTTCACTCCCCAAATCATATCATTCATCATAATAAGTTTCATTTTTAATAAAAACGTTTTCCATAGACCTTCTTTTCTCAATTCAAACAAAAAACATTTCCAAAACCTCATACATATAGTTATTTTATTTCTAAGAAAATAATTTTACATATAACATGACATAAACCTTACTTTAAAAATATTTCTAAAACAACTTGAGGGTATTCCCATACAAGAAATAATATTTCCTTTCAGAAACTATAATTGTGTGAAAAATGAAACAAGTGCATACACAATCTCATAATGCATTGTATGGTACATATGAGCTAGATAATGGTCATATCTATCTATACATGACATGTCAGGTAATGATGATGTAGAATCACACATAAAATAATAGTATACACTTATAATGATAACAAATTCATATAAAATTTTAATAAAAAGGGAGATTATAGGAGATGAATATTTAGAAGAATTTCTAAATATTTAACTGTATAATTAAAATATGTTTTATGACTACTAAAAATTTGGGATGAACATTTATATATGTATATACACAAGTATATATGTGTATATATACATTTTTATAAATACATGTGTTAAAAAAATGTTGTAAACCCTTTTATAATAATATTATAAAGGCTCAATCTAGTTCACAGCCCATAGATTATAACTTCTAAAAATATCATGTTTTTAAAATTGAGGGAGTTTATACACATATATTCATATATATATATATATAACATATATATATGTATATAAAATTTGTTGAGAAAATTTGAGCTAACCTTTTTTAAAACATGGGTTTGGAAAAAAGGTTTGAAAACATAATCTTCATGGTAATGCATTTAATAACATCAGATTATAAATAAAACCGAACATATATAATTATATACAAATGTAAGAACCTGTGTTTTTTCGGACTTTTGTTTTGATCAAAGATTTGAATTTTTGATGTTAGATACTCATGAGGGGTAAAATGGTCATTTTCCCCTACCATCTGATCTCGGATAATTTTTCATACAACTCCGTTGGTCTTGGAATAGGGATTTTACCCTAGGACAGGAGTTTGGTGGAAATGTGAGTTGTTCGAATTTTAGAAGAATATTTAATATTTAATATTATTAAATTAGATATTAAATTAATCATGCAGGTTTGTTTGTAAATAACTTTTAAACTGAATTTTGGATTGAGATTCCTTATGCAATGTTGAGTCATGAATAGGGAGTTTAGCCTAGGTAAGGCATAAACTCATGTCGGGCGTTGGGGCCGGCCTAGGCCCCTTTTTCTTCTTTTCCTTTCCTTTTCTTTTCTTCTTTCTCTTCTTTCCTCCTCCTCCTTGAACAAGTATCCTATGACTCCACCTTTTCTATGTCATCTGGAGAGATTTGGAGATTGAGAAAGAGAGAGAGTTGGGAGGTGAGAGGGGTACCAATTCGAAGCTCTCGATGCGCTGAGTCGGTGTGCAACAATCGTGAGTCGTGAAATCAACCAAAGCTTCAACGGTTTCCACCCAAATGTGGGGATGTTTATGTTTTCTCTATAGATCCCCTTAAAACATGTTGTTTTAAGTCTTTAAAGCCTTATATTTCTTGCTTGTGGCCTCTTAAGGCCAGATCTATTGTTTCGAGGGCGAAAACAGGCGTTTCGGGCATTTTGAGGGATTTCATGTTGGAAAACCCAGAATACACAGCGTGTGTTCCAGGGGTACACACCATGTGTTCTTACCATTTGGGTAAGATGAAGTTTTCTTAATTACATTTCGTGTACTTTGATTACACGTTGTTTAGTGGGTGGCCGTGTGACCGGTTGTGTGAAATGGAACACAGAATAGTGGTTTTTAAGGAGTACACGTTGTGTACAGTAAAGTACATGTCGTGTAGTGGTACATGGGCATGTGTTCGGGTGAAAACGCACATAGAGTAACTTTTTTTGAATATTACATGTTGTTTACAGTAAAGTAAATGTTGTGTACTATTACACAGGTAGACCCCATGGGTCTGGCCATGTGTTCTGGCCGTGTACTACTTCAACTTAGTAATTTTGGGATATCTTGGGCCCTGGAAGTCAGAATTGGGTGTGTGAGTAGTCGATTATGATCCTTTTTCCGCATAGATCAAAATGGTGGAATTATTTTTAAATTTATAGGTCATATAAATTATTTTTTGGGGGTTTATATATAAAAGTAGTGGTTCTTCCTCTAGTTATCGATTTCTTTTGTCACTTGAGAGTGAGACTTGGAGTGAATGATAGGTTGGGTGTTCGGACCAACCTAGTGGAGAATTCTTGAGATGAGATGAGATATGATTTTTCTCCTATGACATATGATTTTTATCATTTTTCCTCTTTTGAGATATTTCCCTTCTAGCCTATGAGGCCGTGAGACCGAATACTTCTAAAGATCCCCTAAGGGATGCCTTTACTTTTGTGCTGACCTAGGGAGTCCCTTCTAGGATCTCTCTTTTTTTCCTTTGATAGGACCCATGTAATGGAATGCCTATGTTGTATTTAATTTGAGGATCTCATGTATGATTTCTCCCTTACTCTTTTCTAAGGACCCCGTGTAGGATGCCTTCGCTCGTGTTTACCTGGAGGGTCCTGAGTATGATGCCTTCTCAGGGTTTGACTTGAGGGACCCAGTGTGTGCCTGTTGTTTGATTGACCTTGAGTTGTTACATCGGGTTTGGGTAGAGATAGTGATCAGGAGTCATCTAGAACACATGTCAAACTGGTAATCCCATGGGCTTTGGATGTATTGTCGGTTTGGGTGTTCGGGCCACCATCACTCATTTGTTTATATCTGACTTGGTTTGCTGATGTTGTAGTGGTTACCAGAGGTGCTTCCTGGTTAGTGGCTGTTGAGACTGACACAAGGTGTCTTCTTGTTTTTTTGGATTCCTACTTTGCCTTGTGTGATTGAGTATATGTGGTTTGTTTGTAAATAGGATAATTTACTTTGTTGTGGATGTGTTTTCCCATGTTCCATGATATTGACCATTTAGTCTAGCTTTGTCTATTAGGATGATTTGTTTTCCATACCTAGTATTGTTAGGATGGCATGATTGTATCTGACGTGCTTGATATGTTGTAGACTATTTATCCAAGTAGTTCTTGAGATTTACTTTGGTCTTGTTGCATTGCTATGCTCGTTTGACTTACACAGGGCCGTGAGAACCTGGTGTAATAGACTATAAGGGGAATTGACCGTGTGAGATTACTCAGAGAGTATTTATCACTTTTGAATATAATGGGAATTGACTGTGTGAGCTTCCTCAGAGAGTCTTTAATGCTTGGGACTATAAGGGGAATTGAGTGGGATATCTTCCTCAGAGAGTCTTTGTAGTATCCTTGTTTTGGTTAAACTAGAGGGGTTAGGTTGAGAGAACTACCTAGAGGGTTACCTTCTTGTTTTGATATTGTTGATCTATAGAACTGATTGCATTGAAACTGTAAGATTTCTTACTACTGAGTACTTCCTTGTTTACTGCTTTCTTTTGTTTATTACCTGTCATATATTCACTGACTATTAGGCACAGATCTTGTGGTGATTTCCTACTAGGATTTAGTCTCACACCTTGTTTGGGCTATGTAGTTGGGCCCAAACAGATTATATTTTTGTAGGTATATATAAGGGAAAACACCCTTCCACTTCAGGTACTTGGTTTTCTATGGATCTGAAGATCATGGGACCAAGCTATGGCTTGTGATGCTGAGGAGTTGTTTACTTGCTTTCTTTTGTACTTGGGTTTAGTACTGTTGTATTCCAGCATTGTGATTGGTTTTAATTGACTGTGTGAGCTTCCTCAGAGAGTCTTTACTTGATTTCTTCCATTTTGTTACTCTACCAAAGAGTGCATAGTTTCCCCACTATTACACCCAAGGACCTCGCTGCTAGTCGGCAGCCTCTGGAATTTAAGGAAATTCTCTTGAGGCCATGTGACTAACCGGGTACAGGGTACCTCTAGGTGACTTCTAGAACTGGGATGTTACAACATATGTATATATATATAGAGAGAAATTGAGGGGGTGATAGATGGAGAGGCCAACTCTAAATGAACACACGAAATTCTTGACTCGGATCAAGAGAAACCCCACTTTAATTCCTCGATCCTTTACAGATGTGGTCACTAGGAGAACAATAGAGATTTCAGGACCTTGCCCAAATGATTTTGTGGCTCCTCATCTTTATGTGAACCCTAAGCACTTTTCCCTCCATGGAAAACCAGTTATTTCTTTCTCAACAATGGAGGTAAACCTTCTTTCATTAGATCTTCACTTTGTTCTTGTTTTTAAAATCCGTAATCGAAGACCTTTGTTTATATTCTTAAGAACCACCCTTGAATCCATCAGCTTTTTTGGGTTTTTTTATCAGCATTATGAATTCCTCTAATGTTTTGTTTCATTATTCTACTAAGTAGGACTATTATCGACTTTGGGAGAAACATACATGGTTTTTTCAGGGAAGTTCCATGAAAGTACTTAAATAGACCCCAGACTTTGATCCCTTCTTTTAATCCCCCATAGTTTTGATCTCGATTGGATTTCCTGCACTTTTATTGAATTTGTTTAAATAATCTACTTCGTTTACAATTTCTAATCTTATTAGTAATCCTTTGAAATTGGACTCGGTGATGATGACTCTAGAAAGTCCTTATATTGCTAGAATTTTTTTAGAAATTGATGTATCTCAAGACCTACTCTCTCACATCTGGATTCAGAATGGTGATTCTAGATTCTCTGAAGAGGTTGTTTATAAAAGGCTTCTAGATTACTTTCATCTCTACTATATTCTTGGACATGCTTAAAAACTTTTTGCCCAAAAGAATACATGATCTGAACCCAAGAAAGCCACTTATATTGAAAAAAGTAAGTAGAATATTGGATTATATGGGGATAAAATTAGTCACAGATTTAATGATGGCCTATCCGGATCTTCCAACAAAGGGAAACAGACTGATGTGAATAAGGATACTTTTATTAATAATGATTACCGTTCTAAGCCTAATGGTATGTTATGATTTGTTGATGTGGTACTAGATACCACATGTACCAACACGGTCCTTATTTACATGGAGGAGGATTAAGTGAAACAGTTGGATTCCAATGACTCAAAGGACAAGGATCAAGAGAACCACTCATATTCTAATGATTCGTTTCAGGAGGATAATGACCAACTGAACCAAATTGAGTAAGCAGATCTATTATCAAGTGCTAGGAAATGGAAAAACTAATGGTGGAAACTGATGGATACATTACCCCAAATCCCAATAAAACTAGGAAATGTATAGAATATTATGATATTGAAAGAATGATAGTAAAAAGATCCATTCAATCCTCTAGGAAGGATTATAAGCTTCCTAAACAAGTGGTAGAACCCATTGCAACCTTTGGTTCAGAGGAGGAGGAATGTTACAGGGATAATGATCTTGTGTATAGAGATGCCTACTTGATTGAGGATGAGGTGAGAGATGAAATATGTGCATGGATGGATGAACAAAATGAAATATCACACCAAAAATATGCCAATAGGGTCATTTCTACTGGAATGTATCTTGAAACCAGAAAACATATGTTCATAGGTATGGTTGATGAATATAGGAAGAATCATGATTTCAACTTTAGAGACATACCCAAGGAATGGACATTTTTTAGTTTTAAGGATTTGTTGGACGGTGATCCTAGATTTTTTTGAGTCATTATTTAGTTCTTTTGACCCTTAGGGGTGGTTGGTCTTTCCAATTTTGGTGCCTCTCCCTACTTTAAGGTGTTAACAAGAGCATTCATGAACTGTTCTGGGTTCACAAATCCATTTTTTAAAGTTTTGGTGTTTCTTTTCAGTGCTAAATTTCACCCTCTAGATTCAACTTGTTCTGTTTCTGGTTTTATTGCCTCAATTTGGCTTCTTATTTTCTTGAGTGTTGTTTCTCCATCTTTGGGTGTTTCATTGTTTTATGTTGAAAACTGTTTTGGCTCGTTTACTATGCCAGATATCTTTACAAGTGTGTCTTGTAGTTGTTCTTTTTTTGTGCTTCACTCTTGTGTTGTTACCCCTCTATTTCCTTTGAAGGAAAATCCTTCTACCCCCTTTTGACAGTGAAATTTTTGTCCATGTAAAGTCTCTAGAAACTAAACCTATCAAGGGTCGTGTGGTTTTAAAGATTCTACCTCGTCTACCATAAGGAATCATGCTTTTGTTGAGACTTTGGTTGCATTTGATTTTTCTATGTATGATGTTTTTCTTTCAATTGAATCAACAAATATTCTAGTTGTGGGAGGTTAGCTGCATCAGTTCTTGCCCAGGAAAAGGAAGTTGTTTCTCCTACTTCTTCGGCGATTTCTTTGGCGGAGTCTACACTGATTGGATGTTATTCTTTTACTTATTTTATTTGAATTATTGGTTATTTTCCCATTAATCCCTACTGGTGTAAGCTCTTTAAACCTCATGTATGTATTGTTAATTTTCCCTTTAATAAATCTCCTTCAGGTATGAATTGGGTGACCAATTTATGTCACCACTTCTTTCTCTCTCTCTCTATCTCTTTATATATATATATATATATATCATAGGTTTATAAATTAATTTAAAACTCTTTCAAACTAAGTTTTAATTTAAAGATAGAATTCATTTACCTCTTTTAGGTCGATAGAGGTACTATGAGCATGAGGAGAGCTTGGAAATTTAAGGGTTCGGGTAGATTTCAAGTGCAAAGAGGGGGTTTAAAATAACCCAAGGGTATAATTAGAAAAATTGATAACTATTTCCCAAATTGAAATTTTCATAAAAAAACCCAAAAAAGGTAAGATCTTACCCAAATTGGGTTTGATTGGTATATAAATATATAATCAACTCTTGAGTAAACCTGTGAAAAAGGTGGGGATTCATTTTAAAATTAAAAAACTAAAAAATAGATATTCAAGGAGGAATCAAATAAAGAAGGGTTTGGGATAGAAAATGACTTCAAAGGTGGTGGTAGATTGATAGTTGACCTACTGGTTATAGGTGGAAGAAAAAGAATAGCGGTAGAAAGAAAAAGAAGAAGAGGGTGGTCTAGATTTTTTGAGACCATATTTGATGGACCAGATCTAATTTGGTGGGGAAAGGTCAGGTAGTTTAAGAGTGAATGGATGAGATTAGATCTTTTCTTGATCAGATGGCTAGGAAAAGTAAGGTTTTGTTTTTTTAAAATAGCATACGGTTGGGATTGATCATGGATGGAACGAACGGCAGAGATGAGATCTATGGTTTCTAAACCATAGATTTCCCACATCGAAATAGGGGAGAGGTCGCAGCTTCCTTATAAACCTGGATGCTGCTACCATCCTCTGATAATAAAAATGCACACACTTTGGGGTCATTACACACAAAACCCCACCCACAAGCCTTGGCCCACCTCTTAGGTACCCTCTATCATGAACTGATGCGTGACCTAGGCATCCAATTCCTAACTCATGACTATTCATACACATGGCTTGACCCCCTGTGTGAGTTCCTCCTTGGGCCATGGGTCGACACCTCCCTATCAAGGGTTAACCCCTTGATGGTCCTCTAGCCCTGGTTGAGGTATCCCATGCTAAAAACCAAATTTTTTGTTAAAAAAAATATGTTAACAATTGAAAAATATTTTAAATTCATTTTAATTAAGTTGAACTATATATATATAAACTCCCTTTATTAAAACCCCTTCCTTAAAAGGAAAATTATAATTTAAAACATTAATCGGTTAAAACATTTCAATGGTGTTAAAAATAAAAGAAAGAAAGGGATTTAAAAAAATCAACAATCACATTAAATTTTCCAATTCCTAGATTAATTTAAAATGGTCATAATAATGGTTATAAATACCTCAATTTCTAGGTATTCAAGACACAACAAGTTTCTCTGAGGTTCTTCTAGCTTCAAAATAAATGGTTATGTTAATTCCCCTTATTATTAGTATTTCCATTATTCATATTTCCATCTTTCTTTCTACCATGGTAGATCTAAGGGATGAAGGTTACATGATCGTTCTCATTGTGATGACGGGAGGTCTTCCAATGTAATTTCTTGGTCTTTCAATGAGTTTCTTGAAGTAGTTGGGGTATTTAGTCATGGTTCAATGTAATTTATCAGTGTTTTGTTTAATAAAGTGTCTTCATTTTTTTTCTTGTGTTCTTATGAATTATCAACACTAGTTTATGTTTGAAATAAAAATAAACACTAAAATATTCAAATATTTATTACTCACTAAAACATTTTTTTAGGGTGTTACATAGTGTGTCTTTTTATCACACCATACTAGGTAATTTTAGTGTGCTTTTAGATTTAATTACCAAGTATACGGTGAAGGTAAAGGAAACTATGGTGGATGGTTATACAGGTTTAATAATAGGAAATGGGAATGGTAGGATGTAATTTAGTGAATTTTTCTCATAATATTCTTCTTTATCTATTTTACATTATAAATTGATCTGCCACCTATGGGGATCCATTCTTTTTTTTTTTTGATTTTTTGAATGACATGTCATACTGTTACTGTATATATTAGTATTTATTGTGTATGTTTTCACTCAAATTAATTAATTATTCAATTATTAATTATTTGTCAGTTATATTATTATTTCTTCATTTATTTAATTTGATGTTTACCTGGTATTGAGAGCATAGAACCCCCATGATTCTTCTCTTGGACCTCACCATTAGTTGGAATCCTCTTTCCTATGGGGAATTCCACTTGAGGTCATGTGGAACTCCAATTCGGACCTGGTGGTTCAGGTTGAGGTGTTACAAAATGGTATTAAAGCACCAAGTTCACTAACTTGTTTATTTTCATTCCTTTATTTTATATAGGGTAGACATGAGATAGAATTTTTGGGAATTAGTAAAGAGAAATGTGTCGGTTCCTGACCAACAATTCATAGTTGACCTCTAAGTTTACATGGAAATAAAAATTGATGATTTTTATGGATTTTTTTGTTTAATGTTACTTTGATATAAATTCACCTTGGGTGATGAATATGATGTTACTATACTAATTTATGGGATTTGGTTTGTGTTTATATATCATGTTTAGATACATAGGATCACATTCCATATACATGTTTTTTTATTAGATTGTGCCCAAATAATTATATGCACATTGAAATTATGGTATGTACTTTTGTTGTATTGTTTATTACATTATTTTATTTTATCTTGAGTGTTCTATGCTTGAGAGTGTATATATGTATTTGTGACTAACATGCAGGTACCATAGTATTTTATTAGCTTATAGTTAGTTCTTATGATATTTTTCCTTGTATTGTGGGTCACATTTTAGGTTGAACATTGTTAAAACACTTGTGTGTTTCGATGATTTGTTAATAGTATCCTTGGTTTAACTTTTTTCCTTTCACAAAGTTATGATCTAGAATTTCTAGAAATTTTTCCTCATGGATTACATGTGAATATAATTTTAAAACCTTTTATATAAGAGTATATATCTAATCATGCTCTCATGGTTGATCTTCTATCACATTATTTAGAACCAATCCAGTCGGGACTCTTTTAGATAGTATCTTTTAAGGGTGTAAGATCCAAAATTGGTGGGTCAATGATGGTTGAATCCACTCATGAAATCCAACTCTAGAATCCCTCAGTATTCCAGGGAACTAGAGGCCCTCAGGATGTAGAGGACTAGATATGATTCATGAAGAGTATTTTCAACCTGGTGGAGACCCCAGAGGACTGGAAGGTTAATATTATGGTCTTCAAACTTTAGGGTACTACAGGATGGTGGTGGGACATTGTACTTTTAGATAGTATATGTTAATGAATGAAATGGTTGAACTTAAAGGAACTTTTCTTCAAGGGGTTATTGATACAATAAATCTATACCATGATCAAGATATCATGGAGCTCTTATAGGGGATGATGATAGTGTCATCCTATTCAACAAGAATCTCCAAGTTGATCCATTTTCTTATCTTTTGGTAGGGAATAAGGAATATAATTCATGAAATTTTGAGATTGGGATTATTATATAGATAAAATAATAGTCTGAAACACTGATCTAATTACCATTGTTTCGTTGCATCATAAGTCTTAGACAATAGATAAGGTCATTGAGGAAGACAGATCTTCAGTTATTCTCCCCTCTCTTAATGGAATGGAATGGGTTATTTCTAGTGTAGTACTAGTCACTTATTATTGGAATAAGATTAGAATGTTATAGAATGGATTCCATGGTGGAATTCAATAGTTATAGAAGAGTATAGGTTCTTGACTCCATATATAGGAAATGATTCTACTGGGTCGTTTAACTATGCGGGTAATAGACACTTTCATAAGGAAAATCTTATTTGTCTCAATACTTGTCACCACTATGGATTGAAAAGTCATCTAATATGGTTCTATCACATTTATTTTTAGATTAACATAGCAATGTTGGGATATGTTATAGGTGAAAGACCTTATATTTAGGTTCATACCCCGCAAGGGTCAGTGAATCGGGTGATTAATGAGTCTTTAGGGTGTCATTGAATAGTTTTTGGTAGGGTTTCTTTAGTTGTTGAGGCACTGGATATTGGTTGATAGGCACCCTCAATAGTTTGATTTATAGTTAAAATTTATTTTATTATCTCTATGTATTTTCTTGTAACATGTGAATGCCATTAATTTATATCTTCTCAAGTGGTTTTTGGGTTAGAATTACTAATTAGGTTCTCTTATGAACTGTTATCTATCAATACACCACTGGGAAAGAAAGTGAATTGTCTTCATATCTATCCAAAATATATGATAGTGGTTTTTGGTTTTTAGCATGTATAGAGTTTCACAATTCTATAGATGTCATACTTTAATGTGATTCTTTCCATGCACTGGTTGACTAGATACATTTTACACATATAATGTTATTAGAGATGATTGAATTTTATATCACTTAAAGCAGAGATGTTTATATTGACTGATGAATGGGAGTTTGAGGCCGATAGAGTGGGACTATATCCTCATCATATAGAATCATTTTTAGCATAGGTAGATTTCATGATCCTTAAAATGTATTAGATGGTGAATATTTCCTATTTTCATCATTGGTATATTTGTACCAATATATATTTCTTCAGGATTACTTTGGGTTACCTCTATAAATGGGAGAAAATTTTGAGAATTATCTCACACCCATTGCACAATCCATATCAACTCAACCATATTGAATAACACCATGTGAGTTAAAATTGATCAAATTATAGCTTGGTGATCATGAAGCTAAATCCTTTATCTGACTAAGAACTCCCCCTTGGGGTGCTTCAAAAATTTTTCTAAGAAGTAAGATGATAGTCAAAGGATTTATATAGACTACCAAAAGTTGAATGAGATCGCTATGAAAAATGGGTACCTATTTTCAATAGTTTATGAATTGTTTGATTAATTTAAGGGATTCCAATGGTTTTCAATGATTGTTCTATTTTTTTGAATATCCTCATCATTGGTTCAGAGAGGAAAACTTATAGAAGACAGTGTTTTTGAGAAGGTACATTTATTCAGAGTATCTTATTATTCCTTTTTGACTAACGAATGTGCTATTAGTGTTCATGTATATCATGAACAAAATCATTCACCCATACATGGAAACCATTATTTTGGTTTTCATTGGGGGAATACTAATATATTTCATGAAATTTTAATCACAAGATATACAAATAGATATTTTATTGAGTATGCTTCAGGAAAATGTGATTTATGCCAAGTATTATAAGTGTTACTTTTAGTTACAGGAGGTGTGATTTCTTGGAAATGTGGTTTATTATGTTGGAATATGGTTTGATCTGGATAAGTTAGATATGATTATGTATTGAAATTTTATAAAGAATGTGTTCAAGATTTAGTGTTTCCTCGGGTTAGCTAGGTACTAAAGGAGAGTCATTCAAGAATTATCTCACTTAAAAGTGACTATGAAACTAATTAAAAATGGATTCATGTTTGAATAGACAGAACAATGGTAAAATTACTTCTAAGAGATAAATAAGAGGATGATGTCAGCTCTGATCCAGATTCTTACTAGATGTGGAGTTGGGTATGCAATGTTTTGTGATCTTCCTTGGATTATCCTAGGATCTTTTCTGATGTAGGGTGAAAGGTATTTTCTTATGGGTCACATTAGTTATTGCCTCATAATAAGAAGTACACTACTCATGAATTAGAGTTATAATATGTGGCTCATATTTTGAAATTTTGTCAATAATACCTCTTTAGTGAGAGATTTTTCATATATATAGACCACATGAGTCTGTAGTATATGTTATCCCAACATGGCATGAATCTTCATCAGATATGTTGGGTATAATAATTATATATGTTCAAATTTGAGATGGATTATTCATCTAGGAAAGGCAATATGTTACAGAATCTATTAACAGAAAGACTTACAAATTTATAGAGTGAATGTTGAAATTATTATGGAAGCGGATGGATTTTTTTTATACTGGATGGTGGGTATTGATGAATATTTAAAGGAAGTGGATTTTTTTACACTTAGTTATAATTTCCTCATTGGTGGAATGAATACAGTCTACTTAGGGGATTGATCATGGTTATTTCATGATTTGTGAGAGGTTTTTAGTGAATGTTTTTATTCCAATATGGATCATAGACTTATGTAGTGTTATTTTTGTTCATAGTTGAGTATTGTTTCCTTTATACAAGAGAAAATAGTTTTTCAAAGACTCTCATGATTTTTAGTGCGTAGTGTACCAAGGATAGACCAAAATGTATCATAATGTAAAACATCAATTCTAGTGGATTGACATGAAGAGAGAAATTATAGTATTTTTCACTCGTTTTTTGACTTACCATAAGATCAAGGTCGAGCATTAGAGGCCTATAGGGTTTCTCTATCCACTTTTAGTGTATGTGTATAAGTGGTATGAGGTAATGAAAGACTTCATGATATGGTTTACTAGGACTTAGGGAGATTAAGATACCATTCTATTTGTAGTTGATCAGTTGATCATGGTGGATCATTTATTGGACATCTTGGATACTAACTTAGTGAATGAGCTATGAAATATCTATGTTTGGGAGAGCATACAGTTGAACAGAGTGACTTTGAGTGTGGTATTTCATAGAGACCCATGGTTTAAATCATGTTTTTGTAAAGGCATGTGGAAGTAGATAGGGACTTAGTTAAAGCTGAATATGACTTACCATCATCATACTGATGGGTAGTCATAGAGAACAATATATAATTTAGAGGATATGTTTCAGTTGTGTGTTTTATATTTTGGATGAGCTTTGGATGATCACTTAGATCTAGTATATTTCTCCTAAAATAACATATTTTAATCCTTGATTCAGATGGTTTGGTTTTAGGATCTATATGAGAATCTATGTCATTTACTGTTATTTATCCATGAGGTAGGTGAATTTTTAGTTATTATTCTATGTATGGTATAGGAGAGCTTGAAGAAGGTGTGGTTGATTTGAAAATTTATTTTTATAGATCATAATAGTCAATTATATTATATTTATTAAAGTATATGACTAATGGATTTATTGTGGATAATAAGGGTTTCTTGTAACGATCCCTTCGGATGGGGAATAAGCATTTTAGGAAGCAATAAAATATGGAATCATGGTATGTTGGGATATTCTTGATTATTAAATGCATTGGAATTGTGGAATATCAATTGTATATTCTCCCATGGTATTAAATTATGCATATTTTTTCTATATGTATTAGCTTCAAAGGTATAAGACCGATTCTGCACATTTTCTTAACTATGAAAATGTTGAGCTGAAACATGATATATATTTTTTAGAGAGGCATATTTGGATTATTTAATGAACATATAAGGTGTTTTCATGGAAGATCATTCCTCTTGTTCAGGTTCAATGGTAGCAGTTTCATTTTCATTAAGAGACGTGGGAGAGGGAGACAAAAATTCTAACATAGTGGCTCAAGTTGTTCAATAAAACCTATTGGGATACTTCTTGAGGATGAGAAGTCATAAGAGGGGGAATTTTGGAACATTTTATTTAAGGTATTCTTATTTTCATATTATTCATAGATTCTTGAATATTTTTTAAGTGATTTGAGGTGGGGTAGATGCTTTTATAAGGGTGAAATAGAAATGGGTAAATTTGGTGGCCATGGTGTAGCTTAGAAAAGGAACATAAGCTCTACTAGTTATCTAGGAGAGTCTAAAGGATATGTAGGATGAGGAAATATATCACTATCCCTTTAGTGGTTAATTTGGGTAGAAATTTTTTTATAGATAACCCACAAGCCAACAAGTGGAGGCCACCATCTCATTGGTGGTGTCGTTCAGAGCCTTTGGGAATTTAGGGTTATATGGTGCTTTTTTAAATAGACCCCTTCTAAATTTCACTCAATATCTCAATAATTAAATGACCCCACCACACTAGGATCTCTCTTCTGGTGATTTTTTGATCTCTCCTTCTCTTTCTCCTCCTCTTCTCAATGACCAAATAATGGTTTGATACCATGATTCAAATCTGGTGTGTTCTATTTTAATCTTGATCAATCGTCTCCTCTTATCCTTGATCAAAACCAATTAGAACTTTGGTGAGATGATAGGATATAATGGTTTTAATATATTCTAATAATGGAATTTTTTATTATTGATAGAATTAGAACTGGATTAATGGAATTTGAATCTGCATATCTTAGACCTAAACCATCATCGGTCATGAATCTTCTCAGGTATGTGTGACCCAGTCCAAAATTTTGGATGTCCTTTCTCCCTAATATTGACCCTATAATTCTAATTATGGTGGATCAGGTATGGTTCTAGGATTTAATGGTAAAATTGGATTTGAAATTTGATCATTTTAATTGAATGTCATTGCAGCTAATGTAGATGTTCCTTATCATTAGTACATGTTTATATAGGGTATTATCATGATTATTTGGCATGTGTGTCACCTCATGAATGTTATGCTTAATGTTTTCTCATATATTTTATGTTATAGAAGTAACTAATTATTGATATGTCATGATTTTTTATCTTTCATCTGTATATTTGTTTTTCATGTGTTTCTCCTCTGTCTTCTATAGTTGAACATACCAGTTGAACCATATAGACTATCCCCAAGGAGGTATGGGTAAGATATTTATCAACATGTACATGGGTATCCCCTTATAGTGGGATGTGTCAAGAATGTTTTGTAGACTATCCCATCAAGGGGGTATGCATCAAAAAATGTAGGTTGACATTCTTCTCATCCTAGTGTCGAAGTAAGTAGAGGTGGTCTCTAATAACCCGACTCATATGTTATGATTAATTTAGATATTAGTTTCTTATCTAAGATCTATTTATTTTTTATGGGATTAAATTATATATATTATGAAATTATTTTAAGGACTAGTGGTTTTATCTTATTGGGTCTTTCACTCATAACATACTCAGGAATTTTAGAGTGCTTATAGATTTCATTACCGGGGATCTGGTTAAGGGAAAAGGCTCTATAGTGAATGGTTGAGTAAGTTTACCAGGAGGATGAGAGTGTTACATGACGTAATTCAAGGTGGTTATTTGATACTTTTTTTATTTAGTTACACTACATCGTACATTGATCCACATATTGTGGGGATCCTTTCTTTTGTTTGTGTCATGTGATGGACATTCCATAATGTAACTGCTTGGGTTAGTATTTATTTTATATTCTTCAACTCTAATGATTTATTTATTTATTTATTATTTTTTGATTCTATTTTTTTTTCTTCCCTTTGTTACTTCTATGTTTAACTATCACTGAGGGCAGAGTCTTCCAATGTTTCACTTCTTGGACCTCACTAATAGACTATATCCTCTTGCATGTAGGGAGGAGAACATGAGTTCATGTGGCAATCCATCATAGACATAGTGGTTTGGTTTGGGGTGTTTTAATTACAACTCTATGAATCACTTATCATAATATATTTTTATTTTTATTTTTTAAAAAATTAAATTACTCCCCTGTAAACGATAACCCATTCAATTATCCTATTTTGGAATACATCAATGCTAGGGAATATGATATCTCTTATATAACTACATATATTAGACACGACATCATCAAGGGAATTCAACATCACATAGAATACAACTTCTTATAGATATAATAAATGAGGTCACTAAATGGCTTCCAATAACACATTAATATTGGGTTTCACCATGAACTCAATATGACTTGAACATTTTCTCTTCTTGAGCACATCTCAAATAGTTTCCACATAGAAAATGGATAATAAAATATCATGATGGGTTTTTAATGACCGAATAACACTCATTTAAGAATCCAAATACATAAAAAATATAACATAAGATATTTACTATATGAATACAAAACAATGTATAAAAAAAGAAAGTTCATATATGGGTGTGTTATATAAATGTTATTTAAGTCTCTGGACATGAAACATGAGTTTGATAAAGATCCTTGAGAAGTCTCCAAAATGATCATTCTTTAATAGTGTATCCATGGGTTAACCTAAATCACTAAAAATTTGTGTGTGATTCTCATTCACACCATGATACACTTATATCTCATGGGGAAAATGAAGAAGGATAATATAGATTAAAATTGAGATAATCCATTAGATCCCCTAATTTTATTTTCATGACCTTTTTCCAATTTATAATGGAGAAGTCTTTTCCTTTGGAATTCATGAATTTACTCATACATTACAAAATATAAGAATAATGTATTTAGTTACAAAACATGAAATCATCATATAACCATGAATTTACCGTATAGATTTATTCTAGAATCACCCATAATTTTCATCATATTGGAAATATGGATTAATGATAGCATACCGGGAAGATAAATTTAACATTAAAAAAATAATATTTATCATCAATAAGGAATCATAAATAGCCATATAAATCAAACAGTATAATTTACCACATCACAATGCATATAATATATTCTTATGAAATATATTTTTCTTATAATATGATAGGTAATAAGAGGCATTAAATCTATTTATAATGTCAAATGATATACCCATCTCTAAGGAATATGATATTCCTTAGATTATAATATGGTATAACATACAACAAACACATACAAACACACACATACACATATATATATATATATATTATACTCTAAGATATGAACCTAAAAACTTCATATGCTTATAGGGATTAAGGCATATATATATATATATTATTCTCCTACATATACAAAAGCTTCATAGACTTTGTTTCATTTTACCTTCTATTATATCATGTACAATATCTTAGTAAATCACATCCATGAATCCTTTTGGATGTATTTCTAAAAAATTTAATGTTATCATCATGTTTAGAGCATATCACATCATATAAAATACCTTGTGAATATACATCCAAATCTATTTTGGAATAAAATCTAAAAAATATATTTAGAGAATAATGATGATATTTCTAAAACATAATACTCATTTATTCAAAAACTGTTTGTGATCCTTGGGATTTGTATCACTAAAAAATATGAATTCTTGAACACATAAATGTTAAAAATGAGTGACAACTAGAAAAGAATCAATTCTACTCAAGATATAAAGGGGTGTGAAAGATATCCAGCTATATCAACTTACTGTATCATATACACTCATGAATTTTATTATGGTCCCTTTTTATAAGAAACTAATTGACCACAGGATACAGTGAATGTCAATGTAATATAACTACAAATAATTTCTTGATTTTCCATATATAAACTGTCATTATGGATAAACACATCAAATGTCATTTACCATAATGGATGAAAACAACACATGCCCCCTCATATAATAAACTAGAACATAATATTTCACTTATCCAAGTACAAACATATAATCATTTAGTATATCTAAAGCAAAGGATTAGATTCCATACTCATCAGACATAGGAAAATTCCCACGATGATCAAACATAAAAAATGACATGATTAACAATATATCCATCCACTGCATATTTTCTTAGACTCAATACTGGAATAATAAAGGTATCAATGTATTAATTTTCTCTTGCATGGTAAATTTTATAACCCCATGTATTGGTTAAATTAAAATTTGAAACATAAACACATACTATAGTAAATATATTATGTATAAGACTCAATCTTGAATATTTCATGGGTCATAAAGCACAAAAAGGCACATTTTGTGTCTGAGGATCATATTTTGTATCCTAATATTAAATTCTACTCATATTATCCTTATTATTTCATCAACAAATACAATAATTCATAATGAAAATTAGTTAATGATAACTTAATGTCAAATATTAAGAGTTTATTTATCATTCTACTTCATGTGTCAAATATATCCCAAATGAATAAATGATAATGTAGAGATGTCTTGGGTATAACATGATATAATATATTATATTCATAAAATTATTATAAAATTATAATAACAAAACCTCATATAATCCATAGTTTCATATATCATATAAAGGAGTACTATAATGCCTTTAGATTAATGCATTTTATATTGAACTCTTGCTTTCATCTTATGAAATATGTAGTATTGACCAATTGTTGACAATAATAACTATAGTTTTCTCTAAATGGAACTCATATTTATGGTTGATCTAAACTAATATGGACCTTAATTTTAAAATACATACAAAAAATATAAAATAATACAAAAATATTGAATTTACAAAATTATATGTGGTTTCCTACTTAAAAACCCACCACAAATGATCTAACCACGATAAAACCTACTTACTAACCCATATGATCCCGTCATAGACTCCTAAAAACTTATAAAAAATTTGAAGACCCTTTTATAAACCATCATAATTGATCAGTACATATATCCCTAGGTGATTCAGTGATTGGGTGATCCTAAAATCAAAAAACTTAGTATAGAATATACATTATAAATACATAAGGATTCATCAAAAAAATTTAATGATCAGTAAATTTCCTACCCCCCCCCCCCCCTCTGATCACACGAAACAAAAAAAAATACATTAATATATACCAAAATACACAAAAAAAATTATAGATTTGATATATAAGGGATCGTGAACCAAATTCTTATGACATTCAAATTTATGTAGCTGATTCATCCCTATTTGGCTAAAAAACTAAATTAAATAAAAATTAGTTTTTAAGTATTTTCACATGAATCCTTATAGGAATTAAAAAGAAATAAGAACAACCACAAGGATTAGTTTAACATCATTATCTAGAATACATTTCCATAAATAGTTCTTTAATTACATGAGATACAGTGAATTTTGATATTATAAAATAGAGGAAAGATAAAGGAGGTAGTTTTCAATGTTCTTCTCATAAAGTAAATTTAAAGAGAAATGATAATTTTTAAAAAAAAATACTATTTTAAAAATTCATATAGATGTTATGTTGGGTACTTGATAAACAAAATTAAGTCCTCAGTCGGATATCGTCTTTATGGTCATTGTCCCCCAATAATAAATTGGACAATATCTGATTATAACCCTATCCCATCACCAATTGTTTCACAATTAACCTATATATATAAATAGTGGTCACTGTAGTAAAAATATATTATTTACCTTCAAGTCAAATTTTTTCCAAACATCCAATTTCCCCACAGAAACCACTAAATATTTATAAAATTATCTATAAATTATTTCCCAATACTGGAATGGTTAATATGATTTAAAAAAAATGGCATATAGAGACTCATATTTTTGTGATAAATCCCTTTTAATATTTTTAGATATATTTATGAAAGGTGTTGTGAAGTTGTATCTTTGTTAAACCTAATAATGGGTCCTAAAAAATATATTATATTATATATATATATATATATTAGTCACATGCTTGAAATTACTAATAACATCTTAATATATCCCTGAACAATAGTTTTAACATTATAGTTGTTTTTAAGTGTTGGATGTTTCCAAGAGAATATTTAATAATTATTATGGTCTCAGGCCAAGACTGAGCATATTTAAGAACTTTGACCAAAATAATAAGTCAAATACTCCTAGCAGTAATCATGGTATATAAATATGATTTATATTGAATTTAATATAAATTTAATACCAAGGAGAATGTGAACCCTAAAAGAAATTGTGGTGGATTATTAGGGAATAAAAATATTTCTTCTTGTTTCTGTGGATAATTCTTCATGGTGGAATCATTGATGACTATTGATCATTTCAGAATTAGTAAATAATTTTCATTAACACCCTAAGGCATCAAACTAGGATTATTCTTGTATATAAATTAATGATTCTAAAATTCAATATATTCCATATTTTTTAAGATGATTTTATTCCTTAAATAATCATGATCTGTGTTCTTCAAATTTAGTTGAATTTATTTTGAATTAAACTATAATTATTAACTATATAATCTAAGGCAACTATTATTCATTGAGAAAAGTTATTTTTAATTTAATTAAATGATTTATTTTAGGTGGTTTATGATTGAATTATATTCAAATAATCTCTTTGTCACATTTTTTGATAATTCATGTCACACCAAATTCCAATGGATGAAATCCTCCTATTCATTATTCAATTTCACTTAAATGAAATTACAATCATCCATTTTCTTCTATGAACATTAATGTGAACTCGTTTTTTAGTGGTTATATTTTCTCCCAATGGTCATTATCTATCTTATTCTTCACCAATTTTCACATTAAAGATCTAATATTAGTGGTTTCGATGATGAGTGACTGGGGTGAATGGAGGCCAAAGCTTCTTCGGATCAATCCAATACAAAGATGAGTAAAGACTAGTTGTTCAAGTATATATTGGTCATCAGTAATATAGCCCAAGTCTAATGGGGATTTGATAAGGTCTTTATTGAAAAATAAATGAATAATCTTTAATTTACAATATTATGGGATGAATACCACCATAGGGTAGATTCTAATTATTTATAGTTATAGTATTCATGATATTTGTATCAAATGATGTGTTTACCAATGGTGGATGATAAATTGATGGTGGAAAAATTATTTATATATGAATAAATAACTTGTTTATGAAATATATAACTAAACTTCACATAGTCTACCTAATCACACACCATATATTGATTTCCATATTATGATAGGATTATTATATGATTATAAATATCACACATGGTGTTTTTGAAGTTCTTAAGGATCGTTGAACCACTTATAAGGGGGTTGAAACGCTATTTTCCAACATTATGATATTTAACCCCTGTAAATTGCTAGTGTTATTTTCCTTATAAACTATTATACCAATCTCACAAGCATGCAGATAAGAGAAATTAAAAAATATCATGAAATATTTATAAGTTTTGGCCTCAATTTGATAACCTACATCCTTTCCATGGACACTCTTTTGGGTATAGAAATTCACAATTAGAAAGAAGTGAATAAAATATTGATCTAACTCCCATTATACTCCTTTTATGCCTTTATGGGTATGATTATACTAAATCCCAAAATTTTACATGTTTTTATTATAAGAAATATCCACACAAAAAATTATGAAACTTTGAGTCTTCATCACCTAGGGTTCATCTAGAAATTTTTTCCTGTTTCTCCATCCATTTTCCTCTACCTAGAATTTTTTATCTGGTGTATCTTCTTCTACATCTATAATAGTCTGTATATTGTGCCTCTCAGAAAATATGATTTTTACAACCTGAATTATATCAATTTAACTAAAAATATATGCTTCACAAACTCTTCTTAGAAACTCTATCTAATTTATCTATCTGGTTTCTCTGAAAAGAATTTCAATCTGATGCTTTGATTAAAAACTTTATATGGTACCTTTCTTCAACATGAAACTAACATTAGTTGGAAACAAAATTATTCTAAAAGTTTTATATGATATCTAATTTGTTTAATTTTTTAATAGGGTTTAGTATAATTCACTTTTCACCCATTTATAGAGGTTCTTCCAGGATGGAAAAGGTAGGAAACACTATTCATATTCCCACTCAAACCAATCCATTGAACTCTTCTCAAGCATTCTAGATTTTTATTGAATCTTCTAGAAACTTATTTAATTATCTAGATTTCCATCCATTATAAATCTTCAATAACTATATACATTAAGGAATTTCTCAAAAACTATTGAATTTTTCTAGATAACAAACTACTTGAAAATCTCGACATAACATCATCAAACATGATAGCTTTACAAAGTTAAATAATGATTCCCAAAATTCATTTTCCAAAAAAAAATTCTCTGAAAACATTTTAAAAAAATTTCATCCATTTAAAAAAAATCCTCTAATTCATTTTTAACTTCATACCACTACTTTGGTTTCCCAATAAATCATAAAAAATTCTTCGGCCAACCCAATTTTTCTGATCACCTTTCCTTATATTTACTTCGAATGATGTTCTTCATAAGAAAATTCTATACAAATGATCAGTGTTTCTATATTTGGTCACTTTACCATAGCTCAAACTTTATACACCAGTTTATTAGAAAATTATTTCTATTAAAATCCTTATAAATATTATTCTGATGTACTTCCATACAAAATTTTATCTAATAGACTTCCCTTATAAGAATACTTCAAAACTTCTTCAAACTTTGAGATTCATTCAACCTGTAATAAAACTCTTATATTCAAACATCAAACTATCTATTTGAAAACTCAGTTTACCTATATTCGTTGTTGTTTACACCCTGAATATCAACTAAAAAAACTCTGGTTATGTTTAAATATATTGTTTTAACTACTAAATAAAACAAACAAATATATATTTTTGTGTCTGGTGGAATTCTCTATATGTTAGAAACTTTAAAATTATTTTACTTTGTGGATAAATCTTTTCATTTAATTTTTTTTAATCCATTTAGTTCTTAAAAAATAAAAAATAATTATATGAAGTTTATAAAGACTTAGTAAAAAGAAACTTTTTAAATTCATTATCTGATACTTTGGTCTGTTGGCTCGTGCAAAACTCTATCTTCCAGCAACCTCTATTGTTTTTTTTCACTAAAAACATTGTTCATTTATCCCCCTAAACTTAATACCATTCTATCTCTATCCAATCAGGTTCATCCATTCAGTTCTGTATGAAAAAAAACTTTTGATGTTATTTAATTGTTATGTCTAGAGACATAAGGAAGCACTTCTCTTTTACAAACACTACAACTTAAAATTATAGATTTTCTTAAAAACTCTCTATCTGGAATGTTTCATTGGTAACCAGTGTCTGAATCTCTTCATCCAGAAATGTTCATTCAAAACTTTTTTCTGAAAAACATAAAATCTTATTTTTATCAGAAGATTATATCATGAGGTTTTCTATAATGTTTGTAGCTTTAAGATCAATATATTATCATCTAAATTAGTTATAATGTTATTTAAAAAAGTTAAGGAAACATTATAACTTTTTAAATTTATAACATTATTTTTATCTAGAAAAAATATAACAAAACTTTCTTAAAAAATTCTAACACCTTATTTCTCACCATTTTTACAAAGACATTCATTAAAAAAAGTTAGTTGTAAAAAAATACAATCATTGTTAGAAAAACATGAAAGAAGATATTTAATCTATCCCTTTTGATTTTTTGAAAAAATTAATTAAAAACTCTCACAAATCATCTAAATAACAAAACTCTTTTTCTAAACTATTACCAAAATATAGACTTTCTCAAAGAGAAGGTCCTAACATCACACTATTATGTAAAGTAATGTTTTTTAAGGAATACCATCCCTTGGTGATAAGAAATTTTACAAACATGTTAAGATAAACTCTACCTAATTTTTCTTATCTGTATTTTTTATTCTCATCTGTATTATGATAATCACCAACTTTGTAATCTTTTTTGTGATAAATTTACTTAATCTCCACCTTTTTAGAAAAAAGTTATCTCACTCATTTAGGAAAAAGTTTTACATATTCTCCCACCTTTTTCAACATAATCTAAATCATGGTGTGGGGAATTCCTTACACATTTTTAAGATGTCTTTGGTTGAGGATTAAAATGACGTTATAACCTTAATTTAAAAATATCTCTTTGGGAATAAATTTTATGACAACATTAGCAATTTGATACTTGGTTAAAATATATTCCAGCATAAAATCTCTACTAGAAACTTTATAAATGATAAAATGATACTTAATAACAATGTGATTTGATAATTAATATTGGTAATGATTTTGGGAAAGATTAATGTTACTATTATTATCATAAAGAATATTCAATGGTGTAGAAACATTCACTTTAAAATCGTCTATCTTTACATTCATACAAATGATTTTTGTGCAAGCATAGTTGGAGAAAACATATTATTCATCAGTTATTATCAAAGTAACTGAACTCTATTTCTTACTATTCCAACCTACAAAACATTATCCCATGATAAATGTTCTTCATGATGTCAATTTCTATCATTATAATATCCTTCCCAATTAATATTTGTGTATCCCTGAAATTTCATATCACAACTTCTTTTTTATAAAAACCCATGTGAAATTGTTCTATTAACATATCTTAGAAATATATTTTCTTCCAATAGAAAATATTTTTTTAGATCATTCTAATATCTATAACCCAAAGTAACTACAAAAAAAATGTTTGGTCTTAAAGTTTTAAGATAGAGAAACTTTCTATTAATTTTTGGAAGTCTTTATAATTCACACATTTCCCAGCATCATAATTATTCAACTTTACACTAACATAAATAGATTTTGAAGCTTATTTAGAATCATATGTTCTAAAATATTTTAACAATTTTTTATAATACTTTTCTTGAGATAGTAAAAAGTAGATATCTTTTCATTAAACTTGTAAACCTAGGAAAAAGGTTATTTATCTAAGCACTAAAATTTCAAAATTCTTTTTCATATTATTATAAAACTCTTAGAAATCATTTTATATATCCCCCTAAAATATTATTTTACAAAAATAAACAAAAATAAAAAAGTTCTTTAAGTTTATCTCCTTTATATATAAGTTACTATAAACTTTACCTTTAGAAAAAATCAATCATTTAAAGTGATTATCTAGTTTGGAGTATTAGGAAGATGGATATTATTTCAACACATAAAATGATTTCTTCAACTTACATACCTTTTATAAATCTATGTTAAGTAATAAACAACATGGTTTCTCAATATAAACTTCTTACTCAACTTCTCAATTTAAGAAATCTAAATTTACATCTATCTGATAATATTTATGACAACAATGTACATCCAATGCCCAGAACATTCTGATAGATTCCAATCTCACAATGAGTAAAAAAGTTTCTTAAACATCCACACCTTCAACCTATGAATAAAATTTTCAAAAATTTTATTCTTTATTTCTTGAAATTTCCCATTGTCCATTTAGCTTGTTTATGAGCATTGATTATTTTCTAATAATATTATTTCCTACTGATCATAGAATGAGTTTCCAAGTGTCGTTTTACTCTATCTAATCCAGTTAATCAGTCATAGAATCTACCCATTCATTATGTTCATCCACTTCTAAAATAGAATTTGTTTATACCTGTAAGATGAGTGATATTTGATTTTTTAATATCAACTTTCATATAGTTTAAATCAAAGCATTCTTTTTTTTTAATAATATTTTCATATTTAACTAGTTTCTATAGAATAAAAAATTTCATATATTTTCTTCTTGCTTAAATTTTCACACCACACAATTCCTATAAATATTCAAACACCTATTTTGGATTAATTTTATCTTCACTTTTGTAATTATTATTGGAAAAATTTAACTTATCTTCCCCAACATTCGCAGTAACCTTCATTAAGGAGGTTTGATTATAATCAACTTTCATATAATATGAGTCCATAAACTTTTTAAAATGTTTTTTTAAACATTTATAACTTATTTTTTTGGTTGAATATCCCATGAAAATTACATCCTCATCTTTTTCATTAAATTTTACAAGATCTAAATTTTTATCTTTAGTAAAAAGGGACTTCCAAAAACTTTAAAATATTTCACTGAATATTTCTTATTATACCACATTTCATAGGAATTCATGTTAGATTTTATCATTAAAAAATATCTTTTATGTAAATGTATATTTGTAAAAATATTTTATCTCTTGAAAAACATATAATGTTTATACTTAGCCAGCGTACTTCTTCTAATATCCACAAAAATTCTATTTTTCCTTTTTTCACTCAATTTTGATGAGGGGTGTATGGCACACTATCTTAATGTTTAGTTATATTTTATTTAGGTATGATTCAAATGCATTACATGTGTACTCCTTTCCATTATATATTCTATGTTTTATTATGTATACACCCTACTCTCTTTCCACATCTCTTATGAAAAATCTAAACATTTCCACACCCTCTAATTTATGCTTCATAAACAATATTTTGGTAATATAAGTGAAATATTCAATAAAAGTGATAAATTACTAATTCCTTTTAAATAATTTTTGTCTCATAGGTCTAAATAAATTATAGTGAATAATACCAAGAGGTCTTGTAGATTTAATTTAAACTTTATTATGAATTTTTGTGATCATATTCCCTTTCTAAAATGCTACACAAACATCATCTTCATTTATTTTCAACATTGGAAATATTATTACAACATCTACATTAAAATGTTTTTTATACTTTTCTAGCCAAGATGCTTGAGCCTATGATTCCCCAACTTGTTATCATCTTGATCACTCAAATAAAATGAGTTAAAAAATTCCAATTTGAAAGAGACTTTCACTAGTTCTTTCTCTCATGGAAACAACTTTTCCATCTTCCACACATCTGATGATGCATGAATATTTTCTGAAAATCAATTCCTTTCTATCATAACAAAGTTATCTCTCACTAAGTAATTTTTTCTTGATCCTGTCAATATATAAAACATCCTTGTATTTCAATTTATCTACCTCAATATAAGTTGTTCAAATTCCTGTGATTTTTAAGGAATGGTCATATATAAATGAAACTACTACTACTTAATGAGTTTAAATATAATTTGGAATTTTTATATCTCATGTAATGTGTGTGGAACAACCATTATTGAGAATACATGGTTTTTTCATTTTTCTTTCTTTAAAAGTTATCACAATAGTAAAGGATAATTATTCAAATTTCTACTTTCTAGAAACTTTTTCATTCTTCTCATAAGAATATTTTCTTGAAAGAGTAGTTATATATTTTTCAACAAAGTGTCTTGGTTTGTTACATATTCCAAAAACTTCCTCCAGAAATCCAAAATGATTTTTCATTGGAAACATTCTAACACCTTGAGATTATGGTTTTCCATCTTCCTATGAATTAGGAAAGTTACATAATTTTCTTCTGATGATTCCCCCTCTTATTTCACACCATCTTCCAAGAATAGACATTTTGTTCCAATAATTATAATCTTTCTTACCATAAGTTCCACACCACTAAAAAACATTCAAATCTCAATTTTATATATAAGTAATGTCTTTCCCTATAGAAGGTACATCATAGTTCATAATATATTTTATTTTTTGTTACCTCCAGACTTGGGGATACATTATTATGGATTTTATTCTCAACTTATATTGATGTGATAAATTTCTCATATCCTTTTTAAATCCAATATTTCTGGAAAAAAATTATAATACCTACATTATTAGTAAAATCATATAAACTTCTAAATTTATCAGGTTAGTATTTCACCTAATTATTTGAATGATCTTTCTCTACATGTTGAGATGATTCAACTTTTACTTTTTATGCTTTGTTGAAATTTTCATTTATATTAATTAAGATACTTTCAACCACAAGATGTTTTATTTGGGTTTTAAAAACCACATATTCCTTATTTCTATATTTTGTATTAATCTATTCCACCAACATTCCCCATTTAGAAATATTTATTTTAAGGTATAAAATCTCTTGGATGTATTCATATTCGTGATTAAGGATGTATTTCATTCCTTTATCACCCTTTATTATTTCATTTTTTCATTATTGTGATTTATTTCTTGAGTTTAGTATTATATTGAAGACATGTTATGGGTTATTATCTGAGTTGATATTCTCTATAATTTTCTTCACCTTTTTATTCTTCTTCACTATTTGACTAATTATGTTTTTTCTCTACATTTGAAAATAATTTCCTAAATTTTTATAAACTTTCATATTATAGATTAATTTTTCCATTAGATTCACTCTCAACTTTATTACCCAACATTATTTTTCAATTTCTAGTGAGATTTTTCTTTCCACTAGTTGATTTATTATTATCCATAGAATATTTATTAAAATTATTTCACCAAGGTTTTTCATCAGAATTATATTCAAATTCACTGACTTTATTCTTGGGTGAATTCCCATATAAATTTCAAATTCCACCACACTAGAAAAATTTGAGTGGATATATCCTTCATACTTTATTCTACCTCTCTGAAGGTTTTTGGAGATAAGGGACTTGATGTATTCATTAATTTCATCATTCTATTTTTCTTCTCAATCTCTGAGGTCAACATTCTCTGTATATTAGATTTTAATTTTTCCCATATCTTGAAAATCCATTTCATCCGTGATATTATTTTTAAATATCATAGCTTTCATAATTTCATAGGAAACAATAAAGTAATATAGTTAATCAAGAGACAAATCATATTTATCTTATAAGGAATAAATTTTAGAGTAAAACCTGTCAGGAAAGTTTCTCATGAGTTTCTTAATAATAGTAGAATCTTCTAAGATATCTCCAAAACCTATGATGTTTCACACAACTTCATTAACTCAAGTAAAGTATTTATTCATATTTTATTGATCTATTATTCTTATAAATTTATAATTGATTTTCCAAATTTATAACTTTTCCTCATTTACTTTGGTGTTCCCATCGAAGATACATTGGAGTTTGTCCTAAATTTCATTATATATTTTTAGAACCATCTACTTCATGAAAAAAATTATAATAAAGTAATAAGAATGGTATTTCAAGATTTTAGATCATTATAAATGTTTATATGGTCAAAAAAATCATAGGATAATTTTTAAATAATGGGTGGAAAACCAATAGTTGATGCACCAACAACCTCTAGTCCAAGTGACAGAATATAGGTTTTTTTCTAGCAATGATAATTTTTTTCATAAAAAATAGGAATAAATATTTTATAGAATAAATTTAGATTTTCTATGATAAGGATTTAATAGGGGAACCTTTATATCTGATACCAATTGAAGTTTCTAAAGATCATTAAACTACTAAGAAAGGGGGTGGTGGTGAATCTGTGGTGGTATTTTTACTAATTTCCAATTTTATAAAATTTAATACCTGAAACTTATTAGAGTTATTTTCCATATCAAAATTTATAAAAATCTCAAAAAACTATAAATAACAGAAATTAAACAAAGTACCCAGTATTTACAATGTCCATCCTTAGTGTGATAACCTATATCATTTCCATGGAAACTCTCATTAGTCCATGAAATTACCTATTAGAAATAAGTTAATACAACATTGAAATAACTCCTATTAAACTCATTCCTTCTCCTAATTGGTATGATTTTACTGAATCTCATCCGTTTACAAGTTTTTATGAAAAAAACGCATGCCACAAAAAAATTATTATACTTGGAAAATTCATATGAAAATTTTTATCCTAAATTTTTTTCTGGTTTCATTATCTATTTTCCTCTTTCTATAAATGTATATCTAGCATTACCTTTTATAAGTCTTTAATAGTTCATTTATTGTGGAGCAAAAAACTTATTAATTTTAGGAATTGTATTATATAAATTTAACTAAAACTTTGTGCCTCATAAATTTTTCTGAGAAACTTTATCTAATTTCTTTGTCCAGTTTCTATGAAATAAATGTCTATCTGATGCTCTGATCAAAAATTCTATCTGGTGAATTTTTTTAACTGGAAACTAAACATAATTGTAAACTCACTTCTAATAAAAGTTATGAAACATATCAAATTTATTTATTTTTTTAATATTTTTTTGTACAATTTAATTTACACCACTTTATATAGGTGTTCCCAGAATAGAAAAGGTATGGAAAATTTTCCAATTTCTTACTCAAACCAATTCAATGAACTCTTCTAAATCAATCTAGAGTCTTCTAAAATATTATTAAAACTTCATTAATTAAATTTAATTTTAATGATTCTAAAATCTTCCTTAATATCATACATTAAGAAACTTCTCAAACTTTTTTGAATTTATCTTGATAACACACCACTTAAAAATAATAGCACAGCATCATCAAAATTGAGGGGTTTACAAAGTTATATACTTTTTCTCATAAATATTCATCCAGAAAATGTTTTTATGGAAACTACTTAAGAAAATTTAATCCATTTACAAAAACTCCACTTCTATATTTTTTATTTTTCTATATACTTTGGTTTCCTAATGAATTTATAACACATTCTTTATTCAGCCTTGTTTTTTCAATAAAATTTCCTTAATTTTAAATTGACCATTATTCTTCATAATAAAATTTTTTCTGAATGATCATCATTTATCCATATGGTATCTATATATCATCTCAAATTTTATACTCTAGTTTCTCATAAAATTCTATTAAATTAACATCCTTAGAAATATAAATATGATGGACTTCCTTAAAAAAATCTGGTTGACCTACATCAGTATTATAATGTAAAATATCTTCATCTTTTGAACTTCATTCAATCAATAACCAAACTACAATATTCACACTTCAAAAAAACTATATATCTAGAAACACAGTTTACCTATTTTTATTTCTCTTAACCCACTGAATATCTACTGAAAAACTTTCTAATTATGGTTGAATAAATTGTTGAAACTTCTAAATACATAAAACACATTCAACTTTCTTTTTTTGGTTTCCTTCCCTATATTTTATAAAATTCTCCATTATTTTACATTTTGGATAAATCATTTCATGTCATTTTATTTTTATCCCTTTTGTTCCTGAAAACTAAAAAATTGTTTTATGAAAGAAAAAAATTAACAATAAAAAACTTCTTATGATTATTCGTATGAATATTTTTCATGGTGACTCGTGAAAGACTCTTCCCACTAACAATTGTTCTGGTATATCTGGTATACTACATCCAATGAACTATGTACACTAACAACATTATTCCTTTCTCCCCCTATAAATAATATTAATTTATCTTTATCCACTCAAATTTTTTTGTTCTGTTCTGTCTGTAAAATAGTGTTCAATGATTTATATTTGGTATTTATGGTGACTTAAGGAAGAACTTATCTTTTATAAACTTAGAAACATTCAATGTTATACTTTCTTACAAACTCTTTGTCTGAGATGTTTGTCTAGTAGCTTTTTTATGAATCACTCCATCTAGAAATTTTTTCCTGGAACTTTGTGTCTAGAAAAATTCAAATCCCCCTTTGATAAAAAACTAGTATCATAAGTTTTTTCATGTTATTATGAACATTAAGATAATCATAGCATCATTTGACTCAGGGTGGAGGCTTCTTGGTATGGACGAGATGGTGTCCAGACATTGATCTTCGATGAGGTTGTTGGACCTAGTCAATGTGGTGAGTGTTAATATTTTTAATATTAATAATAATAAGGGTGATGAGTTAATAAAATTAATTAAGGATTTTTTATTATTATTATATTCAATAATAATAATAATGGTGGCATAAAAAAAGTGTGGTTTGATAATAAAATTAAATGAGATTTAATTTTGAATACAAAAAATTTTGGGGGAATATGAGGGAGGATTCAATTCCCTTAATGTGATAGTTGATAATAATATTAAAATGAATTAAAATAAAATAATTAATAGAAATAATTGAGGGAAGGAAGGGTTAGACGTTCTCTCCTGTGTGATCATGGAGAGGGGAGGCACAAACCCTTTCCCTTACTGAAAATTTTATATAATAATATTAGAATTATTATATTATATTAGTATTATTTATTTTGGGTGTCAAACCTAAATTCATTCGTAACTTATTTGTACGACCTCAGATTGATGAACTGTCAACATCATCATGATCATAGAATTGAGACAATCATTCCGAGACAAGTGATGGATACCTTTTTCTGACTCATGGATAGGGTCTATGAAATTCCCAATAATAATAATATTATTATTATTATGGAATATAGTATCCAACATATCTTATTCGTATGGTTTCCAAATAAAGAAACATCTATGGTATTGTGACCATGATATTGCGGCATAAGTTTCAAGACCAATATCAAGTATTTAATTTAGACTCATGGCTCGGGCTTGTGAAGCGTCGTTCGTGTGTTATGTGGTGAAATGTGACTTTTTCACTAGGTGTATGATGTTGGAAAGTGAATAATTTATCCTGAGAATGTTTTTGTGATTATTGAAATGGTGTGATACTTTTGGACATCCAGAGCCATTTTCAAAGGCATATTAGTGGAATTATATTTGTTCCCTTTCATACCTACAATGAGCCTTATGTGTTCGTCAGTCTTTTGGTTGAGACACATCATGTAGTAATCCATGTCCAACAAGTCATGTTCTAGAGAGGACACAACTATAAAGAGTTTTAGGGTCACACATCATGAGGACCCATGATAAATCATGTGCCAAAGTACATGAACATGGGTTGGATATACGGGCACGTTCAAACACATAGGAGGGACCCTGGGTGGCATGGGCATGTCGTGTATATCCCCTACATGACATGTATACCTACATGGTTGGTGAATCATTTTCCCCTAAGGAAATATACTAGTGAAGGAGTGGGACCACACGTTGTGTGGGTCCCCTCACACGACATGTACCCCTTGGTTCCTTTTGAGGAAACTTTAATCTTCCATATATCCTTCATCTGAACTTGGATGTTTTTCCATGAGTAGCCTATACTGAGTGTTTTCTACATAGAACATGATAGTTCCCTTGGTCGGAGAATTTGGTATTCAATGTTGAATGTTCATGGCATAAAACTTGGTTAGGTGATGCTTGACAATGACAGTGATTATGTAGGATCACCAAAGGCATCCCGAGTGGTACCCTCTAATAGAGTTGGGCAGTGGGTCATCGATGAATTCTGAGTGGTGCCCTATAATAGAGCTAGGAAGTGGGTCCACAAAGACTTATGATTGTTACCCTCTAGTAGAGCTGGGAAGTGGGTCCCTCAAGAATTTCAGGTGGTACCCTCTAGTAGAGTCAGGCGGTGGGTCCCTGAGGACTTTTGGGTGGTACCCTCTAGTTGAGATGGACAGTGTGTCCCCAACGACTTCTAAGTGGTACCCTATAGTAGAGCGAGGAAGTGGGTCATCAGTGACTTCAGATTAGAACCCTCCTATTTTACTAGTTAATGGTTTCTCTACCTAGAGATCATAGACCCTTGACTATGTGGCATAGTGATGAGGCTTGGCTTGACTTGGATGGTTACTTCTAGGCATATGCATGGGATGCTGGGAATTATTGATAGACTTTCATAATTATTGCTGACTCTTCTTCCTATAATGATTAGTGATATGAATATCCCCTTAATCTGTCATTTGGACTTATTTTTACTGGGCATATATATAAATATATATGTATATATATATTTGTATCTATACCTTTGTATTTGGTTACTCTCCTTCCATGGGTTTTGAAGACATGTAGGGTATGACACATGCTTTCTGTGTTTAGATTCTTATGGTTGGATGAATCTACTCTCCTCCTATAAGTTTAAAATACTTGACGTGTAGTTTATATAAACACCATGTTAATACCCTTGTTTTTGGATAAGATTACTTCTCTCTTGGTTTTGGGTAGAGCTATTCTCTTTCACTGTATCCTTCATCCTATTTATTATCTAATATCTTTATATTATTATTGTATCTCTTACTAATACCCCTTCAGATTTTGGGGAATCCTACTTGGTATGTATATACTCACCCCTGTATGGGCTTTTCCTGCACGTTTCATGTCTTATGTAGACGATGGACAGTTCGACGGTGACTTCATAGGATCATAGGGATACCTAGTACTTTAGACCGCGTACAATGGTCACAGCTTGGAGATTAGGATATGGTCTCTCTTAGTAGTTTAATTATCAAGTTTCTTCAGGTTAGGACATATTTCTAGTTGCATCAGTATTTTTTCATTTTACTTTTCAATTTTCACTGGCGTACTCTTGTACACCCTAAAGTTTTTTGTATGCTTGGTTTACTTTCTATCTTTTTCATCTTTTATTTTTATTCTTCTACACTTATACATCGATATCCTTGAGTGTTTTCATACACATACTTAGTAAAGGACTCCTCGTTTTAGTTATTTCTTCAGTTCTAGTCAACACCCTTTGGACTATAGAAGTGGGCTTGGGTTAGTTGCAACTCAAGACACAATTAGTTTTGGGTAATGGAGGATTAGTATCAAAGTAGTTCATTACTTGGTACATTATCTAGAGTAGTGCCCTTATGAGGATTTGGTTGGGATTAGGGAAATAGTGTCAATGTTTCCCAAGTGTGGCAATCAGATCGGTTAATTCAATGATGGTGCAGGAGGTCGATGTATCTATTCACTAGGACCTTGACTGCCAGCTTTTCAACTCTACATACTAAGACATTGGTTGTAGGGATCAATGGTACAAGCATCATATAGGATTTAGTATTTGACTATCCTTCTTGAGTTAGGTCCCAATTTTTGTTATATATATATATTCTAATTTTATTGTGGTATATCTCGATCACTTTAGAGATGCCTCTGCAAAGACAACCAGCCAGGTTATTGAATTATAGGTCATGATGATGATCTGATGAGTGATGAGTCCTCTGTTCAAGGTCCATACAGTGAGATCTTTTCCTCCAGGAAGACATGTATCATCACCCCCATTGGTCTAGAAGAAGTTGGTACCATCATTGTAGGTTGAGGATGTGCGTAGTCTTACCCACCCCATGAATTCCAAAACTAGAGGCCACTAAGGTTCCCTGATGATCCATCTTCTTAGGTAATAGAGGTTTGTCTTACATCAGTTATCCATATTTTCATATTTGTGTAGATCTATACTTATTGGATGGTTTCACTCACAGCAGATGGAGAACCTGGGCTATGTGCACATTGTAAGTTCTAAAGAAAAATACCACCCAATTCTTTTATTGATATAGACTCCCATCTAAGGTGTTTGAGTTTAGGCTTAAACCTATTGTTTGGATGTCCCGCTTGGATGGGACCCCTTTTGATGATGGTCCTCATGGTGAGTCTTCTTCAAGGTGATGTGGTTCATCAATAGAGCCCTTTTTGGTGATGTTTGACATGTATTTAGACATGTAATAAAGATGGACACTTCTCCCACTGATACATGTTCTTACGATGTGATCTAAAAACTATAAGTGTGAGTCAGTACTATCTAAAAGAAGATAGTATTGATGTGTGGTGGAGGAGTTCCTTTTACTTACGTGTTCAGGGTGTGTGGATGTGATGGGGTGTTAGAGCTGGACCTGGTTGAGGATAAAAGGTAGTAAATGGAAAGGATGATCTCTTAGTAGATGGGGCTCCTGGCTAAGAGGCTCAAGTGTGGTTCAGGTTATGACCTATGACACTACTGCTTTAGCAGAAGTTGTTAGTAAAGAGTCAAAAGCCACATTTCTCTATGCGTAGCTCCTATTGGAAACCTAGAAATACTATAGGAGGAATTTTTTTCCAACCTTTGTGTTGGAGGATCCTGTTTAGGGGATCAGTAGTCGCATGTTTCTACTGATGGGGTGATCTTACTTTGTAATGAGAGAGAACCTCACACTAAATATTTTCTTAATGATAGTTAGACCCTACAATTTTTTCTTTAGTATGATCTAGACATCGACTATCCATGATCATATGATTACTACCAGTGATTTCTATTTTTTGGGATGGATGTTTCCTCCTTGATGAGTATTGATCCTCATATGGAGCAAGATGACCTCATTCACAGGAGGTTATAGAAAATTCCTTATCAGTTGGATAGTATTTCCTTTAGAATGATAGATTTTGTAAGCTCTATTTTCAATCCAATGATGGTGGGGTAATATGGTGTACCAAGTTTACTTCCCCATGGTGATATGGACCTCTGTTTATACTTGCGATAGGTATTTCCTGATTCTTGTGCTAGCACGTAGGATGACCTCGAGGGTTTTGATATCTAGTGGTGTGGTTGGAGGGTCTACAGAGGTAGGTCTTCGTAAGACTCAATGTGTTCACCTCGACACCCCTATGTTGTTTTCCATATAGGAATATAATATCTTGAGGTTAGGTGTGGGTTGGATTCACCTAATCCTGGTAATGCAAGGAATCGTTTTCACCCCCAAGAATCACCGAGTTCTCTGACTAGTGGTTTGGGTGAAGTGGATCACATAGGT
Source organism: Viscum album (assembly GCA_963277665.1). Classification (NCBI taxonomy): domain Eukaryota; kingdom Viridiplantae; phylum Streptophyta; class Magnoliopsida; order Santalales; family Viscaceae; genus Viscum; species Viscum album. The sequence goes on from OY728128.1 coordinate 1,325,544,561, forward strand.
TGACCTCAGGATGGGTTATCACCAGCTCTTGATTCGAGAAGTGCATGTACCGAGTGAGGGTTCCTATAGAAGTTTTGGTTTCTTCAAGTTATTGATGATACCCTTAGGTGTGTTGAATGTAACACTAGAGTTCTCAAAAATTATTATTCGGATCCTTAAATTTTATTGTATCAGTTCGTGGTAGTCCTTTACGATGGTACCCTCATGTACTCATCATCAGATTTAGAGCATGTGAGACACAACATAATGGTGATATACATGCTATGGGAGTACTAGTCATATGGTATATCTTGTGGATTCAGTTCTTGATTCAAAGTTCCAATTCTTAGGATATGTATTCTTAGACATAAGAGTGACTCTGGACCCTGAAAAGGTTGAAGCGACATTAGATTGAGGGACACCAAGGGTGTGGTTATGGAATCAGATCCTCACAATGAGGTTTTCCATCCACTATTTTCAAGAAAGTTTATGGAGTTGTTTACCACTTTGCAGTTGACCCTTGTTGGTGAGGATGGTGTAGTATACTCCCAGTCGATGGTTGTTACCCCTCCGCTTCTGCAGAAAATTAGAGAGGCACAACTTAGGGATATTGACTGAGAGATCTTGTGTGACCAAATATCTTTATGAGATCCACCAAATGGATTTTCTCAAGAAGAGAATCATTTAATCATTTTTTCAGTGTCTAATGGTAGTTTTGTTCATGTTATAAAAGGAGGTGATGAGGGAGTTTCACACTTCTCCTTTGGTTTTACATCCTGGTGTAGGGAAGATATATGGAAGTGCCAGATGTTGGATTAGTATCCCCACATTTTTACTTAGTTTGTAATTTTTGGGGATGAAAATATTTAAAGAATGTAATAATTTAGATACTCTAGATTATCCATGTATGAATTTGAAATATTCCTAGGATTATTTTGGGAGCCAGGTATTGAGACGGTGCACGATTCTGAGGTCCGATGAGTCTGAAATTAATTTTGAAAAAATATTAAATATATTTTATATTAAATGTGCATGTTTTTTCTAAACAAGTAGTATATCTCCAAAAAAAAGTTTGTAATTGTAAATATGAGTTCGTTCTTGAATCTATAGCATGGGGTTTACCCTAGGGGAGACCTAAGGTTGGTCTGAATGGGATGTTCAGATAGGGAAACCGTTGGTGGGTGCATTGGATAAATTAATTAAATTTATTTATTTTTTTACAAACCTTATATTAAATAACTCACAAATGGAGACTCGGATGTGGAATATGAGATCACTGTTGAGTTCGTAATACATATTTTACACTAAATATGACCTAAAGTTGGTCGGCATGAGTCATCTAATAAAGGGAGATGTTGGTAGGTGCATTTAATTAAAATATATAATTTTTTTATTTATTTTTAATTAAATGACCTAAACCATTTTCTTCAGTAAGTAAACATCTATGTATAATCTCCAAGGTTATACACATAACCATAGGATCACTGAGAGAAGCTTCCAACCCTTCTTCATTGGAATATTGACACTGGATGATGACTAGTGATTGAATCGAGTGGAATCAACAAGTGGTGGACACAGCAGATCATATTCATTGCTAGAGGATACATTCTTCACCAACGATTGTTCCATAATCAACGTAGGACTCATCAGTTGTGGCTTCCACCCTTATGATTATAATATTGAGGATAATCAAATATGATTTCTTTGATCTATGTTTAAATGAACCTTAGAATGAGCCTGTGTATTGAAATAAATTATTCATTCAATTTATTTCATATCTATGGCATGTTTCTTACCCTAGTTTTCCAACTAGGAAATCATTATCCAATAATTTTGTGTCAATGATGTTAATCACCATTGTTATTGGTACTTTTCTCCCACCGTTCATCATTTTATTCATCATTTAATGATGGGGTCATGATTTGACATTTCCTGAGCATTTTCAACTGTGATTGAACCCCCGGATTCATTGTGGTAGCATGGATAACATGTGAATCGATGGTTTATGGATGGATTTATAAATGTGTGAGGTGGTGTTTTTTTAATGGGTTAGATTGGTATAGAAGGTTTGAATTTTTCTATCATAGGTGGTTCGATATTGGATTGTTGATCCCAAATTTCTTAGTTGACGTGTGGTGACAACATGTAATGTGATGGAATCAGTTCCAAGTGGTGTCTATGCATGCGGTATCAAGGTGGAGTATTCTCGGTATGGATGAGATGGTGGCTGGAATAAGATATCCAACATTGTGATTAAACTTGGTTGATTTAGTGATCTTTAATGTTATCATTATTATTATTAAGGGTAATGAGTTAATAAAATTAAATGTGGATTTATTATTATTATTATATTAAATAATAATAATAATGTTGACATAAAAAATTGTTTGGATAATAAAATTCATTTATATTTAATTTTGAATATAAAAAATAGTGGGAGTTTATAAGGGGGTTCAGTTCCCTTGATGTAATGGTTATTAATAATATTAAAATGAATTAAAAGAAAATAATTAATGGTGGGAATTTAAGGAAGGGTGGAAGGATGTTCTCTCCTGTGTATGTGTGGAGAGGGGAGGTGAAAACCATTTCCCTTAATAAAAATTTTATATAATAATAATATTATATTATATTATATTAGTATTATTTATTTTGGGTTTCAAACCTAAATTCAGTCATAACTTCTTTGTTTTTTATTCAGCATTGATCATTTTTTCCGCCCATTGCATCGATATCATTTATGTGTCCCTATTGTTAACTGAGGTTCTCAGTTTTTTTTTTGTGACATGTGTGCATAATGCTCATAATGGGCATGAAGTGTGGAGGATGTGTCAGTTTCAGGGGACTGATGACCCCTACACCCTTGGTCACTTCGTCTCTTTACTGATTCGATCTCTCCTACTCTCGAGTGTCTCTAATTCTAGTTTTCCTTTGGAGAAACCCTATATAACTGGTATTTCTTTAGCAGTGATTTACCCGACTTGTTTCTCCCCCCGGTTCCATCTCATTTTCAGTTTTCTGGTGGATACAACATCCACCCAAGGTAGAAGACATGTGGATGATCCTAGTGATATTTCAACTGGCACAAATAGAAGAAATAAAAGATGCATCTAGGTATGTTTAGCGCAATGGTATTCCAAATATAAGAGATTGGGAGAATTAGACCATGAAGCATCTGGCACTATAAGTATTATTTTTGGAGGTTTTGGGTTTTTTTCATTCCAAGCCTTATATCCCTTTTTACATTTCTTCTTATTTCATATTCTTTCTGTTTATTTACACCTTGTATCAATTGTTTTCTTTGTGCTTAATAAACTATCAATGTGGGTGGTGGTGTTCTTTCCATACATGTAGGTCCCCATGGGACCAAATCATGTTAAATATCTATATTATTTGTTATTTCCTTGAAATATTTTGTTTCCTATGTTCTATTTGTTTAACTTAGTAATTTTAAGTCTTTAGTCTACAAATAATTCAATTTAGTCCTTGGTTGTTTGGTATTATTATTTTGTTTGTATTACCACTCATCCTCATAAAGTGGTATCAGTGCCCTATTGATTTTCATTTTCTATAGAAATCAACTGTTGTTTCATTTTCTTCTTTACTTTTTGTTTGGTTTCTAGTTTTAATTTTCTACCTAATAATCTCACTCTTAAATCACCAATTTCCTTTATTTATTTCAATCATTTAAATCCATTGTCACATCTATATCTCTCTGCATTTTATATCTATTTGAATCATACATAGTTTACCCAAGAGATTAGTAGTTTTTTGGGGATTTACACTTAACATTGTCTTTAAGAACTTGTAATCTACTCTATGGGTAAACATGTCAACAATGATATAGAAAATTGAGAAATCTGATGGTGAAAATGAATTTAATTTTTGTAAAATTAAGATGATATCCCTTCTTGTTCAAAAGGTCCTCATTAATGCCCTCTATGGGATTAAGAATCCTATTGTAACTATGAATGAAATTGGACAGCCTATTACAAAATATTTTGATGTTTCCCTTGATGTGCTAGTTAAGTTACATAGATCCCTTTTTATTTATGTAGGTGATAAAGTCCTTAAATAATTTTCTTATGAATCTATTATTGCTATAATTTGGATTAAACTTGAAAAATTACACATCACTACTTCATTAGTATGTAGTATTTACAAAAAAAACATTTCATGTTTACATTTAAAATGAAACATGGAACTTAAATTAAATCATATCTATATGAATTTAATAAATTCATGTTATACTTATCCAACATTAATGTTTATTTTGATGATAAGTATCAAACAATTATCCACTTAATCTCTTTTGATAATGCCTATAGCTCCCTAGTAGATACCATGATGTATAACTGAGACTCTTTAACCTTAGAAGAGGTTAAGTTAGCCCATATTTCTAAGGAACTACATTATAAACCTATAATAAAAGGTGAGGATGAGATCTTGTTCACTAAGGGTGGACCTCAAACTAAAACCAAGAAGAAATAGTTTAATAAACATAAGAACAAAAGAAATAAAGAACATAAACCTTGTCTAATTATATGGATAGAAAGGTCACATGTTTTCATTATGTCAAGCTAGGTCACGTTAAACCTGAGTGTAGGAAACATAATAATTGGTTAGAGTCTATAAAATCCACTGATCAGTCCCTTCTTGTAGACTATAGTTATGAAACTACTAAGGTTCTTAATGTTTCCACCCATCCAATCAATAAAGATTGGGTCCTTAATTCAAGTTCCACTTTCCATATGTTCCCTTTTAAAGAGTCCTTTCTAGAGTTAGTTGAGAGGTTGGAAGGATATGTCTTCTTAGGTGATAACAAGAGGTGTAAGGTTGAGCGTGGAGGTTTTGTTTTGTTAAAACATGATGACCATTCTATCATTACTATAGTTGATGTTAGGTGAGTTCCCAAACTTCAAAGAAACCTAGTTTCCTTAGGGGTCCAAGATAAAAAGGGGTTCAACTTTAGGTCTGAAACAAGTTATCTCAGAATCATCAAAGGATCTAGAACCATTCTTAATGGATCTTTAATCAATGGGTTGTATGTATTGAATGGAAAGACACATTAAAGAAATTTGGGTAGTGTCTATTCAACCAACACTGATAATACTCTACTTTGACATAGGAGATTAGGGTATGTTAGCTCTAAGGGGCTTGAGGAACTCAACAAGAAAGGGATGTTGAGTGACATCACACCAAGAAATCATACATTTTGTAACGATTGTGTGATGGGAAAATCCAAGAGGGTTAAATTTTGTAGGTCTAGTTTCAAATCCACCAACCCCTTAGAATATTTCTACTCTGTTATGTGGGGTATATCTAGGACTTAATCCCATGGTGGATGTTTCTATTTTGTTACATTTATTGATGAATTTTAAATAAATTTGTGGATTTACATTCTTAATGAAAATATAATGTTTTTCAAACATTTAAAACCAGGAAAAATTTAGTTGAAAATTAGATTGGGAAGAAACTCAAAACTCTAAGAACAAAAAATGGAATCAAATATCTATCCACTAAGTTTATACAATTTTGCGAATATGAAGGTGTTAAAAGATATAGAAATATTAGGGAAACTCCCCAAAAATGTCTTAGCGAAGAAGATAAATATGACTATTCTAGAAATAGTCTGAAGCATGATTTCATGATCAGGCCTTCACAAATCCTTTTAGGAAGAGGCTACCAACACTGATATACACCTAATTAATAGGTGCCCCTCTTCTGAAAATTAGTTTAACACACCTTAATAATTGTGGACTGGCATGCCCCCTTCTTATTCCAACATAATATTCTTTGGTTTTATAACTTATGCACATGTTAAGACTGAAAAATTAGAACCAAGACCTCTAAATTGTATCTTTTTTGGGTATCCTAAGAGTGTTAAGGGGTAGAAAATTTAGGTAGATAAACCTAATTATCAAAAGATCATTATAATCAGATATGTTGTATTTTATGAGTATTCCTCTCCCAAAACCAAGGCTATCGCACCTATAAGTAGTGATCCATCACATAAAAAGGATGATAAAATTGAGACTCCAACCTATTTTAAGGATCCTATGCATCCCTCTCCTCCTAATGAACAACATTATTCATATTTTGAGTCTTTATCCACTTTATATTCAGATTCTGAATTTGAATCATCATTCCCCAAATAGGGACTACCAGATAACCTGAGATTGGGAAAGGAGGGTTCCCAGAGCCTCTACTCAGTTTAGTCAATATGATATGGCATTGTATTCCTTTCATGTAGCCCAGGATCATGTTGATAATTAACCTCAAACCTATCGAAAATATATAAATGAAAATCACTCAAATAAGTGGGTATTTTCTGTGAATAGAGAAATTAAATCTTTAAAAAATAACCACACTTGGACTATTGTGAACAAACCAACTAATGTAAAAATAATTGGTTCCAAGTGGATATTTAAAAATTTGAATCTAACACCCAAGGAAATAAAATAAAGTGTAAATAAAGGTTATTTTCAAAAAAATCCTCTAAATATAGGGAATTTATTACTCTGAAATTGTTCCCCTATTTTAAATAATTCTTTTATGATACTTTTATTTGCCTTTTCTTCCAATAATTATCTTCACATAGAATAGTTAGATGTCAAAATTTCCTTATTTCATGGTGATTTGAATGATAAAAATTATATAAAACCTCCTAATGGTTATCATAATGAATTCAAATTGAATCAACTTTTTCTTTTAAACAAATCATTTTATGTCATGAAACAACCCTCTAGGAAGTGGTACTTAAAATTTGATTCATTAATGTTATCCAACCAATTAATTATTAGTCAATTTGATGAATGTGTTTATATTAAATAAATCATAAATTTTATGACTTATCTAATACTATATGTTGATGACATGCTTATCATTTACAAAAATATGAACCTCATTTCTACAGTCAAATACAAATTAAAATTAAATATTGAAATGAAATACTTAGGTTCAACTAAGAAAATATTGGGTGTTGAAATCATAAGGGACAGATCAAATAAACTTTTATGTTTATCTTATCATGCTTATGTTTCAAAAATTCTTAAGAGTAATATGTTTTAATCTCTCAAACTAGTAAATATACCTCTTGTAAAGAATTTTAAACTATCTTTAACACAATCACCCATAGTTTCTAATGATATTTGATTTATTTCTTAAATACTTTATGCTAATTTAGTATGTAGTTTTATGTATTTCAGGATCTTAACTTGGCTAGATATTTCATATGCAATATGTACTTTAAGTAGATTTATAGAAACACCTTGGAAGTTGCACTAGCATTCCCTTTAGTGGATCTTAAGATATCTCTCTTTTATCTCTAATGTTCCTTTATTATATGGTAAATATGTATATTCAGATGAATTTATTACTGGATATGTAGATACTGATTATGAATATAATATAGATACCAGAAAATCCCTTACTAATTATGTCTTCACTGCCTATGGTGGACCCATTTCATGGAAATGAAATATGAAATATGTGGTTGCACTATCTACCATGGATTCCAAGTATATTTCCTTCATTGAAACAGTGAAAGAGGCCTTATATATGAAGGGTTTGTCTTATGAACTGAACCTATAAAATTATGTTATTAATATCTATTCTGATAGTTAATAAGCACTTAATTTGTCTAGAAATTTAATTTTCCAAGGTAAATCAAAGAACATAGATATTAGGTTTCATTTTATTAGAGATGTTATGGAATCTGGAACCGTGTTTGTCAAAAAGATACACACTAACATACACTAGGATAATAGTTTTACTAAAAAAATTTTCCTATAAAAGTTCAAATTTTTTTTAGATAGGTAAAACATGGTTCTTATTCCATAACCATAGGTTCAATAACATATCTTTTTTCAATTTAAAATGGTGGATATTTGTGAATGATGGCTTCTGTTTTATCTAATTTTTTTAGATTGAAATCATTACAAGTTTATTCTCCCATATATTTTCTAAACCACAAATTAAAAAACTTTATTGATTAAAATTATTTAAATGATAAAAATTATATTACCATTTTTCTATTAGGATTATTTTTCCTATTGGTCTTATGATCCGCATGGTCTCTTATTTACTAGGCCTTGTATTTTCAGTCAGTTTGTTGTTTGTGTGCTCTTATTCCACACTGTCTATTCGTTTGTTGTTTTTTCCTATCCGTTGATCATTCTCTCCATCTGTTGCATTGATTCATTCCATGTGTCCCTATTTGTATCTGAGTAACTTAGTTTCTATTCTAGCGAAATGTGTCTGGCATGCTCTGATTAGGTGTGTTTTTTTAGGCTATTCCATTGTCAGAAGAGTGAGGACCCATGCACCCCTAATCACTTAATCTCTCTATTGATTTGATCTCTCTCACTCTCATGTGGATATACATTCAATTCCCCTTTGGTGAAACCCTATCTCTTCGGCCTTAATTTAGTGGTGACTTATCTCAGCCTGTCCCCCCCCAGTTCCATATCATTTCTATTTTTCTAGTGGAGACAACATCCTTCCAAGGTGGAATATGTGTAGTTGATCCTAGTGAATGTTCCTCTAACATAAAGAGGTGAAATAATAGATGTGTCCAGGCATGTTTTTCATGACAGTATTCTAGCTTGAAGAGATCAGGATAGTCATACCATGAAGCATTTGGCACTATAAGTATCATTTTGGGGGGGTTTCAGTTTTTTTCATCTCAGTCCTTATAGACCTTTTTTACTTTTGTTCTAGTTTTTTGTTCTTTATGGTTATTTACACCTTGTAGCATTTTTTCTTTGATCTTAAAAAAATGAATGTGTGGGTGGTGGTGTTCTTACCATGCATATAGGTCCCTATGATATTGAAGCACATAAAATATATGTATTATTTGTTCTTTCCTTAAAATATTTCATTTCTGGTGTTCTATTTTTATCACTCTATAATTTTAAGTCTTCCATATGTATAGAATTCTGTTCATTACTTCGTTTTTTTGGAATTCTTCTTTTTTAGGTTACCACTTAGCCTCGCAGTATCCATTCACCAGGACCTTGACTACCTTCTTGTCAACTCAACATAATTTGACATTGGTTATAGGGATCAATGGTACATGCATCATATAGGATTGAGTCTTTGACAGTCCTTCTTTAGTCAACTTCCCATTTTTGTTATATATATATATATACTCATTTGACCATGGTATGTCACGATCACTTTCGAGATGCCTCCTCAAAGAAATCTCGCCAGGTTATAGACTAATGGGTCATGATCACGATCTGATGAGCAATGAGTCCTCAGTTCAAGGTCTATCTCGTGAAATATTTTCCTCCAAGAAGGTAGATAGAATCACCCTCACCTATTGAGCCACAGTTAGTACCAGCATATCAAGCTAAGGATGTGTGCAGGATTATACCACCCCATGAGTTCTAGTGAAAGAGGCTGATGAGGTTCTGTGATGAGCCAGCTTCCCAGGAAATAGAAGTTTGTCTTGTATTAGTGATCTGAGTTTTCATACTTGTGTGGATATCGACTGATTGGATGGTTTCACTCAGAACTAGTGCTCTTCATAGAGGAGTATTTTATTTCGGTGGTACAATTAGATGATGCACCCATGATGAGTCTATATGGTAGGTTCTATAGAAAGAGACCGCCCAGGTTTCATGTTGATCTAGACTCCCTTCTCAAGTGGTTGAGGTTAGGCTCAATCCTTTGGTTTTGATATCCCACTCCAATGGGACCCCTTTCAATGGTGGACCTCATGGTTAGACATCTCTAGGGTGATGTAGGGCATCAGTATAGACCTGTTTTGGTGATGTTCGACATGGATTTAGACATGAAAGAAAGTGGAACACTTCTCCCACCAAGATACGTTCTTGTGACGTGACCTAAAAACTATTCAGGCAAGTTAGTGTCATCCCAAAGTAGATAGTATCAAGGTGTAGTGGAGGATTTCCTTTGACTTTCATTTTCATTATGTGAAGATGTGATGGGTTTTCATAGAAATTCCTAGTTTAGGAGATAAATAATTGAAGGGAAAGGATGAGATATCATAATATGGTTCTCCTAGTCGAGAGGCTCTAATGTGGTTCAGGGTATGACCAATGTCACTACTGCTTCAGTTACAGTTGTTTGTACAGAGTCAAAATCTACATTTACCTATGTGTAGCCCCTATTGGAAACCTATTGACACTAGAGTTTTCCATTTTTTTCTCAACCTTTGAATTAGAGGATCCTGTAGAGAGGATTGGTAATCAAACATTTCTACTAATGGGGTGACCTTACTCTTCAATGAGAGATAGCCTCACATGAAATTTTTCTATAGTGGTAGTTAGACCCTATGATTTTTTCCTCAGTATGAAATGTTCTTTGAAAATCCATTCTCAAATGATTTCTACCAGTGGGTATGGAAGTTCTTATAATTTTTTAGGATAGAGGTTTCCTCCTTAATGAGTATTGATCCCCATATAGAGTAGGATAAGCTCATTCACAGAAGGTTATATTCACTTCTTTATCAGTTGGCTAGTATTACCCTTGGAATGATGGATTTTTTGAGCTCTATTATCCCTCAAACGATGGTAGTACAAGATGATGCACAGAATTTACTTCCCCACTGTGAGATTCACCTATGTTTAGACTTGTACTAGGGATGTCCTGATGCTTGCGCAAGCATGTCGGATGACCCCGTGGGGCTATAAGAGATATTAGTGTGGTTGGAGGGTATACAGAGGAAGGTATTCATAATAACTAGTGTGTTTACTTGGTAAACCCTATGTTGTTTTCCTAAGAGGAAGATAATAGCATTAGGTCAGGTTTGGGTTGGCGTCACTAGAGCTAGGTGATGCGAGGAAGAGTATCCACCCCTGAGAATCCTTGAGTTATTCGAACAATGTTTTGGGGATAAGTGGATCTTCGATTTTGACCTCATGATGGGTTATCACCAGCTCTTGGTTCAAGAGTTGGATGTACTAGATATGTCTTCCCAGATCGGTTGTGGTTGCTTTGTGTTTTTGGAAATACCCTTTGGTGTGTTGAATGCCACATTATATTTTTCAAGATTTATAAGCCATATCCTTAACCTTTCTTGGTTCTATTCATGGTAGTCCTTTGTGATGGTACCCTCATGTCCTCAGCATCATATTTGGAGCACATGATACATAAGATGATGGTTCTAGACATGCTTCGGGAGTGCTATTCATATGGTATCTTTCATGGAGTCAGTTCTTGATTTGAAGGTCCACTTCTTGGGATATGTCTTCTAATACATAAGAGTGATAGTGGACCCTATAAAGGTTGAATCGATGTGAAATTGAGGGCCACTCAGGGTGTGGTCGTGGTAGAAGATGCCCACAATGAGGTTTTATGTCCACTATTGTCGAGAAAGGTGATGGAGCAGTTGACCTCTTTGTAGTTGAACCTTATGGATGTGGATGGTTTGGCATACCCCTAGTCGATGGTTGTTACCCCTATGCTTCCTCAACGATTTAAGAAGGAATAACATTGGGATATTGACTAAGAGATCCTGCATGACCATATATCCTTAGAGGATCCACCTGATGTATTTTCTGAAGAAGGGAACCATGTCATATTTTTTTAGTGAATGGCAGTGGTTCTTATCATTTTATTAAAGTAGGTTTTGAGGGAGTTTCAAACTTCACATTTCGATATACATCCTGGTGTAAGGAAGATATATGTAAGAGCCAGATTTTGGCTCAGTATCCCCACCATTTTTCTTAGTTTGTGCTTTTCTGGGATGAAATGCTTTGAATAAGGGAATAATGTAGAGACTTTAGTTTTTCCTTGTCTAGATTCGAAATATTCATAATAATATTTTTGGATCCAGGAACTAAGATATCATTGGATTCCAATGCCCATTGAGTTCGTAATTAATTTTATAAAAATATTAAATATATATTTTATATTACATGGCCACTATTTTCAAGAAAATGTGTAGTATCTCCTAAAATGGGTCTCAGATAAAAAAATTGAGACTACTATTGAATATATAGTATGGGCTTTACCCTAGGCATGACCTAAGGTTGTTCGTCATGGGATTTTCATATGGGAAAACCGTTGGCAGGTGCACTGGATAAATTAATTAATTTAATTTATTTATTTAAGGACCATAACCCAAATAACTCACAAATAGAGATTCGTGTGTGAAATTTGATACCACCTTGGAGTTAAGAATATAGATTTTACCCTAATAATGACCTAAAGTTGGTCTATGTGAGGTTTCTAGTAAAGGCAGCTGTTGGCAGGTTTATTTAATTAAAATAAATAATTTATTTTTTATTTTAAATTAAATGACCTAAAAAAATTTTCTCTATATGTAATATACTATGGAAAATCACTATGGTTAACCACACAACCCTGTAATCATTGATATGAGTTTCCTCCCATTCTTTATTAGCATATTGAGACTAGATAATGAATAGTGATCGAATCGAGGTGAATCGACAGGCAGCAGACACAATGAATCATCTTCAGTGATAGTGGATGTGTTCTTCACCAAAGATCATTCCATAATCAATGTAGGATTTTTCATTTTTATTTTCCACCCTTGTTATTAAAATATTGAGCATGATAAAATCTGATTTCTTTGATCAGTGTTTAAATGAACCTTTACTTGATCTTGTGTAGTGAAATAAATTATTATTTCAATTTATTTTTTATTTATTCCAGGTTTATCACCCTATTTTCTCCACTATGAAATCTTTATCCAATCATGCTTGGAAAATGATGTTAATAACCTTCTTATTGGTGATTTTCTCCCACTATTCATTAGGTTTTTCATCATTGGACCATGAGGTCATGATTTGACATTGTCTGAGTGAGTTCAAGTGCGATCAAACTCCTAGATTCATTGTGGTAGCATGAACAACACGTGGATCAACAATTTTTGGATGTATTGATAAATGAGTTGGATGTTGTTTTGTTAACATATTGAATTGGTACTACGGGTGTGTGTTTTATGATCAGAGGTGGTTTGGGATTAGATTACTGATCCTCGTTTTCCTGGTTGACCCTTGTGACATTGTGTAGTGTGATGTAATTAGTTTCAAGTGGGGGTCGTGTGTGGGGTCTCATGGAGGATGCCTCTCAGCATGGATGAGACGGTGTCCAAACAAGGATCTCGAATGAGGATGTAGGACCTAGTCAACACAGTGAGTGTTAATATTATTATTATTAATAGTAAAAAGGGTAATGAGTGAATAAAATTAAATAAGGATTTGTTATTATTATTATATTAAATAATAATAATGATGATAATAATGGTGGCATAAAAAATCAGTTGGATAATAAAATTAAATGAAAGTTAATTTTGAACATAAAAAAATGGTGGGGTGTATGAGGGAGGGTTCACTTCCCTTGATGTAATGGTAATTAATAATATTAAAATGAAATAAAATAAAATAATTAATGGTGATAATTGAAAGGAGGGTTTGGATGTTCTCTCCCATGTAAGCTTGGAGAGGGGAGGTGCAAACCATTTCCCATAGTAAAAATTTTATTTAATAATAATAATATAATATAGTCTTATTATTATTTGTTTTGGTTTCAAACCTAAATCTATTCATAACTTCTTCATATGACCTCAGATTGATTAACTATCAGCATAATCATGTTCATGGAATCAAGATGATCATTTCAAGACCAGTAATGGATACATTTTTCCAACTTGTGGATTAGATCCAAAAAAATTCCAATAATAATTATATTATTATTATTATGGAATATAATATCTGACATTTCTTCTTCATACAATGTCAGAATGATAAACCACCTATTGTATTGTGACCCTAATATTGAGGTGTATATTTCAACACAAATATCAAGTATTTAATTTGGACATGTGGCTTGATCCCACAAAGCACCATTCATGTGTTATGTGGTAAAACATGACTTTTTCATCGAGCGTCTGATTTGGGAAAGTGAATAGCCTATCTCGAGTATTTTTTGTGAGGATCACAATGGTATGATATTTTTATCCATTTGAGGTTGTTTTCATAGTCATATTAGTGTAATTACATTTTTTTCGAACCAACAGAGCCTCATGCATTTTTCAGTATTTTGGTCAAGACACATTGTGTAATACTACATGGCCAGCAAGCCATGTTCTAGTAAGGAAGTGGATAGATAGAGGTGTGGGGCCACATGTCATTTGGACCCCTTACACAATGTGTTCTAAAGTACACAAACATGGGGTGGATACATGGGCATATCCAAACACACAAGAGATACCCTAGTGTAGGAAAGATATATGGAAGATCTAGATGTTGGCTAAATATCCCCACCCTTTTTTTAGTTTGTAGTTTTTGGGGATGAAATTTTTTGAAGATTAGAATAATTTAAAGACTCTGAATTTTCTATGTATGACATTATAATATTCCTAGTAATATATTGTGAGTTAGGTATTGATACGACATGTGATTTTGAGGCCCATTGAGTTCGTAATTAATTTTTTTTAATATTAAATATATTTGATATTACACAAGCATGGTTTTTCTAAAAAAATATAATATCTCTTAAAAAAGTATTAAATCTAAAATCTAAGTCTGTGGTTGAATACATAGTATGGGGTTTACCCTAAGCGCAACCTAAGGTTGGTTATCACGGGATGTTCAGATGGTACAACCATTGGCGGGTGCATTGGATAAATAAATTAAATTTATTTATTTATTTACTAACCCTAAATAAAATAACTCACAAATGGATACATAGATATGAAATAACTTATTTATTTATTTTGAATTAAATGAAATAATACATATTCTTAAATAATTAAAATTCTATGTATAATTTCTAGGGTTATCCATATAATCCTGGTATCATTAAGAGGAGCTTATTCCCCTTCTTCATTGGTGGATTGAGACCAGATGATGATCAGTGATTAGATCAAGGTGAATCGACAGGTGGCGGACACGGAAGAAGATCTTTGTAACACCCCAAGATTTCATAGTGTGTTATTCAATAACTTGCACTACACGCAACACTGAGTTCAATTGCACCATGACATACCAAAAAAAAACCATTAAAAGAGGTCATGAATAGTATTAACTAAATTTTAAACTTTATATAATCCTTATAATTTTAGAATCCATATTATGAGTTTCTTAGTCATAATGCAAGAACAGATTCATTTTCAGTATTGCACTTTTATCAACTTTTGATAGTGAAACCTTTTTAAATACAATATTTTAAACTTTTTGACTAAATGGGGACATCAAAAAATTTAAAATGAAACATCCCAAGCTTCCACGGTACGCTTTCCTTTGAATAAAACAGTAGCGTGTGTTGTACGCAACTTCGAGTTCTAACACACCGTAACCAATCAAACTAGCTGTTATGAATAGTAATACCTACTTTTTGAAGTTATATATATTTTATATTTTAAAATGGACTTCATTTTTGGATTAGGAATATCAAATTTAGCCTAAGGTGAAATTTTGGTACTTTTCGGATAACTTTCATATTTTGATGAATAGTGAAAATTACTAAATTTTAATTAAAAACAACTTTTTTAATCAAAATAATTAATAGTGATAAATTATGAATTTGAGTGGTTTTAAAATATATTTAGAATATATTTTTACTATTTAATATAATGTTGGTCATTGGACATAATTTTACAATTAAACCGAACATAAACAAGTGTCAATCTTTTGATAGTTATTATCTCTTAAAAACACGCTTTTTGTTTTGACAGCGGGAATTAATTTTAAATTAATTTCTGCCACTTCTGTGTTTTGAATTTAGGAAAATGGATTGCATATTTGGAATCAGGATGTTCAAATTGTGTAAATAGGTAACTTTTATTTTTAGACATTTTGAATAATTACTGCGGTAAATATTTTATTTACCATGGTTAAGGGTAAATCCGGTAAATAAGGGTTAAAAAATAATATTATAATAATACTAAATTACCCTAAAACGTGTCTTAAACCTATTGGTTGATACATGGTCGACCATGAGCATCTTTGGGTCTATTTTGGGACCCCATGGATCCACTTGTAAGTGATAATGACACTTTATTTTAATTTAGTTAAAATGAATACAAAAATGACACAAGCATATATCTTTTAGAACAACAATTGTTACATAGGGTTATATATGTTGGATTTTAGATTATAAATATTCATTAGAAAGATAAAAAGATTTCCTACATAATTATATTTTATTTATAATTTTTAGACATTAAATAATTTATTTTATTTATGACAAAATGATGATGCAGTAATTACTATAATAGTGAAAAATTAAAATAATTGATATTATAAATACCCAAACAAATATAATATGAAACTTTTAATGAATTAAACTAATTTTCTAGGATAATATGATATATTAGGATTGATTTAATTGACTTTGTTCGAAGTAATCAATCTGTTATGAGTTTCACAAAAATCAACTATTGAATAGTGTCAAAATTGAAATAAAAGAGTTCTTAAAACAAATATTATATTATTAATTGATATTAAATTCCTAAAAATATAAGGTTCGGCCAAGAGACTTATATCAGGATAGGTTCATCATTAATGGACCACTTGGGGGTCGCTTGGATGTATATAGTAAGTTTATTAACCATATTATATAAAAATACAAAGAGACATTGTAAAAGTGAAACTAATTAACTTAGAGTTAATACTTAAAGATAAGGTTAATATAAGTACCCAAACCTGTCTAAATTCTATTGGTTGAGTGTTTTTCGACCTATCCCCACCTTAACCTTTGAATAATAAGCTTTTGAGCCATTAGAAACCGAATATGAATTTATTATAAATTAATATTTCTAGCTTTTCCAAAGGTGCCCCTCACCCCTCTTATAAAAGGGCACTCCTCCTTCTCATTTCTTCACACCTTCAAAGCCTTTTGGTTCGGCCAAACTCTGCCCAAATACTCTCCCAACATCCCTCACTACAACCTAGAGGCCTTAGTTTGATCAGAAAGCCAACCTAAGGAGCCCTTTTGATCAAATCAAAAGGAAGAACCCGAAGAAGAGGTAATGATTTCACCACCCTTTTCTAAGTTCATTTCTTCTTCCACTTCTTCTTCCTTTGTTCTTACCATTCTAAAATAATAACTCCAGTATCTCACATATACTGTGATGTTATTATAAGTATGGTACAACCATATTCAGTATTCTATCCACCCTTTGAATAACATGTCACCATACGTGCGTACGTACAGCTTACCGTCTCCACGTCGTGGTGTAATTGTTATTCAATATAATATTATTTGGATGGGTATAATAATGATGTGTAACTCATGTAAATAATAAATATAACATGTTAATGATTCTGTATATATGATATACCATTCATTTATATATTATTTTAATATCAAAAGAATGATATTGTCGCTCGTGCGTACGTACGGACTACCGTCTCCACAAACGCGATGAGATTCATTCTCCATCGTAACCATTCAAGTATAATTATCATTTGATGATTTAAAAATGATTTTTAAGGACTATATATCATTCTGGATAAGAATAAGATACAACAACCATGGCTTATGTAACAAAACATATAAATAAAATGAGTAAGTTAACACCCGAAACGACGATAATTCTAAGATATTATTAACAAATCAATGTTAAAAGATCATATATGATATCATATTAATATATATGATTCTTGTATAATTTAATAACAATTATTTCACCATTATACAGGAGGTTAACCTACCCCAACAAAGGAAAAGTACAAGGTAAGGGTTATTTCACAATCTCTTCATTATCCGAGGTTGTTTATACGTAATAATCTACTGGGATATCTTTATCATCCACATCCATGTTTCTTAAAAATGTATTTCAAAACATTTTTACTATTTACAAGAATATGGGTTAAAGTCATTTATACCCTTTTTTGACTTTTTATAAGTGGTTTATAAAGGAATCTTTCGGTCGTTTTCAAAACAAGGTCCTTTTTAACCTTTTCGACAAAATTTAGTTAAGAATGTCTTTTTTTAACTTATATGGAAGGTGGGGTTATTCTCTTCCATTATTACACCTTTGAAGCTTCCCTTACACACCTGTATGGATACTTTCAAAATAAAGGTTTTCTTTTATAATTATGTGATTTTTAAATGATTTCAAAAAATATATATTTCTCTCAAATATATGAAAATCCAGTGCAAATGTATATGTATTTAACGCAAGCTTAAAAATGTTTTCAGAAAACCTGACTCTCGAGTTTGGTAGACAGGAAGGGATTGGGAGTGGACCCATCATGGCCTGTAATTAGTCGAGCAGTCTCAGAATTAGTTATTTTGTTTTCAAAAGCTTGCATAATGTTTTCAGAAAAACACTGGAATGTATTTTAGCAATTTTAAACATAAGTATCTTCTAAAAAAAAATTCATCGGTAGGTCTCATGAGACAAACTAGTGTCTTGGCACAAGGCCTTGACAAAATCTTATTTGTAGTCTTGGCACGAGGCCTTGACTATGTGGTTATGATAGTCTAGCATTATGCATTCCAACATTATGAAAGTGGTTATTTATTTTTGCATGTGATTATTCGATTTGTAGAATATCCATGTGAATAATTAAATGGCATTATTTCATTTTATTTATGCCATACCATGTTGAAATTTCATGTTTAAAAGGCTTTTGTTTTAGTTATACATTTCCTTAAATGTTTATTCTTATTGATGAAAGTTTCCGCTATATTGTTATCCTTACTGGGCATTTGAGCTCACCCCTTTTCTATGTTTTATTTTTCCCAGGAAGTGAAGATGTAAGTTATGAATGACCTGCAGGGATATTATGAGGGGATTATAGTGTGGACTGTGGAAACATTATGTTGTTGTAGTAGTTTTTCATTTTATGATGTAATGTAAAACTTATGAATATATCTAGTGTTTCCAAGGCTACTAAACAAATCGGTCTTTCGAGATTTGATCTTTCTTGTGATCATGCCAATGTTACGAAGTAATGCACCGACTCTGGGTAACTGGGGTCGGGGCGTTACAGTTGGTATCAGAGGAAGTTTAGTACAAACCTTGGAAGCTAGATTTAGATAAACTCTGATTAGAGCACGTAGACCTAAGATGAACTTTGAGGATTAGTATAGAAGAACTTCCTAGAATTTTGGTATTGTAGAGATTTTGTGAGTTTTCCGAGCAATAAATCCCTGTCTGGATACGAGCAGGTAGAGGCGGCTCTGGCACAGATGTACCTAGGGGTAAAACCCGAAAACACCGCTTTGAGCTAGACTCGAACAGGAACTGGTGCACGACAACGGGCCTTGCTGCACTCTTGGTTACGACACTCCCGGGGGATATGCTTAGGATAACTCTCATTTTCTTTACAAATCATTATGAAGGGTTTATGAGTATATACTTCCTCAAAGAAAACATTTTTATGATTATGGATTATATCCATAAATAGTTCAATTTATGTTAAGTGTTTTATAAGTATGGGATTATGTGTTTTGATTCATAAACTGATCTAGTTTATGCCATGGTATAGAAATGGCGCCCAGTAGAAGGAATGAGAACTTTAGAAATACACATGATTCAAAGAGAAGGAAGGATCATATCTTTCATGGTCTTAAGCTAGAATTTATAATAGAAATAGTCTCCCATGTATTATCATCATATGAAGAAATAATATCATGTGTTGATAAGATAAGTAAAGAGTTTACTGAGTCCTATGGCTTTGAAGGGAAGCAAGAGAAGAAAAGGATGGAAGAGAGAAATATGGATAAAGGGAAGAGGGAAAAGAAGAATTTTCTCATATGTGGTAACTGTGGAATGAAACACCCTGGAACTTGCCTGAAAGGAATGGGAGTTTGTTATAAGTGTGGAAGAAAAGGGCACAAAGTACGTGACTGCAAGGGTAAGAAAATGGTTTCAAATGTACAATGCTTCATTTGCAAGGAGTTTGGACACTACGCGAGCCTATGTCCCAGTCATCAGACTATGCCTCAAATGATGTTATTGGATAATAATCAAGTTATGATACTACCACAGATGAAGAGGAATGATTAGAGTTCTTATGTTGATTATGTCAATTGAGTGTTGTATCAACAATGTACTTGTTATAATAATTATGGAGTATATAAGGATTGTACTGCAGTGCTATTTCATTAAGGACTTGAGATTATGTGGAACAAAGAAAAGTGACTCAATAGCAGGATAAATTTTTGGAAAATATATGGTTGAGAGAATGATAAATCATAATATAGTTCTGATACTGAGGTAGTGATTTTGGAATAATATGTGATTGTGTTGGATAAATTATATTGGATATTCTTGACTACCTTGGAACTGATTAATGATTTGTATATTCCATCATTTTTGGGGTTTAAAACATTTTTGGATTAATGAAGTATATCCAGCATTCTATATGGAATAAGGGAGCACGAATGTAATCAATAAGGAATATGGTAATACATGATGAGGGTATTCATATGCTATTACGGGGTAAAAAGGATCTATATTATGTTTACCTTCCTTATAAATGTTGGACTGTGAGTTTGGACAGAAGTATTTTGGATAGTTCTAGTTTGGATTATTTTGGATTGCCATAAAAGGACAACCCGGAGGTCGGGCGGCAACCCGTCGCGTCCGGAAAGGCTGCGAGACTTGAACCCGCAACCGAAGGGTGACAAGGGTGTATCACCTACCACTGGCCCAAGAGATGTCCTGGATTAAATAATGTAGTTTTTTTAAAAGATCTGGTAGATGAATTATAAATTCGTTTATTTTGGAACCCTGTACGAATAGTATAAATATAATTTTTTTTACGAGTGAAAGATGAGTTTATGGTAGAAACTTATTAATGGATAAAACTCTGATTATAAAGTAAGTATATCTCCTTATGATCTTAGCCAATCTCATGAATAAATTTCTCAACATTAATAAAAGGAACTTAGAACAAAAATGTTTCCCTAGATGGTACCTTAAATCATCACTAATTTATGGCTTTGGGATTGTTGGCCTTTTCATAGCCATGTTCTCTACCACTCTCCATCAGATAATTGATGGTTAGATTTCTCTTCCATATCCATATTTTCCTACATGGAACCCTAGTATGTGTTATTTTCGGTAATCTTCATACTTTCCACTCTTTATTTTAAATAGAGGCCTCATTAATTCATTTTTCGATGTGGGATTTCAACTAAGATATTTTGAAACGTCAAAAATGTGTTATCCCAATACCCTATATTTTGTTGAACCGATGGTACTTCAAATCATCATAGATTGATGAGTTTAAGGACCTCAATTTTATACTTTTTTGTGATTGATGACCTCAATCACTACCTATAAATATTTACGTTTTTCCTCCAATTATATGTCTCTAATTGCCACCAATGTTCTCTTAATCAAGATCATAATTTGGTGGTGACCCTTTGATTTCTCTTTTCCTCATATTAAGACTAAATTTTAGTAACCCAATTTCCGATGTGGGTTTTCCCACAAATATATTTTCTACTTTCAACCTTTTATTTTTGAAGAACAATTTCAAATTGCGAGGACGCAATTTATTGAAGGAGGGGAGAATGTAACACCCCAAGATTTCATAGTGTGTTATTCAATAACTTGCACTACACGCAACACTGAGTTCAATTGCACCATGACATACCAAAAAAAAATCCATTAAAAGAGGTCATGAATAGTATTAACTAAATTTTAAACTTTATATAATCCTTATAATTTTAGAATCCATATTATGAGTTTCTTAGTCATAATGCAAGAACAGATTCATTTTCAGTATTGCACTTTTATCAACTTTTGATAGTGAAACCTTTTTAAATACAATATTTTAAACTTTTTGACTAAATGGAGACATCAAAAAATTTAAAATGAAACATCCCAAGCTTCCACGGTACGCTTTCCTTTGAATAAAACAGTAGCGTGTGTTGTACGCAACTTCGAGTTCTAACACACCGTAACCAATCAAACTAGCTGTTATGAATAGTAATACCTACTTTTTGAAGTTATATATATTTTATATTTTAAAATGGACTTCATTTTTGGATTCGGAATATCAAATTTAGCCTAAGGTGAAATTTTGGTACTTTTCGGATAACTTTCATATTTTGATGAATAGTGAAAATTACTAAATTTTAATTAAAAAAAACTTTTTTAATCAAAATAATTAATAGTGATAAATTATGAATTTGAGTGGTTTTAAAATATATTTAGAATATATTTTTACTATTTAATATAATTTTGGTCATTGGACATAATTTTACAATTAAACCGAACATAAACAAGTGTCAATCTTTTGATAGTTATTATCTCTTAAAAACACGCTTTTTGTTTTGACAGCGGGAATTAATTTTAAATTAATTTCTGCCACTTCTGTGTTTTGAATTTAGGAAAATGGATTCCATATTTGGAATCAGGATGTTCAAATTGTGTAAATAGGTGACTTTTATTTTTAGACATTTTGAATAATTACTGCGGTAAATATTTTATTTACCATGGTTAAGGGTAAATCCGGTAAATAAGGGTTAAAAAATAATATTATAATAATACTAAATTACCCTAAAACGTGTCTTAAACCTATTGGTTGATACATGGTCGACCATGAGCATCTTTGGGTCTATTTTGGGACCCCATGGATCCACTTGTAAGTGATAATGACACTTTATTTTAATTTAGTTAAAATGAATACAAAAATGACACAAGCATATATCTTTTAGAACAACAATTGTTACATAGGGTTATATATGTTGGATTTTAGATTATAAATATTCATTAGAAATCTAAAAAGATTTCCTACATAATTATATTTTATTTATAATTTTTAGACATTAAATAATTTATTTTATTTATGACAAAATGATGATGCAGTAATTACTATAATAGTGAAAAATTAAAATAATTGATATTATAAATACCCAAACAAATATAATATGAAACTTTTAATGAATTAAACTAATTTTCTAGGATAATATGATATATTAGGATTGATTTAATTGACTTTGTTCGAAGTAATCAATCTGTTATGAGTTTCACAAAAATCAACTATTGAATAGTGTCAAAATTGACATAAAAGAGTTCTTAAAACAAATATTATATTATTAATTGATATTAAATTCCTAAAAATATAAGGTTCGGCCAAGAGACTTATATCAGGATAGGTTCATCATTAATGGACCACTTGGGGGTCGCTTGGATGTATATAGTAAGTTTATTAACCATATTATATAAAAATACAAAGAGACATTGTAAAAGTGAAACTAATTAACTTAGAGTTAATACTTAAAGATAAGGTTAATATAAGTACCCAAACCTGTCTAAATTCTATTGGTTGAGTGGTTTTCGACCTATCCCCACCTTAACCTTTGAATAATAAGCTTTCGAGCCATTAGAAACCGAATATGAATTTATTATAAATTAATATTTCTAGCTTTTCCAAAGGTGCCCCTCACCCCTCTTATAAAAGGGCACTCCTCCTTCTCATTTCTTCACACCTTCAAAGCCTTTTGGTTCGGCCAAACTCTGCCCAAATACTCTCCCAACATCCCTCAATACAACATAGAGGCCTTATTTTGATCAGAAAGCCAACCTAAGGAGCCCTTTTGATCAAATCAAAAAGAAGAACCCGAAGAATAGGTAATGATTTCACCACCCTTTTCTAAGTTCATTTCTACTTCCACTTCTTCTTCCTTTGTTCTTACCATTATAAAATAATAACTCCAGTATCTCACATATACTGTGATGTTATTATAAGTATGGTACAACCATATTCAGTATTCTATCCACCCTTTGAATAACATGTCACCATACGTGCGTACGTACAGCTTACCGTCTCCACGTCGTGGTGTAATTGTTATTCAATATAATATTATTTGGATGGGTATAATAATGATGTGTAACTCATGTAAATAATAAATATAACATGTTAATGATTCTGTATATATGATATACCATTCATTTATATATTATTTTAATATCAAAATAATGATATTGTCGCTCGTGCGTACGTACGGACTACCGTCTCCACAAACGCGATGAGATTCATTCTCCATCGTAACCATTCAAGTATAATTATCATTTGATGATTTAAAAATGATTTTTAAGGACTAGATATCATTCTGGATAAGAATAAGATACAACAACCATGGCTTATGTAACAAAACATATAAATAAAATGAGTAAGTTAACACCCGAAACGATGATAATTCTAAGATATTATTAACAAATCAATGTTAAAAGATCATATATGATATCATATTAATATATATGATTCTTGTATAATTTAATAACAATTATTTCACCATTATACAGGAGGTTAACCTACCCCAACAAAGGAAAAGTACAAGGTAAGGTTTATTTCACAATCTCTTCATTATCCGAGGTTGTTTATACGTAATAATCTACTGGGATATCTTTATCATCCACATCCATGTTTCTTAAAAATGTATTTCAAAACATTTTTACTATTTACAAGAATATGGGTTAAAGTCATTTATACCCTTGTTTGACTTTTTATAAGTGGTTTATAAAGGAATATTTCGGTCGTTTTCAAAACAAGGTCCTTTTTAACCTTTTCGACAAAATTTAGTTAAGAATGTCTTTTTTTAACTTATATGGAAGGTGCGGTTATTCTCTTCCATTATTACACCTTTGAAGCTTCCCTTACACACTTGTATGGATATTTTCAAAATAAAGGTTTTCTTTTATAATTATGTGATTTTTAAATGATTTCAAAAAATATATATTTCTCTCAAATATATGAAAATCCAGTGCAAATGTATATGTATTTAACGCAAGCTTAAAAATGTTTTCAGAAAACCTGACTCTAGAGTTTGGTAGACAGGAAGGGATTGGGAGTGGACCCATCATGGCCTGTAATTAGTCGAGCAGTCTCAGAATTAGTTATTTTGTTTTCAAAAGCTTGCATAATATTTTCAGAAAAACACTGGAATGTATTTTAGCAATTTTAAACATAAGTATCTTCTAAAAAAAATTCATCGGTAGGTCTCATGAGACAAACTAGTGTCTTGGCACAAGGCCTTGACAAAATCTTATTTGTAGTCTTGGCACGAGGCCTTGACTATGTGGTTATGATAGTCTGGCATTATGCATTCCAACATTATGAAAGTGGTTATTGATTTTTGCATGTGATTATTCGATTAGTAGAATATCCATGTGAATAATTAAATGGCATTATTTCATTTTATTTATGCCATACCATGTTGAAAGTTCATGTTTAAAAGGCTTTTGTTTTAGTTATACATTGCCTTAAATGTTTATTCTTATTGATGAAAGTTTCCGCTATATTGTTATCCTTACTGGGCATTTGAGCTCACCCCTTTTCTATGTTTTATTTTTCCCAGGAAGTGAAGATGTAAGTTATGAATGACCTGCAGGGATATTATGAGGGGATTATAGTGTGGACTGTGGAAACATTATGTTGTTGTAGTAGTTTTTCATTTTATGATGTAATGTAAAACTTATGAATATATCTAGTGTTTCCAAGGCTACTAAACAAATCGGTCTTTCGAGATTTGATCTTTCTTGTGATCATGCCAATGTTACGAAGTAATGCACCGACTCTGGGTAACTGGGGTCGGGGCGTTACAATCTTCATGGCTAGAGGATGTGTTCTTCACCAAAGATTGTTCCATAATCAAGTTAGGATACATAATTTGTGGTTTCCACCCTTATGATTAAAATATTGAGCATGGTCAAATCTAATTTCATTTATCTGTATTTAAAGAAAACTTCGCATGATCCCATGTATTGAAATAAATTATGCTTTCAATTTATTTATTATATATTCTATATTTCTCACCCTATTTTCCCCACTATAAAATTATTGGCTAAGAATGTTTGGTAAAAAAAATTTAATCACCATTTTTATTGGTTCTTTTCTCCCACCATTCATCGTTTTATTCATCATTGGACGGTGGGGTCCCGATTCGACATTTCCTGAGCAGGTTTGAGTGTGATCAAACCCCTAGATTCATTGTAATAGCATGAATAACATGTGTACCGATGGTTTGTTGATGGATTGATAAATGAGCGGGATAGTGTTTTGTGAGTGGGTTGGATTGGTACAACGGGTGAGGGTTTTGTGATTATAGGTGCATCAATATTAGATCGGTGACCCTCATTTTCCCAGTTGACACCTAGTGACGACGTGTGGTGTGATTGAATAGGTTCCATGTGGGGTATGTGCATGGGGTCTCATGGCAGAGGCCTCTCAGTATACATGAGATAGTTACTAGAATCGGATCTATGGTGATGTGGTCAGACCTGGTCAAAGCGGTGAGATTTAATATTATTATTATTATTATGGGTAATGAGTTAATAAAATTAAATATGGATTTTTTATCCTTATTATATTAAACAACAATAAAAATGTTGGAATAAAAAAATGTTGTTGGATAATAAAATTAAATAAGATTTAATTTTGAATATAAAAAATGGTGGTCACGTATAAGGGGGGATTCACTTCCCTTGATGTAATGGTTATTAATAATATTAAGATGAATTAAAAGAAAAGCATTAATGGTGATAATTGAAGGAATGAGGGGATGTATGTTCACTCATGTGTAAGCATGGAGAGGGGAGGCACATACCCTTTACCTTGGTAAAAAATTTATATAATAATAATAATATAATATAGTATTATTAATATTATTTATTTTCGGTGTCAAACCTAAATCCAGTCGTAACTTCTTCATACGACCTCAGATTGACGAACCATAACCATCATCATGACCATGGAATTGAAAACATCATTTCAATACCAGGGATTGATACCTTTTTCTAACTCGTGGAACAAGACCATGAAATGAATAATAATAATAATAATAGTATGGAACATAGTATCCCACATATATTCTTCATACAGTATCGTAATGATGAACTGTCTATTAAATTTTGACCTTGATATTGAGGTGGATGTTTCAAGACCAATATCAGGTATTTAATTAGGACTCGTTGCTTGGTCCCACGAAGCATCATTCGTTTGTTATGTGGTGAAATGTGACTTTTTCACCAGGTTTTCAATTTGGGCAAGTGAATAGCCTATCCTGATTGTTTTTTATGAGGATCACAATGGTGTGATCTTTTTGTCCATTTTCTTATAGGCATATCAGTGGAATTACATTTTTCCCATTCGGACTGATGACGATCCTTGTTTGTTTGTTAGCCTTTTGAATGAGACACGTCATTTAGTAGTACATGGACAAGAAGTTATGTGTTGGTGAGGACACGTCCAGATAAATTTGAAGTGCCACATGTCATTTGGACCCCTAACATTTCATGTTCTAAAGTACATAGAAATTGGGTGGATACATGGGCATGGACAAACACACGAGTGGGACCCCATGGGTATGGGAATTTCATATATATCCCCTACATGTTGTGTATACATACAAAGTTGGTGAACCATGTACCCTCAAGGATACGGCTATGTGAAGGAGTGGGACCACAATCGATGTGTGTCCCCTCACACATGATGTATCCCTTGGTTCATTTTGAGTAAACTTTGAACATTCTGTATCACCTTTTTTTGAACTCAAATTTTGGAATTCGAGTAGCCTATCCTAAGAGTTTTTTCATGTAGAACACGGTGGTTTCCTTGGTTGAGGATTTTGGGATATGATGTGGATTTTTCAGTGCATGACACTTAGTTAGGATATGATCGATGAAAATATTGATTGCATAGGATCACTAGAGGCATCCTGAGTGGTACCCTATAATAGAGTTTTAAAATGGGTCCTCGACAACTTATGGGTGGTACCCTCCAGTAGATATGGGCAGTGGATCCCAAATGACTTTTGGGTAGTATCCTCTAGTAGAGATGGGTAGTGGGTCCTTGATGAATTCTGGGTGGTATCATTTAATAGATCTAGGTAGTGGTTCCTTTATGACTTTTGGTTAGTACCCTCTAGTGGAGATGGGCAGGGGGTCCCCAATGGCTTCTGGGTGGTACCCTCTAGTAGAGTTGGGCAGTGGGTCTCTGACGACTTTCAGGTGGTACCCTTTAGTAGAGTAGGGTAGTGGGTCCTCGAAGACTTTAGAGTGGAACCCTACAATTATATAAGGTCATGATACTTTTTCCTAGAGATTATGGACCCTCAAATGTTTGAAACATTTATGAGTCATGGCTTGACTTGGATGATTACTTCTGGGAAAACACATGGGATGTAGGGCATCATTGATAGACTTTTGGAACTCTTTGTGACTCTTCTTCCTAGGATGAGTTGTAAGATGGAGATCCACTTACTCTATCATTTAGTCTTATTTTAAATGACCATATATATATATAACTTTCTTCATACCTTTGTATTTGGTTACTCTCATTCCATGGGTTGCGAAGATTCATGGGGTATACCATGTGCTTTATGTATTTAGATTCTCATGGTTGGATGAGTATACTCTCTTGATATAGGTGGAAAAGAATCAACGTGTAGTTCATCTACACACCATATTCATCCCCTTGTGTTTGTATGAGGTTACTTATCTCTTGGTTTGGGTTGAGTTGTTCTCTTTCATTTTATATTGCATTTTGTATAATATCTACTATCTTTCTATTCCTGTTGTATCTCTTACTTCTCCCCCTTAAACTTTTGGGGCATCCTACTGGGTATGTATATACTAACACCTTCATGGGATTTTCCCGCATGTGTCATGTCTTATGAAGATGATGGATAGGTTGTCGGTGACTTCAAGGGATCATGGGGATACTTAGTACTTTGGACCACATACGGTGGTCGCAGCTTAGAGATCAGGAGTTGGGCTCTCTCAGCAGTTTAATTTTTTAGTTTTTTTAGGTTGAGACATATTTCTGGTTGGTCATATATTTGTTCCCTTTACTTTTCAGTTTTCAATGTTGTACTCTAGTACACTCTGTAGTTTTTTCATGCTTGTTTTAATTTCTTGCTTTTTAATATTGTATTTTTCTTCCTCTGCACTTTTGCATTGAGATGGATGCGTGTGTTCATAAATGTACTTAGGAAAGGCCTCCCTATGTTAGTTATGACTTTGGTGTTGGTCTCCACCCCCTAGCCTATGAAATAGGGGTTGGGGTAGTTGTGGCCCAATACCCAATTAGGGTCAAGTCATAATAATGGCCCTCTCAAAGGATTTTTGAACTTGTTTTATGTTTTCATTTTCACGTGTTTATATAACTATTATATTGGTATATTCACCTTGTGTTTCATATTTGTTGCATTATATTTAGATGTAAATATAATTTTCATTGTTAAATATTTTTTGGATACATGTGGTGAGGTATATGATTTATAGACTATTACCTCCCATGTATGTGACATACCTTATTGGTGATAGTCTCTAGCCCCTGTCTTATTAGTGGTAGTATTGGATCGTCACACTCATACTAATTCCAATCTAGGTGGGTTCTTAGTGTCTTAATTCATTTCAAAATAATATCAAAGAAATTTGAGTCATGGAAATGTTTTTTGGAGCTAATAGTCTTGTTATTATTGGTTGAGATACATAATGAAATTATGTTATGGGGTGTTTAGTTTAGTTAACAAACTAAGAAACCTGGATATTGGTGTGGTAGGTTCGTGTAACCATTCACTAGTACTATGATAAATTATAAATAGAATAATAACACTAATAAATAGCTTCTAGATATTAATAATATGGTGTGTGTATCATATAATGTATTATTTATGATTCTATCGATTAATTTATTATCTTATCTCAACCAAATATACTTTAATAACCATAGGTTTGTCTTTTATAATGAAGGATTTATCCACACTGATAAAGAACCTAGTTGTCTAATTAGGGTCATGTTGAACCTATGAAACTGATTCAACATAAAATTTTAGATCAGTTGAGAAAATAATATTTAGTATAGGGATAAGACATGGTAGTATTTTGACCACCAGTAGATCAGAGAGTTAACCCACCCAAAACATATCTATATTTTCCTATAGAATATGATGAGAGTACTCATTAGTTGGGTATACTTCATGATTTTTCAAGATATTGGCCTCCTATATTCTAAATTCAAGTAGATCCTCACACATCCTAGGATATTATAAAGTTGGTTACTTTGATTTTCCATTAGGTTTGGTCAGTCACTGATCAAATTGGGGTTCCTTATACAATTATTCATTACATCACAGATGGTCATTATAGGATTATAATCATAGATAACCATGATATGGACAAACTATTTTTTATTGATATTGATTTTATATTTATCAAAGAGTGATATCTAGTTATTTTAAGGATGGTGTGAGCCCAAGAGATTTCAAACCTTCATCATAATTACTTTTATGTGTCCCATTACACTTTTAGATTCATGGATCTATTATGATAATACAAACACATGATTCATGAAGGATATATTCATTCATCGATGCGCAAGAAATCCATATCATAGGAAATTTTTTTTGGGAATTTTCTTTATGCCTTCTTACATGTTCCATAGTTCTTGAAAATTCCATTTCGATAGAGAGTTACTTAGAAGATTAACAACCTAGAACTTGAGAAAACTTAGTTTTTATTAGATAAGTGAGATTATATAAAGTATACTAGTGATAAAAAATGGTGTCTCAACATAAAATATTGGTTCATTCATGATTTATATCTTGATGTGAGGGGGGAAAGAGATATCATATTGTTTATATCCATCAATTTGATTGTTCATGTTATGCACATTGTAGTAGAGGACACCTATGTATTTCTATATATATATGGAAATCAAAGGATAACTAGAGTAACATTGATTATATAACTCCTTGAAAAAGGAAGTGTGTAGATAAAGGTCCTACTCATAGTGTAAGGGGTCCTATTTAGAGGAAATTACAATAGTGGAGATGGTGGTGTAGTTTTAAAGAGGGGTGGATGACACATCGATATATTTCATCCACTACCACCTTATAGAGGTCCATTTCATGTGTAAAATGTTTAATGAAAGGTCATAGGTCATATTAATGTAGTGTAAAGATTAAATTATGTGGTACGCAACATATAATGATGTATAATTTGTGACTTTTATACTTTAGAATGTATAAAAATTTCCAATATAATTAGCCATTATTTTCTTATTATTATATTTTTTTCATCATTTATAGATTCTAATATATACCTTAGAATATCCTATTAAACATATATTATTATAAATTATCTACTCACCCATGTATTCAACTTGTTTGATCTTACTCTTCATAGAGAGAAGTTTTCTAGGGATCTCATCATGATGGAGATGAGGCATAATGACATTATCATTAGTATGGATTATTTATTTTCATTCCACTCTTAATTATATTATTATCATTATAGAGTGATATTTTATTGATCATATAGGTCATGATACATATTTATTGGTGAATTGGACCCTAAATATGGATAGGATGTCTTATCCCTCAAGATATTTTTTTAGATCACCCATTAGTTGGTGATCCTTGACTAAATCTCTCCCAAATACACACTTCCCAATTTTTTACTAAACATAAATACATTTTAAAAATAATAATAAATTAAAACCATCTCCTAGGATCTAATATATAGTGGTCTTGGAAATTAGATGAATATTATATCATTTACCTATATAATATATTCATCTTTAACCCCTTATAATATCATAAAAATATCTTTGTCACCATTTCCCATCGAGAAAAAATTGGAAACAAATGAATGTAGTGATATAAAATACTTATTAAGGGGTAAATCATTAATAATGTGACATATATGAGTTATAAATGGGTCATAAACAAATAAGGGATATGCTATATGAGTAATTGAATGAATTACTAAAAAATATCATAAAAATAGAATGAAGAATTATAAAATAATAATATATAATAGGATGATGTATTTAAAATAATGACATTAAAAGCATAACATACACTTATCAGAGAAAATAATAGGCTATTACACCTCAAGTGAGAGACTCTTATAACCATCCTAAATGGAAGAAAATTCCTTATGATAAAAGAATGCAGTGGATATATGATTTTTGAAAATCATAAGAATATACCAATTCTCACTTCCAAGATAATAATAACAATAAAGATATGGTTAACGACACCTAGTCCATTCATAAACTTATGGAAATGACTAATTGTAAATAGAACATGCATAATATTGTAAATAAGGATAACTACATATAGACTATACATAATGATGTTATAAGATATAAATCATTACCTAATAAATTATATGGATATAAAATTCTAGGTTTAACTACCTTTAATATGATATATATATATACACAAACATATGGATGCCACATGAACTTAAAAAAATCAAAAATACATAAAATCATATCATGATTATCCCATGGAGAAAAATTTACATCCATGTAAATAAATAATCTATCTAGGTAAACACCCTTCTATAAAAATAATGATATATAGATTATTTAAAGAATATATAATTAATTTTATATAGCCAAGTCATTAATTTTCCTAGTCAATCAAATATATATCTATCTAGATGAACACCCTTCTTCCAAATGAAATAATTTTAGGATATTAATAATAAAATTGGAATTAAAATTAAGGTTGTATTTATTCATTTTTTATGTTAAGGTAAGATAAAGGCAGGGATAAATTATTTCATTTATTGAGATTTATCTTACACGTTATCACATATATATAGGAACATGGATAATAAATCATTAGTTTATTTTATTGTAGGGTTATTTTAGAAATAATATATAGTGAGGAGAAATATAGTATAAGACATGGTTTATGGGTGGAATATAAATGAGTATTGATATTGATAAAAATTTCTTCATAGGTTGATAAAAATATTAAAGATGATTTATGAAAAAAAAATATGGTTTTCAGACAGTATTGAATTAAAAAAAAGAAAAAAAGTATTTAAAAGGATTTAAAAAAATAAATTTATAAAATAAAAAGTGAATAATTATTAAAATATCAATAAATTCTATGAAAATTAATCTTGATAAGAATATAAATAAAATGGAAGAGTAATTTTATAATGTTTTTTCATAACAGCCTTTGATGTTTTCATAAAAATAGATAAATAAGTTTCATTAAAAGATAATTTGAAAACAGTAATATAAAGGCATAAAATATTATTTTTAAACAAATATCAAAATATTATATCCCTAAGGTGATTGATATTAAAAATAAAAAAAATCATGGTGAGGAAGATAAGAAAAATATAAAAGTTTCCTTTATTAATATCATATTTGGATGTTTTTACTTTAAAAATCTGCATTGTCGTCCTTCCTATGGGATTAAATGTAAATCAATTTCCACCACTTATATTATTGTAATTTGTAAAAATGGATTCTATATTTGGAATCATAATAATTTCTAATTTTTAATAAGACCAAGTTTGTTTTTAACCAAAAATATTAAGTAATTAAAATTAATTATAATTATTGAGGTAAAATTAAGTTTAATAAAGGACTAAACCATTAATGGGCCCAAATGAGATATAAATTTGTCCAACACACATTTTATAGAAATAATTCTTCCAAGAACCATCAATTTTTGAGTTTTTTTTGTTTTTGAATACTTTTTTTAAGTAAAAACATGGGTACGCCTAACTTGTTTTCAAAAATACCAAGTGAGTCTATTTCCTTCCTTATAAAAGGCCATTGCCTATCCCCATTCCTCACACCACACAAACTACGTAGGTTCACAAAATATCTACCCATATAGATTCCCAAAATCCCTCCCCTAGACCTTGAAACCTCCATTTTGTAATAAATCCTTCCAAGGATTCCTTTTGGTACAAACCAAAAGAAGTTACCCGATTAAGAGGTAATGTCTTCTCTCAAGCTCTCTAGATTCATTTCCATTCTCCACCACCTAAAATATATTTATTCCATGCTTATATTAAAAATATCCTAAATATACTAGGATATTTTTATTTAAATTGTTATACCTACACTTACACACACCTCCATCTAATGGGTAACAAATATATTGTTTCTACGTACGGTGAACTACTGCCTCACGAAACGCTGATTGTTCATTTTTCCTTTACCACCTCTCATGGTGAAAATTATTATGGACACTATATTTATATACAATATATATAATATTTATTATTTATTTATATTTATTTAATCTTTTTATTACACATAACTTTAATACTTTCCATTTTACATTAATACAATAACATCATTTGATGAATTGTGGACTACTTCCCCCTCAAAGCAATGTGATTCATTCACACTATAACGTCCCAATTCCGAAAGACATCTAGAGGCGCCCCGTACCCAGTTGTTCTCATGGACTCAAGTGCATTTCCCTGAACACCAGAGGCTATCGACTAGCATCGAGGGTCGTGGGTGTGATAGTGGAGAAACTATGCCCTCATTGGCTGAGTACACAATGGAAGTAAACGAATACATACAAGAGCGGAAGCAGTAATAATGACATACAGTAAAAAAATGAAGGTATAAACTAGAGAACATATATAAAATGATGCATGATACGTATGTCCAGGAAAAAAGGAAAACAAGTCACAATGCTGGAATACAATAGTGATAAACCAAAGTGCAAAAGAAAGCAGATAAAATCCTCAGCATCGCAAGCCATAGCTTGGTCCAATTCTCTCCAACTCCACAGCAATTCAAGTACCTGAAGTAGAAGGGTGTTTTCCCTTATATATACCTGCAACAATATAATCTGTTTGGGCCCAAAAGCATGGCCCAAATAGGGTGTGAGACTAAATCACAGAAGGCAACCACCATGAGATCTGTGTCTAACAGTTAGTGAATATATGGTAGGTAAAGTATGGAAGTAGTAAACAGGAAAGTACTCAGTAGTAAACAATCCACAGTTTTGAAGCATTCAAATCACCTCACAACATGCAATGCCTAATCAAAGTAGATAAACAAAACAGGTAACCCTCTAGGAAGTACCTACAGTCTATCACCTCTGGTCCTACCTAGCAACACAAGAAAACAACTAACACAAGGTAACCCTCTGGGAAGTACTCACAGCCTATCCCCTATGGTCCTACCTAACAAGTACAAGCAACCCTATGGGTAGTACACTCATTCTAACCCCTCTGGTTCAGATTAAGCATAGACTCTCTGAGGAAGCACTCGCCATCAATTCCTCCTATAGTCTCGAAATGGTACTAAAGGTGATCTGGGGAAGCACTAAATGTCACATTCCCCCTATGGCCCACGTCAAGGAACTAAAGAAACTTTGGGGAATCACTCAACATCAATTCCCCCTATGGTCTCACATCGTAAATTATAAATACACTTTGGAGAAGCCTTTACATCCATACTCTCTATGGTCTATACACCAGGTTCTCATGGCCCTGTGTAAGTCAAGAAAGTATAGCAGCGCATAACATCCAAGGTAAACCTTATGAAAAACTTGGCTAGAATTATATATCACAACAGAATAATAGAGAAACAGTCACACCATCCTACAATACTAGGAATGGGAAAAGTAAACAGGAGCCTAATAGGCAAGCAAGTCTCAAAGGTAAAAACAGGAAAAACATGCATGGAAATACATCCAAATCACAAAAAAACACCATATTAACAATCAATTATCATCTACTCAGGCATATCAGCATATAAGAGAAACAATAGGGCCAAAACGGTAAACGCGCAGTACCCTGTTCAAGGGTATTGGGAAAATTTTCACATAAAACTCAAAGACTCTCAGCAGAAAGTCACAAACCACCTACCTCAGGGTTAGGAGATCTCTATAAGTGAACCTTGAATCTTGAATCTCCTTATAATGTCGTAGATCTAAGAAAACTTCCAAAATGTTTAACCCATGATATATCATGAGAAAGGATAAATCAGAATATGATGCTCTAGGAGAAGAGAAAACTTACCGATGTGATTCCAACTCAATCAACGGTGTTCGAATCGGAGGAAGTATGAAGGATCAAGGGTTCGTCAAATATCTGTGGCTGTATGGGTTCTCTCAGTCGAACGGGACCTAAAATAAGTGTGTTCTGGTGATTAGATGCGACCCTGGTGTGTTTAATGAAAAAAAAAGAGAAAGTACATGGCATGTTCTTTTGAAGTACCCGGCGTGTACTCACCTTTTTCATACTCCATTTTAAGTGGCCTCTAATTCACTCCCATATAGCCGTGTGTGTGGCTATTACACGGCTAGCACATGGCCTCCCACAGTAAGGAATTACATGGAGTGTGCTCATAAAGTACATGGCGTGTACTTAGAAAATTTCTAGAATTTCCTCTTTTCTCCAAAAACAAATAGAAAGAAAAAACATACCTGAAAAAAATATCTGAGTTCTTAAAAACTTCTCCCCTTAAATAAATTTGTCCCAAAATTTCCTGAGAGTGGCGTAGAAGAAGAAACCCCCAAACAGTTCTGACCACCGAGCTCTTACATCAGCCTCCCTCTCACAAGTCTCATCATGCACCCGCCCGTACTGTCGTAGCACTCGTACGAGAGGAACAGACCATCCACAGAGAACCTTTGTACTGCGATCCACAATCCAGATAGGATGCTCCTCAAATGAAGCATCCAATTCAAGCTCAACCTCCTCGGGTTTAAAGACATGAGATGGGTTTGAAAAGTAACATCGAAGCTGAGAAACGTGGAAGACGTCGTGCATATCTCGGTACCTCTGAGGTAACTGCAACTGATAGGCAACCAACCCAACTCTCTATAACACATCAAACGGCCCGACATACCTTGGTGAAAGATTACCATGTCTCCTAATCCTCTTGTGTCCCAACCTTAGTGTGACACACAGGAAAACCAGATCCCCGACCTCGAACTCCAGAGGTCGTCTGCACTGATCAGCATAATACTTCTGTTGAGACTGTGCAGTAGTCATCCCCTTCTGAATCAACTCTATCTATTTTGTGGTCTCTTGAAAAAGGAAAGGTCCCAGCAAATCTGACTCTCTTGCCTCCATCCAATATAAGGGTGATCGTCATGGCCTACTGTACAACACCTCATAAGGTTCCATCAAGATAGTTGCTTGAAAACTATTGTTGTAGGAAAACTCTACAAGAGTTATATACTTCTCCTAAGAACCTCCAAAATACAGAATGCATGCTCAAAGCATGTCCTCAAGCACCTGAATCGTATGATTTGAATGGCCATCCGTCTAGGGGTGGTAAGATGTACTCAAAAGTACCTATGTACCCAAAGCCTTCTGAAGCCTCTGTCAGACTTGAGAAGTAAAACATGCATCCCTGTCTGAAACAATGGAGTGTAGAACTCCATGAAGATGTACAATCTCATGGATGTACAACCGTCCCAACTCATCAACATTAAAGGTCTCCTTGATCGGCAAGAAGCAAGAAACCTTCATGATTCTATCAATGAAAACCCAAATTATGTCATTTCCTCGAGGTGGCCTCGACAAACCGGTCATAAAGTCTATCGCAACATCATTCCACTTCCACTCAGGAATGGGTAACTGCTATCAAAGCCATGTTGGTCACTGATGCTTAGCCTTCACCTGCTAAAAATTAGAACACCTCATGAAGAAACCAGCAACATCCCTCTTTATACCTGGCCACCAATACTGATGGTGTAGATCACGATACATCTTGGTGACACCAGGATGAACTGCCCAAACTGAGGAATGAAAATCCCACATCAGTTCCTCACATATTTTTGATGGCACCCATACTCACCCCTAGGAACTCAAGATCTCATCCTCACCTACGGTCCATCCCGAAAAAGGGTCCTCTCCTGACACACTCTCCCTTAGGACTAGGCCTTTAGAATCTGATAGTTTCCTCATTCAAACTCGATCAAGAAGAGTATAGGTAACAAATATAGAAGATAGAATAGTATACCCCTGACTATCGTGCACATCCAAATGCATCTCAAAGAACAGATCCATAAGCTACCACTAACTGCTGGCCTCCCAAACTGCCTGTATCTGAGTCCTGCTCAACGCATCAGCCACAACATTTCCCTTCCCATGCATATAGGCAAGCTCAAAATCAAAGGACTATAGGTACTCAACCCACCTGTTCTATCTCAAATTCAGATCACGCTGAGTGAAGATGTACTTAAGACTCCTGTGGTCATTGAAAACCAAAAAGTGATCTCCCAGAAGATAATGTCTCCAATAGTGTAAGGCATGACCAACAACTTCCAACTACAAATCGTATGTCGGATAATTCCTCTCATGTGGCCTCAACTGCCGAGACATGTACGCAACGACTCCATCTCCCTGCATAAGCACAGCTCCTAGAATAATACTTGATACATCACAGTAAATAGAATAGATCTTTCCCTTCTCTATCAAGACTAGTATCAGTGCTAAAGTCAACCTCCCTTTTAGCTCCTGAAAGGCTGACTCACAAGCATGAAAAGTCTTGTATGAAATGTATGTAGTGTCCAGCCAGTCCTAGAAAACTCTAAACCTCAAAGACGTTCTTCGGCTACTCCCAGGAAACTATAGCTCTTACTTTCTCTGGGTCTACTGATACTCCTTCCTCTGAGATAACATGTCCCAGGAAGTGAATCTGATCCATCCAAAAGTGGCACTTTGAGAGCTTAGCATATAACTGATGCTCCCTCAGTGTAATCAAAATGATCTCAAGATGGGTAGCATGGTTGTATCGAGTGTGAGATTACACCAAGATATAATCCACAAAGACCACCATGAAGGAATCCAAGTATGGATGGAACACTCGGTTCATCAGTGCCATGAAAACTGTAGGCGCGTTCGTGAGACCAAACAGTATAACCATATACTGATATAGACAATACCTACTCTGGAAGGTTGTAAGAGGTATATCAGATGGTCTAATGCACAACTGATGATAACTAAACCTCAAGTCAATCTTTGAGAACACCTGGGCTCCTTGAAGCTGATCAAAGAGATCATCAATCCTAGGCAAGGGATATCAGTTCTTGACCGTCGACCGGTTCAACGTCTGATAGTCCACACAAATCTTGAGGGTATCATCTGCCTTCTTCACAAATAGGATAGACGAACCCCAAGGAGAAGTACTGGGTTGGATGAAACCCTTTTTCGGTACCTCCTCCAACTACATTTTGAGCTCCTAAAACTCAGGTGTAGCTATCCTATAAGGAGGAATGGCCACAAGTGTCGCTCCTGGTATGAGCTCAATAGAAAAGTCTACCTCAAGCTCCAGAGGCAAACCTAAAAAGTCCTTTGGAAAGAAATCTATGAAATGATCCACCAGTGGAGGAATGTCTAATTGTGAAGTCCCCTGGTCATCCAGATATAGACTAGAAATCTATAATGTAACTCCTCCTAACCCATGATGCTCTGGACCCACTCTACTCGCCTGGACATCCCATTCACCTCAATAAATAAATGATACACCATCTGGTGATATAAAACTCACCCCGCGATGGTAACAGTCGATGACTTCCAAGAAGGGAACTAGCCAGTCCATTCTGAGAATGAAATCATATCATGTCATCTCTAGGACATAGAGGTCCCATAAAAAATGACACCCACCAACCTGCATAGGGCACTCTCTACACTAACTTACACTAGCTTTTCTAGTCCCCAATGGAGTTTCTAGTGTCAATATGTCAACAGAAGAAAAGATACAGAGCCCAAGGATCTCCAAAATAGCGACAGAGATAAAGCTATGGGAATCACCTGTATCAAAAAGAGCAGAAGCTAAAACTGAGGCTACTAAGATCGTACCTTGAACTGTGGAAGGTCTGGGATCCTACTCCTATTGGGTCTACTCCACTGTGAAAGTATGGAATGTACCACAGCCCTATGACCCTGCTTGAACACTCTGAGAAGATCCGCCCTGATGTCGCTGAAAACCGGGCGATTGGCTACCATGGCCACGACCTCCACCTTAGCCTAAACGGTCGGAAGAACTCCAGTTCCCAGACTGTTGAGAAACTAGTGGAGCTGCTCCTGAATGAGGAGTCATATAAGAACTCATATCACCAGCTTCTGGTGAGAAGATCTGACACAAGCGCTAAAGATGACCCATCTTGCTGCAAGATTGGCACTCCACTGGGTCTCTCGGGCAATGTGGACTCGTATTCCCACTCTTTCCGCAATGGTAGCACACTACCTGGCTACCAGAAGAAGTGTCTTGCCTCCTCAGATCACTATGTGAAGACTCTCTGTGGAACTTCCTACTATCAGTGGGAGGAATACTGACCCTAGACGTAGAGCCGCCCTGGATCACAACTCCATAATCCCTCATATTTCACTCCATGATCAGCACTTGGTTGACTATAGAAGTGATAGAATTCAACCGGAAGATGTTCACCTGTGATCGGATGTCGTACCTCAAATCATCCTTGAACTTCCTTGCCATGAACAGCTGATCAACTCCTGGAATAGGCATAAAGCACTGCAGCTCGGTAAAGTGGGAGGAATACTCCATAACAGAAAGAGTACCCTGCTTCAGACTCATAAACTCTCAGGCTCGATTGGCCCTCCGGGTCTCCAGAAGGAAGTAGTCAAAGAAGACACGCTAAAACTCATCCCATGCCATAAACTTCTAGCATACCACCTGTGAGATCACATCCCACCACCTCTTGGCGGAGTCTCAGAGCATGTAGGTAGAAATCTTGACCCACCTCTCTAGAGGCGTCTCCAGATGCTCAAATATCATCAGCATGGCTTCTAGACATGACTTTACAACCTGAGGTCCTCCTTCCCCATATAAAGAGGGAGGATGTTGCTGCTGGAAGACCCGCGTCAAATCAGCCATCTACGGGGTAGGAGGCAGTGCTCCCTAAAAGTTCTACATCATCCTCAAGAATCCCTCCCTGAACTTTGCATCAGCACCTATATCAGGTACAACGGCTGGTGCCAAGGCTGGCACAACTGGAGGATCTGCAGGAAGTCCCTGATTGGCCATGTCCGGTGTTTGATCACTGCCTAGAAACTGACGTACAACCAGAGGACGTCTCAGTGGAATGAATCTTCAAGTTCAAGCGCACACCGTAGATCAAGATATCAAGGACTGAAAAAAAGGAGTGTAAGAAGAGAACAGGAGAAAGAAAGCACTCAAGTTTTACAAAACATGACTACACGACGTGTACATTTCTTAAACGGTGTGTTCCCTTAAGTCATTTACATGGGCATGTAATCCTGCCTAAACTGGTCATGCAACACCCCAGACACACTGTGTGTGGTCTACACAATATGTACTTGAATCCTCTTCCCCTGCCCGAGTCCTTCAACGCGGTTAAGCTACACGGCTCTCCTAAGAAATTACTGCACGGCATGTACAATTCGTACATGGTGTGTATTAGACAAGCTTCACCTGTCCCGTGTTGTTAGTGACACGGCATGACACACGGATCACACTACACGGCGTGTTCCAGACAGACACGGCATGTATGTGAAAAGATAACACTGACCCGTGTTGTTTGTGACACGTTCGGGTACCTGAGTCCAACTACACGACGTGTTCAAGGCAGACACGGCATATAAGTGAAAGGATGACACCAACCCGTGTTATTCGTGACACGGCCAGGTACCTATGTCATACCACACGGTGTGTTTATATAGCACACAGTTTGTATTAGACAATACTTATCCAACCTGTGTTGTTAGTGACACGGGTGGGAATAGGGTATACACAACATGGCCGGTTTGTATTAGACAATACTTATCCAACCTGTGTTGTTAGTGACACGGGTGGGAATAGGGTATACACAACATGGCGTGTATGGAATATACACAGTGTGTTTACTCCAGGATTTCCCCATCCCATGTCTCTACCTACACATCCTATGACAGGGTTAGAGACTACATAGTGTGTACATAAAGTACACGGAGTGTACTTAAGAAAAACAGCTTCTTCCTGAACAGAAGGACACACGGCGTGTACTTAACATTACACAGTGTGTATTCTAGGTTTTTCTAGATAGTAAGCCTTAGAAACTACTCCGGAACCTAGAAAAACACTGAAACGAACATTGAAAGTGCCAAATTCCTATCTGTGAGGGCCCATACTTTCCGCGAATCAAAATTTGGCATCTTGTACACATTATAACATGGAAAACAAGGAAATGATCCACCAAATCCTGGTCCATGAGGGCCCATAACACCTCAAAGACCAAATTCTGGTGTTCATTCAAGAAAATATCTACTAAAAACAATACCCTATCAAACAGCAGGTATTTTTATCAAGTCAACTATCACAACAGCATGAATATTTTAGACATCATCTATCACAACAACATGAAACCAGTAATTCATCCTAGATGACATGGAAAAAATGCATGACATGTGATTTCTAGCAAGTTCCTACATGATGCATGAGATGGAATACCCACACCTCATCGAGTTTCAATATAAATAAAACATTAATAACATCAAAAATAACAGCACAAATCATGTGAATCACTCAAGGTGAAATCAAATCAACTTTAATAATTAAAAAACCAGAAAAATTGAAATTAACGAGGTAGATTGGATTTTCCCTGTACACGGGTTAGCTACTCCCAGACACAGCTTATTACCAAGTACCTATTCCTTACTATATTTGGATAAAGGCTCCAAATAGTAAATCAAGAGAAAATAAATCCTCTGATAACACTTTGTAACTTCCTAGTTCCGGAAGCCACCCAGAGGCTCCTCGTACCCGGTTGGTCACATGGACTCAAGCGCATTTCCACGAATGCCAGAGGCTGCCGACTAGCAATGAGGGCCTTGGGTGTGATAGTGGGGAAAATATTCCCTCATTGGCAGAGTACATAGTAGAAGTAAACAAATAGATACAAGAGAGGAAGTGGTAATAATGACATACAACAGAAAACTGAAGGTATAAATTAGAGAACATATATAAAATGATGCATGATACATATGTCTAGGAAAACAGCCAAACAAGTCACAATTCTAGAATATAACAGTGCTAAACCAAAATGAAACAGAAAGCAGATAAACTCCTCAGCATCGCAAGCCATAGCTTAGTCCCATGCCCTCCAGCTCCACAGCAAGTCAAGTACCTGAAGTAGAAGGGTGGTTGACCTTATCTATACCTACAATAATATAATCTTTTTTAGACCAAAATCATGGCCCAAACAGGGTGTAAGACTAAATCCCAGTAGGAAACCACCACGAGATCTGTGCCTAATAGACAGTGAACATATGATAGGTAAAGTACGGAAGCAGTAAACAGGAAAGTACTCAGCATTAAAAAATCCATAGTTTCAAATCATTCAAATCACCTCACAACATGCAATAGCTAATCAAAGTAGATAAACACAATAGGTAACCCTATGGGAAGTACCCACAGCTTATCCCCTCTAGTCCTACCTAGAAACACAAGCAAATAGCTAACATAAGGTATCCTACTAGGAAGTACTCACAGCCTATCCCCTTTGGTACTACCTAACAAGTACAAGCAACCCTCTGGGTAGTACACTCAGTTTAGCCCCTCTGGTTCCGATTAATCATAGACTCTCTGAGGAAGCACTCGCCATCAATTCCTCCTATAGTCTCATAATGGTATTAAAGGCGTTATGGGGAAGCACTCAACATCACATTCCCTATGTGGCCCACGTCAAGGAACTATAGACACTCTGGGGAATCACTCAACGTTAATTCCCACCTATGGTCTCGCATCATAAATTATAGACACTCTGGAGAATCCCTTACGTCCATCCTCCCTATGGTCTATACACCAGTTTCTCACAACCCTGTGTAATTCAAGAAAGTATAGCAGCACATAACGGCCAAGGTAAACCTCATGAACTACTTGGCTAGCATTCTACAGCAC
Organism: Viscum album; assembly: GCA_963277665.1. Taxonomy (NCBI): domain Eukaryota; kingdom Viridiplantae; phylum Streptophyta; class Magnoliopsida; order Santalales; family Viscaceae; genus Viscum; species Viscum album. Next base: position 1,325,588,105 of record OY728128.1, read on the forward strand.
AACAGGATAACAGAGCAACAGTCACACCATCCTACAATACTAGGCATGGGAAAAGTAAACAGCAACCTAACAGGCAAGCAAGACCCAAAGGTCTAAACAAGAAAAACATGCATGGAAATACATCCAAAGCCTAGAAAAACACCCTATTCACAATCAATTATCATCTACTCGGGCATATCAGCATAGCATAGAAACAATAGGGCCAAAATGGTAAACGCGCAATACCTCGTTCATGGGTATTGGGAAAATTTGCACATAAAACTCAAAGAATATCAACAGAATGGCACAAACCACCTACCTCGGGGTTAGGAGATCTCTATATGTGAACCTCAAAGATTGAATCTCCTTATAACATCATATATCTAAGAAAAAATTCAACCCACAATATCTCACAAGAAAGGATAAATCAGAAGATGATTCTCTAGGAGAAGAGAGAACTTACCGATGTAATTCGAACGCAATCAACGGTGTTCGAATCGGAGGATAGACGGAGGCTCGAGAGTTTGTTGAAGATCCATGGTCATACGGTTTATCTAGGTCAAACAGGACCTAAAATAAGTGTTTTCTGGTGATTATACATGACCCCGGTGCGTTTAATGAAAAAATAATAATGTACACGGTGTGTACTTTTGAAGTACACGACATGTACTCACCTTTTCCGTACTCTGCTTTAAGAGGCCTCCAAGTCACTCCCACATGGCCGTGTGTGTGGATATTACATGGCCATAACACTGTCTGCTGCGGAAAGGAAGTACACGGCGTGTACTCATAAAGTACAAGGCGTGTAATTAGAAAATTTCCAGAATTTCCTCTTTTCTCCAAAAACAACCAGAAAGGAAAAACATACCTGAAAAGAAGATCTGGGTTCTTACACACATGATACTAAGAATGTATAAATTATGGTTATAATTAAAAATATGAGATATAAAAAACATCTATATTTTATTCATGAAAAATTATCTTGATAAAAATAATATATATATATATATCATTTTCTTTATTACCCTTTCGCACACTAAAAAGTGATAACATCAGTCATGGACGTGTGGACTACCTCCTCCTCGACATGAGGTGATTTATTTTACATCAAAAGAATTATATATATAAGTATATAAGATTAAATAAAAATTTATTTATTATATAAGTATCATTATGGAAATATATTTTGTTACTTACCTTCTTTCCATAATGATCATTGAAAAATGGGAATGTTACCCATACGTACGTACGGCCTACCATCTCCATTATTGTAACATTGATTAATTTTTCATAACCATATCTAATTTTTTGTTTTAAAAGAATAATTAATGTATGAATATGATAATTATGCCATTATTATTATTATGTAGATGTTATCTAATGACCCCTTTTATCATAGTTGACCAACCAAAGTTGATTTTTACACATAAACATAATTTGATCAAAACACCTATCATAGACTTAATTGATTAAGTAGTTGTATAAGAAATTGTAATAAGTGGAATAAATTTAATGAAAAATATGAAAAAGTTTATCAATAAATTAGATAATTAACATAAGTTTATTATACAGTAATTTAAAGTACATTCACCTAAATAGAAGTGCAAGGTAATGGATTTCATCTCAATTTAAATTCCATTGAGACTTATTTGTTGTTATGTGCCAAGTTTATTTTATATGGTGTATATACTACCATTTGAAATTTTATATAATTAAACTCTTTATTCTCAAGATATTATAAGTTTTATTTATTATTATTCCTTTATTTATATTATGACTCAAATGTTTTAAAGTGGTATGGGACACTTTGTATTGTTTTAAGATTATTCTCATTAAGAATGTTTTTAATTATTATCTTTATAATATCACTTCATTTTTTGATTATTAACTTTCTATTGAAATAATAATTTTATTTTTTTGCACCTAATTTCTTATATATTGTAAGAACCTAGATCTTCTTTTCAGGTATGATTTCCTTTTTCTGGTGTCTTTGAGGAAAAGAGGATTTTCTGGAAATTTCTTAAGTACACGTCGTGTACTTTATGATTACACATTGTGTACTCAGTTACAGTAGGTAGCCATGTGTTGGTCGTGTAACTGCCAAGCACACGGCCGTGTGTGGTGACTTGGAGACCGCCTAATTTGGGGGATGGTAAGGGAAAGTACACATTGTGTACTTCTAAAATACACGCTGTGTACTTTCTTTTTTTCATTAAACAGACTGGGGTCACGTCTGATGGACAAAACACTCTTATTCTTAACCTATCTCATCCAGGAGAGACCGTACGGCTGCAAAACTTCTTTGAGCCCCCGATCGAGCATATGTCTTCTGATTCAACCATCGTCGATTGCATTGGGATCGCCTCGGTAATCTCTTCATTCTTCTGGATCTTCATTTTCTGATTCCTCCTCTTTCTCAAGTTATATCTGGTTTAACATTTTAGGCGTTTTTGTAAATATATGGTGTTCTTGGGTGATTCAAGGCTTGAGGTTCACATATAATGATCCTGCAACACTGAGGTATGTGCTTTGTGCCTTTCTGTAGTTAGTATTTGAGTTGTATGTGAAAAAGTTCCCAATACACTTGAACGGGGTATTGCGTGTTTATGTTTTTAGCCTTAATGTTTACCTTCTATTCCTTGGTTGTTTGGATAGATGTTATATGTTGTTAATAGGGTTTATTTTTCCATGTTATAGATTTTTTCCCCATGTTTTCTTTTTTTTATTGTTTGGTCTAGTTTTCCCTGTTAGGTTGCTGCTTTGTTCTCCATTCCTAGTATTGTTAGGATGGAGTGTTTTATCAGAAATGTTTTTATGATGTAGATTGTTTATCTAAGTAGTTCTATAGGTTTACTTTGGTTCCATGTATTGTTGTGCTTATTTGACTTACACAGGGTCGTGAGAACCTAGTGTAGTAGACCATAGGGGTGAATTGACGCGAGGGATTCTCCAGAGGGTTTGTTTTTACTGTTACGATTTAATACCAAAGGGGGAATTGACGTAAGTGCTTCCTCATAGTGTCTTTAGTTCTTCAATGTGGGACACTGGGGGAATGTGGTGTAAGTTCTTCCCAGAGCGCCTTTTAGTTACCAATACGAGACTATAGGGGGAATTGATGGTGAGTTCTTACTCAGAGAGTCTGTTCTAAAGCTAAACCAAAGGGGTTAGACTGTGTGTACTTCTCAGAGGGTTACTTGTGATTGCTAGGTTGGACCATAGGGGATTAGGCTGTGAGAACATCCCAAAGGGTTACATATTTTTGATTATCTACTTACTTGGTATGGGATTTTTGAATTCTTTGAAACTGTAGGAATGTTTACTGTTGAGTACTTCCTTGTTTACTGCTTATTTTGCTTATTGCCTACCATATATATTCACTGACTATTAGGCACAGATCTCTTGGTGGTTTCCTATGGGAATTTAGTCTCACACCCTATTTGGGTCATGCTTTTGGGCCCAAATAGATTATATTTCTGTAGGTATAGATAAGTTCAAGTGCTCTTCTACTTCAGAAACTTGACTGCTTTGAAGCTGGAGAGCATGGGACCAAGCTGAGGCTTGTGATGCTGAGGAGTTGTTTACTATTTTCTTTTGTACTTTGGTTTAGTATTATATTTAATAATTTTGATGTTTTTGGATACTTTCCTGGACATATGTATCATGCATCATTATATATGTGCTCCAGCTTCTTATTACTTTTATTCTTCCACTGTTTACTATTGTATGTCATTATTACAGCTTCTGCTATTGTTATATGTTTCTCTTCCACTGTGTTAGTTGGCCAATGAGGGCATAGTTTCCCCAATATCACACCCAAGTCCCTCACTACTAGTTGGCAGAATCTGGCGTTTGGGGAAATGCGCTTGAGGCCATGTGACCAACTGGGTACGGGGCGCCTCTAGGCGGCTTCCAGAACCGGGATGTTACAAAGTGGTATTAGAGGATTTCTTTTCTTCTTGAATTAATATTTGGAGCCTATAGATAGGGATAGGAAGGAATAGGTACTTGGTAATAAGCTATGTTCTGGAGTAGCTAACATGTGTATTGGGAAAATCCAATCTACCTCATTTATTGAAAGTTTTCGGGTTTTTCAATTTTACAGTTGATTTGATTTTCACCATTAGGTGACCCACATGTATTGTGTTGTTATTATTGTTATTATTGAGGTTCTATTTCTATTGCAACCCAATGAGATGAGGGTATTCCATCTCATACATCATATAGGCACATGCTAGGAATCACATGTCTTGCACTCTTTCCATGCCATTTAGGGTGAATTAGCGATTTCATGTTGTTGTGATAGGTGTAGTGCTAGATATGCATGTTGTTGTGATAGATGACTTGATAAATATACCTTATATTTGATAGGGTATTGGTTGTGTAAGGTATTGTTTGAATGAATGCCAAACTTTGGTTCTTAAGGTGTTATGGGCCCTCATGAATCAGAATTTGGTGGATCATTGATCTATTATGCTTGTTTATGACATGTATAAGATGACAAGATTTGATTCACGGGGAGTATGGGCCCTCACGGATCAGAAATTGGAACTTTAATGTTCTTTTCAGTGTTTTTCTGGGCTCCATGGTATTTTTTGAGCCTTACTATCTGGAAAAACCCAAAATACATGTCGTGTAATGATGAATACATGCCATGTGTTCTTCTGTTCAGGAAGAAACTGTTTTTCTTAAGTACATGTCGTGTGCTATATATATACGCCGTGTAGTTGCTAACTGTGTCTCAGAATGTGTGGGCAGGGACATGGGGTTTGGAATCTTTGGTAGGACACATCATGTACCAGATGTACACCCTGTGTTGTAGAACCATGTAACTGTATGTGTCACTAACAACATGGGTATGTTGAGTCTTTTCTCATACACGTTGTGTCCATATGGAACACGTTGTGCAGTGAAACCTGATTACCTAGCCATTTAACTAACTACACGGGTTGGAAAAATCTTCTTAGTACACACGTGTCTATCTAGAACACACCGTGTAGTGTGAGCCGTGTATCTGAATGTGTCACTAACAACATGGGTTGGTGAAGTGCGTCTAGTACACGTCGTGTATGGCAATAACACTCCATGTAGTCTTGTTCTAGTAGTACCATGTGGCTTAACCATATATAAGAACTCAAGATGGGAAAGAGTATTCAAGTACACATCGTGTTTAAGGACAACACATTGTATGTATGGGGTGCTACATGACCTAGGTTGGAAAAAGTACACACCCATGTGAAGGCTTAAGGGAAGACTATGTGTAGTCATTATACATGTCATGTATCCATGTTTTAAAAAACATTAATTCTTTCTTTCTATTGTTCTCTTCTTACACTTCTAAGTTTCAGCCCCTGTTAATTTTGATCTAAGGTGTACTCTTGACCTTGCAGAGGCATGCCACCAAGACGTCCTATGGTTGTACGCCAGTTTCAAGGCAATGATCAGACACTGGACATGGCTGGTCAAGGACTCCTAGTAGATCCTCTAGTAGTGTCAGTCTTGGCACCAGCCTTCATTCCATACATAGGTACTAATGCATATTTCCGAGAGGACTTCATGAGGTTCATGTAGACCTTATGAGGAGTACTGCATCCTTCCCCTTATATGGCAGAGTTGATGTGGGTTTTCCAGCAGCATCATCCTCCCACTTTCACCAAGGAAGGAGGACCTCAGGCTGTAGATTCATGGTCAGAATCCATGCTTTCAATATTCAAGCATCCGGAGACGCCTCCAGAGAGGAGGGTCAAGCTCACTATATACATGCTTCAGGATTCCGCCAAGAGATGGTGGGATGTGATCTCACAGGTAGGACTCCATCAGGTTATGGCTTGGGATGACATATAGTGTTCTTTTTATAAATACTTCTATCCAGAGACCTTGAGGTATGATTGATCCCAATAGTTCATAAGTCTGGATCAGGGTAATCTTTCAGTTATGGATTAGTCTTCTCTCTTCACAGAGTTGAAGCGCTTCATGCCTATTCTAGGAGGTGATGATTTATTCATAGCAAGGAAGTTTGAGGACGGTCTGAGTCATGATATCCGATCGTGGGTGAACATCTTCAGGTTGACTTCCATCACTTATATCATCAACTAGGTGCTGATCACAGAGCACAATTTGAGGGATTATGGAGTTTTGATCCAGAGTGGTTTGACATCCAGAGTTAGTATCCCTCCTACTGATAGTAGGAAGTGCCACAGGGAGTCTTCACATGGTAATCCAAGGAGGATAGACACCCTATCTGGTATCCATGTGGTGTGCTACCAGTGTGGTAAAAGCGAGAATATGAGGCCACATTTCCTGAGAGACCTATTGGAGTGCTGATATTGCGGCAAGATGGGTCATCTTCAGTGTTTCTGTCAGATCTTCTCACCAGCAGCTAGTGAAAGGGGTTCTTCTATGACTCCGCGTTTAGGAGCAGCGCCACTAGTTTCTCATCAGTCTGGGAACTAGAGTTCTTCTGGTCATTTAGGCTGAGGTGGAGGTCACATCCATGGTAGTCAGTCACCAAGATTTCAGCGACAACAGGGTGGATCATCTTAGAGTTTTCAAGCTGGGAAAAGGGGACAATGTGCAGGTCAGACTTTTCCAGTAGAGCAGACCCAGCAGGAGCAGGATCCTGAATCCTCTATAGTTCAAGGTATGATCTTAGTTTCCCCAGTTTTAGTTTCTTCTCTTTTCAATACAGGGTCTCCCCATAGATTTATATATATTGTTTTTGTGGAAAGCCTTGGGCTCTGTATCTTTACTTCTGTTGATGTCTTAACGCTAGACACATCGTTGGGGACAAGAATAGCTAGTGTATGTCAGTGCAAGGAGTTCCCTCTTGAGATTGGTGGGTGTCACTTCTTATGGGGCCTTTATGTCCTATATATTAGAGGATATTATGTCATTCTCAGAATGGATTGGATAGTTCCCTTCCAGGTAGTTGTCTATTTCTATCATCATAGGGTGAGTTTCACATCACCAGAGGTCGGATCATTTCATCATAAGGGAGAATGGGATGTCCAGGCGAGCAGAGTGGGACCTAAGCATCATGGTTTGGGAGGATTTATATCCCATATTTCTAGTCTATATTTATATGACCATGGGACTTCACTGATGGACTTTTCCCAAGTGGTGGATCGTTTGAGGGATGTATTTCTATAGGAATTTTTAGGTCTTCCTCTAGATAAAGAGGTGGAATTTTCTATTGAGATTCTGCCAGGAGTGGCACCGGTGTCTATTCCTCCTTATAGGATGGCTACACCAGAGTTACAGGAACTCAATAAGTAGTTGGAGGAGTTATAGGCTAAGGGGTTTATCTGAATCCGTACTTCTCCTTGGGGTTTGTCTATCATGTTTGTGAAGAAGGCGGATGGTACTCTTCAACTTTGTGTGGATTATCAAAAGCTGAATCAATTGAATGTCAAGACATGATATCCCTTTCCAAGGATTGATGATCTCTTTGATCAACTACGAGTAGCCCGGGTGTTCTCAAATATTGACTTGAGGTACGGTTATCATCATTTTCATGTTAGATCATCTAATACACCTCTTACAGATTTCTGAAGTAGGTATGGTCTATACGAGTATGTGGTTATGCCGTTTGGTCTCATGAACGTGCATGCAGTCTTCATGGTACTGATGAACCGAGTGTTCCATCCATACTTGGATTCTTTCATGGTGGTTTTCGTGGATGATATCTTGGTGTACTATCACACTCTAAATGACCATGATGCCCATCTTGAGATCATTCTGAGTACACCGAGAGATCACCAGTTATATGCTAATATCTCAAAATGTCACTTTGGGATGGATCAGATTCACTTCTTGGGTCATGTTATCTTAAAGATAGGAGTGTCAGTATACCTAGAGAAAGTGAGAGTGGTAGTTTCCTAGGAGCAGCTAAAGAACGTCTTGAAGGTATGGAGTTTTCTAGGGCTAGCTGGATACTTCAGATGTTTCATACAGGACCTTTCATTCTTAGCAACACCATTGATGTGCCTGACTAAGAATGGTGCGAAGTACTTATGGTCAGATTCTTGTGAGTCAGCCTTTCAGGAGATGAAAGGAAGGTTGACTTTATCACTGATACTAGTACTTCCAGATCCAGGAAAGAGCTATACTGTGTATTGTAATTCAACAGGTATCGGTCTTGGAGCAGTGCTTATGCAGGGGGAAGGAGTCGTTACATATAGGTCTCGGCAGTTGAGGCCACATGAGAGGAACTACCCGATGCAAGATCTAGAGCTGGCTGCAGTTGTTCATGCTTTGAATTATTGGAGACACTACTTGTTGGGAGAGAATTTTGTGTTTTTCACCAACCACAAAAGTCTCAAGTATATCTTCACTCATCATGACCTGAATTTGAGACAGTGAAGGGGGGTTGAGTACCTTCAGTCTTTTAACATTGATCTTGCCTACACACTTGGGAAAGGCAACGTAGTAGCTGATGTGTTGAGTAGTAGGACTCAGATATAGGTAGTTCAGGAATCCATTAGAGAGTGGAAGATTATGGCTTTGTTCTATGAGATGCATTTGGAGGTGCATGATAGGTAGGAGAATATATTTACTTCTTCTGTAGTTGTTACCTCTACTCTTCTTGATTGAGTGTGAATGAGGCATCTATCAGATTCTGAAGACCTAGTCCTACGGAAAATTGTGTCCAGAGAGGACCCTATTTCTAGATGGACCATAGGCAAGGATGAGATGATTCATTTTCAGAGGCTCGTATGGGTGTCATAAGACATACGTGAGGAGCTATTGTAGTACTTTCACTCCTCAGTTTGGGCAATTCATCCTGGTGTCACCAATATGTATCGTGATCTACACCGTTAGTATTGGTGGCTAGGTATAAAGAGAGAAATTTCTGGTTTCATGATGAGGTGTTCCACCTGTCAGTAGGTGAAGGCGAAGAATTAACAACCAGTAGGGATTTTGTAGTAGTTACCCATTCCCGAGTGGAAGTGGAATGATATCGCGATGGATTTCGTGACAGGTCTGCCGAGGTCGCCTTGAGGGAAGGATGTTGTTTGGGTTTTCATGGAAAGACTCACGAAGGTTGCTCACTTCTGTCCAATCAAGGAGTCCTTCAATGTTGATGAGCTGGGAAGGTTGTACATCTGATAGATTGTACATTTACATGGGGTTCCACACTCCGTTGTTTCAGATAGGGACACATGTTTTACTTCTCGAGTCTAGTAGGGATTATAAATGGCCTTGGGTACATAGGTACTTCTGAGTACATCTTACCACCCCCAAATAGATGACTAGTCTGAGCGTATGATTTAGGTGCTTGAGGACATGATTTTTGCATGCATCCTGGATTTTAGAGGTTTTTGGGAGAAGCAAAAACCTCTTGTGGAGTTTTCCTACAACAATAGTTTTCAAGAAAATATTTAGATGGAACCTTATAAGGCTTTATATGGTAGTCTATGCCGATCACCCTTATGTTTGCTGGAGGCAGGAGAGGCAGCAACGTTGGGATCTCATCTTGTCCAGGAGACCATAGAGCAGATAGAGTTGATTCGGAAGAGGATGTCTACTACACAGTCTCGATAGAAGTCTTATGTTGATTAGCGGAGACGACCTCTAGAGTTTGAGGTTGAGGATCAGGTTTTCCTTCGTGTCACACCGAGGTTGGGGAACAGGAGTATTAGGAGACCGGGTAAGATTTCACCGAGGTATGTCAGGCCATTTGAGGTTTTAGAGAGAGTTGGGCCAGTTACCTATCGGTTGCAGTCACCTCAGAGGTATTGAGCTATACACGATGTCTTCCACATTTCTTAGCTCTTATGTTACTTCCCAGACCCATCTCATGTTTTTCAACCTGAGGAGGTTGAGTTAGAGGTGGATGCCTCATTTGATGAGCATCCTATACATATTATTGATCACAGTACGAAGGTTCTCTATCGCTAGTCTATTCCTCTGGTATGAGTGTTATGGCAGCATAGACAAGTACATGATGAGACTTGGGATATGGAGGCCGATGTATGATCATAGTGGCTGAAGATGTTTGAGGATTCTTCTTTTATGCCTCCTTGCTAGGGAAATTCGGGGATGAATTTATTTAAGGAAGTAAGTTTGTAAGAATCTGGATCTTCTTTTCAGGTTTGTTTTCCTTTTTCTAGTGTTTTTTTAGGAAAAGAAAAGTTTCTAGAAATTTCTTAAGTACACGTCGTGTACTTTATGAGTACACGTCATATACTCGGTTACCGCAAGTAGTCGTGTGCTGGTCATGTAACTGCTGAGCACATGGCCATGTGTGTTGACCTAGAGACTACCTAATGTAGGGGCTGGTAAGGGCAAGTACATGTCATGTACTTCTAAAGTACACATTGTGTACTTTCTTTTTTTCATTTAATAGACCGGGGTCACGTCTGATGGACAAAACACTCTCTTTCTCAACTTATCTCATCCAGAAAAGACCGTACGGCCATGAAACTTCTTCGATCCCCCGATCAGGCATCCGTGTTCTAATTTGACCATCGTCGATTTCATTGGGATCATCTAGGTAAGTTGTTCCTTCTTTTAGATCTTCGTTTCCTGATTCCTTCTCTTTCTCAAGTAATCTCCGGTTGAATGTTTTAGGTGTTTTTGTAGATCTATGGTGTTTTTGGGAGATTAAAGGATTGAGGTTCATATATAACGATCCAACAACACCAAGGTAGGTGGTTTTTGCCTTTACGTAGTTATTCTTTGAGTTATATGTGCAAAAGTTTCCAATACCCTTAAACGGGGTATTGCATGTTTATGTGTGTAGCCCTATTGTTTTCCCGCTATGCCTTGGTTGTTTGGATAGAGGTTATATGTTGTGAATAGGGTTTATTTTTCCATGCTATGGAGTTTTTTTCCATGTTTCCTTATTTTGACCATTTGGTCTAGTTTTTTATGTTAGGTCACTGCTTTGTTTTCCATACCTAGTATTGTTAGGATGAAGTGTTTTATCTGACATGTTGTTATGTTGTAGATTATTTAGCCAAGTAGTTATAGAGGTTTACTTTGGCTGTCATGTATTTCTGTGATCGTTTGACTTACACAGGGCCATGAGAAGCTAGTGTAGTAGACTGTAGGGAGAATGGACGTGAGGGATTCTCCAGAGGGTCTGTTTTTACTGTTACGATTCAAGACCATAGTGGGAATTGATGTAAGTGCTTCCTCAGAGTGTCTGTAGTTCCTCGACGTGGGCCACAGGGGGAATGTGAAATAAGTGCTTCCCTGGAGTGCCTTTTAGTTACTGATACAAGAATATAGGGGGAATTGATAGTGAGTTCTTCCTCAAAGAGTATGTGTTAAAGCTCAACAAGAGGGGTTAGACTGTGTGTACTTCCCAGAGGGTTTCTTGTGCTTTCTATGTGGGACCAGAGGAGATTAGGATGTGAGAAAATCCTAGAGGGTTACCTGTTTGTGAGTATCTACTTACTTGGTATGTGGTGTTTGAATGCATTGAAACTATAGGAATGTTTACTGTTGATTACTTCCTTGTTTACTACTTCTTTTTCTTATTTACTGTCATATATATTCATTGATTGTTAAGTGAATATCTCTTGATGGTTCCCTACTAGGATTTAGTCTCAGACCCTATTTGGGTCATGATTTTGGGCCCAAACATATTATATTGTTGTAGGTATAGATAAAAGAAAGCACCCTTCTACTTCAGGAACTTGACTGCTTTGGAGCTGGAGAACATGGGACCAAGCTGAGGCTTGTGATGTTGAGGACTTGTTTACTATTTTCATTCATACTTTGGTTTAGTACTTATTTCATAATTTTGATGTGTTTGGATGATTTCCTAAACATATGTATCATGCATCATTATATATGTGCTTCAGCTACTTATTACTTTCAGTATTCCACTGTTTACTATTGTATGTCATTATTACTTCTTCTTCTATTGTTATATGTTTCTCTTTCACTGTGTTACTCTGCCAATGAGGTCATAGTTTCCCCAATATCATGCCCAAGGCCCTCGATTCTATTCGGCAGCCTTTGGTGTTAGGGGAAATGCACTTGAGGCCATGTGACCAATTGGGTACTGAGTGCCTCTGGGCGGCTTCCGGAACCAGGACATTACATATATGGTGCACATACTTCCACTTTATCATATAATATCATGATTCATTCATTCTTCATGATACTTTGAGTTTCAATTTTAATTATTTCATATAAGGGGGTTTGAGTTAAAAGTTACCAAGTGGAAAATAGATTTCATAATCCAATTTATTTTCATTGGGTTATATTAGTTCCATGTTATTGTTAAAATTATTTGATTGTGTTTATAATGACTTTTACTATATATCAATGTATTTCCTCTTCTATATGTGGATTTATAGTTGATACACATAATTTACTCATTGATTTATTCTCACTAAAACATTATAATATTTTCAAGGGTTTACCTTAAAATATTATTTTGTTTGGGATTGTTTACACTTAAATTTCCATCATAGGAAATTATTTGATCATTTTATAATAAAATCTTTAACTTTATTCTCCTCTGGTTATTCATTTTATTTATTAAGTGATAGTGTCATTTTTACACTATTTCTTACTGAAAATTTTTTATAAAATATTTTTTTAGAAAACCCCACTTTATTTCACTCTTTAGTCAGAAAACCTATTTTATTCTAAAAACCATGATTTATTAAAAAAAATAAAAAAAAATTAAAGTAATTTGGTAAATACATTTTTACCCTTTTTTTTCTTTTACCAATGTTTTCAAAGGAATCTTGTTGTCACTTTCTGAACAAGGCATTCTTTTAACCTTTAATTGTATAAAAGGGATTTTATTTTTACCTCATACGGATTGTAAAAATTTACCTTCCATTATTTCATTTAAGCATACTTTTCATGTATTAAAGGTTTTTTAAAAAAAATATTTTCAAAATAGATTTTCAAAGAAAAGTTTTTTCAAACAAATAATAAAAAAATGATATTTTCCTCAAAAATGTTTTTAAAATATCATTTTATAGTATTTCTATTCATCAACAATGTCAAACCTTATTTTTAATCTACTTGTGATATGTTGTATTGATACCATCTTATTTATTCTAATATATTATTTTTGATTTATTTAGCCAAGGATAGTATTAACATTAAATTCCTTGATTCATTTGTTAGTCCCCTTGAAATATTCAGTCTCCTGTGATCATTGAACATTGAATTTCTCCTAAATTATCTATTTCATTTATCATGTATATTATTATTGCCTAAACCATATGCCTATTTACATACGTTGTCAATTTTGATGGTTGTTTTATTATTTGGGTAAATATTGATAAATTTTTATTCCTTATTAAATACGGATATTTGACAAATAATATAGTTTATTAATTAAATCGATTTCTTGATATGAAGAGTGATTTGGACATGCAATGATGGGTAGATCCTAGACTTTATATAGATCCTCAATGAATTGATAGGCTCTCATGAGACAAATAATTTGCATAAATTAAATGGGTTTCAATCTTTAGTTTAAAATATCCAAAGGTTGGATGTTGATAGTATAGGTTTTCATGTGCGTGAGACATGATGTCCAATAATTAAGAATTACCTTCATTTTGATTCATTATTTATTATCTATGGTATTTTTGCATAATAAAATATATGGATGCATTTTATTCCAAGTTTATTGATTAAATTGAAATTGTTTTCAGTTTCTTACATTTCCATATTAATTTTTCCTTATCTAGTTATTTTAATGGAATGTGTTTCTATTTGTTACCTTTCAATATTTTTTATACAATTATTTCCTAGTTTTTTGATTATATGGTATGTGTGTTCTATTATTTACCATGCCATAATTGTTATTCTCATTGATTCATTGTTTATTTCTCTATACTTTAACCTTATTGAGTATTTGAGCTTGCCCTTATTATGTTTCATTTCACCAAAAATCCAATAAGCATACTATGAAAGATATACATGGATATACAAGATGGAATAAAGTTATCCTTGAAGTTATTTATAAGGAAAAAAATTATTTTATAATTAGTGTATTAATTTATAATAAAATTCTCATTTGTGTATCTATTTTACCAAGACTATTATACTCTTTGGTCCTTCGAGGCTTAATTCATTATAATTATGCCAATGTAATTAGTAACAGACACTGAATCTAGGATATCTGGGGTCGGGTTTCTATAGTTGGTATCAGAGTAAGTTTAGTAGAAACCTTGGGAACTAGATTTAGGAAAACATAGGTTATAGAACATAACCCTGTGGTAAAATTTGAGGATAAGTATATAATAACATCCAAGTATTTGGGTGAGGTAGAGATTATGTGGTTCTTCTTTATAATGCATCCTTGTATGGATACAACAAGTGAACATGGTTCTAGAATAGATGTACCTAGGATTTATAACTCTGAAAAGGTGTTCTAATCCTAACTCGAGGTAACCTAGTGCATGAAAATGGGTCTTACTATGCACCTTCATTGAAACTTCTGAGATATTTTCTTATAATAATTCACATTTTATTTACAAACCACTATAAAGGATTTGAATAGATAATAAAAATAAATATCCTAGGTTAAACCTAAGGTGTTTTAGATTGAAAACAATGTATCATTATTTAGAAATCCTAGAGATGATATTATGGATAAACATTAGACCAAGGAAGGGTCTATGTGAAAATATGAAGGTGAAGTATTTATGTATTTAGGTAATATTAAAAACCATAGTTAAAAGGCTATTTAGTAATTAACATAACTTCAAATATTCCCATAATATTTATTTTTGAAATTATATTAATATGGTTTTAGATAAGGACAACTTGTATGTCGGGTAAAAACCAATCAAATCTAGCAAGGCTGTGGGTCTTGAATCCATGACTGAAGGATTATAAGGGTTTCCCACCAACCACTGACCTATACAATGTCCTGATTAATTTTTCATTGTTTTAGTAAAAAAAATGATGAACAAATGCTAATAATGAACCATTAGTATCAATTTTAAGGATTATATATTAATCTATTAACCAATTGATTTTGGAATATATTTAGAGATAAATATTCAGACTTGTCACTCTTTTATGAGCATTAGGATCCTTTATAAATATAATTTTTTCCTTCATGCATCAATATTAATTTTTGAGTGAATTGAGAAATAGATATAAGTAAAAAAACTAAATTAAATTCATATAAATATATCAAGTAAGTATACATAAGTAGTAAAATAATTACCCAATATTATGAAATTGATTTCTAAATAAAATGTTGTCCTAATAAATTAATTTATATTGAACTGATATCCCTATAAATCATTATATATTTATGTATTTTAGGACCTAAAATTTATATTTATCATTCAATTTTTGTGATTTATGGCCTCATTCACTCCCTATAAATATTTTACACTTTTCTACCACGTATGTATCTCTACTTTCCGTTGATATTCTTCTACTTAGATACCTAGTTACATGGTAGTTTATGTGATCTTTTTACTTTACATTATCTCTCGTATAGAGGATGACTGATGAACCCTTCTTATAGAGTAGGATTTAAAACATAATAAGTATCAAAAAATCTATCATCATGGTCTAGTTTAAATTTCAAGGAAACAATTTAAATAAGGTGGGATGAATGTGAGGCCCCGAGAATCTAAAGTAAGAACCTTGTATTCCATAGCGGGTATGACACGTGACACCAAACACGCAAGGTAAGATAATATCGGCATAATTTATAATATATTTACTATTTAAAATATATTCTCTATATTTACATGAATGAAACACTAAGTTATCATGTGTTATATGTAATAATGACCTTCCTTGATGGCTTGCATTACACGCAAGACCGAGTTTTATCAAATGATAATATATTAGTAAAATATAATGAGATATAAACTAGATGATAAATTAGTAATTATGAATATTAATGACTAAATTTTGAAAATTATGGTTTATAAAAATATAAAATTAATTAATTAGTTACAAATTAATTATAAATTAATATAAAAATCAATTGAATATAAAGTGAATATTTTTATAGAAAACTATTTTTATGCACAAAAAGTTATTTTACGCTAATAGATTAAATTAATTACAGTTATTAAGTGATATTAATGTAATATATATATATATATATATATATTATTAAATTAAAATATTTTTTATATTCATCCATTAGGTTTGATAATAATAAGATAAGAACAAACTCTATTTTACACATAAGAAACTATATTTTATAAAGGCAATTTTACCGCCTTTTAATGGAGAACCCATTTTAAATATGAATTTTGACATTATAATTGATTTAATATGTCTAAATTAACTTCATATTTTAAATAAAAACATAATAATTAGTTTAGGATTAATTTTTGATATCTTTCTGAAAAAATTTATATTTTAATGAATAGTTAGAAATACTGAATCTTAGTTCAAAACTGTTTTTTCTTCTAATTTAAATGTAAGGTTAAATTATATTTTTAATTTGTTTTAAAGTTTAATTAGATAATATTTTTATGAATTTATACAATTTATTTCATTGGAATCAATTTCACTTTGAAATTTATTATAAAAACATAGAAAACTTTCAGACATTTTTACTTTAAAAACATGCATTGTCATCCCGCCTGAGGGATTAAATTTAAATCAATTTCATACACTTATATGATTGAAATTTGGAAAAATGTATTCCATATTTGTAATAATCATATTTTATAATTTCTAATAATACCAATTTTTTTAACAAAAATATTAGTGAAATTAATTGAAATTAATTACAATTATTAAGCTAAAATTAAGATTAATGAATGACTAAACCTTTAAATTAAGTGCCCAAATTAACTATAAACTTGTACAACACCCATTTTAGGGACAAAAATCATCCATTAACCTTAAATTCTTGAGTTTTTTTGGTTTTTTAATACTTTTTTTAGGTAAAAACATGGGTACACCTAACTTCTTTTCAAAAATACCAAGTGGGTCTTTTTCCTCCCTTATAAAAGTTCACCACCTCTCTCCATTCCTCACACCTCTAAAACAACTTTGGTTTAGATAGGATCTTCCCATATAGATTCCTTAAATCCCTCCCCTAAACCTTGAATATCCCCTTTGGGAAAAATCCTTCCAAAGAAGCGTTTTGTTATAAACCAAAAGAAGTTACCTGATTAAGAGGTAACATCTTCTCTCAAGATCTCTAGTTTCATTTCCATTATCAACCCCTAAAATATATTTATTACATGATTATATAAAAAAACCAGTATCCTTAATATACTATTATGTTTTTATGTAATGTTTTTTTCTTACACTTACACACACCTCCATCTAATGGGTAACGAACATATTGTTTCTGTGTACGGCAAAATACTGCCTCGTGAAACGATGATTATTCATTTTTCCTTTAAAATCTATAATAGTGGAAATTATGATTGAAAATATATTTATATATGATATATATTATACTTATTTAACCCATTTATTACACATACCTTTAATACTTTCCATTTTACGTTAATACGAAAACATCATTTGAGGAAGTGTGGACTACCTCCCCCTCAAAGTGATGTGATTCATTCACATGATGCATAGAATGTATAAATTATGGTAATAATTAAACATATGATAAATATATAACATATATATGATATTCATGAAATAATTACCTTTCTATAAATATAATATATATATATATAATTTTTTGTACTACCCTTTCACATGCTAAAAAGTGATAACGTCAGTCATGGATGTGTAGACTACCGCCTCCTCGACACAATGTGATTCCTTTTATATAACAACAATTATATATATAATTATATATGATTAAATAACATTTTACTTATTATATAATGATAATTATGTAAATTTATGGTGTTACTTACCTTCTTTCCATAACTATCATTGAAAATGGGAGTGTTACTCATGCGTACGCATAACCTACCGTCTCCATGATTGTAACGTTGATTAATTGTTCATAACCATATTTAATAATTGGTTTTAAAATTATAATTAATGTATGAATATGATAATTTTGGAATTATTATTATTCTTTATATTTTTTATAATTACCTCTTTGATCATATTTGACCTACCAAAGTTTATTTTGACACATAAATTGAATTTGATCAAAACACCCAACGTAAACTTAATTGATTAAGTAGTTGTATACAACATGGTAATAAGTAGAATAAAAGTAATAATAAACATGAAAATGGTTCTCAAGAAAATATATAATTAACAAATGTTTATTATACAGGAATTTAAAGGACATTCACCTGAAATAAAATGCAAGGTAAGGTATTTTGTCTCAATTTAAATTCCATTGAGACATATTTGTTGTTATGAACCTAGTTTATTTTATATGGTGTATATACTGCCCTTTGAAATGTTATGTCATGAAAATATTTATTATCATGATATTATAAGTTTCATTTAATTATATTCTTTCATGGATATTATTAATTAAATATTCAAAGTGTTATGGGGAACTTTGGAATGTTTAAATATTATTCTCCTCAAGAACTTTTTTAATGATTATCTTTGTAATCTCACTTCCTTTTTTGATTGTTAACATTCTATTGAAATAATCACTTTATTATTTTGCACCTAATTTCTTATATATGGTGCACATACTTATAATTTTTCATATAATATCATTATTCATTCTTTCTTCATGATACTTTGAGTTTAAATTTGAATTATTTCATATAAATGGATTTGAGTTAAAAGTTACCAAGTAGAAAAGAGATTTCATAACCCAATTTATTTTCATTGGGTTATATTACTTCCATGTTGTCGTTAATATTATATGATTATGTTTATAATGAATTTTACTATCTATCGATGTATTTACTCTTCTATATGTGGATTTATAGTTGATACATATAATCTAATCATTGATTAATTCTCACTAAAACATTATAATATTTTCAAGGGTTTGCTTTAAAATATCATTCTTTTTGGGATTGTTTACACTTAAATTTACATCAGAGTTAATTATTTTATAATTTTATAATAAAACCTTTAATTTTATTCTCATATGGGTATCCATGTCTATTATTAGGATCTAGTATAATTTTTTACTATTTGGTGCAAAAAATGTTTTGTAAAATGTTTATTAAAAAATCTAACTTTATTTCTCTCTTTAGTCAGAGTGCCTGTTTTCTTCTAAAACCCATGATTTATTAAAATGTTTTCAAAAATGTATTTAAAATGAGTTGGTAATGAAATTTTTACCCCTTTTTTCTTTTACCAATTTTTTTAAAGGAATTTTCTTGTCATTTTCCAAAAAAGTCATTTTTTTAACCTTTAACTGTCCCAAGGGAATGTTATTTTTACCTCGTATAGATTGTATGGATTTAAAAATTGTCATTTCTTTGAAACTTATTTTTAATGTTTAAACGGTTTTTTTAAATAAAATATTTTAAAAGTGATTTTTAAAGAAAAGGTTTTTTTATAATAAAAGAATATTTTCCTCAAGAGTATTTTTAGAAGATGGTTTTATATTATTTCTATTCATAAGAGATAACAATCCTTATTTTTATTCTACTTGGGATATGTTGTATCAATATCATCCTATTTCTTCCTCTGGATGGTTTTTCATTTATTTGACCAAGGATAGTACTAATATTCACTTCCTTGATTCATTTTTTATTCCCCTTGAATTATTTAATCTCCAATGATCATTGAATATTGAATTTCCCCTAAATTATCCATTTCATTTATCAAGGATATTAATATTTACTAAATTTTATACCTCATTACACAAGGTATCTACTTTGATAATTGTTTGATTATTTAGAGAAATATTGATAAATTTGTATTCCTTATTCAATAAAAATATTTCATAAGGCATATAGTTAATTAATTAAATAGATTACTTGATATGAATAATGCTTTGGACATACAATGATGGGTCGATCTAGGACTCTATATAGCACCTCGATGCATCAATAGCTTATCATGTGATAAATAAGTTGAAAAAATTAAACAAGTTTCTATATGTAGTTTAAACTCTCTAGAGGATGGATCTTGATAGTATATTTTTTCATATACCTAAGACATGGCATCCAATAATTAAGAATTTCCTTCATTTTGATTCATTATTTATTATCCATGATATTTTCACATGATAAAATATATGGATGCATTTCATTATAATTTTATTAATTAAATGTAATGTGTTTTCAGTTTCTTACCTTTACATATTTATTTTACCTTATCTAGTTATTTTAATGTCATGTGTTTCCATTTATTACCTTTCTATATTTTTTATGCACTTCTTTCCCAATTTTTTGATTATATGGTAAGTGTGTTCCATTATTTACCATTTTATGATTATTATTATCATTTAATCATTATTGTTTATACTATACTTTAACCTTATTGATCATTTAAGCTCACTCTTATTATGTTTCCTTTCCCCAAGAATCCAATAAGTGTACTATGAAAGATATGTAGGGATATATTATATGGAATAAATTTTTCCTTTAAGTTATTTAGAAATAAAAAATTATTTTGTAATTAGTGTATAAATTTATTATTACAATACTAATTTATGTATCTATTTTACCAATACTACTAAACACTTAGGTCCTTCAGGTACTGATTCCTTATAATCATGTCAATGTAACTAATAGCAGACGCTGGCTCTAGGCTATCTGGGGTTAGGTAGCTACACCTTTTCATTTTGAAAATCACATTTTAAAATAAAAAATTCACAAAAAAATTAAAAATAATTTTATTTGAATATAATATTTAAAAATTATAAAATAATCTTTAAAACGTTTATTTTTCATTATGGTGGAAAATTCTGTTTATATTGACAAGTTAAAACAAATATTCGTTTCACATTTTTGGTAAAATCCAAATGGGCCTTGTTTTGAAAATGACATGAATATTTATTTCAAAACCTTTTATAAAAATTAAAAAATGGGTAAGAAAATATTTAATAAATTATTTTTAAAAGTATAAAAACATTTTTGATGTAATTTTTATGAAACACAGGTTTTGATGAAAAAATATCTTCGATCGAAGAGAGAAATAATGTCATATTTTCATACAAAAACATTTTCTAAATCATTTTACGTACAAGAGTGTAAATGGTTATATTAAATGAAAATTTTCATTAATAAACAAAGGAGAATAAAATATATTAATTTTAAGATAGATATATCAAATAATTTCTCCAAGGGATACTTAAACAAAAAAAATCTCGAATAATGATAAGATTGTGAAATAAACTCTTACCACTTTAGTAAATTTTGAATCATAATCCCCATAAAAGGAATAATATTAAGTGAAACTTCAAATTCCATTAAGAGAAATATATTTAGGACATAAAAAATAAAAAGGGGTAGTATATATACCACACAAATGAATAATTGGTGAATATGGTGTATGTCTCATGGAAGTAAAATTAAGATGAGAAACCCTTACCTCTGGTTCGACATCCTTCGTATGTGTCTAAAACTCCTATATAATAAATATAGATTTATTATAAATATATTAATTAAATATAATCATATATACCATACCATTTTTTATTTAATTATATTATTTTATCACCTTTTTATTATCAATTATTTGCTAAAATCATTGTTTTGGGTTATAATTGCTTCATTTTTCATGTGTGTTTTAGTTCAATAATTTTGATCCTTTTAATTTGATCATGGGTACATAATATACATAATTTTAACCATGATATAAATATAATATATATTCATTATATATTTATTTATAGTATTCTATTAAATTTAGACATAGAAAATGGATTATGTCATCCATGGAGACGGTAGGTCGTACGTACAGATGAAAGTTTTTTCCATTTCTCTTGATGGATTGAATGAAATGAAAATAAATATTAATTAATATTTACATAATAATTATTATTTAATTTATATAATTTATGTTAATTAAATACATTCTTATTACAATCTATGTAAAAATAAAATGAAAAAAATTTCACATCTTTGCGTGGAGGTGGTAGTCCACACATGCACACGAGTGACATTATTATTTTCTAACAGATTGGATGGTAAGAGGTTATATGTGATATTATATTTAAAGAATTATTTTTAGAATATAAATATCATATATGTTCATTAACTTTGACCTTACTACCTTTTATGTAAAGCGTATGTGAAAAATGAACCACATCGCTTCGCGAGGCGGTAGTCCACCGTACACACGAGCGACATTATTGTATCCCCCATGGAATGGAAAGTAAGAAGGTATATGTAATATAATAACTCTAGAAGTATAAAAAATTCATAAATACTATATTTATATATGTCTGTGTGTGTGTGTTAAATATTTCATTATATCCATCCTTGAAATGTGGTGATGGAAAATGAATTACATCAGATCACGAGGCGGCAGTCTTCCGTACACACAATCGACGGTTTCATTTCCCATTTGATAGAAGTGGAGATGTACCTGGATTATTAGATTAACATAATAAAATTTAAGTATATAGCAGATACTGGTGATAAAATATTATCATTATTTAATAAGTTTTGAATGAGTTATAATAAGAAATAAAAAAACACATGTTTAAGAATTTTAACTCTTCTTTGGAGAGCCTCTTTAGGTTTATACCTAAATCCTTCATAAGAGGGATACCTAATCAAAATAAGTAAAATAGTATTTTTTTTAGGTAATTAAATAAGGTATTTGGTCATGTATTTTCTTACCTAAATGGTTTTGGAAGTGTGTATAGGGGAGGAGAGGGGTATCCTTTTATAAGTGGGCGAGAGGACACACATAGAATGTTTGAAAAGAAGTTATACCCATGATTTTATTATGAAAAAAAAGCCTCCAAAATAGGTAATTATAGAACCATAGAGTTTATAAGGTATAAATATGTCCATAAATGGGTTTTTGACAATTTTTAGCTCATTTTTAACCCTTATCTTTTTATTTTAACCCTCAGTAAGCGCATTTTTACCTTAACTACTGTAATTAGTTTTTACTTTTTTCACTATTAATTATGATAAAAAAATTAATTTTACTCTATTAGATAATATAAAATATGATGATTAAAAATTTTTAATCCATTTTTAAAAATGAAATTCATAGATTTTTTATAATTCAATTTAAAATTAAACCGCAGATGCAGCGAACGAGCGGTTTTCTAAAGAGAAAATTCTCATAAGTCTAGAAAGTTTTAATATAAAAATTAAATATGAAACTAATTTTTAGAACATAAATTAGTTAAATATTAATATAATTTAACTAATTTTACATTAAAACCAATTTAAAATATAATTTTACTTTGTAAATAATTTAAATGAAAAGGAAGTTTACAATAAAAATCAGAATATGTCACTATTTTAAAAAAAAAGTAATATTTTCAGAAAATTATAAAAAATTCACCCAAATATAATTTTTAAATTTTTATTTCAAAAAAGAAGTTTATTTTTTCAAATAAAAATTTTAAAGGTGTTAAAAATTAATTTTAAATTATGTGTGCAAAGCATGACTAAACCGACTTTTAGAAAAATACAATTTTTTAGAAAACATTTATTTTTATTTGAATTGGTTATTATTTTATTTCTAATAAATATATAACCACTAAATTAATTTTATACATTTATAAAAAAATAAAAATTTGTTAATTTATTTTGTACAATTCATACCTTCCCACATAACGGCTAGGTTATAATGTTCAGGTTTAAATAATAATATTTTAATAGATTGTCGTGTTTCTTTGAAACCCAGTGTTCTATGAATTGGAAGATATTTAAGATATTGAATTGATTTAAAAAGAAATATATCATAAAGTCTTCAGGTGTTACATTATCTTATAAACTTGGGGTTTTTTCATATATTCTATCCAATATGATGTTCCCCTTTTAAAATCTCAAGGTGTTGCATTCTACCACCCTTAAAAAATTGTATCCTCACAATTTAATTAAGATCTCAGTAATTAAGGGTTTTAAATTTGAAAATAAATTTCTTGAAACCATATATCCTGAGAAGGGTTAATAAAACATCTTATTTATAAGAGACAAAGGGGAGTATGAATGTTATCTAGAATAGTTGAATAACTAGGTTTCCATGTAGTAGAACATGGTTGAGATGGGAAGATATGGATATGAAAGAAAATCATAAATAATTGTAGTGAGTGATATAGATCATTGATCACAATAATGTGAGTGACCCAAATAAGGTTAAACATCACAAAAAACATTAATATGTAAATGGTGAAAAGATAATTTGTTCATCATAAATAATGGTATTGGGATAACATTTTTGTTTCAAAATCCTTTTCCTAGAGTTGAGGAATTCTTTTTTTATGTGAGAATATAAGGAAATATACTTACTTATTATCTTTCAATTACATAAGAACAATTTCATCCTTTTGTTATGATTCAATCAATTTCCACTTCATCTCCTACTCCAAGAAATAAATATCCAAAAATGATTTTTTTTATTCTTAAAGCACTAAAATTAAATTTTAATGGATCATAAGACCCATAAAAGAGTGATAATATATTTTTCATATATTCAATAAAACCAAAATGGTTAGAAAAATTAAACCCAAAGATAAAATTAATTCATTCCATAAATACTTAAACTTAAGGCTCATCCAAAATATTTCTTACTAAATTTAGAAGTAAGGTCCCTAAATAAATATTATATTCCCCAAACAATATAAAGTGTCTCTTAATGTCACATTAAAAATATGTGAATACCTTGATCACTATAAAACCTTAATGAAAATATGCATGATTCCAAAAATAAAATATCATGTTATCAAATATATTGCATAAATCCAAACATGCATTAAACTTCAGTAAGATTACATAAACCATCAAATCACTAACCAATTTCATGGTCACCAATATTATACCATAAAGATCTCATTATCATTATTATCTCAACATTGAAGACATGTTAAGTGTTATCTTTACTAAATCATGAGTTTTCCATAAATATCAACTTTCCACTAAAACACTTTTCATTTTCATCGATACCATTAAACATATTCTCTCAAATCCTTAAAGAAAAAGTATTGTATTAAAACCCTTATACCTTTAATAATTCTTATTACCAGAGTGTCATTAATAAAATAATCTTATAACATAATTATTGAATCCAAAAAATGAATATTAATCATTCCACTTAATTCTTAAATCATAAAATATGATTCATCATCTTATTCATTAATACCTCCTTCCTTTCATATGTCATTTTATGTCTCTTCATCATCAACAATATAAGCATTACTCATACAACCTTGCTTATTTTCTTCATGAGATTTCACCCTAGGACATTTATTTTCATAATGTCCATGCTTTCAACATTTAAAACATTCAATCATAAATAATACCTTAGGTACACCATTATTCACATCCATTATGTTAACTAGACTTTTTATTTTCCTTATAAATTACTTGATTTGTGTCATTATTTTCCACACATAAGAAATTTTATTTTTCCTTTGATACACTTTCCTATATATCTCTTTCCATATTTATAACATAAAGAAAAGAAATCCTTCTTTCCTCCATGGTATACACTTTTAAATCTCTTAATGGACTCCGTAGTTCACCTCTTTGGTGAGTCTAAGAGTTAGTTAAGGTGCAAGTTATTAATCATATATCATGATAACATATTTGGAATAATCAAAATATCCTCCACCCAATTCATCATCCCATTTGATTTCTCATCAACACATTTTCTATTACATTCAATGTTAACTCGATTCCTTCTTGTTTCAACCATTGACTAAAACCAAAACGAACAGTGTGAGAAACACAAATCATAGTGGGAAATCACATATTCATGAAGAATAATTTATAATATGTCTAAATCCTGACACATTGTTTTTAATCTATGAAATTTTAGGTTTAACCTAGGTTATTCACTGTTATCATATATTCAAATACCTAATGATGGTTCATAAAGAAAATGTGGGTTATCCAAATCATATCCCATGGGTTTTTCAAACCAAGTTCACAGTTAGGCTTATTTATGTGTACTATGTAATGATCAATTTAATCTTGACCTGAATTTTTTAGAGTTATTACCCCAAGGTGTATCTGTTCTTGAACCATGTCCACTTGTATTATCTAGATAGAGATTTATTTTTAAGAAAAACTACATAATCTATACCTTACCAAAACTTTAGGATATTCTCTTGTACTTATCCTCAATGTCTATCATAGGGTTATATTCCGCAATATTTATTTCTATAAATCTAATTGCAACGATTTCTATTAAAATTCCTCTAATACCAACTATAAATACCCTAACTTCAATAGCCCAGATCTAGTGGTTACTTTATTACATTGTCACTTGATACATGGAATTGAATCCTAAAGGATTAAATAGTTTAGTATTATTGGAAAACTAGAGACAAAAATGAAATTCACATTAAATTATAAAAAATAAAATAAAAATATTTTTATCATTGAAAATACCATTATTCCTCATAGTGTATCCATGCATATCAATCAAAAAACACTCCTTGGTATCCTGGGAAAATGAAACTTAAGAAAGGGGTGATCTCAGATTCTTAGTAAAGGTAATAATATAGTAGAATCTATCATGAATAAATAAGAATAATCAGTATGGAATGAAAAATAACTTAAATGGATGCCATTAAATAAATAAACTGAACATAATATGGTAGAAATAAATGATGATCAAATAAAGCCATATAAATAATCACATAATCTTGAAACCTATCCATGGATATTATAACTAATATAATAATTTCAAGAAAATAAATAAATGATCTCATAATGAGGAAATTCATAATGGCATAAATCTAAAACATACATTCAAGGCCATTTACAATATAGTTTAAATATTTGGGTAGAAACTCATCTAATTTTTCCAACTGATTTTTCTCATGAGACCTATCGATGTAATGAGAGGATTCTATAATTGGTCCCCACCTGTCACATAATAAGTCCAATGGATTTATCAAATGAAAGGTGTGAAGAATAATAAACATAAACATTAATATTGAAAACCTAACATGTGAAATTTTAATACTTACACAATCAAATAAGCATAATCATAAACCATCTAGAATAATACAGTGAATGGTGATAAAATTGTACATTATCAGTAAAAATGATCATAAACCATCCACATAAATAATAGGGATGATATCAATACAACATATCTATTTTGTATCATAAATAAAATAATGGTTTTATGTCTTCAATTAAAATAAATACCACAAAAATTTCATAAAAAATACTCTTGAGGAAAATAACCTTTGCACTTTTAAAATAAAATTTTAAAATAAAAAGTTTACAAAACATTTTAAAAATATTTTTCTTTGAAATTAAATTGTAAAACATATAAAATAATATTTAAAAAATCGAGTGTTCATGATTGTAGGAAAAAATTTTCATGTCATACATGTTAAAAAAAATATTCCTTTCATATTTTTAGTAAAATTCAACCTTAACTTTTTTTGAAAATAAAAAGAAGATTACTTAAGAAAATTAAAATATAAAAAGGGGAAAATTTTATTTAATAAATAATTTTCAAAATGTTAAAAACATTTTTGAAAATTTTTTTATAAAACATGGATTCTCATGAAAATGAATTTTTGACCGAAGAGTAAAATAAAGTCAGATTTTCTTAAAAAAATATTAATCATTTTAAATACCGAAGATTGAGAAAATGGTAATATTATATAAAACAATCATGAATAACTATAGGATAATAAAATATATTGAGTTTGAGATAGAAATATCAAATAATTACTCTAAGGGGGACTTAAACATAAATAATCCTGAATAATGATGAGATTTTAAAATAAACTCTTACAACTTTGATAACTTTTGAAACATAGTCCCTGTGAAAGAAATAATGTCAAATGAAACTTTATATAACATGTATAAAAATATATTCATAATATAACATATCTAAATGGGTAGTATATACACCATGCAAATGAAAAGGTGTTGAATATTGCATATGTCTCACGGAAGTAAAAGTGAGACGAGAAACCCTTACCTCAAGTTTGACTTCCTTCATATGTGTTATAACTACCTATATAATAAATATAGGTTTATTATATATCTATTATATAACCATGATCACATATATCATACCATATATGATTTAATTATAGTATTTTATCACCTATTTTTTATCAACTCTTTGTTAAAATTGCTATTTTGGGTGATGATTGCTTCATTTTTCATGCATGGTTTAGTTCATTAATTTTGGTCCTTTTAATGTGATCATGGTTTCATCATGTAAATAATTTTAACTATGATATAAATATCATATATATTAATTATATATTTATTTATAGTAATCTAATAATGTTATATATATATAATAGATTACAACATTCATAGAGACAGTAGGCTATACATTTACATGAATGTTGTTTCCAATTTTATCGATGGATGGAACAAAAGGAAAATAAATATCAACACATATTTAAAAAAACATTAATATATATATATATAATTTATATTTATCAAATAAATCTTTATTACCATCTATGTAAAAATAAAATAAAATACATTTCACATCACTATATGGAGGTAGTAGTCCACACATATGCATGAGCGACTTTATTATTTTCTAACAGATTACAAGGTAAGAAGTAATATGTGGTATTATATTTCCAAAATTATTTTTAGATCATAAATATCACATATATTTATTAACTATAATCTTATTACCTTTCATTTAATGCATAAGTGAAAAATAAATCACATCTCTTCGCGGGGTGGTAGTCCACCATACACAAGAGCGATATTATTATAACCCCATTTAAATGAAAACTAATAAGTCATATGTCATATAATAATTAAAAAAGTATAAAATTTTATAAATAACATATAAATATGTTAAATACATCATTATATCCAGCCTTTAAAGGTAATTATGGAAAATAAATTACATCGGTTCATGATGCGGTAGTCTGCCATACGGATGTTTGATGGTTTTGTTTCTCATTTGATAGAAGTGGAGATGGATCTAGATTATTAAATTAGAATAATAAAATCACAATATGTAGGATATTTATCTGTTATTATATTATCATATTTGAAGAGGAAATAAAATAAATATGCATGTTTAAGAATTTTGACTCTTTTTTAGAGAGCCACTTTAGGTTTATACCTAAAACCTTCATGAGAGGGATTAATAATAAAAATAAGGACTCTAATATGTGGCTAATGATTTAAGGAAGGTATTTTTATATGTATTGGCCAAACCAAATGTTCTTTAAAGTTTTAATAGGGATGATAGGGTGTAGCCTTTCATAAGTGGGGGAGAGGACACACGGAATGTTTGACTTGATAGAGTGATACCTACTTTTTTCTCATGAAAAAAGTCTAAAAATGGGTAATTAAAGAACCTTATAGGTGAAAAGTTATAAATATGTCAATAAAAATGGATATGTACAAGTTTTAGGCCATTTTTAACCTTTATCATCTTATTTTAACCCCTGGTAAATCCATTTTTACCTTAGCCATGGTAATATATTTTTATTATTTTCACTATTCATTATGGTAAAAAATTAGACTTAAATTATTATATTATATAAATTATTCTGATTCCAAATATGGAATCTATTTTTATAAATTAAATTCACATAGGTGGAATAATTCAATTTAAAATTAAACCATTGAAGCGGTGAAAGAGTAGTTTTTCAAAGAGAAAATTCTCATAAGTATAGAATGTTTTAACATCAAAATTAAATATGTAATTGATTAAAATGACATAAATTAGTTAAATTTTAATATAATTGAACTAATTTTACTTTAAAAACAATTTAAAATATAATTTAATTTTTTAAATATTTTAAACAGAAAGGTTGTTTTCAATAAAAGTCATTTTTCACTATTCATAAAAAATGGTCTTTTCAGAAAATTCTCAAACAATCACCCAAATAGAAATTTGAAATTTATATTTAAAAAATGAATTTTATTTTTTCAAATAAATTTTCTAAAATTTGTAGAAATTAATTTTAAATTATGTTCATAAAGCACGACTAGACCGCCTTTTAGAAAAATATATTTTTTTAGAAAACATTTTCTTAATTTAAATGGTTCTAATTTTATTTATTATCAATAGATAACCATTTAATTTATTTTATACATGTTTAAACCATATAATTTTAATATTTTTCTTAGTAAAATTAATACCCTCCAAACAAATGGCTAGGTTATAATGGTAATTTTTAAATAAAAATATTTTAATAGAGTATCATGTTTCATTCAAACCTAGTATTGTGTTCATTACAAGCTATCAAAGTGATTGAGTTTATTTAAAAATAAATATATTGTAAAATATAAGGGTGTTACTATAACAACCAAAAATTATAAATTAATAACATTATATTTGATATCATATTCCCCACATTACACCGAGCTTAAACAACCCACAAAATATATTTCTTTAAATTTAATATCTCTGATAGCTTACAAAACACGCAAACCTGAGTCTGAATAAACTATAATATATCATACTATTATAAAATATACATTAAATTGTTGGGAATTAATAGTAATAATGAAAATTTATAAATTATGGTTATCTATTGATTATAAATAAAATAAGAATTATTTAGAAGAAAAAGAAATGTTATCTGAAGAAAATGTATTTTTCTAAATAACGGTTTAGTCGCTATTTGTTCACATAATTTAAAATTAAAAATTAAAAAATTTAGAAAATTTATTATTTAAAATTAACTTAATTTTTTAAATATAAATATAAAAATTATCTTAGGGTGAATTTTTTTATTTTTACGAAATATTTCATTTTTTGATGATTAGTGAAACATATTGAATTTTAATTGAAAACTACATTTTCATTTAAATTATTTATAAATTCAAATTATATTTTGAATTAGTTTTAAAGTAAAATTAGTAAATTCATATATTTATTAATTAAATTTAATTAATTATAATTATTTTTATATTGAATTTTGATATAGAAACTTGGTAAACTTTTGAAATTTTTCTCTTTGAAAATCTAATTTCTTGTCACGTCTGTAGGATTAATTTTAAATAAAATTTTTCCACTTATACGAATGTAATTTGGAAAAATGTATTACATATTTTTAGTCATAATAATATATATATTATAATAAGGTCAACTTAATCTTTTTACCAAAATGAATAGTGAAAACATAAAAAATTATTTACTGTCGTTAAGGTAAAAATAGATTTTTTGGGGCTTAAACTAAAAATATAAGGGTTAAAATGACTTAAAAACTTGAATGAAATATATTTTATTGACATATTTCGAAACTAAAATTTATAATTCTTGATAATAATCCATTTTGGATCTTTTTGGCATGTGAAAAATATAGGTACGCCTTTTTCATTTCAAAAATTACAAGTGTGCCACTCACCTCACCTATAAAAGGTCACCCCCTCTCCTCTCTTTTTTACACATTCACACCATTTTTGTTAATCCAATAACTGAAAAAATCACTTAAAAATTCTTTAATATCATCCTATAAGCCTTATTTTTATAATAAATACAACCTTGAAATGATTTTGGTGCAAACCTAAGGAGGTTACCCGGAGAAGAGGTAACGTTCCTTAATGACCATTTTTATTTTATTTCTTCTTCCACTTGCTTCAATTATTATTAAAACATGATGATATAATAAAATAAGTATATTAAATATACTTATATTTTTTTATGTTAATGTAATGACTTACAACCAGCTCCAATTTCATCAAATGGGTTACAAAATCTTCATTAGTGTATACAGGGGACTACTACCTCGCTGACCGGTGTCATTATTTTTTCCATTACCATATATCATGGTTAGGTATAACAATGGATATAAAGTCAATATATTATATTTATAACATAATTATACCTATTTATTTGTTATATGATATATTCCTTTTTAATTTTCTATTCCATAGGAGATATGCTGTCATCGCTCGTGTTGACAGAAGACTACCGCCTCACATAGCGATGCAATTTTTTTCACTAACGCTTTACATGAAATGTAATAAAGATAAATTTAATAAATATATGTGATATAAATGAAATAATTATTATATTAATGACATATTTATCATTATTAAATAATAATATATTAGTTTATTTCATACCTTTTCACTCACTGAAAGATGATAACATCGTTTGCATATGTGTTGACCACTGCCTTCACGAAGCAATGTCACTCTCTTTTCATCACCATACCACATGAATGATATATATATAATTTTATTTAAATAAATAATATTTTATTTGTGATATTATTATAATTTTTTAAAGATAAATTATTACTTACGTTCTTTCCATAATGATCATTGAAAAATGGAAATGTTACTCATGCATACATATGACCTACCATCTCCATGATCATAAAATACTTCATTTTTTATAACCATATTTCATTGTTGGTTATAAAATTATAATTGATGTATAAATATTATAATTGTATCATGATTATTATTATTTATACTATAGAACTATATAATATACACAAGAATCAAAACTTTTATAAAAAATATGAATGATAAAATAATGCAATTAACACACAAAACTCTGAAAATAATGAAATATTATTAATGAGTGCGAGATAAGATGTTATAAAAGGATCATATATGAAATTATATATATAAATATTATTCATTTTTAAGTTTATAAAATTTTTAAAACCACTATATAGGAATTTAAATCATGTTCAACCAGAAAAAAGCTTGAGGTAAGGGATTTCTTAACTAAATTTTCATTCATTATGTTAAACTTATACTTAATTGATTATGTCATGCTAAGATTATGCATGTAATGAATTTTGATTATATTGTGTTTTAATTACAATTTTTTACATGTATTTATATTTTATACACAAAATTGATTCATTTATTAATTATCACTTCAACATTATGATCACTGTAAGGGTTAATTTCACAATCTCATTCTAATCAAGATTGTTTATTATTCAATTTTAGTTAAAATAAATTATTTAATAATTTTCCAATAAGCCCATATAATTTTATATTAATCTGTGTATTCATTATATTTTCAAGTATTATTACCATTTTCCACTCTTTGGTATTTAAAATAAATGATAATTTTTTTAATAAAATCTGACTTTATTTCTATATTCAATCAAAAATTTGTTTTCTTCCAAAACCATATTTTTTAAAATGGTTCCAAAAATGTTTTTAACATTTTAAAAATTATTTATTAGATAAATTTTTACCCATTTTTAATTTTTATAAATTTTTTTGAAAGGAATATTCATGTCGTTTTCAAAAAAAAATCGTTTGGATTTTACCGAAAAATTGAAAGGGGTATTTGTTTTAACATGTATGAAATGAATAAATTTCTATCCATAATCACCAATAAAATGTTTTAAATATTCCTCTATATGTTTTAGAGATTATTTTCAAAGAAAATTATTTTCAAAATGTGTTGTGAACTTGTAGTTTTAAAAGGTGATGTTCAAGATGAAAATGATATTTTTCTAAAGAATGTTTATAATTTCCTTTTTATGGTATTTATATTCATCAACGAAAATAATGATTTATTTTAAATATACTCCACTATGTATATGTTTTATTTATACCATCCTTACTCTTCCTATAGATTGTTTATGAACATTTGGACCAAGTAAAGTATTTATATTCACTTTATTGTTTCTTTTTATTAGTCCTTAACTTTCCCTTAAAGTATTCATTTTTCTGTGATCATTAGAGATTAAATTTTCACTAAATATCCATATTATTTATCATAGATATTCTTGTTTATTAAAACTTTTATCATTTCTAAATATGGTGTTTTTCAGTGAAAGTTATTTGATTGACTACGTAAATATTGAGAATTTGTATTCTTTATTAAATATGGATATTTAATTTTAAGCCACAATGTTTATGAACTAAATCTATCACTCAATATATGAGGAATGATTTGGACATGAAGGTATGGGTGGGGGATAGTAATAGATATCTCCTTAATTCATTGATTGGTCTCATGAGACAAATCAGTTGTCCAAACCAGATGAGTTTGTACCTAGTAGTTTTAAATCAGTTGTCCAAACCAGACAAGTTTATACCCAGTATTTTTAAACTGTCTTTAGGATATATCTTAATGGTAGAGTTATCATGGTTATGATACATGACCTCCAATAATTAATAATTTCCTTCATTAAGAATTCAGTTATTATTATATATAATATTTTCAAAATGATATTATATCTAGATTCATTTCATTCTCAGTTTATTGATTAAATGGAATGTTTTTCAGTTAGTTACCTTTCTATATTGATTATTCTTTATCCTGTTATAGTAGTCAAGTTATTTATTAAATGGAATGTTTTTTCAACTATTTACCATGTCATGTTGATTATTTATTATCTAGTCATGATAATGGAATTATTTAAATGGAATATTTGTTTAGTTATTTACCTTCTGATGTCATTTATTCTTATTGATTCATGATAGATTCCAATGTACTTAACCCTTTTTAAGAATTTGATCTCACCCTTATTTTTTTTCCTTTCCCAAGAATCCATAAAGTTTACTATGACTGATATAAAAGGATATGATAGAGGGAATAATGATATTCTCAAAAAAAAATATCATAATTTTTCTTTTTAAATATAATGCAAGACTTAGGTATGTATATAGTTTACCAAGACTAATAAACTATTCATTACTTCAAGATGTGGTTCCTTGTATCTTATGTCAATGTAATAAATTATACACCGGCACTGGGATACTGGGGTTGGGGTCACTACATTTGGTATCAGAGAAGTTTAGTAAAACCCTTGGGAGCTAGATTTAGTAAAACATTGATTGGGGAACATAACCATGTGATAGTCTTTGAGGATAAGTATAGAAGAACATACTAATGTTTTAGTAAGGAATATATTATGTGGTTTTCCCTGTAAAAATATATCCCTTTCTGGATATTATAATTTTATGTGGTTCTGACAAAGATGTACCTAGGTATAATAACTCCAAAAATGGTGCATTGGGATTAACCCGATCATCACCTAGTGAATGAAAAATGAACCTTATTGTTCACCTAGTTTGACACTCCTAGAAGATATGCATAAGATAATTCATATTTTATTTATAACCCATTATAAAGGATATGATTAGCTGATGATGATAATTAATGACCTAAGTTAAATCTAAGGTGTATTAGATTGAAAAAAAATATCAAAGGAATAGTAAAATGTTTTATGTGTGGAAAATAAGGTAATACATTAAATAATTCTCAATGAAAATGAAGTGCATGATAGAAGGAAATAAATCTAATCCTAGGGATCCATTTATAGTTCATTGTCTTAAATATGGAGAACTATAGAGTTATTCAATTTAATTCCCTTATCTAAGTATTAAATCCTAAAAAATGAAGGATCTATGTCGAAATAAAATGGTTGAAGTATTTATTTGGATTCCAAAATTATTTTATAGAATTATTTTTACCAATAGTATTTTGGTATCATAATAATGATACATTTAAGGATTATACTAAATTTTAGAATCATAAATGTTTTCATTAACACGATATTTATGGATAAAATCATGGGTTTATGAGTTTATGATTAATTATAAGTTAAAATTCTTAAACATTCGTTTTTCGGTTTTATGTGATGGGAGACTACCAAGATTAAGATTATTTTGGGATAAATTTAAGGCAAGTATATGTTTTAGTGGAAATGTTATTTGAGTAATAATGAATTTACATTTTATACAAATATTTTTAAAGGTGTTGATAACCTATAGGGTTGCTTTAATCATTAATGACATTGTAATAATAGTCAAATATTATTATTATACTTTTCAAAAAATAAGTTGTATTAAAAAACATGGTAAAAATTTTTTTAATGAGTAATTTTATTTCAAGGATTTATATCATGTTTTTTGGGAACATTATATGAATTATATTAATATCGTTTATAAAAAGTACAACCTGCATGATGGGTGACAACCCATCACATACAAAAAGGTCATGGGGCTTGAACCCAAGACCTAAGGATGGTGAGGGTTTATCAGCAACCACTGGCCTACATGATGTCCTGGTTAATATGCCACTCTTTTTATTTAAAAAATTTTAAAAATAAATATTAATGATGAACCAGTGGATTTACTTTTGAGTTTTAGAGATTAATTTATTATATTGGATAACTTGTAATAACCATATTGGTTTTGGAAAATAGTTATAAAACTATGAAAAGACTTATCACTCTTTTATGGATCTTAAGATCCATTAAAATTGAATTTTATTTCTTCCAGAATAAAAAATAATTTTTTGATATTCATTTCTTGGGGTATTGGATGAATTAGAAATTGATTGAAGCACAACCAGTGGATGAAATTATGCTTATGAATAGAAACGTATCAAGTAATTATATTTTATTATATTCTTATATAGTAAAATAATTACTCAAGTTTAGGAAAAGGATCTTGAAACAAAAAAAAGTTATCCTATTACATTTATATATTATGAATCAGATAAACTTTTAAATCATCACATATTTATGGTTTTTAGGCCCTTAAATTTCTATTGATAATTCATTTTCTTATTATCAATAGCCTCAATCACTCTCTATAACTATTTACACTTTTCTTCAATTTCCATATATTCACTTGAAAACAATTTTATTTTACTTGGAAAACTATTTAAGTGTTATTCCATATGACCTTTATACTTCTCTTTCTCTCTTATTAATGGGATATTTTATAAACCCTTTTATGATGTGGTTTTTTCAACAATGGTATTTCTAAATAGAAAACTCTCGATTACCGATATCAAGTTTAAATTGTGAGTATGAAATTTATTTAATGTAGGGAAAATGTTACACCCTGAAATTATAAAATAATAATTTTTTATTCTATAGAATATGTGAAACTCAACACCAATCATAAACAACTAACAAAATATATTTCTTTAAATTTAATATCTTTGATAGCTTGTGGAACACACAACCCCAAGTAAAAATAAACTGTGCTAAAGTATACCATTATAACCTAGCTGTCAAATTAGAGGGTATGAATAATACTAACTAAATTATGAAAATTATTGTTATCTATTTATTATAAATAAAATAATAATAATTTAAAATAAAAATAAATGTTTTGTGAAAAACTGTATTTTTCTAAAAGATGGTTTAGTCACTCTTTGTGAACATAATTTAAAATTAATTTTTATAGCATTTAAAAAATTTCTTTGATAAAATAAAAATTATTTCTTAAATAATAATATAAAATATATCTTAGGGAGAATTGTTTTATATTTTTTTGAAATATTTCATTTTTTTATGAATAATGAAAAATACTGAATATTAATTGAAAACTACCTTTTCGTTTAAATTATTTATAAAGTTAAACTATATTTTGAATTGGTTTTAAAGTAAAATTACTTAAATTATATATCTATTAATCCAATTTAGGTTATTATAATCATTTTTATATTGAATTTTGATATAAAAACTTTATAAACTTTTGAACATTTTCTCTTTAAAACCCCACTTTATCGTCACCTCTGTGGGATTAATTTTAAATTAAAATTTTCCAATTATGTGAATTGAATTTGGAAAAATGGAATAAATATTTGGAATTAGAATAATTTATATAATATAATAATTTAAAATGAATTTTTGGCCAAAATAGATAGTAAAAACAGTAAAAATTATTTACCATTGTTAAGGTAAAAATTGATTTACTAAGGGGTGAAACTAAAAAGATAAGGGTAAAAATGACCTAAAAACTTGTCTAAAATATTTTTTATGGAAATATTTAGACCATATAATGAATATTTATCAATAATATTCTATTTTTGACCCTTTTGGAATGTGAAAAACATTTGTATACCTTTTTAATTTCAAAATTATAAGTGTACCATTCACCTCACCAATAAAAGGCCACCACCTCTCCTCTCATATTAAAACCTTAAAACCCTTTTGGTTCATCCAATACTCACCAAAATAAAATATAAAAATCCATTATATCATCCTAAAATTCATATTTTAGGTATAAATCCAACCTAGTAAGTCTTTTGGTGAAAACCTAAGGAGGTTACCCGAGGAAGAGGTATTGTTCTTCAACAGGCATTTTTATTTTATTTCTTACTCCGCCTCCTTAAATTATTATTAATGTAGGATGATATAATAAACTCATTGTATTAAATATAATTAGATTTTTTATGTTAATTTCATTACATACAACTATCTCCACTTCCATCAAATGGGTTATGAAATCATCATTCATGTGTACGGTGGACTACCGCGTCGCGAATTGATGTCATTTTTTTCATTACCACCTATCACAATTGAGTATAATTATGGATATAAATTATATATATGATATTTATATAATAATTATACCTATTTAGTCATTATATCATATATACCTTTTTATATTCTATTCTATAGGGGATACGATATTATTGCTCGTGTGTACGGCGAACTACCAACTCACGATGTGATGTGATTCATTTTTCACTAACGCTTTACATGGAATGTAATAAGGATAAATTTAATGAATATATATGAAATAAATTATATAATTATTATATTCATGAAATATTTATAATTAAGAAAATATAATATATCATTTTCTTTCTGACCCATTCACTCACTGAAAGATGATAACATCGTTCGTGTATGTGCAGACTACCACCTTAATGATGTGATGTGACTCTATTTTAATCATCATACCACACGGATGATATATAAATATAAATTTAAATAAATAATATGGTATTTATGATATTATTATCATTATAGAAAGATAAAATAGTACTTACCTTCTTTACATAACGATCATTAAAAATGGAAATGTTACTCATCCGTATGTACGACCTACCATCTCCATGATCGTAATGTAATTAATTTTTCATAACCATATTTCATGATTGGTTTTAATATTATAATTGAAATATAAATATGATATTTATTTCATGGTTATTATTTTTGAGGTGATGAAACTATATAATATTCATAAGAACAGGAACTTTCATAACAAAGAACGAATGAGAAAACATGGAAATTAACACCCGAAACAATGAAAATAATAAATAATTATTAACGAATATATGATAAGATGTTATAAAATGAGGATATATGATATTATAAATATTAATATGGTTATTTAATAATTTAATAACATTTTTAAAACCACTATGCATAATCTTAAGTCTTATTTAACCAAAAGAAAGTGTGTGGTAAGGGATTTCATAACTCAATTTCCATTCATTGGGTTAAACTTATACTTCATTGATTATACCATGATAATATTGTGTGTGTAATTAATTTTTATTATATTATGTATTATTTCTAATAGTTTTATGTGTATTTAAATTTGATACTCAGGGTCAATTCATTGATTAATTCTCATTTCAATGTTATGACCATTATAAGGGTTTATTTCAAGATCTTATTATAATCAATTTATTTATTCTTAAATTTAAGTTGAAGGAATTAATTTATTAATTTTATAATAATACCATTTAATTTACTCCTAATTTTTTAATTTGGTATATTTTCAAGTAATAGTGTCATTTTTCACTCTTTGGTATTTAAAATAATTGAGGAAATACTTGTAAGAAAATTGGACTTAATTTATCTCTTTAGTTGGAAATCTATTTTCTTCCAAAACCATATACTCTAAAAATATTTTCAAAAGTGTTTTTTTATTTTTTCCAAATGATTTATTAGACATATTTTTAACCTTTATTTTCAAAAAAATGTTTTGAAAGTAATCTTCATGTCATTTTCAAAACAATTCTTGTTTGGATTTTACCGAAAAATGAAAGGAATATTTATTTTAAATTATATGACATGAATTGAATTTACATCCATCATGACCACTCAAATGTTTTAAATAATCATTTATAAGTTTCAAATATTATTTTAAATGAAAATTATTTTCAAAATGTTTTGGGAAATCTTAGTCTTAAAAATTTATTTTCAAAAATAAAAAAGGATATTTTTCTCAAAAATGTTTCTAAAGATATTTTTATGGTATTTTTATTATTAAATAACAACAACCCTTTTTGGTATTTCAAGAAACAACAATAATCCTTTATTTTACATATACTTTAATAGGGATATGTTGTATTAATACAGTCCTTATACTTCCTCTATATGGTTTAAAATCATTTTTACCAAGGAAATTATTGATATTCAATTTCATGATTTATTTTTGTAGTCAATAAATTTCCCTTAAAGTATTAATTTTATTATGAAAATTGGACATTAAATTTTGACTAAATATCTATATTATTTATCATGTATATTTTTATTGGTTAAATTTTATCTCATTTCAACATACGGTGTTTTCTTTTAAATTTATTTGATTGACTAGGTAAATATTGAGAATTTGTATTCTTTCTTCGATATGAATATTTAATGGTAAGGCACATTTTTCAAGAAATAAATAGATCATTCTATATATAAGGAATAATTTGGATATGAAGATAGAAGTGGGTCCTAATTATAGATATCCCCTAAATGCATCAATAGGTATCAAAAGACAAATTAGTTGGCTAAACCATATGATTTTTTACCCAATAGTTTTAAACCAGTTACCCAAACCATATGAGTTTGTACCTAGTAGTTTTAAACTATCATGAGGATGTATCATGATGGTAGAGGTATCATGTGTATAAGACATGACATCCAATTATTAATCATTTCCTTCATTAAGAATTCAGTTATTATTTTCCATGATATTTTTGTGATGATGTTATCACTAGATTCATTTAATTATCTTGATTAAATGAAATGTGTTTTCGGTTAGTTACCTTTCCATATTGATTAGTCCTTATCCATTTATGATAGTCAAATTATTGATTAGATGGAATGTATTTTTCAGTTATTTACCTTGTCATATTTATTATGTCTTATCTAATCATTATAGTAAAAAAAATTAAATGGAATGTGTGTTCAGTTATTTACCTTGTCATTTAATTTATACTTATTAATTCATGATATCTTTTATTGTACATAATCATTACTAAGAATTTGAGCTCCCCATTATTTTTTTCCTTTCCTAGGAACCCGTGAAGTGTACTATGACTGATGTCAAAGGATATACTAGAGGCAATAATGATATCCTCAAAAAAATTATGTTGTAATTTTTGTTTTAAAATATAACTCAAGACACGCATATGTATCTAGTTTACTAAGACTATTAAACTATTCAGTCCTTCAGGATGTGATTACTTTTATATTATTCCAAGGTAATAATATAGACACCAGATCTAAGCTACTGAGGTCAAGGTTTCAACAGTCACTTTCTCTTTTAATCTTGGTGTTGTGTTTCATATATGTTATCAAATATATTGTTTCTCTTTTAAAATCTCATGTTATTATAATAGTGGGGTAAATGACCATCAATTCATAATAAATTAAGTTAAATTAGAAATGTATACATTTAGTAACATTTATTTGAGACATATAATTCATAATAGGAAATATCAGAATAATAATTGAAAATAATTTAGATTTGGAAATAAACAATTACATTAAGCCTCAAATTGCTTCGTATTTACCATAAAGTTTTGAATAATCATATTAAATTAGTTATTTTTATGAATTATAACCCTTTTATTTTTATTTCATTATTGTTATTTTTCATGATTTACCCCCACTATAAACATACCTGAGTCAAAATAAAAAACATATGTGACTCTTGAATCCCACCTCTAATAAGCCAATGGTTGGTGAATCACACCAAGGGTATCTATCAAACACATGGGAGGAATTACCCTAATAAATTCCTAGTAAAATAAAAAAAACCTCCAATAAACCCCATATATAAACTAAAAGATATAATTCCTACATCGAAACCATATATACATGATAATGAATGAAAATCAAATAAACAAAAATGCATAACAGCCTTCTAAACATCACTCTAGCTTCCCCAAGAGAAGAATCATGATTATCCGTCGATCTATCATTAAAAAACTCAAAAAAAACTAAATATGGGTGAAAACATATGAGTACTCATTAGGATTATATTTCTATACAATTTTATACCCATGTGAAATTAATGTACCAAGATGGACCTGAGTGGGATCTACTAAGAAAATAATAACATTATGTTATGAATATAGATAGGAAGTTAAACAAAGTCAATAGAAATAAATAATATATTTGGATTATATTACTAAAATTTGAATCCATTCCATTTATATTTTTCTTATTACATCAATAATCCTTTATTATAAATTAACGAGGTTGACCAAAGATTTTTGGATACTTAGAAATTTAAGAAAAAGGGTCTATAAAAATATCACTACTCTTTCTAAAACAATGTAGTTATCATACTTCATCATCCATATTAATAATCTTATTATTGGTCGGAGTAGAGTACATAAGAGGGTTGAATTGAGTATCTATTTATAATTTTTGTTTAAAAATATTCTTGAAAGGTTTCCCCAAAAAGGTTAAATATAGCCCAAGTTAATCAAGGTTATATTGTTATGAAAGTTTGACTGTTTAAATAACTTATTAGAAGATTTATTAATTCTCAATAATCTTAATACTGGTTATTAACATTACTTTTGAAGTTATTATAATAAGTAAATACAATTATAACTTCTTTCCAAGATTAACTATCAAAGTAAATTTAATGATTTCTGAATTATATAATAAAGCAGTAAAACAGAGAAGACTAAATGAAGTAACACAGCAGATATAAAACAAGTGGTTCGGTCTCAAGCCATGACCTAATCCACTCTACTTAGTGATCACCTACCACCAAGAAGTTTATATAAATAAACTAGATACACAGCATGTATTAGGATTTACAACAGTGCACAAGACTGTCTAGGTCACACAACCTCTTCCACAGTTCTTCGTGGGTACAAACTACCAGGCCAAACAGGGACCTCTTCCACACTTATCTATGGGTATACACAAGTTTAAAAATATGTTTGAGAAAATGATATCTTATATCCTTTAGTTTAACGTATGATAAAGTGTGTTATTATACAGATACACACACTACTCGAAAGATAATAAAAATGATACACAATAGAGAAAACATGGTGAGATAGGGTTAGAAGTGATCTGAGTGTTTTTCTATGCATCTCTGGGATTCTGAGATGAAATAGATGTATAAATAGAGTCCTCTTATGGAAAATATAGTATCAAAAGTCAGCTAGATATTGATTGTGTTCTTCATGGTGTTGACAATGTGAATATTTCTTCAACTATAGGGTTTGAGTATGCTTCGTGTGTTCTTCTGCAGTGTCGAGTTGCATGTGTCAGTTATTTTCTCAAGAAATCTCTAAGTGTTTATTCATTGTCATGCTCACACCTACTTTCATGAATGTTTTGTATTTGTGTCACACTTATCTTTTATTTTGGAGTTCATGTGTTGAAGCCGACAGGATTCATGTATTCTTCACCTCACACCTCATACTATCAGGTGACTTGTATACAAAGAAACATTAATTATGTTAGTGAATTTAAAACTTCCAATATGAATTTTAGAAATTAAATAGATAGACGACAAAACATATTAATAAATAGTGTCACAGTTTTTTTGTAAACGGTTTCTCCATGAACCGGTGTCTTCTTGAAATGGTGTATCATGGTCACGGTGTTTCTGGTTGTGGTGTGTCTGGTCATAGTGTCTGGTCACGGTGTCTGGTTCATGGTTTTGGGTTCATGGTGTGTCTGATTTATGGTGTCTGGTTCACAGTTTCAGGTTCATGGTGTCTGGTTCATGGTGTTTGGTTCACGGTGTCTGGTTCATGGTGTATCGGATTCACAGTGTCTGGTCACAGTGTCTGGTTCATGGTGTGTCTGGTTCATGGTGTGTCTGGTCACGGTGTGTCTAATTCATTGTGTTTCTGATTCATGGTGTCTAGTCATGGTGTGTCTGGTTCATGGTGTGTCTGGTTCACAGTGTGTCTGGTTCACGGTGTGTCTGGTCACGATGTCTGGTTCCTTTTCCAGAAAAACATAACCGATGGCAGACTCACAGTGTCTCAGACTAAGCCAAATATCTATATTCAGACTTAAGAAGTGATATTCATAGAATTGATTATACTTAATCATTCATCAAATAAATCGTTATAAAGTAAATCAAATATATTGTACAGTAATCAGACTGAATATATGTCAATTAAGATCTTGGATAGATTTACTTAAAGAATAGGATATTTATCATCTGTATATGATTTGAGATAGATTACAGGATTACCAGGCTTCAAAGAATATATATGATTTTTGATTATTAAAACATGATTGATACATGAGGATTCCAACAATCTCCTTCTTTTTGATGATCACAAATCATGTGTGTTTAGAGTGTATTTTTCTACAATATAAACTACATATTTCACTAACCTTACTTTGGGGGTGCATATTTCTCCCCTTTTTCTTTAGTTTGCATATCTATCCCCCTTTTGGGATTATCAAAAAGAGTGAAGTATAAAATGGGAAACAAAAGAGCACAATGCATTAGATAAAAAGATTGTCTCTACAAATAGTAAACAGAAAAAAATGCAACAAAATTCCTATCAAAAGATAGTAGTCACTATTCTTCATCACTGGCTTGTCTTTTCTTTTCCATTAATAGTAGAATCATAATAATAATCCACATTATCAGAGGTTGATGTAAAATAAGGGAGTTAACTGGTTGATATAGAAGGTAAAGGAAGACCTTCAAAGACATAAGGGTCCAGGGTAGGAGTATTAGAAGACCGAGGCAACTGTTGATCAAGGATTACAGGCTGGATCTAACTCAGGGCATGACTGAAAAACATAGATGTGGAAGCTAGGGTATAGGTGAAGGTAGGAAAACCAAATCTCAGAGGTGCAATTGAAAGGGCCAAAATGGAAGTACTCTTAACATGAATA
Organism: Viscum album; assembly: GCA_963277665.1. Lineage (NCBI taxonomy): Eukaryota > Viridiplantae > Streptophyta > Magnoliopsida > Santalales > Viscaceae > Viscum > Viscum album. The sequence continues at coordinate 1,325,632,800 of OY728128.1, forward strand.
TAAGGCTGTAGAATATTGATAAAGTCAGAAATGATTTCACCACCATACTACATGGCTTTTTAAAATTCATCATTGTTTTCCATAAAATTGTCCAACAATCTAGTGAACTCTGTGATATTTTGGAATTGAGTCTTGAAATCTTGAGTAATAGGAGGAATCCTCATATTTTTCACAAGATACTTGAAGTGATTTGTCATGTCATTCATAGAGAAGATCCAATTGAAGTAGAAGTACACTTTAATTACAATTTATTGCTAAGAATCATTATAAATCATAGAATGTATTATTACCAATTCAAGAACTATGTCACTATTATTGATGACTTTAGAGAGTGATTCTTTATTAAAACCACTAAGCATGGCCTGAAGTTTTTATTTGATAATGGTTCTGAGCAGATCATTGTCTAAAGAATGTTGATAAGATTTTACATAGGCATTTGATGTAGTGACAGCTGAGGTAAGAGATTTCAGTTGATTTATCACTTTATGAAGGCACCCCTTATACTCATCAGTTAACTTGTTAAGTCCAATAACAAGCTCACGCATCTCTTGAACAGTTTTCTTATTCTGTTCATCTACCTTCTCAGATAAGGAAGTCAAATGAGGTTGAAGCAGTGAGGCTACTTCCTATGGGGTTTGAGTAACAATATCCTCAATAGGATGAGAAGAAGGTTTTGGTCTTGAGTTCATCACTCTTTGCATATTTTCAACCATACCTATTAGAGTCCTTACTTTATCACTAAGCAGTTTATTCTCAACTCTGACTTCTTGAATCTCATGAAGCATCTTGGGTTAAATCTGCCATATGATTTTCTCCAGCAACAGTGAAGCATCTCGTTCACTCAAATTTGTTACAGGAGATGGTTGGGTATTCAAGATCTTTTAAACCCTATCCAAAAGGGTAGCTTCAAATTCTTTCAGGTCATCCTTATTCACCAAAGTTGGAGGTTCTTATGAAGGCTTAGAGATAGAAGCTGATACAGGCTTAGGTTCTTGGGAAGAAATAGATTTAGGAGTAGATTCCATTTTCAACTGAAACATAGTAGAAAGGTCAAAACCTTTGACTGAGACTTCCAATGAGTCATTCACATCATAATAACTGGGATATTTATACCATGTGTCCACTGATCTTGGATCAATCGGATTTAGCACTTCAATAGATTTCAAACTGGGGGGATGCTCCCCCTCAACAGGTGCATCTTCCTCAATATTGAGAGATTTAGATCCTTGATCTATGTTCACGATGTCATCTTTGATTTCCTCAACAATTTCCTTTTGATCCAATTGAAAGGCTTGCTTCATTCTCTCTTCAGTAGAAATAATTACTTCAAGAACATATTGTTCCTCTGGGAGTTCCTCAAGTTCATCTTCTTACATAATAGGGAGATCTTCTTCTATATTTTCTTCAACATCATCCTTTTAGGTTATATTAGAAATAGAGTATTCTTCTATAAGTTCCTTACTAGAATTTTCTTACACAAGATACATATTTTCTTCTCTACGTTCTTCTAAAACTTCCTTTTCTCTTTCAGCAGCAACAAATTCTTCTTCAGTAGTGGGTTGTTCTTCCAAATCAACAACCTTTTCAGGAACATGCACTTCTTTCTCATCTAAGTTTTGAAGAACAAGTTCATTGTCTTCCTCATTCAGAATAGTTTTTGTTGTAGAAGAAACAGACTATTATTCTTCTTCTTCTTTAGAATACTCAACAACTTCATCTGGTTCTAAACCAAGATCAGATATACCTTTAGGTCTAGAAGAGTGTTCCACTAGATTAAACTTTTCATAGACTATCATTATCTTCCACCCATTCCTTTTTCCAAGGATTCCAATTGATTTTAATTCTCTTTATAAAAACTTTTTAAAGACATAACTCATAATAATTGATAAATTATTCATTTAGTCCAACTAATCATTTGGCATGGAGCATGGTTGAGATAAGATGAGGGTAAAATAGGGAGGTTGACTTAGAGGTGGTTTTGATCATCCCACACATATGGTGTATAACATACTTGAAAAGATTGATCTTATATCCATTCTTCCTTAGATTTATCAAAAATACATCTTGATATTTGAGTATAATGAAGTCACCTTTTCTTGGGGCTAATCAAATTCTGAATAAACTTGAACAAGATTCTAGATTCTCCATCTATCTTGACGGCGATGGCTCTCCTCTTGGTTCCATTTCTATTTAAACTGCTCAAAGAATTTTCCAAAACAAATAATTAACTTGGAGGTGGAGGACCTCTTTGGTAGTCCTCAAAAACACCTTCATGAGGTATCTTAAGGCATGCAGCCCATAATCTCAAAGAAAAAGTGCATCTCTGTCCATTTATCCAACTTCTTACAACATAACCAACTTCAGAATCAAAAGAAAATTGTACATACTGATAAAATTGTGCAACTAGCTTCGGGTAGATAGGCCTATACCCCTTGGTAAACCAATCTAGACAACCTTGCTCTGTTAGTACTTTAAGAACCAAATACTTACTCATCAGAATCCACTTAGGGCATATCTTTTTCTCAAGTACTACTATTTAGTTTACCATATTTGTATTTAGAGGACCCTCAGGTTCTAACTTAGGCGTGATCTTTCTCTTCTTATTTGAACTGCATTTCTCAGGAGTTAATGATGAAGGAAGTTTCATCCTAATAATTCACTGAAGTTTTGAGAGAGATAAGGGTTAAAGAGGGGTTACGGTATGAAATAATAGAAGATAGATCGAGTGAAGAACGAGTGAAACTTATTTTATTTTATCATTTAGAAATACCAATCATCGTAAAAAAATGCGGGAAAGTAAAAGGGTAAAATAATGAACTACCGTGATATGAATTATAATTTATAAATAAAATAATAAGGCATCTTTATGGTGAGATAGTAACTGACACTCATAGTGAGACAATAACAGGCTTTTATGGTGATACTATAATCAATTTTCATGGTGGGATCATAATAGTGTGATTTCTAGACTGCGCGACCGTATTTTTTGAGACAGTAAGTGTCAAACATTAGGCAAGAAAGAGTAACTATGATATAGTAAACATGAAACAGTATGTCTTAGGACAGTAAGATATGAATCAGTAAGATATGAAATAGTAAGATATTAATCAGTAAGATATGAAGCAGTAAGATATGAATCAGTAAGATATGAATCAGTAAGATATGAACATAAGGTTTATCATTCCCAATTCATGTATGATGTAATTTATTCTTTCCGAATTTAATGGTTTGGTGAATATATCAACAAGCTGATATTTAGTTCCAATTAATTCCAAATTAATATCACCTTTTTTATAATGATCTCTCAATAAGTGATGTCTTACATCAATATGCTTTGTCCTAGAGTGTGAAACAAGATTTTTTGAGATGTTAATAGCCCTTGTATTGTCACAATTTATAGGTACATGCCTAAATTGATATCCATAATCTAGTAATGTGTTTTTCATCCACAAAATTTTTGCACAGCAACTACCAACATCTATATATTCATCTTCTACAGTAGATAATGCAACAGAGTTTTGTTTCTTACTACACCATGATACTAGTGACTTTCCTAAAAAGTGACATGTTCTAGAGATTCTTTTTCTATCTAACTTACAGCCACCTAATTCATCATCATAATAACTAACTAATTCAAATGATTTTCCTTTGGGATAGAATAGTCCTAGATTGGGTGTATTCTTAAGGTATTTGAAAATTATCTTAACAATATTTAAATGAGATTCCTTAGGATTTTCTTGAAAATGAGCACACATGCACACACTAAACATAATTTTGGGTCGACCAGCAGTTAAGTAGAGTAATCTTCCAATCATTCCTCTATAAGTGGTTTGATCAACATATTTTCTATCTTCATCAAGATCCAACTTACACGTAGTACTCATTGTAGTGTCACTACTTTTAGTTCTATCCAAACCAAAATGTTTTAGAATATCTCTAGTATATTTTCTTCAATTTAAAATAATACCATTATTATTTTGAAATATTTGAAATCCAAGAAAGAATTTCAGTTCACCCATTAAACTCATTTCAAAAATGTTTTTCATCATTTAAAAAAAATCAATACATAAATAATTTCTTGAAGATCCAAAGATAATATCATCTATATAGATTTGAACAACTAAAAAATCATTGGAAAATCTTTTTATAAAAAGGGTAGGATCAGCTATTCCTTTTGTTAAACCTTTTGAAATAAGAAAAGTACTTAATCTATCATACCAAGCTCTTGGATATTATTTTAAACCATATAAAGCTTTTGATAACTTAAAAATATGATTTTCAAAATAAGGGTTTATAAAACCAGGGGGTTTTAACAAAGACATCATCATCTATATACCCATTTAAGAATTCACTCTTAACATCCATTTGATATAGTTTGAAATTCAGATGTGCTACATAAGAAAGCATAATTCTGATAGCTTCAATTCGAGATACTGGTGCAAAGGTCTCTTCATAGTAAATTCCTTATTCTTGAATATAGCCTTGTGAAACCAATCTAGCCTTGTTTCTAACTATGTTACCAGCTTCATCTACCGTATTTTTAAACACCCATTTAGTCCATATGGTGAATGTGTCTTTGGGTCTTTCAATATGTTTCCAAACTTTTTCCTTTCAAACTGATTATGTTCTTCTTTCATAGCCATCACCCAAAATTCATCATTGATAACATCATTAATGTTTTTAGGTTCAATTTGTGACAAGAAGACTTGATGTGCAACCTGATTTTTAAGAGAAGCTCTGGTTTGAGTTCATTTGTCCAAGTCTCCTACAACAGCATCTAAGGGATGGTTTTTAATAGTTATAATAGCTCATGAAAAGGAAGGACTAGTGATTTCAGGTTCATTAATAGGTTCAGGCTCATTGTGACTTGAGTCTAAGAAATTTCTAGAACTAGAAGTTTTCATAGATTCTTTCACAGAATGGTTTGAAGATTTTGAATTAATGTCTAGATTTGAAACATCATCATCTAGATTCTCTAGAGTGGTCTTAGGCTCATGTGGATCAGTTTCATCGAATTTGACATGGAAAAATTCTTCCACACATTTATTTCTTTTATTAAACACTCTATAGGATTTACTAGAGATGGAATATCCTAAAAAGATTCTTTCATCACTCTTGGATTCAAATTTTTCAAGATTGTCCTTAGTATTAAGTATATATTCTTTTCAACCAAAAACATTTAAGTATATAACTTTGGGTTTTCTATTGTTCCATAACTCATAAGGGGTTTTCTTAAGAACAGATCTAATCAACACTCTATTGATTATGTAGCATGTTGTATTTACAGCTTCAGTCCAAAAATAAATAGGTAGGTCATACTCACTAAGCATGGTTCTAGAAATCTCTTTCAAGGTTATATTTCTTCTTTCTATAACTCCATTTTGTTGAGGTGTTCTAGGGGAATAGAAATTATGACTATAGCTATTTTGTGAGAAAAATGATTCAAACTCTTGGTTTTCAAAATCACGGCCATGATCACTTCTCAAGGTCTTAATTATAATTCCACTAATATTTTTTACAGACTTAGAGTATTTAATGAAGTTAGAATATGCTTCATTTTTTTGAGATAGAAAGTATAACCAAGTGTATCTAGAAAAATCATCTACAAGAACATAAACATAGTTCTTCCCTTTTAAACTAGAAACTCTATATGGTCCAAAACAATCCATGTGAACTAGTTAGAGAGGTTGATAAGTTGAAACTTCTTTCTTTGATTTGAAGAAAATTTTGTGTTTCTTTCCCTTTTGATAGGGATTACACGCTTTATCATTTGGAAACTCAAGTTTGGGTAGGTCTTTGACCAAGCCTTTTCTAGTCATATTTCTAAGAGAGTGAGTGTTATAGTGTCCTAGTATCATATTCCAAAGCTAAGACTCTTTGTGAAACACACTTAAACATGAAGCATTTTGAGAAGATAAAGAATCTAATTTAATAGAATAAACATTTTCATTTCATAATGCAGAAAACACTAATTTATCTTTATAATTAAAAACCTTGCAACCATCATTTTCAAATTTGACATGAAATCCATCATCACATAATTTTGAAATACTAAGAAGATTATATTTCAATCCATCAACAAATAGTACTTTAGAAAACAAAACTGAGTTAGAGTTACCGATTTGGCCAAGGCCAATAATCTTTCCTTTGGAATTGTCACCAAAAGTGACATTTCCTCCATCATTTTTTATCAAATTATTAAAGCATGAGTAGTCTCCTATCATGTGTCTTGAACACCCACTGTCCAAGTACTATAATCTCTTACATGTACTCTTTAAGAAGATTTCCTACACAATGATCAAGTAAAAACAGATTTTGTTACCCATAATTGTTTGGGTCCTATAATATTAGTGATAAGTGCTTTAGGAACCCATATTTACATCATAGGTTTATTATAATCATTATGTAAAGTATTTAAAAAATAAACTTTATTTGTTCAAGAAAATATTGAAACAGTAAAGAGTGTATCATAACTTGAACTAGTTGATTTGTTTCCAGAACTGGGAGTAAAGTTTCATGCCCTAGATTTAGAAATAAAGTTTTTTCTTCCAAAATTTATTTTTCAAGGTTGATCAACAATGCCAGTAGTATATTTAGGGGCAATCTGTTTACCTATAATTTGAGTAAGATTATTTTCCCATTGGTAAACTTTTCTAAGTCTTTCTTCAATTGCTCATTAGACATTTTTAATTCATTGTTCTTCTTGAGCAATTGAGCATTTTTCTCTTTTTCAACTGTGAGTTCAGATTTATCAGTCATAGTAAGAGCATGTTGTTTCTTCAAAGATTTAGATTTATCTTTTAGTTCATTACATGTCTCTTCAATCATATTACAGTATTCAAACATATCTTCATTAGACAAATTTTCAGAGTCACTCTCATCTCCAGAATAGTGTGACTTATGTAAAGGAGATCCTAGGGTTACCTTAGATGTGTTTTTCATAAAACACATATTGCATTTGTTATCCTATTCATCATGTGAATATTCTGAGTCACTTGAAATGTCCTCAGAAGCACTCCATGTTGCTTTAATTTCCTTTTTATACTTTCTTCCTTTGCCCTAAAATTTCTTTTTGTACTTGATCTTTGGATAGTCATCCTAGATATGTCATTTTCACTTACATTCATAGCAGACAATCTCATCAGTCTAGTCACTTCTTTTCCAATCCTTCTTTCAACTTACTTTTTGATCATATTTTTCCTTGAAGTTAGGCTTTTTGGAAAAGTTCTTCTTCTTGTAAAATATCTTGAATCTTCTAGCTAATTGAGCCATATTCTTATCAATGTCAGGAGATGATTGTTCACTACTGGAACTCTCTATAAAAACTTTAAATTTCCCTTTGTATTTGTGTTTAGAGATGGTGGTTTTGAACTTAACTGATTTTATTTTGGGTTCATCCTCTTATTCCTTGTTGACTTTTAGATCATCTTCATACATCATCAGTTTTCCAATGAGTTATTTTATAGGTATCTTGATGGTGTTGCATGATTTCTATAATAGGGACCGAGGTTCCTCTCCATCTGTCAGGTAGGCATCTAATAATTCTCATGATCTGTTCCTTAGCAGTGACTTCTCTTCCAAGAGAAATCATTGTGTTGAAAATTTCATTGAACCTGAGATACATGTTATAAATAGGCTCATTAGGTTTCATTTTAAAGTTATCATATTTAATAGTATATGTATTAAGTCTCATTTCTTTCACACTAGATGTTCCTTTATGTGAAACAGATAAGGTATCTCAAATTTCATGAGAAGTTTTACAAGCACAGATTATATTAAATTCATCATCTCTTAAAGAGCAGTATAAAGCATGTATAGCTTTGCAATTGTCATTGTAGGAAGTTTTGGTAGGTTCATTCCAAGTGATTCTATCATTTGCAGTAATATTATATTCATCTATAATTGAAGACCAAATTTGAAAACCCATACTTTCTAAATGCATTTTTATTTTGGTTTCCCATTGATCATAATTGGTTCCATTAAAGAATGGTGGTCTTTTGGTTGTAGAACCTTCCAATATATTATCCATAATAAAGAAATAACTTAAAATATCTAGAAATTTAGAATTAACAGAAATTTATAGATCTTTAAAGTACAAATACAATCACAGTTGAAAAAGGTTAAAAATAGAGTCTTAATAGGATTAACAAAAAACCCTTTGATACCAAAGGTCAGTTTGAATAGAGTACTCAAGATAGGGTGTGAATTGAGTATCTATTTAAAATTTCTATTTAAAAATATTCGTGAAAATTTTCCCCAATAAAGTTAAATACAACCCAAGTTAATCAAGGTTATACTATTATGAAAGCTTGACAGTTTAAATAACTTCTTGAAGATTGATTAATTCTCATTAATCTTAATACCGGTTATTAACATTAATTTTGAATCTATTCTAATAAGGAAATACAATTATAACTTCTTTACAAGATTAACTATTAAAGTAAATTTAGTGCTTTTTGAATTATATAATAAATCAGTAAAATAGAGAATACTAAATTAAGTAACATAGCAGATATAAAACAAGTGGTTCAGTCTCAAGCTGATACCTAATCCACTCCACTTGGTGATCACTTAACACTAAGTAGTTATATAAATACACTAGATATATAGCCTATATCGGGATTTACAACAGTGCACAAGACTATCCAGGTCACATTACCTCTTCCACAGTTCTTCTTCGGTACAAACTATCAGGCCACACAGGGACCTCTTCCACACTTATCTGTGGGTATACACAAGTGTAAAAAGATGTTTGAGAAAATTATATCTTATATCCTTCAGTTTAATGCAGGAGATAGTGTGTGTTATTATATAGATACACCCACTACTAGAAAGATAATAAAAATGATACACAACATATCAAAGATGATAAGATAGGGTTAGAAGTGCTATGAGTGTTTTTTTATGCAACTCTGGACTTTTGATATGAAACAGATGCAGAAATAGAGTCCTCATATGGAAAACATAGTATTGTAAGTCAGATAGATCTGGCTCGTGTTATTTTTGGTGTTGAAAATGTGGTGATGTCCTTAACTATATTATTTGAGTATGATTCTTTTGTTCTTTATCAGTATAGAGTTTCATGTGTCAGTTATTTTCTCAAGAAATCTCTAAGTGTTTCTTCATTGTCATGCTCACACTTTCTTGCACGCATGTTTTGTATTTGGGCCGCACTTCTCTTTTATTTTGGAGTGCATGTGTTAAAGCTGATAGGTTTCATGTATTTTGTACCACATACATCGTAATGTCAGGTGACATGTCTACAAATAAACATTAATTATATTAGTGCATTTAAAACTTCAAATATGACCGTTAGAAATTAAATAGAGAGATGACAAAACAGATTAAGAAACGGTGTCACGGTTTATTTGTAAACGATGTCTCCATGAACCAGTGTCTTCTTGAAATGGTGTCTCATGGTCACGGTGTGTATGGTTGTGGTGAGTCTGGTCACGATGTCTGGTCATGGTGTCTGGTTCACGGTGTCTGGTTCACGGTGTGTCTAATTCATGGTGTCTGGTTCACGGTGTCTAGTTCACGCTGTGTCTGATTCACAGTGTCTGGTTCACAGTGTGTCTGATTCACAATGTTTGTTTCATGGTGTGTCTAGTTCATGGTGTCTGTTCAAGGTGTGTTTAGTTCACGGTGTGTCTGGTTCATGGTGTGTCTGGTCACGGTGTCTGGTTCCTTTGCCAGAAAAACCTAACCGGTGGTAGACACACAGTGTCTCTGACTTAGCCAAATATATGTATTCAGACTTAAGTAGTGATATTCATAGAATGGATTAGACTTAATCATTCATCAAATAAATCATTATAAATTAAATAAAATATAGTGTACAGTAATCAGACTGAATGTATATCAATTAAGATCTTTGATAGCTTTACTTAAATCATAGGATAATAATCATCTGTATATGATTTGAGATAGATTATAGGATTACCGGGCTTCATAGAATATATATGATTTGTGATTATTAAAACATTATTGATACATGAGAATTCCAACACTTATGCCATAAGAAAATAATGCTGATTCAGAGTTCATAGATCATATAGAAACAAATTGAAATCCCATAATTATATCACTATCATTTTAGATCAACCACATCACTACCATATCCATATCAAAACTATCACCACATAACCCGCACTATCACATCACAACCACCACCATATCATCACACCTCCATACCAATGAATTTTGCTTCATTCTCAAGCAATCACATCCCATATATGTAACACTTTGAGATTTAATATGAATATTCCTATAGGATATTTTTAGATAAATTTTTTTATAATTCAAACTACCATAATATATTTTGTTAAAGTAATGAAACAACTAGACCATCACCACTTAGTATCCCTTTATGAAAATTAATTTTTTTAATTAATAATAATATATCTATAATATATATTAAAAAACTAAAAACACAACAAGGTGGTAGATGAAAATAAACATGAAAATGGGAAGATCAATGATTGTTTCATCATGATCAACCATATAGAAAAATCCTCCAATGAAAACCATAGAGATAATGAAGATTAATAAGAATATGGGGATAATTTTGTTGAGTTCATATATAAAATATGATACATAGATATTTAAATGTGATAAAGAGATATGACTGTTGTGTGTGGGTCCATCCATAAGATATAGTCGTGGGAATGGGAGATCGTATTAGATCTTTTGGAAAAGGGATAAGATATGGATAAACCAATTTAAAATGTTTATACTATAAAAGTAAAATAAATATACTGATATTTATTTTATAGTCAATGGGATAATTTAATAATTAAATTTTTTATATTTAATAGGTAAATGAAACTAATTATATTAATGATTTGGAATTACTCGATAATAAATTATAGTAAATTTAATGAATATAATTATAATTAAGTTATAATAATTTTAAATGATATTTTTAAATTTAAACATTAACATAATCATTGTACAATTACAATAATTATGTTATTTTTTAATATACTTTGATCAATAATTATTAATTTAATAGAAATACCAAACCTATTATGGTATATAAATAATAATTTGAAATGAATGTTGAAGTAAATATAGTAATTAAAACTTATATGAGAATTATAAATTATTTAATATTAATATATACTTAATAATATTAAAATTTAGAATAAAATTAAGATAATAAATAATAAATGATGGTGATAAATAAATATTAGTAATAAAAATTAATGGATTATTATTATTATTTATATTTTTAAATAATTGAATATAAATAATTAATTCTATAATATATAAGATTAGAATTATAAAATTTAGTGATTAAAATGGATTATCAAATTATAATTTAATAACTTTTTCATTATATAATTTATTTTAGTAAGGGGTTTGTAAGCTTATTCTATATAAAAATTAGTCTAAACAAACTCACTAATAGGAAATCAATCCTATACTGGAGGTGGGGAAGGATAGGCATGGCTAGGCTATATATGGGTACAGTGAAAAAGGGTGCTTAGACTCTACAAATATGGGTCGGTATGGTGGGTTGAAGGAGAGATCCATCTCCCATTGGACTTTAATGGACTATTAATACATTTCTATTATTATGAAGGATAATTGGTGTGATTGATGAACCAATATGGGACATGATTAAATTGATATTGTTTTTGGACATTAAAAATTGTGTTCTTGGTTAATTTTAAACACCCATTGTCATATTAATTAATGTTATGTGTGCTATTAATTCCAATTTTGGAATAAAATTCATGATAGTTCATGCATCTCATTATCTCATGTATGATAGTGGTTGTGAGGATAGAATATTGAAATGTATTATAATATTATAAGAGACCTTCATGGGATCCCACGATGAAAATGGAATAGTACATGCTTTGATAAGAATTAATTATATATATATATAATAATTAGATTTATAATGTCTTGAATATAAGGACTCGGCCTTAAAAATTACATATTCTAGTGTTTTTTATCTATAATTCACATTCAAGGGTCTTTTTAGTTTAAGGTTTTATAGAATTAGGACAAGCTCTTACAAAGTAAACACATACATTACAAGTGGACACTTTTACTCAATATCCATGTTTTCACTAAATAAAACATTCTCAAATAAAACATGGTTTCTTTTCATGATATAACATCACAATTTTCATATTTTCCTCATCCTTGTCCCTACTCATCCTTTAACCCTATGAAAAAAATTGAAACTTGGGAGATCATAAAAATATTAGTAAGGGACATAAAAAGGAATAAAAACATTATTATAGTGAAAAAAATGAAAAATTATTTAATATTATTTGATTTAATGAAACAAAATACTTTCATATGAATAAAAAACATATATTTTACTCAAAAATCATTAAAATAAATAGAAATAAATTAAAAATACTTTAGGTGACTTAGATAATCACATTCATAAAACCCTTTCAAAACCTTTTCAATTGGAATAACCATATGGAAAAATTACAATATTATTATTACCTAATGAATAAGAGATCTATAATGGGGATCACACTTCAAATAAGCTATATTGGGCTCACTCATGAGCTATAATGGGTATCATCCCTTCATATAAGCTATATCAGGTTCACTCATGAGTTATAATGGGGATCAACCCTTTGTATAAGATGTATCGGGATCACTCGTGAGATATAATGGGGATCAAACCTTCATATAAGTTTTATCGGTCTCACCCATTTCTCATATAATTCTCAAGTACCTTTCCATGAATGAAAAACTTTCATCACAAAACCCTTTGTAAAAATATTTTAATCCCATATGAAAAACAATTCTGTATAAAAATACCATTTCTCTTAAAAAAACATTTTAAATACCAAAATACCCAAAAATAATGAAATAGGGTTTTCCCTTTAATAAAACATGTAATTTTTTAAAGGAATCTAGAAATTAAATGATATTCACGATAGTAGAAAAGTCATGTTCATCGTGTATGTTAAGAATAAAACATTCCTTTAGTTATTTGTCAAAACATTCCATATAAAACACGTAAAAATATTAATTTTTTAAAACCTTTGAATAAAATTAAAAATATGCATAAAATATATTTTATAATAATTTTATATAAATAAATAAATAAAATAATATCAAAAATATTGACATGGAGAAAAGATTTTAAAATTAAATAGTTAAACATTTAAAGTGTCTCATACCACTTTGAACATTTAAATCATAATCCCCATGAAGGATTAATATTTAAAAAAACATTAAATAACATGAGAATAAATAAATTCATTATATTATATGTCGATAGGTATGTATATAAACCCCATAAAAGAAGGTAGTTGTATAACATCAAGATATGCCTCAATGAAAAGAGATTGAGATGAAGTCTCTTACCATGAGTCTGAATCATTACGTATATTACTAATCTTTTTAAATAATAAACTTAGGTTAATTATTTAATTTATTGAGGAAATTTTTCAAGTTTCTTATTTTTTTATCACTTGTTAGTATTTTATAACAATTTCTTAATTACTTAAGTTCGCGTCGGAGTTTTGACGATATTCGGTACTTGATTCCAAAATGACTTTGGTATGATATCTACAGTCAAAGTGGTAATTAGTACATCATCTATAGAATAAAATTTATGAAATAATAATAAATTTTATACATAAATTATACTTTTAAATCCATCCATTTCATATGTATATGAAAAATGAACTATGTTACAATCATGGAGATGGTAAGTCGTATGTATGCATGAGTGACGTTTCCATTTTTCAATGATCATTATGGAAAAAAGGTAAGTATTATTATATATTTATATAATTATAATAATATAATTAATATCATATTAATATTTTGAATATAATTATATATATTATCCATGTGATTTGGTGAATAAAAATGAATCACATCACATTGTGGAGGTGATAGTTCACACGTATGCATGAACAACATTATCAGTTTTACGTGCATGGAAAGGTAAGAAAGTAAATGATATATTATCTTTTCATAATGATAAATATTTCATTAATCTCATATATAAATTTAATTCCATAATTATAACTAGTCTTGAGATAATGTGATGGAAAACGAATTATATCGATTCGTGAGGCGGTAGTTCACCGTACACATGAATGATAATTCTTTTCTCATTTGATGGAAGTGGAGATATATTTAGGTGATGATATTAACATAATAAAATCTCATTATATTGATGATTCTAGATTTATTATTTCATAATGTTGTAAAAATATTTTAAATAAGTGGAAGAATAAATAAAATAGAAACACTTAATTAAAAATGATACCTCTTCTTTGGACGATCTCCATTGATTAACACCTTAAAACCTCTAAGTATGGTTTTTTGCATAAAATAAGGCCTCTAGAATGTGGGTAGGGATTATAGAAAGTTATTTGGATATATATTTTATAAACCAAATAGTTTTTGAGCTATAAAAAAATATAATAATGTGTTCCCTTTTATAAGAGATAGGAGGGGAACTCTTGGAAATCTTCAAAATATTAAATTAATAAAAATTAATTTTAAAATAAAAATGGTTCAAAACTTATTAATTTAGAATATATGATGATTTTGGGTCTAAATAAATTCATAAAATAAAAATTATATAAGTTTTTATTATTTTTAATCCTTATCTTTTAGCTTTAACCATTATTTAAACTTTTTAATTCTTACCTTGATATAATGTAATTTACACTTTGAGGGTTAATATAATTACTCTAATATTACAAAAAAAAACTAATAAATGAGTCATTTATGACATTTTAATACTTATCCTGATCAATTTTATATTTTTATGAATTTTCTATCATTTAATAAAATATTATTTATTTTAAAATATCATTAATGTCAATTTTGACACTACTAATCACTTGACTTTTTAAAAAAATCATAACAACATGATATCTTCGAAACAAATATTTTAAATCATCAATAACATTTAAAATTCATCCATAAAATTTTTGTATGAGATTAGTTATATAAAATTATATTTATTTTAATATTTTTAATATAGTTTTTTTTATTCTTCCATTAATTAAATAATTACTTCATCATCATTATGTCACCATTTAAGGTAATTATTTTAACACTAAAAATTATAAATAAATTACAATTATGTAGATAAATATTTTAGATTTTAAATTATTATTTATAGTAGAACATATCACCTATATAACCATATATCAAAAATATTTCTTTTGTTAAAAACAAAAGTATGAAAACATTGACTTTTCTTGAATATAATACTATAAAGTTTATATTCTCATCTAAATGGCCATAAATGGTATCATAATCGATATTTTAATTCTTAGGGACTAAAAATACTCATCCAATAAAATTATTAAAAAAATTATAGTATTTTTATAATATTTATAATATTATTTTTTACCATAAATTACTCGATTTACCTTTAAGTAAATTAATAAAAATTACCAAAGTTACTATTAATATTTTTTCAAAGATAAAAGTGACCTATTTAATAAATTTATAACTTATTACTACAAATATGGATTCCATTTTTCAAAATTCAAAACACATAATTTTAAAAAATTAATTAAAAATTAATCTCATTGACGGATCGAGAAAAAGGATTTTTAATGTAAAAATGCCCAAAAGATTGAAATGTTTTTATATCCAAATTTAATATAAAATTTATTCCAATAAAATTCATTGGATTAAATTATAAAATATTTATCTAACTATACTTTAAAACTAGTCAAAAATATAATCTAACAATATAAATAAAGCAGAAGAAAAGGCAATTTTCAATTAAAATACAGTATTTTTTCACTATTCATAAAAAAATGAATCTTATCAGAAAAATAAAAAAATAAACCAAAGTAAATTTTTATACTCTTATTTCAATTAATAGGTTTATTTTTTCAAATATAATTTATAAATGTGTCTAAAACTATATTTTTAAAAAGTGCACCATAAAAAGAAGGAAAATATATCTTTTAAAAAATACTTCTTTTATCTGTTAAATTAGATTTGTTCTTATATAATGTATAGAAAAAACATAATATTAATGTTAAAAATTATATTATATATATTATATATATATCATTAATATAATCCAACAATATTTATTTTATTATTTATTAGTATAAAACACACTTATGCACATTTAAATAGTATTTCAGAAAAACATTTCCTTTTATTTTAAAAATGGTATTATTTTCATTTATAATTAATTGGTCACCAAATAATTAATTATATATACATATTTAAACCATATTTTTATAATTTAGTTAATCATGTTCATTCCTTCCATTCTAACGGTAATGCAATAACTATAATATTAAATAATAATATTTAGTTGTTTGTTTAAGCTCGATGTGGCATATCATATATGCTATAGAACATAATGTTTCCTTTTAAGAAAACTATGGATTTACATTCTCCCCCATTTAATAAATTTTGTCTTTTTAATTTTAATTTAGGATCGATAACTAAGTTTTGACATTTCAAAATACCTTTATTAAAATACTACATTAGGAAAGGGGTTCATAAAACTTCCACTTAATCAGATAGAAAAGAAATTAGGAAGGTCACCTGAGATAATACTTACTAGGGTTCCATATAGGAAAACATGGACATGGAAGAGAAATATAGCTATCAAATTATGATTTAGAGTGATATAGAACATGGTCATAACAATCAAAAAACTATAAATATGTGATGGGTTAAAAGGTAATTGATTTCTCAGTAAGAAAAGTAAATGAATAACATTTTTTGTTCAAAATACTTTTCCTTGATTTGAGGAATTACTTTACTATCTATGAACATAAGTAAATATACATACTTGATATATTTATATTTTTTAAGAATAATTTCATCCTCATAACATTCCCAAAATTATGATGCACATCCCTAAAAATAACCTTAATCGTCAAAGATCATATAAACCTTAAAGGGTATTAATACTTTAAAACTAATATCTAAAATTAAAGGTGTACTTATCATTAAACAATCCTTACATAAACATAAAACCAACAAGACATATCCCAAAAATATCCTTAATCCCTTATGATTGTGTCACTTAAAACTTGAGAAGAAGTGTCTAAAACATTGAACTTATAGTTAAATTTTAAAAAAATCAGGCTCCTTGGAGCTTCAATCACTTCACCAAATGTATCAACATCAACTGTAGTAGTAGAAAAATATTTTCCCACACCTTTTTATTTTTTTATAATGAGTATTTCCACCCCAAGTAAGTAACCTTAGACGCATATTATCATAATTCCACAACTCATTGCAGCTAAATCATCTTACTATGGATTGGTTATTTGTTATCTCATTGTTCTACTATTTAGGACTCATTTCTTTATAATCCAGAACCTTGGAAAAAAACATAACACACCAATAACACTTTCCATATCCTAACATTCATTCCCAAAAAAGTATTTTACCACACTTGGAACAAGATTTAGGATTACCTCCAAATTTATTAGTTGGTTACTTCTCTATTTTCTACCACCTTGACTATTTATTACTCTTATCATCTTGTGGTATGTAAGTTTCAGAAAATTCCATCTCAAAATTTTTAGAACAACAAACCACTTTCTCATAACTTTTAAATTCTTATGAGGCCAAATATCTTTATATAATTGGTTTTAATCTTGAGTAAAATCTATTAATTTTACTACCAATATCCGGAATAAAATTTGGAACATACCTTTCTAACATTGTGAAGTTTGATTCATTGGTGTCCACTGAATAATCATACTTTTTCTTCAATTTTAAGAATTGTTTTTCCATCCTATGTTGAAAAACCTTGGGGAAATATTTCTCAAGGAATATATTCTTAAATGTTTCCCTTTCCATGGAATCATTATTATTTTTATCTTTAGTATTCTTAACCAAATACCATCATCGATCAGATTTTCTTTCAAAATGATAAATGAAAAAAGTTTCCTTTTGAAATTATTAACATCCCATGACTTTAAATATCTTCTCTAGGTCATTAATCCATCCTTCAGCTACCACTAGGTAATATGATCCACTAAATTAAGTAGGATTTTAGCTTATGAAATGAGCCACTATAGACATGTTCCTTCATGGTAGATCAAGTTCCTCTATAGCATGGATACCACCACTATTTATAGAATGTGTCAACTAATACATCAATACAACAAACATTTATTTTACAATTCCAACTATCTTAGGATGTTGATTTGGAAGGATGTTTTCCTCTTAATGCCTCCCCATTATATCTTTCTTAATTCATCTACAACAAAACTATTCTGAACAGACATAGTTTAAATGAAGTAATAATGTAATCTTAAAATGCTACATTATTTAAAATTTCCCATAAAGTAAAATCTTCTAAGGGTGTGAAATCAACAATATCATAACCTATAATGTTTTATAAACTATCTGTTGATGCCAAGTATAAGGAACCATCCTTAAACATTAATTATTATAGTTTTTTTATCTAGAATTCACATTTGAGGACCTTTTCTATTTAGAGTTTTAGAGAATTAAGACAAACTCTTAAAAAGTAAACTCATACATTAAAAGTGGAGACTTTTACTCAGTATCCATTTTTCACCCAAAAAACATTCTAAAATAAAACATGGTTTCTTTCCATGATATAACATCATAAATTTAATATTTTCCTCATCCTTGTACCTACTCATCCTTTAACCTTGTGAAAAACATTTTAAAACTTGGGATGAGCACAAAAAGATCATTAAGGGACATAAAAAGGAAGAAAACCATTAGTCTAGTGAAAAACAAGAATACTCATTTAATGTTCTTCGAGAAAATTAAATAAAAAAATTTCACATTAATAAAAAACATACATTTTTCTCAAAAAAAATCATTAAAATCAATAGCAAGCAATTAAGACTTCTTTAGGAGACTTAGATCATCGTATTCATAAAACCCTTTCAAATCCCTTTCAATTAGAATAACCATATAGATAAATTCTAAAATTATTATTACCTAATTCATTATAGATCTATGGAGGGGATCACCCTTGGTATAAGTTATATCGGGCTCACTTGTGAGATATAATAGGGAAAATCCCTTTATATAAACTATATCGGGCTCACCTGTGAGTTATAATGGGGCTCAACCCTTCGTATAAGTTGTATCAGGCTCACCCATTTCTCATATAATTCTCAAGTACCATTTCATGAATAAAACACTTTCATTATAAAACCATTTATAAAACACTTTTAATCACGTATGAAAAACACTTTCGTATAAAAATACCCTTTCTTTTAAAAAATCATTTTCAATACCAAAAAACTAAAAAATAATAAAATAGGGTTTTTTATTTAATAAAAAATGTAGTTTTTTATAGGAATCTAGAAATTAAATAATATTCATGGTGGTGAAATAGTCATTTTCTCCATGTATGGTAAGAATAAAACATTCCTTTTTTCATTTTTCAAAATGTTCTGTATAAAATGTATAAAAATATTCATTTTTTAAAACCATTGAATGAAACTCAAAATATAAATAAAATATCATTTATAATAATTTTATATAAATAAATATATAAAATAATATAAAGAATATTGACATGGAGGAAAGATTTTGAAATTAAATCCTTAAACATTCAAAGTGTCCCATTCCACTTTGAACATTTAAATCATAGGCCCTGTGAAGGAGTAACATTTAAAAATACATTAAATAACATGAGAATAAATAAATTCATGATATGATATGTCAACAGGGCTGCATATAAACCTCAAAAAACAAGTTTGTTGTATAACATTAAGTTATGTCTCAATGAAAGGAGATTGAGACAAAGTCCTTTACCTTGAGTCTGGCTCATCAAGTACAATATTTATCTTCCTGAATAATAAACTTAGTTTAATTATTTAATTTATTTATGACCTTTTGTAAGTTTATTATTCCTTTTATATCACTTTTTATCATGTTATAATAATTACTTAATTATTTAAGTTTATTTCGGATGCTTTGATGAAATTCGGTACTTGAGTTAAAAATAACTTTGGTATGATGTATATAGTCAAAGTGATCATTATTCCATAATATCTAGAATAATATGCATGACATAATATTAATTTTTATACATAAATTATAATTTTAAATCCATCCATTACATATGGATATAAAAAATGAACTACATTACAATCATGGAGATGGTAAGTCGTACGTTCGCATGAGTAACATTTCTATTTTTCAATGATCATTATGAAAATAATGTAAGTATTATTTTATATTTATATAATGATAATAATATCATTAATATCATATTAATATTTTAAATATACTTATATATATTATCCATTTTATATGGTGAAGAAAAACAAATCACATTGCTTCGTGGAGATGATAGTCCACACCTACACATGAACGACGTTATAATTTTTCCATGCATGGAAAGGTAAGAACATAAATGATATGTTGTGTTTTAATAATGATAAATATTTAATTAATATCTTATAAAAACTTTAATTCTATCATTATAAATAGTCTTGAGAGACAGTGATGGAAAATAAATTATATCGGTTTGTGAGGTAGTAGTTCGTCTTACACACGAGTGATAATTCTTTTCCCATTTAATGGAAGTGGAGGTGTATTTAGGTGATGATATTAACATATAGTATATAATTATATTGATTATAATGTAGTTACTATTTCATCATGCTGGAAGAATATTTTAAGGAATTGGAAGAATAAATAAAATAGAAACACTTAATTAAAAATGATACCTCTTCTTCGGATGATCTCCATTGATTAACACCATAACACCTCCAAGAAGGATGTTATGACTAAAATAATGCCTCTAGAATGCGGGGAGGTATTCTAGGAAGGTATTTGGGTATATATTGGATAAACCAAATGGGTTTTGTGGTGTGAAGAAAAGAGATGAATGGGTTCCCTTTTATAAGAAAGGGAAAGGGAACTCTTGGAAATCTTGAAAATATTAAATTAATATAAATTAGTTTTATAATAAAAATGGTTCAAAACTTATTAATTTAAAATATATGATGATTTTGGGTCAAAATAAATTCATCCAGTAAAAATTAGATAAGTTTTCGACTATTTTTTATTCCTTATATTTTAGCTTTAACTCTTATTTAACCTTTTAATACTTATCATGATATCATATAATTTACACTTTGAGGGTTAATATAATTACTAAAAAATTTCAAAATACTAATAAATGATTCATTTAGGAAATTTTAAGACTTATCCCAATCAGTTATCCTAATTTTAGATTTTTTTGAATTTTATATCATTTAATAAAATATTATTTATTTTAAAATATCATTAATGTCAATTTTGATACTATCCATCACTTGACTTTTTAATAATATCATAACAACATGATATCTTCAAACCAACTATAATAACCCAAACTATTATAAATAAAATTCCCTTATAATTTAATGTTTTATTATATAATATGGTGATATAAAAAACATGCACTTCTTTTGTTATATCCAATTGGATTCAAAAGACCGTTAAGAATATTTACTATTGATAATATAGCCAATAAATAGTGATCACATAATTAGTATAAATATATGGATTTAACAAATCCAATTGACTTGTTCAAAGGAAGTGATGGTATTATCCAGTAGGATTGTACCCTAAAAATCTCATTTATCATAGTTTTTAAGGGAGATAACATCTCTGGGATTTTCCCTTGACCAAGCCCAGGATGATATCTAACAACTTAATCATGATCGAAACCAATTACAAGAGAAGTTCAAGCTCATAGAGATCTTGGCCCAAACCATGCTTTCCGAATGACCCCATGAAAGTCTCACCATCGCACACATTACTCTCAGGGCATAAAATGGTGTATTAAAGGGATATGTGTCAAGACCCTAGAAAAATTATTATTTAATATATTTTTTAATGAATAATTATTATATTTTTATTTTGATACTATAAAACATGAATAGTATTTTTGGGTAATATTCAATTCAATTAAAGAATTTTCTTTGATGTAATGATGTATTTTTTTTAAATAAATAATATTTTAATTAAATATTATTATTAAATAATTTTTATTAAATATAAATATTTATATAATTTTTATGAAGATAAATGTAATGTTTTATTAGGATTCAAAAACTATTATTGTCAAAAAGACTAGTCATTTTTAATAAATGTAGGTTATTATATTAAAAGTTAAAATGAAAAAAATTATAAAATTGTTTAGAAAAAAATGAATATTATTTTTGTAATTGGAGCATCAAAATTATCCAATAGTGAATTTTTCATAATTTTCTAAGACAAACGAATTTTCAAGTAAAAATTAAATACCATATAAAATATACAATGTGTTTTATGACATCATAATGAACCAAAAATGATGTAATAAATTCTATAATGGGTATAATTGAAAAAATATATGTTTCCCTTAAAATAATGTGATTTTAAGATTATTTGATTAATTTTATAAATCCTTTATTAATCCTCCAAAACATATAATATATTTTATGATTTTAAATTCATTTCTTTGAAAGAGTGGATCACCTCCACATAATAAAGGGTAATATTTTAATAATTTCATCCATTTTTCTAATAAAATATTTAAAAAAACTCCCATTTTTTAGAAAACATGGAAATGTTTTTAGTTTTAAATATTTTATTATATAGAGTCCAAAACCTTTTTTTGTGAGATATTAAATAATTCCCCTCTAATTTCCTATATAAACTCACCCAAGATACCATTTATATTCACTTAAAGTCCTTTTAGTACATCCTAACTCTTCCCTAATATCTTTATAATTCTCCCAAGGTTCCCCCAAGATCTCAAGAAACCCCTTTCAAGCTTTTGGTTTCATACTCTTAAGGTAAGGGATCCTCACTTTCTCACTTTTATTCAATAATATCCTCTATTTTATGACCTTTTATTTATAATTACTAATGATGGGGTATGTTTTCACACCACCCCCATACTTACCTTATGATTTCTAAATTATGAGAGACCCATTTCTCTCTCATTAAGCCCTCCCAAGTACACCCATTACTATATAGAAATTTCATAAGAGTTCTTCATTCCTCTTCTTTAATCAAGTTTATTTATTATCATATGACTTCTATTTCCAATTCCTAATGATGTTATATTTATTTACATGAACTAATTACTTCCCAAATGATGTATAAATGATGATAGACCCTTTTTTCTCATCAAACAATTTTATGAATTTTTAAGCGACGTCGTTAGGCTATCGAAATTTCACCGCGATTTTCCATTCCAAAGAAATTGTGTAGTGAATACCATACCCATTTTCTATCAATGGTGTTCACCTTTATACACTTATTATTATTTTAATTTATACTTACATGTATTTATTCCATTATCACTTATCATGGAATAAGTTATAATGATGAATGAATCCATGTTGAATGATCTAGGTGGCACACTTAAGCATGAGATTGAAATGAAAGTGATTGGTGTGCTTGGAATTATATAATGATCCAATGAATTGGGTAATTTTTAGTATCATGATACTTCATGTTGGTATAGGGAGTAATCCTAATTCCTTTATGTGAATTTTTCCATTATGATTTCCTAGCAGTTAGCCTTGACCTATGATGCAGTGTTTTAAGTTGTTTCCAAATTTCCCATGTTGCATTTATGTAATCATGTTGCATCATGTATTATTAGTAATGTTTATGATTTATACTCTTTTTATTCCCCTTTATATTCCTATTGTCTAACATGTTTTACCTTATTACATGTTTAATCCCTTACTGGGATTTATAAATCACCCCATTCATATGTTCTTCTTCAGGTTATCCCATGTAGTTTTAAGTGTGAGTATGTTAAAGAAGTTTTCAATAAAGATGTTGTATTCCATGTTTTAAGTTGTAATATAGTGTACCTAATTCCCAAAGACACTATACTTATCAACATTTTATGTTTAATTAAGAGTAATTTAATGCAATAAATCATGTGTTAATGTGTAATAAAGGGAATAGTTTTCATAGTTGGTATCAATGGAAAAGTTTAGTTATTTTTTGGATTAGGATTAAGAAACTCTAGAAAATTTCTTAGGGATAATACTAAATATAATAAAAAATACCTAAATTTTTGTAAGTATATAGTATGTATTTTGTCAAGAAAATACATCCCTTTATGGATACTAAAAATGGACATGGTTCTAGAACAAATTTACCTAGGGGTAATAACTCTATCAAGGTGTCTCGAGACTGACTCAAGGTTACCTGGTACATGACAACGGGTCTTACTACGCACCTGGTTTGACACTCCTTAGGCATATACTTTGTTAAATTCATAAGATCATTACTAACCATTATTAAGGGAGTCAAAAATGACCATAAGAGTATATGTTAAGAAATATATCATGGATAGCACAGACTAAATCTGTAAGGACCTGACCCTAGTTTCCCAGATCCGGTGCCTTATTTTATTATATTGGCATATAAACAAGGAATAATCATCCTGAAGGACTGAGTAGTTTAGTATTATTGGAAACAAGATATATACATAAGTTCAACTTTACATATTTAAAGGAAAAACAACACTAAATTGTTTTATTCAAAACATCCAAGCCTCCTAGATTATTCTTGAAAGTCACTCATAATTTACTTCTTCATACCCTGAGAAAATGAAACATAAGAAAGGGGTGAGCTCAAATGCTCGGTAAGGGTAAGAAATACAGTGGAATATAGTATAAACATAAGACATGGTAAGTAATTGAAAACACATGCCTTAAAAAGAATAATAATCTTGAACACATTATGGCATGAATATGAGCTGACTAAATAATGCCATAATAAAACATAATCATGGGTATTCTACTAGTCTAATAACCACATGAACTTTAAATAATAGCATCATAATGAGGAAATTTCATATGTCGAACATCATAACCATATCGTCCAGGCCTCGTGCTAGGACCATACATAAACATTTTGTCAAGGCCTTGTGCCAAGACCGTAGTTTGTCTCATGAGACCTAACGATACATAGAGGGGCTATAGAGGGCCCCACCCATAACATAATAGGTATAATTCATTCCTCATATGAGTGGGGATAAACATAAACAACATATACATTCATATTGAAACTATCGTATGAAATGTAACTATCTTTACCCAATCATTAAACATAAAACACTAACCATTTCGAGTAATATGGTGAATGGTTTTAGGATAGATCATCCACAATAGACTTAGTCATAAAAAATTCAAAAAAATATGGTATATTAAATAATAAATGATTAAACCCAATAATACATAAGAATCAAAACGAGTGTTGAAATAGATGAAGATACCCTCATAAAATCTTCGAGTAATTCTTGAGATAAAAACCCTTTACTTTCAGAAGAAGAATTATTTTAGAAAAATCTTTGTATAAAACTAGAAGTTAATTAATATAGTATTTCCTGAAAAATTTATTGTGTTTATAAGGATAATGGTTTTCAAAAATAGATTATATAGTGCCCATGAAAATAGGTAAGAATTTGAGAAATTCCCTTAAATCTGGCTTGTATTTTGGAAACAATTTTGAAAGTTCCTTTTAAAACATGTAACTATCCATAAAATAAGGAAGGGTTCTGGTTGGTAAAAATATATATTATACTCAAACAGAATTTATGAGATGTACATAACAATACATACGAATTTGATTGAGGCATTTATATAATGAAAGTAACCCAAATGAAAATGGAAGTTCAGGTGTAAAAACCCTTACCTTAACTCCAAACGTGTTCTGATTTTGAAAGTAAGATCCTATAATATAAAATTATACTTATTAATAAATTATTTAAAAACCTATTAGACATTTATTTATTTTATCATAATTTTAGTTAGTTCATTTACGTCCTTATTGATAAGTTATTGTATTGAATCTTATCGTTCTGGAGTGTTTGTTTTCCTTATTTTTCATAATCGGTTCACTTGTTCTTAAGTAATGAAGTGGTATGGATGTAAATATCCAGAATTAAAATTAAATATTATTTATGAACATCCAGAATTGTTAATTTCCTTTTCTATCATTTGGTTACATGGAATTAGGATGAATCATTAGATGACAATCACTTCGATTATTTGGCAGTATTTGGATTATTATGAACTAGTTTTGTCATATAAATTAATAATATGTACATGTACTGGTTACTGAATATTAATTATGTTGTAATACATATATTATAGTCAGTTTCAACCATCAATATGGTTTCATGACTAGTAATTAAGAAAATATTGAAGATCAAAACTTCATTGTCCACGAAGGTTATAAATAGGAACCTCATGGACGTTGATTTCGTTTATAAAAATAAGAGGGAGTAAGAATATTGATGATGGTTATTCCATTAACATGATATAAATCCAGTATATAGATGATACTAGATTTATCATGGTCATTTGTAAAGAGGGGGTGAGGATATGATAATAAAATAAGATAAATTCAAATGAAACTAAAAGAAAAAGAATGGTGCTTTACCTCTTGAAATAACATCCTCGAGAACCTCCTTAAGGGAAGGGATTTTGGTCTTTTGGAAAGACCAAGAGCTTCCTAGTCGTAGGGAGTGACTAGGTAAGGGTATTTGGGCAGAAATTTGAGGAGATTCAAGGCTTAGAGGATTGAAGAGAAGAGGGAGTGGTGAGGGGGTTTATAGTGGAGGAGAGGGGTAAATTTTGAATATTTAATTCATTATTTTATTATTTCCCTCAAGACAACCAATAGTGTTGTTTCATGTGACCACTAATAGTAATAAGTGCATGTGAGTTCTAAAAAAGTGGCCTTACATCACTTATGATTTCATAAATAGTGCATTTAACTGATAATTTGTATATACGGTATTTTATCGTATTTCACTATTCATCAAAAACTCTTGAATTTTAGAAAAATCCCAAAACTTTACCCCTACCATTTTTCAACATGTAGAATTCAAAAATGAACTCCATTTTTCAAAATTAATTTTCTAAATATTATTAATTTAATTTTTAAATAAAGTCATAGTTAATTCGAAAAATAACAATTTTAAAGGTGTAATTAGTTTTATTTCACATTGAAAAATTAATTAAGATCTCATTATATTATTTCCTTAAGAAAATAAAATATTATTATTATTTACTATTCATAAGGTTCATATTACTATTCATATTACTATTCATAAGGGAATGTTACTATTCACCAAAAAATCAAGTTTGTTTTATCAGACTCCAAATGAATTACTGATTACAACTCTAAATGACCATTTTTTGAAATTCAAAACATAGAAGAGGAAAAGTTTAGTTTAACCTCTAGATTATAAATTACACTCAATATTTATTTTCAAAACCTTGGGGTGTTACATTCTTCCCCCGTTCCAAAATTTCGCCCCTGAAAATTCATTTTACAATCTAGGCCAAAAACAAGCATGGGTACTTTTCCTTCATTGCTTCCTCCAGTTCCCATGTTGCCTCTTTGTACTTATGGTTTCGCCATAGTACCTTGACCAAATGAGTAATCTTGTTGCGTAGAACTTTGTCTCTACGATCCAAGATTTTCACTGGCTGCTCCTCATAGGAAAGATCATCCTCCAACTGTACCACCTCTAAAGAGAGTACATGTGAAGGGTCTGGTATGTACTTCCTTAAGAGGGATACATGAAAGACATCATGTACTTTAGACATGGTAGGTAGAAGTTCCAGTCGATAGGCCACTGCTCTGACTAGATCAAGGATCTCAAAGGGGTCGATATACCTAGGACTTAGCTTTCCTTTCTTCCCAAATTGCATAACCTTCTTCCATGGAGATTTGCATATAAATACTAGGTCTCCAACTTTGAACTCAAGGTCTCGTCAATGGTTATATGCATAACTATTTTGGCGACTTTGGGCTAACTTGATAGCACATGAAACTATATCCTCAAATGATGAAAAACTTTGGGATACCAGTGCCTGCTGGAGGAATGGATTTAGGCCATCAAAGAATCGATCAATTTTGATCCTTGGATTTCATATGTAGTCCACAGCATATCTTGCTAACCTTGTTAAGTTGGATTCATTCTTGGAAACATTTTTATCCTCCTTCTGCCTCATATTCAAGAATTGTCTCTCCATATATGATCGTTGTTCACGAGGGAAATATTTTTCTAATAATATTTCCTTAAAATACCTCTATTACATCTCTTCTATTTATTCCTCCTCCTTTTTGTTTTGTATTCTTAACCACCATTGATCTTCATCTCTCGTTATTTGATAAACTGCCATGATGACCTTCTCTCTTTTATTACATCTCAAAGCAAGAAATATCTTCTCGAGGGAACTTATCCATTTCACAGCTACAAATGGGTTCATAGTCCTATTGAATGATGTAGGCTATTGTCACATAAAGTGATCTAGTATAGCTCCTCCACGTAGTAGATACGGATATTCCACACGGGTAAGGTTATTATTCATAACCTGAGTAAGTTGTCCCAGTATAGTTATGAGTTTCTCAGCACCAGTCACAGTACCAGAGCCAACATCATTATCTTGCATCGGAGGAAAATCCCTACAGGGGACATGTGCATTCGTGTGGTTTACATTCCTTCCACTAGGCGCCATTTCTAAATAATGGAATACACTATAATAGGGTATGAATCATAATTTATAATCTCAATGTAGAAAAATTACTAATCATAAATTGAAATTCTATGCATAACTAATCTATTAATCATAAACATGGTATCTTTGAGGAAAAATTTACATTTAAATCCTTCATAATGGATTGTAAAGAAAATGTGAATTATCTAAAGCATATCCCCCAGGAGTGTCATAACCAAGAGTGCAGCAAGGCCCATTATCATATACCAGGATACCCTGGGTCAAGCCTGAAACTCCTTGTCGGATCTTTCACAGCTAGGTATATCTGTGCTAGAGAAACCTCTACCTACTCGTATCCAAACAAGGATATATTTCTTGAACTATCCACATAATCTATTCCTTACAAAAATACCAGGACGTTCTTGTATGTTTATCCTCAAAGACTCACTTAGGTATTCTTCCCTAATCTACGTTTCCAAGTTTTCTACTAAACTTCCTCTAATACCAACTATAAGGAACCGGCCCCAGTTTCCTAGATATGGTGCCTTATTTTATTACATTGGAATATAAATAAGAAATAATAATCCTAAAGGACTAAGTATTTTAGTATTATTGGAAACGAGATACATACATAATTTCAACTTTACATATTGAAAGGAAAAACAACACTAAATTATTCTATTAAAAATATCCAAGCCTCCTAGATTATTCTTGAAAGTCGCTCATAATTTACTTCTTCATACCCTGAGAAAATGAAACATAAGGAAGGGGTGATCTCAAATGCTCATTAAGGGTAATAAATATAGTGGAAGATAGCATAAACATAAGACATGTTAAGTAATTGAAAACACATGCCTTAAAAAGAATAATAATCTTTAACACATTATGGCATGAATATGAGCTGAGTAAATAATATCATAATAAAACATAATCATGGGTATTATACTAGTCGAATAACCACATGAACTTAAAATACAAGCATCATAATGAAAGATGTGCATATGTCGGACATCATAACCAAACCATCTAGGCCTCGTGTTAGGACCATAAATAAACATTTTGTTAAGGCCTTGTGCCAAGACCGTAGTTTGTCTCATGAGACCTACTGATGAATCGAGGGGATATAGCAGGCCCCACCCATCACATAATAAATCCAATTCATTACTCATATGATTGGGGATAAACATAAACAACATATACATTCATATTAAAACTATCATATGAAATGTAACTATCTTTCCCCAATGATTAAACATAAAACACTAACCATTATGAGTAATATGGCGAATGGTTTTAGGATAGATCATACAAAATAGAGTTAGTCATAATATATTCAATAAAATATTTTATATTACATCATAAATTATTAAACAGAGTAATATATAAGAATCAACAAGAGTGTTGAAATAGATGAAAATACTCTCATAAAATCTTCGAGTAATTCTTGAGATAAAAACCCTTTTACTTTGAGATGAAGAGTTATTTTAGAAAAATAATTATATAAAAACAGAAGTGAATTAAGATAGTATTTCATGATAACATTAGTGTTTTTATAAGGATAATGGTTTACAAAAACTTATTATAGAGTGGCTAAGAAAATAGGTAAGAATTTGAGAAATTCCCTTGAATCGGGCTTGTATTTTGGAAACAATTTTGAAAGTTCCTTTTAAAACGTGTAACTATCCATAAAATAAGGAAGGTTTCCGGTTGGTAAACATATATATTATACTCACACAGAATTTATGAGGAGTAAATAACAATACATAAGAATTTTATTGAGGAATTTAGATAATTAAAGTAGCCCGAATGAAAATGGAAGTTCGGGTGTAAAAACCCTTACCTTAACTACGAACGTGTTCCTCTCTTGAACTTAAGATCCTGGAATTTGAAATTATACTTATTAATAACTTATTTAAAAAACTATTAGAAACTTATTTAGTTTATCATAATTCTATTTAGTTCATTTATGTCCTTATTTATAAGTTATTGTATTGAATCTTATCGTTCTAGAGTATTTGTTTTCCTTATTTTTTATAATCGGTTCAATTGTTCTTAAGTAATGAAGTGGTATGGATGTAAATATCTAGAATTAAAATTAAATATTATTTATGAACATAAAAAAATTTAAATGGCCTTTTATATCATTTTTTTACATGGAATGAGGATGAATCGTTAGATGACAATCACTTCGATTATTTGGTGGTATTTGGATTATTATGAACTAGTTTTGTCATATAAATTAATAATATATATATATTGGTTCCTGAATATTAATTAGGTTGTAATATATATATTATAGTCTTTTTCAAAAATAAATATGGTTTTATGACTAGTAATGAAGGAAATATTGAAGATCGAAACTTCATCGTCCACGAAGGTTATAAATTGGAACCTCATGGACGTTGATTTCGTTTATAAAAATAAAAGGGGGGAGTAAGAATATTGATGATGGTTCTTCCATTAACATGATATAAATCCATTATATAGATGATACTGGAGTTATCATGGTCATTTGGACAGAGGAGGTGAAGAGATGATAACAAAATAAGATAAATTCAAATGAAACTAAAAGAAAAAGAATGGTGTTTTACCTCTTGAAATAACTTCCTCAAGAACCTCCTTAAGGGAAGGGATTTTGGTCTTTTGGAAAGACCAAGAGATTCCTGGTAGTGGGGAGTGACTATAGAAGGGTATTTGGTCAGAACTTTGAGGAGATTCAAGGCTTAGAGGAGTGAATAGAAGAGGGAGTGGTGAGGGGTTTTATAGTGGAGGAGAGGGGTAAATTTTGAATATTTAATTCATTATTTTATTATTTCCCTCAATGCAACCAATAGTGTTGTTTCATGTGACCCATAATAGTAATAAGGGCATTTGAGTTCTAACCAAGTGGCCTTACATCACTTATGATGTCATAAATAGCGTATTTAACTGATAATTTGTATATACGGTATTTTATCGTATTTCACTATTAATAAAAAATTCTTGAATTTCAGAAAAATCCCAAAAATTTACCCCTACCATTTTTTGACATGTAGAATTCAAAAATGAACTCCATTTTTCAAAAATTAATTTTCTAAATATTATTAATTTAATTTTTAAATAAATTCATAGTTAATTCAAAAATAAAAATTGTAAAGGTACCATTAGTTTTATTTCACATTGAAAAATTAATTAAGATCTCATTATCTTATTTCCTTAAGAAAATAAAATAATATTATTATTTACTATTTATAAGGGTCATATTACTATTCATATTACTATTCATAAGGGTATGTTACTATTCACCAAAAAATCAAGTTTGTTCCATCATACTCCAAATGACTTACTGATCACAACTCTAGATGACCATTTTTTGAAATTCAGAACATAGAAGAGGCAAAGTTGAGTTTAACCTCTAGATTATAAAATACACTCAATATTTATTTTCAAAACCTTTGGGTGTTACAAAATCTTATAAATCCATAAGTTAAGGAAATATATGTAAGTTATAATTTATCCCTATAATGTCATTAAATTCATATTTATGTGTTTGAAAGTTTAAATATACTCATCTCTAATTTTATATTTATTCTAGACAATGGCTGGAAATAGGAGGAATTGGGTAAACAATCAATGTGATGACTTCCCTAACGAGATTCCCAACCCGATGAGAGTAATAATAGCACACTTTATGATGATACTCTCTTAGCTTACTTAGGTTATAAATTGAAACCTAGATCTGGAAGAGTATCCAAATCCCCCTAAGAGAGAACAAGACACAATTTAAAGATTTATGTGATAAAGTCCCTTGACTTTTAATGGGTCATTTGATCCCTTAATCGCGGAACAATGGATCAACTCCATTGAAAAGATCTTCTCTGTCCTTAAATATTTTGAGCAAGAGAAGGTTTTATTGGTTGTTTATCATACGGAAGGTGAAGCAGGTTAGTGATAAACATTAATCAAAAATATGAATCCCAAGGAAGAGATCGAAGAAATGGGGTGGAAGGATTTTCAGAAAATGTTTTTAGATAAGTATTTTTCACACTCTCTATCTTAAAATGGAAATGGATTTTCTTACCCTCGAGTAAAAATACGAAGAATCTATTGAGGCATATGAAGAAAACTTCACAAGACATGCACGGTACACCTCTGAATTTTTTTTTACCCCCAAATACAAGGTTGACCACTTCTTTGGTGGACTAAAAACTTGTATATGAAAATATATGGTGATATGAGACTTTGATAGCTATGAGGAAATTGTTTGGTGTTCCCTCAAAGTCAAAATGGAGATCAAAAAATCTTAGGTGTATCCCAGAGATAAGAAACTAAAAATGGATTTTAATTATGGTGGTCTAATATAAAAATCTAACAGTGCTAAGAAATTTAAACACCCCACTTGTCAAAGGTGCGTAAAGAAGCACCCCAAAAATTTTCTAAATGGGGAAAGGAAATTATTTATGTGTGGAAAGGAAGGGCTCCTAGAGAATGATTAACGACATGAGAAACCCGCTGCTACGATGGAGGAAAGGAATTCTCTGGTCAAACTTCAATGCATTGTTCATTACTACAACTATAAGGAACCATGGTACTTTTCAAACCAATGCACTAATATAAGGGTTTTTAAAGGCAACCAACAACCTCCAAGGTAGAAAGGGTGAGATTATTCCATTACTACCACTAAATTGAATCTCTAAAACTAAGTGGTGACAGGTATGCTATTTATTCATTCAAGAATAGAAAACATGCATTTTGATTCTGGTTCTACACATTTTTTCATATCATGAAAGTTTAGTAAAACAATTTAAATGCCACCACAAATAATGGAAGTAGAGATGTTGTTTAAAATGGAAAATGGGGAAATTATTGCATCCCAAGTATATAACTCCTCCCTTATCAAATTATGTGGGCTGAGTTTACCATCGAACCCTGTCATACTCCCCTTGGTGGAATTTTATGCAATTATAGGCATGGATTATCTTTACCTATATAGAGACAACATAAATTGTCATGAGAAAGAAATCACTCTTAGTATTGTGAATCATCCTCGGATTCTATACAAATGTAAGGAGAAGGATGAATCTTCTTTATCACCATCATCTCAGGCATAGATATTATTTCCCTATGATAAAGTATATTTAGCAAAAATTATTGATTCTAATGAAAGGATCATCCTTGAAGACATGACAATTGTGATGGAATACACTGATGTGTTTCTCAAGGAATTGTTTGGTCTTCCTCCTAGATGAGAGATTTTTCTTACCATTATACAATAATCTATATAGAATGGATGTTGTGGAACTTGAGGAGATGAAGAAACAACTACAGTAGAATCTAGATAAAGTGTTCAGATGCCCAATTGCTTCACCATGGGGTGTATTGGTCTTCTTTATCAAGAATAAGGATGGGTCAATTCACCTTTGAATTGATTATCATGAGCTCAAAAAGATCATGATAAAGAACAAGTATCCTATGCCTTTTATTGATGACTTGTTTGATCTACAATGTGGATCACAATAATTCTCCAAGGTGGACCTGCGGTTAGGATATTACCACATTAGGGTAAATAAGGAGAATATCCCCAAGACTTATTTTCATACAAGGTACGAGAACTATGAGTTCATAGTGATTCCTTTTGGACTCACTAATTCTCCATCAATATTCATGGACTAGATAAATAGATTCTTTAGATATTACCTCAAAAAATTTGTGGTAGCCTTTATAAATGATATTATAATATACTTCAAAATTAAGGAGGGTCATGAGGAGTATTTGAGTATTGTGCTAAAGACCTTGCGAAAGGATAACATTTTTTTCAAGTATATAAAATGTGAGTTATAGTTAAAGGAAGTCTATTTCTTGCGATATATCATCACAAGCAATGGAATATTTTTAGACACTTCAAAGACTAAAAAAATTGAAGTATGGATGAGGCTAACATATTTTATGTATATCCCTAGTTTCCTTGGGTTATCTGGGTATTATCTCCGATTTGTGAGAAATTTCTCATGATTTTCAAACCCTCTTACCAAGCCTACTCAGAAGGGGGTAAAGTTTTCTTGGAATGATGAATGTGAGGAGAGATTCAAGGATTTAAAAAGGAGTCGTATCACTTCCCATGTTCTTACACTACCCTCAAGTGGATAAATTTTCATGGTATTCGATGATGCTTCAAAAAAAGGATTGGTCTGTGTGTTAATGGATAATGAAAAAGTGATAGCCTATGCTTCATTTAAGTTGAAGATTCATGAGAAGAACTACCAAACACATGATCTAGAGTTGGCCATATTGATCTTATCTTTGAAAATTTAGCAACATTGTCTCTTTGGGGAGAAGTGTGAAATATATAAAGATCAAAAAATCCTCAATTATATATTCACGCAAAAAGAGTTGAATATGTGCTAAATAAGATGGTTAATATGATCAAATACTATGACTACTCAATCCACTACCATCCTAAGAATTTATAGGGATCCAATATTGTTAGATTTAGAAAGGATAGACATGGAAATCATAAAGGAAGGAACATCATCAATCCTTACACAAATTATTGCTCAACCATCTCTTCTGGAGGGGTTAAAGGATGATCAAAGAGTTGATGTGGGAAATCAAAATAAAGTGGAATCTATAAGGAAAGATAAATCCTCAGAGTTAAATTCTAATGATAAAGGTGTTGTAATATTTGGGTCAAGACTATATGTACCATCAAATCCTGAGTTAAATAAGGAACTATTTGATGATGCACATAGCTCAACCTTCTCCATCCACCTAGGAAGCACAAAGATGTATCAATATCT
The DNA here is from genome assembly GCA_963277665.1 of Viscum album. Classification (NCBI taxonomy): domain Eukaryota; kingdom Viridiplantae; phylum Streptophyta; class Magnoliopsida; order Santalales; family Viscaceae; genus Viscum; species Viscum album. The sequence continues at coordinate 1,325,668,036 of OY728128.1, forward strand.
CTGAGAACACTATTGGTGGGACAATATGAAGAATGAGATCATGGAATATACATCAATATGTCTTGTATGCCAGTAAGTGAAATCATAAAGTCAAAAGTCCAAGGGGATGATGCAACCATTACCCAAACCTACATAGAAATGGAAAAATGTCACTATGGACTCTGTCACTGGTATTTCAAATACATCAAGAGGGAATAATTCTATATGGGTTGTTGTGTATCATTTTACAAATACTGGAAACTTCATTACAATATGAGAGAAATTCTCACTAGACTTACTTGCATGAATATACATTAGAGAAGTGGTCAGACTATATGGAGTACCACTATCTATTGTATCTGATCAAGATACAAGATTCATGTTCAAGTTCTGGAAAATTATTTAGCATGCTCTGAACACTGATTTGAACTTCATCACAGATTATCACCCTCAAACTGATGGCCAATCATAGAGGACTATCCAAACACTTGAGGTCATGTTGAAAGCATGATCAATTGACTTCAAAGGAGGATGGGATCAACATATTCCTCTGGTCAAGTTATCATATAACAAAAATTTCCACTCGAACATCCAAATGGGTCTCTATAAATCCCTTTATAGGAAAATATGCAGGACACCTATATTTTGGGATGAAGTTGGGGAACGAAAACTACTAGGTCTTATGGTCGAGGAAATGGTGGAAAATGTTAAGACCATTCAGTGGCACATGAAAGCTGCTCAGAGTCTACAGAAGAGCTATGATAACAATCTTCGATGAGACCTAGAGTTTGATTTTGGATACATGGTATTCTTCTGCATATCTCCATGGAATAAAGTGATGATATTTGGGAAAAATGAAATCTTAGTCCAAGATACATCGTCCACTTTGAGGTCCTTGATTTCATCAGAGTGGTGGCCTATCGACTTAAACTCCCACCTAACATATCTCAAGTTCATGATGTATTCCATGTATCACTCTTAAGAAAGTACATTCCCGACCCCTCACATGTACTCAATCCAGAGGTGATACCACTAGAGAATGATCTTTCCTATGAGGAGAAGTCGGTGAAGATCTTAGAACTTAGAGACAAAGTTCTACAAAATAAAACAATGCATCTTATCAAAGTGATATGGAGAAACAACTAGTTTGAAGAAGTAATGTGGGAACCAGAGGAAGTGATAAAATGGAATTAACATCTTCATTTCTAAGGGGGTGAAATGAAAATTTCAAGGGAGAAATTTATTAGGGGGGGGAAGATTATAACGAACCAAAATATTATAAATAAAATTACCTTATAATTTAATGTTTTATTATGTAATGTAGTTATAGAAAACACATGCACTTATTTTTTTTATATCCAATTGTATTCAAAAGATCATTAAGAATCTTTACCATTGATAATATAGCCATTAAATAGTGATCACATGATTAGTATAAATATAGAGCTTTAAAAAATCTAATTGACTCAGGAAAAGGAAGTGATGGCCTCATCCAGTAGGATTGTACCCTATGAAACCAATTTATTTGAGTTTTTGAGGGAGATAAAATCTCTAGGATTTTCCCTAAACCAATCCCAAGTTGAGATCCAATAACTTAGAATGAGAAAAACTATTTATGGGAGAAGTTCAAGTTCACCAAGATCACGACCCAAACCATGTTTGTCGAATGACCCCATGAAAGTCTCACCATCGCGCACATTACTCTTAGGGTGTAAGCTGGTGTATTAAAGGGATATGTGTAAAACCCCTAGAAAATTGATTATGTACTTTATTTTTTAAATAATAATGAATATATTTTTATTTTGATACTATAAAACAAGAATAGTATTTTGGGGTAATATTCAATTCAATTAAGGAATTTATTTGCGTGGATTAATTTATTTTTTGAAATAAATAATATTTCAATTAATTATTATTATTAAATTATTTTTATTAAATATAAATTATCATATAATTTTTATAAAGCCAAATGTAATGTTTTATTAGGGTTTAAAAACTTTTATTTCCAAAAACCCAAAATTTTCAATAAATATAGGTTATTATTTTAAAATTAAAAATACACATATTTAGAATATTATTTAGATAAAATGAATATTATTTTTTGAACCATAACATTAAAATTATCCAATGGTGATTTTTTCATAATTTTTTGAGAGTCAGTTTTTTGGGTAAAAATTAAATAGCGTATAAAATATAAAGTATGTTTTATGACATCATAATGACCCAAAATGGTGTAATAAATACTATAATGGGTATAATAGTCTAAATATAAGTTTTTTCCATTAAAATAATGTAATTTTAAGATTATTTGATTAATTTTATAAAGCCTTTATGAATCCTCTAAAACAAATAATATATTTTATGTTTTTAAATTTATTTATTTAAAAGGGTGACTCACATTCACATAAGAAAGGGTAATATTTTAATAAGATAATCCATTCCCTAATAAAATATTTAAAAACACTCCCATTTGGCAGAAACCATGGGAAAACCCATGGGAAGGTTTGTGGTTTTGAATATTTTATTATATAGAGTCCAAAACTTATGTTTGTGAAATATTAAAGAATCCCTCTATCATTTCCTATATAAACCCACCCAAGATCCCATTTCTCTTCACTCAGAATCCTTGTAGAATGTTCTTACTCTTTAATACTCTCTCTATAATTCTCTTAAGGTTCCCCCAAGATCTTAAGAAGTCCCTTTCAATCTTTTGGTTTCATACTCTTAAGGTAAGGGATCCTCTCTTTCTCACTTTTATTCAATAATCTCCTCTATTTTATGCCCTTTTATTTTTAATTACTAAATATGGGGTATGTTTTTTAACCTTCCCCATAATTCTCTTGTGATTTATAAATGATGATAGACCCATTTATCTCTCATTAATCCCTCCCAAGTACACCTGTTACCATGCCTAAATTTTGTAAGAGTTCTTCCTTCCTCTTATTTAATCAAGTTTCTTTATTATCATATGCCTTTTATTTCTAATTCATAATGATGGTATATGTATTTCAATGAACCAATTATTTCCTGCATGATTTCCAAATGATCATATACCCTTTTTGTTCTCATCAAACCTTTTTATGAATTTTTAAGCGACGTCGTTAGGCTGTTGAAATTTCACCGTGATTTTCCATTACAAATCCATTGTGTAGTGAATACCATACCCATTTCCTATCAATGGTGTTCATATTTATACACTTATTCTTATTTGAATTGGTACATACATGTATGTATTCCACACTCCATTATCGTGTAATATGTTATTATGATGATAAATCCTTGTTGTATGATCTATGTGGCACACTTAAGCATAAGATTGAAATGAAAGTGACAGGTACGTCTGAAATTATATAACAATCCAATGAAATGGTTAATATTTAGTATTATGATACATCATTTTGGTTTAGGGGGTAAACCTAATTCCTTTATGGGACTTTTTCCATTATGATATCTTGGCAGTTAATCTTAACTTATAATGTATTGTTTTAAGTTATTGTCGTATTTCCCATGTTTTATTTATGTTATCATGCTATATCATGTCTTATCATTAATTTTTATGATTCCTACTCTTTTTATGCACCTTGATATGCCTATTTTCTAACACGTTTTACCTTATTCCATGTTTATTCCCTTACTGGGCTTTATAGCTCACCTATTTCTTATGTTTTTCTTCAAGTTATCCCATATAGTTTTCAGCGTGAGTATGTTAAAGAAGTTTTCAATAAATATGTTTTATTACATGTTTTAAGTTTTAATTTAATGTACCTAATTCCCAAAGACACTATAGTTCTCGATCTTTTTGGTTGAATTAAGTGTAAATTTATGTAATAAATCATGTGTTAATGTGTAATAAAGGGAAGATCTATTATACCAACTCTTTTAACTCATCACTAACATGTCAAAGTCATCCAGAAAAAATCATGTATGACATTAATTATATCGAATTATATTTATTTTAATATTTTTAATATCATTTATTTTATTCTTTTATTAATTAAACAATTACTACATCATCATTGTGTCACCATTTAAGGTAGTTATTTTATCACTAAAAAATATAAATAAATTACAATGATGTGGATAAATATTTTAGATTTAAAATTAATATTTATAGTTTAAAATATCACCTATATTACCACATATTAAAAATATTTTCTTTGTTAAAAACAAAAGTATGACAAAATTGACTTTTCTTGAATATAATACTATAAAGGGTATATTCTCATCCAAATGGCCATAAATGGTCTCATAACTGATCCTTTAATGCTTATGGATGAAAAATAATCATCCAATAAAATTATGACAAGTGTTAGGGTAATTTTATAATATTTATAATACTATTTTTTACCTTAATTACCCAATTTACCTTTAATCGTGTTAATAAATTTACAAAAGTTATTATTCATATTTTATCCAAAAATAAAAGGAACTTATTTACTAAATTTGTAAATTTTGATTCCAAATATGGAATCTATTTTTCAAAACTCAAAACATAGAATTTATATAAATTAATTAAAAATTAATCTTGTTGATGGATCAAGAATATGAGTTTTTAAAGTAAAAACATCAAAAAGATTGAAATGTTTTTATATCCAAATTTAATGTAAAATTTGTTACAATGAACTTAATTGAATTAAATGATAAAATATTTCTCTAAATTTATTTTAAAACTAGTCTAAAATATAATTTATAAATATAAATAAATTATACAGAAAAGCAATTTTTAATTAAAATACAATATTTTTTCATTATTCATCAAAAAATAAATCTTAGCAGAAAAATACCAAAAAATCAAAAAAAGTAAATTTTGATACTCATATTTCAAATAAGAGGTTTATTTTTTAAAATATAATTTATATAAGTATCAAAAACTATATTTAAAACAAGTTTATCATCAAATGGTGGCAAATATGCCTTCTTAGGAAAATACTTCTTTTATCCGTAAAATTGGATTTTTTTTTATATTATGTCTAGAAAATACATAACATGAACATTAAAAATTAGATTAAATATTATATATATATATATATCATTAATATAATCTGAAAAGAGTGATTTTATTATTTATTGGTATAAAACACACTTGTACATATTTAAAAAGTTTTTTAGAAAAACATTTCCTTTTATTTTAAAAAGGGTATTATTTTCATTTATAATTAATTGGTCACCAAATAATTAATTATATATACATTTGTAAACCATATTTTCATAATCAAGTTAATCTTGTTCATTCCCGCCATTCTAATATTTTTCTGATAACTACCTATTAAATAATAATATTTAGTTGTTCATTAAAGATTGATGTGGTGTATCATATATTCTATTTAAGATAGTGTTTCATTTTAAAAAAAACTTGGTATGTTACATTGAATTTAGTGTTCAATTATATTTATAGACCAATATTATTGGTATATTTATCATTAAATCCTTAAAAAAATATTGTTTAGAGTTTGTAGATTATTTTCTGTAAAGATCACACTAGTCATGATCATAATAAGATCTCAGTCTCTATTTAAGTTTGGAATAGTCATGTAAATGATTACTTGATTTAATATACTAATGCTTGTGGATGAAAAAATATTAGTAAATTATTATTAGAATCTGATGATAGTAATACACACACACACATAAACACACACACACACATATAAATATATATATTCATGTAACCCATCATGTAAAAAAATCTTAAATAACAATAATAATGATAATAATCATCAAAGGTAGTGCCTTAGTTTAATTAGTGTGTCCCACATCCATCTTTATGACTAAGTCTTATTTATGGTTCCACAATCACCTAGTGATCTAGCTCTGGTAGGTGCTCTCACTATGTATATTTACCAGGGTTTCTCCCCTAGTTTCTTATCAATGATATCTCCTACTATGGTTCATTTTTTTAATTTTTTTTCTTCATATCTTCATAATATAATTATTTTATCTTCTTCTTGTCAGCATCCCACCTCGAGCATATTTAGTTCATATCCTTTAGGTTTGTCATCGGCTTTGGAATTAGCGGCTTCGCTCGGGTGGATTTGATCATGGTGAAGAAAAATATGTGATTTTCACTACGGATCAGCATTGAAAATAGAATTTGGAATTTACATTATCTTCAGATGATCTGGAGGTCAGGTCATCATTTATTTCTATGGTGGAAGTTTTCGATGACTGCTAGCAGTAGATAGGCCCATATCTCTTCAAATATAACCTTTTTCATCATTATTTTTCTTCAGTTGGAATATTAATGCATGGTAATCTGGGTGATCCTCCCCTTGATCTAGTTTTGTTGTCCTCATAGGCAACAATATGTTGTCCTGGGCATGCTCATTTAGAGGGGTCATCATGGGGCTATGTGGCATTGGTTTGGGGAAGGATGCTCATGGTGTATCACTTAGAGTCATTGGGGATGACTAGTGTCGGTGGTAGTGATGAACAATTCTATTAGAATTTCCTTTGGGTTTGTTTAGTTTTCTGAAGCGTGTTTTAGTAGGAATCTTCTCTTTTCCTTGGTACAGTTCATTTTTTGGGTTGTATAGATCTCTATAAGCATTGGTTCTTGGCTTGTTTCATTTGGTTGGTAGTGAAGCATTTTTCAGATGTCTCTAGGTGGGAATCCTTAAAAGAGGGATGGGTGTTCAGACACCCATCATTCATCCAAATTTCCTCGTCCTAATAGATGTATGGGTACCCTTCCATCATCTTCTTACATAGTGTTATCAGTCTAATTTTATGTTTCATCAGGTTAACAATGTGGTGGGTTCCTTATTGCAATGTCGGGTGGGTGGCTTGATAAAGAGATATATGTATTGGAACCAATAATCTGGTATTCCCCCTATATTTCAGTGTGGTTTGGATGGGTTCCCTTCCACATTGTGTTGTTCTATCATGGTGCAACTTATTGGTGGGGGGAGCGACAAATCATCATCGACTAATTTTTCTATTGCATTCTCTAGAGAGGGGTGGTGAGACTTTTTATCATTCTTCTGTTGATGTTTTATTCCCTCTAAACATTCAAGACCATGTATGGACCTTCAAGTCATGTTTCTTATAGGAATATATGCCTCTATGTCTTGTAATGGGTTCTCCCTTTACCCATTTCTCAAAGGGGGTTTCTTATCTTATGTTCAATGAAGGGGGTTTGACCCTCAATCTTTTCAAAAAAAATATATATAACTGAATCCTAGATCCACTTGGTGCATGAGAACTTATCATTGATTCCCACCATAAACTTACTCATATCATCCGCTTCTTCCATTTTATTAGTATGAAAACCTTAAAAGGAAACATAGCATTATTTCCAAGTGATTAAAATGAAGGAGTTCAACTTAGTTCAAGAGTACAGATAAGAGGGAATCATTTTAAAAATATCTATTTTAAAGATTAAATGAATTTCATTTATTTCTTTTAAAATAATTTCCATAAGTAGTACTCTAATTGTTTATAATTTTTTTCAATTTTTAACTTCGAAAACATTATTTTTATGTACTAAAAACTTAATTTCTTGAAACAATCCTATTTGGGGTCAGTTTTAAAAGATTAGGTTTCAAAGAGATTTTCAATATGAACCCTCTGTGGTTTATCATTAGAGTTTTTGTGATTTTTATCGAAGTTCTATGTTGCTGGTTTAATTTATTGATTTCAAATGATTATTTTTATGGATTTAAATTAATTTTTTTAAATGAGTTTTGATAAATTTACTAAGACTTTATCGAGAAAATTTCTTTTCTAGGATTGATTTTAAAATGGTCATGTTTATAGATGATTTTATGAGATTTATGATGAAATGTGAAATAAAATAAATGATTAATTTTAATATGTGATACCTGGGTATTATTAATGTATGTGGGATTGGTAATGGAACCCAAACCCTTATGGGACTAATTCTATTATGTGAATGATGGGTTCGTTAAATCCCTCCAATGCATTGGGTAATGAAAAAAGTGTTTTAATTCATATATGTAACTCTTAAGAGATGAAAAAGTTAATTACACATATGAAGTGATAGAGTTAACTGATTATAAGTTAAACCTAATAGAATATTAGAATTTTTAGTTTAGTTGATTTCTTTATGAATGACGATGAATTTAGTTGTATAAAATACTATTAGTATTTTTATATTATTAATGGTTATTATTAAAAATATTGTATTTTATGAAAATAAGTTGATTCTGGGAAAATTGGGGATTTGGGTCCTTCAGGAATAAAGGTTTTATGTTTTCAAGGAAATTCATGTTGGTATTAATTTAAAAGTGTGTTTTTCAATAAAATAAGGTTTTACTTCAATATTTTTATGTTCCCTTCAGAAAATTTTCAAAACTATTTGGTTATATAATGATAGTTTATAAAGATGTATTATGAAACAATTTGATTATACTTTTGGTTGAAAATATGATTTCATGTTTAAAGAAATTTTTTATGGAATTTTAAATGATTTTAATCATTTAAATGAAATTCTTTCTTTAATGGGTTCTCTTTGGGTTTTCAATGTTATATCAAATCAAAACATTTTAAAAAACCATAATGAGATTTTTTTCACACTATGTTTTTTTAATGTTTTCATAGGATTGTCAACATTTGTGGATGATAGTTCTAGATGAATATTCAAGCTCTAAGGGATGTAGTTTTAGAATTGAGGAGTTTTTAATAATGACCATTCGAAAATAATATGGGATATGATATATAATAACATTACTAGTTCTATAAATATCTTATCCTAAATGATTTTGGGTATGTAAATAATTTATTTTTTTAATATTTTTAATTATATATTTATATTGTGGGGAATCACATCTTTTATTAGGAAAGTGTTTAAAAACATTAGATGTTTGGATGTTTCTTGTTGAGAATAGTTTAAGTCTAAGTATTTTGATATTAAAAACTAATGTTGTTAAAGATGTTCTTGGATTAGGGTTGTGTACATTTAAGGGATAACTTTTGATCTTAGGAATGATTTGATAGACTTCCTAGTGTTTTTTTTGTTCTGGGATTTGAGAGAGGATTAATTAATGTATTATTTTATAGGTTAAAGTTATCATGGGGAAATTTCTTATTATTATCAAAAAAGTTTGTCATTATCATACATTAAGGGAAATATTTCTTATTATATTATAAATTATAAAATAATAATTTATTATGTTATAGGTCATTTAAAATTATGTTATGTAATATAAAGATATTAAGGACCAGTTTTAGGATTGAATGAAGGAGATCACAAATGACTCTTTTATCCCTTCCAGAAGATATGATTACAATAATTAATAAAAAATAAAGATCTCAAAATTTTTAATAATTCTTAGATATAACATTCTCATGAAATATGTTATAAGATATATATAATACCTCCTCCATACCCCAGAATAACCATTGGTCATGGATCTTGTATAATCAAATTCTAAATTCTCAACTCACTCATCATTACTAAAAGGGGGTTATCACCTTGTAGTTTTCAAATATTTAAGCTTGTCATGAAAATTTGAAGAAAAAAATTATTTTATAATAGCTTTGGAAGAGGGAGACCCATCTGCAATCAATATAAACTTAGTTTTAACATTTGTTTTCTTTTTAGAAATATAGCTAATATTTAAGAAAAACTATAATTTGAATGTTTCAAAACGTACTCTATCTGATTAGTTTATAAAAATGATGTTCATTCTGATGTTAAGAAATTATATATTGAAAATAGTAATTCTTCAAAGTTATATAATTGTTTTCATAATTTCGATCCAAACTACATAATATGCATCTAGGTAAGAAACTAGCTTTAGAGGAGGATTCAAGAGCAGGGCGCATTCACTAGAGTAGGGATAATAGATTTGGATGAATGAGATGGTATGGAATTACCATCAGTACCGGACCTATGAATCTCTACACAGGACATATAGCCGAACAACCATGCAAAGGTAGAGAGTTGATCACGATGCGGATGCTGAGGAGGGGCGATTTCAAGTATTCATAGTTTGTATGATTTCCTTAAGACCTATGGGTCCTATAATGTCTCCAAGCCCGCGGGCAATGTAATATCTAAGCCTAAGGGCCTTTTAAGTGTTACCCCTCATCCCTTGAAAGGGGTTTATCAAAAATAAATAAATAAAAAGAAGGCCTTTGGGCCATTCAGGCATCTAGGAAAGGGATGTTACAGGCTTTTTGAATGCCCTAAAACCCCATTGCAGTTCACATAACATTGCTCTTTGAGAGTGAAACAACATTGGAAAATGGGTGATACCTTGGAACATATACTATTATATCATATTAATTTCTTATGTCGAGGATACCATTTGAATAACTTGATTGAATTCTATTTTTTTCTTTTAGGGATTAAACATTATGACTATTGAAATAAAGTTGAAATATTTTTCTTATTCGATATAAGCGATAAAAAATTTGGAAAAAATTTTATTTAATGAGGGTATAATATATCATGGAAAGATTTAATATGAATATTACTATAAGAAATTATTGAAATAATTTTTTTATTACTAAAACTAAAATGATATATGTTGTTAAGGAATGAAACAACCAGAGAATAGACATGTAATATCCTTTTATGAAATTGAATTTTTGTCATTACTAATAATATATAGTTACAATATAGATAAATTTAACCAAAAACAAAACAAGGTAATAGATTAAAATAAACTCAAAAATGGCTAGTCCAGAGAATAATTCATCATGATCAGCCATATATACAACTCCCCCAATGAAAACCATAGGGATAATTCATATTAGAGGGAATTTATGAATTATTTTGGTGGTTCAAGAGATAAAATAAGATACGTGGTTATTTAGATGAGATATAGAGATGCGAACATTGTGTGTGGTGCTACCAAGAAGATATAGTCATTAGGATAGGAGATTATAAAAAATGAGCTCTTGGATTTAGCCAAGAGCTCTCTGCTTCTTGTAGGTTTTCATCCCCTAGCCTTCTTCTTCATTTTCTTCAGTGGCCACTTGATGGAGATAATATTTTCATCATTTTTAATTTGATTTAAAATGATTTAATCACATACACTTTTTCAATTTGAGCTGATTTGCATGATTTTAATATTTTTGGTGTGTGTTGGGCTAAAAATGTAATGTTTCTTAAATATAGATTTTTGACTGATTTTCACATCAAGGGTATTTCAGTCATTTCATTAAAAATATAATTAAAAAATTGAATTATTATTATTTTTTATAATACTTGATTTATTTCCTTAATTTTTCTCTTTTGGACCAGGTGCTAATTCGAGCATCGAGAGGCCTTAAAAATAAATGAAGTTGAATATTTTTTCAGGCAGACAGTGTGGACCCTACCATAGAAAAGGAAGAGAATATTTACCTACACACCTATAATTGAGTTTATTCAAATTTTATATGAAATGGGACTCAAAGGCACATCAACATATTGAATTTTATGAAGTTTGGAATCCATTAAGGTGGATTTTCAATGAACTCAATTGAAGGAAGCTTCCTGGAAATTTCATCCATAAAAAAACCTCCAATAAAAAATTCATAACTCGTACATGAGGTGTCCAATTACATTGAAATTTTAAGTATATATGAAAAATGAAAATGATAAACAACTTTCATGAAGGATCCAATGTGTGAAGGGTCTATTTTCATGGTCACTAATACGTGATATTTTAAATTTGGAGAGTCTTCCTAGATAGAATAAATGCTTAGGGTAAAAAGGATATAACTCCCACACCAAGCATCCAAATACTATGAAATTTTTATGGTGGATGGAAAAGGAGATTTTTAAGAACTTTCATGAAATGATCAATGAGTTATTGGATCATTAATTAGAGATTAAATGCACCAACTTTTGGAGGAAAAAATTTTCCTATAAAAGGAGAGGAGCTCTCACCTCTCAATTCATTCCATTCCATCCAAACTTCCTCCAATCGACGAATGTGAGAATAATTGGACTAAGATATTATTTAGATTTATTTATTTTTATTATTTTTATTTTATTATAATGTCTCGCCTCTCCCGAATCATCTTGAATTCCCCATCCATGGAGGGGTAGTTTCATTGAGTGATCAGAGTGGGTTTGGATAAACGCAATGCTATGATATCATGGTTTCCAAGTGCACCAATAAATGAAGATCAACAATTGAAGATGAAAGTTTCAGGAATAGAAGATAAAATTTAAAATCTAACTGATCAATTTGAAAGCCTAATTGACATTCTAACTAATAACCAAGGTAAACTCCCAGCACAGACAGTTCCAAATCCAAAGGAGAATGTTAGTGCAATCACAACCCAAAGCAGGAAGGAGCTCACACCACCTGAACAATGTGAGGATGATAATTCCAAGAAAACTCATGAAGATCAACTTGTCCATCTAGAAGAAGGAAAAAATAACTACAAGGGATAAAGAACCCGGTTCAAGAAGGAAAGACAAGAAATACCTTTGCCAAAAAAACAATAAAGGGAGAAAAAGTATATCCCAACACCATTCTCATCTGCATTTTTTGAATCAAAGAAGGGTGAAGAAGAAAGTCTTCAACAAAAAATATATGAAACATTCCAAAAAGTAGATATTAACATCCCACTACTTGAGGCAATACGAAAAATCCCTAATTATTCAAATTTTCTAAAGGAGTTGTGCACTAAAAGAAGGAGGTTGGATGGGAATGAAAGGATCAGCTTGGGAAGAAGTGTTTCAGCCCTAATCACACCACCGATACCACAAAAATGACAATATCCAGGGACATTCTATATTACTTTAACCATTGGTTGTTTAAATTTTTCTGATGCACTATGTAGTCTAGGAGCTTCAATAAATGTTATGCCTCACTCAATATTTGAATCTTTGCAGATTGGAAAATTGAAGCCTACTAGAGTGGTGGTCTAGCTCGCAAACAGATCCACAGTTTTCCCAATAGGTGTTTTAGAATATGTTATTATAAAGGTCAAAGATCTACTATTCCCAGCTGAATTTTATTTGCTAACAATGTAAGAAAATAGGATTTCATCACACTTACCCATTATCTTGGGGAGGCCGTTCTTAAAGACTGCAAGTACCATCATCAATGTGCACATGGGAACACTATCAATGGAGCTCGGAGATAGTCAAGTGCATTTAAATATACTAGAATCCATGAATAATTTTTTAGATGTTCATTCAATCAATTCAATCTACCAAAAATAAGGAAAAGGACATACTAAAAATTTAGAAGAGACTACCTCAGAATTCTTGGATAGTTTGTTAGAAGAGGATAGAGAATCAAAATCAGGAGAAGTTTTTTATATCAAGAAGTATAAACTCAAGGAGGCTGAACATGAAAATATAATCACAACTCTCCATAAGGAACTTTCTTTTAAGGAAGAAGAACTAACCAGGAATCATTCCATATTCCTTACTTGGGAAAATGATCTGAACAAGGTTAGGGAAAACCCCATTAACACTGAAGCAGTATGTAAATGATATTATCAAACCAATGGAAAGAGTGGATCATAAGAAAAAGGTAAAGTTTTACTCAATCAATTTCAAAAGAGACCTATTTTATTTAAATGTGAATAGGCAAAAACCCAAACCATGTTTGTGTGGTTAAAGAAAATTGAGGGTCAATCTCTCGCATCAAGAGAAGAGAGGAATTTTCAAAGGACGCCACAACCCCTTAAAAAGAGTTATGTTCATATTGCAACAAGGAAGCAACAAATATCAAAAAATATTGAAAAACATTCCATAAGAACAAGATCTCAGGGTTTTTCTGGTGTTTTGATATCCATGTACACAAATCATACTCTTGTTGGTACAACATGTCTTTACCAGGAAATATAAAAGAGCTAGTGTAAGAGATCAGACTCCTCCAACCTTTTTATCTTTAAAATACATCAGGTCGTGCCTATCCTTTAAATTTGTTGCTTGCTGTGATTCATTTTCAAATCTTCTTACATGTTAAGTCAATTTAAATGCATTTAATACACTACATCAATTAAGTGTTGGGCAGGGAATTTTTTAGTCTAGTATTTTTTCAATTTCTTAAATTTTGAGTCAAGCCAATGACATTAAACAAAATCACTTCTGGGAGGCAACCCGTGTTTTTTTTCTTAGTCCACTCTTTCCCTCAGTCATATTCTAGCTTGATTAAACATGCCTACATTATTATTTGTTTTCATTCTTATATTTCAGGTCCATGATGCAAGGTTGAAAATGGGGATACTTAACATAACACACATTGTGAAGGTACTTCAAAATAGAACTGAAGCAACATGACAAGCACCACCAAACTAAAGCATAATTTCTGAAGAAAATTTTCTTTTGCATTCAATATAATTTGAATTCCCTATATTTTTTCCCTCCAATCATGATTTTTGGATTAATCTAAAATTGCATGCCCACACTTGAATTCATATTTTATTTGACTTATCTAGGAGACGTGAGTTTTTTAGAAATCCAATGATTTCGTGTTTTAGAATTCAATGTTGATGAGATTTAATGAGTAAAATGTAAAATTGGATGATTAAAATGATGCATGAATATTGAAATAAAGACTCGAGATTTGAAGGAATTAATTGATTCATGTAAATAAAATTTCCCTACTATATTTCATGCTTTGAATTTTCGATATTAATGTGAATTGATTTGTTATTATTAATCAGGTCATGAGTGATTTTCCCAAATAATAATTTTTGTTCCCGAGATGATTTCTAGACCAAATATTTCCTATTTTATCTTGATCATATTTCTTGAGTGATCTTGGGACATGTCACCTACCATAACTTGTATTGAAACTTGTCGAATCTATAACTTGAAAAAACACATTTAAAATGATTGATGAGTTACTTTGACTAGCCGCATATTTTCCTAATACCCACTCTTACATTTATCCTTCATTAGAACATAGAATCCATGAATTGTCTTAAAGTTTTAAGCCACATTACAAGAAAATTTTTCCTTACCTACCCACAGTTTTATTATTGTTTCATGGATATTTCAAGTTTGAGTCTAGGGGAAGGGCCTTTTGTGTGCGTTCATTAGGATGTGTATCATTTTTGGGTGGTGTGAGGTGCGTGTCGATATTTTGGGTAGTGGATAATAAGATAATTGGGCATGTGTCTTCATTTCATTGTTCTTTATTTTTTTCATCCATTTATCCTCTAAAAATGAAGAAAATGGAGATGATCTTGAATTCATTGTACAATCTTTAAAGACTCATGTCCATCTCAAATATTAAGGGATTGAATTTTCATTCATTCATTGTATTCAATTTTCAGCTCATCCTCCATGAAAAAAAATTAAAAAAATTAAAATAAAGTTTTGTCTTTCTAGAGATTTGCAAAAAAAGGGGGGAGAACATGGATGATATCATTCATTATAATAATTATTTGGATCATGTACCATGTCATAAAAGGGGGTGGTGTTTTTTTTACATTTTCAAGGGGGTTTGAGAGAGGGATTCCTTGTGTTTTCACTTGAATTAATCATGCATTATACTTAAGAGTCCAACCTCCTCTTTCTGGACTGAAACTTTTTTAATCATTTTCCCACCAAGCTTAAGCCACAGAGTCACTTGAACCTTTATTATAAGTCCTCATAATTTTATGTACTTTTTTTCTTTAAAAAGTGGAGAAATTAGTTCATTTAAAAGACCATAAATAAGGAAAATATTCTCATGATATGAGAATAATTTAACTTTAATTGTATCATGAGAGATGATAGAAAAGATTCATGTGAGGTAAATCATGATATGGAAAGTTTAATAAAAATGAATTGAGGAGCATTAATGAATGAAAGGAGAAGTCTCGTCATTTTTCAAAAGGGAAAAGTAAAATGCATGATTTGATTATTTCTTTGAAAATTGGGAAATTAAATTGATATTTTATGTGGAATTTTAAAATTTTATTTGACATTGAAAATTGTTTGATTTTATTTCTTTGGAATTTAAATATTGGTAACATTGGTGCCCTCAGATTTTCAATGTTGAGATTTCATGCCTGAGGACAAGCATGGTTTAAGTGTGGAGGAATTTATAGAGCTAATATTTTCATCATTTTTAATTTGATTTAAAATGATTTAATCTCATGAAAATTGTCAATTTGAGCTGATTTGCATGATTTTAATATTTTTGGAGTGTGTTGGGGTAAAAATGGAATGTTGCTTAAATTTGGATTTCTGACATATTTTCACATCAAGGGTATTTTGGTCAATTATTTAAAAATATAATTCCAAATTGAATGATTATTTTTTTTGTTATAATACTTGATTTATTTCCTTCATTTTTATCTTCTGAACCAGGGGCTGATTTGAGAATCTATAGTCCTTAAAAATCAATGAAATCGAAGATTTTTCCGGGCGGACAATGTGGACCCCACTACAATAACAAAATAACATCTTGAATTATGCACCTATAATTGAGTTGAATCCACTTGGAGATTAAATAAGACTCAAAGGAACGTTCACACATTAAATTTTATGGAGTTTAGATTTCATTAAGATGGATTTTGAATGGACTCAATTGAAGGAAGCTTTCTGGGAATTTCATCCATAAAAATAATCCTCCAATAAAAAATTCATAACTCATACATAAGGTGGCCAATTATAATGAAATTTGGAGGATGTATGTACAATATAATGGTAAACAACTTTCATGAAGAATCCAACACGTGAAGGGTCCGTTTTCATGGTAATTAGTGCGTGATATTTTAAATGTGGAGAGTATGCCTAGACACAATAAATGATTGGGGTAAAAAGGCCATAACTCCCACACCAAGTGTTCAAATGCTCTTAATGTTTTAGGGTGGATGGAAAAGGAAATTGTTAATAACTTTATTGAAGGGATCAATGAGTTATTTTGTCACTAATAGAGGATAAAATGTGCCAACTTGTAGAGGAAAAATTCTTCCTATAAAGGGAGAGGATCTCCCACCTCTTAATTCATTCCATTCCATCCAAACTTCCTCTAATCGACTGAGGAGGGAAGCATTGGACAATGGAATTATTTAGATTTATTTATTTTTATTATTTTTCTTTTATTGTAATGTAGCCTCTCTCCCGCATCATCTTGACTTCCCTTTCCATGGACGGGTAGTTTCATTGAGTGATCGGAGTGGGTTTGGATAGACCAAGTGCTATGATATCATGGTTTCAAAGTGCACTAATAGATGAAGATGAATAATTGAAGTTGAAAATTTCAAGAATGGAAGATAAAATTGACAAGCTAACTGATCAATTCGCAAGTCTAATGGATGTTCTAACCAAGAACCAAGGTAAAATCCCAGCACAGACAGTTCCAAATCCAAAGGAGAATGTTAGTGCAATCACAACCCGAATCGGGAAGGAGCTCACACCACCAAAATAATGTGAGGATGATAATTCCAAGAAAACTCCTAAAGATCAACCCATCCATCCATAAGAAGTAAACCATAACAAAAATAGAGAAATAACAAGATTTAGGAAGGAAATACTAGAAATGACTTTTCAAAAACAACAAAGGGAGAAAAAGTATATCCCAGCACCATTATCATCTGCATTAGTTGAATCAAAGAAGGGTGAAGAAGAACAACTTCAACAAGAAATACAGGAAACATTCCATAAAGTGGAGATTAACATACCACTACTTGAGGAAATAAGAAAAATCCCTAAGTATGAAAAATTTATGAAGGATCTATGCACTAAAATAAGGAGGCTAGATGGGAATGAAAGGATCAACCTGGGAAGAAGTGTTTCCACCCTGGTCACACCACCGACACCACAAAAATTTCAAGATCCAAGGACATTATCTATTCCTTGCACCATTGGTTGTTTAAATTTTTATGATGCACTATGTTATCTAGGAGCTTCAATAAATGTTATGCCTCACTCAGTATTTACATCTTTGCAGGTTGGAAAATTGAAGCCTACTAGAGTGGTGGTCCAGCTCACAAACAAATTTGCAGTTTTCCCAGCAGGAGTTCTAGAAGATGTTCTTGTAAAGGTCAAAGATCTAATGTTCCCAGCTGACTTTTATTTGATTGAAATTGAAAAAGATAGGAGTTCATCACACTCACCCATCATCTTGGGGAGACTGTTATTAAAGACTTCAAAGACCATCATCAATGTGTATGAGGGAGTACTCTCAATGGAGCTCAGAGATAGTCGAGTGAATTTCAATATACTCAAATCCATGAAGAATTATTCAGATGTTCATTCAATAAATGCAATATACCACAAATAAGGAGAAGAACCAACTAAAAATTTAGAATAGACAACCTCATAATTCTGGATAGTTTGTTAAAAGAGGCTGGAGAATCAAAATCAGGAGAATTTTTTGAGATCAATAAGTACAAACTCAAGGAGGTTAAACATGAAAAGTTTATCACAAATATCTAAAAGGAACTTGATGTGATGGAATAAGAACTAGCTGAGAAGCATTCCATATGACTTACTTTGGAACATGAGATGAACAAGGTTAGGGAAACCCCCATTAACACTAAATCAGTGTGTAAAGGATATTCTCAAACCAATGTGAAGAGTGGATCACAAGAAAAAGGTAAATCTATACTCAATCAATTTCAAAAGAGACCTATTTTATTTAAATGTGCATAGGAAAAAACCAAAACCATGTTTGTGTGGTTAAATAAAATTGAGGGTCAATATCCCGCAATAAGAGAAGAGAGGAATTTTCAAAGGACACCACAACCCCTTAAAAGGAGTTATGCTCATATTGCAACAAGGAAGTAAAAAATATCAGGAAAGATTGAAAACCATTTCAAAAGAACAAGATTTCAAGGGTTTTGCTGGTGTTGTGGTATCCATGGGCACAAATCATACTCTTGTTGGTATAAAATGTATTTACCATGAAATAGAAAAGATCCAGTATAGGATATCAGACTCCTCCAACCTGTTTATCAATAAAATCCATTAGTTCATTCCTCTACTTTACATTTATTGCTTGATGTGATTCATTTTAAAATATTCTTACATGTTAAATAAATTTAAATGCATTGAGAAAACTGCATCAATTAAGTGTTGGGTGGGGAATCTTTTAGTCTATGATTTTTCAATTTCTTTAAAATTTTGAGTTAAGCCAACGACATTAAAAAAAGAGCTTCCAAGAGGCAACCCGTGTTTTTTTTCTTAGTCCACTATTTCGCTCAGTCATATTCTAGCATGATTGAACATGCCTACATTATCATTTGTTTTCTTTATTATATTTCAGGTCCATGATGAAAGGCTGAAAATGGAGATACTTAATAGAACACACATTATGGATGTGCTTCAAAAAAGAACAAAAGCAACATGAAAAGTGCCACCCAACTGAAGCATCATTATTAAAGGGAGTTTTCTTTGACATTAAATATCATTTGAATTGCATATATTTTTCCCCTCCAATCATGATTTGTTGATTAAACTAAAATTACATTCCCACACTTGAATTCATATTTTACTTAACTTATCAGGGAGACATGAGTTTTTTTGGAATCCAATGATTCCATGTTTTAAAATTAAATGTTAATAAAATTGATGATTAAAATGGAGAATTGGATGATTAAAATGAAGTATGGATATAGAAATAATGACTCAAGATTTGAAGGAATTAATTGATTCATGTAAATGAAATTTCCCTACTATATTTCATGCTTTAAATTTATGATATTCATGTGAATTGATTTGTTATTATTAATCATGATATGAGTGATTTTCCCAAGTAATAATTTCCATTCCTAAGAGTATTTCCAAACCAAATATTTCCTATATTATCTTGATCATATTTCTTGAGTGATCTTGGGGCATGTCACCTACCAGAACTTATATTATAACTTATCAAATCTATGACTATGAAAAATCACATTTAAAATGATTGAGATGATACTTTGTCTAGCCACATGTTTTCCTAATACCCACCCTTAAATTTATCCTTTGTTATCCTATAGAAACCATGAATTTACTTATAGGTTTAAGCTATATTACAAGCTTATTTTTCCTAACCTACACGCACTTTTAGTATTTTTTCATGGATATTTCAAGTTTGAGTGTGGGGGAAGGGCCTTTCATGTGTGTTCATTGGGATGTGTATCATTTATGGGTGGTGTGATGTGTGTTTCAATATTTTGGGCAGTGGATAATAAGATATTTGGGAATGTTTCATCATTTCATTGTTCTTTATTTGATTCATCCATTTCTCCTTTAAAAAATTAAGAAAAATAGAGATGATCTTGAATTCATCATTGTATTCTCTTTGATGAATCATGTCCATATCAAAAATTAATGGATTGGATTTTCATTCATTCATTGTATTCAATTTTCAGCTCATCCCCCATGAAAAAAAATAAAAATAATGAAAATAATGTTGTTCCTTTCTGGAGCTTTGCAAAAAAAGGGAGAAGATGGATGATATCATTCATTATAATCATTATTTGGATCATGTATCATGTCATAAAATGGGGTGGTGTTGTTTTTCACATTTTCAAGGGGGATTGAGAGAGGAATTTCTTGTGTTTTCACTTGAATTAATCATGAATTGTACTTAGGATTCCAAACTCCTCTTTCTAGCCTGAAACTCTTTTAATAATTTTCCCACCAACCTTAATCCACAGAGTCATTTGAACCTTTATTAAAAGTCCTTATGATTTTATGTAATTTTTTTCTTTACAAAGTGGAGAAACTAGTTCATTTACAATCCTATGGATAAGGAGCATATTCTCATGATATGAGAATAACTCCACTTGAATTGTATCATGAGAGATGAGAGAAAAGATTTAGGTGAGGTAAATCATGATATGGAAAGTTTAATAATAATTAATTGAAGATCATTAATGAATGAAATGAGAAGTCCCGTCATTTTTCAAAAGGGAAAATTAAAATGCATGAGTTTATTGTTTCTTTGAAAATTGGGAAATTAAATTGATATTTTATGTGGAATTTTAAAATTTGATTTGAAATTGAATTTTTTTTTATTTTATTGCTTTGGAATTTAAATATTGGTAACATTGGTGCCCTTGAATTTTCAATGTTGATATTTCATTCCTTAGGACAACCATGGTTTAAGTGTGGGGGAATTAATATATATGATATTTTCATCATTTTTAATTTTATTTGTAATGATTTAATCTTATACACATTTTCAATTTGAGATGATTTGCATTATTTTAATATTTTTGGTGTGTGTTGGGATAAAAATGGAATGTTGTTTAAATCTAGATTTTTGATATATTTTTACATCAAGAGTATTTTAGTCATTTCATTAAAATTTTAATTCCAAATTGAATTGTTATTTTTTTAGAATCCTTTATTTATTTCCTTCATTTTTATCTTCTGGACCAGGGGATTATTCGAGCATCTATAGGCCTTAAAAATCAATGAATTTTAAGATTTTTTAGGGAGGATAGTGTGGACCCTACCACAATAACGGAAGCACATATTGACTTATGAACCTCTAATTGAGGTGATTCCACTTGGAGATGAAATAGGACTCAAATTCTCATTAACACATTAAATTTAATGGATTTTGGAATCCATTAAGGTGGATTTTGAATGGACTCAATTGAAGGAAGCTTACTGGAAATCTCATCAAGAAAAAGAAACCTCCAATAAAAAATTCATAACTCGTACATGAGATGGCCAATTACACTTAAATTTGGAGGATTTCTACCCAATACAATTATAAACAGATTTCATGAAGGAGCCAATGTGTGAATGGTGTGTTTTCATGGTCATTGATGCATGATATTTTAAATGTGGAGATTCTTCCTGAATAGAATAAATGCTTGGGATAAAAAGTCCATAACTCCCCCACCAAGCATCCAAATACTCTGAAATTTTCAAGGTGGATGGAAAAGAAAAAATTTTAGAAATTTCTTGAAGGTATCAATGAGTTATTTGATCATTAATTGGGTATGAAACGTGCCAACTTGTGGAGGAAAAATTATTCTTAAAAAAGGAGAGGAGCTCCCACCTCTCAATTCATTCCATTCTATCCAAACTTCCACCAATAGACCGATGAGGGAAGCATTGGAAAATGACCTTATTTAGATTTATTTATTTTTATTCTTTTTATTTTATTGTAATTTCTTCCCTATACCGCATCATCTTGACTTCCCCATCCATGGAGGGGTAGTTTCATTGAGTGATTGGAGTGGGTTTGGTTAGACCCAGTTCTATGCTATCATGGTTTCCAAGTGCACTGTCAAATGAAGATCAACAATTGAATATGAAAGTTTCAGGAATGGAAGATAAAATTGAAAAGCTATCTGGTAAATTTACAAGCCTAATGGACATTCTAACCAAGAACCAAGGTAAACTCCCAGCACAAACAGTTCCAAATCCAAGAGAGAATGTCAGTACAATTACAACCTAAAGTGGGAAGAAGCTCACACCACCTAAACAATGTGATGATGATAATTACAAAAAAACTCATAAAGCTCAACCCATCCATCCAGAAGAAGGAAACCATAACAACAAGGGATAAATAACAAGGTTTGGGAAGGAAAGACCAGAAAAACCTTTGAAAAACAAAAAAGGGAGAAAGAGGATATCCCAACACCATTTCCATCTGCATTAGTTGAATCAATGAAGGGTGAAGAAGAACAGATTCAATGGTAAATATAGTAAACATTCCATAGAGTGTAGATTAACATCCCACTACTTTAATAAATACTTAAAATCCCTAAGTATGAAAAAAAAATTGAAGGAGTTGTGAACTAAAATAAAGAGGTTGGATGGGAATGAAATGATCAACTTGGGAAGAAGTGTTTCAGCCCTGATCACACCACTGATACCAAAAAAAATGTCAAGATCTAAGGATATTCTCTATTCCTTGATCCATTGGTTGTTTAAATTTTTCTAATGCACTATGTGATCTAGGATCTTTAATAAATGTTATGCCTTACTCAGTATTTACATCTTTGCAGATTAGAAAATTGAAGTCTACTAAAGTGGTGGTCCATCTCATAAACAGATACCCAGTTTTCCCAGCAGGTGTTCTAGAAGATGTTCTTGTAAAGGTTAAAGATCTACTGTTCCTAGATGAATTTTATGTGCTGAAAATGGAAGAAGATAGGAGTTCATCATACTCACCCATCATCATGGGGAGATCATTCTTAAAGACTTCAAAGACCATTATCAATGTGCATGAGGGAACACTCACAATGGAGGTCGGAGATAGTCGAGTGGATTTCAATATACTCAAATCCGTGAAGAATTTGTTAGACATTCATTCAATAAATGCAATATACCACAAAGAATGAAATGAACCAACTAAAAATTTAGAAGAGGCAACCTCATAATTCTTGGATAGTTTATTAGAAGAGGATGGAGAATAAAAAACAGGATAAGCTTTTGAGATCAATAAGTATAAACTCCAGGAGGCTAAACATGAAAATATTGTCACAAATCTTCAGATGGAACTTGTTTTGAAGGAAGAATAACTAGTTGAGAATCATTCCATATGCCTTAATTTGGAACATGATCTAAACAAGGCTAGGTAAAACCCCATTAACACTGAAGCGATATGTAAAGGATATTCTCAAACCAATGGGAAGAGTGGGTCACAATAAAAAGGTAAATATGTACTCAATCAATTTCAAAAGAGACCTATTTTATTTAAATGTGTAAAGGAAAAAACAAAAACCATGTTTGTGTGGTTAAAAAATTGAGGTTCAATCTCCTGCATGAAGATAAGAGAGGAATTTTCAAAGGACACCACAACCCCTTAAAACGAGTTATGTTCATATTGCAACAAAGAATCAAAAAATATCATGAAATATTGAAAAACATTCCAGAAGAACAAGATTTCAAGGGTTTTGATGGTGTTGTAGTATCCATGGATACAAATCACACTCTTGTTGGTACAACATGTATTTACCAGGAAATAGAAAAATTTCAATGTAGGAGATCAGACTCCTCCAACCTATTTATCAATAAAATCCATCATTTTGTGCCTCTCCTTTACATTTGTTGCTTATTGTGATTAATTTGCAAATATTCTTACATTTTAAATCAATTTAAATGCATTGAGTACATTTCATCAATTAAGTGTGGGGGAGGTAATCTTTTAGTCTAGGATTTTTCAATTTCTTTGAAATTTTGAGTCGAGCCAATGACATTAAACAAAATTGATTCTAAGAGGAAAACCGTGTTTTTTTTAGTCCACTCTTTCTCTCAGTCATATTCTAGCAGGATTGAACATGCCTAAAATATCATTTGTTTTAATTCTTATATTTCAGGTCCATGATGCAAAGATGAAAATGTAAATACATAACAGAACACACATTGTGAAGGTAATTTAAAATAGAATTGAAGCAACATGACAAGCACCACATAAATAAAGCATCATTACTAAAGGGAGTTTTCTTTTACATTCAATATCATTTGAATTCCCTGTATTTTTTCCCTCTAATAATGATTTGTGGATTAAACTAAAATTTCATAACCACACTTGAATTCATATTTTACTTGATTTATTTAGTAGACATTATTTTTTTAGGAATCCAATGATGCCATGATTTAGAATTCAATGTTAATGAAATTGAATGTGTCAAATGAAGAATTATATAATTAAAATTAAGTATGAATATTGAAATAAAGACTCAAGATTTGAAGGAATTAATTGATTCATGTAACTGAAATTTCTCTACTATATTTCATGCTTTGAATTTTTTATATTCATGTGAATTGATTTTTAATTATTAATCATGCCATGAGTGATTGTCCCAAATAATAATTTCCATTACTGAGAGGATTTATAGACCAAATATTTCCTATTTTATCTTGAGCATATTTCTTGAGTGATCTTGGGACATGTCACCTACCATAACTTGTATTGAAACTTGTCGAATCTATGACTGTGCAAAAAAAACATTTAAAATGATTGAGGTACTACTTTGGATAGCCACATATTTTCCTAATAACCACCATTAAATTTATCCTTTGTTAAACCATAGAATCCATGAATTTCCTTATAGGTTTAAGCCACATTACAAGCTGATTTTTCTTTACCTACACTTTTAGTATTTTTTTTCATGGATATTTCAAGTTTGAGTGTGGGGGAAGGGCCTTTTGTGTGAGTTCATTGGGATGTGTATCATTTATGGGTGGTGTGAGGTTTGTGTCAATATTTTGGATAGTGGAAAATAAGATAATTGGGCATGTGTCATCATTTCATTATTCTTTATGTGTTTCATCCATTTCTCCTTTAAAAAATAAAGAAAATTGGATATGAGCTTGAATTCCTCATTGTACGCTCTTTGATGACTCATGAACATCTCAAAAATTAAGGTCTTGAATTTTCACTCATTCATTTTATTCAATTTTTAGCTCACCCTCCATTAAAAAAAATAAAAAAAATGAAAATAAAGTTGTTCAATTCTAGAGCTTTTAAAAAAGGGGGGATAACATGGATGATATGATTCATTATAATTCTTATTTTGATCATGTACCATGTCATAAAATGGGGTGGTTTGGTTTTCCACATTTTCAAGGGGGGTTGAGAGAGTAATTTCCAATGTTTTTACTTTAATTAATCATGCATTTTATTTAAGAGCCCAGCCTCCTTTTTTTAGCCTAAAACTTTTTTAATCATTTTCCCACCAACCTTAATCCACAGAGTCATTTAAACCTTTATTAAAATTCCTCATGATTTTATGTAGTTTTTTTCTTTACAAAGTGTATAAAGTAGTTCTTTTACAAGCCTATGGATAAGGAGCATAGTCTCATGAAATAAGAATAACTCCACTTGAATTGCATCATGAGAGATGAGAGAAAATATTCACGTGAGGTAAATCATGATATGGGAAGTTTAATAAAAATAAATTGAGAAGCATTAATGAATGAAAGGATAAGTCCCATCATTTTTCAAAAGGAAAAGGTAAAATGAATGAGTTGGTTGTTTCTTTGAAAATTGGTAAATTAAATTGATATTTTATGTGGAATTTGAAAATTTGATTTGACATTGAATTTTTTTTATTTTATTGCTTTGGAATTTAAATATTGGTAACATTGGTGCCCTCGGATTTTCAATGTTGAGATTTCATGTTTGAGTACAAGCATGGTTTAAGTGCGGGGGAATTAATATAGCTAATATTTTCATCATTTTTAATTTAATTTACAATTATTTAATCTCATACAATTTGTCAATTTTAGCTGATTTGCATGATTTTAATATTTTGGGTCTGTGTTGGGATAAAAATAGAATGTTACTTAAATCTGGATTTTTGACAGATTTTCATATCAAGGGTATTTTGGTCATTTCACTAAAAATATAATTCTAAATTGAATGATTCTTTTTTTAGAATCCCTGATTTATTTCCTTCATTTTTATGTTTTTGACCATGGGTTGATTTGAGCATCTAGAGGCCTTAAAAGATCAATGAAGTTGAATATTTTTTGGGCCGGACAGCGTGGACCCCACCATAGTAACGGAAGAACATCTCAACCTACACACCTCCAATTGAGGTTATTCCACTTGAATATGAAATAGGACTCAAGGTCTTATTCAAAAATTAAATTTTATGGATTTTGGAATCCATTAAGGTGGCTTTTAAATGGACTCAATTGAAGGAAGCTTCCTGGGAATTTCATTCAGAAAACAAACCCTCCAATAAAAAATTCATAACTCATACATGATGTGGCCAGTTACACTAAAATTTGGAGGATGTCCTCCTAAGATAACTATAAAAAAACTTTCATGAAGGATTCAATGCGTTAAAGGGTCGTTTTCATGGACATTAATGCGTGATATGTTAAATGTGAAGAGTCTTCCTAGACAGAATAAATTATTGGACGAAAAAGGTCATAACTCCCTCACCAAGCATCCAAATACTCTGAAATTTTTAGGGTGGACGGACAAGGAAATTCTTAATAACTTTTATGGATAGATCAATGCATTATTTGATTATTAATTGGGGATTAAATGTGCCAACTTGTGTAGGAAAAATTCTGCCTATAAAAGGAGAGGATCTTCCACCTCTCAATTCATTCCATTCCATCCAAACTTCATCCAATCGACCAATGAGGGAAGCATTAGATGATGGCCTCATTTAGATTTATTTATTTTTATTATTTTTATTTTATTGTAATTTCTCCCCTCTACCGCATCATCTTGACTTCCCCATCCACGGAGGGGTAGTTTCATTGAGTGATCGGGAAGTGGAAAGATGGACCGACGTGCTTGCTTGAGTTTTTGTGATTCAATTTAATAAGATTCTTTCTTCATTCTGCATCTGGATTCAATCATAAATTCATTTTTAAATTCCTAATGCGGTTGTGTTAGGTTCTAATTCTGTTAATTTATATTTCTTTGATTGATGATCACATCTCCCTCCACCCAATTCTAATCTGTATATGGTGGAACATATTTGGGTTGAGTGGTGAGTGCTTGATAGTTGTGAAGGGATGAAAAAGAAGATGAACTTGGAAACCATGATAGCATAGCACTGGGTCTAGCCACACCCACTCTGATCACCGTCTTTTTCATTTTTTTAAAATTTATCAAATCAAGCTTCTTATTTCTCACACATCATTCAAAATTAATTAAAATCAATTGTTTTCATAAAACCATTAAAAAGTGACAAGCGTGTTTTGTGTGCACTCCTCTTTAGGTGACTACCTAGGATCAACTACTATACTATACTTAGGCAATTAAAATATTTTTTTCCATGCCCCACAACTGGCGTGCGTCACCACTCCCTATGGTGCGGTGATTTTGGTGGTCTCGTTCTCGGTGGCCCTTAGTGGAGTAATGGGCGGCGTGCATTGGTCCCTCGATGGTGATGGTTGATGGTGCGTTGGTGCGGTGGTTCCTCGATGGTGGTCGATGATGCGCCGGTGTGATGGTCCCCTCGATGGACGGTCTCGGCAGCTGGTCGACTGCGGTGGGTGCATCTCATGTGGTGGAGGGCGACCCTCAGTGGCATCTCAGGTGGTGGGTTCTTCTCCGATGATGATGGTGGGTCAGCCTATGGTGGCCCTCAACGACGTCTCGAGCAGCGAAGTGAGGTCTTTAAAAGGAGTAGTTTTTGTGGACCTCAATCTACTATGCAAATCCAGATTGGGCTTCTGAGCAACAGCACCTAGCTTTGCAGGGCTCCATATTATCAGAATGAGAGGGTATGGGTTCAACCATCAGTACCAAGTCTTGTGCGTTTTTACACGGGGCTATGCTAGTTGTGCATCCCTACATGGTTGGATGTATGGTTTATTGTATCCAATTATGCTGGGAGGGTTTGTTCTAGTGGTTCGGGTTTTTGGGACCTTCTAGGTCATGTTTTAGGATTCATGTCTCTTGGCCTACGGGTCATGCATAAGGTTCTCACTTAAACCAAAAAAGTGATATTTTTTAAAATAAAAAAATGAATTTGGTGGTAGATGGGAGATTTCATTTGATATTTTTGATAAGGGATAAGATAGGGATAAATCAATCTAAAATTTTTGTATAATAAAAGTACTATAACTATAAAGATATTTATTTTATAACCGAACAGATAATTGAATTATTAATTATTTTACAAGTAATATCTAAATGAAATAAATTATATTAATGATTTGGAATTACTCATTGATAAATGATATTAAATTTAATGAATATAAATTTATGCAATTTATAATAATTAGAAATAATATTTTTAATAACATAATCATTGTACAATAATAATAAATATGTTAGTTTATAAAATGCATTGATTAGTAGTTGTTAATTATATAGGAATTCATTATCTATTACACTATATAGAATATTAATTTGAAATGAGTACAATATTAATTATAATAATAAAAAATTATTTGAGTTTTAAAGTATGTAAAATCTATATATATGTAAGTATATTCAAATTGTTTGATATGTTTTATTGAAAATCATTGGATTTTTTTAATATAAGTTGATTTTGAGAAAATGGGGACTTAAATATTTTATGGATAAAGGTTTTGTGTTTTAAATTAAATACATGGTGGTATTATTTTCAAGGGGTTGTGTTTCTAAAATAAGAAGGTTTTAATTTACAATTTTTATGTTTCTTTTAAGAGTGTTCCAAAAAAATATTCCTTATAGATATTTTATGAAGATGTTTTATGAAACCATTTTGTGACCCATTTTTTGTGATAATGTGATTTCATGTTTAAAGAAATGTTTTATAGAAGCTTCTAAGACGTTAATCATTTATAAAAAACACTTATTTCAATGGTTTTTCTTAAGGTTTTCAATGGTTTAATAGATCTCTACATTTAAAAAACCTTTGTATAATTTTTTGGATCATCACATGTTTTTTAAAAAAATCATAGGGCTTGTAGATGTGTATAGAAAATTATTCTAGATGAATGTATTATCTCTGAGGGATGTAGATGTAGAATTTAAGAGTTTGAAAAAAATCCCATTTTAAATGAATATGGGGGATGATATGTAATTCCATTCAAAGTTACATAAAGCTCTAAAGATAACAATATTTTGGGGGTGTAAATAATACTCTATTGTTTAAATTCATTTAATTATATATTTAGTTGGTGGGGCGTCACAATATACATGACATAACCCTAATTCATTGTAGTATGGGGAAATGTGTGCATTATATAACCTTAATCCATTACAGCCCAAATATAGGTGCTTGTGCCATTAACTTGAGCAATTACATCCCTAGTGTGTGTGTATATATACACTTTAGATTAATCCATTACAACCTATATAAGTATATAAATTAATGTCATAACCATAATCCATTATATCCTTGATGATATATACATACAATAACCTTGAACCATTACAGCCTGTGTATATATACATTAATCCTTAATCCATAAAACCCCATGCAGGTATACACATTACTAATTTATATTATATCCAGCATATATAGTAAAATAGAATCACATGCAAATAATAAAACAATATAAAATCATACAAATAATCAGACAGTGATAATAGGTAAGAAAACAAATAATAAAGACCAATGAAACATCAAAAGATCATAAAAGAGATAACATAAGGAATTGGTTAGTAATATAACTATATAAAATCATAAAAAAATAACCACAACATCATATAGATACCACTACCATATATTACAAGAACTCTATGTTAAATTCTTATCATTCCAACTATTTGTTTAGAAAATATATTATTTAATTATTTACATAGTTAATTAAATACGCCCACATAATTATGATTAACTAAGACATGGTTACAACCAAACCTTTCAACCCCAAACACCACTTCTTAAGAGGATACTAACCAAGATACAATATGTCCCCTATGCCTCAAATCCAACTATTAAAACATAACCATAAATAGGACATATGAAATCATATTCTTCTTTTAACTTATCACTGCCCAACCCAGATCCCCAAATATATCATCCTAGGGAATGGAAAAGACTAGAAAAACAAGTGAATACACTCGAGATACTAAGAAAATAACATACCTCTCATAAATAATAAAATTATCCCATAACTAAACTATCCTTTAAGAAATTATAGGGATGAACATGAACTCTACCACAAACCATCCATCAAATTCATCATAAGATGACAATCCCATAATGTGTCAACGAACCCAATTATATTACATAAATTATTTCAATTTCATTTTAGGTTTCTCTTATTATTACTATAATATTTTCATCCCAAATTCACTTTACATTTTAAAAAATAAAACAAAAATCAATATCATATATTCAATACATAATCAATGTGGTAATAAAATGAAAAAAAATGGATCATGTTCATCTTTCCACATTATTCAATACCATTTCTGATTTTCTTTTTAATTTACTTCAAAAAATACATCCCATTACACATGGGATACAACATCATATCAATAGCTCACATATATCCTAAAATTTTCATAACATCTTGAAAAATGATAACATGATTCTGGGATAGAAATTATGGAATATAGGGAAAGAAATCAGATAAAAATTAATAAAAAAATGATACCAAAGAATAAATTAAATTAAAAACATACAATATACCTTTCCCTTTGAAAAAAAAGAAATATTAAGCCCAATAGATGATTTTAATAACCAATTTAATAATTAAATGGTAGCCCCTCCCCCTAGACAAACCATCTCCATATAGCCTGAGGATACAGTATAAACATACATTATTCTCAAGAGTTTAGAAAGGGTATATTATTAAATTTTGGAGTGGTCCACAATGTCACACAATATAGGATTTAATGATAGGGTTTCCATTAAAAAGAATAATTATTATTTCAATCATTCTTTTCAAAATTATGGCAATTAAAGTGATTTGGTATCATTGGTTTCAAAGGGATAATGATTGGAAGGATTCATGGTTCTACAAGAATCGCTTGGATATTTTTCATAGCTTTTCATGTAGTGTATATTTCATATGATATAAGATAAGTATTTTAAATCCCTGACCTAGAAGGATTCATGTAATTACACATAAAGAGGAACTAAAGATGAAACTAACTTATCTATATTGAACATCCACTAATATTATTCTCATCAATCTCAAATAAATTATCCACCGACAAATGGGGAAATTCCACTTATGTGATAAGGAATATATCTTATATGTCCCTTAAAAGGCATGCATAATATATATCTTGCGGTTAAGGATTTGGAGAATGTAAGGATCGCATTATGATACATAATATCCTTCTTGAGGACATGTAAGATTTTGATGGTATATAAGATATTCTAAGGAAAACTTAATATGTTTAAGGATAGGTAATATTTCCCTTGGAGAGAATATGGTACATAATATATTTTCTAATATGAAATATATTCTTCTAATACATAATATATTTTTTAAACCTATATGATTCTTACCAATAAATAAGGTTTTATACTTTAAAAAAATATAAATATTTAAAATATGTCAACACATAATACTTTTCACAACACATAATATATTTTACTTTGTGGAAATTTCAATACGTAAGAAATCTATCAAAACATAAGGTTATTTCTTTTAACATAAATCCATACATATTATAATTATAAACCCACTATAATACATAAGATTTATAACTTAGAAAAATTTCCAATACGTATGATATTTCCCTTAGTCGCAAAAATGAGACACAAGGGGTACTCACTAATCCAAAACAAGGCTTGCAATAGATAATGCCTCTTATCCATCATAAAATATGATATAATCCAAAACAATTTATATTATTATCTTCCTTACCAAAATAATTCAACTATATATCCTTGAATCCCTAAACACATAAAAATTACAAGGGGTTTAGAAAAATTGGATCCCTTATATCATATACCACTCAAACAATTCTCATCATTGAGAATCAAAATAAAACAAGGAGAAAATAGGAATCGATCCATGAAAAGGATAGAGAATCATAGGTCTTCACATTAAATACCTCTCAAATGACTCTCTACCTCAAGAATCCAAATTTAAACCCTAAATAAAATGATCTCAAAGCATAACATCCATGGAGAGATACCTCTCAAATAGAATAGATTCACTACCAATACCCACTAGGGGGAGTTGGGTTATGGTTCCAACTCAATTTCAATTGTAAAACTTCTAGATAGTCATATCTATATAAAACACATATCTAATAGGAACCTTACAATAAATAGAAAACAAACATAGCAAGGGAATGACGAAAGTAAACCACTCTGACTCACAACTGACCATATTTTTTTCTCAATAACTTTTTAAATATATATTTTTTGAAAAATTCCATACACCATTTTAAATTCATAAAGTTAAAAAAAATCCCTCTAAAAACTTTTCCAATGCTACATAAAAAATTGCAGTAAGAGGGAAATTCATTCATTTCAATAGAAATCAAACACCCTTTTTAGAATATAATTTTTTATGCATTCACATGCATGATGTGGTGTTCTTTTTGTTCATGATAAGTTTTAAGATATTTTTTCTAACCTTATTATTTTCTACATAAGTGTCTTGAAGATGGTGGACGATTCAACATGTCCACCAAAATAGAAATGAGGTAGCATGTCTTGAAGTAGGTTTGTTAATCTATTCCTTTTATTTTAATGGAATGGGTATGAAGACCATCATATAATATATGTCACTCCCTAAACCATTACTACCCATCGATGACTTGGAGATTCACTTGGCCTCATATTATTAATTATGAAGATGCCTTATTGAAAAATAAAATGAATAGATTAACAAACGTTCTTCAAGACATGCTGCTTCATTTCTATTTTGGTGGACATGTTGAATAGTCCACCATCTTCAAGACACTTATGTAGAAAATAATAAGGTTAGAAAAAATCTCTTAAAACTTATCATCAACAAAAAGAACACCACATCATGCATGTGAATGCATGGAAGAAAAATCAAAATAGAAGAAGTAAACTCTATTTAATATAATGTTGGTTTAATAATTGCATGCATGCATTAAGAAACAATGACCAACATTGTTTTCCATTTTGATCAATCCCAGCATCATCATTTTACACTACAGTTTTAATTTATTTAATGCATTATGAGCATGTTTTTTATTAAGATGCAAAACCAATGTTAGAAACAACTATGGCAGTAATAAGAATTAAATAAATATGTATTATATGGTTCTCTATCTACTGATAATCTATTTTTTGAATTTTTCAAATAATATGTTCTAAAATGTGTTAAGGGGGACATTACATGAGGATTATTAGGTTTAGAGGGAACCCACATACACCCCCATTTTGATGGGATGGGGTAGAACCCATATACACCTTAAGTTTCACACCATCCATTACCTGACCTTATACCTGTGTGAGGGAAAGAGCCTTCCACCACTAAGTACACCATGAGTAAGATCATGTTCACTTTCATTCACTGACCTAGATGTCAGTGAACCGGGGTTCCACATGGATTCAAGCGCACCTCTCAGTATGTCAGAGTCTTCCGACTAGTAGTGAGGGTTTATAGGCGGTAAATTGGGGAGACATACCCTCTGGTCATATCTTAACATAGAGGAATTAAGGGAAACATCATATAACTTCAAATGAAAACAATTAAATTGTAAGTGAAAAATATTATGGCACATCCCATAAAATATTAGAATGATTCTACATATATATAAGAAAGGCATACATGTAAGTCAAGTTAGGTATAAACATCACAAATTAATACAAAAGGAAAAAAATAATAAAAGACAGCATAACCCATGAAGACGTGAGATCTATACGGTCTCTTAGCTCCCAAACTCCATCTTAGCCATAAAATCAAGCATCAACTATAGGGAGATTTATGATGTCCATACCTGCATCCATGATAGCTATCTGGGTACCAAATAAAGGCCTGAATTAGGTGTGAATAAAACTCAGTAGATCACCACCATCAATGTCTAAGGAAATTCCAATATGTATTCACAAAGCATAAAGGTGTGTAATAATAAGTTAATTAGTAATAATAATAAGTTGTAGAAATAAATAAAATCTAGTGGATCCTCGAGTCTCAAGGGGACCACACTGGCTGACACTACCTGCATCAGCCAACACCGGTATCTCTAATCTTGATGCAAGCATCATGTCTCATTTTTGTTCCAACGGAACATCATCGAGGAAATCAAATCATGTAGCTTGAGAGGAATCCTCGTGACTCATATGGGAATTCTCTCCCATCAATTTTGAAAGAAAAACATCTCTCCAGTCTAAACTCAAGGAACTATACATAACATTCAGAAGCAAAGCTCAATTGGAATACAAGGCTCACACTCGAGGCATTCCACAACGATAAAATTGAATTGAATTCGGGGAGCTCATCTAATGACATTCAACAAGGGTCCCCCTCAAATATTTGCGGCACTAATCCATGGAATTCAATAAATACAGAAACTACCCAAATCCAAGGGGGATCCTCCTCAGGTAATTTATGGTAATGGATCTTAGTAAAATACACTAACTCACTCGAGGAATTCCATAACATTAAACCTCATTGAATCAATGGATGTCTTCACTCCCGACATTCACATGAGTCCCCTAGAGGAATCAAAGGCTTGTCCATGGAATTCCATGCCATTAAAATTTATAAGGAATCCAAGGATCATTATAAGGAATTACAATTCTCTTAACCATTCCATGAGGTTCAACAAGTCATTATTCCAAGATTTAATCATAAAAATATTTAATAATTCAAGCCAATATCACCACTTTGGTTCATTTCACATTTATACAACTTTAGATCTTTATGCCAAGTTTACCATATACTTCAATTCACAATTTCATTATGGATTTACAAGACTATGAAAACTATCAGGTCCTATATGTCATCCTATGAAACCCATATTCCAAATTAATTCATTCATTTCAAAGGGCGGACCTAAACCACCCAATTTAATGCACCCTTTCCCAAGGTAAAATCAAAACCTGCTACTTTAATAACCTTAATGAAGATCCACCCCAAGAAAACATATTTTTTCTAAACCCAAGTGTATTTCCAAGACATAAAAAGCATATCTAAAAAATTAATTTAATTTTAGGGTCAAGCATTCGACAATTCAGGTCCACCCCAAGCATTTGATGAGACTACGCATGAAATAATGCAATATGACAACAAGACATTAAGGGGAAAGTGCATATACCACATTACTCAATCTTGTAGGGATCCACTCCCATGGTATTGGCCTTCAATTCGGGCTAAATCGATAAAAATCAAAAGAGAAGAAGTATACCCTGGAAATAGAGAAGAACACATATAAACAGTAAGAAACTACATGAAAGTGGAAGAAACAATTAAAGGAAGAAGGTGGAAGTATAGACTCACCACTAGATCTCCAATGCACCTAACGACAGGAAAATTAGTGGAGAAACAGATTAGATCCTCCTCTTTAAAGGAGAAAAGATCCTCTTTAAAGGAGACAAGAACAAGAGTTTGTCACACGACACTAAGGGGAGCCAACTTCGGATTTTTAAAACACCCCAAGCCCAAAAAACCATTAAAAATTATAAAAAAGAATGTTGTGTAGTGTCACAGTGTGACAAATTAGGTCATGCCATGACCATTCGGGGAAAGGGTATCCTCCCCTCTATCTAGCCTTTTCATGGAAAGACACATGTTGTCATGCCATGATAGGATACATCCTATAATTGTAGGCACACCCATTCTTCCTGAACAAAGCTTCAAGACACCCTTGAACCCTTCAAATGTCAAAATTGTGTAAAATACACATGTTCTGGAAAAAAATTAAACTATTCCATGCACCAGACAAGATTCAGGGTTTTACAACCTCCCCACCATAATGTAGTTCATCCCCAGGATACTCTTTTCAAAAAACATTAGACCCCACCGACCAAAAACACTGGCCACAAAGCCTGTATTCTCGACTCCTGCTCTCATGTCTCCACATGGAAACATCTGGGGCTACCAAAACACGTGCACCAGATAGATTGTCCTATAATGCAAAACTTTTCACTCTGATAAACAAAAAAATGACACTCCTCAAGGGACCCATCAACCAAAATCTCAAAACATCGATAAAGACCCCACATGTCAGGTCCCACCCGTGCCCTTGAGCCACATCACCAACAACCTTCATTTCTCAATAATTGATGCCTCGAATGGCACTTCCACAAGGTTTTGTCACATGATTCACCCTATGAATCATGCGACAAAATGGGGTTTCAAAACATAAAATAAGAGAAAAAACAAGATCACACCCTAAACCAAGTCACGGATAGGGTTTCACCCCCTAAAGCACGCCATGAATGGCTTTGGGCCATCGCCAACCATTTCTATACCAACTGAACATACTCTAAAGTCCCCTACATGAGACTTGGCCTTATCAATAATAACACATTCACCTCCAACTACACAGTGGTGAGAGACAATAAAGATAAGTGGTTCTCCCAGTAACCACTAAAACCCATGGAACGTGCTCTCAGTACGTCATCTTATATTTGAACTATCCACTCACTGTAAAGACCCGTAAATTTCAAGGGAAATTTTTTCTTAATTTTCTTTGAATTCTACAAGTACGCAGTTTCTGATGGCGCCTGATTTCGAGGCCTGGTGTGCCCAGAATAATTTTCCGAAGTTTAACTCGGGTACGTGCAGTGAACGAACGAGTGGGTTTTTCTAACTTTTGATTCGGTGCTCGGAATTGAAATCTGAGGGCACTGGTGAAACCGCAGCGCTGGTAATTTCTTAGGAACACATTTCCTGAAGGTGTGTTTGCTCGGGAGGAATTGTTAAAAAATGTGAAGAATAAAAATATAGTTTCTTTACAATTATATTTTTATTATACCGCTAGTGGTTTAAGTGTTAAGGGAAAGGAAGTTGTGAGGAAGTTGGGGTGGGGCCCACACGAGCCCCCGCCTCCTTCAATTTCCCTAACACCCCATTAAACCCCCCTCTAGCAATTAATTTTGTAACTCATCCACTCTTCCACATTAATGCACGCCAATTAAACGCCTAATTAATTTGACAACGCAAGTTAATTAATTTGGTGAATTCATTTTGAATTTTTTTAAAAATGTTGGCATCTGTGAATAAAATAAGACAAAGTCTTATTTTATTTTTTTGGGGATTCTTTGTGTGAAATCTGGGGAGAGAATAACCAAAGTCTCGAAGAACATCTTCTTCCTCATAGAAGAACGCGAAGAACACCGACACGCCTTTCGATCTTCTTTTCGCGTCAAAGAAAGGGGGATGATGCATCCTTCATCGGGCGTGCACCGACGACGTATGCGGAGCCTCGTTCCGCGACGTCGTCTTCCGCGACGCCGTTTTCCCGCGACGATCATCGTTCGACAACTCCTCGAGGTAGGGGTTTGATTTAATGTTCGTGAATATTTTTGGCATCCATCGTTAGACCTTTAGCCGCTTGTTATCGATTTAACGGGAGGGGGCCGAACCGCACGAACACGGTCGACCCACCTCCCCCTTTTTTCTTGTACTCATTGTGGCTCGAACGAAGGTGGCGTGGTGCCGATGCACCGCGCGGGAACGAAAAGAGCTGCAGAGGTGGTGCGCGGCGCCGTCGCGCCGCGCCGAAGAACTCGAGGGAAAGTCGCGGCCGAAGCGGGCCACGACGGAGGGGCGCGGCGCCGACGCGCCGTGCCGGTCGAAGAAGGGTCGCGGACTAAGGTCATGGCGGTCACCAGCAGGGGGCGGCCGGACTCCCCGGCCGCCGGAGCATCAAGAGCCGCGACCCTTTGGCCGCAGCGGAAAACCTGGAGGCGACCGGATAAACCGGTCGCCGGCACTTCAGAAGGGCGGGACCGCGGGGTCCCGCGGGGGCTGTCACCAGCAGGCGGCGGCCGAGCACGGCCGGCCGCCGGAGCTCCAGGAGGCGGGACCCCTCATGGGTCCCGCGGTGGTTCACAAGGCCGGCCAAACGGTCGGCCGTTTTCCGAGAAAACCGGGGGGCGTAACCCCCGGGTTCAATTAGGGCGGACCCCACTGGGTCTGCCGTTCCGCAAAAAGGGGGCGGCGCTTCCCCCTTGCGCCCGCTCGGCCGCGTGCCGAGCCGCGGTCCCCCGCGCAAGGCCGGACCGGCCGCACCGGGCCGGACCACCCACGCCGGGTCGGGCCGCCCGCGCCGGGCCGGACCCCCGCGTCGGGTCGGGCCGCGCCGGCTGGGCCGGGTCGCGCCCGCTGGGTCGGGCCGCGCCGGCCGGGTCGGGCCACGCCTTAACGGGCCGGACCCAGACCCAGGTCGGTTCAACCCAGTTCGGGCCGACCTAGGGGGTTTTGGGTCGGGTCGGTCCGGGCCCAAACCCCCCTAAAAACGGATAGATCCGTTCAAACGTCTGTAACTTAGGCTACGGACCTCTGATCGACGCACCGTCAGTTACGATGCGATTCTTGGATCGAGACGGTCGTTTCGGTATATTACACTCAAGGTTTCGGAAAACTTTTGGTATGGATGGGTTGGTTCGAACACGAAACCAACCGGGCCTTCGGAGCGGAAACGCTTATAACTTGAGCTCCGGACGTCTGAATGACGTGCCGTCGACTTTGTTGGATTCCTCTTACTGAGACGGTTCTTTTAGCTTACTCCGCTCGAGGTTTGGACGCAGTTGGAGTATGGTCGGGTTGGTTGTGACCCAACCGCCCCCTGGGACGAAAAAGCCAATAACTCTCAGACCGGGCGTCCGATTGATGCGTCGTCTATCGCGTTGAGTTCCTATTGGTGAGACGGAACTTTGGGATACATCAACTCCGGACTTCGTGTCAGTTGATATATCGACCCCCCTTGGCTCGTGGAGCGGACCCTCCCGGAACGAGCATGCTATGTGCGGGAACCCTAGAGCTGGCTGCGACTGCGAGGACGATGACGACTGTACTGGGATCCTCTGTGGGTTCGAGGAGGACAACTACCGGACTGGGATCCTCCGTGGGTTCGATGAGGACGGCTACCGCACTGGGATCCTATGTGGGTTCAACGAGGACGACTACCGGACTGGGATCCTCCGTGGGTTCGACGAGGACGACTACCGTACTGGGATCCTCCATGGGTTCAACGAGGACGACTATTGTACTGGGATCCTCCGTGGTTTCGACTACCATGCTGGGATCCTTCATGGGTTCGACGACGATGACTACTATACTTGGATCCTCTGTGGGTTCGGTAGCGACGACTACTAAACTTGGATCCTATGTGGGTTCGGCAGAGGAGATGATTCAGAGGCTACATCTAATCATCTCCACCTCTCTTCGTGAGTAGTATATCTGTGTGAGCTGAGTCTTGACTTTCAATCATTATCTTCGATGTGATTGACTTGATATCCTGTGTGGATTGGTTTATGCTTTCCTGTGTGGATTGGGTCGTACTTTCCTGTGTGGATTAAGTTTTACTTTCCTGAGTGGACTGGATTTTACTAGAGCTCGTGAGTTGGAGCTGAACTAGATTTGATGACTTAGGTATATGTATGGACATATACCTAAGTAGTGTTGGATGATACTTCATGATTGTATCTTTTCTTTGTGGTTTATCCTTTGTGGATTCAGGGAGACCTTCGGGGGTCTCGGGGTCCCTACTGAGTATCGTATACTCACCCCTGCACGGGCTTCGCCCGCACTACATTGTGTTGGTTGCAGACGACAGACATCACTGATCGTGGTTGAGGCTTGTAGAGCTGGACGGTACCCGGAGGAGGATCTCACGACGAGTCGGTGCCCGGAGGTGGATATCACGTCGAGTCAGTGCCCGGAGGTGGATTTCACGACGAGTTGGTACCCGGAGGAGACGTGCGGACGTGAAGTGCTGAGGAGGAGATATGTACCTACCCTTCAGGTAGGAAGCCGGAGGAAGATCCAGGAGCGGTTTTTCACCTTTCAGTTGTTGTCCTTGAGTTGTAATTTACTTTCAGTTGTACTGCATCTTTAGTTGGGTTTTTATTCTGGCTCATTTACTTTTCAGCATTTACTTCTGTTTTCAGTTTACTTAGTGTTTACTTCAGTTTGCGTACTTTGTGGTGTTTGTTTTCTTTTATAAAGGCAATGTCTTCCCTTTTTATCGGGATTTCCGCCTTTAGTGCTAGTCGTCGGCCTCTGGCCTATGGAAGGCGGGCTTGGGGTAGTCACGGCACGGGACCCGAGGACGGGTCGTGACAAATTGGTATCAGAGGAGTTCGGTTCTACCACAGAACCAAGGAATCTGATCTTTCTTCTATGTGAAGAAATAGTGTTAAGGGTATTGAGTGTGGTTATCAGTCCAGGGAGTCCAGTGTTGGTGCGGCGGCCGACGTATCCATACACCAGGACCCTGACTTCTGATTTCCGAGTCAGTGCACGAAAACATTGATTGCATGTGTGATTCAAAAGTTTTCTTTGTGATTATTTTGTGTCAGCTTACCAGGTATATTGTTTTGACTGTGGCGCACCTGTTTCTTTTCAGGATGGCGCCACAACGGCAGCAAGTTAGGGTTCCGAGCGTTGTACAGGACGACAGCCCACCGAGCGACGAGGCCTCGGTGTAGGGCCTTATTACAGCGGGGCCACCGACGGTACCTCTACCCATCGAGCCACCGATGCCACCAGCCCCAGCCGCTGAGAGTGCACGTCGCCTTAGTGCACTGCACGAGTTTCAGCGTCAGAGACCACCCAGGTTCCATGGGGAGACGGACCCTTAGGCAGTCGAGGATTGACTGGAGGCTGTAGTTCGAGTTTTCAGGTTAGTAGGGACACCAGCTGACCTCATGGTGATCCTTGCAGCGAGTCTCCTGCACGTGGTAGCAGGCAGATGGTGGAGCCTGATGCTCTAGGTGCACGACGAGGCATCTTTACTTTGGACGGACTTCGAGAGCATCTTCCGCTCAGAGTTCATTCCAGCCACCCTCCGTGCAGTGCGCATTCAGGAGTTACTACAGATGCGGCAGGGCAGCATGACCGTGGCCCAGTACTCAGCGAGGTTTACTGATCTCTTACGTTACTCCACAGATATGGTATGGGACCCGTTCTTCAGGGCTCGGACCTTTGAGCAGGGACTGAGGCATGATATTAGGGCTTTGATGATCTCCCTCAACATCCCGACGCAGGCGGGGGTGTTGGAGAGAGCCCTTTTAGTGGAGAGTTTTCTCGTCGAGCAATCACCAGTGGTTAGACCCTCCGCAGGACGACCCGTAGCGGAGTCTTCTGCAGCTGGCAGTAGACAGATGACATAGAGGTCCAAGCGGGCCGGACCATCAGATGAGAAATCTCAGGATGCAGATTCGATTGTACGGGGCACACTAAGGAAAGCCAGCCACACGAGGAGCAGGCAGTGCTATGCATGCGGCGGGCAGGGTCACATGGCTCGAGACTGCCCGACTCGTCCTGCAGATGAGCAGCAGGCGGTAGAGGGACCTCCCAGGCAAAGGTTCGACCATGGCGGTCCGCAGGGAGTAGGAGGACGAGGCAAAGGAGCTGGCCGAGCAGTGGGTGGTGGGTGACGCTTTGAGGCCCTACCACCACCACCACCACCACCAGGGAGACCACCCCGACCGCAGGGAACGGGTGGACAGGGAAGAGCTCAGCTTCAGGCAGCTGAGGCTTACAACCATGGAGCTCCGGGAGCAGATGGACAGGAGCAGGACTAGCTCCAGACATGGGGACTTTTGTTCATGTTGCTTCTAACTTTGTTGATGTTTTGTGTCTTTGTACCTTGGGCTGCAGTAATAAAATACATTGTTCTTGTGACGTTTTGTTCCCTGTCCTTTTTATGTAGTTGATACTAAGAGGTTCCGGTTTAAAACTATTGACTTGACCCTCACTTTCGAGATTCCTACTGGAGAAGACCTAGTGACCACACACTGCTGCCGACAGTGTGACTCGACCCTTGGAGGCGAGAGTAACGGTTGGATCTCTTGGTAGTAGCGTCGAGGCCTTACGACGTCATTTGTGGCATGGATTAGTATCATTCATGTCAGGATTGACTGTATTAGGCAAAGAACGTGGTTCATCCAGGGGATGAGACTGGATTTCTCTTATCGGCAAAGAAGAAATCTTTGCAGCTCTTGTAGGACCAGAGAAGGTTCAGGTCATCTAGAAGCGGATGAGGATGGCTCAGTGCTGACAGAAGTTTTATGCCGACAAGAGGTGAAGACCACTAGAGTTCGAGGATGGTGACCACGTTTTCTTACGGGTCTCACCTTGACGTGGATTACGGAGATTTGGCCAAGGCGGCAAGTTATCTCTGCACTTCATCGGACCCTTCTAGGTCCTCAACAAGGTAGGCGAGGTGGCCTACCGCTTGACCCATCCACCTCAGTTGCACCAGGTGCACGACGAATTACACGTATCTCAACTGAGGAGATACGTGCATGACCCGATGCATATCATCGACCATGGGGAGCTGGACTCTGACGATGGGGTGACTTTTGCGGAGGTCCCAGTGGAGATCGAGGATCGACAGGAGCGGGTCCTACGTGGACGGTCGATTCCTCTAATGCGCATCAGGTGGCAGCATGGGAACCTCCAGGAGAGCACTTGGGAGCGGGAGGCTCAAATGCATGCTCAGTACCCTCATTTGTTTCCCTAGTTTGAGATGTATCTTTACGGGGACGTAAAGCCTTGAGGTGGGAGTAATGTAAAGACCCGTAAATTTCAAGGGAAATTTTTTCTTAATTTTCTTTGGAATTCT
Organism: Viscum album; assembly: GCA_963277665.1. NCBI lineage: Eukaryota > Viridiplantae > Streptophyta > Magnoliopsida > Santalales > Viscaceae > Viscum > Viscum album. Next base: position 1,325,710,920 of record OY728128.1, read on the forward strand.
ACGAGTACGCGGTTTCTAACAGTGCCTGATTCCGAGGCCCGGTGTGCCCGGAATAATTTTCTGAAGTTTAGCTCGGGTACGTTCAGTGAACGAACGAGCGGGTTTTTCTAACTTTTGATCTGGTGCTCGGAATTGAAATCTGAGGGCACCGGTGAAACCGCAGCGCCGGTAATTGCTTAGGAACACCTTTCCCGAAGGTGCGTTTGCTCGGGAGGAATTGTTAAAAAATGTGAAGAATAAAAATATAGTTACTTTACAATTATATTTTTATTATACCGCTAGTGGTTTAAGTGTTAAGGGAAAGGAAGTTGTGAGGAAGTTGGGGTGGAGCCCACACGAGCCCCCACCTCCTTCAATTTCCCTAACACCCCATTAAACCCCCCTCTATCAATTAATTTTGTAACTCATCCACTCTTCCACATTAATGCATGCCAATTAAACGCCTAATTAATTTGACAACGCAAGTTAATTAATTTGGTGAATTCATTTTGAATTTTTTTAAAAATGTTGGCTTGTGTGAATAAAATAAGACAAAGTCTTATTTTATTTTTTTGGGGATTCGTTGTGTGAAATCTGGGGAGAGAATAACCAAAGTCTCGAAAAACATCTTCTTCCTCGTAGAAGAACGCGAAGAACATCGACACACCTTTCGATCTTCTTTCCGCGTCAAAGAAAGGGGGACGCTGCATCCTTCATCGGGCGTGCACCGACGACGTATACGGAGCCTCGTTCCGCGACGTCGTCTTCCGCGACGTTGTTTTCCCGCGATGATCATTGTTCGACAACTCCTCGAGGTAGGGGTTTGATTTAATGTTCGTGAATATTTTTGGGATCCATTGTTAAACCTTTAGCCGCTTGTTATCGATTTAACGGGAGGGGGTCGGACCGCACGAACACGGCCGACCCACCTCCCCCTTTTTTTGTTGTACTCGTTGTGGCACGAACGAAGGTGGTGTGGTGCCGATGCACCGCGCGGGAACGAAAAGAGCTACGAAGGTGGTGCGTGGCGTCGTCGCGTCGCGCCAAAGAACTAGAGGGAAATCCGCGGCCGAAGCGGGCCGGGACAGAGGGGCGCGGTGCCGACGCACCGTGCCGATCGAAGAAGGGCCGCAGCCTAAGGCCGCGGCGGTCACCAGCAGGGGGCGGCCAGACTCCCCGGCCGCCGGAGCATCAAGAGCCGCGGCCCTTTGGCCGCGGCGGAAAACATGGAGGCAGCCGGATAAACCGGCCGTCGGCGCTTCGGAAGGGCGGGACCGCGGGGTCCCGCGGCGGTGGTCACCAGCAGGCGGCGGCCAGGCATGGCCGACCGCCGGAGCTCTAGGAGGCGGGACCCCTCACGGGTCCCGCGGCGGTTCACAAGTCCGGCCAAACGGTCGGCCGTTTTCCGAGCAAACCGGGGGGCGTAACCCCTGGGTTCAATTAGGGCGGACCCCACTGGGTCCGCTGTTCCGCAAAAAGGGGGTGGCGCTTCCCCCTTGCGCCTGCTCGGCCGCGTGCTGAGCCGCGGTCACCCGTGCCGGGCCGGACCCCCGCGCCGGCTGGGCCGGGTCGCGCCCTAACGGGTTGGACCCGGAACCGGGTCGGGTCGACCCGGACCCGGTTCGGGCCAACCCAAGGGGGTTTTGGGCCGGGTCGGTCCGGGCCCAAACCCCCCAAAAAACGGACAGATTCGTTCAAACGTCTGTAACATGGGCTACGGACCTCCGATCGACGAACTGTCAGTTGCAATGCGATCCTTGGATCGAGACGGTCGTTTCGGTATATTACATTCAAGGTTTCTGAGAACATTGGGTACGGCCGGGTTGGTTCGAACACGAAGCCAACCGGGCCTTCGGAGCGGAAACACTTATAACTTGAGCTCCGGACGTCTGAATGACGTGTCGTCGACTTTGTTGGATTACTCTTACTGAGACGGTTCTTTTGGATTACTCCGCTCGAGGTTTGGATGCAGTTGGAGTATGGACGCAGTTGGAGTACGGTCGAGTTGGTTATGACTTAAAAACCAACTGGGCCCCTGGGACGAAAAAGCCAATAACTCTCAGACCGGGCGTTCGATTGACGCGCCGTCTGTCGCGTTGAGTTCCTATTGGCGAGACGAAACTTTGGGATACATCAACTCCGGACTTCGTGTCAGTTGATGTATCGACCCCCTTTGGCTCGTGGAGCGGACCCTCCCGGAACGAGCGTGCTGTGTGCGGGAACCCTAGAGCTGGCTGTGACTGCGACGATGATGACGACTGTGCAGAGATCCTCTGTGGGTTCAACGAGGACGACTACCGGACTGGGATCCTCTGTGGGTTCGACGAGGATGACTACCGCACTGGGATCCTCTATGGGTTCGACGAGGACAACTACCGGACTGGGATCCTCTGTGGGTTCGACAAGGACGACTACCGTACTGGGATCCTTCGTGGGTTCGACGAGGACGACTATTGTACTAGGATCCTCCATGGGTTCGACTACCATATTGGGATCCTCCGTGGGTTCGACGACGATGACTACTATACTTGGATCCTCCGTGAGTTCGGCAGCGACGACTACTAAACTTGGATCCTACGTGGGTTCGACAGAGGAGATGATTCAGAGGCTACATCTAATCATCTCCACCTATCTTTGTGAGTAGTATACTTGTGTGAGCTGAGTCTTAACTTTCAATCATTATCTTCGATGTGATTGACTTGATATCCTGTGTGGATTGGTTTATGATTTCCTGTGTGGATTGGGTTGTACTTTCCTGTGTGGATTAAGTTTTACTTTCCTGAGTGGACTGGATTGTACTAGAGCTCATGAGTTGGAGCTGAACTGGATTTGATGACTTAGGTATATGTATGGGCATATACCTAAGTAGTGTTGGATGATACTTCGTGATTGTATATTTTATTTGTGGTTTATCCTTTGTGGATTTAGGGAGACCTTCGGGGGTCTCGAGTCCCTACTGAGTATCGTATACTCACCCCTGCATGGGCTTCTCCCACACTACGTTGTGTTGGTTGCAGACGACAGACATCACTGATCGTGGTTGAGGCTTGTAGAGCTGGACGGTACCCGGAGGAGGATCTCACGACGAGTCGGTGCCCGGAGGTGGATATCACGTCGAGTCGGTGCCCGGAGGTGGATTTCACGACGAGTCGGTACCCGGAGGAGACGGACGGACGTGGAGTGCTAAGGAGGAGATCTGTACCTACCCTTCAGGTAGGAAGCCGAAGGACGATCCAGGAGCGGTTTGTCACCTTTCAGCTGTTGTCCTTGAGTTGTACTTTACTTTCAGTTGTACTGCATCTTTAGTTGGGTTTGTATTCTGGCTCATTTACTTTTCAGCACTTACTTCTGTTTTCAGTTTACTTAGTGTTTACTTCAGTTTGCGTACTCTGTGGTGTTTTTTTCTTTTATAAAGGCAATGTCTTCCCTTTTTATCGGGATTTCCGCCTTTGGTGCTAGTCGTCGGCCCCTGACCTATGGAAGGCGAGCTTGAGGTAGTCACGACACGGGCCCCGAGGACGGGTCGTGACACTCACATTGTCACAGTTACCAAGCCTAAAGCACGAAGCTGACTATACGGCTTTCACTGGTTGTGGTCGTGCCAACATTGCACCCAAACTAGCTTCACCATTCAAAACCTCACTAGCCCGCATACTACGGTGTTTATTATTCTAACTGCACTATGATTCCCCATTAGGTGGCATCCATGAATTCCTAAAACACCAAAATACATCTTGAAGGTTTATGGAACTAGCCTACACTAGTCCACATGTCACCCGGTCGTCTCACAAGGACACACATTCTCACTCCTGAGACTATTTATAACCCAAGGCCTCGCCACCACATTCATGTTTGTAAGTAATCCTTTAACACCAAGGTTCCATAGACCTGGTCTTCTTACCAACCCATTTTCCAAAAATTACCCCTAGTCATGTTGCATGATTGTTATTCCATAATGAGTGGTTTTCCAGTAATCGATCATATCAATACCATAAAAATGTCAACTACCAACACTAGTACTTGGGTGTGTTTCGCTTTCTTCATCTAACAGGGTCATTTATACAAAAGAGATGTCACCAGACCACAACCACCTTCTGATTGTGCTAATCAACATGAAGCTTTCAACCTCCATTATAAACTTCTCAAAATGATCATCACACAATCAAATTTTCCACAATGTGATGCCCACCATAGGAATTTATTATTATCAATCCCTAAGAATGATCGTGCCCGATATTCATCAACAACTGATACTAGCATCCTCAAGCCCCGCACGTGTTACTTGAATAAGTTCTCAATACATTATTGATATTTTGATTCCCCGTGCAATCTCTTTTCAAAAACTATCCAAAACATTCACCACACACCTAGTCCTAATAGCTCTAACTTAAGGTCCACAACCTTTCACATCACCACATGACTTTCGCATTCTAATCTTCTACAAGACCAACCTAGACTCATTAGAAACTAACACTACTATGGTTCCCAACTCATAACAGCTAAGGCGCTCTCTTGATCCCATAGCCATCACACTGAGCTGCTAAGTGTCCCACAAGACCCTACAGTCGTCACATCACATCTCACGTATCACAAAAGGACACAACTCATACTCCATATGAGTTAACCTTCTCAAAATTGCTAAAACCACATGACCCCATAGCCATTTAATCACCGCTTATAGAGACCTCATCTCTTGCATTGCTCATACCCTGATGAATCCACATCCCGGAATAAACTACAGTTGGTCATACCCTAGAGAACCTCTTGATCTGACCAGCGTACATTATAACACCAAGCATTTATACCCTCTTCATGTTCCTTGACTGAACAAGGTGTCTCACACCTTTCCACGAGAACTTCTTATGGATCTTTCACGAATCCAATCAGCATCCCATGACCTCACCCCATATGGTCAGGAAAATTAAGGAGTCATACACCCCATAGAAAACAAAGACACCTCATAAGGGACAAACTCCAATGGGTCCCTAGAGACCAAATACATATGTCCTAAAACGGTCCATACACCCCACTAGGAACATAGAAAATAACCAGATATTCTCTTCTGTTATCATGACCTTACCTCAGGAGTCACATAACTTATCCAACTTGAACTCCACATCTTGAAGATTCCTCAAGAGACACCCATCTACTTTTCTCATGTTCCATCCAAAGCCATTCACATCAAGTATGACACCGAGAATACCTCTATAAGGATAAGCTTAGGATGCCCCAACCCACCTACCGGGTAGGTTAGACAAAACCCACTCACATGGTACCAGGTGAAGGAGTATCTTGCTTAACCTTCCACAACATCGCTCAATAGCTCATGTTCCCAACCAAGCACATCCAACAAACGTAAATCCTAATGATGCTATATTATAGGATTTGGATCAACAATATCGTGTCATACCCCAACAATCCTAGGCTCTCATGCCTAATAACCTAGCTTACCACAATCACCACATGTCAACTCAACTTGTTGAAATCATCTCACTTGGTGATTTCTTTCCAATGATATTAGGGCATCTCAATTATGCTAAGGCCACTATGTGACCACCCGTAATATCCGCATCACCACAAATCCAAATACATCTACCCATGCTCCTCCCATTATATATCCAACCATCTAAGATCACCTTAGAAAGAAGGTTAGGCATCCAAATGGTCATTCCCTTCAAAATTGGACTTAAATATAAGGGTGGTTGGACACTATGAACTCTTCCTCATAGAAACCATGTAAGTGTCAAAGCCTCACACTCGATAGAACCTCTCATGCATCGATATCATAAGCCAAAGGATCTTTCCACAATTCATGGGTCTAACCATACACAAGGACGAGTTAACCCCTCTCACAATCATCCACATGGATCCCTATGCATCGACCCACTAAAAACTAGGGTCGCATTTATAGGTCACTAGGTCCTTCGACCTAACTCAAACTCCATAAAACAAGTCATAACTCTCATGCAATATCCTCGCACGCATCTGAAGATCATGTGGCACCAAATGTGAAAAAATAGACAACCAGACTCAAGGATCACATATATACATATAACAACACTCATACCATAATATATCACAACATGGGCTTGCTCTCTATCCTTGCCCACCCAAACAAAAGGTTATCACCATGCATACAAGGTCACAACACAGGCGCTTCCCAGAGCCTCACCTACTACTCAAGGCCATAGGCCATTACTCTGAGAAGATTCATATTTTCTCATTCATTTAGGGATCTCGTCACTTCACAAGTTTTACATTTTTATGGTCCTTTATCTAGTCTCATATTCCTAGGCTCGGTAAAATAATATGTCAATCACAAGTAATGAGGGAAAACACATGATAAGTCACTAAATGGTATTTTATTTAACCAAGTCCATCCGTTAATTTGACCAATCTCATGTATCATATACATTTAGGTATTTATCCATTCCCAATTTCCTTAACTTCTCAGAGTCCATCCCCATAGTGTCATTATATGAAGTGTTAATCACAAGTTATAGAGAAAAACACCCTTTAAGTTGTGATTGAAACTCAATTTAACTATAGCTAATTTAGAAACAATGTTAAGAGGCCACAATTTAAGTGCAACTACATGTAATATAAATCCATGTTTTTATAACTAAGTCACTCTACCGAGCATTGTTTCCTATCAAAAGTCATTTATCATTATTCCCATAGGACTCACATTTTAAATCTTTTCATTTCCATCAAGATTCCACATTTTAATCATTCATCATTTATTAATATTTCACAACATGGTTTGGTTAGGATGTCATTCATATGTTATAAATACAAACATATTATAAGTTGCTTACTGACACCTTATGTAGTACCCCCGGTTTTGGGTATATAACTCTTTCCTCGTGTTTTTTATGTAAAAGAGGTGTTTTTTAATGGTGTGGCTTTGAATAGGTTTGATGTATAAAGTTTGGTGTTTCCATAAAATTGGGTGTTTCCATAAACTTGGATGTTTTCATAAAGTTGAGTGTTTCCATAAAGTTGGGTGTTTCTATAAAGTTGGGAGTTTCCATAGAGAAGAATGTTTCCATAAAAACAAATGTGTTTCCATAAAAAGGGTAAAGGTGAAGGATGGGAGAGTTTGGGGGTTTTGGGACCAAAAGAAAGGTCGCACGGTCCATACACGGTTGGCCCAAACCGTGTGGTCAAACTATGCGTAGAGGTCAACTCTAGATCCTATTCTCTATGAGCTTACTCGTTTTTGCTCTATATATTTCATTTTGGATTCAAAATGCCCCTATTTTGAGATTTATCTCTCTGGAAGGCTGGAGAACCCTCCCCACACGAGTTGGAGCCAACCTAGAGCCCTCGGTGATTTCAAGCCCGATTCTTGGGGTAAGTGTCAATCTTCTTGGTTCTTTTCCTTCTTAAAACTCCTCCTCTCCTCATTTTCTTATATCTACACCTCATGTGGGTTGATATAAGTTTGTTAAGATCAAATAAAGCTAAATATGGTGTTGTTCATGATAGAAGAAGAGATCTCAGCTTCTTTCTTGGAATCTTGATCCGATTCTTGAGGTATGTCACCATTTTTTCCTAATTGTCACGTTTTCTTAGATCTGTTTCGATCTACTTCTCTAATCTCCATTCATTATCAGATCTGCACTTATAGTGGGTAGATCTACGTTTTCGGATGCCAAATAATTCATTATTGAGTTGTGATCTTGCTAGGATAAGAGAACTAAGGCCATTCTTGGAGAATCGACCTGCCTTCTTGTGTGTTCTTCGTCCGTTGTTGAGTTTCGTCAAAACCTTCAAGGTAGGTGGCTTCACTCTCATCTCCTCTTCCTAGAATTGATTGGCTTAGTTTCAAATTGAGTAAATTGGATAATATTTATTGTGAAATCTTGGTTTGATACATGAAATAAATCTCTTTAGTGATGATTTATAATTTTTGGTAGATTTGTGAAATCTTGATAAATTATGGTGCAAATTGTTTTAGTTTCTTGAATTTAAAATGGTGATTTTAAATGGTGGATTTTCTGGAACTTCTAAATGGTTTGATTGGGCATGAGTTTTCAATAAAAATACGTTTTATTGAAATGAGTTGCCATTATAATGGTTTTAATGAAAAACATTTTTTAATAAAAAGGTGATTTTATTGAAAGGGTCGTTTTGACATGATCTTTGGGTATATGTGGTGTGTGTTCATGTTGCATATACGGGGCTTGGTTAAAATATGACATTGTACTCGGTGCCAAAGAGTTAATAACGCATGGGAAACAATTACCTTGTGACGACTTGGTAAATTGACAATAAGTCACTCATGAGCATGGAACTGTCATAACGTACCATGCATGGTTGGTTGCATGGATTTGTGGAATGGTTCAAGTATGCCAAAAAGGGTATTGCAAAATGATTTGGAAGCATTGATACTATTTTTATGAAATGTTAGCTTAATGGAAAATTGGTTTTAATTGCATTGATACGCTTTTGTTGCAAACAATTTTGGAACTTGTTTCTATTTAGTTATAAACTGTTTTAAAAAATTGTTTTGTATGAACTGTTTTATAATAATGCCGTTAATTTTTATATCCTAATAGCGTGAGTAAGAAAGTCATTGGAGATATCCTACTGAGTTTTATACTCACCCTTACTTTGGCACTTTGGTGCTTTTGCAGGTGTTATCTTCCAAGAGGGGAAAAGGTAACGTTTCACATGCTTTTAGCACAACTTCGTGATGCTCGGGCTGTTTGGTGATCTTGGAGCATGGGGCATGTGGAGCTTCGGGTCTTTTGGTCTTCTTAGAGTCTTTAGTTGGTTTCCAATGTTTACATTGATATTTGTTGAATCTTCCATTGTTGCATACTTTTGGGTGGTATTGATATGAATAAAGTAGTTGAGATGTCTTCTTTTATTCATGCATCATATAGTGGGTTGTTCGATTATGGTTTGCTTGGTTAATAATTTTATTATTAAAAGGTAAATTGTCCTTCACTTTCATTGAAACTCTTCGGCATTTATTGTCAGTCTTTGGCATTTTGGAGATACCGCTTAATGCCAAGTAATGACTCATACTCTAAGACAATGAGAATTAGTGAGTCATTACACCTTATTTAAGGTGAAACCATCACTTCAATAACTAATTTGTATCATTCCACTAAACCCAGAGTCACCGAAGGAATTGGTTAAAGAAAATGTCACTATACTTTTATATCTGAAAACACCATATAAATGGTTTTGAACACATTAAAAAACCAACCCCTCTAAATTATTTAATTCCATAGGAAGATATAGATCACTAGCAGATGTATGCCCTAAAAAGTAAATAAAACACCAACATATGTGAATCCTAATAAACTATCACTTACGGGAAACATATAAATGACAGAAATCTTAAGCCTAATATGATGCATGAAGATACACCCTCTTGTCGTACTATCCTATAGTAGAAATCCCATGAACCAATAACATCATAACAAAGGTGGAAATCATTCGACTGTAAAATCACAAAGCAAGAATAAAAATTATCATCCATTAAGGATGGATTTCCCCCCATATGTGGATCTGAAACTCCCAAGCATTAGCTCTTTACCAAGCCACAACAACGTCTTAGTCTCTTATCTACCATGTCCAATTAACAAGACCACATAAAAGATACCTCTAATACCATTTTGTCACACCTCGTCCCAAATGCCACTAAACTGGTACCCTGAGATGGTGCACTACATGGCTTAAAACACGCCTCATGGAATGTAAAAGGCTTCTGACTAGTAGCGACAATCAATAGGTGGTATAGTGAAGAGAGTATACGCATTAGCTAGAGATCAACACAAATATTACAAAAAATAATATAAAATCATATCTAAAAAAATAATGTGCAAGTGAAAAATATTAAGTCAAATACCATGCAATATCATAATGATGCTACATATATAAATGCAAGGCAAACATATTAGTCAAGTCATGTACATCAAGCCCCAAAGTATACCAATAGAAAAAAAAAATGAAAGAACATAACCCTAGAAGTCTTGAGATCTGACTCTCAACTCCCAAACCCCATCCTAACTATAAAATCATGCATCAATTACAGGACATCATGAATGTTGTATAGGTACCAAATAGTGCACTATATAGTGAGTCGACACAAATCAGTAGGTCACCACCAATTTTGTCCAATGCAATTTCAATCTACACATGTAAAGAATAAAAGTGTTCAACAATAAGTAAAGTATTATTAATAATAAGTTGTATAAATAAATAGAACATAGTCGAGTCTCATGTCTCAAGGGGAAAACTCAGGCTGACACTACCTGTTTCGACCAACACTAGTATCTCTAATCTCAATGGAAGCATCATGTCTCAATTTGATTCCAAGTCGCGTCACCAAGGAAACCATAATTAAATAGCCCGAGAGGAATCCACATCGCTCATATGGGCATTCCCTCCAAAAAATTCCCGTAGAAATCCATCTGTATGGTCAGAATCACAACTCAATTAGAATCCATGTATCACACGTGAGGCATTCTAGGACAATAAAATCAATCTGAATCCAAGGAGCTCGTCTCATGGAATTCAACAAAAGTCACCCTTGAGAATTTGCATCATTATCACGCGACATTCAATAAATGAAGACAATACTCAAATCAAAGAGGGAGTTGCCCCCATGGTATTCATGGTAAAGAATCTAAATAGAATCTTCTTGCTCATTCAAGGAATTTTGTATCATAAGACCTCATTAAATACAAGGTTGTCTTCACTCCTAACATTCATGTGAGCCCCCTAGTATAATCCAATGCTCGCCTATAGCATTCCACTCCAATATAATACAAAATGAATCCATTGAACTTTCCAAGGCAATCCAATTCTCAAAATCATTCAAATAGAATCAGCATGGCATTATACAAAGATTTAATCATAAAACAATTTAACAATTCAATCCAAGATCACCACTCTGGTTCATTTCACATTTATACAACTTCAACACTTCGTGCTATGTTTACCATATAATTTAATTCAAAATTTCATTATGTATTTAAATGTCCATGACAACTATCAAGTCATAAGGGCCAGACTTGAAAGCCCACATTACAAATTCATTCATTTCTATGGGCAACCCTGAACCACACAGTATAATTAACCCTTTCCTAAGGCACAAGCCTAACCCACTACTTTCCATAATAGGGGTCCACCCAAAGAAAACATAGTTTTTATAAAACCAAGGTAACTTATAGGATATCAAATGGATAGCTAAACAATTAATTTAATTTTCGGATCGAGCGTTCAATAAGTCGGTGCAACTACACATGCCAACATGCGATGCGACGAGAAATGCATGTAGACCACCTATCTCAACCTCATAGGGACCCACTAGCCCAGTACTGGCCTTCCATTCAGGATAAACTAGTAAAAATTGGAAAACCAGACAAAAACCCTATAAATAGGGTAGAATGCATATAAAAAGAAGGAAACTGCATGACAGTAGAAAAGCAGAGAAGGAAGGTGGTGGAAAGATAGACTCACCACTAGCTCTCCAGCACACCTGAAGCTGGGCAAATCAGTGGAGAAATGGAGGACATCCTCTTCTTTTAAGGAGAGAAGAACAATGCACGCTCAACTGTTCTTCCTGACCAAGGCCCCGAGCCACCCTTCAACCCTCAAAACTGAGTAAAGCACATGTGTTCTGGAAAAATTTAAATGGTTCTATACACTGTAGTGGGGTCATAGTTTCACATTCACCTGCGTACATGCCCATGCGTCATATCCATCATGTATCCAGAACCTTGCTAGTACCTCACTACATGAGTTCCCCGCATCTCTCCAGACAGAACAGGGGGTCAAAGGACACCGAGAACATGATCGATGAGCGAATAAAAACCTGAAATGAAATATGACCCACTGTAACCTGATTCTAATGGATCCAAGTGTTTTGGTCAGCACGATCCCAAAACATCGCATATGATATAAAAATGGTCTATCATGGCAACAGATGATCTAAAAATGAAAGAGGTCACCAACATGAGCAGCACCCAAAAAACACATGACCAATGTAGAAACTAAACGGAAACACCCGAACACTAGAAGGGGATCCACCTTCAACCTCCACCATCACCAACCCAATCCACCATGTGCTACATTGTATCAGAATGAAAATGGGGTCTGGTGTGATAGTTTATGTAAAAATAGTGGAAGGACAGGGGAAACAGGACCATGGATGCCAATAAGAACCTTTGTGAAGGAAGAGCGATATTGAAGAGGGCATCACCGTCCGTACGGATAGGGCCAACAACAGAAACAAAGGAAACGAGATCGACAACGAAACAGGACCACCGCAGGCACAAACGGAAGCCTCCACTGCGGTCGATTTATCCGGATCCACCACCACCAGGACTGAAGATGTAACTGCTACTGTGTAGATAGCAGAAGCCGATGTAGGTTCGGCGTTAACCCCGGACAAACTGGGAGGTCAATAAATGCACCAAGAGGCCTGACCAAATGTCAGGAAAGTGCCTACAGGTCTCCTTCCAGAACCCGATAGAAGTTGTCGAATGGAGGGAAGATGGTCCTTCAAGAGGACACGGTCCCGAGACCCCTACGACCAACAGAAGACTAAAAATCCACAGGAGCATCGCCTGGTTGAAGAGGAGTTGCCATATCTGAATCTAGAACAATCAGAATCAATAGTGGGGCCACGAAGAGAAACTATATCTGAAATGGAGTAGGCAAGGGGAGACGAAGGCAGGCGACAACAGAAAACCCGATTGACTGCCGCTGCATTTTCCCAGAAGGGGTGATATAGGTGACAGCTAAGGCTGAACTCAGATGATGGCCTGGAAGAATCCAAGATCCACGGAAGAGACATAGAAATTCCAGTGAGCCGCAGCGGATGATCAAAGAGGCGCCGGGATAAGGGTCGATGAAGTAGAAGAGGGAGAAGTGGATCCACATGTGCAAGAAACCCTAGCCCCATCAATCTCTTACGGTGAACATGTATCAATAAAATAGGCAATCAATGACTATAAAGTAAAGGGATAATGACAATTAGGAACCAAATGTGTGGTAAGTACCTAAACAATTCTATGAACAGTGAAAACCCAATGTTCATATTAGGAGTGGGTTTTGATCTCTCATTGTCATTCTCTTACAGTAAACAATCGATGACTAGAATATAAACATAATCTACCAAATATGTCAACCATCTCTTCCATCTGAAGCCCACCACATCATCCCCAACATCATTTTACATCAACCGTAACATTTTCAAAATTAATCACATAATGTCATATCAAATCATTCCAAATATTTCAACAACATTATAATAATTTATTTCACAAAACATTAATATGAAATGGTAAATCAACATCCATATCAAAGCTTAACATGTTAAACAATAAGAATAGGGGTGGCAACGTTGTCATTCAACTTGACGTTAGGAATGCCTTTGACACTATGGATTGAAATTTCATTTTCAAAGTCTTACAAAGCTTTGGTTTCAATAATATCTTCATTACTCGAATTAAAACCATTTTTAACTCAGTGCACATTTCCATCATGATCAATAGATCTCCCAAAGGCTATTTCAATTGCTCCAAAGGTGTTAGACAGGGTGACCCCCTATCTGTAATATTTTTTTTCATTGCAGAGGACTATTTGAGTCGCCTGCTCACTCATCTGGTTGACCAAAATAAGCTCAAACTGATTCTGGCTTACAGAAATGTCAATGCTCCCACTCACCTCCTACATATTGATGACGTCATTCTTTTCTTAAAGGGGGATAAAAGGAACATCAAAACTCTCAAAACTGTTCTTACTCATTATGAGGAAGTTTCAGGCCAGGTCATTGGCTGACCCAAATCCTTCATCTATTTTGGGAAAAAAAATTCAGCTTGTAGGAAAAATGGTATCATTAACGAACTTGGCATCAAAGGAGCAATTCCCTTCATTTACCTTGGGGTTCCCATCTTTTGGGGCAGACCCAAAGCTTGCTACTTCTCTACTATTGTTGATCAAATTGTTAATCAGCTCTCCACTTGGAAAGGCAAATCACTTTCTTTGGCGGGGAGAGTTTGTCTAGTCAAGTCTGTCATTGTCTCCAAATTGGTCTATTCTATGATGGTCTATAAATGACCGGCTGATCTTATAAAAAAATGAATGTTTATATTAAAAAATTTGTTTGGATTGGCAGCACCTTGGACATGAAGCTTGTGACCATTCCTTGGACCACTTGATGTAGACCTTTAGACAAAGGTGGTCTTGGTATAAAAAACTTAAAACTTTTTAATGAGGCCCTTCAAGCCAGATTAACTTGGAACCTGATTCATAATGACTCCCCTTCGATTGCGCTTATCAAGAATAGGTTCCTTGACATAATGAAAAGTGGTAACAAGAATTTCCTAGCTTCTTCCATTTGGCTATCCGTCAAAAACATGTATAACATCATTATGGCTAACTCCAGATGGATGGTTTCTAGAAACTCATCTATGAGATTCTGGTTGGACAATTGGACAGGCGCTCCTCTAATCTCTTTGTTTCCTCCTGAATGCTCTTCTGCAAATATCAACAACATTGTTAGCAATGTTCTTGCTTATCATATTGACACTCTTCCTGATAATGTTGTTCATATAATTGATAATTACTTGTTTTCTACTTCGGAGGATTTTTTGATTTGAGAGCCTACACACAATGGTTTGCTAAACTCAAAAAAATTCCATAACCACTCCATCCATAACTCCGAGAATGATTTCAAATGGATCAAATGCTTTGATAAGTCCTGGATTAAGCCCTCAAGACTCACTCTTATTTGGCGCCTTGCCTACAATAGGGTACCACTAATACCTGCTTACAACTTTTTGGGATCCATCTTTGCTCTAAATGTCGTCTTTGTAATCAGCATAGAGAAGATACTGATAATTTATTTATGTCATGTGCTACTGCCACTGCTCTTTGGAACTATATTTTTAACATCTTTGATTGCAGATGACTGATTCTTGACTCTCTCAATGACCAGCTAAAACGTTGTGTTAATATGGATAGCTCCCAACAAATAAATAACTTATTTCTTACAGGGGTTGTGGAGCTTCTTCATGTAATCTGGTATGATATGAACTCTTTCCTTTACAATAACTGCTCACTCAACATTAATGCAGGTAAAATGAAAATTCTGGTTGTTATTTGGGAAGCTGCTTTGATTCAGAGAAAGAGTTGCAACAACATTGTGGCTGATTTTATGATTCTGAGGCGTCTTCGGGTTGATGCCATCTTTAGTCAGCCACGACACACGTTTGAGGTTTTCTGGAGACCTCTGCTCCCTGGATGGACCAAAATCAATGTGGATGGAGCCTCTAAAGGAAATCCGGGTCCCGCAGGATGTGGCGCTGTCTTCAGAAACCATCTTGGTCAGATCGTTAGGTGCTTTTTTGGAGGCTGCAGCATTACAACCTCCCTGGCAGCCGAAATGCTGGGTGTGATCCATGCCATCTCTTTCTCTGTGCACAAAGGTTAGAACAACTTGTGGATTGAATGTGATTCTACTACTGTAGTGCATGCCATTTGGAATGGAGTGGTTCATATTGAACGACCGATTACTACACGAGGGATGAATTGTCTCTGTTCTCTCCAAGGTATCAACTACATTGCAACCCACACCTATCGTGAGGTGAATATGGTTGCAGATGGACTCGCCAATAAAGGGGTAGCGCAAGACATAACCTAGCTCGAGGAGCTTCCAGACTCCTTACTTCCTCTTCATGTTAAAGACTGTAATATGATCCTGTAAAGACCCGTAAAATTCAAGGGATTTTTTTTTCTTAATTTTCTTTGGAATTTTACAAGAGCGCAGTTTCCGACGGCACCTGATTCCGAGGCCCGGTGTGCCCAGAATCATTTTCTGAAGTTTAGCTCGGGTACGTTCATTGAACGAACGAGCGGAGTTTTCTAACTATTGAACCGGTGCTCAGAATCAAATTTTGAGGGCACCAATGGAATCACAGCACCGATATTTTCTTAGAAATGCCTTTTCCGGAGTTGCGTTTGCTCGGGTGTGTTTTTTAATTTTTGGGGTTAAGTTAAGAAATAAAATAAAGGTGGCGCGACACTTTATTTTATTTCACTTAAAGCCACTTAAGCTAAGTTAAGTGGATAAGGTGAGACCCACAATATCCTACCCACTTGGTAGGATATTTGTGAGGTGGGGCCCGCACGAGCCCCACCGTTTCTTCCCTCCTAAGTAACGCACCCGCAAACCCCCTCTTTAATGAAATCCAACCGTGTGTTTTTCTGGTTAAGAAACGCCCCATTAAATTGGGTAGTTAAATTGTTACAATTAATTCTTCGAATTAATTGTTCGTTTCTTATCTTTTGAATTTCAAATTCTTATGTTGATAATAAAATAAGAGGATGGATTATTTTATTATGGTTGGGGTTTGTGTTGTGTTAAATATTTGGGAGAAAAAGAGAAGATTCTTCCTCCTTCGCTGAAGAACGCGAAGAACGCATCGTCGCCAACGAAGAACGCCGACCTCCGACGAAGGGCGACGAAGAACGCCGAACCCTCGGAGAACGACGACGCGACGCAGTGTACCGCAACGCCAATGATTCTCCTTCCGCGACGCTTCTTCCGCGACGTTCCTTCCGAGGTGATCCTCTTCTTCCGCGACGACCCTCTTCTTCCGCGGCGGTTATTTCCGTGACAAACGCTCGTGCGACGACAACGTTGAGGTAGGAGTTTATTTTTTTGTGTTTACCTCCGTCGTTATCCCCCTTTCAATTGAACTGCCTGTTATCGCATTAATGGGATGAGGTCAGACCGCACGAACACGGCTGACACTCCTCCCCTTTTTTGGGTTGTTGGTTTTTTTGCGGCGATCAAGGCAACGCGGTGTCGAAGCGTCGCGCGGAATTTTGATAAGGAAAGGGGAAGAAGCGCGGCGCCGTTGAAGATGAACCAAGACGCGGCGCCGTCGCGCCACGCCGTTGAAAACGAACCAAAGATGCGGCGCCGTCGTGCCGCACCGGAGAACCACTAAAGCACCACGGCCGGAGCGGGGCCGCGGCAGAGGGGCGCAGCGCCGTCGTGCCGCGCCGGACGAACCAAGGCCGCGACCGGTTCTGGGCCGCGGCAGAACAGCGGAACTGGCAGCCGGTACCGGGCCGCTGGCGTCGGAGCAAGGGGACCGGCCTTTCCGGTCCCGTGGAGGCAAAAGCCGGCCGGCCGGACCGTGGAGGAACCGGGGGTTCGAAACCCCCAGCTGGCCGGACAAAGCGACCCCATTAAGGGGTCGCGGCTTACTTCACGTGGGGGCAGCGCCCCCCGCCCAAAACGGTTCGGTCGTTCGGCCGAACCCCTGGCCAGCGCGCCCAGCGCGCCATGCGCCGGACCGGGCCACGCTGACCGGGCCGGGCCGCGCCCAAGCGTGCCGGACCCGGACCCGGGATGGGTCGACCCGGCCCGGGCCCGAACCCCTTAATACCGGACCTTCTTCGGTCTGTTGCCCATAACTTGAGCTATGAGCCTCCGATCAACGCACCGTTAGTTGAGATGAGATCCTTGGATCAAGACGGTCATTTCGGTATATCGCACTCAAGGTTTCAGAAAACTTTGGGTTCGGCCGGGTTGGTTCGTACACGAAACCAACCGGGCCCTCGGAGCGGAAACACTTATAACTTGAGCTCCGGACGTCCAATTGACGTGTCGTCGACTTTGATGGAATCCTCTAAGTGAGAAGGATATTTTGAATTACTCCTCCTGAGGTTTGGATGCAGGTGGAGTACGGTCGGGTTGGTTTTGACTTAAAAACCAACCGGGCCCCTGGGATGAAAAGGTCAATAACTCTCAGACCGAGCGTCCGATTGACGCGCCGTCTGTGGCATTGAGTTCCTGTTGACGATACAGAACTTTTGGATACATCAACTCTGGACTATGTGTCAGTTGATGTATCAGCCTCTCGGCTCGTGGAGCGGACCCTCCCGAACGAGCTTGCTGTGTGAGGGAACCCTAGAGCTGGCTGTGACTGCGACGACGACGACGACTGTACAGAGATCCTCAGTGGACTCGACGGCGACGACTACAACACTCAGCGATCCTACGTGGATCAGTGCTACAGATCCTGTGTGGGTCCGATCATGTGTGGTTCAGCACTCAGCGGTCCTGTGTGGGCCAACGCCTACAGATCCTGTGTGGGTCTGATCCTGTGTGGGTCTTTGCTGGGGTTAGTTACCTGTCGATCCTGTGTGGGTCAGATCCTTTGTGGGTCATTGCGGGGGTTAGTTACCTCTCGATCCTGTGTGGGTCATATCCTTTGTGTTTCATTGCGGGGGTTAGTACCTATCGATCCTTTGTGGGTCCGACGGCTTAGATGAATCAGTGTATATATCTGATCATCTCTATCGTCCTACGAAGAAGTATACCTGTGTGAGCTGAATCCTGTTTTGCTTTCCTTTGTGGATTGTGTTGTGCTATCCTGTGTGGATTACATTTTGCTTTCCAGTGTGGACTGGGTTGTGTTTTCCAGTGTGGACTGGGTTGTATTTGGGCTCGGAGGTTGGAGCGGACTGGAATTGATGACTTAGGTATATGTATGGGCATATACATAAGCAGTATCAGATGTTACTTCGTGATTGTATCTTTCCTTTTTAGATTATCCTTTGTGGATTCTGGGAAACCTTCGGGGGTCTCGGGGTCCCTACTGAGTAGCTTATACTCACCCCTGCACGGGCTATGCCCGCACTATGTTGTGTTGGTTGCAGATGACGGACAGCGCTGATCGTGGTTAAGGCTTGTGGAGCAGGACGGTACCTGGAGGTAGACCACTGGGCGGGACGTACTCGGTGCGGACGGCTGGACCCGAGGAGCTGTGGAGGCTATCTGTACTCACCCTTCAGGTGGGACTTCCAATGGACGGCTCGAGGCTGCAACTTTACTTTCAGTTGCTGTTTTCCCTTTCCAGTTTTACTTTACTTTTAGTTTGGGTTTGTATACTGGCCCACTTACTTTTCCGCACTTACTGTTGTACCCAGTTTTTACTTAGTATTTACTTCTACTGCTTGCTTGCTCTGTGGTGTTTGTTTACTTTATAAAGGCAATGCCTTCCCTTTTTACCGGGAATTACGCCTTGGTTCTAGTCGTCAGCCCCTGGCCTATGGAAGGCGGGCTTGGGGTAGTCACGGCACGGGCCCCGAGGACGGGTCGTGACAAATTGGTATCAGAGGAGTTCGGTTTTACCATAGAACTTTGGACTCTGATATTTTTCTAAGTGAAGCAATAGTGTTAAGCGTATTGGGTGTGGTTATCAGTCCAGGGAGTCCAGTGTTGGTGCGGCGACCGACGTATCCATACACCAGGACCCTGACTTCTGATTTCCGACTTAATGCACGAAAACATTGATTGCATGTGTGTTTCAAGTTTTCTTTGTGATTACTTTGTGTCAGCTCACCAGGTATACTGTTCTGACCGTGGTGAACCTGTCTCTTTTCAGGATGGCCCCATGACGGAAGCCAGCTAGGGTTATGAGAGTTGTGCGTGACGACAACCCACCAAGCGATGAGGCCTTGGTACAGGGCCCTTTGACAGTAGAGGCACCGGCGATACCGCTACCCACCGAGCCACCGATGCTACCAGCCCCAGCCGCTGATGATGCACGTCTCCTTAGTGCACTGCACGAGTTTCAGCGCCAGCGACCGCCCAGGTTCCGTGGGGAGATGGACCCCTAGGCAGCCGAGGATTGGATGGAGGCAGTGGTACGAGTTTTCAGGTTAGTGAGGACACCAACAGACCTCATGGTGATCCTCGCAGCGAGCCTACTGCACGTGGCAGCAGGCAGATGGTGGAGCTTGATGCTCCAGGTGCACGATGAGGCATCTCACCTCTGGAAGGACTTTGAGAGCCTCTTTCGCTCGGAGTTCGTCCCAGCCACCCTCCATGCGGTGCGCATCCAGGAGCTTCTACAGCTACGGCAGGTCAGCTTGACGGTCACCCAGTACTCGGCGAGATTTACCGATCTCTCGCGCTACTCGACAGACATGGTGCGAGACCCATTATTCCGGGCCCGAACATTTGAGCAGGGATTGAGGCATGAGATCAGGGCATCGCTGATCTTCCTCAGCATTCCGACTCAGGCAAGAGTACTGGAGCGAGCCCTTTTGACTGAGAGCTTCATTGCTGAGTCTACATCAGCAGCGAGACCTACCGCAGGGCGGCAGGTAGCATAGTCTTCTGCAGTAGGCAGTCAACGGATGACTCATGGGTCCAGGCAGACTAGACCCTCAGGCAGACGACCTCAGGACACTGGCTCGGTAGTTCGGGGCACACAGCGCAGAGCCAGTCATTCGAGAGGCAGGCAGTGCTACGTATGCGGCGGGCAGGGCCACATGGCTCGTGACTGCCCGACCCGCCGTGCTGAGGAGCAGCAGATGATTGAGGGGACACCAAGGTAGAGGCAGAGGGTCGACCGTGGTGGTCTGCAGGGAGCAGGAAGACGAGGCGAACGAGCTGGACGAACAGTAGGTGGTGGGCGATGCTTTGAGGCTCTACCACCACCACCACCAGGAGGTCCACCCCGACCACAGGGAGCTGGCGGGCAGAGACATGCACATCTCCAGGCAGCGGAGGCCTATGACCACGACGCACCCGAGATGATTCAAGGTACTATCTGTGTCTATTCCACCCTTGATACAGTTCTTATAGACACAAGAGCGAGTCATTATTTCATAGTCGTTGCCCTTGTTCGGAGCTCGGAGATTCCGACAGAGCCGTTGGCTCGATCCTTACGGCTAGAGACTCCTACGGGAGCAGACTCGACGATTACGTATTGGTGATGGTAGTGTGAGATTACTCTAGGAGGTGAGAGATTCGGCTGGGATCTTCTTGTAGCGGCGTCGAGGCCTTACGACGTCATCTTGGGCATGGATTGGTTATCCACAGTCCATGATCAGATTGACTGTATTAGGCGCAAGGTGCGATGTGTACGCACCGACGGGAGCAGGTTCACCTTCACCAACGAGAAGAGAGCCTTCGCAGCACAGGATGGACTCTCGCAGAGGAGAGGAAAACCCATCACTCATCAGTTGTCTAGCCTCATCCTAGGATCAGTTGATGTGCAGAGTCCTAGTTTTCCTGCAGTGGTGGATCAGTATGCAGACGTTTTTCCCGACGACATTCCAGGAATACCTCCTCATAGAGAGGTAGACTTTTATATTGACCTGTACCCCGGGACAACCCCGATATCCACCCCAGCATATCGGATGGCTCCCGCCGAGCTTCGAGAGCTACGGGTACAGTTAGAGGACTTGTAGGGCAAGAGATTCATTCGACCCAGTGTTTCACCCTGGGCTTCCCCGATATTGTTCTCCAAGAAGGCGGACGAGAGCTTGCGAATTTGTGTCGACCATCGTCGTCTGAACCAGGTGACAGTGAGGAACAAGTATCCGCTACCGAGGATTGATGACCTCTTCGATCAGCTCAAGGGAGCACGGTGGTTCTCGAAGATAGACCTCAGGTCAGGCTATCATCAGCTCAGAGTTCGGAACGAGGATGTGCAGAAGACGACCTTCAGATGTCGGTATGACCACTATGAGTTATTGGTTATGCCCTTCGGCGTAACCAATGCTCCCGCAGTGTTCATGGGCCTCATGAACAGGATCTTTCAGCCATACCTCGATCGATTTTTCGTGGTCTTCATCGACGACATTTTGATATACTCGACGACTGAGGAGGAGCACGCCTACCACTTGCGGGTTGTACTAGACACACTCCGAGAGCACCAGCTTTATGGCAAGCTCTCGAAGTATCAGTTATGGATACGTGAGGTCCACTTCTTGGGACACATCATCTCTAAGGTGGGAGTTGCGGTGGATCCTGCGAAGATCGAGGCAGTGCTAGATTGGGAGCCACCCAGGAGCGTGACGGAGGTGTGGAGTTTCTTGGGACTAGCTGGATACTATCGGAGATTTGTGCCAGACTTCTCCAGAGTCGCGACACCACTCTCAGCTCTTATGAAGAAGGGGAAACCCTTTATGTGGTCAGACAGATGTCAGCAGAGCTTCCAGGAGCTGAGACAGAGATTGACCATTGCACCTATCTTGAGGTTGCCGGAGGAGGGAGTAGGGTACGTAGTCTACTGCGATGCATCAGGGACCGGACTCGGATGTGTCCTAATGCAGGAGAGGGCAGCGATCGCCTATGGATCACGTCAGTTGAGGTCGCATGAGCAGAACTACGCTACCCATGACCTGGATTTAGCAGCAGTGGTCTTCGCTCTGAAGACATGGCAGCACTACCTGATAGGCGAGCGCTTTACAGTCTTTTCTGACCATCAGAGTCTCAGGTACATCTTCTCTCATAAGGAACTGAACCTGAGACAGTGACGATGGCTCGAGTTCCTCCAGGACTATGACTTTGAGATAGTCTATACTCCTAGGAAGGGGAACGTGGTAGCCGATGCTCTTAGTAGGAGAACGAGCATTCAGCTACTTGAGGAGGTGTCAGAGAAGCTAGCTGCTTTGCAGATATCCTTCGTGGATAGAGATGGAGAATCCTTACTTCAGTCTCTCACAATCACCCCTCCACTACTGCAGCGGGTCAGAGAGGCACAGCGTGGGGACGCTGACTGTGAGACATGGCATGCGCAGATATCCTCAGGACAGGCACCTGATGGTTTCTCCTTTGGAGCAGAGCATGACGTCCTTTTCATAGGACGTACCTTGGTACTAGTTGCTTTACGAGAGGAGGTGCTGAGAGAGTTTCACACTTCCCCTTTGGCGGTACATCCTAGAGTGGCGAATATGTACCAGGATCTCAGACGACAGCACTGGTGGCCGAGCATGAAGAAGGCTGTGGCAGAGTTCGTTTCTCGATGCCTCACCTGCCAGCAGGTGAAGACAGATCATCTGGTACCAGCAGGCTTGGTACAACCCTTGGAGGTCCCAGAGTGGAAGTGGGACGAGATATCTATGGACTTCGTGACTGGACTTCCACACACTTCTAGAGGTCACAACTCCATTTGGGTGATTGTCGACCGACTCACCAAGTCGGCTCACTTCTTACCCATCAGAGAGCAGGGCCCAGTGGAGAGCTTAAAAAGTCTCTACGTTCAGGAGATTGTACGACTTCACGGTGTGCCATCATCTATCGTCTCTGGTCGAGATTCTCGCTTTACTTCCCGACTTTGGAAGGGGTTGCAGGAGGCATTCGGGACGCAGCTACGTCTGAGCACCGCCTTTCACCCTCAGACAGATGGTCAGACGGAGAGGACCATACAGACTCTCGAGGACATGCTCCACGCATGTGTCCTCGACTTTGGTCGCAGTTGGGAGGACCACCTACCCTTGGTGGAGTTCGCGTACAACAACAACTACCACTCCACCATCGGGATGGCACCATACGAGGCGTTGTACGAACGACCTTGCAGATCACCGCTGTGCTGGACAGACCCTGGGGAGTCAACACTTGTGGGATCGGAGATGGTCCAGGCCACGACAGAGAAGGTCCAGGTCATCCAGGAGTGGATGAGGACATCTTAGAACTGGAAGAATTCTTATGCTGACAGAAGGTGGAGTCTACTAGAGTTCGAGGATGGCGACCACGTCTTCTTGCGGGTCTCACCTCGACGTGGATTACAGAGATTTGGCCGAGGCATAAAGTTATCTCCACGCTTCATCGGACCCTTCCAGGTCCTCAGTAGGATTGGAAAGGTGGCTTATCGCCTGGCTCTACCACCTCAGTTTCACCGGGTGCACGACGTCTTCCACATGTCTCAGCTGAGGAGATACGTGCACGATCTGATGCATATCATTGACCATGGGGAGCTGGACTTTGATGACGGGGCGACTTTTGCGGAGATTCCGGTGGAGATTGAGGATCGACAGGAGCGGGTCCTATGTGGATGGTCGATTCCTCTAGTGCGCATCAAATGGCAGCACAGGAACCTCCAGAAGAGCACTTGGGAGTGGGAGGCTCAGATGCGTGCTCAGTACCCACATTTGTTTCCCTAATTTATGATGTATCTTTACGGGGACGTAAAGCCCTGAGGTGGGAGTGATGTAAAGACCCATAAAATTCAAGGAATTTTTTTTTTCTTAATTTTTTTTGGAATTTTACAAGAGCGCAGTTTCCGACGGCACCTGATTCCGAGGCCCGGTGTGCCCGGAATCATTTTCCGAAGTTTAGCTCGGGTACGTTCAGTGAACGAACGAGCGGGGTTTTCTAACTTTTGAACCGGTGCTTGGAATCAAATTCCGAGGGCACCAATGGAATCACAATGCCGGTATTTGCTTAGAAACTCCTTTTCTAGAGTTGCGTTTGCTCGGGTGTGGTTTTTAATTTTTGGGGTTAATTTAAGAAATAAAATAAAGGTGGCGCGACACTTTATTTTATTTCACTTAAAGCCACTTAAGCTAAGTTAAGAGGATAAAGTGGGACCCAAAATATCCTACCCACTTGGTAGGATATTTATGAGGTGGGGACCGCACGATCCCCACCGTTTCTTCCCTCCTAAGTAACGCACCTGCAAACCCCCTCTTTAATGAAAGTCAACCGTGCGTTTTTCTGGTTAAGAAACGCCCCATTAAATTGGGCAGTTAAATTGTTACAATTAATTCTTCGAATTAATTGTTCGTTTCTTATCTTTTGAATTTCAAATTCTTATGTTGATAATAAAATAAGAGGAGGGATTATTTTATTATGGTTGGGGTTTGTGTTGTGTTAAATCTTTGGGAGAAAAAGAGAAGATTCTTCCTCCTTCGCTGAAGAACGCGAAGAATGCATCGTCGCCAACGAAGAACACCGGCCTCCGACGAAGGGCGACGAAGAATTCCAAACCCTCGGAGAACGACGACGCGATGCCGTGTACCGCGACGCCAACGATTCTCCTTCCGCGACGCTTCTTCCGCGACGTTCCTTCCACGGCGATCCTCTTCTTCCGCGACGACCCTCTTCTTCCGCGACGGTTATTTCCGCGACAAACGCTCGTGCGACGACAACGTTGAGGTAGGGGTTTATTTTCTTGTGTTTACCTTCGTCGTTATCCCCCTTTCAATTGAAACACCTGTTATCGCATTAACGGGAGGAGGTCGGACCGCACGAACACGACCAACACTCCTCCCCTTTTTTTGGTTATTGGTTTTTTTACGGTGATCAAGGAAACACGGTGTCGAAGCACCGCGCCAAATTTTGATAAGGAAAGGGGAATAAGCGCGGCGCCGTCGTGCGGCGCCGTTGAAGACGAACCAAGACGCGGCGCCGTCGCGCCGCGCTGTTGAAGACGAACCAAGACGCGACGCCGTCGCGCCGCGCCCTTGAAGAC
This sequence comes from Viscum album, assembly GCA_963277665.1. Classification (NCBI taxonomy): domain Eukaryota; kingdom Viridiplantae; phylum Streptophyta; class Magnoliopsida; order Santalales; family Viscaceae; genus Viscum; species Viscum album. The sequence goes on from OY728128.1 coordinate 1,325,736,155, forward strand.
GAACCAAGACGCGGCGCCGTCGCGCCGTGCCGTTGAAAACGAACCAAAGATGCGGCACCGTCGCGCCGCACCAGAGAACCACTAAAGCACCGCGGTCGGAGCGGGGCCGCGGCGGAGGGGCGCGGTGCCGTCACGTCGCGCTGGACGAACCAAGGCTGCAGCCGGTTCCGGGCCGCGGCGGAACAACGGAACCGGCCGACCAGAGCGGGCCGACCGGACCGTGGACGAACTGGGGGTTCGAATTCCCCGACTGGCCGGACTAAGCGACCCCATTAAGGGGCCGTGGTTTACTTCATGCGGGGGCAGCGCCCCCCGCCCGAAATGGTTCGGCCGTTCGGCCGAACCCCTGGCCAGCGCACCGGGCCGGCTGCCTGGCCGGTCCGTCAGACCGGGCCGGGCCGTGCCGACTGGGTCGGGTCATGCCCAAGCGGGCCAGACCCGGAACCGGGACAGGTCGACCCATTTCGGGCCGACCCTGGGGGTATCGGGGCGGGTCGGCCCGGGCCCGAACCCCTTAATACCGGACCTTCTTCGGTCTGTTGCCCATAACTTGAGCTACGAGCCTCCGATCGACGCACCGTCAGTTGAGATGAGATCCTTGGATCGAGACGGTCGTTTCGGTATATCACAATCAAGGTTTCGGAAAACTTTGAGTTCGTCCGGGTTGATTCGTACACGAAACCAACCGGGCCCTCGGAGCGGAAACACTTATAACTTGAGCTCCGGACGTCCGATTGATGTGCCGTCGACTTTGATGGAATCCTCTAAGTGAGAAGGATCTTTTGGATTACTCCTCACGAGGTTTGGACACAGGTAGAGTACGGTTGAGTTGGTTTTGACTTAAAAACCAAATGGGCCCCTGGGACGAAAAAACCAATAACTCTCAGACCGGACATCCGATTGACGCGCCGTCTGTGGCGTTGAGTTCATGTTGACGATACAGAACTTTTGGATACATCAAATCTGGACTATGTGTCAGTTGATGTATCAGCCTCTCGGCTCGTGGAGCGGATCCTCCCGAACGATCTTGCTGTGTGCGGGAACCCTAGAGCTGGCTGCGACTGCGACGACGACGACCATTGTACAGAGATCCTCAGTGGACTCGACAAAAACGACTACAAAACTCAGCGATCCTACGTGGATCAGTGCTACAGATCTTGGGTGGGTCTGATCCTGTGTGGGTCAGCGCTCAGCAGTACTGTGTGGGCCAGCGCCTACAGATCATGTGTGGGTTCGGTCCTGTGTGGGTCTTTGCGGGGGTTAGTTACCTATCGATCCTGTGTGGGTCAGATCCTTTGTGGGTCATTGCGGGGGTTAGTTACCTATCGATCCTGTGTGGGTCAGATCCTTTGTGGGTCATTGCGTGGGTTAGTACCTATCAATCCTTTGTGGGTCCGATAGCTTAGATGAATCAGTGGATATATCTGATCATCTCTATCGTCCTATGAAGAAGTATACCTGTGTGAGCTGAATCCTGTTTTGCTTTCCTTTGTGGATTGTGTTGTGCTATCCTGTGTGGATTACATTTTTCTTTCCTGTGTGGACTGGGTTGTGTTTTCCAGTGTGGACTGGGTTGTACTTGGGCTCAGAGGTTGGAGCGGACTGGAATTGATGACTTAGGTATATGTATGGGCATATACCTAAGTAGTGTCGGATGTTACTTCTTGATTGTATCTTTCCTTTTTAGATTATCCTTTGTAGATTCTGGGAGACCTTCAGGGGTATCGGGGTCCCTACTGAGTAGCTTATACTCACCCCTGCACGGGCTATGCCCACACTACGTTGTGTTGGTTGCAGACGACGGACAGCGCTGATCGTGGTTGAGGCTTGTGGAGCAGGACGGTACCTGGAGGTGGACCACTGGGCGGGACGTACTCGGTGCACACGGATGGACCCGAGGAGCTGTGGAGGCTATCTATATCACCCTTCAGGTGGGACTTCTAGTGGACGGATCGAGGCTGTAGCTTTACTTTCAGTTGCTATTTTCCCTTTCCAGCTGTACTTTACTTTCAGTTTGGGTTTGTATACTAGCCCACTTACTTTTCCGCACTTACTATTGTACCTAGTTTTTACTTAGTGTTTACTTTTACTGCTTTCTTACTCTGTGGTGTTTGTTTACTTTATAAAGGCAATGCCTTCCCTTTTTACTGGGAATTACACCTTGGTGCTAGTCGCCAGCCCCTGGCCTATGGAAGGCGGGCTTGGGGTAGTCACGGCACGGGCCCCGAGGACGGGTCGTGACATGATCCCATCTTTTAGACTTTTGTAATTTCTCCTTTTTTAAATAATATTTTCTTACCTTTAAGAAAATACATATCAAAGCTTAAAAAAATCATATCCACAATAAGACATTTGAATATTTACCGAAAAAGGTAATAACTCGACACATGATATTAAATTATCGTTATATAAAACATTTCATGGAAGATGCACATGGAATATTTCTATCCAATTATTTCATAATCACAACATTCTTACATTACAAGCATCATAACACTAATTTTATTATTTTCCTCTTCACTTGATTTTAATTCATTACTCAATTGCACATGTTTCACTTTCATAATTTATACATGATCAATTTTATCATAATAAATAATTTTCAAAATATAACTCACATTGAATAGTTGTAACTCAATACGTTGAAATCAACAATTAACATATCACATAATCATGCATTATTGCATTTCAAATTAGTTATATTATTTAAAATTCATAGACCTTTTATCTACAATTATTAGTTTATGTATATCACATTACATCTCAATTTAAATCTTGCTTCATTACTACCTTCAGTGTCATATTTATTAGGAAGGCATCACAACATTTCATTAAGTTATACATGCTAAATAACAAGAATTTATACTCTATCACGATCTTTAAATAATGGACTCATACTTACAACATAAATTTCATTTCAGTAAATTTTTTGAATTACTGGTTTAGATAAACACTTGAAGTAAGTGTTCATGTTATGATATGATGGAATCTAAAAAATTCTGATAGAAACATTTATTCAAATATTTTAACATAATTAGTAATTAATCATCAAGGTCTTGCTTAATCAATAAGGGTTTCTGAAAATATTATTCATTGAAATAACATAATTTGAGTCATGATTTACCATCGATTAAAACATTTTATTATACTAATTACATCAATTAAAAAAACATTTAATTTATATCATACTTATATATGTTTTTATTTAACATGTACTAACATAAAATATAACATTGTATATCATGAAAGTTAAATCAATCATCATATCATATCAGGAACTTATAAGAAAGAAAGTTTTAATATGAATGATTTAATTAATTAAAAATGAATTAAACATAATTATAAAGGCCACATAAAATCAATATATGTTAGTATATATATAAACACAAAACATAATCACAAATAACATTTTTAAATTAAATGCAACCTATAATAATCATGAATGTACCCCTACTATGATTTCTACCCTATAAGCAGTGAATTGTCAACTAAACATGCTTACATGGTTATTGTGGTCCTTCTAACAACTCATATTTCTAATACATTTTATTTCATGATTTCTAACATAATGATCTATATAATAAAATCCCATAAACCAAGAGGCCTAGTATCATTGGGAAATTAGATACATAAATAATTAATTTAAAATAAAATACATTATTGATATTTAAAACTACATAATTTACTCATAGTTTCCATTGAACTCTAAATACTGCATAGGATAAACTGAGCACATACAAAGGAATTGGTGAGCTATAAAACCCAATTAGTGAATAATCAAAGAATTAAAAAATGATAAATAATATAAGTGAGTCAAGAGGAATAACAAAAAGTGGTAACAATCTTACATACACACATAAGGGCATTGGATGAGAATAAAACATCATAGAATATTGGTGTCATAGGAATATGGAGATAATATAAAATGTGACATCATATTATAGGTTGATGATGACCACTAGGATATCAAAACATAGTATTCTTAGAACATACAATGCACCATACAAGATATCTCATGAGAGGAAAACATTATCCAATAAATGAGAGTACTATCAGGCTGCACCCTTCATTATGTCTAACATTATGATTCCCATATTGATTGTACATTTCATAATATTAATCCTAGGGTTAAGGAATGTGGGTTTTATGTATCAGAGTCCCAATTCATTGAAATATTATTACAACTAGGCGAATAACCTCGAATGAAAATGGGGATGGTTAATAACAACACTATTTTTTATCATGGATAATCATTGGTTTATTTCGCCAGCATAATGAGTGTGCATAATAGTTCATGGAATGGATTAATGAGAGATAAAGTGTAAAGTCTTAGAGAACTTATTTCATATATTTAAAACCTACTCTTAAAACTTTCCTTGTGAGTATCTGAGTTATTCTATGTCGGGGTAATGAGTAATGACTTGGATTTTCTTCGGTTTTATTTTTATAAATTAATTTGGAAAATTTCGAGACCAGGCATAGAGATGGCATGATATTCTGAGGCCCGGTGTTCCCAAAATGATTCAATGAAAAATGTTAAGTTTTTAATAAAGTGTGCAGATGATTTCTTCTTTAAACGAGAATAACTTCCAAACGGGTGCCCAGATCAGAAACTCGAGGGCACCGTTGTGTTCAGAACAATGGTTTTACTTTAAGTGGGGCTTAACATCGACCGGTGCAGGTTGACTGTGAAAGTTTGAAATTAGAAGTAACTGTCATTAAAATATTTTAATAAAAATATTTTATTTTATGTTACATTGGTTTCTTTCAATTAATTCATGTTGTTAGGAATTCAGAGTTATCGCCATAACCCTGAAAATTCCTCCGAGGCAAGGAGACGAAAACCTCTCCAACGAACGACGACGAACGCCATCGGATCGAGGGTCAACAATGACATAGAAACCTATTTGTCATCAAAGACCAATACAACCTCGAGGTAGGACATTGATCTCTTTGTGATTTTCTATTTTCCCATTCTTTATTTTTATGACGAACACAGACTAATCCACGAACAGATTATCCCACAGATCGACCATATGTTGTGGGAGAGAATATGTTGCGTGTTAGAGGGATTAGATCTAATCTATTTCTAACCCAAACCCCCTGGATTTAGATCATTTTACAAGAATGTTTGGCCAAAAACGTCAAACCTTTGCTATGGTCATTTCTCTCTTCATTCTACACGTTCTTCGCTGTTGGAACCCTACAGTCCCCGGCTCGACATTGTCGGGTGGTTCTGATCATGATCAGACCCCTAGAGTGATGGAAAGATGTATCAATCCCAAAGTAGTGAAGATCGTGACCCAAAGATCATGAATATGGATCCTTTTTTAAAAACAGAGCACCAGAGTAATGGGGGTGACCCGCAGAACCAGGGTCGTCGGCAGCAGCGGCTGTAACAACCCAACATTTTATCAATGGAATTCTCTTCTTATAATTATGCCTTATAGAATAATCATTTTATGAAGCACAATGACATATAATGATACTAAATACTATGTTACCATTAAACATAATTTTGCAACTTCTATGTTTTGAATTTAAAAAATATGACATACACGGTAGTGTTTAGGGTGATTTTTGAAGTCTAATAGAACAAACTTAAGTTTTGGTGAATAGTAACATACCCTTATGAATAGTAATATTACCCTTAGGAATAGTAAAATAACCTTATGAATAGTAAACTTTCATATGATAGTATATATATAGGATTTAAGTGAAAGTATGATGTACCTATGTTTTGGAATAAGTAAATAAATATTTAAAAACAGTATTTTTCAAGTAAATTATGATTTAATTAAAAAATAAATTTATCATATTTAGAAATTTATTTTTGAAAAATGTAATTAATTTTTGGATTCTACACATCAAAAAATGGTTAGGGTTATTTTTTGGGATTTTTCTGAAATACTTGAATTTTTTATGAATAGTGAAATATGGTAATTTACGGTATATAAACATTTTATGTTAAATACACTATTCATGACATCATGGATGATGTAATCCCAATTGGTTAAAACTAATATGCTCAAATTAATATTTTTTGGTCATGGAATTATCACTATTTTTGGTCTTGAGGGAAATTAATAAACTAATGAATTAAATATTAAGAAAACCATCCTCCCCTCCACTATAAATACCACCCTTCGCACCCTCTTTTCCTCACACCTCTCAAGATTAAATACTTGTCTAAAATCTACCAAAAAATCTTACCTAGGCCCTCCCCCATGTCCAAGAGCTTCAGGTCTCATCAAAATACCAATCCAAGGTGCCTTAAGGAGGATTCAAGAGGTAATTCCCCTCTCTCTTTTCCTTTAATTTCCTTTCAATTTCAAGTTATTTTCTTAATATCTCCACACCTATCCTCATCAACATGGTATGGTAACTCAATTATTTTAAATATAATGGAATGTTATGATAATAATGGGATAACATATCATCCAAACCCCTTCTTCTCTTCTTTTTATCTTAGAAAGGAAAACGTTGTTCTTGAGGTGTTAATTTATCACCTTTAAGAACAACATGTTTTATTTTTTTTATTTTACTGCCTTTAGGTATGGTCATGAAACCATTTTTATGGTTGAAACAAATTATTTTATATTTATTTTATCCTATTTAATGTTATATAAATAACTTATGTACATATTACTAAATGATTAAACAAAACAAGTTCCTGGTGGTCGAAAAACCGCCTGAATTAACTCAAACGATCATCATTAAATTATTATCTAATAATTCATTCTCATGGTATGTAAAAAAATTATTTATAAGATCATTTAAAGTTATATAACATAATAAATAACATATAATTATAATTCTGGATTTTTATCCACGTTTTAAATTATCTTCCATTCATGAATACAAGTGAACCGTTCAAGAAAACTGTAAAAACGAACATTCCCAAACAATAAATTTAAACTATACAACCCATCCAAAAGACAATAAATGAACTTAATAAAATCTTAATGAATCTTATTAATGCATAAAAGGTTCTATAATTGTTAATTAATTAATCTAATGTGGTTATACATGACATTAAAGTGAAGAAAGCGTTCAGATACAAGGTAAAAGGAAATTCTCGAACCCAACTCTCATACTTTGGGTTTTACCTCTTTCAACCCATTTTCAGTATGGATATTCGTAAAGAATTATTTATTCATATTCATATTACATATTATTGGATATACATGTTTTCTAATTGAGTTTATGACAAATCCAATGTTCTTCCAAAAGAACTCTTCTTACAAATAAACACCCTCTTTTTACTTCTTAAAGATTGTTTCTACTTCACTCATCGTTGATTATTCTATGTCAAGAATGTTGTCCCCTATTTATTTTGGGAGACAAATGTTTATTAATGTATTATTTATGATGTTAAACCCATTACTTTCCATGAGTTATTTGTATGTTTTACATATGTTCTACGTGGCATGCATGATAATGTAAATGGTATGATGTGACGGGTGCGCCCAGAATTATATAGTGCTCCAATGCATTGGGTAAAGTGATGAATCTCATGAGTTAAAGATAAATGATGCTTGAAAATTATGCTAGCATTGTTCACAACTATGTGTTGTAGTTGACCACTAATACATGATGTTTAATTTTTATGCATTGCCACATTTCAAGTCTTTTATTAATGCTTCCTCTCATGTTTATGATCTATTGCCTATGTTATGATTGTGCTCACTCATTGTTATATTGTTAATATCTATCCTATTACTAGGATTTTAGCTCACCCATTTTTGATTTATATCCTCAGGTTATTATGTGTACTAAGAAGTTTTCAAGAGACAATAAGAAGCTGGAGAAGAATGGATTAAATAAATGTTTACGTTTTATGTTGTAAATGTTATGTATAGTCCTAGTTTTCCCAAGGAACTAAACCTTTGGATCCTAGTTGTGTAATAATAATATTATTTTTATATTATAAATGATGTAATAGTAGTGTAAGAAATGTTTGGATCACTATAGTTGGTATCAGATACACGATTTAGTTAATTTGGGAATTAGGATTAGTGAACCTTATAGAAAACCTCTAGTATGAGACTAAGTAAAATAAGCACACAAGAAGCTTTGTTAAACATAAGGATACCATAAGATATGATTTTAGTTTAAATTTAAAAAATGAATAAGTTAATCATGTCTCATTGACTTATGTTTTTTTCTAACCTTTTCTATTTTAGAAAACGGTGGGAACCAGGAGAAACTAGGCCAACAACCCGTGCGAGGGACAATGCTGCGATTGCCCGAACGACATCCCCAATGCCTTGGGAGGTGGAGTTCAAAACTTCATGGTGATACTTACCCAACTATCTCTGGTTATGAATAATAACCTAAATAATGGGGAATTTCCTACTTCACCTAAGAGGGATAAACTGGATATTGAGTGTTTTATGTAGAAATGACCACTGACGTTTAGTGGATCTTTTGATCTACTAGTTATAGAACAGTGGGTCAACTCAATGAAGAAAATATTTTTATTGCTTCACTGTTCTGAGATAGAGAAGGTGACTCTGGCTGTTTATCATCTAGATGGAGAGGCTGATCAATGGTGGGATTTGATTAAGAACACAAAGCCAAGGGACGAAATTGAAGAGATGAAATGGGAAGACTTTAAGATCATGTTTCTTAACAAGTATTTCCCATGAACTCTTCATATGAATATGGAGAGAGAATTAATAGAACACAAGAAAAAGGAAGGAGAATTTTTCATAACTTACAAAGAAAGCTTCATAAGGCATTCAAGGTATGTTTCGGGTTTTGTTATTAACATTGATAACAAAATTGATAGATTCTTTAGTGGATTAAAACCACACCTTCGAAATGATCTTACAATTTGAGACTTTGGGAGTTATAAAGAATTTGTTTGATGTGATATCAAAGTGGAGATGGAGTTTGGAGAATGGTCCCATGGATATGTTGATAAGAAATGAAAGATTGAGTTTCATGTTGGAGGATATAATGATAAAGGTGGGAAGAAAACTCAATGACCCACATGAAAAAATGTGGGAAGATGCATCATGGGAACTGCCTCAAAGGGATGGGGAAATGATTCAAGTGTGGGAAATAATTCTATCATGATCAAGAGTTTCGAAAAGATACGAGAAGGAAGGATATTGTGGTGGAATAAAGGAGAGAACCACCCATTGTCCAATGCTACAACTATAGGGATCAAGGGAATTATGAAAGCTAGTGCACTAAACCTAGATTCCTTGAGGGTAATCAGTGTCAGCAGCCACTAATAGTAAAGGAACAAGGTAAGTCTTATGCCATCACTACTACATAAGTGGATCAAGATAATGAATTCGTATAAGGTACACTTCCTATTCACTCAAGAATGGAAAAAGTATTATTTTATTCTAGTTCTATGCATTCCTTTATATCTTGCAAGTTTGTTAGAACTATAGAATTGAAGCCCCAAAACCTTAAGCTGAAGATATCTATAAAAACACCAAGTGGTGAAATAATTACAACCTTAGTGTTTGAATCTTCTCCTATTGTCATATGTGGGAATATTCTTCCAGTGAATCTCGTGATACTTCCCTTGGTGGAATTTGATGGTATAATGGGAATGGATTGGCTCTCACTTTATAGAGAACATATAAACTATCAGGAAAAGGAAATATCTTTTTATATTCTGAACCATCCAATGATCCTCTACAAATGAAAAGAAGATCATTAATCCCCTTTAGAAAATCCTTCAATGGTGTGGGCGTTGATTCCCTATGAAGAAGCATACCTCACCCAAATGGTTGAGTCAAAAAGAAAGTGCCAACCTTTTAGATATGCCCATCATAAGGGAATATGGTGATGTTTTTTCTGAAGAGTTACCCAGACTTCCCCCAGACCGTAAGGTAGAGTTCTCAATAGAACTCATACCCAGAGCTACTCCTATCTTAAAGTGTCCATATAGGATGGCTCCTATCTAACTGGAGGAGTTAAAGAAGCAGCTGCAAGAGAATTTGGACAAAGGGTTCATACGTCATAGTGAATCACCTTGGGGTGCACCAATGCTCTTTTTGAAGAAGAAGGATGGATCAATACGAATATGTATAGATTATCAGGAACTCAACAAGATCACCATAAAGAACAAGTATCCGATTCAAAGGATCAATGAATGATTTGATCAGTTAAGAGGAGATCAATACTTCTCAAAGGTGGATCTTTTTTCTGGATATCATCAGCTAAAGGTGAAGAAGGAAGATATTTAGAATACTTCCTTCTGTACAAGTTATAGGCACTATGAGTTTCTAGTGAGGCCCTTCAGACTTACTAATTCCCCTAAAATCTTCATGGATTTGATGAATAGAGTCTTCAGAAATTACCTTGAAAAATTTGTGGTAGTGTTTATTGATTATATTCTCATATAATCCAAGATCAAGGATAAACATGAAGAACATTTAAGACTTGTGTTGGCGACATTGAGAAAGGAGAAGTTGTACGCCAAGTTTAGCAAGTGTGACTTTTGGATGAAGCAATTCATGTTCTTGGGACATGTGATCACAAGTGAGGGAATTTATGTGGACCTTTTAAAAATAAAGGCGATTGAGGAATGGACCAAAAACTCTAGTGTCACAAAAATATGTAGTTTTCTTGGATTAGTTGGGTACTACCGACGTTTTATGAGAAATTTATCATGATTTTCAAGCCCACTAACTAAGTTAACAAGGAAAGGGGTAAAGTATTTCTGGATGGAATAATGTGAGGAAATATTCAAGGAGATAAAGAGAAGGCTGATCACTGCACCTGTACTCACATTACTGAAGAGTGGAGAAATTTTTGTGGTATACAATGATTCTTCAAAAAAAATGTTTGGATTATGTACTCATGCAAGATGATAACGTGATAGCCTGTGTCTCATGAAAATTGAAGATCCATGAGAAAAACTATCTAACACATGATCTAGAGCTAACAACTATTATTTTTTCCTTGAAAATCTAGTAGCACTACCTTTATGGAGAGAAGTGTGACATATATACTGATCAAAAGAGCCTAAAGTATATATTTACACAAAAGGAAATCAACATGCATCAAAGGATATGTTTAGAACTAATCAAAGATTACAATTTCTCTATTCACTATCATCCCGGTAAGGCGAACAAGTTAGATGATGCTCTAAGTATAAAAGAACCCACTACTCTATCCATGTTGAAAATTGAGAAAGACCTTATCTTCATGGATATGAAAAGGATGGATTTAGAAATGATAAGGGAAGGGAATAAATCATACCTTACCCAAATGGTTTCTCAACCATCTATCCAAGAGAATATTAAGAAGGTACAAAGGGATGTTCTATAGTTACAAAAGAAGGTGAATGTAGTAAAGAAAGGGAAGTAGCATGAGTTCCATATCAATGATGATGGTTTGATTTGATTTGGAATGAGGCTTTGTGTTCCTTCATTACCTGGGATAAAGAAGGAGCTATTGGATAATGCACATAACTCAACATTCTATATCCATCCTGGGAGTACCAAGATGTACTATGATCTTTGAGAACATTTTTGGTGGGATAACATGAAGAAAGAGGTTGCTAAGTATATCTCAAGATGCTTGATATGTCAGCAAGTTAAAGCAGAGTGACAAAAGTCCAAAGGGATGATGCAACCATTGTCTATAACCATGTGAAAATGAAAAAATGTCACTATGGACTTTGTCACGAGTATCCTGAAGATGTCCAAGGGAAATAATGCAATATGGGCTGTAGTTGACCAACTCATCAAGAATGTCCATTTTATCGCTATTCGAGATGATCCATCACTTGAACAACTTGCAAAGATATATGTGAAGGAAGTGGTGAGACTACATGGGGTTCCAATCTCAATTGTCTTGGATCGTGATCCCAGGTTCACATCTAAATTCTGGAGGAGTCTTCAATATTCCTTGAGCAGTGAATTGAATTTTAGCACGACTTATCACCCCCAAACTGATGGCCAATATGAAAGGACTATTTAGATGCTCAAAGGTATTTTAAGAGCCTGCTCTTTAGAATTTAAAGGTGGATGGGATCAACATATCCCATTGGTTGAATTCTCATACAACAATAACTTCTACTCGAGTATTCAAATAGATCCATATGAAACTCTATATGGAAATAGATGTAGAACTCTAACCTGTAGGGATGAATTTGGAGAAATAAAGTTACTCAGATCTGATCTTGTACATGAGATGATAGAGAAGGTTCAAGCCATCCAAAAACATATAAAATCTACTAAGATTCAAAAAAATATCTATGGTAACAACTATTGAAGGTACTTTGAGTTTGATGTTGGAGATAAAGTCTTCCTTAGAGTATCACCATGGAAGAGAGTCATGTGGGAAGCTAAGCCCAAGGTACATTGGCCCCTTTGAGATCCTTGACCGCATAGGAGTTATGGACTATCATCTTTTACTTCCATCAAATATGTCCCAAGTTCATGATGTGTTTCAAGTATCACTCCTAAGGAAGTATATACCAGATCCCTCACATGTACTAAACTCATAGGTGGTACAACTGGAAGATGATCTTTCTTATGAGGAGCAGCCGGTGAAGATTCTGGACTAAAGAGATAAGGTTTTACGCAACAAGACAACCCACCTTGTCAAAGTGTTGTGAAAGAACCATAAGTTTGAAGAAGAAACTTGGGAACCAGAGGAGGAAATGAAGGAGAAGTACCCTCACCTGTTTTTGTAAAACTAAATTTCAAGGGTGAAATTTCATAAGGGTGGAAGAATGTAACGACCCAACATTTTATCAATGGAATTACCTTCTTATAATTATTCCTTATAGAATAATCACTTTTGTAATCATAATGAAATATCATGATATTAAATACTCACTACTACAACCTGCCCCTTTATCAGCACTAAAAACCATCATTAACAGCGCTAGAAAAGCGTTGTTAATTTCGGCGTAGATAAAGGGGGGGTCCCCTTTATCAGCGTGTCGTGGACCGCTGATAAAGGTCACATATATCAGCGCTTCTCGGAGCGCTGATAAAGGGTCCCTTTATCAGCGCTCCTCTAGCGCTGTTAAAGGTGTCCTTTATCAGCGCTAAAAAAGCGCTGATAAAGGCCCCATCGCCTGCACCTAAAAAATAGTACCTGCACACCTGCACACCAGAATACCTGCACAAAGTAGCACATGCACACCTGCACACCATAGCACCCGCACCCAATATTTTGACTGACAACGGTATATACATTTACTTAACATCATGAATACAAAAAAAAATGCATTTCTATATACATTTCAAACATTGTTTTACATGGTTACATTTACAATTATTCAACAACAGTTATAAACATTCATGTTTCATCCTTTGATATCCGTGATTCGCTCTCGATGGTATTTGTTGCCGAACAAAGCATCCGAACTCAAGGAAAAAAATTCACCTATATAAGAATACAAATATTATGTTAGTAATGCAATAATGAAAGAAATTAAAACAGTAATATGAAAGAATACATTAATATGGAAATGTGAAACCAAAATATTAAATTTTAAACTCAAAAGTTTTCATTTTCATAACAATGAAAGGGAATAATGTAAAATCAATATGTTTTTGATTGATTTATCTCATTTAATAAATACTGATTCTTTATCTAATGAAAAGATTTACCGGTCACACCGTGCATCGGATTGAGGTGTGGTCGATTCATACACGTCACAAATGATTCATGGATCGTTGTCCTAAAGTATCAAAACAATCCTAAGGCATTTGCTCAGTTTTCCGTGTGTCATTAGTGTTGTTTTCCAAAGTTTATGTCATTTTCAAACTGATATCAGACAATTTTAGCCATACCGGTCACACCGTGCGTCAGATTGAGGTGCGGTCAATTAGTACATGTCACAAATGACTCATGGATCGTTGTCCTAAAGTATCAAAACAATCCGAACGCGTTTTCTCAGTTTGGAGTATGTCATTGGTGTTGTTTTCCAAAGTTTATCTCAATTTGAAACTGATATCAGACACTTTTAGCCATAACGGTCACACTGTGTGTCGGATTGAGGTGCGGTTAATTCTTACTTGTCAAAAATGACTCGTGGATCATTGTCCTAAAGTATCAAAACAATCCGAAGGCGTTTTCTCAGTTTGGCGTATGTCATTGGTGTTGTTTTCCCAAGTTTATGTCATTTTCAAACTGATATCAGACAATTTTAGCCATACCGGTCACACCGTGTGTTGGATTGAGGTGCGGTCGATTCTTACACGTCACAAATGACTCGTGGATCGTTTTACTAAAGTATAAAAACAATCCAAAGGCGTTTTCTCAGTTTGTCGTGTGTCATTGGTGTTGTTTTCCAAAGTTTATGTCATTTTCAAACTGATATCAGACAATTTTAGCCATACCGGTCACACCGTGCGTCGGATTGAGGTGCGGTCGATTCGTACACGTCACAAATGACTCGTGGATCATTTTCCTAAAGTATCAAAACAATCAAAAGGAATTTTATCAGTTTGTCGTGTGTCATTGGTGTTGTTTTCCAAAGTTTATGTCATTTTCAAATTGATATCAGACAATTTTAGCCATACAGGTCACACCGTGCGTCAGATTGAGGTGCGGTCGATTCTTACACATCAAAAATGACTCGTGGATCGTTTTCCTAAAGTATCAAAACAATACGAACGCGTTTTCTTGGTTTTCCGTGTGTCATTGGTGTTGTTTTCCAAAGTTTATGTCATTTTCAAACTGATATCAGACAATTTTAGCCATACCGGTCACACCGTGCGTCGGATTGAGGTGTGGTCGATTCGTACACGTCACAAATGACTCGTGGATCGTTTTCCTAAAGTATCAAAACAATCCAAACGTGTTTTCTCGGTTTTCCTTATGTCATTGGTGTTGTTTTCCAAAGTTTATCTCAATTTGAAACTGATATCAGACACTTTTAGCCATACTGGTCACACCGTGCATCAGATTGAGGTGTGGTCGATTCATACACGTCACAAATGACTCGTGGATCGTTTTCCTAAAGTATCAAAACAATCCAAACACGTTTTCTCAGTTTGGAGTATGTCATTGGTGTTGTTTTCCAAAGTTTATGTCATTTTCAAACTGATATCAGACAATTTTAGCCATACCGGTCACACCGTGCGTCAGATTGAGGTGCGGTCGATTCGTACACGTCAAAAATGACTCTTGGATCATTGTCCTAAAGTATCAAAACAATCCGAAGGTGTTTTATCAGTTTTTAGTGTGTCATTGGTGTTGTTTTCCAAAGTTTATGTCATTTTCAAACTGATATCAGACAATTTTAGCCATACCGGTCACACCGTGCGTCGGATTGAGGTGTAGTTGATTCGTAAACGTCAAAAATGACTCATGGATTGTTTTCCTAAAGTATAAAAACAATACGAAGGCATTTGCTCAGTTTTCCGTGTGTCATTGGTGTTGTTTTCCAAAGTTTATGTCATTTTCAAACTGATATCAGACAATTTTAGCCATACTGGTCACACCGTGCGTCGGATTGAGGTGAGGTCGATTCGTACACGTCACAAATGACTCGTGGATCGTTTTCCTAAAGTATCAAAACAATATGAAGGCGTTTGCTCGGTTTGCCGTGTGTCATTGGTGTTGTTTTCCAAAGTTTATGTCATTTTCAAACTGATATTAGACAATTTTAGCCATACCGGTCACACCGTGTGTCAGATTGAGGTGAGGTCGATTCTTAAACATCAAAAATGACTTGTGGATTGTTTTCCTAAAGTATCAAAACAATATGAAGGCGTTTTCTCGGTTTTCCGTGTGTCATTGGTGTTGTTTTCCAAAGTTTATGTCATTTTCAAACTGATATCAGACAATTTTAGCCATACCGGTCACACCATGCGTCGGATTGAGGTGTGTTCAATTCTTACACGTCACAAATGACTCGTGGATCGTTTTCCTAAAGTATCAAAACAATCCGAACGTGTTTGCTTGGTTTGGCGTATGTCATTGGTGTTGTTTTCCAAAGTTTATCTCAATTTGAAACTGATATCAGACACTTTTAGCCATACTGGTCACACCGTGCGTCGGATTGAGGTGCGGTCGATTCGTACATGTCACAAATGACTCGTGGATCGTTGTCCTAAAGTATCAAAACAATCCGAATGCTTTTGCTCAGTTTTCCATATGTCATTGGTGTTGTTTTCTAAAGTTTATATCATTTTCAAACTAAGTAGTAGGAATTCACTAATCTAAGGATATGAAACATAAGAAAGGGAGATCATAGATGCTCAATAAGTGTAAAGGGAGATATCAATGACCATATAAAGATAACATAAGTATTAGGAATTCACCGTCATTGTCCTATTTGTTTACATTCTTCGATCAGGTACGCTGCCCATTCGTTTCTAAAGACATTTATATCATCTTCTGAATATGAGTTTTTGCGACAGTCATAGTAGTACTGAAAAAATATAAATACACAAAGGATTAATAATTATTTTAAATAAATTATTAATTATTTTCAAAAATACCTCTTCAGGGATGCTAGTTTGTTCATGAAATATGATCTCTTTCATAAATTTACAAACATAATAACCGCAATCCTTGTCATTTGTTTGTTTCGGACATTGCAAAAACATCGAGAAAAATAAGTAATTTGTTTTGATATGTATTTGGATAGTGAAATATAATTATATATACCCAGATACTTCTCCATTTGTAGATCTTGTGGGCATTGTCGTCCTTATGCCCTGGATTCATTCCAGCCTTTAGACGATATTCATACACCGCCCTATCATAACAAAATCCTCATTAAAAGATAATATAAATTATATAACTAGATATTTATTTCTAAAATGTTGGATCTAGTGTATTACAAATTGACAATCGCCATCATGTGTGGTCGGTTAGTTGGATATCAATGCAGTGAATCCAGAAAATAAATCTTTGGAGTATCCAAATTGACTGCAATGAGCATCCAATGTTCCCTAAAAACACAAAAAGAAATAAGTACTAATATAAATAAAAATATAATTGATATGATTAAAATGTAGAGTTTTACCCTTGCATAGTTGGTATTAAAAAGAGCCTGTCAGTCGTAATTCTTCTTTAAAACATTCTGAGCAGATTTGACATCAATTCAGCCTGAAAATTAGAATCTATTTCTGTTCGTTGTGTAGAAATGGTGTGAGGACTAACGAGTCCAAATTTGTATTCATGGTCAAATCCCTTCAATTGTTTTTCATATATACGCCTGTGAAAAATATGAGATGTATTTATCCATAATTATCAAAGTATATCAGCTTCTGTAAAATCAAATCATGAAAACATACCTCATGTATACATTTATAACTGAGGTGCCTAGCCAGTCGTATGTGATGATCTCAGAAACAGTGTCTGCACTAACAAAATCTATTTTTTCCTCTCCGTACATATTTTTTTCACAAAAAATTGTATGACTCTTTCCGTCTTTCATTTTCGTATCCACATGAGCTTGCAATGATATTAAATGTGGATATAGAATGAGCGGGGTGAATGTGCTCTCAGTAGATCGTTTTGATCGGTTGGTTGATCCAATCTTGGAGCTGCACTTTAGTTTTAGCTTCTCCATTTTATCCTTCTATAATAACATTCATCGGTTCAGCCATATTCTAATTTAATGTTAAAGGTTCTACTTGAAAAATGAACTGGAAATGAATACCTCCTGCTCGACGTGTTTTTTTACAAGATTCGACGGCCATGCAACGAATGTTCCAATAGCTTTTTCCACCATATGAATGTCGTCATCGTCATTTGGCATGGGTAGCTCGGCGCTCGGCTCATGAGCTACATTAATCGACACTTTGAAATGACCGGTTGGAAGTGGTCTGGAGTGTAGCGTGTCATTCTGCATATTGAACACCGTAGCCCTCGCTACAAGGCGATGGGTGGGAGTTGACAGATATAAATCACAGTCATTTTCACCCTGCAGAATATCATTAAATGAAAGGTATCAGTGTCTATGTGATTCACATCTCACAAAAACGAATATTATAACATTGATTACCTCGGTTAAGTCAGGTCTTTGAGGGGAATGGCTTGCCTCAAAGCTGGTGAGGGGTGGATCTTCTCGCGGGGGTTGTTCTTGAGTTGTTTGTTCTCTTCACCTCTCCTCCATCAAACTCTTTAGCATCTCTCCCTGAGTTTGGATTAGTTCTTCAAGGGTAGCTACTCTATCTCTCATTACATTCAATTCTTTAGTTTGTTCATCCTCTTGTTTTTTTTCTTAAAATATGTCTTGGGTGACACCCCAAAACCCACACCTCTGACGCGACCATACTGTTCTGGCTGTTTCAAGGCCGTTGAAAGTATGTCTGAATCCAGTGCGGGTGTTGTTGATTCCTATGACTATGTCAAATAGAAAATATGAAAAAATAAGTAAGCATCATTATGTAATAGTGATTTAAAGCAAAACAAGTTTATATTATGTCATACTTACACATGTTTTCCACACTTTTTGTGTGTTTTCATCTATCAGTTTCCCCTCTTTATTAACACGAGCCTCCTTCCATAGCACATGGCATGGAATGGAAGTGACTTGAGATTTTTCTTTATCAGTCTACATATAAACAGAGAAACATGGTTACAGTGTTGTTTTATGTCACATAAAATTATTACAGTACTTTTAAAATACATACCAATTGTTTTTCAATTGAAGTGTACCCAAACCTTTCTTTACGGTAGGGGTACGCTGGTTTTGCTGCCCGTTCTTTATTTTCAGCACTCAGTTGCTGTTTCATAAATAAAAACATATCAATCAATGTGATGAATACAAGAAACGTTACACAACGTGTAACTAAACACAATGTACCTGAAAATTCTTTTCCGCATGATGGTTGCAAAACGCATCCCATGTTCCTTGGGATATCAAGTGTGCATAAAGAGGAGGCGGGTGCGGCTTGATTTTCCCTTCAGCATATTTCAGATGATTTTTCGTTAAAATGGTGCGAAAGCCTCTATGAATCCTTCCTGCCAGTCTGAAAACATATTCTTTGTGCGAAACATCTACTATAAATGCACTCTACAAGAGATGATGAAGGGTTAGTCAATATTTCAATATTTTATTTTATTTTAATAAATTAAATAGATGATATCATAATGTTACCGTAATCTCTTCCCACATTAATGTTTTCAACCCGCTGACAATATGGTTCCGCGACTCTACATCAATCGGCACGCGTTGTCAAGTGACGATTCCAATGTAGCTACTAAACATGGCTTTGTTGGGGTTTACATGTTGGCCTAGCTTATTCCATCCCACCTCATATTTGATGACTTTTTCTTTTACCTTAAGGATTTTTGCTAAAACTATCAAACTATGACGCACCTGTTTTTTTTGTGTTGCTGGGGTTTAATCGCCTACCATTTCCTCAGTTTCTGCATCATCATTATGTTTCTCCGAAGCGCTAGCTTCGACACTGACACCAGCTGCAACAGGTTGAGAGACCTGTTGTATGTTAGTAGTGGGACCAACTGCAACAGGTTGAGAGACCTGTTGTCTCTCAGCAGTGGGACTAGCTGCAACAGGTTGAGAGACCTATTGTACATCAGCAGTGGGACCAGCTGCAACAGGTTGAGAGACCTGTTGTCTCTTAGCAGTGGGACCAGCTGCAACAGGTTGAGAGACGTGTTGTGTCTCGGGATTGGGTGCATCAGCAGGTGAAGAAGTCATTATCTGCAGAACTGGTTTAAAATTTAAGTTAGATCACATAAAAGCAGCAGCAAACAGATAATAACATAATGTAACACAATCTATATTACAATAAAAATCAATAACCTGATTATTGAACTCCCTTTTTTTTAAAAGGTTGAAGGGATTTGACCCCTCTATCAACTATCCATATCCCTTCATTGTGGTCTCCTATGACATACAAAAAATCGTCTACATTGGGACCACTGCGAAATGATTGTGAAATCCCAATGAAAGGGTCATCTTCCGTTGAATTTTCATCCGACCCTTCAGCTGTTTTGGTCGATAACAGAACAATTGACCAGTTTCGGTTTGCGGGATCGGGAACATAAAATACTTGCACTGCCTGTGATGCCATTATAAATGGTTCGTCTTTCTCCCCTTCCTTAATGAAATCAACTTTCACAAATCCCAAATCATCTATTTTAACAGCACTCCTGTTATCAACCCACTTGCATTGAAATATCGGAACTTGAAATTCCGTATAATCCAACTCCCATATTTGTTTGATGATGCCAAAGTATGACATATTCGCATAAATTGGATTTCTGTCCTTAACACCGGAAAAATGCATCGCTTCAGCCACAAGTGTAACCCCACTATTCTGCATGGTACTGTCTTCATCATGTTCATTAGTATAAAATGTATAACCATTAACTACATAAGCATTGTAAGATAATGCATACACACTTGGTCCTCCGGCTAGCCATCGAAGTCGTTCCGAAATAGACTTTGGATTTTCATCTGACTTCTTAAAAATATGATCTCGAAACCATCCTATAAACTGTCGATTATGTGTATCTGATATCCATTTTTCAGCCCTTGATGGATTCAATTGCCTAAGAATTTCTTTGTGGATTTCAACATATGGGTCAATGTCTAAACTGTTATGCAAAACATAAAGGTGGGCCTGCTCCCGATCTGTAATATTGATTGTGACAACCTTTCTTCCAAAAATTCCTTCACCCTCTAGCTGCCCAGTGTGACGAGATTTCGGTAAGCCAATGATTTCCACACCATACAAGTATTCGGTACAGAATTCAACGGCTTCCTCAACAATATATCGCTCTGCAATACAACCCTCTGGCCGACTTCGATTTTTGACATACCCTTTCAAAATCTTCATATACCGTTCAATGGGGTACATCCATCTGTAATGTACAGGACCACATAGTCGAATCTCTCTCACCAAGTGGACCATCAAATGAACAATCATATCAAAAAATGAAGGCGGGAAGAACATTTCTAATTCACATAATATGACCGCAATTTCTTTTTCCATAGCTAGCAATTTCGCTGGGTCTATAACTTTGCTGCATATAGCTTTGAAGAAGAAACACCGTTTCATTAATGTATGGTGGAAATTCTTGGCCAAAATGCAATGTAAAGCAATTGGAATGAGATTTTGCATCAAAACATGACAGTCATGTGATTTCAGACCTTTTAACTTCAAGTCGCTCATTGACACAAGGTTACCGATATTTGACGAATACCCCTCTGGAACCTTTACGTCATTCAAGAAGTTTCAAAACTGATATCTCTCCTTCTTGGAAAGAGTGTAAGCAGCAGGAGGAAGAAATGTTCG
Source organism: Viscum album (assembly GCA_963277665.1). Classification (NCBI taxonomy): domain Eukaryota; kingdom Viridiplantae; phylum Streptophyta; class Magnoliopsida; order Santalales; family Viscaceae; genus Viscum; species Viscum album. Next base: position 1,325,757,379 of record OY728128.1, read on the forward strand.
TTTTTCACCCTTTACTGGTGCCAACTCTTCTCGTATTCCCATCTCAACCATGTCCAACCTAGCCTTAATTCCATCTTTTGTTTTTCCAGATGTATTTAGCAATGTGCCGATAACACTGTCAAATACATTTTTTTCTACATGCATAACATCAATAAAATGTATTACATACATACAATTCCAGTATTGTAATTCAAAAAAAAATTGATCTCTTTTTCCAACTGATTTTCGTAAGGTTTTTCGAAGCCGGTTTACCAAAATTAGTGTCCAAATTTTTAACTTTCTCAAACAATTGATCGCCTGTTAGTGGAGACGGTGCTTTACGTTCTTCTGAACTTCCATCGAATGATGTCTTCCAAGAATGGTACTTATGTCGTCGCGGTAGAAATCTGTGATGTCCTAGAAACATGGTTTTCGATGAATGTTTCAACCTAATTGATTGTGTACCTTCTTCGCAAACGGGACAGCCTTGAGTTCCTTTAATGCTATATCCTGAAAAATTTCCATAAGATGGGAAGTCATTTATCGTCCCATACAACATGACTCTCAAAGTGAAATCTTCCTTTCTGTAAGCATCATACAATGTAACACCTGAATCCCACAATAATTTCAAATCTTCGATCAATGGAGCTAAATAAACATTAATATCATTACCCGGTTGTTTTGGTCCTGATATAAGCATAGATAACATGATGTATTTTCGTTTCATGCATAACCACGGTGGTAAGTTATAATTTATCAACATAACCGGCCATGTACTGTGACTGTTGCTTTGAAAACCAAAAGGATTCACTCCATCTGTAGATAACGCAAGACGAAGGTTTCTCGACTCGTTTCCAAATTCAGGATACTCATGATCGATTCTCTTCCACTGAGGAGAGTCTTCCGGGTGACGTAGTATCCCATCTTTAATTCTTGTATCTGCATGCCATGTTAATTGTTATGCAGTCTCCTCACTTCCATATAGGCATCTAAACCTTGGAATGATTGGAAAGTACCATACAACTAGTAGGACTGGATTCATATTTCTTGTATCGAGAAGCACCACACTTTGGGCATTCTTTAAGTGATTTGTGGTCCTTGCGAAATAGTATACAGTCATTCGGGCAGGCATGTATTCTTTCAGAGATCATACCCATAGAGCGTAGCATTCATTTAGAATCGTATGTTTGGATCGGGAGCTCATTGTATTCTAGGAGCATGTCATTCAAGAGGGAAAGTAGTTTCGTAAAACTGTCATCACTCCACCCGTTATCTGCTTTCAAATTATACAGCTTCAGTACGGCTGAAAATGCTGTATATTTAGTGTAACCAGCATACAATGGCGTCTTTGCACAACTTTTTAACTTCTCAAACAATTTTGGGCAATCACGAAGTTCATCTTCGAAGGTCCTTGTCATTTTCTCAATACGATCTTCATCATCATTCACATCTATAATCACATCCTCCATACGGTCATCTTCATTGTTCATGTTTGTAATCATATAAGATGATCCATAAAACGCAGTGTCACCCCAGTCACTACCTACATTCGTTGTTTCCCCGTGTTTATTCCAACATGTATAACTTTGATCTATTCCATGACAGATCAAGTGTTCTTCCAACTCATCTGGACTAATTTGTTTTGAATAACAATAGTGTAAACACAGACAAAGGATTTGAGAAGAGTCACATGCATGATCTTTTGCAAACTTGATAAATTCTTTCACGCCTTCTTCATACTCTTTTGTCAACCGATTGGAATTCATCCATTCTTTATTTATATTCATCCTATTTAAAATCCATAGGATAAGTATATAGGTTAAAGGAGAAGGAATATGAGTATAATTTAGATAAAAAACAAGATACTTCAAGGAAATAAAGGAATAAATAAATACCAAAATAAAAAATATATTGGGAACCACTACAATCCCCAAGCCTCACATCATCTAGATCTCTAAAACCCATCAAAGTTACTCCAACTCGATCTGGAAACACTGGGACCCAATTCTACCTAACCTTCAATACATGAGGATTTCTTGGGTACTCAGTAGGGAACCACCAATGTGGTTTCATAAATTCTAATTTTTAGTTATATGTGCATGTTTCATGCTCTGAATAAATAAATAATATCTAAAAAATAAATAAATAAATCATCATTGATCCTTAGGTTTGTAGCCTCGATCATCCATACCAACTTTGGCTAGTGCCAAAGTGTATTTGAGAACATTGTGATGACTATACCAACCATAACAATAATCATGAGGTCTTTCACCCTAGTATACATTGATAATTACCCTAGATATAAACTCACCCTGGTGAATATGATAATAACCTGGAAAACCTCCATCCCATTATCACAACTTGAGTAGTATCCATACTAGTATAAAATTGTTCCCAACAACTTAACCCCAGTAGTGCAGGACACTCAACCAAACAGGCCAAATACACAATAAGGACTGAAATCTCTCACCTATCCACTTTTCATAACAAATATAATCACTACTCAAAATCAATGGAATCCCTATTAGTAGTATCATAGACCTCACTACTATGTAATTTTTTCCATTTCAATAAAATACCACCTCAAGGTCATTTTTTTAATAAAAGTGGTGACATGAATTGGTCACCTAATTCATGCCCCAAAGGACTCAATTAAAAAAAAGAGTATAAGTACAAACACAAGGTGAAAAGAACTTACACCAGTAGGTATTGAGAGAAGTATAAACTAAAAACACCAAGGAAAATCTGGAAAAATATCTAGAAGCAATGAATGATCCAAACAACCTATTATCAACTATTCCATGATCTCCAAAAGGGGTTTTACTATCCATGGGGACAACACTAATCCATCTGGCTCGAAGGGAATCCAATGCCTTCATAAATTTTATTCTCTATCAACTTGAGTTATGTTATTCATGCTGTTATACAGTTGTTATTTTAAAATGAAGGGCTGAAATGAAACCTGAGAAAGACCTTAATACATTAAAACCAATGTTTAGAAAGGAAAACCATTAAAGGTTTGGATCAATAAGCTGTTAAGAATGAAGACCATCATTGCAACGTCACCATCCAACAGAAGCACATGATGTAGTGAAACACTCATCGCATGAGAGCATCATATTATTTATCAGTGTCTTACATGGTATAGTCTCATAATATTTACATGGTAATATTCCATACTATAAATAGTCTCAAGAGATGGCTCATGTCCCATTTCAATATATAGGTTTGTTCTGGGTCAGTCTACACATCCAGCCTATCAACAACCTTACAAAGTTATACCCACCCAAGTAGTCACATCCCCAAGGGGGATGTTCACACACTTTAGGTTCAATTCAATAAGGCCAAGGGCTCTGATGTATCACTAGTTCCATGTGTGGCCTATGGGAACAAATACATAAAAGTCACAGAATGTATTCCAAGAGGTCTCCGGGTTCCCCCTAACAAGGTCCTCTAAGTCACACTCACTCTAATAACACCCATTAAGGAATTTATAAATCCATAAAGAAATTACCAGGACCACATACCTATTTTATATGTTTCTACTATTTTAATTCCAAGTTGAAAACTTTTCTTGGCTCGCTAAGCCTCGTCCAATGTCTACCCCAAGATCAACTCATCAATATAGCTCCTTCCTCTCTCCAAAAAACCAAAATTATTAAATTATAACATTTATAATTAATTATCCAAATCAATTTAAACTAGTTATATTCACTAGAAACTCATCTTTTGGACTTTCATGTTAGAACCAAGACCAAAAATCCATATAAGATCTGAAGTGGGATCTTAGTGCCATCTTAGGAAAAATACCCAACCATCAGAACCAAATCCATAGACAACATTATATAATTTGATCCAATATCCATGAAAACTACAAAAGGAAACACAAATCCTTCATAATGATTGGTGACTTGCAGATACCATCATGATGCCTCTTATACATGAGGTAGGAAAACACCCCCATCAAATCAATATGATACCACCGTGCTCCAGTTGAATCACCCATAAAACCTAATCTAGATAAATCAAAAATCAATAGAAACTAAATATAAAGAATAAGATGGTAAGGAAGATGGTGAAATCACTTAGAATTGTTGAATAAATCCACTAAAAAACTCCCCATGGAAAGGGGAATCAAAGAGGAATAAGGGGGTGGGTCGATTGGGCATTGTATAAGAGGGAGGATGAGAAATGGGGGATTCCCCTATTGGAATTTCAGAGGGAAAAAGATGAAAATATAATTTTAATGTTCTACACAATTTTCCAAACCATATATTAATAATGTGGTGGCACTGTACAAGAAAACCCCTTCAAATATTTGGTCAACATAGTTTACCAAACTATGCATTAATTATGTAAATTGGAACTACCTCAGTCTACAAAATTTCACATGTTTTGTATGAAATCATGAAAAAATGGTATGTTAATCCCTAACTAAAATCCACCTCACATGGTTTCCTCTAAGATATCCCATGGTTAACCTTCACTAACCATGAAAGTCAACTATGTGATTTAGAAAGAGGACTGAAAACCTCCTCATTCTCAAGGTTCTACATTGTTTCTCAAAAAAATATGAACACAAAACCATGTTTCATTTGAAAAATCTCCAAAAAACATCATATAAAACTAAAATAAAGCTTGTGAGACTCACCTGAGTACTTGAGGCACCTCTCAAACCGCAGTGGAGGAGGAGGAAACTGAGTAGGCAGAGGAGGAGGAGGAGGAGGCGCTGGTGGAGGAGGAGGATGAGGCAGTGGACTAGGAGGAGGAGGAGGAAGCACCGGTGGAGGAGGAGGAGGACGAGGCTGCGATGGAGGAGGAGGAGGAGGAGGAGGAGGAGGAGCAAAGGAGGAGGAGGAGGCGGCGGCCGGAGGAGGAGAAGAAGGAGGAGGAGGCGGCCGGAGGAGGAGGCGGCGGCCGGAGGAGGAGGAGGAGGAGGAGGCGGCGGCCAGAGGAAGAGGAGCAGGAGGAGGTGGCGGCCGCGGCGGAGGAGGAGGAGGCGACGGCAGCGGTGCATAGGAGGGCTTCCGCGAGAGCTTGACCGGGTGCAGGGAGGAGGAAGAGGACCCGCGGGTTTTTAACAAATCTGTGTGAGCCTTTATCAGCGCTAGTAAAAAGCGCTGATAAAGGATGTATTTATCAGCGCTAAAATGAAAAGTGCTGATAAATACAACCTTTATCAGCGCTTTTTTTAGCGCTGATAAAGGTCCGCCCCTTTATCAGCGCTTTTCCGTTAGCACTGATAAAGGCAGGCGCATGCCTTGCCCAGTTTTGTGGTAGTGTACTATATGACCATGAAACATAATTTTTCTTCTTTTGTGTTTTGAATTACAAAAATATGACATACACGGTTGTGTTCAAGGTGATTTTTGGAGTCTAATAGAAAAAACTTAATTTTTTTTTGTGAATAGTAACATACCCTTATGAATAGTAATGTTACCCTTAGGAATAGTAGAATAACCTTATGAATATTAACCTCACCTGTTATAGTATATATATAGAATTTAAGTGAAAGTATGATGTACCTATGTTTTGGAATAAGTAAATAAATGTTTTACAAACTTTATTTTTCAAGTAAACTATGATTTTAATTAAAAATTAAATTAATCATATTTATAAAATTATTTTTAAAAAATGGAATTCACTTTTGTATTCTACACATTGAAAATTGGTTAAGGTGAATTTTTGGGATTTTTTTGAAATACTTGAATTTTTTTATGAATAGTGAAATACGGTAATTTACCATATATAAATATTTTATGTTAAATAATCTATTACTGAAATCATGGATGATGTAAGAATAATTGGTTAAAAATAACATACTCAATATACTATTTTTGGTCATGGAATTATCACTATTTCTGGTCTTGTGGGAAATTAATAAACTAATGAATTAAATATTAAGAAAACCCTCCTCCCCTCCAGTATAAATACCACCCTTCACACCCTCATTTCCTCACACCTCTCAAGATTCAAGACTTGTATAAAATCTACCCAAACATCTTCCCTATCCCCTACCCCATGTCCAAGAGCTTCTGGTATCATCAAAAGACCAATCCAAGGTTCCTTAAGGAGGATTCAAGAGGTAATTCCCCTCTCTCTCTTTTCCTTTAATTTCCTTTCAATTTCAAGTTCCTTTCTTAATATCTCCCCACCTATCCTCATTTACATGGTATGGTAACTCTAGTATATTACATAGAATAAAATTTTATGAGACTGATGGGATAATATATCATCCAACCCCTTCTCCTCTTCTTTTTATTTTAGAAAGGAAAACGTTGTTTGTGAGGTGTTAATTTATCACCTTCAAGAACGACATGTTTTATTTTTCCCTTTACCGCTTTTATATCTGGTCATGAAACCATTTTATGGTTGAAATACATTTTTTATATGTATTATATCCTATTTAATGTTCTAAAACTAACTTATGTACATATTACTAAAATATTAAACAAAACAAGTTCATGGTGGTCGAAAAACCGCCCGAGTTAACCCAAACGATCATCATTAAATTCTAATCTAATAATTAATTCTCATGGTATATAAAAAATTATTTATAAGATAATTTCACGTTCTATAACATCATCAATAACATATAATTACAATTATGGATTTTTATCCATGTTTTAAATGATCTTCCATTCATGAATACAAGTGAACCGTTCAAGAAAACTATAAAACTGAACATTCCCAAACAATGAATTTAAACTCTACAACTCATCCAAAAGCCCATAAATGAACTTAATAAAACCTTACTAAATATTATTAATGTATAAAAGGTTCTGTAATTTTTAATTAATGAGTCTAATGTGGTTATACAAGACATTACAGTGAATAAATCTTTCAATTATGGATGTTTATCCACGTTTTAAATGATCTTCCATTCATGAATACAAGTGAACCGTTCAAGAAAACTATAAAACCGAACATTCCCAAACAACGAATTTAAACTCTATACCTCATCCAAAATCCCATACACGAACTTAATAAAACCTTAATGAATATTATTAATGTATAAAAGGTTCTGGAATTTTTAATTAATGAGTTTAATGTGGTTATATAGGACATTATAGTGAATAAATCTTTCAGATACAAGGGAAGGGGAAATTCTAAAACCCAACTCTCATACTTTGGGTTTTCTCTCTTTCAACCCATTTTCAGTATGAATATTCCTTAATAATCATTTATTAATCCTCATATTACCTATTATGGATTATAAATATTTTCTAATTTAGTTTATAAAAAATCCAATGTTCTTCCAAAATAACTCTTCTTACAAATAAAAACCATCTTTTTACTTCTCAAAGACTATTTCTACTTCACTCATCATTGATTATTCTCTGTTAAGAATGTTTTCCCCTCATTATTTTGGGATCCAAATGTTTATGAATTTATTATTTATGACATGAAACCCATTCCTTTCCATGTTTTATGTTTAATTTTGACATATTTTCTATGTGTCATGCATGATAATGTAAATGTTATGATCTGACAGGTGCACCCAAAATTATATAGCGCAATATGAATGTTATGACGTGATGGGTGTGCCTATAATTACACAACACTCCAATTAATTGGGTAAAGTGATTAATATCATGAGTTAAAGGGAAATGATGTGTGAACATGATGCTAACATTGTTCACAACTATGTGTGGTAGTTGACCAATAAGACATGATGTTTCATTTTTATGCATTTCAACATTTCAAGTATTTTATTAATACTTCCTCTCATATTCATGATCCTTTACCTATATTATGATTGTGCTCACCCATTTTTATATTGTTCATATCTATCCTCTTACTGGGCTTTTATCTCACCCCTTTTTGATGTATATCCTCAGGTGATTATGTGTACTAAGGAGTTTTCAAGGGACAATAAGAGAGGATGGCGCCACACTCCCCTGGAGAACGGCGCAATTAGGCTTCCGCCTTAAGCGGTTCCCTCAACCAGACGTCGGTGCCTCTGCATATGCCCAACTTCTCTTCTTCAGCCTCGTTTTTCTCTTCAATCTTCGGTTTTCCATCCGCTCGTTTCTCGCTTGATCATTGACTTCAGTCATAATCATTGGGCTTTGTGAGTTTTTCTCTAACTCCTCTCTTGGAGCTTCACTACAGTTTTTCCCGTTCCATGTCTCCGCTCGGGATTGCTTCTTCGTCGTCAGCTGGTTTCAGCTTCCTCGTTCCTGGCTCTTCTTTGGGTCATGCCTCTTTCGCTCTTGTGATTCTTCTCCCACATCTGGTGATATTGGCATCTCCGACGGCCCCCATATTCTGCTACGTGATCCCCCTCCTCTAGATCCCATTGGATCTGGTTTTCTCTGCGTGGTTGTTTCTCGTTCGAGCGGTGACGGGTGAGGAAGGAAACATCGGTGGTCCTAGATTCTTCGGAGGCGGTTCGTGTCAATATTGTAGGGAGATCATCTTGTATTGTGACCATCTGATTTTGGCCTTTGGGATTATGTGGTGGAGTTTGGTGGGTTGAAGGTGCCGGTGGGATCTCAGGTGGTGGAAGGTGAGCTGCTTCAGCTCTCATATTTCGCGGATTCAACACCTACTGTGGCGTTTTTTGGTGTTGGTTTCGTGGATGTCAATATGCTTCCGTGGGTTGAAGTGGAGCAGATTTCAGGGGTGGATGCATCGAAGAGATGGTTTGAGGACATGTGGGGATTAAGGTTTGAGGCTACCTTGGCTCGGCATGTTGAGGGAGTTTCTGGTTGTTCTTCTGGTTTCACTGCTTAGGAGTGATTCTTTTGAATTTCATCCTATTCTACATTGGATGCTGGTTCTGTGTGTTCTTCAGAAACATTTATCTTCGTGGGTATTTTTTGATCTTGTCGCATTTGGATGGTGAAGCATTTTGCTGGTACCATTGGATGGGTGACCTCAATGGGTGTGCTGACACCCATCATCAGCCATACGTCATCTTTTGATGGACGGATGGGTACTTTTCTGTGACTTTTGCTCGTTGTTTTCAGTCTTTGCTTCCGTTACATCAGGTTGACACTACAGAGATTCTTCTCATGCTTTGTTGGGTGGGTGGCTCGAAAGAGAAAAAGGTGTGCTGGCACCTTTCATCCGGCGCTCCTCAACATTTCTATGTTGTTTGGAGATATGTTTTGTCATGTTGTGCCGCCAGCATGGTATAACTTCTTGACAGAGGGGGTGATGCATTCTTTTGACTGATCTCACTGGTGCACTGTCTGGCGAGGGGGACGATGAGACTTTCAGGCGCCTTCTTGGTTTTTTGTTTCTTTTGAACTTGTTGGATCCACATGGACAATGTTTTAAGGATTTTTTCCTTCTTGTAATGGGTTCCTCTTTCCCAGTTCCAAAAGAGGTCTCTCTTTTTCATGATCAATAAAGGGGGCTTGACCCCAACCATTAAGGGACAATAAGAAGCTGGAGAATAATGGATTAAATAAATGTTTATGTTTTATGTTGTGAATGATATGTATGGTCCTATTTTTCCTAAGAAACTAAACCTTTGGATCCTCATTGTGTAATAATATTGTGTTTTTTATATTCTAAATAATGTAATAGTAGTGTGAGAAAAGGCTGGGTCGCTATAGCGGCGCTCGGTGGAACGCGGTGGTGGCAGCGTGTGAGTGCAGTGGAGGACAGCAGTCACCCTAACGGTGACTGCGATAGCAGGCAGTGGTGGTCGGACCGCGCAGGCGGTGTGGCTAGACTACGTAGGGCCTACAAAGATGCAAGTCTCAGGCAGTGACCAGGGTCCACGTGGGATACGAGCCACGACAGGCGGCCGTAGTACTGTCGGGGGATGCGACAGGTGGGCTGACTGCGTGAAACGCGGTCCGACACCACATTGACCGAGGGGATTTGACTGGCCATGCTGTCGGGTGATCGTGTAGACAATAGGGACATGGCTAGGGTAGACTGTGTTCAAGGGAGAAAAACTGACCCGCGCAATGCTATCTGGGCTGGTTCGGGCTGGCCCTGACAGGCTGGGTCGGGTCGGGTTGGCTAAACTGAGTCGGGTCGGACCCAGACCAGACTATACCCTTTTTACTTAATTGGCCATATCTTTCAAACCATTTTTCTATTTGATGATCCATTTATGGAGTTGGGACCCTTGCGATGAGACAATCCTTTTAAGATACTCTAAGTGATTTTTTGTGGAAGCTGGCATATGAACTAATGGCTCACGGAGTAGGTGCTCCTTGAATGAGTGTGCTACAAGAAGAATCCTACAGCTGGTTGTGACTGTGAAATATTTGTGACCATATGATATTGGTGACTATGTGACTTGGGGGCTGCATGACCCATCAACATTCTGTGCTCCATCGACGCTCTATGTGCTATCGATGCCCTGGGTGCCATCGCTGCTATAGGTGCCCTCGACGCTCTAGGCACCATCGAACCTCTATGCGCATCAATGATCCATACGTCGTCGATACATCGTGATTCATTGACACTTTCTAGTTTCATAGAGACTGAGAGATCTGTGGACTACAACTAGAAATCATTCTCTTCGCACTTTATACTTATACCTGTGTGAGCTGACTATACTGACTGTACTTCGTGTGTTTACTTTGTAGTGTACTTAGTGTGTTTCCTTTTTGGTGTAATTCACATGTTTCATAGTGGTATTAACTTTTTGTTTTTAGGTTCCCTACTGAGTATTGTTTTACTCACCTCTGCATGGGTTATGCTCGCACATGTTGTGTCTTGTGAAGACAATCGATGCCTTGACGGAGTCCTTGGTGGACCGGGGCCAGGTGGTTCTTAGAGAGAGGACCTAAAGACAAGGTGTACTTCGACAACTTTAGAAAACTATTTCTATACCTACCCTTCAGGTAGGGTTTTCTATGAACAATCTTCAAGAGCTTGTGTATTCACTTGGCATACTCTTTCTTTTGGTGGGATTGTATTTTGGCCCTATTTACTCTCTAGTTTTCTTACTGTCATACTCTGTGGTTGGTATCTTAGTATATGCATGAATTTTTTACTTAGTGTTTTTACATTTAATCATTTTGGGCTTAGATATTTGTGTGTGTGTACATGTACTTAGGAAAATGACTCCCATTTGTGGGATATGCCTACTCGGTGCTAGTCGCTAGCCCATAGCCTATTAAAGACAGGATTAGGGTATTCATGGTACGAGCCCCTATGGGATGGGTCATGACAAAGTAGTATAAGAGAAGGTAAGATAAACCTATAAAACCAAGAGTCTGTAAGATTGGTTTCGAGAAATGATGTTAAGTTTTTTGAGTTCAGATTTCAGAATAGGGACTCTAGTGTTTGTGTGGCGGCCAATGTATCCGTACACCAGGACTCTAAATGTTTCTTTTCGACTCAGTACATGAAAACACTAGTTTAAGGGATAATAAATGTACATGAATCATATAGGATTGAGTGTGTTCCCATCTCATTCTTGAGTCAATGTCAGCTCACCAGGTATATTTTATTGACTGTGGTACATCTTGATCTATTTATGGATTCCCCCACACAGATAGCCAGCCAGTATTCTGATGTGTGATCATGAGGATTATCCACCTAGAAATGAGGCATTAGTACAAGGAACAATACCATAGATAGCACCCCAGGGTGGTGTATCAGTGACACCACCACCCAGAGAGCATCATTTACTACCATCACTACCAATAGAGGATTCATGTTGGATGAGTGTGTTTCATGTGTTCCAGAGGCAGTGACCTCCAAGGTTCAAAGGTGAGACAAACCCCTAGGTAGTTGAGGATTGGATGGAGGCGGTTACACATGTCTTTTTCCTAGTGAGGACACCTCTCAACCAAATAGCAGTCCTAGCTACGAGTCTTCTATAGGGCACAGCGGGGAGATGGTGGAGCTTAGTGATCTGAACGTATGATGAGACAAACCTCACTTTCTCATACTTTGAACTTCTCTTCAAGGAGGATTCATTTCCAATGACTTTACACTCCGTGTGTATACAGAAGTTACTGCATCTACAATAGGGAAATCAGATAGTAGCAGAGTACTCAGTAAGATTTATGAATCTTTCTTTCTACTCCATGGATATGGTGTGGGACCTGTTATTCAGGTCCCAGACCTTTGATAATGGGCTATATAGGGAGATCATGACATCCATGATATCCCTTAGAATCCCTGTATATGTTATGGTACTAGAGAAAGCCTTGCTAGTGGATATCTTTTTGGTAGAGTAGGTTCCAGCAGTGGGAGTTACCACTAGGCACCAGGTAGCTATGTTTTCAGCAGTGGGTAGCCAAAAGTAAATGAAGGGACCCAAGAGGGTCAATCACTCTAGGGGATAACCCCATGGTATATTATTAGTGGTGAGAGACTCACAGGGTAGACCAAGTCAGCTGAAAGACAGACTGTGTTACTTGTACGGTGGTTAGGGACACATGGATAGAGATTGCCTGACTCACCATACGAATGATCAGTAGATAGTTGAGGGAGAAATGAGGTAGAGGAGTAGGAAAGAGTAGAGTGGTCCACAAGGTGGTGAGTGTGGAAGAGGAGTAGGTCGGGCAGTAGGAGGTGGGCAGAGGTTCAAGGTACCACCACCACCACCCCCAGGCGGTCCACCATGGGTTCAGGGAGCTGGTGGATAAAGAAGAGGCCATCTTAAACCTGACATCATTCCTTTGTTGGTTGATGAATGAGATAATAAGTCCCTTTTAAGCACTCCTCTCGATCATGAAATTAAAGACATTGTTTTTGGGTTAAATCCAGACAGTGCTCCTGGCCCGGATGGTTTCAATAATGGTTTTTTCCAAAATCATTGGGATATCATACAAAATGATGCTTGTAACCTTGTTAAGATCTTCTTCACTCATGGATCTCTTCCTTATGGAATCAATGCTCAATTTCTAACATTAATTCCTAAAGTTGAGAATGCTGCTGAGATACATCAATTCAGACCTATAGCTTTGATTAACACTATCTATAAAATCATCACAAAAATTATTGCAAATAGACTTGCACCTATCTACAATAGAATTGTCTCTTGGAACCAATTTGGTTTTATCAAAGGAAGATCCATTCAGGACTACATTTCCCTTGCTTCTAAATGTAAGAATACTTTAAACAAAAAATCTAGAGGTGGTTGTGTGTCCATTAAACTGGATATTAGAAAGGCTTTTGACACCATTGATTGGAATTTTATTTACAAAGTTCTTAGAAACTTTGGTTTTAATGACTCCTTCATTGGTAGAATCAGGACTCTCTTTCACTCAGCTCTTATCTCTATCCTGATTAATGGTACCCCTCGCGGTTTCTTTAAATGCACTAAAGGTGTTAGGCAAGGAGACCCTCTTTCTGCCATCCTCTTTGTTATTGCTGAAGATTACATTAGCAGACTCATAAACCACCAAGTTAAATTTTTTTTGATTAAACCTATTCAGGTGGCCAGGAACTTAAATTCCCCCACCCATATTTTATATGCTGATGATATTATCTTATTCATAAAAGGGGATCAGAGAAATATACATGCTCTCAAGCAAACTATATCTCACTATGAGGATGTCTCTGGTCAAGCAATTTCCTGGAACAAATCTTATATCTATTTTGGAAAGAATTTTCCTGCAAGAAGGAAACCTGGTATTATAAATTACCTGGGTATTAAAGAGGGCTTTTTACCTTTCACTTATTTGGGTGTTCCACTATTTTTGGGTCGTCCCAAAGCTACCTATTTTTCTAATATCATTTCTCATATCACAAATCAACTAGCTAATTAGAAAGGGAAGTCTCTCTCTATGGCAGGGAGAACCTGTTTGGTTAAATCGACCATTGTTTCTAAAATGGTCTATTCCCTTATGGTCTATAAATGGCCCGTTGGTATTTTTAGAAAAATTAATACTTATATTAAAAACTTCATTTGGTCTTGAAGCATTTTTGAAAAGAATCTTGTCACAATTCCTTGGAATTCTTGTTGTAAACCCATTGCTAATGGTGGAATTGGCATTAAAAATTTAAAGCTGTTCAATGATGCTCTTTAGGTCTGTCTTACTTGGCACATCATTAACTCTTCTTCTAAAGCTACTGATTTTCTAAAACATAGTTTTTTCTCTAAGCTTTCAAAAGGTAATCTTAATTTCATTACTCTTCCATCTGGCCTTCCATTCAAGACTCTTATCACAAAATCATGCAAAATTCTAGATAGATTGTCAGTGCTGATTCTTCCATTAATTTTTGGTGTGGAAAATGGTGTGGTAGCCCTCTGATTTCTTTGTTACCCCTAGTAATATTCCTGAAGATACTAATCATTCTATAAAAGAGGTCTTGCAATCTCCTGATTGTGATCTTCCTGATTTTATTATGCAAGATATTGAGAATTATAATTTTTCTTCTGTTGGTGATTTCCTTGTTTGGGAACCTTCTTCTAATGGCATTATAGATTCTAAAATATATTATAAAAATAATTTCTCTGACCATGAACCTAATTTTTCTTGGGTGAATCAATTTAACAAACCATAGATTAAACCTTCCAGGCTTACCCTTATTTGGCTCATTGCGCACAATAGATTACCTTTGGAAACTAGTCTGTAAATCTTTGTCATTTCTCTTTGTTCTAAGTGTCATCTGTGTAACCAGCATAGGGAAGATGCCAATCATCTTTTTCTATCTTGTGAGACAGCCTCTAATCTTTTTAATTACATCTTTGATCTTTTTAATTGCAGAAATCCCATTAATGATTCAATTCCTTTGTTTCTAAATAATTGCACTAGACATGATGCTTCCCTGCAGGTCAAAAATCTATTTCTTGTGACAGTGGCGGAACTCCTGCATGAACTATGGTATGTTAGAAATGATCTCATTCACAATAATCACTCTCTCAATCTTAATGCAGGGAAGTACCGAATTCTTCTTGCGATTCATGAAGCATCCTCAATTCAAAAGGACTGTTGCGAAAACTCAGTTGGTGATCTTATGATCCTTCGTCATCTTTATGTACCTGGCATTTTCCCAAAGCCTAAACGCTCCTTTGAAGTGTTCTGAAAATCTCCAATGCCAGGATGGATCAAAGTGAATGTTGATCGTGCTTCCAAAGGCAACCCTGGTCCTGCCAGTTGTGGTGCTATCTTCAGAGACTCAGTTGGTCAATGTCAGGGATGTTTCTTTTTTGGATGTGGTCACTCTTCATCTCTGGAGGCAGAAATGCTCAGCGTCATTCATGCTATTGAATTTTCTCTTCAAAGAGGTTGGAGAAAGTTATGGATTGAAAGTGATTCAACCACTATTATACATTCCATCTGGAATGGAAACATCCACCTAGCCTGGTCTCTCATCGCTCGTTGGATGAACTGCCTTAATTTGCTCCATGGGATTGACTATATAGCTACTCATGCCTACCGTGAAGCAAATGTCGTTTCTGATGCTCTAGCCAACAAAGGAGTCTATCAAAGCATGACTTGGATGGACGCTATTACTTATGACTTATTATATCTTTTTGATAGAGATTGTAAAAAAATTCCTTCCTTTCACATTTTGTAATCCTTTTTTACTTATCAATAAATTATGCTTTGGTCTTTGACCAAAGCATTACCTTTAAAAAAAAACCCTTGTTTGAGACTTGAAGATTCCAGTGGAACCATTGACTCGATCCCTACTCTTAGATACTCTTACAAGGGAAGATTAGATGATCACATAATGGTTTTTATAGTGTTCCCTAACTCTAGGGGGTGATAGTTTCAATTGGGATCTCTTGGTGGCAGCATCGAGGCCTTACGACGTCATTCTTAGTATGGACTGGTTATCCACATTTCATGCCTAGATTTACTATTTTAGGCACAGAGTATGGTGTGTCCATGGATATTGGACCTGGTTTTTCTTTATCAGTGAAAAGGAAACCCAAGAAATGTTGTACGGACTCAAACGTAAGAGGGTGAAACTGATCACACACCAGTTGGCTACCATGACCCTTGGTGCATTAGATAAGACCAGTCCTTAGTTTCCTATAGTGGTGGATGAGTATGAGGATGTTTTTCTTGAGGATTTACCTAGATTAACTCACCATAGCGAGGATGAATTCTACATTTATCAGTACCCTGGGAAATCATCGATATCTACACCTACATATCAGATGGCTTCAATAGAGCTTCATGTGTTGAGGGTACAACTGGAGGACTTATAAAGGAAGCACTTCATGAGACCCAATGTTTAACTTTGGGAAGCCCTAGTTGTGTTTTTCAAGATGGAATACAGGATCTTGAGATTGTGTGTGGACTTTCAGTTCCTGAACTAGGTGATCATGAAGAATAAGTATCCACTACCGAGGATTGATAACCTCTTCGATCTACTAAAGGGAGTGAGATGGTTCTTGAAGATAGACCTTAGATCTGGATATGATCAGCTTCATGTACGGGATGAGGATGTACCTAAGATAGCCTTTAGATGTTAGTACGACCACTATGAGTACTTAGTGATGTCTTTTGGAATAACAAATTCCCTGATAGTGTTCATGGGACTCATGAACATAATCTTATAGCCTTACTTAGACCGGTTCGTTATAGTCTTCATTGATGAAATCCTGGTGTGCTCAGCTTCCTAGGAGGAGAACATGATACACTTAAGGATGGTCCTAGATACACTCTGAGAGCACCAACTTTATGGTAATCTCTTGAAGTGTCAGTTCTGGACTCAGGAGGTCCACTTTCTGGGACATGTCATTTCAGAAGTTGGAGTTGCAGTAGATCCGGAGAAGATTAAAGCGGTGCTTGCTTGGGATCCACCCAGGAGTGTCACTGAGGTGTGGAGTTTCCTAGGTTTGGTTGGGTACTATTAGAGTTTTTTACCCAATGTTTCTAGGGTAGCAACACCTTTGATAGCCTTGACATAGAAGGGGAAACCTTTCGTGTGGACAGAGAAGTGCCAACAGTGCTTTTAAGAGCTGAGGTAGATATTGATGAGCACCCCCATCTTGATATTATCGGAGGAGGGTGTTGAGTACATGGTGTTATGTAACAAATCAAGGACCAATATTGGTTGTGTCCTGATGCAGGGGAAAGTAGTGATTGCCTATGGTTCGCGCCAATTGAGGTAGCATGAGCAGAACTACGTGACCCATGATCTTGAGCTAGCAGTTGTAGTCTTCGCATTAAAGATGTGGCGACACTACCTGATGGGTGAGCAGTTTACCATCCACTCTAACCATAAGAGTCTCAAGTATATATTCTCTTAGAAGGATCTAAACTTGAGTCAGAGAATGTAACACCCAAATAATTTACAAATAGATTTAATATAGAATGCATGAAACACTGAGTCTCTAAAAAGCACAACTTTGTTATAACCTATCCAACAAACATACTTTTTCCATCTATATGATTTGAATATCGAAAAACTGACATACATGGTTGCGTTCAGAAAGATATTTATATTCTAATAAGACAAACATAATTTTTGATGAATAGTAACATACCCTTATGAATAGTAATGTTACTATTATGAATAGTAATGAATAGTAAAAAAAAGAAACTTCACCCATGAATATATAAATACAATTTAGACATCTTATAAGTCAAAAAATGATCATAGTATAAGTATTGGTATTTTTGTATGTCAAAAATATTTTAATTACAATTTTATGATTAATTTAATATTTTAAAATGGAAATTTATTTTCATAAAATATAATCATAAATTGTTAATTTATTTTCTTATGGTTATAAGATAATTTTATGGGACCTTGATTAATTTCTCAAGGTGTTATAAAATGAGTTATAGTTTTAAAGTTATTTTTTTGGAATAAATTATGATTTTATTTAAAAATTAAATTAAAAATATTTAGAAATTTATTTTCAAAAAATGGATTTCATTTTTTAATTCTACACATCAAAAAATGGTTGTGGATTTTTTTTTGGATTTTTCTAAAATACTTGAATTTTTCATGAATAGTAAAAATACAGTTTTGAGTTTTCAGTATGTTTAATGACATCATAAAGATGTAATAATTAATATAAAATTATGGTCAATTTTTTTAAAATAAAATATTATATGAGGTGTTCCAAGTGGATAATACCATGGGAAAATATCATGGGCAAGCCCATTGTTTTACAAAAACCACTAATGAGGCGTCCTTTTAAATTAATAAAAATCTCCCTCTCATTTACTATAAATACCCACTCATTCCTTCATTTTCATTAATTAAAAAATCATAATCCTAAAATATCTGGTATTTTTACCTCCCTATGATTCCTCCCAAGGTTTCATCAATCTTCCAAGTTCCCAACCTTCATGTTTTAGGAGTTACTCTACAAGTTAAGGGAATTCTCAACTTCTCATTTCCATTCAAGTTCTCTTTTATGTGGCATGTATTTCAAGTTTCCATACTATGTTCTTATTTACATTTTATTCTGTCCCTCTAATATATTATGAGTCTTTTATGAATTAGTGCCCCCTTTCCCCTATCTTTTTAATGTTTTCTAAAACCATGTTGCATAGCTGTTATGCTGTAGACTTTTCATCTAGAAATCTCTCTCTTTTTCAAGCACTCTTATTATGTTATTATCATTTAACATCAATTGGATTATGCTGGGATATATAATTACATATCCCCCTTACATTAAATATTATGTAATAATTATTAAATACCCCATTTTCTCTCATAAAAATATTTTACGAATGTTTAAGTGATGCCGTTAGGCTGCCAAATTTTCGCAAGAGATTTCTCAACTTTTCTTTTATTTTGAGTTCCATTATTTTCTTTTTGTTTCCTCACATACTTTCATCAAAATATTATGATAACTCCAATAACATACATTTACTGAATTTTTTTATAATTGAATAATTCACCATCATATCTCTTTTCCCCTTCTTTTATACTAGAAATGAAAACACCATCCGAGATGTGTTAATTTATCACAGTCAAGGACGACGGGTTTTCAATTTCTATTAACATCTTAAATTATGGTCATGAAACTATTATTATGGTTGAAACAGACTATAATATATTTATTATAACTTATGTAATGTTTAGGAATATTTTTTTCACAAATTATATTAATTTATACATTAAAATGAGTTCGTTGTGATCAAGAACCGCCAATTAACCCAAACAGTTATCATTAAAGTTTTATATAATGATTCACTTTCACTCCCAATAACCAGATGAATTTTATAACCATGTAATATTATGGATGTTAAAAAATAAAATACAAATTCTATTCTGGACAACCATTCTCATATTACATGTTTATCCTTACAAGTATATAAGTAAACCAGTCATGAATACCAAGGAAGAAAACGCTCCCAAATAATAAAATTGAACCTCTTAAACTCATCAAGAAGAACATGAATTAACTTAATAAGGATAAAATAAATCAATTAAATAAATTATATAATCTATAAATATTAATTAATTAATTTAATTTGGTTATCCAGGACACTAAGATCAAGTGAAGAACACCATCGGACTTAAGGTAAGGGTTTTATCATCTCACTTCCATTTTTGTGAGATATTCCGTACTCACTGCTATTACTTACGTATGATGTATTTATACTGACCATTGATGTTTCATATCATGAATATCTTTATTTTAATGATATTATATGTATCATTTAATTATTATTAATTTTGGTTCATACAATTCAATTGATTATAAAGTTGTAAGGGTTTTCCACTCAAACCTCCATTTTCATCTGAGTTACTTTTATTATCTACTTACCTCAATTAAATTATTATTCATTAATATGTACTCATAATAAATTCTGTGTGAATGTTCTATATATGTGTACCAACCATAATACTACCTTAATTTATGGGGAATTATATGCTTTAAAAGGGCCTTTAAAAAATTCTTCATGAAATACAAGCCCGACTCAAGGGAATTTCTCAAATTATTACCTATTTTTAAGAGCAATCTATAATCTATTTTTAGCAAAAATTATCTTTCTAAAATCACTGATTTTATTATTAAAATACTCTCTTACTTCAGTTCTGGTTTTATACAAATACTTTACTGAAATAACTCTTCTTTTCAAAGTTAAAGAGTATTTATCTCAAGAATTACTCGATGATTTTATTAGAGTATCTTCATATGTTTCAACAATCTTGTTGATTTTTATATATTATTGGGATTAATATTTTATAATATCATCTACCATATTTAATCAAATTGTTTATTATTAGTTTGACTGTGGATGTGGTATCTTAAAACCATTCACCCAATTACTTCGAATGGTTAGTGTTTATGCTTAATGTTTAGGGAAAGGTATTTACATTTCATATGTTAGTTTCAATATGAATTTATATGTTGTTTATGTTTATACCTATTAATATTAGGAATGAATTGGACTTATTATGTGATGGGTGGGGCCCTCTATAGCCCCTTGATACATCGGTAGGTCTCATGAGACAAATAGATATGAACCTGGTTGAGGCCTTACCCATTTTTAGACAGGGTTTTGGCTGAGGCCTTAATCATTTTTAGATGTCTTGGCTGAGGCCTTGACGGTATATTTTAGAATTTTTGAATATGAATTTTCCTCATTATGAAGCTATAAATTCAAAGTTCATGAGGTTATTCTACTATTATAATACCCATGATTATGTTTTATTATGGAAATATTTACTCAGCTCTTATTCATGCCATATTATGTTCAAGTTTATTTTTGAAGGCATGTGTTTTTAGTTAATCACCATGACTAATGCTTATGTTATCTTCCACTATAATGTTTACCCTTACTAAGCATCTGAGCTCACCCCTTATTATGTTTAATTTTTCCCAGGACATGAAGAGGTATATTATTATTGACTTGCAGGGATAATCTTAGAGTGGTGGATGTTCCCAATGGAACTTATTTGTTGTTTTTTATTTCAAGTTGTAATATTGAACTTATGTATGCATATGTTTTCCAAATATACTAAAATAATCAGTCCTTAGGGATTTGATTCCTTGTAATCATGCAAATGTATTAAATTAATGCATCAGCTCCAGGCTTCTGGGGTTGGGGCGTTACAAATACGATGATTATATTTCCTCTAGGACTATGACTTTGAGATTATCTATAATTCTAGGAAGAGGAACAAAGTGGTAAACTATCTTAGTAGGAGATCCAGCTTTCAGTTTCTAAGTGAGGTGTTAGAGTAGTTTTCCATGTTACAGATATCCTTTGTGGATGGAGATAGAGCAGCTTATCTCCAGTCGATGGTTGTCACACCTCCACTCTTACAGTGAGCCAGGGAGGCATAGCTCGAAGACACCGATTGTGAGACTTTACATGCTTATATGTCCACTGGGCATTCCCCTGATGTATATATGAATGGCGGGGAGCACGTTGTTCTCTTTATATGGCGTACAGTAGTTCCAGTGACGTTGTGGGATGAGGTCTTGGGGGAGTTCCACACTTACTCTTTGGAGATACATATAAGAGTGGAAAAGATGTATCAGGACCTCCAATATTAGTACTAGTGGATGGGGATGAAAAAGGAGGTGGTGGAGTTTGTTTCTCGATGCCTCACTTGCCAGCAAGTGAAGGCTGAGCACCAGATTCCAATGGGCTTAACCCAACCACTTGAGGTGCCAGAGTGGAAGTGGGATGAGATATCGATGGAATTCATGACCAGTTTAACATGAACGTCCATGGGGAATGATACCATATGGGTGATCATTGACTGACTCACCAAGTCGACCCACTTCCTACCAATTTGTGAGCAAACTTCAGTAGAGATCTTGGAATTCCTCTACGTGCATGAGATAGTTTGGATTCACAGCGTGCCATCAATGATCGTCTCAGATCATGATGCTCATTTAAAATACTTATTGTAGAAGGGATTTTAGGAGGAATTTGAGACACAATTTCACTTGATCACAATGTTTCATCCCTAGATGGATGACCAGATGGAGAGGACCATCCAGGTTATGGAGGATATGCTATGTGCTTGAATCCTAGACTTTGGTCGTAGTTGGGAGGACCACCCACCTATGGCAGAGTTTTCATATAACAACAACTACCACTCCACCATTGGTATGGAACCATTTTAGGCCTTGTATGGGTGACTAAGTAGGTCACCACAATACTGGATAGACCCAAGAAAGTCAGCACTCATGGAACCAAATTTAGTACGGGCTACCACCAAGAAGTTTCAGATCATCTAGGAGCAGATGAGTACTGCATAAAGACGATATAAATCATATTCTAATAAGAGACGTAAACATTTGGAGTTCGAGGAGGGATACCTTATATTCCTTCAGGTTTCACCTTGATAGGAACTATAGAGATTTGGCCAGGGTGGCAAGTTATTTCTGAGATACATAGACCCTTTTTAGATTTTGAGTAGAGTTGGCGAGGTGGAGTACCGACTATCTCTACCCCCACAGTTGCACTTGGTGCATGATTTCTTCCATGTTTCTTAGATGAGGTGGTATTTGTATGATCCATCACACATCATCAACTAGGGTGATCTTGACATTGATGATGTGGTGACTTTTGTGGAGTACCCAGTGGAGATCGAGGATCGATATGAGAAGATCATTCGTGGGTGGTTGATTCCTCTATTACGTGTTCAGTGGAATCATAGGAATCTCAAGGAGAGCACTTGGGAGAGGGAGGCTCAGATTCATGCTCAATACCCTCATCTTTTTGTTTATTAGCCCTTGTTTTGTATTTTGGGGACCTAAATCCATAAGGTGGGGAGAATGTAATGACTCAGATTTTCTATATTTTTACTTTTATAAATTAATTGGGAAATTCCAAGACCAATCACTGAGATGACATGAGATTATGAGGTCTGATGTGTTCAAAATGATTCGGTAAAAATGTTAAGTTTTTAATAAAGTGTGTGGACAATTTCTTCTTTAAATGGGAATAAATTCTAAATGGGTGCCCAGATCAGAAATCCGAGGGAACTGTTGTGTTCCGAGCAACGGATTTACCTTAGGTATGGTTTATCATCGACCAACTTATGTTGACTATGAAAGTTAGAAATTGGACATAACTGTTAATAAAATATTTCAATAAAAATATTTTATTTGATGATGCATTGGTTTCTTTCAATTAAGGCCTATTGTCAGAAATCTAGGGTTATCAGCATAATCCGAAAAATTCCTCTGAGGCAAGGAGACAGAAACCTCTCTAAAGAATGACAACGAACACCAACGGATCAAGGATTGACGACAACATGAAAACCCGTTCTTCTTCAACAACTAATCCAACCTCAAGGTAGGATGTTGATAACTTTGTGATTTCCCATTTTACCATTCTTTATTTCTACGATTAACATGGAATAATCCACAAATAGATTAGCCCGTGGATCGACCATATGTTGTGGGATGGAATATGTTGCTGGTTAGAAGGATTAGATCTAATCTGTTTCTAACCCAAATTACCTAGATTTAGATCTTTGGCCAAGAACGCTTGGACAATGACATTAAACCATTTCCATGTGCATTTCTCCATCTATTATACACGTTCTTCATCGTTGGAACCCTACGGTCCCCTACTCGACGTTGCTAGGTGGTTCTGAGCACAATCGGACCCCCAAAGTGATGAAAAGATGTATCAAGACCAAATTAGTGAAGATCACTACCCAAGGATCACATATATGAATCTGTTTCAAAAAACAGAGCACTTGAGAAATGAGGGAGACCCGCAGAATGAGGTACGGTGGTGGCGGTGCATGGTGGTGCCTAGTGGAAAACCACAACGGCCACCTATGGGTACATAGGAGGATGGAGGTCACCTCGGAAGTGATCGCGAGAGCAGGCGGCGATGAACAGACTACGCAGGCGACATGTAGGGCCCGCAGTAGCGGAAGCCATGGACAACAACCAGGGACCATGATAGGAGGCCGTGGTTTTGATGATCGATGCAATAGGTGGGATGGGCGCATGACTGTGTGGACTAGATGGGTGCGACCAGGTAGGGCCACATTTGGTGGAGCAAAACTGGCCCGCACGACGCGGGTCGAGCTGGATAATCAGGCAGCTTCAGCAACCCAGTGTGCTTGATAGCATGGCCCAACAACTCAATGATCCGAGCCAATTCAAGCACATCCAAACTGATCAGGTCGGGTAAGCCGAACCAGGTCGGGTTGGGTCGGTCGGACCAGTTCGTGTCAGACCTAGACATGACCATCCCCTTTTTACTAAATTGTCCATATATTTCAAACCGTATGCCCATTTGATGAGACGTTTGTGGTATTGGGACCCTTGTGACAAGAAGGTCCTTTTTATATACTCTAAGTGTGTTTTTTTTAGAATCTAGAATATGGACTAATGGCTCGAGGAGTAGGTGCTCCCGGAACGATCATTCTATGAGCGGAATCCTATGGTTGACTGTGACTATGAAATATTTGTGACTATGTTATCTTGGTGACTATGTGACTTGGAGGATGCATGATACATAGATTCTCCATGTTACATAGATGGTCCATGCACCATCGATGCCCTAGGTTCCATCACTGCTCTGGGCACCAATGATGCATCATGTTCTATTGAAAGTCCGTATGGCATCGATGCTCTATGTACTATTGACGCTTCATGCACCATCGACACTTTTAGTGTCATAGAGACTGAGATATATATGGACTACAACTAGAAATACTTATCTTAGTGATTTATACTTATACTTGTGTGAGATGGATGTATTGACTGTACTTCATTTTTTTCTTTTGTGGTGTACATCGTGTGTTTCTTAGTGATATTACCTTTGTGGTTTCGGGGTCCCTACTGAGTATTGTTTTACTCACCCCTACACGGGCTATGCCCGCACATGTCGTGTCTTGTGTATATGATCAATGACTTGAAAAAGTACTTGGTATACTGGGACTAGGTGGTGATCAGAGAGAGAGTCCTAATAGATGAGGAGTGCTTCAATGACTTCAAATAGCTATTTATGTACCTACCATTCAGGTAGGGTTTTTTTACGAACGAGCTTCAAGAACTTGTGCATTCACCTGGAAAAATATTTCTTTTGGTGAGATTGTATTTTGGCCTTATTTACTCTCTAGTTTTCCAACTATCATACTTTGTGGTTGGTATCTTAGTGAATGCAGACATTTTTTTACTTAGTGTTTTTACATTTCAATATTTTGGGCTTGGAGATGTGTGCATGTGTACATGTACTTAAGAAAATTCCTCCCATTTGTGGGATATGACTACTCAGTGCTAGTCACCATCCCATGGCATATCATAGGTGGACTTGGGGTAGTCATAACATATGTCATGACCCGTCCTCGGGGCCCGTGCCGTGACTACCCCAAGCCCACCTTCTATAGGCCAGGGGCTGGAGACTAGCCCCAAAAGTGAATCCCTAATAAAAAGGGAAGACATTTCCTTTAAACCTGTAACACACACAGTCTAAACACAAGTAGTAGAAGCAAAAAGTACTAATATAGAAAAGAAAGGTGTACTGAAAGTAAGTGGGTCATTATACAAAACCAACTAAACAATAAGTACAAGTACAAGTAAAAAGGGAAAACAGTTCCTGGATTATCCACCGGGGAATCCTACCTGAAGGGTAGATACAGATCTTGAAAAACTCATCCATGAGGTACGTCCCGTCTAGTCTAGCTCCGAGCAGCCTCTCATCTGTCACCCTCAGCCTCGATCACTATTGACCATCATCTGTACAGAACACAACAAGGTGCGGGTGAAGCCCGTGTAGGGGTGAGTATAACGATACTCAGTAAGGGAACCTGATACCCCCAAAGGTCTCCCAAAATCCACTAAGGATAAACCACAGTAGTAAGATACAATCACAAAGTATCAACCATACCTAATTAGGTACATTCCCATACATATACCTAAGTTACCAATCACAGTCCGAATCCAACAGTCGAGCCCAAGCACAACCTATTCCACAAAGGAATAATAGTCAATCATCTTGATGATAACAACTGAAAGTAAAGACTCATATCACACAGGTATACAACTCATGTAGAGGGGTAGAGATGATTAAATTTAGCCACTAAATCATCTCCTCTGTCGAACCCACATAGGATCCTGGAATAGTATCAGCGCTGTCGAACCCACGGAGGATCCCGGTACATAAGTCATCGCTGTCGAACCCACAGAGGATACCGGTACAGAAGTCATCATCGTTGAAACCATGGAGGATCCTAGTACAGTATCATCACTATCGAACCCATAGAGAATTCTGGTACAGTAGTTGGTCCACGTAGGATCCTATCATCTCAATCGCAGCCAACCATAGGGTTCCCGCATACAACACACTCAATTCCGGGAGGGTCCGCTCCTCGAGCCAAGTGTTGATACATCAACTACCACAAAGTATCGATTTGATGTATCTCGTAGTTTTGTCTCATCATAAGGAACCCAACGCGATAGACGACGTGTCAATCAGATGCCCAGTCTGTGAGTTATTGGCATTTCTGTTCTAGGGGCCTGATTGGTTTTTAGGTTCAAACCAACCTGACCATACCCCAACTATGTCCAAACCTCAAGTAGGATATTCCAAAAGAACCGTCTTGCTCTAAGATTTCCGTCACCATAGACAGTTCATCGATCGAACACCCATAACCCAAGATACAGACGAAAGTGTAAACTGGTCATAGTGGGTCCGGGTCCGGTCTGACCCAGTCGGAGCGACCCGGCCTGACCCGGTCTGGACCGGGGTCCGATGTGGTCCGAGGGTGCGGCCCAGACCGAAGGGGTAGCCCAACCCGAGGGCATCCCGACCGAGGGTGGCCCGGCCCAAGGGCGGCCCGACCGATGGCGGCCTAACCGAAGGCGGCCTAGCGGCATGCCCTAGCCGTGCCCAGGTGGGGAGGCGTGCTCCCCCTGGCACCCGAACAACTTAGCCGTTCGGGTGGGAACCCTAACCGGCACCAGGTGGCACCGGTCCAGGTCACACGAGACCCTGAGGGTCCTGCTCCTCTCGGATGGCCTTGCAACTAGCCGTTCGGCTCCTCCGCCGCGGCGCGACGACGCTGCGGTCCTTCTCCACCGCGTGGTGCAATGACGCCACACCTCCTCCACTGCGGCCCGGTATGGTCGCGGCCTCCAGCTCCTCCGCGCGACGCGAAGACACCGCGCCACCTCTATCATGGCCCTTAGTGGCCGTGGCCCCCTGCTGCCCTTCGCGCGGCGCGGCGGCGCCACACCCTTTTGGTGATCCGGCGACCTTGCACCGTCGATCTCTTCGCAGCCGATCCGACGCCGGTCGCGTTGCTATGCCTTCATCATCAACAAACAAGGATAATCAAAGGGGGAGGGTCAAGCCATGTTCATGCGGTCCGAGCTCTCCTCGTTATGGTGTTATCATTCGGTTCTCAAAAAATAAAAATGAACGATGAATATTTGGAATAAAATCAACTCAAATCCCCCTACCTCGTTTCGATGAATGTTGATGAAGGCGCGGGAAAAGGCGAGCATCGATTCATCATTCTCCGTGTTCTTCATGCACTCCCAATACTCAAGATCTTGCGTTGGAAAGTGTTTGGAGGTGATGAAGTCGAAGATGGCGTTCTTCACGTTCTTCGTTGGAGAGGATAAAGTTCTCCAAGGGTTCTCCAAAGCTCCACCGAAAAAGAATGTGCCAACAAAAATAATGGGTTAAGCTAACCCATTATTTAATTTTTGTCCAAAATAATTCAAAAGAATTCAAAAATATTAATTAAATGTGAGTGAGTTTAATTAATTCATTAAGTGGGTTGGCACATTAAATTAGTGGGGGAAGTTCAATGGTTTTACCCACTTTATGGAGAGTTACAAAGTGGTTAAAGATCATGTGGGCCCCACCTAATAATATCCTCCCAATAGAGGTTATTTGAAGGTGGGACCCACCTCCAACCTCCACTTGGAGGATTTAACCACCAACAAATAAAAATAAGAACACCTTATTTTTATTTAATTTTATTTTAAAACCCCAAAACTATCTTCCATTCTCGTCAGAATGCAACTGTGGTAAAGGTCTCACTACGCAATAACCGATGCTGCGAGTTCAACGATGCCCTCAGATTTCAATTTTGAGCACTGGTTCAAAAGTTATAAAATCCCACTCGCATTTTTACTGAACGTACTCGAACAAAACTTCAGAAATTGATTCCGGGCACACCAGGCCTCAGAATCATGCGCCCTCATTTTTCATAGAATCGTAAATTTCTCATGTATTTAAGAAAAAAAATTCCATGGAATTTATAGGTCTTTACAACATAGGTCCCTCTGGGACATGTCATGACATAATTATTTTGTAGATATTAAGTATATTTTGTGGTTTTTGGAAACTCATTAGTTTAACACATGATACACTACAGTCTTTGTGCAAGTTGTTGTGGTCCTTAGTTATCCATGTGTAAAACAAGAAAGAAAAATAGATGGTCATGGGTGTATCCATAGGCAGGTATTTCTAGGGTAACTCTTGTGGTCCATGACCATAATAACGTCACCATGCCTGTGGTGGAGGTTATGGTGAGGGAAAATGATTTTTTTGGAACACACCCATTGTTGGTCACCATGTCACTCGATGTGATTGAGGACACTACATCCATAGTGGAGTCTATGGTGGTGGTCACAGAGGTATTAAAATAGATAAAACCATCCCCATTATTTGAGGATCTCAATAGTTTTAATGGGAAAATGTGTACCATAATTATAAGGGGTTATAAATGCATAATAAATCGATTTCCTCCTTTATTAATCGATTTATCTCTCCTTCCCGATGATTACTTGATCCAGATGATTTTTCCAAACACTATTTGGATGAACTTAGGGTGAGTTGGTCGACCCTTCTTATGTTAAAGATTCTTCTTTGGATAGTCCCAGTCATTTTGACCCTCTATGATCTATATTTTTGGATGGATTGAACCATGGAATATGGATGTTGTTCATGTTGATTCAGAAACATGGGATCCTAGAATATTCTACCTTGTCATCCATTTATTTAGTGATAGATTTATTCTTACTCAGACATATACAAATTCTATCATTGATGGTGTTGACTATTTGGTAAGTGTTAGTTCTACCCTTATATTGATTCCTTCTTAAGTCTCATTCTAGAAATATATCTTGTTGGATTAGAATTGGTTCATGGGATCTCTTTGCATGAAACTTGATCTAGTTGGTGTGAAAATGTGGTTTGGGTGAATACACTATTAGAGAATCATGAGGTTGACATCACCTCACTTAAGGTATGAAGTTCCTTACCATATAGAGACCATGAATATGATATTTATCATGATATAAGTTGTGTGATTAATATTAATAGACCACATTTGATATGTGTCACATGTGTGTGAGTGAATTACCTCTAAGACCCATGTTTGTATATGATCACATGTGTGTGTGTATAGCTACTGATACTCATTCTTATTATGCTTGTTGTGCTAATACGTGAAAATACTATTGTGTGTGATTTATGTCATTTAGATGATTCAATTTAGATGATGATTAATAGGTGGACCTTTATGGATTTGTAATCTCTTAGAGGGGGAGTGCGATTACACACAATGATGATGATGATGATTTGGGACATGAAAAGTGGTGCGAAATCCTTGTGGATTTACCCAAGCCAGTTCCAAGATACATCTACCATGTATCCCAACCTAAGGTAGAAACATGGTAGGATGGTCTTGTGTTC
The DNA here is from genome assembly GCA_963277665.1 of Viscum album. Taxonomy (NCBI): domain Eukaryota; kingdom Viridiplantae; phylum Streptophyta; class Magnoliopsida; order Santalales; family Viscaceae; genus Viscum; species Viscum album. Next base: position 1,325,786,856 of record OY728128.1, read on the forward strand.
TTTCCTATGATTGTGATTATTTTGACCCATGCTAAACATAACATAAATAGTAAATTAATCTCATGATTTTGATTATACATCTCCCAATAGTTGCACAGTCCAAGGACCGAGATGATTAATTTCTTTGATATGAGCTATATAAACATCTTATTTTTCTACACATTCAAACATTTATCCATAATTTTACTACTTTACACATTTTATACACATATCACATGATATAATCATCTTCTCATAACATGGGGATTGGAATCCTAAGAAAGGGGTGAGCTCAAATTCTCAGTAAGGGAATGATATATCAAAAATCATTAGATTCCAAACATGGAGGAGAATATGTAGAAGAAAAAAATATATTAATTAAAGATATAAATTCCATGGATTATAATCATAAAACATGTTGGAGAAACATAAGATCATAAAAATATCACTAAGGAATCATAAAAGTCATGAGATGGCTCAAAATACATATCAATAACCAAAAACATGCGAGCATAATGTAAAAGTGTGGAATATTTTAAAAATAGTGAATAATCATAAAAACATGGAATAAGATTATAAAAAACATGAAAATATTTCACCATCATATATATATATAAATTACATCATTGTGAACATACAAAATGTCCCCACTTCATGTTGTGAACAAACAAAATGTTCCCACTTCATGTTGTAAACAAACAAAATCCCCACACATCATATTGTGGAAAAAATACCCATGAATTATGTTATTAATAAACTAAATTCCCATGCTTCATATTGTGAAAAAAATATAACGCATAATATAGTGAACAAATAAATTGGACACACTTAATATTGTGAACAAAAAAATTCCCAAAATTCATATTATGAATAAATAAAATGTCCATGCTCAACACCCTTTTCTAATGAGGTATAAATCCAAAACCAATTCATTTAATGGCTATATAGGACCACACCATTCACTATTTATGCAAATTATTTCCTTAATAAAATTAAAAATTCATCATCACATATATAAATCATGGGGAAAGAATAGGTTTCTTAAAATTTTCGTAAACATCACATTACAAGAACATAAGATATCATATAATATAAAACCTCTCATTTTACAAAATAAATCATATCATAATCCAAAATAAAGAACGATAAAAACCAATCTTCATGAAATATATACCTTGGATGTAACATCCTACTATATCTATGATAGGTATTTTTTAAACACTATCATGGTTTTTCTTTATCTTTATCTAGGTAGGGTTGAGAAGGAATTGGTAGGATACCTATAATAGTGAAGTTAGATATTTGTTGAATTTTCAGCATAAAACATATTGGTTTTGTAGACCACTAGGGATTTACATATTATGTAATATGGTTACATGACATGTAAATACTAAAACAATAATAATATATTTTTTTAAAAAAGGCAATGAGTTTTTCAGTGATTATGGTTTTTGTTAATTACATGATGTGTAATTTGGTTACACATCATAGAAAGTCCCAAGTGTTGTTTTTAAACAGAAAACTTGGCTGAAAATTATATTTCCTCCTATATAGATTTTATTTATATCAACCCAATATCCATTCATAGGTGAATTTGGAACCATCAAACCCTTCTGTTTCGTTTCGTTTAGCGATTGATCATTGTTGCAGTTGCGATGTGATGTAAGCATTCTCCCTATCTCTCTCTCCCTCCCTCCATCCCTCCTTGGAGTTTTATAGAACATATTGGGATTTATGGATCTAAACTTCATGTTGTTGAATCTTGTTTCTATTATTAGTTCCTAGATCTACCGCGCCTTTGTTCTTGTTTGTGGGTTCTATTGAGGGATTTGTGTTTCCGTGAGAAAGGTAGGCGTTTTTGTTATGATGGCCAAATTTGATTAACCCTAATTTTTTTGATTTAAATTCAATTGTTTATTTAAATTAAATTACATGAAAATTATTTCAATTGGTTTATTAAAAACCCAATTCCATTGAATTAGAGTATTTGGATTTGATTTGGTATAAAATGGGGAAAAACACCCAATTCCATTGAGTTGGGGTGTGTTTGTGAAATTGATGGAAAATTTTGGAATTTAAATTGTTGAATTTAAATTATAAAATTTATTGGTTGAAATTTATTTCAATGTTTTATTTGAGAAAATGTATTAAAATGGTTTTGATAAAAACATAGTGGTTTTATCATAGAAAAAGGCATGATTTGATTAAAAACCCGTTTTGGGTTTTAAATGTAAAATTGAAAATTTTAAAATGGTAGAATGGGATGAATTTTATTTTAAAAAGTTTTTAAAATAAATTTTCCATCATTGATTATATTAGAGAGCATGAAATCTGAGGTAGTTAGTGAGTTATTGGGATAATACTATTTTGATGCTTTACAACTGAAATAAAACATAGTGCAACAAGTCACATCCCTAATGAGATGATGATGAGTCACCTTTGGATAGTGTCAGAGGGACATGTGTTTACACATATTATTATGATAACCTTTTAGTGTGTGAGGATACCATAGCTTGGAACTATCATACCTTTTGGTAGATGGCCATGTTTCTCACTTGTTTATATTTGAGATATAAATGTGTGCTAATATTTTTAAATTGTTTTACACATTCCTTCTGAATTTATATAAACTGTTTTATATAAAAATTTTATTTAATCCATTTTTTTAAAGTATTTCCATAATTTTAAATGTAAAGAATGAATTATTTTAATTATTCTCTGATCTACCATACCTATTTATTAAAATTGAAATATTTATTTGGTTAGTTAAATGTTGAAATATTATTATGCAATCCTTTGTGAGACCCTACTGGTATTTTAGCTCCTACCCTACCTGTGCCTTTGAGTGTTTTTAGATTATATTCTTCTAGGTTCAAGAAAGGGTAAGGTTCTACTTGAAGGTGGTAGTATCTGTTGGTCCTTGGTCTTAGAGAGTTGCATCCATTGGGACTTGGGTTTTTATCCTGTTTTTTGGTACTTTGCTGTAGTACTTTGGGGGTATTTTCTTGTTTGACTTCTGGTACACTACTCCCTATAGAGTTTTTCTTATATTCATACTGACTTGTTTATAAGATTTTGTAATTTTAGTGACAAAATTATTCCAAATTTCATGTTGTATGATCTCAAATTATAGTTTCCAACCCATGGGGATTGGAAATAACCTTCGGGCTATGTCCATGTCTACTCGGATATCAGGTTACCTGGGTACTTAATCTGGTTTGTGACATTGGAGGTTAAATATAGGTAAAAATAAAAAAGTTTTCCAAAAACCTTTTAAAACCTTGATGTCAAAATTAAATTATTTTTTGGAGGGAAATAGAAGTCTTTTGAAAAACTTATTTCCAAATAAAACATCCTTGAAAATATATAAAGGTAAAAAAAAAGAAAATCTAAAATACTTTGAAAAAATTTAATTTTAAATTATTCTTTAGTAATAAAGACTTGAAAATAAAAACAATTTCAAAATGGGGAAGTGAAAATACATTGAAAATTTTTACTTTTAAAATAACCTTTAATAATTGAGGCTTGAAGGAGACATTTTATTTTCCAAAAAGAGTGGGGAAAATACATTAAAAATGTTTACTTTTAAAAATATTCATTAATAATGTAATATTGAGAAATAAATAATGTTTTAAATAAGGTAAGTAACAATAAATTGAGTAAATTTACTTTAAAAAAGAATCATTAATAATGAAAACTTGAAAAATAAATAATTTTTTCAAAATGTAAGTGAAAATACATTGAAAAAATTTACTTTTGAAAAGAATATTTAATAATGGATACCTAAAAATTAAAAAATGTTTTCAAAAATGTAAATGAATACACCTTGAATAAATTTACTTTTAAAATTAATATTTAATAATGGAAACTTGATAAATACATAAATTTTTTCAAAAAGTTAATTGAAAATTCTTTGAAAAAATTAACTTTTAAAATGAATATTTAATAATAGAAACTTAAAAAAGAAATTTTTTTTCTAAAAGAAAATTGAAAATACTAATTTTATTTAAAAAATAATAATAATTAATTGAAACATGAAAAATATATACATTTTATCAAAATAAAATGTCGACTAGATGATGAAATATTTCATTTTGAAAAATTAGAAGAATCCCTTTAATCATTTTTGAACTAACCTTATTGAAAAACCACATAACTTAAATGAGTTTAAAACTCACAATTTAAAGTGAGGTAAATAGAAATTGAAGTTTATCATAGATATCAATAGGAGAGTAAAATTATATAGGGTTAATAATTAATGAGAATACACATTTAACATATGTATTATCACATTTGAGTGATCTCGATTTTTGGAAGGAAATTGAAAATAAATCCTTATATCCAGAGTAACATTTAAATAAAAAATATTGAACGAGAATGTCCTTGAAATTAAAATTTAGTTCCAATAACTAGGAATCAATTATTGAAATAATATATCATCTATTCATTATACATTCTACTTAAAAAAAGTAAGTGCATAATATAAACAATGTCTCAATGAAGGGAAATTTAGATGATAATCCCTCACCTTGTTTCCTTTATTAGTTGGTCACACTCTAATATTATATAAAATTTAAATAGATAAAAATAATATATTTAATAACCTTTCTCATAACTATTACCATTTTATAATCCTTATTATAATTCTTTATCATAGGTACATTAAATACTTATAGCGCACTATGACCATCTGATGTTAATAACTTCAACTATTTTGCACATGTTTTATAATTTTGATATCATTATAAATAATTTGATACCAATTTAATTATTTATATATCATTTATGATTCTATAATATATAAAATATATTTATTTAAATTTTTATTACTTAATTTCATATGTTTTTTTGTCACGTTATGTGAAAACCAACTTGATAACGACTTATTTCGACAATTTTAGTGAACGAAAATGTTACATTAATAAAAAGTAAAATAAATAATATATTTTTCACTGAAAAATATTCTAATAATTATTTTATTAGTATATAGTAATATTAGAATTTTTATTTTCCCATAGTCATCCATAATGTGATTTTAAAGCATTGTTCATGTAGGTGGTTAAATAGACCCAAACATGAACATGCTTTATCTCGATTGGAAAGAATGATTAAGGTGGTGTTTCTTTTGAAATAATATCATTATAAAAGAATAATAATTAAATTATTTTAATTATATTTTTATTTTTAACTTTATTTTAAGATTTTTAGATAATTTATGAATATCTAAATGAAAAATGAAAAATGTTTCATCATGGAGGCGTTAATACGTAAGTACACACGATTATTAATCCATTTCTTAACACATGATAGGGGTAAAGGTGGATATGAAATTAAAATTTAAGAATAAAAATTATATGATAAATATCATATTTATTCATCATTACCTCCATTAATACCATCCATGAATGTTGGTAACTAAAAAAACAACGAAGCATCATGGAGGTGGTAGTCCGTACAACGCACTAACGATGTTATTTTTTCATAAGTAGATGGAAATGAATAAATAAAGGTTACACCATTAATATAAAAACATATTAGTATAATAATAATAATTATTTCATCATATTATTACAGATATATGATATTCTTAATATCAATATTATGAATAAAATCTTAAGAATGAGATAATACTTGCATTGGAGACTTGATTTTTCCTTGGATGTTCCCTTGAATTTAAAGGTCATAAGATAAATATCCATTATTATGGGATTATGTTTTTGGGATTGGTTTCTATTCATATTAAAAGGGTATAGTTTCAAGGAGGAATTCAATGGTTATGTGTAGCTTCTAATGGGAGAAATTGATATCCATTTAAAAGAGTGGAAATAGGAACTTTTGGAAACACTCATCATTCTTCAATAATTTCAAGAAAATATTCAATTTTCTATTGCTCAAAAGTTGAAAATAGTAGAGAGTGGTATAATATAAAGTCAAAAACCATATAGAATACTCATTTTATAAAAATTAACATGTTTTTTCCATTTCCCATATGTAAAACTTTTTTTTAACATTTATACTTTTTAAATGGGTTACTATTTTTTTACCACAATAATTTTTTTTTGTTAATTAAAAATAAAATTGAACTTATTACCTAATTTAACATTATAATTCTAAATTTTTATATAATTTTATCATATAAAATTTATAAATTTTTGAAATTTTAATTTTAAAATTAATACTCCTAACCACATAAAAACAGTTTTTAGAAAAATGAAGTTTTTAAACATTAAATTTCTATATACAATAAAATTATCAATATTATTGATTTTAATGAAATAAATTGATTTAATGAAATGTATAAAACATTAAAGTAAATAAAAAACTAAATATAACCTTGAAAAAACTTCATTTAAAGAGAATTCTAAAATTAATTTTTATTAAACTCAATTTTTTATTTAGTTCTAAAAATGTTGGACATGGTATTTATAAACTCCAAGAACATATTAAAATGAATATTTTTTTTAATTAAATATATATTTTATTAAATAAAAGATTTTATAAACCTATAGTATTTGATTACATAGTGATAAAATCACAAAAACCATATTTTTGAATAAAAAGTAAATATTTTTAGAAAAAAAAATTCAAAAACACATTTTCAAAAAATATTAATGAGAAGAGTTCAAAAATGAATTTCATTTTATAAAATATATATTTTAAAATTTAATTTTTTTAAATAAGGTAAAATATAAATAAAAAAAATATTATTATAAACTTTTTCAATATTAAATTATATTAACTATTTATCCACTAAAGGAAAAAACAATTAACAGTCAACTATATAACTTTTTATTATAGATTTACTAATTATTTCTTATTAATATTTTTTGGTTTTTTTATATTGGTTTTAGTACATGACACATATTATAGAACATATTATGTATTTTAAAGGATCCAAAATCTTGGGTCACTATATTCTCCACCCCCTAAAAAAATAGCATCATCACAATTTTAATTATCATTTACTAAATGAATAAGCTAATAGATCCACAAAAAACATAACATATATATTCTAATGAGATATCCAAACCATTACCCTTAGTATTAATAGGAAACTGTATATCCCAAATATGCTTATTAAATGTTCTTAGGGACATTACTTACACAACTTCATTTCCATGATCTTGATTCACCCTAATACTAAATCAAATTTTTTATGATAATGTCCAAAATAATTATTTTATATGATTATGAAAGTTCAATACTAATATTTTCTACCCAATGAAACATCCATTTCAAACTATGTCACTTTCGTTTACACTATGCCATACTTGATTAATCCAAGAACTCTCTTAGTTTTTCCTAGGTTACTTTAAGTCATGTTCTCTAATACATCATAACCTAATTCCTTAATGTGACTGGGAAATCGATCTATCATTGTGGTAAAGGGAATGTGATCAACTAAATACTATACCCCGATATTATCAAACAAGGTGTTTAGTTATGACTCATTATCATTCACCAGATGATGATCGAGTTAATACACAATAAAACCTCTTTGGGGTTGTTACCCCTAGGTACAACTATGACAGAGACTGCATCCACTTGAAATATTAATAAAAGGGTTTAATTTATTGCAGAACCACACAATATCTATTTTTTCAAAACATAATAATGTTATACTATACTTAGACTCACCCCTTACACTACTACCTAAAGTTTTCTCTAAATTTCAGTAAACTAATCTAAAAAAATAACTAAAAAAATCTTCAAAATAACAAAACTATTCTAAAAAACAGCCAAACCCTCCTCTAATACTAACTATAGAAACCCATGATAAAATTATCATTAATAGTACATTAATCTCATGATATATATTATATATCTAAAAAATTTCACATAATACAAGGATCAAATGTTTTAATGTCTTGGATATTATCTACATTAACATCTTATTTTACTACACTTGCAAACATTTTTCTATTATCATACTCCTTTAGAACTTTTAAAGACACATCACATGATATAATCATCTTGATAACCTAAGGATTGAAAATATAAGAAAGGTATGAGCTCAAATTCTCAGTAATGGAATGATATATCATAAAGTATTAGATCATAAAATTGAAAGAGAATTTTTTTTAAAGGTTGGGGCTGAAGCCTCAATTTATTATTAAAAGAAAAGACCTCTTTAGACTAGGTAGAGGGTGACCCATTACATAGCCCGAAGGCCCAAGGCCAAGTTGCCTGAAGACAAGGCTTGAAAGCCCAATTTTTGGCCCAAAGGACCCCTCGATGAACAGTACTTCTACAGTACCCGTGCTGCTACAGTACCTGCTATAGTACCGCGCTACTACAGTACCTACTACAGTCCTCCGCCGCAACAGTGTCGCCACTGCTACAGTCCCACGGCTGCTACAGCCCATGCTGCTACAGTAATACTATAGTACTACTACAGTGCCCTGCTACAGTACCCATAAATTCACCCCTGCCCGGATTTGATCCCGGGTCTTTTGGATGCCAAGTAGGAGCTTGTACCACTAGGGTACAAGATCGTTGGCAGAGAATATGAACATCACATACATATATTAATAAAATATCAAAATAAAATTTATGATAATCATAAAACATTATGGAGTAACATAATATTGAGATAAAAGTTACAATTTATACACTTTATATCCTTAGTATTTAATATCACAACACACTTTCTTAAATACTATATTTTACTAACTCAATACATCCAAATTCTTTTAGAATGTTTTCGCACAAACTTTTTCTTTTACAGGATGAAAAAAAATTATAATTGGATGAATATAAAATTTATATATTAAGTTTAATCCATAGGACACATGAAGTCTATCCCATTATACTAGCTAAGTTTAGTCCACCAGACCGACTAAGTTTAGTTCATCAGATTGACTATGTTTGGTTCATTAGACTAACCAAGTTTGATCCATTAGAAAAACATAGTTTTTATTCCATCGTAAGAATAAATTTTATAATTGTTTGATAAAAATTATTTATATAGGATGAAAAATTCTTATATTATTGTGATTATGATATCAAAATGAAATCTAATGATGTTGTACAGAATTTACTGAGTTGTCAAGATAAAGCTTATCTGAGGCTGTTGCAACCAACTCTGAGAATGAAGGAATATGACTATTGTAGGTGTGCCTATAAATAGAGGAGCATTTGAGGAGATGCATACTGATGATTTTGAAACTCAACCCATCTTAATTTTACTCATTTATAATATCATGTTACTCGAGCTCTGTAAACCCTTTGATAGATTTTGTTCTATGGAATCTGAGTGAGGATTGTAAATTCATTAGAATATTTTTCTTTTGTAATATTTACTTATTATCTAGTTTTATTGAGGGATTCTAGGTATAGGAAGACTTCCAAATCCAATATTTTGAATCAAGGTCTTTTGGGGATAGGAAGAAAGATATTATTCTGATATTTTGATTGAGGGATTTATTTTAGAAGAAAGACAGACCTTGTAGTTTAGTTAAAACTATGGATACCTTAATTCAAGGTTATTTAATTCCTTTACACTGAAGGATAAAGTATTATTATTTATTTTATAAATTTTTTGTTATTTTTTACATTATAACTTTATAAAGTTTTATTTTGACTCATTTTACAAGTCATTATTTCCACTATTCATTTTATAAGGAATGTTTAGTTTTGTAATTTAATTTATTATAGACTCTGTTTATATAAATTGTATTGGTTTAGAGTGAGTATGATTACAACTTTTATATCATCTCACATAGGTTTTATCCAATATATCAAAATAGGTAATGGTTTTTGTTACTTAATTTTTTTTGAAATTACCATTCACCCCCCTCTTGTAGCCATTGTTATACTCTTTAGTCCTATATTTGATATTAGAGTGGGTTCTACTACAAAACATTCTAGTTTTTACATTAGTTATATTAACCATGTTTCTAAAGTTTTTAAACTATTTTGGCCAAACCTGTGATCATGAAAAATATTGATCACATTTTGTCCCAAACTAATACTTGTCATCCTTGTGGTTTCTAAGACTCATTGGCATTATGAAGGTTGTGGGATACATGGGGAGACCTTATGGTCTACTATAGTTCATGACTTCTATTATGACTATGCTTTCTGATGGAGATGAAGTATGTATAGTTGGGAGTTGTGGTGGCTTGGTCAGTGCATGGCCACTCAGTACATGATTATATGTTTTTTCTCACACATTTATTTATTATCATTGCATACACTCTTATTCATGTGAACTCATGTTAAGATTCAATTAGATATATCCTAATGGGTTTATACTCACACCCTGTAAAGGCATCTCGATGCGTATATAGACTTCATGATCAGGGATATAATGAAGGGAAAGTTCCTATTGATATGGATATAAGACATGAATAATGGTTTTCAGAGGCCATTTCAGGATGAACTCCATAGTCATGCCACATTTTTTTCATTTATTTATGTATCTTTCTCACACTCTTGTTTGACCTGTCACTTAGTGAGCCCTAGTTTATTATTCTGTATACATTGAGATAATTTTCATGCCATATGTTATAGAATTTATTTTTTTATTCTTCTTTGTTATTATTTGTTATTATTTATTCTTATCTTATTGATAATAAGTGTATATTCTCCCCACTAATGGCATTTGGACCCTCTATAATAATCAGTAAAATATTATGTATTAGTAGCTGCACATGGGGTATTGTTTCACTCCATCTTAAACTCGGTGATTTAGGTAGGGTTGTTATATAATGGTGGTCTCTCATTATATGGGTAGAATATAGAAAATAGATGAATTCAAACAAACACAATCCATCATGACTAATTGTATATCAGAGGGCTCATAAGTATAAAATTTCTTTAATGAAAAAGAATATAGAGTGAAACCCTTACCTTGAGAGGGTTCTTATAAATTCTTGGTAGGACCTCCTTACGAGCATGGAAACTATTTGAGAGGAATTTAGAAAGGGAAAATGAGTTAAAATTCACGATTCAAGGATTTAGAGAGTAGAGGAGTTGGATAATGGGTGGGAAATTATATCAAAAGAGAGGGGATTCTTTATCAATTTATAAAATTGGTTTTAAACTCTAAGTTATAAAATATTAAAAACCATTTACTCTCCCATGGTTTTAACCCATATGTTTTTCTAAGGGGATGTGGTTTAAAGTATTTTAATGGTTTATTGTATGATATTATTTAAATAATTTTTTTCTCATAGGTGGAATTTATTTTTTCAGATAGAATTATTTTTATACCCATAAAATATATTATAGGCTTTTTGATATTGATTTTAGGTATGTAAAATTAATTTTATTACCTTAAAACACACTATTTAAATTTAAAACCCCATTTTTAGTAATGAATTCATTTTTTGTATTTATTAAATCCTTTTTTGGGCTTTTATGATGTCATAATACCTACCATAAATTTATACTGTATTTAATATTTATCCAAAAATTTGAGAGTCATAGAAAATTAAGAAAAATTCACTATTTTCTAATTTTGATGTGATTTTTTTTAAAAAATGACATTAATTTTATAAATATTATTTTCTAAATATGAGTGTTTTAAAATTTAAATAATATTACTTTTTTGTTGAAAACTAAATTCTTTTATAAAAAAATTGATATTTCAACCCATACAAAAAATTACCTTGGACGTTATAAAATTATATTATCATTTATATTTATATATATTGTATATTATAAGACTATCTTATGAAAATAAATTCCATTTAAAGTTATTTAATTTACTATAAAATGTTTTTATTGAAATTAAATATTTTCCAAAAATAAAATTATGTTTTATATATTTATCATATTTATCTTATATACATGTGTATTTTATAAAATATTAGTGAAAATAGGATTGGAGAAAATATTATTTTACTTATAAAAATAAAATTACACATTTATAAGACTAAGGTGTAGATACATAACACCTTAATACACTAATATATTCTTTAAGTATAATATGTTTGATCGTGGTAATTTAATGGGGTGTGTCTACTAACATCGATCTACTATTGATTTCAATTAACTTGATCTTTTCATATAGGCAGTTCTACTCGATCGTCACATGATGAAGCTTAGCTTGGGTTTGGTTAATTGAAACCTCAACGACACTACCTCCCTCCCAGGAATTTATAAATGAGCTTTGTAAGACATGATTTTATCATTTTTTCCATCGTTTCTCCCTTATGCACAAATTAATTCTCTTAATTACCCTTAATATACATTGATTAAATTATAAACATGATATTACAAACTATAATAATGCCTAAATTTCATAATTCCCACTGTTCATAATTCTCAATGGTCATATTTACCAATATACATAATGGGTTTTGACTCCCTATAAATTACTCTTATACCAATCATTCATTTATTACTTCAATTTATATAAAAGTTCGATATTCTTTAATTTAAAAATGAATATTACTTTACTAAATTTTTTTCTACTTTAAAGTGTTTTTAGAAAGTATGATAAACCTAAGAAATTGATATGATCCAAATTCTCCTATTATAGTTATTTTATTTTATTTTTTTTATATTTTCTCCTTGTGATGTTGTGTATTTTACTGGGTTTAATTTTTGACTAATTGTAATTTTATCAATTAATGAAATAAAGTGTTATTATTTTGATTTATAATATACTATATTACTAAATATTTCATGCATAAATATATATAATGGAAACTCTATATATAATTTTTTGGTTTATTACATTTTTCCCTGCATAAAATTTTTGCCCAAGTAATTTCATTTAATAAACTATGTTGAAGACACATGAAGTTAAATATGTTTCATAACTTCCTCTAGTTCCAATTTTGACTCTTCAAATTTATGGTTCTTCCAAGTAACATTGAATAGTTGAGTTACTTTTTTGGATATAACATTATCAATATGGTCTAAGATTATAATCAATTACACATCATAAGAGTGATAATTATCCAACTATGCCACGTATAGATTTAGTATATGTGAGGGAAATGGTATGTGTTTCCTCAAGATAAATACATATAATTTATCATGAACTTTAGACAACTTTTCTACAAGTAAAAGGTGATGGGCCATGACATTGATGTGATCAAGAATCTCAAAGGGGTCAGTATACCCAATACGTATCTTTCCATTATTCACAAACCTTATGAATCTATTCCAATGATATATAAAAAGGAACATGTTATATCCAACCTCGAACTCTTGGTCTCATTGATAGTTATCATTATAACTATTCTATCTAATTTTTACTACTTTGATATGTATAAGAATTACCTTAAACTTATAAACCTTTCCTTCTATAGTACATGTCCCAATAAAATTCATTATCCAACTTCAAGAAAACATGATGGAGTTTAATTTTTTTTCAATAAATAGCTTCATCAGGGGCCATATGAATGCTTGAGTGAAAATAGTTATTGTATAATAACTCTACAAGAGGAATATGTTGACCCTATCGTCCTTTAAAGTCCATTAATAAAGCTCTCAAAATATCATCAAGTGTCAAGATAGTCTGTTTATATTGGTTATTAGTCTGAGAGTGATAGGTCAAAAATATGTTTAGATTTATGTTCATAGAATATTAGAGACTTATCTGAAATTTTTAGGTGAATCACAGATCTTAATAAAATATAATTTACAGTGGATTTACATTCAACATGTCTACTTATCTAACGTATATCATTGAAATTTGATTAAGTGAGAATAACTATAAAGTTATAATAAAATGTTTAGTTTTTTTAATATCGTCCTCCACATCCCATATATATTTTTTTCTGTTGGTTGTTATTGGAAGACTCATGAAAAAATCCATAGGTATTTTTTCCCATTTCCATGTAGGCAGGCATGGGTAATGGTTGCATCATCCCTTTGAAAATTTTCCTTTCTATCTTTATTTTCTAACATACTAGGATCAATTATGTATATTATTAAATTTAACTATTAAAATTTACCACTATTATTTTTCTTGGAGATATATATATCATTAGGCTCCATAGGTGGATAGAAAATGTTGAGTTGTGGCCATAATTCAGAATATCCTTTGTCTCAGGCTCTAATGGTATGAATAATATCATCCTGAATCTTATGATTTTAACTCTATCACTATTTATTAGTGATAATTTCCCTTTCCTTATTGAATCCATGTTCTTATTTATCTCCACATCATCCCATTGATCTTCCTTTATCTTCTCTAGATGGTATGGTTGGGAAATCACTTGATCAATGTAATATTATTTTCCATTATTTATGATTCTCATGTCCATCCATTGTATGTATAAGAAGATTTTATCCCACTCAATACTCATCATGGATATGGTTTCATAATACATTATACTCACTGAATCTTCTATATTATTCAACTTCCAAGGATTGTAATGGATAGAAAAGTTATAATCTATGATCAACTCTAGCCAAATTCATTGCACATATTCATCTCTTTTTAGGTTAATTTATATATAAGGCACTTATGATCCATATATATGTCACACCATACTATATAGAGATAATTCATCTAAATAACCAATGCAATGATTACTAAATCCAACTCAATATCATGCATAGGACAATTATTCCCACGAAATCCAAAATCTTGAGAGGCATAGGCTATTAATTTATAAATTTTCATAAGGAAACAACATAATACCTTCTTTTACACATAACTATAGATAAGAAATCCTTCCTTGAAAGAGGATAATATGATTATAGGTTTCATGATTAACCTATTCTTAATCTCTTTGATGTTCTCTTAATAACCATTATACAAAACGAAATCCACTCCCTTTCAAGTTCTCTTGGTTAAATAGTTTAAGAATCATGAAATGTTTTCAAAAATGACTAATAATACCTTGAAAATCTAAGTAAACTATAGATATCAGTTCTATATTTTTTTGGGACATTCCTCAAACACCTATTCCTTTGAAGAATCCATACATATCCCTATTCTTTTGATAACATTCCCTAATAATGATACATTCTCCATCCAAAACTCACATTTACTATACAATGAAAATAATTTCTCCTTTCTAAAATTTATTAATATAGTAATTAAATGAACCTCAAGTTTATCCTTGATTTTTTAATATATGAGAATATCATCTATAAATAATACACTAAAATTTTAAAGATAATATCTAAAGACTATGTTCATTAAGTCCATGAAGATTAGTGGATCATTAGATAGTCTTAATGGAATAATTATGAAATCATAGTATCTGTACCTTGTACAAAAGGAATTCTAATTAAGATCTTCCTTTTTCAACAATAATTGATGATATCTATACCGAATTTCCACATTAGATAAGTATTGTGACCCATGTACTAGGTTAAATAAGTCAATAATTCATGGAAGTGGATACTTATTCTACATCACAATCTTATTGGGATCACAATAATCAATTCATAAACATAGTGACCCATCCTTATTCTTGAGAAATATGACAGGTTAACCCCATGGAAAAGCACTTGGGAGTACAAATCCATTTTTCATATTCTAATGTACCATCTTCTATAGTTCCTCCAATAAAATTAGGGCCATACTATAGCGATTTGATAATATTCATAGATATTTGGGTATTTTTTAAATTTATAACTCATCCTCTTGAATAGGGGGAATCCCATAAAACTCATTAGGGAATAAATGAGAAAATTACCTTATAATAGACATGACTTCAAGAGTTATCCTCTCTTTAATACAATCTTTTGAGCTATATATGGTTTCTAAAAAGAAAACACTATATATTCTTGAGAAGAAGTTTTCAAAGGAGACTCATCCTCCTCCTTTCAATTATATGGAATCAAAGTATTATTTGGGATACTTAAGGTGGATTCCTTCTCAAGGAAGATGATTTTGGATCTATATAATGTTAGCCAATCCATTCCTAGTATATAATTGAATTCCAAAAATTGATGTATGAAAATGTTTTCTGAGAGATTAAATTCTCAAACATTAATTAGATAGTATTTATTTTCTTGAGATGTAATAATTTCTCCATTTTTTAGTTTCAATAATAACATAACCTTTAGGGTTTAATGTGATGTTTGAATAATTTTACTAAAAAATCATGATATGAAATAATGCGTAGATCCAAAATAAAATAATACATTCACTATTCATGAATGAATAACTACTATGCATATTAATACTTCATTATTAGGATCTAACTCACCAATAGTGGAATTATATGACCACCTTTCTCCCTTGGATTTGGAAGTTTTTGTCATCAATTATCACTTAAAATTGTTATCTTATGGATTTTATTCGCATTGTTTATGTTTTTGTTACAGTTGAAATATTAAATCATGGACAAATGATTGATCAAAACCTTATTTTCATGTATCAAATCCATTGGATTATTTATCTCTTCCTGACATTAAATTCATTTATTTCCTTCCCTTACACACTTTAAACACATCATTTTTCCATTAAAGTAGTTTCTAGGTTGCTTTTTCCAACACATATGACACATGGGATGTTGGATTATCTTTATTCCAAGATTATTATTTGATTATCCTATATATTTAAACTCTATTAAACTCTTCTTACCTCATATCACACCGGACCAATAATAATGACCAACTTCTACCATGATTTTTAGGGCACATCTTAAAGTTTCTTAGTAGATTTTAAAGTCTTGAATTGATAATGATTTTAAAAAGTATTATATTTAACCCATTGAAGAAGGGATAAACCATAATTTCCACATACATGTAAAAGTTATAGAAAAATTGGTAATCCGTGTGAAGTTTTCTTCATAATCTCTAATAAATAAGTTCTCCTTTTTCTTTAGTCTAAGTAATTTCCTCTCAATTTTATAATGGAGAGTTTGGGGAAAATATTATTGAAGAATATATTCTTGAATCTATCTAATTACATAGATTAAATGTCTATATAGGTATTTTATTCTTAATCAGTTTCCACTATTGATTATCTTCTCCCTATAGGTGATAAAAAACTACTAATAATTTCTCTATATAAGATCATTTGAGGATAGATAATATCGTCTCATTGGAGTTATTCCATTGCTCTAAAAGAGGGGATCAAAATATACACTAAAAGTTGGAGGCCTTTGTCTCTTAATAGACTCAATAATGACATGCACATTCTTATGGGAAGGAGGTAGTTCGATGTAATTCATGTTATTATGCATAATATGGACCAATTTTTCTAGTAATTCTATAAAGTTCTTGATTCATACTGCCATAATATTAGGCACTTAATAATAGAAATAATTGTATTTATCATCACATATATTATATACATGATAACTCTTATTACTGGTATTTTATAAAATAATGGGATATTTTTTATGAGGATACACGATTAAATAATATTATGAAAAGGGAAACTACTTAAATTTTAAGGAATACAATTTATACTCAAACATATGATTCTATTATTTTTAATCTAGGTTGACCATGGTAATTTTTCAATTAGGTTTTCTAAACTAATAATATATTCATGTACATTATTTTGGTTCATAAGGAGCTTGTGAATTTGAAAAATTATATCCATTTGGAGTTCCATACTAAGTGTGTAGCAAGTCCTTCTTTTCATTATCTGGTTTAGGTTGAGTTAATACTTAATAATCCCTTTTAGGGATATTACCTCAATGTACATATATACAAGATCCACCTAATATTATATTATCTAGAAAGGGATTTATTTTTTTATAAACCACTCTCACTATACTTAACCAAAATTTTATGATGTTTTCATATACATAGACTTATACCAATGGTATTTACAAATGTTTTCTTAATCATAATCCCTTAAAATAACTACACCTTTATCTGATACCAACTATAAAAATCTATATTTCTAATACAATTTATTTCATTATTTTTAATATAAAGATCCACATAATAAAATCCTAGAATCTTAGATTCATACTATTTTTTGAAATTAGATATGTATAACATTAACTTAAAATAAAACACATGATTATTATTTAAAAATCCTTAATGTTCTCATAGTTTCCATTGAATTCTTAATACTATATAGAAAAAATTGGGGATATATAAAGGAGGTGGTGATATATAAGGCCTAATAAGGGAATAATCAAATAATATAATCATGATAAATAATACATGTGAGCCAATATGAATTCAATAAAGAAGTAAGAATAATATATACTCCCACGGAAGAATTTATTAAGAATATGAAATTATAGAATCACGGTATCATGAGAATGTGGTGACAACATAAAACATTAAATCATACAATAATTTAAAGTTAAATTCTATGAAATAAACACATAGTGTTATTAGGATAACCACATATGCACCATGCATGTTATATCCCAATATGAATACATTACTCAATTCATTGGTGTGTTATCATGTCACATCATTAATTATGTATAACTTTATGTGTTCCACGTTAATCATATAATATAAAAACTTATGTAATTATTTTAATCCCATGATTATGAAATATGGGTTTCATGCATGGGAGAACCCATTCAATGAAGGGTTATTATATCTAGGTGAATTCCATTTGATTATAATATGGTTGGGTATTCATAAAACTAATGTTTTTCATAGAAAATAATTAGCTAATTTTGGTATCATAACACATTTATATAAAATATCTTGGAAAAGATTAATGAGAGAGAAAAGTAGTATCCCATTATTTTGGAATTATATAGATATTAAAGGAATTATTCTAAGAAAAATCCAACACGACTAACTAGGAATCAAAAGGCATAGATGAATAATAGTTATTGAATGGAAAAGAAGAGAGAGAGAAAACCATAACTTGAGAGGTTTCTTATAAAACCTCTGGAGGAGCTCCTTAAGAACATGGGAACTCCTTAGATGATTTTATAGAGTAAAATGAGAGGAACTTTATGCTTCAAGTATTTGGAGAGAATTATACTAGGATAATGGGTGGGTATTTATAGTAAAATAGAGTACATTCTTTATTAATTTCTAATCATAGGTTTTAGGCTCTATGTTATAAAATAATCAAAACCATTTGGTCTCCCTTGGGTTTAACCCATGTTTTTTTTGCTAAAGGTAAGTGGTTTTATATACATTAATGGATCATGGATCGAACATAATTAAATAATTGTTCTCTTAAAGGTGGAAGAGTACCTTTTCATAAATAATTGTTTTTAAAATCTTAAAATATATTATTGGTTTTGGACGATTCATTATAGGTTTACAAATTAATATTATCACACTAAAAAAAACATTCTTTTAAGGGAAAATCCCATTTTAGTTGATAAATAACCAATGGTATTTATTATATCACATTTTAGGGTATTTTGATGTCATTATTCCAACAATATATTTATAATGTATTTAATTTTTACCCAAAATTTTGACTCTTATAGAAAATTATAAAAAAATTATCATTAGATTATTTCAAAATGATAATTTTAAAAATAAAATTTGATTTATGAAGAAAATTTTCTAAATTTTGGGATTTTAATATTTAAATAAAAAAACTTATTCATTAAAAATTAAATTTTTTATGACATAAAAAATATTATAACTATTAATAAAAATTATTTTTGGACATTATATATTTATATTATTATTTATATTTAAATTATTATTTGACATGACTATTTTATGAAAATAAAATTTATTTAAAATTATTAAATTTACAAAAAAAAATTATCTGAAATTATATATTTTCAAAATATATAATTATGTTTTATCTATTTATCATATCCATCTTATATTCATGTGTATCTTATAAAATAATAATGAAAATGGGATTGGAGAAACACCAATTCCATTTCTAAAATGAAAATTGCACTATTGTAATAATATTTTCTAGATACATTTCCCCTTAATAAACCAATATATTCCCTATGGGTAAGGTGTGAGGTTATAACAATTTCATGTGGTGTCATATCTAATGTTGATCTAGTCATTATTTCTACTAACTTGATCTTTTCCCATAAACAATTCCACTTGAGACTCACTTTTTGAAGATCTATTTGGGCTTGGTCAAGTGATAACCCCAAGAAAACTACTTCCCTTGTATACTATGATATATGAGCTTCATATGGAATTATTCTACCGAATATGGCCATTTTCACCCTTTTATATCAATTATATCTCTTAATTAACATTAATATGCACTGATTCTGATGGTCACATTATAAAATCTATATTACCATCAGACATAATTTTCAATGGTCATAATGCCCAACAATCATAATTCCCAATGGTCATAATGGTTATCAAATCCATATAAATACCTTATATTTTATTCATTTATCTATTACTTTAATTTCTATAATGGTTCAATATACCTTATTTTAAAAATCAATATTGAAGCACTAACATTACACTTCCTCTTTACATTGTTGTTTGTGAGTGAAATATTCCTAATAGATCAAGTTGATCCAATTTTTTGTGTTCTTTTTATTTAATTTTTTTAATTTTCACACTGCAATATTATTCATTTAAGTGGGTTTCTTTTTTTACTAAATTTAATGTTCTCAATTAATGAAATAAATTGCTATCATCTTATTTTAGACTATACTTCAATTTTAAATATGTCATGTGTACTTATATAGATGGGAAGATATCTATATAAATTTTTGGGTCTTTGAATTCCTTTCATTGGATCACTGAGATCTAAAACACCTCTATACAATATGGTCTCCATGACATTAAGGGGTTTGGAATAATTCACATGAGACCATTAACATCTATCTTCTTTCTAGTACCTGACCTTGATCATGGATTACTATTAAATGATAACGTTTCTTTATTAAATCCGTGCGATAATCACCCATTCCAAACACCAAGTCCATTTAATATCTCATCCAAAATAATTTTTACCACTTTTTTATGAATATAACCCATTGGATCCCCCACAAAGTTGGAAGAGTTAACAATTATGACCCATGAATCCTGCCTCTAATAAGTCATTGGTTGGTGATAAGCATTATGGTACCTATCACACACTTTAGAGAAATTACCCTCTTATATTCTAAGGAAAATAAAAGTAATCCACTGATAACACCATATATAATCTAAAAGATATAATTACCTCTTCCAAACAATCTCTCTATTAAAATAAATACAATGAGACCATGGAAATTTCACAAACAACCACATAAAGTCTACTCTAGATGCCCAAATAACAACATCCCCAATATTTTTCATTCTATCCTATAGACAATCAGATGAAAAATAATGAGGTATGAGAATAATGGATTACTTATTATGGTCATACTTCAAAATAATTATATATCCATTTGAAATTAAATTTTCATGATAATCATGACTTTAAAACAACAATTAAAAAGATAACAAAATGTTATGAATTGGGAAATTCAGGTAAAAAAAGTTGAAAGTAATATATAATATCTCTAAATCACATAACCATCATTACAATATCTATTAACTTTATACATATTATTACATAAATAGTTCATTATTATAAAATAATGAGGGTGATAGAAGTTTCTCAAATATCTATAAGAGGGCCCTGAAACATATCCCCGAAATTTCAACCATAATATAGAAATTACAATCAATCTATCATATTAATAATCATACACCATAATTAAATAGTGGTGATTTATATATTTTGGGATCATATAGAAATAAAGAAAAATACTATAAGAATATCAATATCATTTCAGACGAACCACAACCCCACCATATCCATGTCGTATACATTTCTACTTCACTACCACTATCACATCACCACCACCACAAAATCATTACATCACCATCTCAAACTTGATCCATTACAACCCATATACATGGATTAACCTTAATTCATAATAGACCTAGTAAATGTGTAAATTATATAACCTTTATCCATTACAACACAAAAATAGTTTCTCATATTGTAACATTGAGCTATTACAACCTGTATATATGTTCACACACACACTTCGTGTTATGCCATTACAACTCATTTATGTATATAAATGAATGTCATAACCATAATTCAATATAGCCTATATCAATTATACATGTGATAACCTTGATCCATTATAGTCTATGTAAAGATATATTATTCCTTATAACATTATAGCTTGTGTAGGCATACACAGAATTGAAAGACATTAAAACCTATATGTATAGTAATATAGAATCATATATAAACAAGTAAAAACACACAATCATACAAACAATAAAAAATTGATAATAAAAAATCATGATCATTAATAAATATCAATAAAACATCACATGAAACTAAATGAAAAACAATATATAATAACGAAAAAAACTAACTATATGAAATAAAGAACCGATAATCAAAACATAAAACAAGATTACACAACCAAATATCATATAAACTCAATCCTAAATTCCTATATTATCCACAAATTATGTATTTAACTAATTATTTAATAATTTACCTAATTAAAAAAACACATAATTACAGTTAACTAAAAGGAAACCAAGAGTTAACATTTCCACCATACACACCACATACTGAGAGGATATTACCCAAATAGAAATATAAATCATACACCTCAAATGTAACTTTTAATCAATAACCATATTGAGGAGTTATCCAACCATATTATTCCTTTATCATCATAATTCCCAACATAAATCCCTAGAGATAACACCCTAAGTAAAATACTTACAAGTAAATCAACCACTCTCAAGAGACTAAAAACATACTCTATCTCTCCTAATTAATATCTCAAGCAATCTATCACAAACTGGTCCTCAAATCTATCATAAGATAAAAATACTATAATGTGTTAACAGACTGAATTATACTACATAAATTATTCCCAATTATTTTTAGGGTTCTCTTATTATTCCCATAATATTATCTTTCCCAATTTACTTTCTATTTAAAAATTAAAGCATAATGAAACAACGTATATTAAATAAAAATAAATATATATTTTTTAAATAAAAAATTATATGAAAATGTTCATTTTTCCACATTATTCATTACTATTCAACAAATTCTTTTTAATTTTATTTTTGGATCACCCTTCAATCCGAAAAGGATACTGAATCATATCAATTTCTTACATATATTATAAAATCATTCTATAATTTTTAAAAAATGATAACAATAATTCGGGGTAAAAATTAAGGAATAAAACAAAGATAAAATGAAATAATAAAACAAAATAAATAAATAAATTAAAGTAGTAACATAAATTATTCCTTTCCCACACACCAAAATAGAAATAACATTCTGAAGGGAAGACTTTAATAATGAAATGAAAAACTAAATAGTAACTACTACCCTTAGACTAACCATCTACATTAATCCCAAGGAGAGTGTATAAGAAAACCTTATTCTCTATATATTGGCTTATGAAATATTATTAATTGTTAGAGTGGTACATGAAGTCATAGATTATATGATTTCATGGATGGGTTTTAATTAAGTATAATGATTATTATTTTAATCATTATTTTAAAATGGTTAGTATTCAAAGAGATTCATCAACATTGGTTTCAAAGGACTAGCAATCGAAGGGTTTTCAAGTTCAATAATAATAGATTAGAATATTATCATGACATATTAGGTATCATATATTCTAGAAGGTATATGATAAATATAAAAATACCCAACCATGATGGAGTTAATAAATTTCACATTGAGAAAAACTATAACTGAGTAGTAGTGAATCTATGAGGTACTACCACTAATCAATTTCGCAAAAATATCCTATCAAAAATCCACCATGAAAAAATATACACAAAAGGATCATAATCAAGGTAAATACAATCCTAATTTTTTTTTAATAAAAAGTAAAAGATGAGGCTCAATCATTACAAGGGGTTTTACGAAGGAGAGAGTGGATAACACCCTACACATCGACATCAACCAATGGTGAGCAATATTTAGGTTTCCAAAATGACTACATCAAACTCAAAACCATGATAGATCTCTCCAAAAGTGCACCCATAAGATTGTTTGCATCCCTATATGAATTATATACCATCATGTTGAGGTGACTAGTGGCATGAAGACATTTGATCCAGTGTAGAAGCACATACAATGTAGCATTCCAAGTTGTTATCATAAGGGATTCAAACACCATCTTTAAATCTAACTCAATAAAAAGAAAATAAAATTAATGTTGAATAGAATATTTGATGTATTTATCAATTTTCTAGAGTTCAGACTCATATGAAGTACAATTCCAAATAGAATGTAAAATATAGACTTTCATAAAGCCACTATGATTATAGAAACCCCCCACACCTAGTGTGTCTGGAAACCCCAAAATTCAAGACCTCAATGGTCACCTTTATCCATGTAGGGATCATAGGGATCCAATGGATGTACATCAGATCTAATGAATTCCTTTCCCTTACATTTACAATAATAATACAAAGCATGTTGAGATAAAAAATGTAATTTCCACCACACATGTTTTAACTCTGGAGGCCATAAAAACTTCCCTATGGATGGCGATGATACCCACATAAGGAGAAGTGATCTGGTTGTCAAAGATAAGTTTTTTCTTCATAGGAATGGTGTATGTAATAAATTATGGATAAGTTATAAACATCATGTTATATATCTATTCATTGTGGTTATTAGTAGTAATAAAAATGGAAAGGTCTTCAAGATGGTCATTACTATAGATTATGGTGTAAAAAATTTCCTACATGTAATCCCAAATCTTAAAGATGAAATATCAATTAACAAAAAAATGCTGGATATTTTCAGTATACCCCATGAACAAGTGGCTGGATGAGGCCATTAAGAGGACTTCTCTTTATATTTGGTAATGGGTGGTGAGCCTACCTCTTTAGTTTTTTCATAGGAGTAGTATCTCGAAGGATGGATGATAGGGACCCTAAACCTGAACAACCAAGAAGGAATATTAAAGGGGGATTCACATCTAGTTTTTTATCAGTACCTGTCAATGAACTGTTTATTTCTATTTGGAATATAGATGAGGGTGTCCCTATCTAAAAAGGTGTATATATGATTTTTTATAGTGATGTGAAGAGGGACTATCACATTATACCTAGGATTGCTGTAGATAAATTCAGAAATTGACTAGTGCAGCTTATTAGGAGGAATAACCATGATGTCTTTAAGTGTGTTTTTAATCCATGGAGTGATTCATCAGTTAAAATTGCAATGCATTCATACCTTCCATTTATATCTTCCTGTTAGGGCATTGAAAGAATTATTGATGGTAGTCTAAGTAGAAGAGGCAAGGTTGTATAAGTATCCATTCAACTATTTTTTATTGAACATTTTAGAAATAAACTCAATAGAAAAACCATTAAACATCAAGAGATTCCATATAAATTTATTGAAAAGAGAATCATTGAAACTTTGAGATCTTGATGCTATTCCCCCCATATAAATGGTATTGATTCAATAATTCACTTAAATAGTAATTATTTTCTTTTCATAGATAGATATAGTCAAGATAAAATTGATGATCATAATTTTATGATTTTTGACAAGGGTTATAGAAAATATATAGATTTAGAATGTGTAGAAAAACTTAGAGGTGATGACCAAGTTACCTAGGAACACCCTATCATCTTAGGACATAGATTTTCCTTCCCATTTAGCCAATATATTAGTGATTCTAGATAAAATCTTATCAAGGTGGTAGATCTTATTTACCCCCCAAAATAACAAGACACCAAGGTATGTAAAGGGTATATCCCCCTTTTTAACTCTGAGAGTTCTATCAATACTATTTTTTATTCTCATAGAAATCGATTCTCCAAAGATAATGAAATATTTATTTTATATGATGGATTTTTTAACCACACCCTCATATGTCAAAAAAAGGATTTTATGGAAGACAATGTTTTTTTGTATTCTATCTCAAGAAGGAGAATATTATTATTATAGAGAATATGGGAGGGATAAAATTTTTTTACAACCTTGATCTATTTGTATAATACAATATGAACAAGATCATTAATATATTAACTTATGTACCCATAGATAATAGAAAAAAAGAGTCACGAGGGAGGATCTCTTTACCAGTCACCCTTGGAACATTTGGAAAACCACTATGTGAGCCATTAATGATAATAGATAGGATTTTTAATCCAATAATGGTGCTGATAAGATTGATAAAATCACTAGAGAAACAATATTTTTGAAGTATGTTAAAAATTATTCCCTAATTTAGGGTGTCCAAGGATTTCAAGATGTATATTTCGAGAGAGAATTTTCCATATATTTTTTCATATTCATTTATTTGACACTTTATGATGTACTAAATAGAAAACTTTTAATCCACCTATAAAGGAAAAAACTAAACTGGATTGGTGTGATAATGTCCCTAACCAAACCTCCCAACCTAGTTGCAATTATTTTTCTATTTATTTTAGAGACACTGTTTCCAATTGTGACTACTCTAAAGACCTTTATGTTAAAGGGATTTTTATTCTTAGGTATTATAGTGATGAAATTGTATTGGATTGGATTCCATAGGAAATATAATCATGATTGAAGAAATCCATCACATTATCCATCATCACTTCATATAAAATTTTCCAGTAGAACATAAATAATTTAAGGGTGAACCCATCAAGAACAGTAGCAATGTAAATGTTGAGAGATAATATAGTTGTTTTTACTTCCTCCCTAAACGGATTCAAGTTGATTTTCACTTTTTTTTGTTCCTCAATACATGGTGTAAATTTATCAGCCATCATGTGAGTATTATCAGTTCCATCATTAGAATAAACCCCTTTGAAATAATTAACCACCATAATAAAAATTTTACATTCATTATTTAAAATACATCCATTAATGCTTAGGAAATTAATTCCTCCATTAACAATTTTGTCTCTATGAATGTGTTGAAATTTTTTTGTTTTCTTATCACCACACTTCTAACATTTAATTTATTTCTATTCACCCTCAAATTGATCACCAGAATCTCATCCAACATGGAAAGAGAGTGAAATTTATCTCTATAGGAAATATTTTAACATCCTATTACCTTGGTCAGGTAATTTTTCCACTTTTATAGGTTCCATTTTGGTTAAAAATAAATTTATGTGATTTTTTGGGTTTACTGTATTCTAAATAATAGGTACACACTGTGTACCTGAAGTACACGTCGTGTACTTGGTGCTGGTTTCATGTCGTGGACTGGTAGATCATATCGTGAACTAGGAGATCATTTCGTGAGTAGGTACATGTCATGTTCTAGAGGTACACATTGTGTAGGGGTTAAATGTTAGTTTTTAATCTGAGGTGATGGGTTTTTTAGGCGTAACTTATCCAGTGTGGACTACACGTTGTGACCCTGGGGTACACATCGTGACCTGGCCCACGTCCAATTTTAAAACGCATGATCAGAAGTTTTGATCGGTTCTTTTCTTTCTAAACCTATTGGATCTCAACCCTAGACCCATCCGAGGAATTTTTCAGAGGTTACCCTTCTTTCGGTTTGATCGGACCAGCTTTGTATTGTTTCTTCACTTGTGGTGCGATTCCCAGGTAAGGGTTTTCTCTTATTTTCTCTCATTCTTCAAGTTCCTCTCTTTATCTCCTCTTGGGTTTTTAACGGATCATCTAGGAATTTATTGATCTATTCTTAGTGGTGTTGAATCATGCTTCTAGGTCATGTTTCAAGGTCTCCTTCACCTTGGTTCTCATTGAAAGGTGCCATTGTGAGTGTCGTTCTTCAGGAAATAGGTAGGTGGTTCCATCCCGTTTTTTCAAATTGATTACCATTGTATTTCTTGGTTAATTTAAATTTATAATTTAAATTCAAATGCCCAACCTTGCTTTCAATTTATTTGATAAAACTAAATTCCATTGAATTAGGATATTTGAAATGGTTTTGGCATGGAAACTTGGAAAACCTCCAATTCCATTGAATTGGGATGGGTTTATGGAAATTGGCTGATTTAAATTGTTGAATTTAAATTATGTATTTTATGGAAATGTTTTCAATTAAATTGGATATTTAATTTTTTAAATAAATTTCTAAAAGGATGGAATTAGTTTTTAATGGATTTCAAATTCATGAAAATGGCTTAAAATGATTTGATATAAACCTAGTGGTTTTATCTTGTAAAAAAGGCATGTTTTGGAATAAAAAATGTTTTGGTTTTAAATGGAAATGAATTGTAATTTTTGAAATGGAATAATGGGATTGATCATATTTTAAGTAGTCTTAAAATAGTTCGCCCAACATATAAGCATGCATGTAAGCCTTAGGTATTTAGTGAGTTATTTGGATACACTCTATGCTATGACAACGTTCTAAAACATACATGTAGCTGGTCACATCTCGAATGGGTTGGTGATGAGTCTCCTTTGGACAATGTTATAGGGACGTGTGTATACACATTTTTATAAGTTCACATTGAGAGTGCGGAATCCTATAGATGGTAAATACTATTTTACCTTTTGTAATATGACCATGTTGCTTGCTTGTTTATTTATATCTGAGATATAAATGCATGCCAATGTTGTTTGAACTACTTTACATTCCTACTGAATTTATATAAACCATTTTATATAAATGTTTTACATAAGCCATTGTTTTAGAAAATTTTCATCTCTTGTAAAGTAAATCTTGTTCTTTGAATGTATTTTCCATCACTATTAAAATGTATAACATGTTTTGTTTAAATATGATTTTGAATTTCCAAACCTGTTTATTTTGAAAATTTAAATCTTTTATTTGGATAACCTATATTTTTAATTTGTTATTGAATCCTTGGTGGTATCCTACCGAGCTTAGGCTCACACCCTAATTTTTCCTTTGGGTGCTTGTAGACTTTCTTCTTCTAGGCTTGAGCAAAGGTAAGGGATCTCTTGGAGGTGGATCCAGCTATTGAGATTTGAACATGGTGAGTAGTTTACTTAGGGTCGCTGGGGTTATTTCTCTATTTAGTACTTTGGGTTGTAGTACTTTGTATTTTATGCCTATTTGTATTCTGGTACTTTTACTCATAGTGAAGTTTTCCTATTGATATGCATACTGTCTTTTATATTTCTCTTCCACATTCTTGTGGAAGAAATCATTCCCATTTTTATGTTTTACAATGTGAGGTTCTATTTACTGACTGTGGGGATTAGGAATTTCCTTTTGGTTATGTTAAGACCAGCTCAGTTATCAGATTACCAGGGTACCCAGGTTGGTTCATGAAAAATTAGTATCAGAGGAAGCTGTTGATATTTTCTTTGAAGTCAGTATGCATTTTTGAAATCTTGTTAGGACTTAGGAGGTAGTTGCGATTGCGTGCCTGGATAGATCTCACTGTAATAAACCTTAAGTTTCCAGGGGTGGTTAGGGAAAGATGTATTGTGGATTAGTTATAGTATTTTTCCTATATATATTTGGATAGGTTTAAATCCAAATCTTTATTGTCCCTTTTATTGAGAATATTTTCTCTTTCTACTCAGTTTGGGTGTCAATATAATGTATTTTTTATCTGCTGATGTTGTGTAGAATCATGAATCTAAGAAGACGTGTGAATAATATATAGTAAAAGTTTGCTGCTTAACCTTAGCAAGAAAATTCTATTATTGATCCAAATATGGTTGAGGTGATTGTGTGCACTGTACAAGCTCTAGTACAGACATCAACTCCAGTTTTTGCTCAGGCTCTAGCTATAGATCCTCAGGGGGATGTTCTTTGGAATCGTTCTCAAGAGTTCCTTCGCTAGAATACACTAGTCTTAAAGGATCCATTGATCCTAAACATTATGAGGAATGGTTAGGAAAGATATAATGTCTTTATGAGTTCTTGGAGATGCCGGAAGTGATTAGGGTAAAGTGTGCCACCTTCGTAATGGAAGAACCGAGCATGAGATAATGGAAAACGATGGTGACGACAAGGATGTATGAGGTCTTATAGTGGAAAGACATCAAGTTTCTCTTCACCAATCATTTCTATCTAGATTCAATGGTGTTGGGAAAGGCTGTGAAGGTTTTCAAGATTAAGAAGGCTGACAAAACCATGACCAAGTATTCAAATCGCTTTGCTGAGCTGGTGCAGTTCTCACCTAAGATAGTATTTAATGAGAGGATGAAGGCTTGATGGTTCGAGTTGGGACTTTGATCAGATATCTATTCTCAGGTTTTCTTACTGAAGCTGCCCACTTATACTGATGTGTTGGATAGGGCGATGATGGTTGATATGGACTTGGATGACAAGTTAGGGTTAATGGGAGTTCCTTTTTCTCCCAGTGGTATCATTGGTTCCTTAAAAAAAGGATGTGTGATCATCCTCATGGTAGTTCTTGATGGAAGATTCATTCTAGACCTCCTATATCTCCAGGAGAAAGTTCATTGAATTGTGATCAGTATATAAATATAAGAAATTCTAGGAGGGTTTGTAATGAGACACCCAAGAACAGTAGCTCCTGCGGACGTTCAGGGAACTTGCAGAGGTTCTGCTATCACTTATCTACTCAGCATATTGGGACAAGATCATCAGCTCCTCTTAACATTGTGGGTAAATAAAATGCTTCATGTTTGAAAGGTTTACATCCAAATGAATCTAGAACTAAGCTTCTTTACAAAGTGGAATAGTATTTATAGGAAGAATACATAGGTCTAGAGAATGTGAGAGGTACCGTTACTATAACATCATCATTAGGGACTGCTATTTTTGATACTGGTGCATCTCAATTTTTTATTTCAACCCATATTTTTAACTTTCTTAATATTCCTATGGAGAAACTATCTTGTTCAATGTATATTACTACACCCCTTGGTACGAAGAGAGACCAGGGTCTCTGTAGTCCTGCCTATGTCTTCTCTATATTATAAGTTCAGTTAGATTGGAGTTTTATGGTTCTTGATATGAAATCTATTGACATCATATTTGGGATGGATTGGATCATTTCCAAAAAGCTTGAATTTATTGTTATCTTTTACGGGTCTACTTTACAACACCCCATGGTGTGCCATTTGTTTTTCAAGGAGAATGGGACCCATGGTCAAGTAGAGCTGGACCTTATTATCCAGAGTTGGGGAAAGTGATATCAATTTTTTATTTTGATCTGGAGTGAGATTAATTGGGTGGTGATATCCCTACATTTATCTCCAAGTTTTTTAATATCTTCCCTTTGGATTTCTCTGGTCTACCACCAGTGGGAGAGGATGAGTTTTCTATTGAATTAATTCCTGGTACTCAACCGATCTTTATAACCTCTTACTCCATGGCACTAGCTTAGATGAAAGAGCTAAGTCTCAGTTGTATGATCTTCTTGAGAAAGTATTTATTCATTCAAGTGTGGCACCTTGGGAAGTACCGGTTCTCTTTTCTAAGTAGGATAATGGTTCTCTTCGCTTATGTGTTTATTATCGAAATATCAACCGAGTTATGATAAAGAAAAAATATTCGTTGCCATAAATTGATGATTTTTTTGATTAGATAAAAGGGGAGATGTAGTTTTCAAAGATCGACCTTTAATCTAGTTACCATAAGTTGAGGATAAAAGTAATTTACATTCAAAAAACCACCTTTCAGAGATGGTATGGGCACTTTGAGTACCTTGTTATGCCCTTTAGTTTGAAAAATGTTCCTATTGTTTTCATAGATTTAATGAACAAGATTTTTCCATGAGTATATGGATACCTTTATGGTAATATTTGTGGATGAAAATTTTGTTTACTCTATGTTTGAGGAGAATCATGTGAAACATATGAGAATAGTTCTAAATCTGCTATGAAATCACCGCCTTTATTCTAAGATTTCAAAGTGTGATTTCAGGATTCCGGAAGTTAAATTCTTAGGATACATGGTGTCTGAACAGGGTGTATTAATTGATCCTGAAAAGGTAAAGGATATTATAACTTGGGAGTAACCAAGAAATGTCTTCAAGATTTAGTGCTTCTTGGGCTTAGCCAGATATTACTACAGGTTCTTGAAATACTTATCGAAGTCAGCTTCTCCAATGATTTCTCTGAATCAAAAGGGGGTGAAGTTTGCATGGAATGAAAAATGTTAGAGTTTTTTTGTTGAGATGAAACATCTGTTGACTACTATATTGGTGTTGAATCTTTTAGAAGCCTGGCAGGCTATGTGGTCTTCTGTGATGCATCAGGTTTAGGATTGGACTACATTCTTATGCAAGGTGATCATGTGGTAGCATATGGATCTCGTCAGCTTAGGACACATGAGAAGAATTATCCTACCCATGACCTGGATATTATAGCAGTCATGAACACTCTTAAGAGTTGGTGGCACGACCTTTTTGGCGAAAGGTTTACGGTGTATTCAAACCACAAAATCCTGAGTTATATCTTCTCCCAAAAAGATTTAAATCTTCTACAGAGGCATTGGGTGGAGTACCTACAGTCTTTTGACTTTAACATCACCTATACCCAAGGTAAAATGAATGTTTTAGCTGATGATTTGAGTAGGAAACTTCCAACCCAGGTAATTAAAGATTCTTCAGAAGAGTGGAATTTGATGGCTCTCTTTTTCACAGTTGCATATTGGAGTTCGGGAAAAAAGGGATGAAGTTTATTTAGCCAGCATGAGATTGAAGTCTACCCTTCTTGAGATTATTATTCAAGATCAAGAGATTTATGATGAGTTCCATAGCACTAGATAATCTTTTTATAGTGGGGAGACAGTTACCTAGTGGCCATTCTCTAAAGAAGGTGTTATATGCTATCAGAACCACTTCATTATGTCGTTAGCGGAGAGAAATGAAATAATAAGGGATTGTAATAATTCTCAGTGGGATATGCACTTTATAACCACTAAAATGTTCTATTACATGAGGCAGTAGTTCTGGTGGTTGGGAATGATACGAGACATTTCTGAGTTTTTCTCTCATTACTATACATGCCAATAGGTGAAATCCGAGCACTATAAAACTTCAGGTTTACTTCAGCCACTTCCAGTTCCTACTTGGAAGTGGGATGAGATCTCTATGAAATTTTTGGTTGGGTAACCTCATACCTAGAGAAATAAGAATTCAATATGGGTTGTGATATATAGGATGACTAAGTCGGATCACTTTATACCCATTCGAGATGTGGAAAAAGATAAGGAGTTGGGAAATCTCTACGTGAAAGATATTGTTCGTTTGCACAGAGTTACATCTACTATAGTCTCTAATAGGGATCCTTGGTTCACATCTCAATTTTATAGAGGCATTTAGGAGGCACTAGGATCTCAGGTTCATTTGATCACAACCCACCAACTACAGTCATATGTCCAGATAAAAAGAGCTATACAGATTCTTGAGGATATGCTTTTCTCCTATGTCATCGACTTTAGTGGGGCTTGGGATGATCACATGGGTCTGGTTGAGTTCTCTTATAAAAATAGTTACCAGTCCTCTATCAAAATAGAACCTTTTGAGGCCTTGTATGGATGACCTTGTAAATATCCATTGTATTGGTTGGAGGTCGGTGAAAGTTCTTTGGTTGGGCCAAGATCGGTGCAAGAGACAAAAAAAAAGATTCAATTGATTCATCAGAGGATTTTGAGTGCACAAAGGTGATACAAGTATTATGTTGATCGAAACTATAGGAATTTGGAGTTTTTAGTTTGTGATCAGGTGTTCTAAACGGTTTCACCTCGGTTGGGTCATCAATGGCTTGGGAGGCAAGGAAAGATTGCTACTCGCTTAATGGGACCTTTTGAGGTTGTTGAGTAGGTGGGGAAAATTGTGTACCATTTGGAACTTCCACCACAGCTGACGTCGATACATAACATGTTCCATGTATTGTAGCTGAGACAATATCTATCTGATTCATCTCAAGTTTGGAGCTGGAGTGATCTTGAGATTGAGACTACTTTATATTTGACTGAGAAACCAGTTAGGATAGTTGATTCTGAGACCAATATTCTTTGTGGGAAGACAATACATTTGGTTCGTGTTCTATGGAAAAAGGACTCTAGTAGTTATGAGATGTGGGAATGAGAGGTACTGATGAGAAAGTAACGACCTCATCTCTTTGTCATGGAAGATTCTTCATAGGATTTCTGGGGGCATACAATTTTTATGGTGGGGAGGTTGTAACATCCCATTACCTTGATCAGGTAATTTTCCACTTTTCTAGGTTCCCTTTCAGTTAAAAATCCTTTTATGTGATTTTTATGGGTTCACTACAGACTGCAGAACATGTACACGCCGTGTACCTGAAGTACACATCGTGTATTTGGTGCTGGTTGCATGTTGTGGACTGGGAGATCATGTCATGAACTGGGAGATCATGTCTTGAGTAGGTACATGTCATGTACCTAAGGTACACGTCATGTAGGGGTTAAATGTTAGTTTTTAATCCAAGGTGATGGGTTTTTCGGCATAAATTATCCAGCGTGGACTACACATCATGACCGTGGGGTACACGTCATGACCCGGTCCGTGTCCAGTTTTAAAACACATGATTGAAAATTGTGCTTAGTCATTTTCTTTTTACACCTCTTAGATATCAACCCTATACCATTCATAGTCACTTTTCATAGGTTCCCCTCCTTCCTGTTTGATCGGATCAACTTTGGATCGTTGCTTCATTTGCAGTGCGATTCCCGGGTAAGGGTTCTATATTGTTTTATTCCATTCTTCAAGTTCATCTCTTTCTATACTCTTGGGTTTTTAATGGATCATCTAGGAATTTATTAATCTATGTCTATTGGTGTTGGATCATGCTTCTAGATCGTGTTTCAAGGTCTCTTTCATAGTCTTTCTCATTGACAAGTTCCGTTGTGTGTGTTGTTCTTCGGGAAAGTGGTAGGTGGTTTTGTCCCATTTTTCCAAATTAATTACCTTTGTATTTATTGGTTGATTTCAATTACCAATTTAAATTCAAATACTCCAACTTTCTTTCAATTTCTCTGATAAAACCCAATTCCATTGAATTGGGAGATTTGAAATAGTATTGGCACAAAAACATAGAAAAACCATGATTCAATTGAATTGGGGTGGGTTTATGGAAATTGCATGATTTAAATTGTTGAATTTAAATTATGGATTTGATATAAATGTTTTCAATTAAATTGTTGAATTTAATTTTGGAAATAAATTAAAAAAAGGATGGAATTAGTTTTGAACGGATTTCAAATTCATGTAAATGGATTAAAATGATTTGATAGAAACCCAGTGAATTTATCTTGTGAAAAAGTCATGTTTTTGAATAAAACCTGTTTTTGTTTTAAATGGAAAGGAATTGGAATTTTTGAAAAAGAATAATGGGATTGATTGTATTTGAAGCAGTTTTAAAATAGTTCACCCATCATGTAAGAGCGCATGAAAGACTTATGTAGTTAGTGAGTTATTTGGATACAATCTACATTATGAAAATGTTCTAAAACATACATGCAGTGAGTCACATCCTCAATAGGTTGGTGAAGAGTCTCATTTGGCTAGTTTCATAGGGATTTGTGTATACACATTTTTCTGAGTTCACATAGAGAGTGCAAAATCCTATAGCTGGTTAATACTATTGTACCTTTTGGAAAATGATCATGTTGCTCTCTTGTTTATTTATATTTGAGATATAAATGTATGCCAATTTTGTTTGAACTGCTTTACATGCCTATTAAATTTATATAAATTATTTTATATAAATGTTTTACATAAGCCATTGTTTTAGAAATGTTCTATCTCTTGTAAATTAAAGCTTGTGCTTTGAATGTATTTTCCATCACTTTGAAAATGTATAGCATGTTTTGTTTAAATATGCATTTGAATTTAAAAACCTATTTATTTTAGAAATTGAAAGATTTTATTTGGATAACCTATATTTGGAATCTTTTATGAAATCCTTGTTGGTATCCTATAGGGATTAGGATCACACCCTACTTTTGCCTTTAGGTAATTGTAGACTTTCTTTTTCCAGGCTCGAGCAAAGGGAATGGATCTCTTGGAGGTGGATCTAACTGTTGAGCTTTATACATGGTGAGTAGTGTCCTTAAGAACCTTGGGGATATTTCCATGTTTAGTACTTTGGGTTGTAGTACTTTGGATTTTATGCCTCTTTATATTATAGTAATTTTACTCCCAGTGGAGTTTTCCTATTGATATGCATATTGTATTTTATCTTTTTCTTTCACATTATTTTGGAAGAAATCATTCCCACTTGTATGTTGTACATTGATAGGTGCTAGTTGCCGACCCATGGATATTAGGAATGCCCTTAGGGTTATGTCAGGACCGGATTGATTATTGGGTTACCAAGGTACCTTGGCTGGTTCGTGACAAATATTCTTGTTCTTGTCTCTAATTCTCCATCAATAAAGGTGATCCAAAACATTATTTATATCAATATTAATATTATATAGGGTATTTTTGTTGAAATAGTGGGTTCCATAGACCCAACTATTCAATGTTTTTGATCACCATATTGTGTATACAGTTAGCTATATATGATGTTATCTTACCATTATAGTGAAGACTTTTCTGCATCAACTATTGAAATGGTATTGTCCAAATGTTAATTGTCGTATCAAGAGGTTTTAGTAGTTCCCAAGCTATAATGAGAACCTCAAGATACTATGACATTAATCTTAAATATATGTTCTATGGTCTAGATACATCTTACTAACTGGACACAGTAGATGTTTGACTATCAAGTGATGGGGGCTCATAAGCATTGAGACTTCTTCTCACGAAGTTCACACTTGGTGATCTCTAGTAGTTAGATCATGAGGACTGACCCGCCAATAAGAACAACACATGTTTCAGGTGTCATTGGATGTTTCTATCTACGATCATGTGTAATGGTCTCATGACTTGAGATCATTACCAATGTAGGTCATTTTATTGCGTACTTTGATGCAAGATGAAAACCACGACAATGAAGTCATGGAAAGGTATTTTGTGTTAGGTGCACCATTGGTGGCATAGTATTGGTTGAATGGTCAAGAAAGGATTTGTCGCTTCTGAGTTATGGAAGTAATATATCTCAGACCATGTTGATCTGGATGACAGTACCTTTATAAGACCATGGCCACGGTATTCGTAGGTAAATCTGTTCAGTTACATCAATAAACAATAAAGAAAGAAAAGTTCGATGACACGAGAGTGCTTCCTGCTTTATGAGATATTATAGACAAAGAGATTATATTACACAGTGTGTGTTCGTAGGTTGGTTGTCGCTGCTGTGACAATCCTTATATCTTCAAGGGACATGATGAGTTGCTAGATCCCACTCTTGGTCTGTGAATACTAATCACTGTTGTCGAGATAAGGGATTAGAGGGTCACATGCAATAGTGTATTCAAGAATCTGCCCTATCTAGTTGAGTAGGATTTTTGGACATAGTGGGACCCATCAAAGGGGTTTGAGATTTTTCCACAGTTAAACGATCACCAATGCAATAAATAAAATCATATTATTTTATTTTAGGATAATGAGTATTGAATTTATTTATTAATTGTATTTATGAGTTTTAGTAAATACATGAAAAATATTAATTGATGAATATTAAATTATTCAAGGTTCAATTAATATTTATGGGAGCGATGAGTTGAGTTAATGACTTAATTATTATCACACAATATATTTTAATATATTACAAGTGAGTGATAATAATATTTATGACTCAGAAAAGTAGTCATAAAATGTCGTTGATAGTGCGTTAAGTATTTGGGGGTTGGGTTGGCATTTCTGGGTAATTAATTAACCACTATAAATATTAGAGGAGAGGATATTTCTAATCACTATTCATGGAGGTTCTCTCTCATCTCCTATCTCCCATAATCTAGAGAGAGATGCTCTGGATCCAAGGAGCATGGATGAAGCACTCTCTCAGGAATTTCTAGTGAAGCAGTGCGATGATCATTAGAGCATCGAAGGCATCATCGCAATTATGCACTAGCACCCGGATTATGACGAACGACACTCCCACGGATTCTTAGAAGCGTGTGTCAACAATCTAGAGGAATTTAACTTCGGATTATTTGAGCAGCGATCTCCAATGATGAGCAGGCATCGTGCGTGACTTCAGATCTAAACCAGGTATTTTTATGGTTTATTTGGTGCTTAAAACCCTTCACGCGAGATCCTCAGATTTAATCGGGCTGCTCTTCACCAATGTCGACAAGTTTACGTCAATCTTTAGTGGAAATTTTTTAAAACCCACCTGTTTGGGGCTTCTGCTGCACGCCCGGTTCCAATAAGTGGTATCCGAGGGAGCGCATGTCGACTTTAAGCCAAGAAAATTTAATTTGTATTAAAAAAAAATTCTGAGTGCGTCTTAATTGAATTAAAAACTTCATTCTTATTTTTAATTCAATTTCACATCGTTCGGTCCCGATTAATTAATTTAATTTTAAAACTAAAAATTAAATCAATTAAATAATTTAATTAATCTTTCAATTAAATTTATTATGCCGCATGAAATATCTAATAAAAAAAAATTAATATTAAATTAATTTAATTAACAATTGTAATTAAATTAAATATTTTAATTAATTTTTAATTAAACTAAATCACCCGGGCCTATAAAAACCTTGGGAAGGCCTGTGCGGGTCGGGGAAAACCCACGCAGGCCCAGTCCAGGCGATAACGACCCCGACGTTCCGGGATGGGCAGGTCCTCCTTAGTTCATTCCAGGCTAGGCAGACCCGTCTGAGCTTGTTTCCAGGAAAACCCAATATGTGTAGATGGTTACCTGTCCACCAAGAAAACTAGACTCCATCCGGACCTGTCACCCAGAGGGTGGCCGGATGTGGGGTTTTATTCCCACCGGTGCGCCGCTTCTTCCATTGCGGCGAGCCTGTTCTGGAACTGCCGAAGCATGGTCGGCTGACCGAGGTGGAGCAGCGACGCCAGAACATGCTGGAGAGGGCTGGCGTTGCAGTGTGGGAAGGCTAGAGGCCATCTTGGAGGGGTTGGCATGCTGAATCACTAGGGAAGAGAATTGAAAACATTCGGGGCATCGCACGCTGTGGGTAGAGGGTGACTGCCAGGGCTGGGCAGAAGCAGGCTGCTGCGCCTAGAGCCGGGAGTACTAGGTCCACCGACCTGGAGGTGCGGGGCTGGATGGGGTCGAGGTTGGCTGCCGGAGTGGTGCCTGGTGCAGGGAGGCGGTGCCTGCACCACACTACAATGAGAGGGGGAGAGCCCAACCAAGGCGGACCGTCTGCCTGCTATAGGGAGGAGGAAGGCCGCGAGGTGGATTAGAAAGGAAGTCAAGATTTAAAAAAAGGTGTAAGCATGGGAGACCCGACTGGGTCTCCCTTCTCCAGCACGCGATAGACCTAGTTGCCTCCTCCTCCTTGCCTACTCCATGTAGCAGAAACCGCTGCGGGGTAGCTTCACACCAGGGGTCTCCCACTCTAGGCGCACAACCACTAGGCGCCTCCTCCTCGCTGTAGTGCGTAGGCCCCCCTGTTCACCGCACGGCAGCCCAAGACGCCACCTCTCTCTACCTCACTACAGTGGAAGCTCCTGACCATACCAAGCCAGCGCCAGTCGAAGGCTGACTCCTTCCTCCCTACGCACAACGGCACACCACATGGCCTCCCCGTGTTCTTCTCTATCTACCTGCGAACATGCAACAATACACGCAGCGCACCAGGACTAGCCATAGGC
Source organism: Viscum album (assembly GCA_963277665.1). Classification (NCBI taxonomy): domain Eukaryota; kingdom Viridiplantae; phylum Streptophyta; class Magnoliopsida; order Santalales; family Viscaceae; genus Viscum; species Viscum album. The sequence goes on from OY728128.1 coordinate 1,325,826,225, forward strand.
GGCTGTCACCCTCCCTTGCTCTCCCCGTCCTGCTACTGCACACCAGAGCCGTGGCGCACCAGGCCCCTTTCAACATCCGCACCGGCCTCCAACCTTGCGGCGTGCAGGATATGCCAGCCCTGTTTGGGCTTCGCCAACTGTCCTCGCTGCATGAGGTGTCCCGCTAGGATCTACTCAGATTGCCCGTGGATTGGCACCCCACAAGCCGCGACAGCTTGCACCACACCATTGTTCCGTCACCTCCTTCGTTGGTCGCACCCCATCTCACTGGTGCTCGAAACTCCACCCCTGCCACCTCCGAGCGTGTGCATGGTTTGGCGGCAGTGATTATTTTGGCGTGAGGTACCCCCTTTCTCCTCCACACAGATCAAACCAGCTCCTAAATGAGCGTAGGTTTGTCCAGTCTGGTACGAAATTGGATATACTTTCTTGGCTCAGTCAGACCACCCTTCACGATGTCGGTACACCCTAGATTTGGCCTAAGCGGGTTCGCTCCGACCCGCAAAGGTCCTGCCTGAGATTTAAGGGGATCAAGTATTTTATTTTAATAAAAAATTAATTAAAACAATTAATTTAATTGCAGTTGATCATTAAATTAATTAGATATTAATTTTTGGTTGCTGTGGCGTAATTAATTAATTGAGATATCAATTAAATTAATTAATTAAATTAATTTTAGTTTTAAAATTAAATTAATTAAACTGGACCAAACGACGTTAAATTGAATTAAAAACAAGATTGAAGTTTTTAATTCAATAAAATTCCCTCAAATTTATTTTTAATGAAATTTTAATTTTATTCTGCATTTAGTTTATATATACACAAGTTTAATGCGTATATGCTGGTCATGATCCATAGACCTACCAATGTATGTTTGGTGTGTTTATTTAATTTAATTATTGTATGGTTTGTAATAATTTTTTTTAATTAAATAAAAGAAGATCTGCGTGTCATCTCAAGGGTCATTATATGTATAAGGGCCTATGCACCCATTCTCAGAGTTGTACATTTTATACCCCGAGACCCCCTTGCCTACGTGCGAGTATAATTGTATAATGACGAGACGACCAGTGACGCATTTCGCGCCAAGTGACGGTGACACACTAGACAGAAGTCAGATGCATTAGATGAGCAGATTTTTCTGTTCAAGTTTCAAGCCACGCGACTAAAAGGTACTTACCCCTAGGGTTTTGGTTGGTCCGTTATTCACTTAAGAGATCAACCAATAGTACCAGCTCATGATTAGGTGTTCATTTTATTTTTTCATGGTTTATTATTTTTGTGCATGAGTAATTTATTGCGCGATCACATAGTATAATAATGAACAATCATGAAAGATAAAATGAACATGTGATGTGATAAAATTTCTATTTCTTGCATAGTCAGTTGTGAGTGCGATCACATAGTATGTGCTTATAAAAATAGAAAAGGATTTATTTCATCACAATAAAAATAATAAAACCCTCAAAAATATATTAAGCAAAAATAGACTTCCGTTATTCAAATTTGAAAAAAACTGGCTGTTTGAGGTGCCGGTCATGCCATAGCTGAGGGTGCCTCTTACTACTGGGGAGTCCTTATAAGAATGATGGTTTGACTTAACTAAAATTGCAAAAAATAAATAGCCATAGCTATCTTGTTGTAATTTTAGAGTCAAGCATTGAGTTAATCAAGTTTTGATTTTAGAAGCTAGGACTTCACTCAATAGTTCAAGGAACCGCAAGTTGAAGCGGCCAGCCAGTCAAAATCCAACCTAAAACCCTCCAAGTAGTGGTGTAGACATAGCTTTTAGACTATGAGGGGTGGTTTCAGGATCCTTTACATTAGAATATTCAATAAACATAGTATTTTGATTCTAGTACAGAGGGTTCCTAGAATCTGATAAAATAGTGGGAGACATTAAAATATTTAAGTAATTAATCAAAAATGTCTAAACCGATAATCTAGATAAAAGGCACTAATCTGATAAAATTCATTTTTGTAGATAAATGGAAAGTTATACCACAAGTAGAAACTACGATAAATATTATACAAAGTAAATGTCCACACTGACATGAGTATCCATGAATAATACAGGCACGTGCGCATAGAACTATGATATATGAAACTCAAGGTGCTAGTGTCCCCAACACCGTTAAACTACCTCAAGAAGAAAGGGTTAAAAATTCTTATAGGAGAATAATGTAAAAAGCATATGATGGTTATATCATTATGCTTCCATCAACATCTGGTGTTACTTGCGATCACTACACCAGGACATAGATGACATAACATAAAGTCTCATCTCCAAGAAGTTTACAAGGAGAAAGCGAAGCAATGATACAAATAAGGCGAATTTTACACTAACATGTGTAAATTTAAATATTGATCATGATCTTTAATTGTATCCCTTTCTCATATCAATTTCACCACTTTACTCAAGTTTCATTTTAAGTTATAAAATTAACAAGTATTGAGTAAACGCTCCATTACCAATTAAGGTAAGGTTCTCCAAATAAATAAGAATAAAAGAAAGTTAAGTTTTAATTATTATGGAAAATAAATTGAAAGATAATGTGAAAAGGTAAAAGGCATTTAATTCCAATGACACATTCACGACGTCCTACAATTAATGAGGTATTAACAAAGTTTATTTTCATTACATATTATAAAATAATACAATGGAAGTTTAAAAGCAATAAACTGATTTAAAGGAGAAAGTTACTGCTTCTACATCAGGCATATTAATCAGTGTAATGTTTCATTTTACTACTTGGGTATTTAATGGTATATGATTTTTATATATGTTTATTTAAATAAATTAACCAAGTAAGTATATAAACATTACTAGAAGTCATGTGTATTCTCCAAGTGGCTTTGAAAGGGTGATACCTAGGTCAGTGGTGAGAAGTACACGACTTCTTAATTTCCAAATGAAAGATTCGTGTTGAACTATTATTAAGTATAACCACAGACATTAATCTCATGTGTCCTTCGATGCAAGGAGACATTCTTTCAAGTTCTTGAATGAATGTTGTTTTTGGTAAACTCAATCACGAGTTCAGTAATACATGATTCATAGGCAATTAGTGATGAATATAAATGTAAAACTTATACCCAGTTGTGAAAATATAATTCTTTGTCAAGTAATACTAAAATTGGAAGTCATGAATATACCAAGTATGGTATTTAGGCTCGACACAGCTAAATAATTTTGGTATTATTGACGTCTTTAGTTTGGACAAAGGAGAATTTAGAAATAAAGGTTTGTCACAAAGCATTTGGAAATAGTTCAACTTGTAAGCGTGAACTATTCCAAGTATAAGCTAGAGGTATATATACTTCATAAGATTCCTTTAAGTAATTAAGGAATAAAAAAGTGAAGTATATGCATGGTCAGGAGATATGAGTTGCTTCGGGTTGGGATGCCGAAGAATATCTCGACCAAGCATTCATCAATCATGATAATGTAGCGTGGAGTAATTCCTAAACGCACATTACCTTATCGACATCAGGACATTGATGTTAATGAGGAGGATTGATGATAAAGTCTTACATGTCAACATTTATCAACAAAAATGTATCGTGGAGAAATTCCTAAATGCATATATTATACATCAAAGCATTGATGTAAGTAATATCAATGTTTCAACTAGTAGAAACTTCTATTATATTTTATGAAATGATTTGAAAATAATGGCAATATTCCACAACCATATGCCAAATATAATGAAAAATGGATATCATTTGAGTCATAGTATGATTTAAATCCATTATTTCATAAGGAAATGTGTTTGGATGCAAATAGTTTGTTCGGATACAAACAAACTTGCATCAAGACAAAAACATTGTGCATTTAGTGTAATAATCCTAGCAGTTTTATAGGATGTTACATAAATCCCTATCATAGAAAAGATATAGTCTAATTATAGACTATATTTCTATAAGAGGGTGCACATATCTACTAGAGATATTGGGATATATATTGATTAGTGTTTAGTCAATTATATAAATGCACAAATAGTTGGTATAGGAACTAGTTCCACAAGTGCATGTGGAATAGAGTATGTTCCAGAGACACAAAATGCGTAGGAAGGATAAAATCATGGTGATGGTTTTTATATTCACCTATGTTGGTGATCTATTATTCAATATAAATAATATTTCCTATAAGTAAGAAGTATATGGAAATTATCTAAAATTGATAAGACCAACTAAAATTCAATTGATGGATTCCATGTATCAAATTGAAAAAGGGGATTATTATTTAGAATACTGTGGTGGGTATTCAAGTGAGTTGATACATGGATAGTACAAGTGTAGTACCAATAAGGCTCGATTGGTTTCACCAAGTTGTTATGCCTAAATCCATTATAATTTTACTTATCATAGATAATATCTACGATCAATTTATTTAGCATTGGATGTCATGACCACCAATCATGGATGGTGTCTATACGACGCAACCAAAAAGGGATGGTCACATCACAGAATTCTAATAAAGGTTGCAAGTTAATGAAATCCGGTTTAGGATCATAGTAATAAACATGATCATAGAATATAAATTTACTACAAATGATTGACATTTGTCTACTATAGGTTAGTGGGAGCATCAAAGTTTTATAAACAAAATATGTTCGGAAACATATGGAAAACAGACATTGGTCTCACAGTTAGTTAAGACCAAGATAAAATTTACTCTCCAGTGACTGACTTAAAGTAGAAACCTAAGTTCTAGGGAACATGATCTACTAAGGTAGATTCATAGGTTTCTTGGTCCTAGTCAATCTAACATATAGTGACATTGTATTGAAAAATAAAAGTTGGAACAATTCAAGAGATGAATTGTTGCCTATGTCATAGGGAATAATCTCTCTATGTTGACCTGTCCATGACATGGGAAGAGATAAACATGGTAAGTTGAAATACATACGTCAGAGTGATGGATAGATCACGTATTCCATGACATGTACAAGAACCGATATTTCCAAGGTATATTTTAAAATAGGAAAATATCAGTTATATCCAGAAGAACTGCAAGGGATGTAGTTTGAAAAATCTAATTGTACTTCAGAAAGTACAAAAGATATGTAACTGGTAAGTAGAGAAGAAAGGATATTAGTTTTTGGGGATACAAACTAGTCTTCCAAAGATCAATGGGATATTGTATTGCATTTTTTCTAAAGACGATGAGCGATTCAAGCTCATATAATCCAGTGGTAGCCATACCTATAAAAACTGAGTACGTTGTAGCTTATAATATATCTAAGAAGTAATTAAATGCAATGATTTGTTCCAGTTCTTGGAATCACACCTAGTGAGAAAAATATTATCATAATGTAAATTATGATATTATTACTAGCCAAGATGTCATGTTATGATAGTGGACGAGTAAGATATACTTGAGATACTATCTATTGAGAAGTTTTACTCTAAGAGATGAGGTTTCAAAAGAAGAATTGCCACATGGTAGAAACGTGGTGTACCCAGTAGATAAATCCATAACTCAACAGAAAAATGGTAGTCATCATGTGAGTAGCTAACAATTTTGGTTAGAAATTAGGCTCTAGTGCAAGTGGGAGTGTTGAAATAGTGGGTGCCCTAGACCCAACTATTCAGTGTTTTTGATTACCATATTGTGTATACATTTATCTATACATGATGTTGTCTTACCATTATAGTGAATAATTTTCTACATCCACTATTGAAATGGTAATGTCTAAAGGTTAATTGTCGTATCAAGAGGTTGTAGTAGTTCCCAGGCTATAATGAGAACCTCGAGTTACTATGACATTAATCTTAAATATATGTTCTATGGTCTAGATACATATTACTGACTGGACACAGTAGATGTTTGAATACTAGGTGCTGGGGGATCATAAGCATTGAGACATATTCTCATGAAGTTCTCACTTGGTAATCTCTAGTAGTGAGATCATGAGGACTAACCCGCCAATAGGAACACCACATGTTTCAGGTGTCATTGGATGTTCCTATCTACGATCATGTGTAATGGTCTCCTAAATTGAGATCATTACCAATGTATGTCATTTAATTGCGTACTTTGATGCAAGATGAAAACCGTGGCAATGAAGTCATGGCGAGGTAGTTTGTGGTGGGTGCGCCTTTGGTGGTATATCACTGGTTGAATGGTCAAGAAAGTATTTGTCACTTCCGAGTTATGAAAGTAATATATCTCAGGATGTGTTGATATGGATGACAGTACCTTTATAAGACCATAGCCATGGCAGTCGAGGGTAAATTCATCTAGTTAAATCAATAAACAATAAAGAAAGAAAAGGATGATGACATGAGAGTGCATCAAACTTTATGAGATATTACAAACAAAGAGATTATATTACATAGTGCGTGTTTGTAGGTTGGTTGTCACTGCTGTGACAATCCTTATCTCTTCAAGGGCCATTATGGGTTGCTAAATCCCGCTCTTGGTCTGTGAATACTATTCATTGTTGTCGAGATAAGGGCCTAGAGGGTCACACACAATAGCATATTCAATAATCTTCCCTATTCATTTGAATAGGTGTTTTAGACATAGTGCGTCTCGTCACAGGGGGTCCGAGATTTTTACAAAGTTAAACGATCACCAACACAATAAATAAATTCATATTATTCGAGTTTAGGATAATGAGTATTGAATTTATTTATTAAATGTATTTATGAGTTTTATTAAATACATGGAAAATATTAATTGACGAATATTAAATTATTCAAGGTTTAATTAATATTTATGGGAGCGATGAGTCGAGTTAATGACTTAATTATTATCACGTAATATATTTTAATTTATTAAAAGTTAGTGATAATAATATTTATGACTCAGACAAGTAGTCATAAAATGTCATTGATATTGTGTTAAGTATTCAGAGGTTGGGTTGGCATTTCCGGGTAATTAATTAACCACTATAAATATTAGAGGAGAGGAGATTTCTAATCACTATTCAGGGAGATTCTCTCTCCTCTCATATCTCCCATAATCTAGAGAGAGATGCTCTAGATCCAAGGATCATGGATGAAGCACTCTCTTAGGCATCGCTAGCGAAGCAGTGCGGTGATCATTAGAGCATCGAAGGCATTGTCTCAATTATGCGGTAGCACCTGAATTATGACGAATGATTCTCCCGCGGATTCCTTGAAGTGTGTGTGGATGATCTTGAGGAATTCAACTTTGGATTATTCGATAAGTGATCGCCAACGACGAGAAAATCTCGTGCGTAGCTTCAGATCTAAACTAGGTATTTTTATGGTTTATTTTTTGCTTAAAAACCTTCATATGAGATCCTAGGATTTAATCAGACTACTCTTCACCAATGTTGACAAGTTTACGCCGATCATCGGTGAATTTTTTTTAAAACCCACATATTTAGGGCTTTTGCTGCATGCCCATTTCCAAAAATTATTACTCTAAAAACTGAAATGGAATTTTAATAAATTTTAGTTTCACATCCAAACATCGAAGGGAACTACCATGGGAATCTATCTTCTAATCTTACAATAAAACTTCCCTAAATCCAGGTGTAAAAGTCCAGCCATTTTTGAATTTAATACCAAGAGTAACAAACCAAGTCAGATGCATATGGATCTCAATCATGATATTGTTGGGACTAGAGTGGAATTTTGGGAGAGTAAATTAGAGACCATAGTAGTAGAACTTATTTCATATAATTGAACAAGAAAACTATTAAGATTACTAGAATTCCTACCATTAAGGGTGCATATACTCCAAGTGATTTGGGATCCAGAAATTGGGACCTCTATGAGGTTAAATAAATTAATGCACAATGAGAACTCATGAGGAGAAATCCTATTGAATTTGAATCCAGTTTTCTCATCAGGCTTTATAATAGTTTTGAAACCAAAAACCAAAAATCCATTCATGGATTATGTTATCAGAACTCATTCCAAACTCCCTCTAAAGATCCCATATTCTAATGTAGGATGTTAAGGCATAAATAAAGGTGATAGTGAGCTCTAATACATGACTTGAGAAGGACACTAGTATATTCTGAGGTCTATTACTACATGAGGTGAGAAGAATGATATTATTATTAAGAACCCATAGGTGATCCATATCACTATTATATGGATTTTGATAGTCAAAAATTTATACAGAGAGGCCCAATTGAAGGACCTCCATTTATCAAACATAATATTTGGTTCAACATGTAATGACCCAAAGTTTTTCAATAGAAATTCCATTCTTATAATTATGCCATAAAATCACATGAAAACACAACATAATGAAATACTAAGTGCTATGTGACCTTTAAACATAAATTTGTCACTTCTATGTTTGGAATTTTGAAAATCTGACATACACGGGTGTCTTCAATATGATTTTTGGAGTCTAAGAAAACAAAAATATTTTTTGGTGAATAGTAACCTACCCTTATGAATAGTAACATACCCTTATGAATAGTGATATACCCTAATTAATAGTAACATTACCTATGATAGTATAAAAATAATATTCAAGTGAAAGTATTATGTACCTATATTTTAGAATAAGTAAATGAATGTCTTAAAACTGTTTTTTAGTAATATACCATGATTTTAATTAAGTATTAAATTAATCATATTTAGAAAATTATTTTTAAAAAATGGAATTCATTTTTAGATTATACACATTGAAAAGTGGTTGGGGTGAATTTTTGGAATTTTTCTGAAATACTTGAATTTTTTATGAATAGTGAAATACCATAATTTAAAAAATAAGCTAAATAAGCTAATTATAGAGTCATGTGTGATGTTCTGCTGATGTAATCCCACTTGGTTCGATATCACATGATAAAATTACTATTCTTGGTCATGTAATACTCACTATTCCTTGTATTAGGGGAAATTAATAAACTAATGAATTTTATATTAAGGAAACCCCTCTCCCCTCCACTATAAAAACCACCCTTCAAACCATCATTTCCTCACACCTCTAAAGCTCCAAGACATATCTAAACTCTATCCAGAAATCTTACCTAGACCCTCTCCCATGTCCAAGAGCTACTGGTCTCATCAAAAGACCAAGACTAGTTTCCTTAAGGAGGATATCAAGAGGAGGATTTAAGAGGTAATTTCTCTCCTTCTTCTCCTTTAATTTCCTTTCAAGTTCAAGTTCATTTCTTGATCTCTCCCCACCTATCTTCATCCAAATGGTATTTTAACTCCATTATTATACATTTACTATAATTTTATGATGATAATGGGATATTATATCATGCAAACCTTTTTCCATCTTCCTTTTATTTTATCAAAGAGAACGTTGTTCGTGAGGTGTTAATTTATCACCTTTTAGAACGACATGTTTTCTTCTTCCATTTATACCTTCAGATATGGTCATGAAACCATTTTTATAGTTGAACCAAAATTTTTTATATGTATTATTTCCTATTTGAAGTTATGAAAATAACTTATGGCCATATTACTAAGTGATAAAATAAAACAAGTTCATTATGATTAAAAAACCGTTCAAATTAACCCAAACAATCATCATTTAACTCTTATCTAATGATTCATCCACATGGATATAATATGATTCATTATAAGATCATTAAATTACTATAATATCATTAATAACATGTAATATCATTTCTGGATGTTTACCCATGTTCTACCCGAACTTCAATTTAAGAATACAAGTGAACCACTCAAGAAAACCATAAAAACAAACATTCTCAAACAATGTTTTAAAACTCTATAACTCATAAAAAGGCACATAAAATAACTTAATGAAACCATAATTAACATTATTAATGTACACAAGGTTCTGGATTTCTAATTAATGAATATAGTTTCATTATACAGGACATTAAATAGAAGGAAGCATTGAGATACAAGATAAGGGGAAATTCTCGAACCCAAATTTGATCCTCGAGTTCTCCCTCTTTCACTCCATTTTTGATATGGATACTCCTTAAAGATCCTTTGTTCATATTTTTATTTCCTTTTCTAGGATATAAATGTCTGTCAATGTTTTTATGTCAAAAAAATGCTTTCCAAAAGAACTCTTCTTTTAAGAACACATCTTTTACTTCTCTCTCAAAGTGGACGGTTCTTGCAACATGTATGTTATTACCTCTTTCTTTTGGGAACCCAAAGTTTATGAATGTGTTATTATGAGATGTAACCAATTCCTTTCCATGGGTTAGTTATGTTCACTTTTGATATACGTTCCATGTGGCAATCATGATAATGATAATGTTATGATGTGACGGGTGCGCCTGGAATTATATAGCACAATATGAATGTTTGAATGTGACAGATGTGCCTAGAATTATACAGTGCTTCAATGCATTGGGTAAAGTGATGAATCTCATTATTAAATGTGAAATTATGTGTGAACAAGATTCTTACTTGGTTCACAAGTATGTGTGGTAGTTAACCACTAAGACATGATGTTTTATTTTTATACATTGCCATATTTCAAGTCTTTTATTTATTCTCCTCTCATGTTCATGATATTTTTCCTATGTCATGATTATGATCTCCCCATGCTATATTATTCTTATCTATCCTCTTACTGGGATTTTATCTCACCCCTTTTTATGTATATCCTCAGGTGTCTACATGTACGAAGGAGAGGACAAGTGCCAATAAGAATCTAGAGAAGAAGAAATTAAATAAATATTTATGCTTGATGTTGTAATTGTTATGTATGGTCCTAGTTTTCCCAAGACACTAAACCGTTGGATCCTCTATGTGTAATACTATTATGTTTTTTACCTTTAAAATGCTGTAATAGTAATGTAAGAAAAGGCAGGGTCACTATACAGCATTCCCAATTCATGGGGGGGGGGGTTAAGTCATAATAATTTTTCTAAGGGCTGTGACCATGGTAAAATTTCAATTCCATTTATATTTCTATTGGAATAGAGAATTTCCAAGGATCAAATAAAAACTGAGAAGGGGGGGGGGGTTGAATTAGTTATTCATTTTTTATAAGTTTCAAAACATTAAGAAACTTAACCCCTACAACCTGTTAAAATTTATTTCCTTATCAGCCTTTAACAAATATTTAAGCATGAAATAATAGTAAAGCAAGTAAGAAACACCTGATTTAAAAGGTTTGGCCTCAATGTGAGAACCTACATCCTTGCCATAGCCACTCCCATGGTTCTATGGAAATTCACTATAATGAAAAAGTGAATACAACTTGTGTCAAGTCCTATTAGAAACCTTTTATATCCCGATAGGAAAGATGATACTGAACCCCATCAGTTTACAATGTTTTCTTAAAGAATAATTGATCCAAACAGAAGAATAAAATCATTTTTGAATCTATTCCACGAATTCTCAGTCCAAATCCTTAGTCTTATTTGGATAAGTTAGATCTTATCAGTATAGTAAGGATGGTTCAAATTTTTTCTTTTCTTAAACACTCAAAGAAAAATTCATTAATCTGGTGGGAAACTTTCACTTTGAATTCTCTAGTGCTCCATCTTTTCTATGTGTATGAAAGTTAAAATTGAGAGAATGATCTGACCACCTATTTATAGGTAACTCTTAAAACATGGGTGGGAGACTTGAAAATATTTCCTGCTTCCTCAAATCTCAAAAACTTTGAAAATATCTCTCATTTAATATTCAATATTTGACTTCTTCAAAAATTCTTAAATTTCTCTAAGATTTACGCAAAGTTGAAATTTAGGTTCAATAATGCTGAATCTTGATTATGGATTTTCAGGAAACATGATTAGAAATGTAGTTCAGATTTTCTCAGAAACATGATCAGAAATATGGTTCAGTTTTTCTTAGAAACATGCTTAGAAATGTGGTTTAGTTTTTCTCAAAAACATGCTCATAAAAGTGGTTCAGTTTTCTTAAAAATATTCTCAGAAAAGTTGTTCAATTTTCTCAGAAACATGCTTAAAAAAGTGGTTCAATTTTCTCAGAAATATGACCATAAAAGTGGTTCAATTTTCTCAGAAAAATGATCAAAAAAGTGGTTCAGTTTTGGTTAGAAACATGCTCATAAAAGTGGTTTGGTTTTCTCAAAAACATTCTCATAAAAGTGGTTCAGTTTTCTCAGAAACATGATCAGAAAAGTGGTTCAGTTTTTCTTTGAAATCATGTTTTTATTTTCTTAGATTTAAGTTTATGATTTTCTTAGAATTATGGTTCATATTTTATCAAAATTCTAGTTCTGATTTTCTCATAATTCAGGTTCTGATTTCCTCAGAATTCAGGTTCTAATTTTCTCAGAATTCAGGTTATGATTTTATAATAATTCAGGTTATAATTTCCTCATAATTTATGTTATAATTTGTGAAGAATTCAGGTTCCGATTTGTACATAATTCAGGTTTTTATTTTCTCAGAGTTTAGGTTCAGATTTCATCAGAATTCTGGTTTTGATTTGTGCAGAATTTAGGTTCCTATTTTTACAGAATTCGGGTTCTGATTTGTATAGAATTCAGGTTCCTATTTTTTTTATAAATCTGGATATGATTTTCTCAGAATGTTGCTCATAATTCTAGATCTGATTTTTCTAAAGATGTTTCTCATTGAAATTCTTCCAACCTCTTCACTATTTCTTTAATGTATATTATCATGAAACTTTTCATGATTTGTGAGAACATTAAGATCAAAAAATAATATTCTGATTTGTTTTGAAAGTTTAAGAAACTTTCTAACTTATGACTCTTAAAAAAATCATTTTTCAATATTCTTTAGCAACAAAAATGAATTCATCAACATCTGTCAAACCTAACAACTTCTTTCAAACTCATAAACTTCTTTCTTTCTCAGTAACTTCATTTAAACTCATCAACTTAATTTAAGCTTAGAAACTTCCTTGAACTTAGCAACTTCTTTCCTTCTCAACAACAAAGAAAAAATTACAGCAACCACCAACCTCATCTTCCTGTAAATCAAAAGAATTATTCAACAAAAAGGTTAATTATTAATAAATAAAAAACATTGTTAAAAAAACCACAAATTTTATTCAATCACCCCCTTTGTATTTGTTGAAAACCTTTGTTAACAACTTTTCCAACTCTCAGTATTTTTCCACAACTCTAGTTTTTGAATTTTATCAAAACATATCCTTTCTCAAAAGAGGGTGTTCTAACACCACACTACTGGATAAATTAATGTTTTTGAAGGATTTCCATCACTATGTGGCAAGAAATTTTTGTGTCCATGTAAAGATAAACCCCCCCTAACTCAAACTCCCCATTTTCTTTTATCTTTTCTTTCTCACTTTTATTTTTATCTCCCCTATTATATAATAACCACAACTTCAGATTCATAAAATAAATCTAAGTAAAAACTTCTTTCAAAGTGAAAATGTGTATTTTACTCCCCCCTTTGTCAACATAATCCAAAGTATAGTGGGGGTGATTTCTTATGAGGTTTAGGAAGACACAGGAGGAGGTTGAACATGGAGTTGCAACCTCAATTCGACAAACCTTTACTTAGATATTTCTTATGTAAATATTTCAATAATATAACACTTTTTTATGTGTATTCCAAAAAAACATATCCAAAATAAAATTTCTATTTTATTAAGTAAAATTTTATATCAATGTGTTTTGATCTTGAGTGTTGTAGAATATTCTTAGAAAGATCAATTGCACTCTGATTATCACAAAGTATCTTCAATTGTTTATAAACTTTTACTTTCAAATATTCCAGCTAAACTTTCATCCACATCATTTGAGTATAATCTTGAGTATCTGCAACATATTTGTATTCAACTATTCTCAAAGTTACCAAACTTTGTTTCTTACTATTACAACTCACACAACATTCACCAAAGAAAAATTTTCCTCCTGATGTTTATTTTATATCATTACAATCACTAGACCAATCAAAATTAGTGTAACCATGAAAATTTAACTCAATGTTTCTTTTGTATAAAAAATCATATGAATTTGTTCCTTTGAGATATTTCAGAATACTCTTTCATTCCAACATATGTGATTATTTCAGATTACTTTGATACCTGGTACATAAAGTCACAACATAAACAATATCAGGCCGTGAAGCTGTAAGGTAGATAATACTTCCTATCAGCTTCTAAAAATCTTTCCGATTCACAATTATTCTAGATTCATCTTTGTTCAACTATTTTCTCACTGAAATAGGAGTTGAAATTTCTTTTTATTCTTCCATTCCGAACTAATTTAATAATTCCTTGGCATACTTTTCTTGAGATAAGAAAATGTATCTTTCTTTTTGTTGAACTTTTAAGACAAGGAAGAGAGTTAATTCCCCCAATATTGAAATTTCAATGTTCTTATTCATCTCTTTAAAAAACTCTTCACAACCCTTTTCTTAATCCCCAACAAAAATTACATCATCAACATAAACAATTACAATTAAAGTTCAAGAGTCCAAAATTTTCACATAGAAATTGCTATCAAATTTTCCTTTAAAAAAGTTCATATTTCTCAAAAAATTGTCCAGAATCTAATAATAAGCATGTAGAGCTTGTTTTATCCCATACAAATCTTTCTTAAATTCACAAACTTTGGTTTCATCCTCATCAAGTAAAAACACACAAGGTTGTTCAATGCAAACTTCTTCCACAATCTCACCATTTAAGAAAGTTGACTTTACATCCATATGATAAACTTTCTAATTCTGATGGGTAGCCACTTCAAGAAACATTGAAATATTTTATAGGCTTGAAAAAAGGGAAAAGGTTTCATCAAAATTCACACCTTCAACCTCTTTATATCCTTTAAAAAAGTATTTCTTTGTTTCTTGAAACTTCTCCACACTCATTAAATTTATTTCTGTAAACCCACTTGGTTCGGATAACATTTTTATTTATTTCCCTTGGAATAAGTTCCCATGTTTCATTATTTATAATATGATCTAACTCTTTATTCACAGTATCAACCCATTATTTATGTTTAATAGCCTCTAAAACTGTTTCTAGTTCAACTTTTGAGATAAGTGATGTATGATTTTCTAATATCAACTTCCTTCTTGTCTGAACTCGAGCCTTCTAATTCCAAATAATATTTTTAGAATAAACCTGATTTCTTAAGGTAGTAAATCTCAAAGTTTCTTCCCCTACAACACTTTCTTCACCACATGACTCATCTGAATCATGATGAGGTTTTTTTGGATAACATTCACTATTATTGGATTTCTCTAATGTTTCATCCACATCATTCTAAACAAATTTTGTTAAGAAACTTTGATTTTCAATTACCTTCATATAATATGATTCCACAAAATTTTATAAACGTTTGTTCCAATATTTGTAACCTCTCCCATTTGTTGAATAACCCATGAAAGTTCCTTCCTCAGCTTTCTTATCAAGCTTTCCAAAATCTGGATTTTTTACTTTAATCAGACATGGACTTCCAAAGACTTTGAAGTATTTCAATGAGGGTTTTTTGTTATACCACATTTCATAAGGAGTAATGCTGGTTTTATGTCTCAACAAGCCTCTATTTTGAATATATACAATAGTACTAACAACTTATCTCCAAAAGAATTTTGAAAGTTTGTATTATGATAAAATAATTCATCCCATTTCCACCAAGCTCATATTAATCCTTTATATTACTCCATTTTGTTGTGGAGTATAGGGAGAACTATACTAATGTTTGATACCATGCTTTCTTAGTTAGGATTCAAAATATTTTTTTTGTGAATTCAGTACCATTATCTATTCTCAGCTTCTTTATGGAAAACCCTAATTCTTTCTCAACATCTTTTCTAAATAATTTTAACATTTCAATAGCCTACGACTTGTGCTTAATGAACATGATATTTTTCATCTGAGTGAAATCATTAATAAAGGTGATAAAGTATAAATCCCCCTTTGTTGATTGGTGCGTCATCAACCTACATAGAACAGAATTAATAAGCTCACGTGATTTTATATATTTAATCTCAACTCTTTTATGAATTTTTTTAGTTATATTTCTTTTCTAGAAAGTAATAAAAACATCTTTATCTATTCATTTTAATTCTAGAAAATTCTGAACAACACTGAATTTAGAAATATTATTCATGTTCTTCTACCCAAGGTGGCTAGGTCTTTGGGGGTTGGGTTGGAATTTTCGGGTAATTAATTAACCACTATAAATATTAGAGAAGAGGAGATTTCTAATAAATATTCATGGAGATTATCTCTCCTATCATCTCTCCCATAATCTAGAGAGAGATGCTCTAGATCAAAGGATCATGGATGAAGCACTCTCTCAGGCATCGCTAGCGAAGCGGTGTGGTGATCATTGGATCATCGAAGGCATTTTCGCAATTACACGGTAGCACCCGTATTACGATGAATGACGCTCCTTAGGATTCTTTGAAGCGTGGATGATCTAGAGGAACTAGACTTCGGATTCTTTGATAATTGATCGCCAACGACAAGCAGATGTCGTGCGCAGCTTCAGATCTAAACCAGGTATTTTTACGGTTTATTTTTTTCTTAAAACCCTTCATGTGAGATCCTCAGATTTAATCGGACTGCTCTTCACCAATGTTGAAAAGTTTACGTCGATCATCGGTGGAATTTTTTTAAAACCCACCTATTTAGGTCTTCCACTGCATGCCCAGTTGCAACATTTTTTACTCCAAAAACTGAAATGGAATTTTAATAAATTTTAGTTTCACATCCAAACATCGAAGGGAACTTTCATGGGAATCTATATTTAAATCTTCCAGTACAAATTCCCTAAATCCAGGTGTAAAAATCCATCCATTTTTGAATTTAATACCAAGAGTAACAGACCAAGTCAGATATATAAGGATCTCAATCATGATATTGTTGGGACTAGAGTGTAATTTTGGGAGAGTAAATTAGAGACCATATTAGTAGAACTTATTTCATCTACTTGAACAAGACACCTATTAAGATTACTAGAATGCCTATCATTAAGTGTGCATATAATCCAAGTGATTTGGGATCCAGAAATTGGGACTTCTATGTGGTTAAATAAATTAATGCACAATGAGAACTCATGAGGGGAAATCCTACTGAATTTGGATCCAGTTTTCTCATCAGGCTTTAGAATAGTTTTGAAACCAAAAACCAAAAATCCATTTGTGGATTATGTTATCAGACATCATTACAAACTCCCTCTAAATATTCCATCTCCTAATGTAGGATTTTGAGGAATAAATGAAGGTGATAGTGAGCTCTAATACATGACTTGATAAGGACACTAGTATATTCGGAGGTCTATTACTACATGAGGTGATAAGAATGATATTATTATAAAGAACCCATAGGTGATACATATCACTATTATATGGATTTTTATAGTCAAAAATTTATACAAAGAGAACCAATTGAAGGCCCTGCATTTATCAAACAAAATATTTCGTTCAACATGTAACGACCCAAAGTTTTTCAATAGAAATTCCCTTCTTATAATTATGTCATAAAATCACATGAAAACCCAACATAATGAACTAATAAGTGCTAAGTGACCTTTAAAAATAATTTAGTCACTTCTGTGTTTGGAATTTTGAAAATCTGACATACACGGTTGTGTTCAAGATGATTTTTGGAGTCTAATAAAACAAACATAATTTTGGGTGAATAGTAACCTACCCTTATGAATATTAACATACCCTTATGAATAGTGATATACCCTAATGAAAAGTAACCTTACCTATGATAGTATAAAAATAATATTCAAGTGAAAGTATGATGTACCTATATTTTAGAATAAGTAAATGAATGTTTTAAAACTGTTTTTTAGTAATAAACCATGATTTTAATTAAATATTAAATTAATAGTATTTAGAAAATTATTTTTGAAAAATGGACTTCATTTTTGGATTCTAAACATTGAAAAATGGTTGGGGTGAATTTTTGGTATTTTTCTGAAATACTTGAATTTTTTATGAATAGTGAAATACCATAATTTAAAAAATAAGCTAAATAAGCTAATTATAGAGTCATGTGTGATGTTCTGCTGATGTAAGACCACTTGGTTCGGGATCACATGATAAATTACTATTCTTGGTCATGGAATACTCACTATTACTTTTCTTAGGGGAAATTAATAAACTAATGAATTTTATATTAAGGAAACCCCTCTCCCCTCCAATCTAAAAACCACCCTTCACACCCTCATTTCCTCACACCTATTAAGCTCGAAGCCTTCTCTAAACTCTGCCAAAAAATCTTCCCTAGACCCTATACCACGTCCAAGATCTTCTGGTCCCATCAAAAGACCAATCCTAGCTTCCTTAAGGGGGATCTCAAGAGGAGGATTTAAGAGGTAATTTCTCTCCCTCTTCTCCTTTAATTTCCTTTCAAGTTCAAGTTCATTTCTTGATCTCTCCCCACATATCTTCATACAGATGGTATTTTAACTCCATTATTATACATTTAATATAATTTTATGATTCTAATGGGATATTATTTCATCCAACCCCCTTTCCCTCTTTTTTTTATTTTATTAAAGAGAACGTTGTTCGTGAGGTGTTAATTTATCACCTTCAAGAACGACATGCTTTCTTCTTCCATTTCTACCTTCAGATCTGGTCATGAAACCATTTTTATGGATGAAACAGAATTTTTTATATCTATTATTTATTATTTAAAGTTCTGTAAATAACTTATGTCCATATTACTAAGTGATAAAATAAAACAAGTTCATTATGATAAAAAACCGTTTAAATTAACCCAAAGAATCATCATTTAAATCTTATCTAATGATTCATCCACATGGATATAATATGATTCATTATAAGATCATTCAAACTCCTGTAATATCATTAATAACGTGTAATATTATTTCTGGATGTTTACCCATAATCTACCCAAACTTCAATTTAAGAATACAAGTGAACCACTCAAGAAAACCATAAAAACAAACATTCTCGAACAATTTTTTAAAAGTCTATAACTCATCCAAAGGCACATAAAATCAATTAATGAAACCATAATGAACCATATTAATGTACACAAGGTTCTGGATTTCTAATTAATGAATATAATGTCATTATACAGGACATTAAAGAGAGGGAAGCATTCAAATACAATGTAAGGGGAAATTCTCGAACCCAAATTTCATCCTCGAGTTCTCCCTCTTTCACTCCATTTTTGATATGGTTACTCCTTAAAGATCATTTTTTCATTTTTTTTATTTCATTTTATAGGATATACATGTTCTTCACTAGTTTTTATGTCAAAAAAAATTCTTTCCAAAAGAACTATTCTTTTAAGAACACACATTTTACTTCTCTCTCAAAGTGGACAGTTCTTGCAACATGTATGTTATTCCCTCTTTCATTTGGGAATGAAAAGTTTATGAATGTGTTATTATGAGATGCAACCCATTCCTTTCCATGGGTTAGTTATGTTCACTTTTTATATACGTTCCATGTGGCAAGCATGATAATGATAATGTTATGATGTGACGGGTGCGCCTGAAATTATATAGCGGAATATGAATGTTTGAATGTGATGGGTGCGCCCAGAATTATACAGCGCTCCAATGCATTAGGTAAAGTGATAAATATCATGAGTAAATGTGAAATTATGTGTGAACAAGATGATATATTGGTTCACAAGTATGTGTGGTAATTAACCACTAATACATGATGTTTCATTTTTATGCATTGCCACATTTCAAGTCTTTTATTTATGCTCCTCTCATGTTCATGATCTTTTGCCTATGTCATGATTATGATCACCCCATGATATATTATTCTTATCTATCCTCTTACTGGGATTTTATATCACCCCTTTTTATATATATCCTCAGGTGGGTACATGTACTACGGAGAGGACAAGTGCCAATAAGAAGCTAGAGAAGAAGAAATTAAATAAATGTTTATGCTTGATGTTGTAATTGTTATGTATGGTCCTAGTTTTCCCAAGACACTAAACCATTTTATCCTCTATGTGTAATACTATTATGTTGTTTACCTTTAAAATTATGTTATAGTAATGTAAGAAAAGGCAGGGTCGCTATAGTTTGTATCAAAGGAAAGTTTTAGTTAATTTGGGAATTAGGATTAGTGAACCCTAGAGAAAACCTATAGCATGAGACTAAGTACAATTATGCACAAAATAATATTTACATAGGGATTCTATATGTTATGTTTTTGGTATAAATTGTTTAAATGAATAAGTTATTCATGACTTGTTTACTTATGTTTTGTTCTAACCTTTTCTATTTTAGAAAATGGTGGGAACCAGGAGAAATCAGGCCAACAACTCGTGCGAGGGCCAATGCAACAATTGATCGAACGACATCCCCAATGATTTGAAAGGTGGAGTTCAAAACATCATGGCGATTATTACCCAATTATCTAAGGTTAGGAATAATAACCATAATAATGGGGAACGTCCTCCTTCACTAATGAGGGATCAACTGGCTATCAAATGTTTTATGTGGCAACAACCACCGACGTTTAGTGGATCTTCCGATCCACTTGTTGCGGAATAGTGGGTAAACTCCATGGAGAAGATATTTTCTGTGCTTCACTGTTTTGAGACGGAGAAGGTGACTCTAGCTGTTTATCGTCTAGATGGATAGGCTGATCAATGGTGGGCTTTGATTAAGAACACCAAGCCAAGGGAGGAAATTGAAAAGATGGAATGAAAAGACTTTAAGATAATGTTTTTTAATAAGTAATTCCCATGAAATCTTCACAAGAAGATGGAGAGATAATTCATAGAGCTCAAGAAAAAAGAAAAAGAATCTATCACAACCTACGAAGCGAATTTCACAAGGCTTTCAAGGTATGATTCTAGTTTTGTTATCAATAATGATAGAAAAATTGATAGTTTCTTTAGTGGATTAAAACCACACCTTCGAAATGCTCTTGCAATTCAAGACTTTAGGAGTTATGAAGAAGCTGTTCGTTGTGCTCTCAAAGTGGAGATAAAGTTTGGAGAATGGTCCCATGGATATGGTGATAAGAAACGAAAGATGGAGTTTCAAGCTGGAGGATCTAATGACAAAGGTGGGAAGAAAACTCAACGAACCACATGCCAAAAATGTGGGAAGTTGCACCATGGGAACTGCCTAAAAAGGATGGGGAAGTGCTTCAAGTGTGGTAAAGAAGGACACCATGCTCAATAGTGTCAAAAAGACATGAAAAGGAAGGATAATGTGGCAGAATAAAGGAGAGAACCACTCATGGTTCAATTCTACAACTGTAGGGAGCTAGGGCACTATGAAAGTCAGTGCACTAAACCTCGAGTTCTTGAGGGTAATCAATGTTAGAATCCACCAAAGCCAAACAAACAAGGGAAGGATTATGCCATCACTACTGCGGAGGTGGAGCATGATAATGAAGTAGTACAAGGTAAACTTCCTATTCAATCAATAATGGAAAAAGTCTTATTTGATTCTGATTCTACGCATTCCTTTATATCTTGCAAGTTTTCTAGAACTATAGAATTGAATCCTTGAAACCTTGAAGTAGAGATATCTGTAAAAATACCAAGTGGTGCAATCATTGCAACCCAAGTGTTTGAATCCTCTTCTGTTGGCGTATGTGGGAATATTATTCCATCAAATATTGTAATACTTTATTTGGTAGAATTTGACACTATAATGGAAATGGATTGGATCTCTTTATATAGAGCACATATCAACTTTCGGGAAAAAGAAATATCTTTTCATATTCCAAACCATCCCATGCTCCTCCACAAATGCAAGGAAGATCATGAATCTCCTTTGAGAAATCCTTAAATGGTGTGGGTGTTGATTCCCTATGAAGAAGCATACCTTGCCCAAATGGTTGAGTTGAAGGAATGTTCCAACCTTGAGAAAATGCCCATCGTGAGGGAATATGGCGATGTATTTCCCAAAGAGTTACTCAGAATTCCCCCGGATCATGAGGTAGAGTTCTCAATTGAACTCATACCTGGAGCTACTCCTATCTTGAAGTGTCCCTATAAGATAGCTCCTATCAAACTGGAGGAGTTAAATAAGCAGCTACAAGAGCATCTGTACAAAGGGTTCATAGGCCCTAGTGTATCACCTTGGGGTGCACCAGTGCTCTTAGGGAGGAAGAAGGATGGAACAATGCAGCCGTGTATCGATTATAGGGAACTCAACAAGATCACCATAAAGAACAAGTATCCTCTCCCAAGTATTGATGACTTGTTCGACCAGTTAAGAGGAGCTCAATACTTATAAAAGGTGGATCTTCATTATGGATATCATCAGGTAATGGTGAAGAAGAATGATATTTAGAAGACTGCCTTTCATACAAGTTATGGGCACTATGAGTTTTTGGTGATGCCCTTCGGACTTAATAATGCCCCTAAAATCTTCATGGATTTGATGAATAGAGTCTTTAGACATTACCTTGAAAAATTTATGGTAGTGTTTATTGATGATATTCTCATCTACTCCAAGAGAAAGGAGGAGCATGAAGAACATATAAGACTTGTGTTGGCGACATTGAGAAAGGAGAAGTTTTACACCAAGTTCAGAAAGTGTGAATTTTGGATGAAACAAGTCACGTTCTTGGGACATATGATCAAAAGTGAGGGAATTTCTATGGATCCTTAAAAAACAAAGGTGATTGAGGAATGGCCTAGGCCCTCTAGTGTCACAGAAATTCATAGTTTTCTTGGATTAGCTGGGTACTACCGACGTTTTGTGTGAAACTTCTCACGATTGTCAAGCCCGCTAACTAAGTTAACAAGGAAAGGGGTAAAGTATGTCTAGATGGAAGAATGAAAGGGAAGCTTCAAGGAGTTAAAGAGAAGGCTGATCATTGCACCCGTACTCACACTACCAAAAAGTGGAGAAAGTTTTGTGATATACAGTGATGCTTCAAAGAAAGGCTTGGGTTGTGTACTCATGCAAAATTAAAATGTGATAGACTACGCCTCACAATAGTTGAAGATCCATGAGAAAAACTACTCAACGCATGATCTAGAGCTGGAAGCCATGATTTTTTCCTTGAAAATCTGGCGACACTACCTTTATGGTGAGAAGTGTGACATATACACCGACTACAAGAGCCTAAAGTATATATTCACACTAAAGGAGCTCAAAATGCATCAAAGGAGATGGTTAGTGATAATCAAGGATTACGATTTCTCTATTCACTATAATACTGGAAAGGCGAACATGGTATCTTTTAATCTAAGCAAAAAAGAACCTGCTACTCTATCCATGCTGCAGATTGAGAAAGACCCTATCTTCTTAGATATGCAAAGAATGGATTTGGAAATCATAAGGGTAGGGGATACATCCTACCTTCCCAAATGATTGCGCAACCATCCATCCAGGAGAATATTAAGGAAGCACAAATGGATGATGTGGAGATACAAAAGAGGGTGAATGTAGTAAAGGAATAGAAGCTGCAAGGGTTCCATATCGATGATGATGGTGTGATTCGGTTTGGAACGCAGATTTGTGTACCTTCATCACCCGGGATAAAGAAGGAGCTATTTGATAATGCACATAGATCAACTTTCTCTATCCATCCTGGGAGTACCAAGATGTATCGTGATCTCCGAGAACACTTCTGGTAAGATAACATGAAGAAGGAGATTGTGGAATATATATCAAGGTGCTTGGTATGTCAGAAAGTTAAAGCTGAGCGACAAAAGTCCAAAGGTATGATGAAGCCATTGCCTATACCCATGTGGAAATGAGAAAATCTTACTATGGACTTTGTCACGAGTCTCCCGAAGACATCAAAGGGAAATAATTCAATATGGGTTGTGGTTGACCGACTCACCAAGACCGCCCATTTTATTTCTATTCGGGAAGATCTCTCACTTGAACAACTTGCAAAGATATATGTGAAGGAAGTGGTGAGACTAAACGGTCTTCCACTCTCAATTGTCTCTAACCATGATCCGAGGTTCACATATAAATTTTGGAGGATCCTTCAACATGCTTTGAGTACTGAATTAAATTTTAGCATGACCTATCACCCCCAAACTGATGGCCAGTCTGAAAGGACTATTCAGACACTTGAATATATTCTAAGAGCTTGCTCTCTAGAATTCAAAGGTGGATGGAATCAGCATCTCCCATTGGTTGAGTTCTCATACAAAAATAGCTTCCACTCGAGTATTCATATGGCTCCATATGAAGCTCTGTATGGAAAGAGATGTAGAACTCCAACCTGTTGGGATGAAGTTGGAGAAAGAAAGCTACTTGGACCCGATATTGTTTGAGAGATGACAGAGAAGGTTCAAGTCATCCAGAAACACATCAAATCTACTCAGAGTCGGAAAAAGAGCTATGCTAAAAACCATTGAAGGGACTTGGAGTTCAACATTTCTAGATAAAGTCTTCCTTAGAATATCTCCATGGAAGAGAGTCATGTGATTCAGGAATAAATGGAAGCTAAGCCCAAGGTATATTGGCCCCTTTGAGATCCTTCACCGCATAGGAGCCGTGGACTATCGTCTTGCACTTCCACTGAATATGGATCAAGTTCATGATGTGTTTCACATATCAATATTGAGGAAGTACATACCGGACCCATCACATGTACTAAACTCAGAAGTGGTACAACTAGAAGATGATCTCTCTTATGAGGAACAACCAGTAGAATTATGAATCGAAGAGATATGTTTCTACAAAACATGAAAACTCATCATATTAAAGTGTTTTAGAGGAACCATAAGTTTGAGGAAGCAACTTGGGAACCAGAAGAGGCAATAAAGGAGAAGTACCCTCACCGGTTTGTGTAAAGTGAAATTTCGGGGGTGAAATTTCTTAAGGGGGGAAGAATGTAACGTTCCAAAGTTTTTCAATGGAAATTACCTTCTTATAATTATGTCATAAAATCACATGAAAACAAAAAATAATGAACTACTAAGTGCTAAGTTACCTTTAAACATAATTTAGCCACTTTTGTGTTTGGAATTTTGAAAATCTGACATACACGGTTGTGTTCAAGATGATTTTTGGAGTCTAATAAAACAAAAATATTTTTTGGTGAATATTAACCTACCCTTATGAATAGTAACATACCACTATGAATAGTGATATACCCTAATGAATAGTAACCTTACCTATGATAGTATAAAAATAATATTCAAGTGAAAGTATGATGTACCTATATTTTAGAATAAGTAAATGAATGTTTTCAAACTGTTTTTTAGTAATAAACCATGATTTTAATTAAATATAAAATTAATAATATTTAGAAAATTATTTTTAAAAAATGGAATTCATTTTTGGATTCTACACGTCAAAAAATGGTTGGGGTGAATTTTTGGTATTTTTCTGAAATACTTGAATTTTTTATGAATAGTGAAATAACATAATTTACAAAATAAGCTAAATAAGCTAATTATAGAGTCATGTGTGATGTTCTACTGATATAAGCCCACTTGGTTCTGGATCACATGATAAAATTACTATTCTTGGTCATGTAATACTCACTATTCCTTGTCTTAGGAGAAATTAATAAACTAATTAATTTTATATTAAGGAAACCCCTCTCACCTCCACTATAAAAACCACCTTTCACACCCTCATTTCCTCACACCTCTCAAGCTCCAAGAATTCTATAAAATCTGCCCAAAAATCTTCCCTAGCCCCTATCCCACATCCAAGAGCTACTGGTCTCATCAAAATACCAATCCTAGCTTCCTTAAGGAGGATCTCAAGAGGAGGATTTAAGAGGTAATTTCTCTCCCTCTTCTCCTTTAATTTCCTTTCAAGTTCAAGTTCATTTCTTGATATCTCCCCACCTATCTTCATCCAAATGGTATTTTAACTCTAGTATTATACATATAATGTAATTTAATGATTATAATGGTATATTATATCATCCAACCTCCTTTCCCTCTTCCTTTTATTTTATTAAAGAGAACGTTGTTCATGAGGTGTTAATTTATCACCTTCAAGAACGACATGATTTCTTCTTCCATTTCTACCTTCAGATCAGGTCATGAAACCATTTTTATGGTTGAAACAGAATTTTTTATATGTATTATTTCCTATTTAAAGTTCTGTAAATAACTTATGGCCATATTACTAAGTGATAAAATAAAACAAGTTCATTATGATAAAAAACCATTCAAATTAACCCAAAAAATCATCATTTAACTCTTATATAATGATTCATACACATGGATATAATATGATTCATTATAAGATCATTAAAACACCTATAATATCATTAATAAAATGTAATATCATTTTTGGATGTTTACCCATGTTCTACCTGAACTTTGATTTAAGAATACAAGTGAACCACTCAAGAAAAACATAAAAACAAACATTCTCAAACAATGTTTTAAAACTCTATAACTCATCCAGAGGCACATAAAATCACTTAATGAAACCATAATGAACCATATTAATTTACCAAAGGTTTTGGATTTCTAATTAATGTATGTAATTTCATTATACATGACATTAAAGAGAAGGAAGCATTCAGATACAAGGTAAGGGGAAATTCTCGAACCCAAATTTCATCCTCGAGTTCTCCCTCTTTCACTCCATTTTTGATATGGTTACTCCTTAAAGATCATTTTTTAATCTTTTTATTTACTTTTATATGATATACATGTTTGTCACTGGTTTTTATGTCAAAAAAATTCTTTCTAAAAGAACTATTCTTTTAAGAACACACCTTTTACTTCTCTCTCAAAGTGGACGGTTCTTGCAACATGTATGTTATTCCATCTTTCTTTTGGGAACCCAAAGTTTATGAATGTGTTATTATGAGATGTAACCCATTACTTTCCATGGGTTATTTATGTTCACTTTTGATATACGTTCCATGTGGAAAGCATGATAATGATAATGTTATGACGTGACGGGTGCGCCCGGAATTATATAGCGCAATATGAATGTTTGAATGTGACGGGTGCACCCAGAATTATACAGAGCTCCAATGCATTGGGTAAATTGATGAATTTCATGAGTAAATGTGAAATGATGTGTGAAAAATATTCTATCTTGGTTCACAAGTATGTGTGGTTGTTAAACACTAAGACATGATGTTTCATTTTTATGCATTGCCACATTTCAAGTCTTTTATTTATGCTCCTCTCATGTTCGTGATCTTTTTCCTATGTCATGATTATGCTCACCCAATTATATATTATTCTTATCTATCCTATTATTGGGCTTTTATCTCACCCCTTTGTATGTATATCCTCAGGTGACTGCATGTACCAAGGAGAGGATAAGTGCCAATAAGAAGCTAGAGAAGAAGAAATTAAATAAATGTTTATGCTTGATGGTATAATTGTTATGTATGGTCCTAATTTTCCCAAGACACAAAACCGTTGGATACTATATGTGCAATACTATTATGTTTTTTACCTTTAAAATGATTTAATTGTAATGTAAGAAAAGGCAGGGTCTCTATACAACATTCCCAATTAGGGGGGGGGGGTTAAGTCATAATAATATTTATAAGGGCTGTGACCATGGTAAAATTTCTATTCAATTTATAGTTCTAGTGGAATAGAAAAGTTCCAAGTATCGAATTAAAATTGAGAAGGGGGGGGGGGTTGAATTAGTTATTCATTTTTTATATGTTTCAAAACATTAAGAAACTTAACCCCTGTAACATGTTAATATTTATTTCCTTATCAGCCTTTAACAAATACTTAAGAATGAAAGAATAGTAAATCAAGTAAGGAACACCTGATTTACAAGGTTCGACCTCAATGTGAGAACCTACGTCCTTTCCATAGCCACTCCCATGGTTCTATGGAAATCCACTATAATGAAAAAGTGAATACAACTTGTGTCAAGTCCTGCTAGACACCTTCTATCTCTTGATAGGAAAGATGATATTGAACCCCGTAATTTTACAATGTTTTCTTAAGGAAAAATTGATCCAAACACAAGAATAAAAACTTTTTTGAATATATTACACAAATTATTAGTCCGAATCCTTAGTCTAATTTTCCTAAGTTAGATCTTATCAGTACAGTAAGGATGGTTTAAATTTTTTATTTACTTAAACACTCAAAGAAAACTTCTTTAATCTGGTGGGAACCTTTCACATTGAATTCTCCAGTGCTCCATCCTTTCTATGTGTGTGAAATTTATAATTGTGAGAATGATATGACCACATATTTATAGAAAACTCATAAAACATGGGTGGGAAACTTGAAAATATTTCCTACTTCCTCAAATCTCAAAAACTATGAAAATATCTCTAATTTAATATTTAATATTTGAATTATTCAAAAATTCTTAAATTTCTGTAAGATTTATGCAAAGTTGAAATTCAGGTTCGATAATGCTAAATCTTGATTATGGTTTTTCAAGAAACATGATCAGAAATGTAGTTCAGATTTTCTCAGAAACATGATCAGAAATATGGTTCAGTTTTTCTTAGAAACATGCTTATAAATGTGGTTCGATTTTTCTCAAAAACATGCTCATAAAAGTGGTTTAGTTTTCTCAGAAATATTCTCAGAAAATTTGTTCAATTTTCTTAGAAACATTCTTAAAATAGTGGTTCAGTTTTCTCAGAAATATGCTCATAAAATTTGTTCAGTTTTCTCAGAAACATGATCAGAAAATTGGTTCAGTTTTGGTTAGAAACATGCTCATAAAAGTGGTTCAGTTTTCTCAATTTTTTTTAGAAAAGTGGTTCAGTTTTCTCAGAAACATGATTAGAAAAGTGGTTCAGTTTTTCTCTGAAATCATGTTTTTATTTTCTCAGAATTAAGTTTATGATTTTCTCAGAATTCAGGTTTAGATTTGCTCAAAATTCCGGTTCTGATTTTCTCAGAATTCCAGTTCCGATTTCCTCAGAATTCAGGTTATAGTTTTCTTAGAATTCATGTTCTGATTTTATAAGAATTTAGGTTCTAATTTCCTCATAATTTATGTTCTAATTTGTGAATAATTCAAGTTCCAATTTGTACAAAATTCAGGTTTTGATTTTATTAGAGTTCAGGTTATGATTTCATTAGAATTCAGGTTTTGATTTGTGCCAAATTAAGGTTACTATTTTTACAGAATTTAGGTTCTGATTTGTGCAAAATTCAGGTTCCTATTTTTTTAGAAATCTGGATTTGATTTTCTCAGAATTTTGTTCATAATTCTAGATTTTATTTTTATGAAGATGTTTCTCATTGAAATTATTCAAACCTCTTCACCACTTCTTCAATATATTTTATCATGAAAATTTTCATGATTTGTGAGAACTTTAAGATAAAAAAGAATCGTCTGATTTGTTTAGAAAGTTTAAGAAACTTTCTAACTTATGAATCTTAAAAACATCATTTTTCAAGATTCTTTAGCAAAAAAAATGACTTCAACAACATCTTTCAAACTTAACAACTTCTTTCAAACTCAGCAACTTATTTCTTTCTCAGTAACTTCATTCAAACTTATCAACTTCCTTTAAGCTTAGAAACTTCCTTAAACATAGCAAATTATTTCCTTCTCAGCAACAAAGAAAAATTTCCAACAATCACCACCTCATATTCCTGTATATCAAAATCATTCTTCAACAAAAAGGTTAATTATTAATAAATACAAAACACTGTTAAAAAAACCACAAAATTTATTCAATCACCCCTTTGGATTTGTTGACAACCTTTGTTAACAACTTTTCCAACTCTCAATATTTTTCCACAACTCTAGTTTTTTAATTTTATCAAAACATATCCTTTCTCAAAAGAGAGTGTTCTGACACCACACTACTGGATAAATTAATGTTTTTGAAGGATTTCCATCCCTCTGTGGCAAGAGAATTTTGTGTCCATGTAAAGATAAACCCCCTTACTCAAACTCCCCCTTTTCTTTTATCTTTTCTTTCTCAGTTTTCTTTTTATCTCTCATTTTTATTTTTCTCTCCCCTATTATATAATAACCACAACTTCAGATTCATAAAATAAATCTAAGTAAAAACTTCTTACAAAGTTAAAAAGTGTCTTTTACTCCCCCCTTTGTCAACATATTCCAAAGTAAAGTGGGAGTAATTTCTAATGAGGTTTAGGAAGACACATGAGGAGGCTGGACATGGAGTTTCAACCTCAATTCGACAAACATTTACTTCGATATTTATTTTGTAAATATTTGAATAATATAACACTTTTTTAATGTGTATTCCAACAAAACATGTCCAAAATAAAGTTTCTATTTTATTAATTAAAATTTTATATCAACGTGTTTTTATCTTGAGTGTTAGAGAATATTCTTAAAAAGATCAATTGCACTCTGATTATCACAAAGTATGTTCAATAGTTTATAAAGTTTTATTTTCAAATATTCCAGCTGAACTTTCATCCACATCATTTGAATACAATATTGAGTAGCTGCAACATATTTGGATTCAACTATTCTCAAAGTTACTGAACTTTGTTTCTTACTATTCCAACTCACACAACATTCACCGAAGAAAAATGTTCCTCCTGATGTTTATTTTATATCATTACAATCACTAGACCAATCAACATTAGTGTAACCATGAAAATTTAACTCAATGTTTCTTTTGTATAACAAACCATATGAATTTGTTCCTTTGACATATCTCAGAATCATCTTTGATTCCAACATATGTGATTCTTTCAGATTACTTTGATACCTAGTACATAAAGTCACAACATAAAAAATATTAGGCCGTGAAGATTTAAGGTAAAGGTGACTTCCTATCAGCTTCAAAAAATCTTTCTGATTCACAATTATTCTAGATTCATCTTTGTTTAACTTTTTTCTCAGTGAAACAGGAGTTGAAATTTATTTTTATTCTTCCATTCCGAACTAATTTAATAATTCCTTAGAATACTTTTCTTGAGATAAGAAAATGTACCTTTATTTTTGTTAAACTTGTAGGACAAGGAAGAGAGTTAATTCCCCCAATATTGAAATTTCAATGTTCTTATTCATCTCTTTAAAAAAATCTTCACAGCCCTTTTCTTCATCCCCAACAAAAATTACATCGTCAACATAAACAATTACAATTAATGTTCCAGACTCAAATTTTTTCACATACAAGTTTCTATCAACTTTTCCTTCAGAAAAGTTCATCTTTCTCAAAAAATTGTCAAGAATCAAATACTATGAATTTAGAGATTGTTTTATCCCATAAAAATCTTTCTTCAATTCACAATCTTTGGTTTCATCCTCATCAAGTAAAAACCCACAAGGTTGTTCAATGTAAACTTCTTCCTCAATCTCACCATTTAAGAAATTTAACTTTACATCCATCTGATAAACTTTGTAATTCCAATGGGTAACCACTGTAAGAAACATTCAAATAGTTTCTAGCCTTGAAAAAAGGGAAAAGGTTTCATCAAAATCCACACCTTAAACCTATGTATATCCTTTAAAAAAAGACTTTCTTTATTTCTTGAAACTTCTGTACACTCATTAAATTTATTTTTGTAAACCCACTTGGTTCCGATAACATTTTTATTTATTTCCATTGGAATAAGTTCCCATTTTCATTCTTCCTAATCTGATCCAACTCTTTATTCACAGCATCAACCCATTATTTATGTTTAATAGCCTCTAAAAATGATTCTAGTTCAACTTTTGAGATAAGTGAAGTATGATTTTATAATATCAACTTCTTTATTGTCTAAACTCGAGCCTTCTGATTCCCAATAATATTTTTAGATTAAACCTGATTTCGTAAGGTAGTAAATCTCAAAGTTTCTTCCCCAGCAACACTTTCTTCACCACATGAGTCATCTGAATCATGATGAGGTTTTTTTGGATAACATTCCCTATTATTGTATTTCTATAATGTTTCATCCACATCATTCTAAACAACTTTTGTTTAGGAACTTTGATTTTTAATTACCTTCACATCATATGATTCCACAAAATTTTGTAAACATTTGTAACCTCTCCCATTTGTTGAATAACCCATGAAAATTCCTTCCTCAGATTTCTTATCAAGCTTTCCCAAATTTGGATTTTTTACTTTAATGAGACATGGAATTCCAAATACTTTGAAGTATTTCAATGAGGGTTTTTTGTTATACCACATTTCATAAGGAGTAATTCTAGTTTTATGTCTTAACAAGCCTCTATTTTGAATATATACAATAGTACTAACAACTTATCTCCAAAAGAGTTTTGAAAGTTGGTATTATGATAACATACTTCTTACCATTTCCACCAATCTCATATTCATCCTTTATATTACTCTATTTTGTTGTGGATTATAGGGAGAACTATATTAATCTTTGATACCATGCTTTCTTAGATAGTATTCGAATTTTTTTTTGTGAATTCAGTACCATTATCTGTTCTCAGCTTCTTTATGGAAACCCATAATTCTTTCTCAACATATTTTCTAAATAATTTTAACATTTCAATATCCTATGACCTGTGCTTCATGAACATGATATTTTTCATCTGAGTGAAATCATTAATAAAAGTGATAAAGTATAAATCCCCCTTTGTTGATTGGTGTGTTATAAACCTACATAGATCATAATGAATATGATCATGTGATTTTCTATATTTAATCTGAACTCTTTTATGAATTTTGTTAGTTATATTTATTTTCTAGAAAGTAATAAAAACATCTTCATCTATTCATTTTAATTCTAGAAAATTCTGAACAACACTGACTTTAGAAATATTATTCATGTTCTTATACCCAAGGTAGCCATGTCTTCAGTTCCACAACTTGTTTTCATATTCAGAACTCAAATAACAAGAGTTATTGGATTCTCCAATTTGAAAAAGATTCAAACAGGTTCTTTCTCCTTTTGTAACAACTTTTTCATTTTTTACACTTTTTATGATACAAGAATCCTTTATGAAGATTACTTCTTTTTCATCATCACAAAGGTGACTTACACTAAGTAAGTTATGTTTTATCCCATCAACAAGCAAGGCTTCCTTAGATTTTAGTTTCTCTAATTCAATCTCTCTCATCCAGATTCCTTTAAATTTTAAGGAACTATAATTACTAAAAGTAACCGATCCTCCATCATGGTTTTCAACATGTTCCAAGATTTTTATATCACCTATCATATGTGAAGAACAACCACTATCAAGAATACATGGTTTTTTCCTCTTACTTGCTTTCAAAGATATCTTAACAACAAAATCTCTATCATCAAACTTATTATTTTCAGATTTATTTTCTTTATTATCATAAGAAACTTTCTCTAGAAGGAGTGTCATACATATTTTGGCATGATGACTAGACTGATCACATCTTCCAGACATTCAAATTGATTATTTGTTGGAAGGTTTATAACATATTAAGAATTCACCTTTTCAACTTTCTATGAGTGAGGAAGGTTCTTCATTCTTCTTTCACTATATCTTCCACTTTGCTCAAACCTTCTTCTAGGTAGAGATAAAATTTTCCAAAAATTATAAGCTCTATAACTATAGATTCCGTAGCACCAGAAATAGACATTAAATCTTGATTTCCTATTAAAGAATGATCTTTCTATATAGAAACTTTGTTGAGGTTGGTAACTTCTTTCAACCCTAACATTATTATAATACAGACCATATTTTCCTTTAAGTGAGGTTTCACCTTTTAAAGATTTGATAGGTTTCTCACAACCTTTTTCCACCCACGATATCTTAACACTTCTTCTAGAACCTAAAATTTTAGAATAATTAGATGAAACATTATTTTTGGTAAGAGAATATTTCACCTGATTCTCATAATGAACATTCACAACAATTTTAGAGGTCTCAACTTTTACCTATATAACTTTTTTGAAGTTTTCATTTATCTTCCTCAGGGTATTTTCAGACTCAAGAAGTTTTTATTGCAACTTTTTAATGTCTTATTCCTTAGATTCTAGTTTATAGATAATATCTTCAATCACCTTTCCCTGTTCAGCATTTATATGTTTGTAGCTTAGAATCTTCTGAATGTATTCATCCTCCTAATTGATGACATCTTTTCTTCCATCAACAACTTCTTCATGATTTTTCTTTATTACTCTAATTTCTTTCTTGAGAGATTTATTTTTCTTAAGACATGAAAGAAGTTCGGTTTCGAGCTAATACTCTCTATAAGATTCTTCACCACCTTCTTCACTCTTTGAGGAGTCTTTTTTTATCAACTTTTGTAATGAAGGTTATGAATTTTGTGAACTTTTGTCTTCAGAAGAATCATTTTCAGTTGAGTCTGATTCAACCTTCTTGCTCAACATGCTTCTATTATTTCTTAAATAATTATTCTTGAATTTTTTGTAAGACTTATCTTCTTTATCATTTTTTACCACTTCTTACATCACGGTTTTTCATCATAATCATATCAATATTATCCAACTTTATTCTTGGGGGAATTCATAGCAAAGTGCCTGATTCCACCACACTCAAAACATTTAATAGGAAGTTTTCATCCATAATTTCCTCTTCCTATTTGATAGTTCTTAGTTATAGGAGACATGATTTTCTCATTTATCTCATCATCTTCCTTGTCATCAGATTAAAAATGACCAGCTTTATCATCTTCATGTATTTTCATCTTTCTCATGGATTCAAAATTCATTTCATATTTTATTTTCTACTTAAAGATTATATATTTTCTTTATTTCATAAGAAACAAGAAAGTTATAAAATCCATCAATTCAAATCATCCTTATCTTCTAAGGAAGAAATTTTAGAATTGAACCTATCCACAAAGTTTCTCATAAGTTTCATTACAATTTTAGAATCTTCCAAGAAATATCCAAATCCTATGATGTTGCACAAAATTTCATTAAATTTGGTGAAGTATTCATCAATTTTTTCATCATATATCATTCTGATGTCTTCATACTTACTACACCAAATTCATATCTTTTCCTCCTTAACTTTTTTATTTCCTTCGAAAATGCTCTCTACCTTGTCCTATATGCTTTTTGATGTTTTGAGACCAATCAACTTCTAATAAAAAGTTTTTGATAAGGAAATGAGAATAGAATTTCTAACCTTTCCATCAAATTCTATATTTCTCTTACCAGTGAACATCATAGGAGTATCTTTCTCAATAGGTGGAAAACCGATAGTATTAACATCAAGAGATAAGAGATAAAAAATAATCTTATTTTACCATCCATAATAATTATTTCTATCCAATATAGAAATTCCTCTACTATTGAAAAAATTTATATTCTTTATGATAAGGATTAAATAATGGAACCTCGCTCTGATACCACTTGAAGTTCCAAGGATCGAATAACAACTGAGAAGGGGGGTTGAATGAGTTGTTCACTTTTTATAAGTTCCAAAAGTTTAAGAAACTTAACCCCTACAACCTATTAATATTTATTTCATTATAAACCTTTAAAAAATACTTAATCATGAAATAATAGTAAATCAAGTAAGGCACACATGATTTACAAGTTTTGACCTCAATGTGAGAACCTATGTCCTTTCCATAGCCACTCCTGTGGGTCTATGGAAATCCACTATAATGAAAAAGTGAATACAAAATTTTTCAACTCCCGTTAGACACCTTATATATCTCTATAGTAAAGATTATACTGACTCCCATAAGTTTACAATGTTTTCTTAAAGAATAATTAATCCAAACACAAGAATAAAAACTTTGTTGAATCTTCTCAAGTTCAGTCCAAATCCTTAGTCTGATTTGGCTAAGTCCAATATTCTTAGTACAGTAAGGATGATTTTGATTTTTTTCCTTTCATTAAACACTCAAAGAAAACTTATTTAATCTAGAGGGAAACTTTCACATTGAATTCTCCATCACTCTTCCTTTTCCACATGTTTGGAAGTTACAATTGAACAAATAATCTGAGCACATATTTATAGGAAACTTGGAAAATAGGGGTGAGAAACTTGAAAATCTTTCCCACTTCCTCAAATATCAAAAAATATAAAAATATCTTGAATTTAATATTAAATATTTGAATTCTTTAAACCTCATTAAATTTATATGAGATTTATGCAAATTTGAAATTCGAGTTTGATAATGATGAATCTTGATTCTGATTTTTCCAAAAACATGCTTAGAAATGTAGTTCATATTTTCTTAGAAACATGCTTAGATATGTGGTTCAGTTTTTCTCAGAAACATACTCCGCATTGTGGTTGATTTTTTCTTAGAAACAAGATCAGAAAAGTAGTTCAGTTTTCTTAGAAACATTCTTAGAAAAGTGTTTCAGTTTTCTTAGAAACATGATTAGAAAAGTGGTTTAGTTTTCTCAAAAACATGCTCAAAAAAGTGGTTCAATTTTCTCAGAAACATACTCAGAAAAGTGGTTCAATTTTTCTCAGAAACATGCTCAGAAAATTGGTTCATTTTTTCTTAGAAACATGCTTAGAAAAGTGGTTTAGTTTTCTCAAAAACATACTCAGAAAATTGGTTTTTTTTCTCAGAAAATAGGTTATGATTTTCTCAGAATTCAGGTTATGATTTTCTCAGAATTTAGGTTCTGATTTGCATAGAATTTAGGTTCTGATTTTCTCAGAATTCAGGTTCTAATTACCTTAGAATTAGGGTTCTGATTTTCTCAGAATTTAGGTTCTGATTTTCTCAGAATTCAGGTTCGAACATGCGTAGAATTCAAGTTCCGATTTTCCCAGAATTTAGGTTCTGATTTCCTCAGAATTCAATTTCTAATTTGTGAAGAATTCAGGCTCTAATTTGTGAAGAACCTAGGTTCCGATTTTCTTAGAATTCATGTTTTGATTTACTCAAAATTCATATTCCGATTTGTGTAGAATTAAGTTCTGATTTGTGCAGAATTTAGGTTCCAATTTGTAAAGAATTCGGGTTTTGATTCCTTCCAAAATCTGGATCCGATTTTTTTAGAATATTTCTCAGAATTATGGATCCAATTTTTCCCAGAATGTTGCTCAGAATTCTAGATCCATTTTTTTGTATAATTTTTCTCATTGAAAGTCTTCAAACCTCTTCACCATTTCTTCAAAAGATTTTATCATGAAACTTTTCATGATTTTTGAGAACATTAAGACCAGAAAAGAATATTATGATTTGTTTATAAATTTTGAGAAACTTTATAACTTCTAAATCTTCAAAAACATCCTTTTTCAAGATTATTTTAAAATAAAAGGACTTCAACCACATCTTTCAAACTCATCAACTTCTTTCAAACTCAGTAACTTCTTTCTTTCTCAGCAACTTCCTTCAAACTTAGTAACTTACTTTAAGCTCAGTAACTTCTTTAAACTCATCAACATATTTCTTTATCAGCAACAAAGACAAACTTATAGAAACCAATAATCTCATGTTTCTGTATATTAAAAACATTATTCAAAAAAAATTTAATTGTCAACAAATATAAAACTTTATTAAAACAAAACACCACAAAGGTTATTCAAATAGTCTCATTGATTATGAATATTCCTCTAGTTATTATCCCTAACTATTGTAACATATCCATCATGTTGTTACTCCTTCTTCTTTTTCCATTATTCTTTATTTTTTTATGGGTTGTATTACCCAATATATTATCACTACCTTCAGGAGTATTAGTCCCATATTGATTGTATGAAATAGGTTTCACATCCTTAGAATCTTTATCCCAAAAGGAACCATTAAGTAGGGTGAATTAATTAATAGAGTACACTAATTCAGTGGGGATATCATCAAAGATCTTCCTTATTAAATCTTTATAAGAGGAAACCTATATGAAGGGTCTCTCCATATCAGTGGCCAGGTCTTCTGGTTGATCATCCTTAGTGAAAAAATCCTGCTCAGTGAGAGAGGGTGTATCATGAGTGCATTATATTTTAGTCATATCAGGTTTCCCTTCTAGTTCCAGTGATTAAGCAGCTAAACCAGTCCTATAGATAGTTCAAGATTTGTCTAAGAACACATGTACTAGGTTATTTTCCCTATTCTCAGGCCCTCTATTTTGACTATACTATAGATAGAAAACACCATCCATGAGGTTTTCAACCTATTGTAATTGAATAGATTTGATAGACACTTCCACTTTAATATTTCCAATTAATGAAAATAAGTCATTTTTAATTTCCTTTAATACATCATCTAGATTAATGGGGTCCTCTATCTATCCTATTAAAATAGGGGAAATCTATGTTTTCATAGTCCATCCATATAGAATTATGGGTTCCTTATTCATCTCTTAAGGGGAGGAGGGGTCAAGGGTTGTATTTGTGATGAAACTAGAGGCTAAAGAATTATCCTTCCATTGGAAGGAATCTTCATAATTACGTCCCTCATTACACGAGTTATAAACATTATCTATATTAGATTAAGTGGATAGGTGACCAAAGAATCTATAATTCATGTAGAATTTTAGCTACCTTTCATATTGAATCTCCATATTTATATTACCATCTCTATTTTTCCTCAAAACATTCTAAACTAGGATGGTGGACATGTCCACTTCCCTAAGGACCTTGGAACAGGGCCCAAGGCATGGAATTATAGTTTATATGTCTCCCCTAATAGGATTACCAACCATATAAGTAATTTTACAAAGGATTCACAGGTGCCAGTGCAACCAATTGAGCTTAAAATATGGATATAGAGCTGTGCATGGGTGTTTCTAACATTACTAGGTTCAAAATTGTGGTCCTATTTATGTATTATCAGAAACACGAGATTCAAGTAGATAACCCCAAAACTCTAGTCCCTCCATTTTTTTACATATGAAAAGAAGAAAACATATTAGCAACCTTTTCCCCTACCTATAATCTTTCAATCATCAAATCCCCATATCTCTAAAATCCTTTGGTAGAGATTATTAACTTCCAAAGTTTTCTTCATCTTAGAATCAGAACCCAATAGATAATACATTATTTGAAAAGGTTAACCCTTTCCTCAACAACATACTAATTATACAAGGCATAGAAAAGAAACCCCTTCGTTATGTACCTCCCAAGGGATGGAATATCAAAATCATAGAATGATATGTTAGTATCCAATTTGACAAAATCCGCAAAATTATTATTTGGAATAAATGCCTCAGGAATGGAATAAACCTTAATGATTGATTTGGTATCCATACAGAGATAAAATATATCTTTATGTCCAATGATATCTGGTTGATTGAGGATTTGATCTAGACCTATGGTATTTTCAACAAGTTCATCCTGTTCATGAGTTCCCTAATCTGTTCATGAAAGAAATATTAAAATTAATGAAGGAAGGGATAGAAAGGCATCACATACATAAAAAATCCAAATTCACAGAATCTAGTTGTGATCCTTCTTGTAATTATCCATTATTTTTTTTTGATTATCTCACCTAATTTTGATTTGACCAAGTAATGTCAATGTGAATTAATCACAATGTCATGGAATTTAAATTTTCCAAAAATAATGGTTCAAAAATTTTAGATGTGAAAAGAGTTATTTTTATATATTTTTTTAAATTACCATATTTTATGATGAATAATATACTTATTCATTATAATAAATTATTTATCCTATTTTCACTTTAGGATTAATAATAGAATTATATAACATAAAATAATATCTATGAAAAGATTGAAAATTTAAATTCTATGAAAGGAGATATTTCTATGTTTCCCTTTGTAAGGAGTGTGTACGATATTTATCAAATATAATGAATTGGAAATTTTAAGGACCACATTTTGATACATAATATTCTTCTTGAGGATATGCACTATTATGATTATATATAATAAATTAAAATGAATATATAAAATATTTTATGATACATTATATATCTCCCATGGACATAATTAGATATGTAAAAATGTTTCTAGAACACAATGCATTCTTCTAATACGTAATAAAATTTTCAAATATGTAATATTCTTATCAATATGTACAATTTATACATTAAAACAAATAAATTATGTTTATTTCAAAATGTAATATATTTTCAAAATGTTTAATTTATTATTATTCCTTAAAATTACAATATATAAAAAAATATCAATATTTGTAGTTTATTATTTTTATATAAATCTATACATAATATAATTTCAAAACCACTGTAATACATGAGTTTTATAACATATAAAATGTTACAATACATGAGATATTTTCTTTAACCATTTAATTTAAACAAAAGGGGAACTCATTAATCCCAAACATAGGTTATAATTAATAATGCCTCTTATCTATCATAAATATGATATAAGACAAAATTATGTAAATTAATATGTCCCTAAATAGATAAACGCCACTACACTTCCCACGATCCTCCAAACACAACAAAAATTACAATAGAAGGGCTTGGAAATTTTTTACCACATATATGATTTAAAAAAAATAATATTATTTAATTTTCAATTATTAGATTTATTTGGATTACATCAGTATTCTAAGTTCGTTTAGTTCATCAATTCAAAATAGATTTTGTGAAATGGTAATGGTAAATGATCACTTTCAAATGGTCATATAATCTCAATATGTTTCAATGTATAGATTTTATGTCATTTCAAAAGAAAATGAGTTTAATAGTTAAATGTATTCCACAAAAGAGAAAAAATGATTAAGTGTTTACTCATAATATTGTTATAAAATCATAAAATCACATTCATTGTTTTGATATAATGTTATTATCATTTATATTTTATCATTACTCAATCATACATATGATTTTTTTTCTTATTGTAATGTTCAATCATGAAATCAATTTCAATGGATAGTTACAAAAGTTTTAAGTAAAAATTAAACACCATTATTCATTTAGGTAGTGTAAAAATTACTACGGTTGAATAATGTTTTCTTTTAAAGAGTGTAAAAAATAGAAAGAGTAATGAATATTTTAGTGTTTTAAAAAACATTAGGATGAAATTAAACTATTGTTTTGAAGAAACTTTTGTATATTACTTATGTTATTTAAAGGGTTAATTTC
Organism: Viscum album; assembly: GCA_963277665.1. Classification (NCBI taxonomy): domain Eukaryota; kingdom Viridiplantae; phylum Streptophyta; class Magnoliopsida; order Santalales; family Viscaceae; genus Viscum; species Viscum album. Next base: position 1,325,866,826 of record OY728128.1, read on the forward strand.
ATAATATAAATTAAAAGAATTTAATTTCGAAATAAGTATTTCAGAAATGTAATGAATTATGAAATGGGTTCGATGAGAGGGAATAACTATTAATTCTATAGAAATTGATCAAAATGATTGTGATACCATGGTAATTGAGTTATTTAAGAAAATAAAGAGGTGGTTTAAATATGTTTTAATGTAACTGATTCTAAAAAATGAAAATTATGAGTGCCTTTAGAACTCTAACATTGACATAGTAATGGATTATAAAAAAGGGTTTCATTAGAGGGAATTTGTGGTATGTAATTATTAATAGTCCAAAATGATTCAAATATCATTTAATTATAAAAATGGAAATATATAAATACGAACCTAAAAAGATATTTCAAAGTAATAGTTTTAAAAGAAAGGGAGTGGATGGGGATCGAATACATTTCTATTAGATTCAACAACTATGATTTGAACTGAAATCCATGAGAGGGGGAAATTTCAGTTACATCAGGTTCTTAAGGATGTGTTTGTTGATGCTTAAAGAGGGAATTAAATAGTGATTTGGAAATGTTAAGAGTTTTTAAGTGAGTAGAATGGGCTGGATATGGGTGTTTTTATCTAGACATGGGGGATGGGTGGTATACAATGAAGTATTGATTATTTTATTATTTAGACCAAATACTATGAATTTTATTGATTTCTAATACCCGAACTTTTATTCTAATAAATATAATAATTATTTTTACCATACACCATAATGATATCAAAACATTAAAATTTCTTATGAAGACTTCCCAACACCCTATTTAATTAAATAATCGACTGTTAAAATGTTATTTATGGGTGTTTAGTATATTTATGTATTTTATGTAATTTTGTTTGAATATTAAAGTTATATTTATTATGAAACATGTGTTTCATTTATTATTATGTACATGTTGGATTATAGATAAGACTTTATATATAAATTAATATATATTTTTTCTATAGAATGAAATTTAAAATTTTAATGCATTAATTTGATAATGATAATATGGGTTACCACATGGATATTTTATATTGAGAGATTTATAGAATTTTAAAAATATATTCTAAAATTAATAATGATTTTATTTAATAAAACAGTCATGTAAAAGCTAGAAATCATCCTCTACCCATAATTTTTCACGGATTATAGGGAAGGGGGATAAAAACTAAAATGTGATTTCATGGGATCTCTAAAATGATATTCGGTTTTGGGTTATTTAGGTGCAGTAGAGTGGCTGACCAAGGTCGTCTCTCAAAGGATAAAGTAATTTAAAACAATATATTAAAGGTATTTTGAAAATAAAATAAAATAAAATAAACAAATTAGAAGGATTAGAGGGGGGGGGGGGGGTTGTTTAATCTTTATAAAAGAATAATAAGAATTATACTGGAAGAAGATTCGATTTTTTATTTATGTTTTTTAAATGATATTGAGAAAACGCAATGAGAAGCAATTTTTTAGACAACTATTTAAAATGTGTAATTTATCTAACTCTACATATTCAATTACTAATTAATAATTATAATTTAAATTAATATCCACTTTGTTTATGGCCAGTGGTGAATTAGGGAACATATTCACTCTATAAATGAGGATTAATTGAGATTATGGATTATATTTTAAACCTAAAAATTGATCTTGTGTGGTTTTGTATTACTGATAAAGGTCATGCTCTCACAATTCACACAATTCTTGACCTCATGTGTTTTGTGTTAATTATTAAATTTATTTATTAGTTTAATTTAAATTAAAAAAATCAATTAATAGTTCATATTAGATGAATTATAGTATCCCATTGATTCAAAATAAATTAATGAATAAGGTAATAGGTAGATCGATTACTAAAAAGTGTTGAAAGTGGGTGCCCTAGACCCAACTTGTTTTGTACTTTGATTACCACTACATGTATTCAGTTTGTTATAATACATGTGTTTATCTTTCTATAATAGTGTAGATACTTCTATATCCACTTTGTTTATGGAAATGTCCTTAGATTACCTGTTGCATCAAAGGGTTATAGTAGATTCCAGGCTATAATGAGAACCCTGAGATGCCATCACAGTAATCTTAAAGTAATGTACTATGGTCCAATTACATCATTATGGAAGGACACAGATGATGTGTGACCATCAGGTGCTAGGGACTTATAAGCATTGATACTTCTTCTCGTGAAGTTCACACTTGATGATCTCTAGTAGTTGAGATCATAAGGACAGACCCGCATAATAGAAACACCACATGTTTTAGGTGTCATTGGTTGTTCCTATCTACAGACATGTGTAATGGTCTTTAGACTTGATATCATTGTCAATGGATGTAATTTAATTACATACATTTTATGCAAGGTGAAAACCATGGCGAAAAATTCGTAGCGAGGTAGTTTGTATCAGGTACATAATTAATGACATGGAATTGATTGAATGATCGAGAAAGGATTTGTCGCTTCTGAGCGGGCCTGGTTGATTAGGATGGTTGCACCTTAATTAAATCCATGGCCATGGTAGTGGAAGGTAAGACCATCCGGACAAATCAAAAAAATAAAAAAAGAAAAATAAATAATGATGACACTAGTGTGCATTCTGCTTTATTGAGATATCGATGACGAAGATATTATATTATACGGATCGTGTTTGTAGGAAGGCAGTCATTGCTTTGACTTTGCCTTATCTCTCTAGGGGCCTTGATGGGTTGCTAGACCCCGCTCTAGGTTGGTGGATATTATTCACTGCTATTGAGGTAAGGTCCTAGAGGGTCACACATAATAGCACCTTGAGAATATGCCCTATTCTGGGAATAGGAATATAGAACTTGGTGGGCCTCGCTAAAGGGTCCGAGTATTATCCAAGTTCTATGGATCACCAAAGAATAAATAAATTCATTAATTATTCAAGTTTAGAATAATTCATTGAATTTATTTATAACATGCATTTATAAGTTATATAGTAAATACAAGTATTAATATTATTCGAATGGATTTTAATATCATAGGTTCGTTTAATATTAGCAGGAGGTATGAGTCAAGTTAAAGACTCAAATTTATCACGTAATATATTTATATATTACTAGTAAGTGATAAATTATAAATATTATTTATGGCATAATTTTATTTGTCATAAATAATTATTTATAACACTTATATAGCAGACGTCTATTACACGGGGGGGGGGGAATCCATACCGTGTGTTTTAAACACTCCCTATATAAGTGAGAGAGAGACTCTTCCATGTTAACTATTCATATGCCAAGATTGAGAGATTCTCTCTCCTCCTATAATCTATAGAGAGAGTCTCTCAAGTGAAGGAAGATCGTCAAGTTCATCCATCTTGGATTGAAGCTTCTTCCCTTTTTGTGATCATCGATGCGCTAAAGTGAGCATTGAAGATCTGTGCTAACACCCGGATGTTGACGAACAACGCACGAGAAGATTCGAGAGGCATGTGTGGATGATCTAGAGGGCTTCGATGTCGGAGTCTTTGAGCAACAATCGCTAGTGTCCTGTGGCGGACTTGCATACGTCAATTTTGAACTAGGTACATGTTCAGTTTATTTTTGTGCTCTGTTTAAACCTTGCGAGATCCTCAGACCAAATCGGGACAAGATCAGCAGAGTTGACAGGGTTATGTCACTTCGATGATGCAAAAATTTTAAATTCCCAGCCCACTGGCTTCCTCTGCGCCATCCCAATACCCAACAGTGGTATCAGAGGGATCTAAAGGTTTTTACGAGTCAAAAAAATTAAGATACATTAAATTTAAGTGCGGGGTGTTAAAACGGTTCATTCAGATCCGATCGTGCATTGTTGCATTTTCAAATGATCAAGCTACGATCATTGAAGAAATATAATCGGATCGACATCGTGGTTTTAATTTTGTTCATTTGATGTTAATCTCAATCATAATTGAGATAAAATTAAATGTAATATTTTATTATTATAAAATATAATATAATATTTTATTATAAAATATTTTACAAAAAGGTGTGTGGAAAATATTTTTTCACAAAAAAAGGGGAGGGAGACCAAGACCCCAAAATGGGGTATTCTTCTTTAAAAAAAACTAAGGGAATACCAAGAGCCCAAAATGGGGTCTACTTCCTTTTATTTAAAAATTAAAAAAAGGGGATGGCATTTTTTGTCTAATGAAAAAAATAAAAAAAGGGAAGACCCAACTTGGTCTTCTCCTCTCTCACGCGACACACAAGGAGGCCACATCTCCCCATAGGGAGAAACCCTAGCCAAATCTAGACCTCCTTGAGCCGCCTCCTCTCTGCGAGCCGGACTGCCTGCCCACCGGAACTCCTTCCCGGCCACACTGCACCGCCTTAGACCGAGCCTCGTCGGACCGCCTGGCTACGCCGTTCCCCGACGTGCAGTACCCGCCACCCCGAGCTTTCCAGACCGCCTGGCGGCACTGATCCCGAACCTTGTCCGCCCTGAGCTCACCAGACCGCCTGGTCACACCGCTCCCAAACCTTGAGCCGTGTTGGACCGAGCCGCGCCAGACCGCCGCGCTGTGCTGCTCCCAAACTCCGGCCGCCAGACATCTTCTTTGCACCGACCGCTGATGGTCCCGACCGCACCAGTCTAGACAGTGCCGGACTAGGCCATCACCCCGCTGGCTAGGTGGAGCAGCGGGCTGCCGACCATGCGGCTGGCCGGAAAGTTGCCCGGCTCCTCCTGCTCCCTTCGCCCCTGTCCAGAAGTTGCTGCCGCTACGGGAGTCGTTGGACACCGCGGTGACGCCGTGGTGGCGCCGCGGTCACGCCGCGGTCACGCCGCGGTCACGCTGCGTTCAAGCCTCGGTAATGACTTAATTGGCCTTACTTCAGGATGACACCCCTCGACGGTTCACAGTCCTCCCGGACTCCCCGGCTAGAGGCAACCCTGCTTTAAATTAATTTTAATTAATTTAATTTTTTAAATTAAATTAATTAGAGTTAATTTGGGGGTTTAAATTATTTTAATCCGAAATATTAATTTAATTTAAGATTAAAATTAAATTAATGGTTTAATTTAATTTTAGAATTAAAATTAAATTAAAGAAATGGAACCGATAAAATGAATTATTTGAATTTAATCAAATTCATTTAATTTATTAGAACACTCTTGCACTATTTAATTTTTTTACAATTTAATTTTCTTTCACATATTTTACCCTGAATGGTCTTGAGCAAGTGACCTAACTGTGTATGTCTAGTATTTATTTATTTATTTAATTATTTATTCAATGCATGTGATGATTGTAATAATTAATTAGATAAATTAAGGTCTACTAATCGTCCTGTTAATTTCAAATATGTATAAGGGTCTGCGTGTCCATTGCATAAGATGTATTTTGTACCCCTAAACCCCCTCTCCTGCGTGCAGGTATATTTGTAATTAAATGTTGATCCGAGACGTAGACCCCGCCAAGACGAGGCGGTAAACCAGACGGGAGCCAAGCACATTACACTGGGAAAGCTGCGACGTGAGTCAAGTCACGACTGAGGTATGGATGCCCCTAGGTCAAGATTGATCCGTTATGGATCGATCTTTATAGAATGCTCAAGAACAGTCGAATCACATGATTTACTTTATGCATAGTTTATTATTTTATGCATTTGTATGATTATTGCGTGATCACATAGAATAGTAAACAAGATAAAATGCATAAAGATGTGACGAATTATATTCTATTTCATGTTCAATGGTGAGCGCGACAACCCAATTTGAACATAATAAATATAAAAGGATTATATTCGTCAATAAATAAATATAAAAATCCCTCAAAGATATATTAAGTCTAAAAGCCTTCCATTTCTCCCATATAAACAAACCTGGGTGTTTGGGGTGCTCGTCAGCCATAATTGAGAGTGACTCTTACTACCGGGGCATTTTCATGAGAGAAATGGGTTGAATTAACTAAAGTGAGTAGTCAAGGTTTAGCCTTAGCTAAGTTGATATCACTTTAGAGGAAAGATTTTGAGGGAATCAAGTTCAGATTCCAAAATCTTGGGCTTTACTCAACAATACAATGAGCCACATGAACAAGTGGTTGGCCAGTCTAGTGCCTACCTTAAAACACTCCAAGTAGTGGTGTAGACCTAGCTTGTAGACTACGAGGGAGGTTTCAAGTATCCTTGCCACTAGAATACTCAAGCGATAGAGTATTCCAAATCTAATAGTGAGGGCTATTAAGGTTAACTAAAATAGTGGGAGACATTAAAATGATATAATAATTTATTAATCATAAATGTCAAAAGGTAATCAAGACAAATCACTAAATGCTAAATGTTTATCTGATGTAGATTCAAAATGGAAATCACCAACACCACAAGTACTTTATCACTGTGATCGATCTTGGATAAAGAAAATATCCTCTTCATGGAAAAAGTAAGGTGGAAAAATATAAATGGAGAAATCATGTAGACGATGCACTTGATGTACAATGTATCATGTTGTCATCCATGTCTAGACAATTGCAAAAAATGCATGAGGATGAGGACACCTACAAGATGCTTTCACATCTCCAAGAACGTTATGAGGAGAGGTCCAGGCAAGAAAGGTATGAGATCTCAAGTGAACTTTATAAGTGCAGGCTAGCAAAAGGGCACCAAGATGGTCCTCATGTACTCAATATGATTGGGTATATTGAGAGTCTTGAATCCCTTGGGTTCAAACTGAACCAAGAACTAACAACGGATCTCATTATTGCCTCTTTACCATCAAGCTTCTCCACTTTTATTGTCAATTATAATATGAATGATATGACAAAGTCTCTCCCGAACCTTTTGGCTTTAGTTCACCAAGCTGATAAGGATATGAAAAATACCAATTCATCTATCCTTATGGTGAACAAGAAAAACAAGGGAAAGTCAAAGGGGTATAAGGCCAAGTCAAGGCCTAAGACACCAACACATCATCCTGCAAAGAAGACAAAGATTCTGAGGCAAAGTAATGAGCAGGAAGCTGTCTGCTTTGGATGCGGCAAGAATGGTCACTGGAAGAAGAATTGCAGAGTTGGGAAGAAGAAGCAAGCTGATGCTTCTACTTGAGGTATTTTTTTCCTTGAATGCAATATATCTTTATCTACAAGTTGGGTATTGGATACGGCATGTGGATCACACATTTGTATTCATATACAGGAACCAAGTAGGTTCAAGAATATTACAAAAGGTCAAGTGGATCTCCGAGATGCAAATGGTGCAAGTATGGTAGCCTTGGCAGTGGGATACTATCACTTAACCTTGCTAACTAGTTTGGTTCTAGTTTTAAACAATTGCTATTATGTACCTTCTATTACCAGAAACATTATCTCTATGTCGAGTCTAGACACTATGGGTTTTTATTTCAAGTTTGGAAATAAATGTTGTCTCTTTTATAGGGATAACATATGTTATGGTATGGCACATATTAACAATGGTTTATATATGCTGGAACTAGAAAACTCAATAATGGAAATCAATGAAAAAAACAACCAACATAACTTAAATAACACCCGCCAATGGAACTTCAGGCTTTGTCATGTAAACGAGAAGCAATTACAAAGATTGCATTAAGAAGGGTATCTAGACTTGGTATAGTTAGAACCCTTAGATGTATGTCAATATTGTTTACAAGGAAATATGACCAAAGAACCATTCTCAAGAAAGAGAGAAAGAGCCAATGCAATGCTGTAATTAATACATACTAATGTATGCGGTCCAGTAGAGGAAAGGGGTGGTTTTATATACTTAATTACTTTTACCGATGAATATAGTAGGCATGGCTATATCTACTTAATGCGGTATAAGTTAGATTCCCTTTGGATATTTAAGGAATACCAAAGTGAAGTAGAAAACAAACTTGGTAATAATATAAAAGCACTTCGCTCAGACTAAGGCGGAGAATATCTTAACCAAGATTTCATTGATCACTTGAAGGAGTGTGGGATAGTATCCCAACTCACTCCCCCTTATACACCATAATGTAATGGTGTTAGTGAAATGAGGAATAATACCTTTCTTGACATGGTCAGATCAATGATGAGTCATGAAACCCTTCCATTATCCTTTTGTGGATATGCCTTGCAGACAACAGCATATACCCTTAAACGAGTACCAACTAAAGCTATAGATGTGATTACATATCAGTTATGGTATGGAAAGAAACCTAACCTGACACACATGCATGTATGGGGGTGCGAGGAATTTTTCAAGACTCTACCAAGTGAAAAATTAGCATCTAGAAGCACTAAGTTCATCTTTATAGGTTATCCTAAGGAAACTAGAGGATACTACCTATATAACCCTTTAGATAAAAAAGTCATTGTGGAAAGATACACCACATTTCTAGAAAGGGAAAACATTTATATTGGAAATAGTGGGAGTAAGATTTACTTCAATGAAGTTAATGCTCCAGATGCACAATATTTTATAGAGGAACAATCTCTATAGGAACAAGTGTAAAAAGAAGTTGTTCTTAAGACACAGATACTGCATAGGTCTATGCGAGAGGTTAGAGAACCAGAGTGTTATGGTTTTCTTGTCACCGAGTCAGGTGACACATTAGTCCTTTAGGATGATGAACCTCTAACCTACAAGGAAGTAGTAGAAAGAAAAGAAGATGTTAAATGGAAAGAAGCCATGAATTTTGAGATGGAGTCCATGTACCAAAATCAAGTTTGGATTTTGGTAGACCCTCCACCTGATGTAAATCCCATTGGATGTAAATGGGTATTCAAGAAGAAGCTGGACATGGATGGTGAGGTTAATACCTTTAAAGTAAGATTGGTTGCAAAGGGTTTCAGAAAACGTCAAGGTATTGACTATGATGAAACCTTCTCACCAGTAGCAATGCTTAAATCCATCAGAATATTGCTTTCAATAGCAGCCTTTCATGATTATGAAATTTAGAAGATGGATGTCAAAACTACTTTTCTAAATGGGAAGTTGGTTGAAGACATCTAAATGACTCAACCCAAAGGGTTTGTCAAGTCAAAGAATGCCAATAAATTATGCAAGCTGCAGAGATCCATTTATGGATTGAAGCAGGCATCAAGATCATGGAATGTTTGTTTTGATGAGGCCATAATAGATTTTGGTTTTGTCAAAAAATGAAAGCAAGCCTTGTGTCTATAAAAAGGTTGAAGGGAATGCCGTCATTTTCCTAGTATTATATGTTTATGACATATTAATTATGGGAAATGAGGAGTAAGTCTTACAGTCAGTTAAGACTTGGTTAAATGAATGATTCTCCATGAAAGACTTAGGTGAAGCAGCCTACATTCTAGGGATCAAGATCTATCGAGATAGATCTTAAAGGATACTTGGGCTAAGTCAAAGTACATATATTGACAAGGTAGTCAAAAGGTATAGTATGGAACAATCCAATAGAGGATTGTTACCTGTGTCACATGGTGTAAATCTCTCTAAGAAAATGTGTCCACAAACACATGAGGATATTGATAAAATGAGTAGAGTCCCTTATTCTTCGGCAGTGGTTTCTATCATGTATGCCATGCTATGTACTAGGTTTGATGTCTCATTTGCTTTAATCATGGTGGGTAGATACCAAACCAATCTAGGAGAGATGTATTGGACAACTGTTAAAACTATCCTAAATTACTTGAGGCGTACTAAGGATATGTTCTTGGTATATGGAGGAGATGAGGAACTAGTTGTGAGGGGATACACTGATGCTAGTTTCCAGACATATCATGATGATATGAAATCTTATTCAGGCTATATATTTTTCCTGAATGGTGGTGCAGTGAGCTGGAGAAGCTCTAAGAAAGCTGTGGTTGCTGATTCTACAGCAGATTCCGAATATATTGTAGCTTCTGATGAAGCAAAGGAAGCAGTCTGGATATGCAACTTTATCTCATACATTGGTGTTGTACCTAGAAGTGCAGACCATGTACCAGTATATTGTGATAATACTGTTGTGGTGGTGCTTGCCAAGAATCAAAGGTCTCACTAGAGAACAAAGCATATTCTTCAAAAGTTTTATATCTTGAGGGATTTTACTCAAATAGGTGAAGTGAAAGTTAGTAGAGTAGCCACAGAGGACAACATGGAAGACCCCCTGACTAAATCCATTTCTTAGAAGAAGCATGATTCAAATGTGAGAGCTATCAGATTGAAACCTATTAGCAGTTGGCTCTAGTGCAAGTGGGAGTTTTGAAAGTGGGTTCCCTAGACCCAACTTGTTTTGTACTTTGATTACTTCTACATGTATTCAGTTTTTTATAATACATGTGTTTATCTTTCCATAATAGTGTAGATACTTCTGCATCCACTTTTTTTATGGCAATGTCCTTAGATTACCTATCGCATCAAAGGGTTACAGTAGATCCCATAATATAATGAGAACCCTGAGATTCCATGACATTAATCTTAAAGTAAAGTCGTATGGTCCAGTTATATCATTCTGAAAGGAAACAGATGATGTGTGACCATCAGGTGCTAGGGGATCATAATCATTGAGACTTCTTCTCATGAAGTTCACACTTTATGATCTCTAGTAGTTGAGATCATGAGGACATACCTGCATAATAGGAACACCACATGTTTTAGGTGTCATTGGTTGTTCCTATCTATGGACATGTGTAATGGTATTTAGACATGAGATCATTTTCAATAGATTTCATTTAATTATACAAATTTGATTCAAGGCGAAAACCATGGAGACAAAGTCGTGGCGAGGTAGTTTGTATCGGGTATGTAATTAATGGCATGGCATTGATTGAATAATCAAGAAAGGATTTGTCACTTACGAGTTCAGGAAGAGATATCTCGAGCATGGTTGATTAGGATGGTTGCACCTTCATTAAATCCATGTCCATGGTAGTGGAAGGTAAGACCGTCCAGAAAAATCAACAAATAAAATAAATCAAAATAAAGAATGATGACACAAGTGTGCATTCTTCTTTATTGAGATATCGATGATGAATAGATTATATTACATGGACCATGTTCATAGGAAGGAATTAATTTCTTTGACTTTGCCTTATCTCTATAGGGGCCTCGATGGGTTGCTAGACCTCGCTCTAGGTTGGTATATATTATTCACTACTATTGAGGTAAGGTCCTAGAGGGTCACACACAACAGCGCCTTGAGAATCTACCCCATTCTGGAAATAGAAATATAGAACTTGGTGGGCCCCAAAAAAGGGTCCAAGCACTATCCAAGTTCTATGGATCATCAAAGAATAAATAAATTCATTAATTATTCAATTTTAGAATAATTTGTTGAATTTATTTATAACATGTATTTACAAGTTATATAGTGAATACAAGTATTAATATTATTCGAATGGATTTTAATATCCTAGGTTCATTTAACATTAGCAGGAGGTATGAGTCGAGTTAAAGACTCAAATTTATCACGTAATATATTTATATATTACAAGTAAGTGATAAATTATAAATATTATTTATGGAATACTTTTATTTTTCATAAATAATTATTTATAACACTTATATAGCAGACGTCTATTACATGGGGGGGGGGATCTATACTGCATGTTTTAAACACTCCCTATATAAGTGAGAGAGAGGATCTCCCATGTTAACTATTCATGTGTCAATATTGAGAGATTCTATCTCCTCTTGGAATCTAGAGAGAGAGTCTCTCAATCGAAGGAAGATCTTCAAGTTCATCCATCTCAGATTGAAGATTCTTCCCTTACGGTGATCGTCGCTGCGCTGAAGTGAGTATCGAAGATCCGTGCTAGCACCGAGATCTTGAAGAATGGTGCATGAGCAGATTCGAGAGGCATGTGTGGAAATTCTATAGGGCTTCAACATTGGAGTCTTTGAGAAACAATCATCGGCATCCTACGGTGGAATTGCACACGTCAATTCCAAACTAAGTACATGTTCAGTTTTTTTTTGTGCTCCGTTTAAACCTTGCGAGATACTCAAACCAAACCGAGACAAGATCATAGGATTTTTTAGGGTTATGTAACTCTAGTGATGCAGAAATTTTAAATTCCCAGCCCACCGGCTTCTGCTGCGCCTTTTTGGTACCCAACAAAAAGAACTACTCTTCCATGGGTTGTGTAGTCATCGTAGAAACATTTTTCATTTGTAAAGGTCGCAGAAAGGGTATAACCCAATAAAGTTTCTAATATTTATTTCCAACCCAAATAGGAAGATTAATATAATAATAAAATTAAAAATAATAGAATAAATTCAAGAGAAACTAAGAGTTTATTGAAATAATAACAATATTACAACAAAGAAGAGAAAGATAAGAGAATTTTGGAAGAGATCCTAGCTTAAAAGCATCCATCCTATAATGGTGAACTTAATTAGAAAGGAACAAATTATTATCTTATCCCAATAATCTATGGCATGTAAAACCCCCTAAAAATGAGAAAAACACACATTTATAGAGTGGAGGGGAGGTTAGGTTACAAGTGGTTTCAAGTGTGAATGGGGAAATTCAGCTAAATATTTTATTTCAAATTGTACCACCTGTTTAAACTTTAAACCACGTGAACCAGATGTCCTTATATAAGGATGATTTATAAGAAATGTTTTTCATGAGATTATCTCTAAATTTGGGCTCAATCTAAACATTGATGAAATAGTTATGGCCCAAATACTTAATTGACGTCCAATCTGGCGAATCCAGCTCAACTTTGAATTTATGTCCCATTTACTCTAATAAAATGCGCAATTTAGCTTAGATGGTATGAATGAAAGCTGTAACCCATTAAGTTAGAAACACATTTACAAAATTTTATGTTCAAAGAATAAAAATAAAAAAATTTAGGTCCAAAATATTATAGTGTAGTTTAAAGGAGAAAACTGGAATTTTCATTAAATTTTTAAATGAATGATCTAATCCAAATATTTTATAAATAAATATATTTGAAACAATGTGGGAAAATTATATCATTTATTATCAATACAATATTCACTAAAATTTTGATTTATCAACTCCCCCACCCTTACCTTTTTTCACTCTTGGTCAAAGTCACATATCATGTATTCCAAAAAATTATGAAAAGATATGCATGCTCATATTCCTCAATCCTCAGTGGAAATATAGGAAAATTAAGAATCCCATAAAGAGTCAATATCAATAAATTTTAAAGTAATTCTCTCATAAATTGCATCAAAATAAAATCCAGTGAGATTAATGACATTAATCACAGCTAAACAAGTCATGGGTCTACTAGGCCACTAATTCCCCATGTGTGTGTGTGAAAACCATTTCAAGTTCATATCTCCCCCCTTTATTCAATATATTCAGGCCAGGTAAAAAATTTATTCTTACCTCTTTTAATTCACTAAACCTGTTCTACATTCCTTTGTAATGAAATTTCAAGGCCCAATCACTTAAGAATTCCTGAATGTAAAACCATAAGATCTCAACCTAGATATCCCCATATACGGTACATTTCATCACTCCCCTCATTTATTATTTCTATTTTTTTTCAAAGTTTCACTGGGAAAAAATATCACAATCCCCTCTCAACCCTTGTTTGATCTCCTCATGATATTAATTGTAATAGTTATAACAATATCATAGGTTGAGGAAGAGTGGGTTTTTACCTTCCCAAGATATAACACATATTTTTTTTTTTGATTTTATAGTTTTTGTCTTTGAGGGCGTACAATAGTCAGATAATAGGTACACACATGTAGATACATTCAGTATAGTAATGAAACTGATTATAAGAGAAATGAACATATGGATCAACCATTGATATAAGATAATTTTTTACCTAACTTGACTATACCTTCAATTGAGTAGAAAAAATTTCACAAGTCATGGTTGAGTGAAAATTTATATGGAGAAATTAATGACAAAATTTTCCATGAACAAATATCACAAAAAATGGTGTCAAAATATGAAAGTTTTTATATTGAAATAACCAATAATATCATCTATGAATTCCATTTTTATAAAAAACAACCCTTGATGATGAAATATTACTCATTATTATCATGCTACCAATGAATTTTGAAAACATGCATTTTCCCATATTCTCCACATGTAAATGATTATGTTACATGATGTGTTTTTTTCTTTATTTTTGTTTAATTATTTTTTTTATTTTGGGTGTATTTTTGAAAATTTAATAGAAAACCTAATAAGAAACACACAAAAAACACACAAATAAAAAAATAATGAATAGATACCCCAAAATGTTATCCCCTCCCCCATACTTAAAATAATTCATTTCCCTCAATGTGAAACCATGAGATGATATATGCACATGAAATTTATAATTTTAAATAGGAAAAATAATATAAAAGTTAAAGGCTTAGGAACAACTTGATATTCTCAAGTGATGATGGGGTCATGTAGTGTGATGAAATCAACTGCATCGGTAGGAAGTGCCCCAATTTATTGCTTCAAACATTTCCCATTGACTATAAATATCCTTCTAGTGTCCTCTTACATGATCTACCCTACACCATAAGGAAAAAAACTATACACAACATAAGGACCTAACTATCTGGAATGGAACTTATGAGGAATCATCTTCAGTCATGAACTGTAGAGAAGGATTTTATCTGTAACATAAAACTCCATTTTTTGGATCATTCTATCATGAGATGCTTTTGATCTTTCCTTTTAGAGCCTTAAGTTCTCATATGATGAAAATATAATCTCCTCAATCTATTAAATTTGAAACTTCTTTTAAATTCCATCTTGGGCCAAATCTGTGTTTCATTTTTTATAGACCAATATGCTCGATGCTAGACTTTCAATGGGATATGACATGATATCCCAAAAACAATCTGAAATGGGGACATAATAATGTGTGTCTTATATGATATCCTATAATCCCACAATGCATTATACATGTTATTTATCCAATCCTTTCTATTCAACTATATGGTTTTCTCCATAATTTGTTTCAACTCACAATTTGAAACCTCAACTTGAACATTTGTTTAGGGGTGATATGTTGTTGATATTTTGTGTGTCACACCATACTTCTGAAGGAGGGAATCCAAATTACAATTGAAAAAGTGTGTACCTTGGTCACTGATGATAGCCTTTAGTACTCCAAACTTGTATAAAATTCAATCCTTGAAAAATTCCACTACAACATTAGAGTCATCAGTCCAGGTGGCCTTGTCCTGCACCTATTTTCTAACATAACCAACAGTAACAAAAATTTAAAATAAACCAAATGAATTCTGAAAATGAGCCATAAAATCAATTCCTCACATATAAAAAATCTCATATAATAACATAGGTTTTTGAGGAATCTCATGTCTCTTAGAAATGTTTCCTATATGTTGAAAATGTGAGAACAACTTACAAAATAGATGAGCATAATGGAATAAGCTAGGAAAATATAATCCATATTCTAAAACTTTCCTAACCATCTTTTGGGGACCAAATTTTTCTCCACATTAAAGTGTATGGAAGAAATGCAAAATAAACTCAAAATCATGATTAGGAACAAACCTCCTAATAACTTGATCACTAGACATGCACCATAGGTAGGGATCACCCCACACATAAAACCTAGACTCGATTTTTAATTTTTAGACTTGATATTTCTTTAAATTTGAAAAAATTTTCGAGTCAAAATGGTAGTTAAATAAATTATCATACCAAGGATGTGTACCTGAGAGTGCATAAATATTCTCATTCGGAAAAGTTTCATGAAGTGTTACCTTGTACAAGGTGTCGGCCTCTAATGTGTGAGTAATCCTACTCATGTGGTATTCTACCAAATTTTATAACCCCTTATTTTCGTTTATATCAATATTGAATTCTTAAAGATGGATCATCCATCGGATAAGCCTAAGCTTTGCATCTGGATTCTTCAAGAGGTACCTCATAGCTACATGGTTAGAAAAAAAAACTACTTTAGAGACCAATAAATATGAATAGAATTTATCTAAAGAAAATATGATGGAAGGAAAATCATTTTTGGTGGTTGTGTAGTTTGATTGGGATGAATACAATTTCATCAATGCCTAAGCAATCACATGTGAACATCCCTCCACCCACTGTGATAAGACAACTCCAACTGTAAAGTTTGAAGCATCACACATAAGATCAAATGGAATGTCCCACTATGGGGGTTTTATGATCGGTGGAGTGGTTAGATGCTTCTTAAGATCATCAAAGGAAACCCTACAAGAATCATCAATACAAAATCAGAATCCTTTTAAAGTAATCGTGACAAAGAAAGGGAAATATTACTAAAATCCTTGATGAAGTTCCGATAAAAGACTGCATTACCTATTAAAGATCTAACATCAAAAACACATGAAGGATAGGATAAGGATAAAATAATATCTACATTAGATCTATCAACCTATATTCCATGTTTTGAAACTACATTCCCTAATACAATTCCACACTCTACCATGAAATAACACTTTTCAAAGTTCAGGACTAGATTCTTATCTATTCAACGATTCAACACCTTTCCCAAACTAAATATATATCCATCATGCATCTATGGAAGGTACCTAGGGCATTGAAAAGTCCAAATGGCATACTTCGATATGAAAATGTACCGAATAGACAAGTGAATGTTGTCTTCTCCAAATCCTCAAGATCTATAGGAACCTAAAAATATCCAAAAAATCCATCTAAGAAACAATAGCGTGTCTTCCCTACTAGTCTCTCAATAATTTGATCAATAAATGGGTGGGGGAAATGGTCCTTGAGAGTGGATTTATTTAGTTTCCTATAATTAATAGACACACGCCAACTATTTTTTACCCTCAATGGAACTAATTCCTCTATATCATTTTTGACAATAGTAACAACACTTTTCTTATGCACAACTTGAATATGACTCAATCACTGGGAATCTGAAATGGGATAAATTATACATGACTCGAGTGAATTTTCAACTTCTTTTTTAACAAATTTTAGAAGATTTGGATTCAGTTTCCTTTATGGATGACTAATCAGTTTAGCCTTGTCCTCCAAAAGAATATTATATATACAAATAGAGGGGATAATACCTGATATGTCAGTCAAGGTCTACCCAATTCCCCTAATGTTCTCCATCAAAATATTCAAAAGTTTTTCTTCATATTCAAAAGGGATATTATTAGAAATGATAACAGCTAATATCTCACAACTCAACAAGTATGAGTATTTGAGATTTGGTGGTAGTAAATTGAGTTCCAATGAAGGGGGTTCTGTATGGATGGAGACATTAAAAGAACTAAAATATGTGAACAAAGAACATAAGTATCAGAATATATATCATCAAAATTAGAGAATAACACATAAAATCCATCAGCATACTCAACAACCAAGTCATAATCAGGGTGATCATGATCAAAATCTGAATATGAATCCATTTAAAAATCAAATCTGAGAGAGGTTTGTGCATTGTAGATGGGCATGGAAGTGATCTTAGACAGCAAACTAGAACCAATGCTCGTAATCTCTATAAGCATGGGAAAATAAAAATCCATGGGGTTTTTACTTGGTGGTTCAAAATGGGAGACAAAAAAAAAGTAGATTGGCCCTCTAAGAGGTACTTTATGGAGTCCATAACATTAAATATGAAAACTTCATCTCCAAACTCCATGGAAAGTTTATCCTCATAGAGATTTATGATCATTTTTTCAGTTTTGAGGAAGGTCATACCTAAGATAATGGGAGCATGAGAACTTACCAATTCATACTCCATGTTAATCATGTAGAAATTTTCTGGAAAGATTATGTCTCTTAACCGAACAAGTACATCCTCAAGGACTCCCACTGGATATTCTATAGCTCTATTCACCAACTTCACCAATACTCTCACCAAATTCAACTCACAAACCTGAAAAGAAGAGAATAAAGAGTGAGGCATCACATTTATGGAAGATCCCAAATAACATAAAGCATCAAAAAGTGTAACTTCTATATGGTGCATGGGATGGTGAATATTCCTAGATCCTTGATTTTTTTTGGAATTACTTAAGTTGGTGTAATGAGTGTTGAAAAATTACTTTCAAGATTGATCCTCTCATTTCCCTTGACCACTCTTCTATTGGTACAAAGTTATTTTAAGAATTTAGTATACCTTGGGATTTACTTAATAGCTTCAATAAAGGGGATGTTTATATCCACATGCTTGAATGTGTCAAAAACCAACTTTTTAATTTCCTTTTCATCCATATTCTTGGTTTGAACAACTCTTTCAGGAAAAGGAAGGGGTTTAGGAGGAACACCATCAATATCTTTCTTACCTTTTTTTTTCCTTAGGTTTCTCATTAGTTGGTATAAAATATGGTTTCTCTAGGGTTGAGGTGAATCCTAGTGGAATGGTAGGTGTAGATATATCAGTTATTCTCTTCCCACTTATCAATGTCCTGGAACTAACATTTCCATTGGGATTTGGAGTAGGTTGGGAAGTAAGATTTATAGAGTTCTTACTTACCAGTTCATAGAGGTTGGTTGAAATCTGGCTCATTTGTGTCTTTAACTCCCTCAACTCAGAACCTTGACTCCTTATCTCATTCTTTTGAATAAGAACAAATTGTTTCAAAATATCATCAAAATTAGAATCTACCTTTGGTTTATAATTCCGTTGTTGTTGACTTGTTGATGCTTAAGCTTTAAATTTTCTTTGGGGTTGTTGGAAACCTTGTTGGTAAAAAGGTGACTGCTAGAAATTTTCTTGAAAAGGGGTCCTTTGTTATTTTCCAGATCCATAACTCATGTACGATTGATCCTTACACCTTTTTTTGTATGTTGAATCAAAAGAATAATACTTATTCTGGGGATGTGGTTTTTTCTGCTGCTGATATGGTCTCCCAAGAAATATTGTTGTGTAATATTCCATCTCTTGAAGTTGAGGGAAATAATCAGTTGGGTGATCTGTATCAGTGAAAATGACACAAGGCCTCATATAAGTGGGTTGGGATATCTTTTGAGCCAAATTAATCTACCTCACCATAGTGGTCAATTCTTCCAACTTATTATCAATCAAATGATTTTCAAGAGAAGGACTTACCTGATGTACTTCTCTAACATGTGGTATACCTCGATCACCAAAATACTGGGAGTTTTGTGCCATCTTTTTTATCAAAAAACGTTTATATGTTGGTGTTTTATCCACCAATGCCCCTCCATCCTTAACATCCACAATGCTCTTCTCTATTGGTGTGAGTCCTTCGTAGAAGTATTGGATGAGTAGTTGCTCATAGATTTGTTCATACAGGAAGCTTGCACAAAACTTATGGAATCTCTCCTAGTAATCATACGTTTAACCCACTTAAGATTAATTGATCCTTGATATCTACTTTAAAATGGAAGTGGTCTTTTATGCTAGAAAAAATCTCTACAAGAAAAGACATTTCAAATTATTCCAACATGTTACATCTTCAGGTTATAAATAATATATCTAATCCTTTACAGTTCCATCAAGTGAGAATGATAATTCCCTTAATTTTATTTAATATTCAGATAAATTTCTTAGTAAATTAAATTTTTTAGATGTTTATTTGGATCCTCACCGGATAATCCCTGAAATTTTAGAAGTAGGTTAATTAACCCAGATTTTAGTTCAAAGTCTGATTCAAGATTTGGGTATGAAATAAAATTTGGTTGATAGTTAATATCTAGTGAAAACAATTATAAAATGGTTATATTAAGTTCATTATTATTATTTTCAACCATTTTTTATAGTTTTATGTTTTAATTAGAATTTATTATAATTTCAATATTACCATAATGGAGGAATTGTCTAACTGGTTGAATGTTGAAACTTCTCGTAGACTGAGATTGTCTGATTCGAGATCGAATGCTATGTTCAATATCAGGGTCAATATTTAAGAGATCCTCAGGATTATCTCATGTCATAAATCAAATAAGAATAAAATTTAAATTAATAAAAGTGAACCATAATTAAAATAAAATAAGTTTAAGTTGGTCCGATAAAAATAAAAGAAGAGAAAAAAACATAAGAAATGGGAAAAAATAAAGAACGAAGAGAAAAAAGGAATAAAATTAAAAATAAAATAAATACCTATAATTGGTTTAATAAATTACTTGATTCACTAGAAAAAATTCCAATTTTAAAGGCAATATCATGGGTGTTGTCAAATTATGTTTGGTTTTGGTTTATTTAGGTGTAGCATAATGGATGACCAAGGTCGTCTCTCAAAGGAAAAGTAATTTAAAACAACATATTAAAGGTATTTTGAAAATCAAATAAAATAAAATAAACAAATTATAAGGATGGGGATGGGGTTTAATTTTTATAAAATAATAATAATAAGTATGCTGTAAGAAGATTTTATTTTTTCTTTTTGTTTTTGAAATGAGATTGAGAAAACGTAATGAGAAGTAATTTTTTAGACAATTATTTAAAAGTAATAATCAATCTAACTATACCTATTTAATTAAATATTAATAATTATAATTTAAATAATATCCAATTAATTATGATATCCTAATTTGTTAACTCCCAAAACCTATGAGAGTTAACTTTACCATTATGATGAAATTAATTAAACCCTAGGCTAGTTTCGGAACATGCAATCTCAAAACCCTACTTGGATTGTTGTTCTAAGTCTAGTTTATGGTTAGTGATTAATTAGGGAACATATCCACTCTATTAATGAGGATTAATTGATATTAAGGATTATATTTTAACTCTAAAAATTGATCCTATGTGGTTTTGTATTACTGATTAAGTTCGTGCTCTCACAATTCACACAATTCACACAATTCTCGACCTCATGTGTTTTGTGTTAATTATTCAATTTATTTTTTAGTTTAACTTAAATTAAAAACTGAATTAATATATCATTTTAAGTTAATTAAATTATCCAATTTATTCAAAATAAATTAATTAATAAGGTAATAGGTAGATCAATTGCTAATAATACTACTCTTCCATGGGTGGTGTAGTCATCATAAAAACATTTTGCATTTGCAAAGGTTGTGGAAAGGGTATAACCCAATAAAGTTTCTAATATTGATTTCCAGAAAAAAGATGAATATTAATAGAAGAATAAAATTTAAAATAATAGAATAAATGGAAGAGAAACTAATATTTTATTGAAATAACAACAATATTACAACAAATAAAGGGAAAATAAGATCATTTTGGAGGAGATCAACAGATATATTCACCCATCCAATGGTGAATTTAATTAGAAAGGAACCAATTATTATCTTATAACAATCATATAAGACACATAAAATCCCCTCCAAATGATAAAAACACACATTTATAGAGTGGAGGGGAGGCTAGGTTACAAGTGGTTTCAAGCATGAATGAGGAATTTCAGCCAAATATTTAATCCAACTTTCACCGCCCATGTGACCTTCAAAACGAATGAACCAGCTATCCTTACAGAATTATTATTTTTTTGATTTTTTTTGTAAAATATTATATCCAAATTTGGTCTCAATTCAAGCATTGATTAATAAGTTATGGCCCAAATACTGAAGTAATGTTTAATCTGAAGAGTCAATCCCAACTTTGACTTTATGGCCCATTTACTCCAAACAAATGTGAGATTTAGATTAGATGGCATGAATTAAAGTTGTATCCCATAAATTTAAGAACACACTTACAATATTGTAAGTTCAAATAATAAACATAAAAATATTTATGGCTGAAATAATATAGTGAAGTTTAAAGGGAAAAACTATAATTTTCTTTAAATTTTCAAATGAATGATCTAATCCCAAATATTTTATAAATAAAAAAATTTAAAACAATGTGAGAAAATTATATCATTTATTATTAATAAAATATTTAATAAAATTGTGACTTATTAGAAACCTTCCCTTATTAGTTCTCATTCATAATTCTTCATTGGTGAATCCTCAGTGGAGGAGGTAGTTTTTCATCATAATATACTTATTCTATTCCTTCTATTCATCTTCCCATTATATTTCTCATGATCTTACTACATCTATGGTTCCATGATTTTTGGGGTTTTACCATTTAATATTGAAACATTATAAAATCACTGGGGATTTTCTCCCTAGTGTTAGTGGGACCTTTTCAATTTCTACCACACATTATTAGAAGTTTTGGTTTCATATCAAAGATCATCAAAAAGTGTTAAAACTTCCCATGATTTGTAATATTAGATGTTTTTAAATTTATTAGGATTATAATTTATTATGTATGGTTCTTTAGGTCCCTATGAGATATATTAAAAGGATAAATCCCTCTAAAAATTATTTAATTTTCCATAATTGTTGGTGAAACAATACGAATTCTATTACATTTTTAACCATGAGTATATGGATAATTTAAAATGACTATATTTTTAATATTAAGTTTATATAGGTTATTTTTGAAGATATATCTAAATTTTATGTTTTAATTTATTTTTTATATAATGGGATGAAAAAATATGTGTATAAATTGTTTTTCACTATTTTTTTTCATTTTAATTCCTAAAATGTGATTTATTAAATTCCCAACCAAGTTCACATGAACTAAAATGGAATTAATTTCACAAAAAGTTATATACATAATTATTAGTTTGATAATGTCCTATATATTAATAATTCCCATGGTTTATGTGATATTTGACATTATGATAACTTTTTTTGAAGTATAAAGTTGAATAATTGAAATAAATCTTAGGAGAGAACATTGGGTTATTGGGAGGTATCCTAGGAGAGTGATGACATATAATTATACATTTAATATAGGAAAATATACCTCCCTCAAAATAGTTCATTTGGATGAAAAGAAAAAACCCTAGGAACTAATTTCTGTAATATGATATCCACTCAAGTGACATTATATTTTCCTTAAAAAAATGATTAGACTAACAAGACAATCCCTCTGGAACTATTTTTATAAAATGGTGTTATTACGGATTCACAATGAATCCCAACTATATTACTTTGGCACATTCCTATGATGATGAATTTCATTTTTTTCTTTAGTTTTTTCATTTAATATTTTTTATTTCATATATTGTAATATTCATGAAAATTAATCATTTTTAATCCAACCATGTTATTTTTTATACATAATTAATGTATATTATAATTATATTTATATAAATATTCCTATGTAGAATTTCATGGTTAATTTTATAATGTACTTTTATAGGGTATTAGTGAAATCATACCAGTATTTCTATTCTCACCCTATAATACTCTAAAAATATAATTTAAATTAGTAATAAGATCAATAGTTTTTTTAACATGAAATAATGATCTTTAAGTGAATTGCGATATACTATAAAGATATTATTATTTAAATGCAGTTGTTATAACCTAGATATTGAATTAGAGGGTATCAATTGGAGTAAATGAGTTATAAAATATACGTATAACTATCCAAATCAATACACATGTATTGATTAATGTTTAGTAAATAAGAACTCAATTTTAAGTGAATTTATTTTAAGATTCAAAAATACAATTCCTTCAAAATGGTTATTATTAGTTTTTGTAATAAAATATTAAAATTAATTTCTACCAAAATTATAATTTTTTTATAAAAAGGATATCATTTTTAATCACTATATTACAATTAGAATAGGGTAAAATTTTTGGATTTTTCTGATAAGATTGATTTTCCAGTGAATAGCGAAAAATACTAATTTTATTGAAAATTGTCTTTTACTTTTATGTATTTATAGATTCCCATTTTGGTTTGAATTGTTTTTTAAAATTCATTAGTTACTTTTCACTAATATAATCCAAATAATTTAATTATAATCTATATTATGCTTAATTTTTTCTATAAATATTTTTAATACCTAAAAATGAATATTTCTGGAAAACAGTTTTTCTTCACGTTTTACTAGTTTTTTAAAAGAAATTTATACCACATGTTGGAATTTAATTTTGATAAAATGGATTCAAATTTGATAAATAAGTTAATTTTTTTATAATTAATAGTAATTATGGAAAATATTTGTCACCTCATAAATGGTAAATCAGGCAATGAATGTTAAAAATAAATTTATAAGGCTTTAAAATATATATTAGAGCAACCTTATTTATATTAGATGATTTTATTTCAATCATCCCCATATAAAATTCCATTATATAGAAAATTGGTTACATTTTTATTTCATAATGACGTTAATATTATTTTATGTAAAGGATAAATACTAAAAAGTCACTCTTTTTTTAATATCTATAGTATTTCTTATAAAGATAAAAAATGCGATTTTCGATAATAAATGGTTCATAAAAATAGGATTGAATTTATTTTATCATAGTAATTTATTTTTATTTTTTAGTGATGGAATAATTACATTAATTGTTTATTCAATTACAAGATAATGTTTTTTCAATGTAACACTCAATATTCAATTATATTAATTGAATATTTTATCTTAATGAAACTATAATATTATGAAAATTTTAAAATTTCATGGAAAAAATTTCTAATTTGATAAGATGTATATTGATTTTAATCTTACTATTTCAAAAATAATCCTAGAATGAATGTTTGAAAATTTTCCTTAGAATTATTCTTCTATGAATAGTTTGAAATATATAATTTATCTATTCCTCAATTTATATTTAACAATTTCTTATAATATATTGATTCTCAATATGATATAAATAATGAAAAAATCATTTGAAGGTAAAAATATATAATTTTGGGAAAACTTTTTTAATCGCATAACGATTCTCCATTTTATTTAATTAAAATTATCCATACTAATGAATGATATAAATTAAATATATATATATTATATATCTATCTATACCAATATAAATTCATATAATGATTAAAAATAGCCCATTGAGTTGTTGTAAGATTATCTTATGCTTGAAAATTGCATTTTCATGAACAAATTTTTTCATCACGTTTTTCTAGTTTATTTATAAATTAATTTCTGTTACTTAAAAAAATTTAATTTGATAAAATGTGTTCTATATTTTTAATTATAAGGTTTAAATTTTGTAAATAATTCCCTTTAAGTTTTATGCATTTTGAATAGTGACCATAGTAAAATTTATCACCTCAATAAAGGGTAAAATTGGATAAAAATTTAATTATTATAAAATAAGGCTTCAAAATCATCTATAAACATTATTATATTTTATTTTATGAATATAAATAAACCACACCATTTATATATCAGAAAATATTTCATTTGGTGCCATTTTTCATTGATAAAAACCTTTATAATATTTTCTATGAAGGAAAATTACAAAATGTCACTCTATTTTAATTTCTCTTATATGTTCATATAGGAATAAGAGTATATGATAAGTGGATCATATAAAAAGTTTTAAATAGTAATATAGATATTTTATGAATTAATTTCATGTTTAAATCTATTATACATGAGTTTATTTCATGTTCAACTAAGTTATAGTATGAGGTAAGTAGTTTTCATCTCAATTTCCACTTCATTGAGACATATTTCATATCATGGACCTATATCCTTTTATGTGGTTTATATACTACCCCTTTATCATATTTAACATGAATATATATTTATTCCTGGTATTTAAAGTTTAAATTCATGTTTACTCTTTCAAGGGGTTGTAATTCAAAAGTTACCAAATTGGTATGAATTTATTCTTACAATCTCATTTTTAGAATTTCATAAATTCTCATTGAAATAATATTATAATTTCTCATTCATAAACCCTTAATATATTATTCCCAAAAAGATATTAAAGTAATTTAGATGTTTTTTCTAATATTACCACTATTTTTCACTGAAATCATGAAACTAAATTCTTAAATGAAAAGTTAATGTTTTTTATCTTCATGATCAGGAATATTTTTTATACCCATATTTTCATTAAAACTGTTTTATAGAATCCCTTTCTATATAATTAAATATTTTATTAAGGAAATAATATGTCATCCTTAGTATCCATTATAGGGTTTGAATTAAATCATTACAATTTTCTATAAAAGGTTCATTCTCTACTTTCTTTTCAAAAAGTAAAAAGGAATGTTTCTTTTTAACATATATGGAATTAATAGATTTTCCTAGCGCCATAACAATTTTAAGCTATTAAGAATCATTTATATGTTTGAAATTGGTTTAAAAAGAATTTTATTTTATTAAAAATTAATTTTATTTTTTATTCCATTTTATTCCATTCTAAAAAATACACAATTTTATTATAAAACCAATATTTTTGATTAATTGATTCTCATCGTTCATCTCTTAATAGTTTTTTAGACATTAAATTTCTCTTGATACATTCACCTTCTTTTGATTCTAATTCATTGGAAATTACATATCTATATTAATTATATCATGGATATTCTTATTGCCTCAACCATATACCATTTGTACATATTATTTTTTACTATTAAAGTTATTTGATTGACTGGGGAAATCTTGATATTCCATATTATTTACTTAGTATAGTTATTTTTAGATAAAGAATATTTTTTATGAATTAAAATGTTTATTTAATATATGATAAAAACATTAAACATGTTTTAATACATGTGGCATGGTTATAGATTAAACCTCAACGCATTGATAGGTCTCATGAGGCAAACTGGTTGGATAGATTTATGAAATGTTTATTTGGTGTTTACATACCCATATTTAAAAATATTTTGGTATAAATCCTTGATATAGATGTCTGGTTATAGGTGGAATTGTTACTAACTCAATATAATAATGCATGATGAGTGTGAATAATATTATACACTAATCTATACACTCTCAGTTGATATTTATTGATTGATTCACATTTTATTTACGAAACCTTGTGAATGATTTGAAAATATTTTTATGATTTGGGGATTTTCATAAAGAAACCATGTTTATAATTTTGAGATTAGCTATGAAGATATTTAAAATTTAAGTTAAGTGTCAAAATATAATTATAATTATATGCTATATTTTAAAATTAATAACGTTATGATATAATTCAGTAAATTCCATTTTTTTAGAAATTGATCCTGGAGGAAAGAATGATATCAATACTTATGGACACTATAGGTATTACCCTATAAATAAATATAATACAACTAGTGTTGGAACTGAGTAGATCCCGGTTATATTGAGGTATATAACCTAGTATATTAAAAATAACCTTGAATATATTAAGATACATTATGTTCTATGACATGATATACATATATTAGATTGTTTAATGCAACATAAGACTCTATATTTTATTGGAACTACTAATCCATTGGTAGTTTAAAAATAGATTAAGTCCAATGAAATGATATTTTTGGACTTTTGATGCAATGAAATGAAAAATTTTATTCTATAAAGTTATTATATTAAAGGTGATGTTGATCAGTGGAGATCATTGATCCAAAATACTAGGGAGGAAGAATAAATACATCAAATAGAATGGAGATATTTTAATGTAACTTTATTCAATAAATATTTCCCCAATGAGAAATGAACTGAAATGAAGATAATGTTCCTTAGCTTATAGTAAAATGAATAAGAAGGTTTGGTGGAGTATGGGTACAACATTACAAGAATGTCCATATTTGTTATGGATTACATATGCAATATAGAAAGAATTATTGACTATTTATTTTAATGGTATAATCCATGTCTCTGAAGGGAACTAGTTTCTTAAATTTTTTCATCATATGATGAAATAATATTATGTGCCATCAAAATAGAGTAATAATTATCTATATCCTATATCATCAAGGAAAATTATGAGAAGAAACGGTTGTTTGAGCACTAAGACAAAGGGAATAATTCAATGAAGATGAAGGGAATAAACCAATTTCCATCACATTAAAATTATGGAAAGAAAAATCTTGGAAAATGCTTGAAGGTCATGGGAGTTTATTACAAGTGTGGAGATAAGGTTAAAATGTTTGATTAATGTATGGGAATGAAATAAAACACTTTTATACATTTCATCAAATATATATAAATGGAAATTTATTCAAACCGATGTCTTATTTGTCTATGAAACACACCACATAAGAGGTTAATGGGAGAATGATAAGCCTATTTGATCATTATAACTAAGTTTGAAGTTACTAAAGATGATTTGGTAGATACTTTCATAGTAGACTCAAATTTTTCTAATGATTTATTTGATTCTATATATTTTCAGTCTTTTATATCTTCCATGTTTTCAAAGATAATTAGATATCGCTTAATAAAGGATTTGTTAGTCAAGACTCCTAGTGGAAATAATTATTTAAAAAGGATGTTCCAGTTAGTTCCCATTATGACACATAGAAATACCCTATTTATAGACATTATTATTATACCTATGGTTAACATTGATTTAATACTTAGTATGAATTAGCTTTTAAATTTTAATGAAAATTTTTTATTTTCATCAAAACAATATTATGATTCATGATGAAGATGTGGAATACCTTATCTTTAGAGTAGCGACATCATTATCTATCTCATGTTTAGATTGACCTCTAGTATCACTTTTAAATGAATCTCTTGGGGAATAAGAACAAAAAAAATATATGAATGGGAAATGAAATCTTAAAATTGATGATGTACTTATTTTATAGGCATACAATGATGTGTTTCTTGTGAAATTACTTAAATATCCAATAGAATATATAGTTGAGTTTTCCACTAATTTAATTCATGATGAAATACCTATATCAAAGACTGTATATAGAATTACTATAGTGAAATTAGTGGAATTAATTAAACAACTATGAAAATTATGTGATAAAGGATTTATATGCCTTATTGTTTCACATTGGGGAGACCCTATTATTTTCATTAATAAGAATGAAATATATACGAGTTTGTGAATTGAATATAATGAAAAAAATGACATTAATTTCATAAAAATGTTTTATTTTCATACATTGATGAATTAATTGATCAAATTATAAGAGATAAATATTTTTCAAAGACATATATTTGGTCTTAGTATCATCAATTATGAGTAAATAAAGAATATATTCCAAATACAAAATTTCATATAAGGTATTTAAATTAAAAATTTATAGTAACTCCATTTGGATTAACTAATAAACTGACTATTTTTATTAATATGGTGAACATAGTATTCAAGGAAAATATAGATATAGATATATATATTTTTATTTATTGACGATTTCATAGTGTACTCTAAAATCTATGAGGACCATGATAATAACTTGAGAATAATTATTAATACTCTTAGAGAAAAAATATTATATGGTAAATATATCCACTTTGAATTTGGACTTCTAAAAGTTATTTTTCTTGGAGATATGATCTCCAAGGATGAAATATCAGTTAATCCTACAAAGACAGAGGCAGTAAAATGATTACCTATACTAAAGAACATAATTGAATTATGTAGTTTTCATAGGTTGGAAGGTCACTATCAGTGATTTTTTCAAAAAATTTTCTTATCAGTTAATACTTTAACAAAAATAACATGAAAAGGGTTTAATTTAATATGGATAGAAAAATGTGAAGAATATTTTGAATAATTTATGGGAATATTGGTCCTAAATTCCATATTGAATATACTATGTGAAAGGAATCTATTTATGATATATAATGATACATAAAAGAATGGAATCAAGTGTGTTCTTATGTGGAATGATAATGTTATTGCCTATGTATAAAGGTTTTTAAAGACTCATGAACATAACTATCCAACTCAAGATCTCTAGTTTGAATCTGAAATTATTTCATTGAATATATTGTGAAATTATCTCTTTGGGGAAAGATGTGAGATATAAAAATATCATAAGAGTTTGAAATAAAACTTTTGATAGATCTATATAAATATGAGGGAGAGGTGATAAATCTAGATACTCATGTATTATGATTTCTCAATACACTTCCACCCAGTGAAGAAAAATAATATATAATATGCATTGAGTAGGAAAGATAATGCATTCCTAAAAAATAACAATTGATAAGGATTTTTTGTTCATGGATTTATTAAATATAAATATTAGTATTATTAATGAAGTGGAAACATAAATACATTTTCAAATTATTTCCAAACTTTATTTTTTGGAAAAGATAAAATTTTCTCTACCAGATGATGATAATTATCAAAATTAAATTAAATTTGTGAATTATGGGAAATTGGAATATCTTATTTATGAATATGGTGTTATGAAATTTTTAAAGAGTCTATGTCATCCATATATACCTGAGATAAATATGGAATTATTTTATGATACTCATAACTCAATTTTCTCCATACACCCTTGTTGCTCTAAGATGTATAGGGATATGAAGGAACCTTTTTGGTGGGATAATATGGAAAGGAAATTTTTTGATTATATATTAATATTATTTTTTTAAAAGGTTAAGTCTGATATAAAACATCCCAAGGGATTCATGTAACCTATAACCATTCCTATATGGAAATTATATGATACCACTATAGACTTTGTCACTAGATTTCCAAATATTCATAGAAATAATAATTCCACATGAGTTATTATTGATCCCCTTACCGAATCCAAATGCTTCACTACTATAATAGAATATTTACCTATTAGTCATCTTTCTCAACTATATATTAATGATATTGTATGACTTCATGTTGATCCTCTTTCAACTGTATCTGATTGTGATCTATGATTTACATCAAAATTTTAGAAAATTCATTAGGGGGATCTTGATACCGATCTTTATCTGAGCACCACCTATCATCCTTAAATAGATGGATAGATTTAATGGACTTTATAAACATTAGAATAAATTTTTAGGTTATCCTAACATGTATTTCAAGGTTTTTGGGATCTGTATTTACATTTGGTGGAGTATTCCTATGACAATATCTTCTATAAAAGTATTCAAATGCACTGTATGACGCATTATATGGCAAGAGATGACACACTAAAACTTTTTTGGATGAAGTTAGTGATAAGAAATTTATAGTAAAAGAACTAGTTAAGAATACAATGATGAAAGAAAAGACTATTTTAATTCATATCAAATCATCTCAAAGTAGAAAAAATATTTATGCTGATAAATGAAGGAATGAATTGAAATTTCAAGTGAGAGGTCATGTTTTCATGAAAGTATCTCTATGGAAGGGTGTTATAATGTTTGGTAAGAAAGGAAAACTGATCACCATCTATGTCAAAAACTTTAAAATTATAGAAATAATTATAGTTATTTCTAACCATTTGTAAATTCCACCAATCCCCCTTAAGGTACATGTCGTGTTCCTTTTCACATTATTAAAGATTTATATTACAGATCCAATTCATGTTAACACTTATGAAGAAATAGAATTAGATCTTGATTTATCATATTGTAAAGTTCATATAAAGATAGTTAACACTAGAGAACATGTTTAGTGGAATCTTAAGACTCTAATAGAAGAGGTAATTTGGAGAAATCATCAAATAGAGGAAATAACATGGGAACCCAAGGAAGTTAAAAGAAGTACAACCCTCATTTTTTAAAAAGTAATATCCATGAAAATTTCAAAGACATAATTTTTAAAGGAGGGATTAATGTAACACCCATGTATAAATTATTGTAAGTGAACATGTTTTCTAAATGATTCTATATTACAATTCACATTTTAATATTTCATTGAACCAAAATTATAATTTTATAGGATGACCATCAATTTTGGATGTACTATGTCAAAATATAACTAGAATGAATTATTTAAAATTTCCCATTGAAATATTACTTTATAAATAATTTAAAATGTAGTATTTTTATAATAAATATATTATTTATAATATTTTTTTAAAATATATTGATTATCCATATGATATAAAAAATACAAAAACAATTGATGGTAAAAAGTGATATTTTTCATAAAACTATTTTTAAGTGCGTAATGATTTTTCATTTTAATTAATTATAATAATCCCCAATGATTAATGATTTAAATGAAACTTATAGATTATATATCTAACTATATAAATATTGATTAATATAATGATGATTACTAGTCATAAGGTTAATGTAAAATCATCTTATTCTTGAAAAATGAATTTTCTAGAAAAATTGTAATTCGTTATCAATTATAGGTTTATTTATAATTTAATTTCTTTAACTTATAAAAATTAAATTTAATTAAATTTATTACATAATTTTAATCAGTATTATCAAATTTTGGTAAATAGGACCCTTTTATTTGTTGATGCAATGGATAACAGTCTTGGTAAAACTTATCACCTCGGTATAGTGTATAACGGGATAAACAAGGATAAAAATATAGAATAAGTATTTTGAGTCATCCATACACTTTCGTATATTTATTTTGATGAGTATAATTATAAAAAACACTTTAGATATTTTAAAATATTTAATATTGGTTCCATTTTTGTTGATAAATACTTTAATATTATTTTACATAATGGAATATTACAAAATATCATTCTTTTTATTTGAATTTCTATTACATGAATGAATAAGGATAATAAGTTACTATAATTGGATCATATATGATATTATAAATATGAAAATTTTTCTTGAATGAATTAATATCATGTTTGAAACTATTATACTGGAGATTAAATCATGTTAATCTAATTAGAAGCATGCAATATAGAGTTTTCATCTTAATTTTCACTTAATTGAGGAATATTTTGTATTGTGCACCAATTTATTTTTATGTGGTTTATATAATACCACATTTTTAAATTTAATATGAATATCTATTTATTCATGTTATTAATGTTTGAATATATGTTTACTCTTTCAAGGGGGTACAATTCAATATTTACCAAATAAGTATGAATTTATTTTTAAAATATCATATTTAGGATTTATTATATTCTCACTGAAGGAATATTATAATTTATAATTAATGACCCCTTAAATATTATTTTAATATTTATATTTAAGGTGTTTACACATTTTTATCAATCTTATCCTCTCTTTGGAACTTGAATTAATAAAATAAATGTTTAAAATAAATTCATATCTAATTTCTCTTTTGGATCAAGAATATTTTCATTCATGCATACATTTTCTTTAAAATTATTCTAAAAAATCCATTTATAAATAATTAAATAATTTATTATGGAATTAATATCTCATATTTTAGTTCCTTTAAAAGGTTTTAAAGGAATCTTTCCAAATTTTCTCTAAAATCATCATTTTAGAGTTTTTATTTTCAGAAAGTCAAGTGTAATGATTCTTATAAACATATACAACATGAATTTTCCCACCTCATTATTATTTTATGCTAAGTATCACATTTTACCTATTTTTAATGGTTTAAAAAACAAATTTAATTAATGAAACATCACTTCCATAATAAATTATTTAAAAAAACTAATAAACTCACTTTTTGGAAGAATATATGTTTTCATTGAGGTTTTATAGTGATTAATGTTATTATTATGTTTTAGGAGAATACATGAGAAAGGTATTGATTTTTTTATATAAGAGATTAATATATACTTTATTATATTTGAGGATTAATTTTTAGTTTATTTTGTAAATTTTTTAACATTATTTTAAAATTATTGGGTTTTTAATAGTGGTTAAGGATTATTTGAGGAGTTTTTGAATTTAGTTATTTATGGAATGTGTTAAGTATATAATTGGATATTATTATTGAAATAATTGGGAATAATATTTAAAATTATAGTTTATTTGTATTACTTTCCTAACATATAATAAACATTTTTGGTTGATATAATTAAATAGAGACAATAGGAATAACTTTTTATCCTTTTATAGATCTTATGATATATTAAAAGTTTTTTAGTGATTCAAGCATGAAAAATTAATATTTTTCATTCATAATTGGAATATGTGATAGAAAAATGTGGAAATTAATTGAATCATACATCCAAAGGATGAAATTTCTTTTATATATTTAATGAAATCAGGTAAGTATATTTTCCAAAATTCTATTTTAAAACAATTACTCAACTCTTGGAATAAGATCATGAAAACTAAAGTGTCTTCCCTCTTATAATAATTTCTAGTAAATTGATATTCCTTAAACCCCTAACTTATTTATGGTTTTGTGGTCATTAACTTTTTTATAACCATGCTCTATATGACACTCTATTATACCAGGTACATTATTTTTCTAATTCATGTCCATAGTCTAACTTCCATATAATATTATCATTATATAGGAACCCAATTATATGTTAAAACTAATAATATTTGTGTTTCCAACTTTCAATTTTCAAATGATGTTTTATTATTCATTTGTACGATGTGGGTTTTTAACAAAGGTATTATTAAATATTGGTCCTTGGATAATTGAGATGAAATTTCTAGGATACTTCTTATTTAAGGGGGAATAATGTAACTCCTTCCATATTTATTTTAGAATAATAATAATCACAATATATTTCTTAAAATGCAACATTGAGAATTTAGTGTATTGTGATATATTATAAAATTATTATTTTTTAAATGTGACCATTATAACTCAGTCATTGAATTAGCGGGTCTAAATATGAGTAACTAAATTAAAAAATACATGTATAATGGAAAAAATAAATACAAATTTATTGATTAATGGTTCAGAAACATGCATTGAATTTTTAGTGAAGTCATTTATACTTCAAAAATGGGTTTTATTAATTTTTTTCAAAAAAATTATAATTAATATCTACCAATTTATAAATAATATTTTATAAAAGGAAATAATTTTTTAAATCAATATTTGAAAATTTTCTTTGGGTTAAATTTTGGGATTATTATGAAAAGTTTTATTTTTAAAGAAAAAAGTTAAATACATATTTTTTTGAATTTTTTTTCTTATGATGTTTTTGAAGAGCCACTTTATGTTTTTATTTGGTTTTAAATGTCATTATTTAATTTTTATTAAATATAATCCAATTAAATTCATTTTAATTAGCATTATAATTTATTTTGATATAATTATTTTCAATAAATTCATTTTTATAAAAAATATTTTTTGTCTCATTTTATGGGTCTAGTTTAGTACTAATTTTTACCACTTATAGTGATTTATTTTTATAAAACATATTACATATTTAGAATAATATTTTCCAATTTTTTAAAATAATTTATCTTTATTATTTTTCATAGTGAATACTAGCTATGGTAAATAGTTTTCATCTCTATAGGGTTAAATAGGGTAATTTATATTTAAAAAATGTATTAATGATTTAAAAATATATCTATCACCATCTTTATTTCTATTAGATGGGTTTATTTTGACCTTAATCTTGAAATATTTTAATATATGGAAAAATGGTGTAATTTTTCCTTAATAATGAACTTGATATTATTTTATAGAAATAATAAACAAAAAATGTCACCTTATTTGTTTTAATATCTCATATATTTTTTCATATGTATAAAAATATGATACTTTTTGTTATAAATGGTTCATTGAAATAAGAATTATTTTTTTATCATGGTAATTTATTTTTAGTTTTTAGTGATGTAATAATTAATATAAATTCATATACAATGCAGATACAATGTTTGTGCGAGCAATAGAAAAATCAAGTAAATGATTTTAAAAACATTCAAAGTAATATTATTAGGATAATTCATATTGTTACACTATTTTAAAATAAATAAAATGTATTAGGGATCTTTTTAAATTTAAATTTGAATTAAATTAATATCTTGATGTTTTTTAAACGTTAATTATGTGAATAGTTTTGAAAATAAAATTAATCATATCTTATTCTAAATTATATTTTATTAAATGAAAAAATTCATAAAAATATAATCATCAAACATGTTATTGGTATATGTTTTATAATATCAAATATTTTACACTTATGGTTCACTTTTTCTTTTATTTTAAAATTTTTTACCCCTAAATAATTAAAAAAATTGATGTCGGTGTTATCATTAAAAGGGTTAACAGGGGGTTAAAACTTAGAGACTAGGGTTAAAAAGTTAAATTTTAAAAATATTATTGGATCTGAAGATTTATAATTATCATCATACCAGATTCTAAATATATCAACTTATACCCACATGAACATTACTATTAATTTATAATAATTTAATAATTTATTTAATTCTAAAGGTTCCCCTCTCCTCTCTAATATAAGGTCACCACATCTCTACTCTTCATCACTATTCTTGATACACTTATCTCAAACGACCCCTAAAAAATAGTATATTAAATTCCTTTGATACATTATATAGGTTATTTCCTTCTAAAATTACCTTCCCTATGAGACTTAAGGAGATATCAAAATGTGGTTCTTCAAAGAGGAGGCAATCCTCCTGACTAAGCATTTTTATTTTACTTTTTATTCTAACTCCTTTAATTATATTCTATACATTATAATATAATATCACCAATATCTCTCATATACTGATATGTTATTATATAAATTTAATAACTACATTCATATCATTTTAAATCAAATGAGAAATAAAAGTATCATTTCTACATACATATAGACTACCACCTCAAGGAAGCAATATGATCTATTTTCCATCACCTCCTCACATGGATCTTTATAATGAAGGATTTTATAATTATATATGATATTATTATGATTTGGGAAAAGTTGAATATTATTTATCTTTATTTTTTTCAATCCCTTGAAAAATGGAATCCTCACTAATTTATACGTACGAACTACCATCTCCACGAAGTGGTGTAATTCATTTTTCATCACCACTCTAATAAATAGTT
This sequence comes from Viscum album, assembly GCA_963277665.1. Lineage (NCBI taxonomy): Eukaryota > Viridiplantae > Streptophyta > Magnoliopsida > Santalales > Viscaceae > Viscum > Viscum album. The sequence goes on from OY728128.1 coordinate 1,325,903,209, forward strand.
TTATATGTATATTAAATGATTTCATATGATACTCATGACATGACTAAAATTATAGAGATGATGAAACCACAATCAATGTACAAGGATTAAAACTTAAAAACTGAAAGATACATGAAAAGTGAAACAGTTGACTCTCATGAATAGTAATTTAAATAAATAATTTTTAATTAATGGAAAATGAAATGTTATAATTGGATCATATATGAAATTATAAGAATGTATATGTTTCATTTATAGAATTATAATATATTTAAATGTATTATATAGTAGCTAAAAATGATTATGAAGAAATTAAGACGCGAGTTAAGGGTTTCTCATCTCACTTTTACTTCAATCAGACACATTACAAATTCACAACTTTTTTCCTTTATGTGGTGTATATTGTAACACCCAAACTTCAATTATAGTAATAATTGTTCTGAAAAAAAGTTATCATAATACATTGTTTTATTCAAGAATTTGATTAAACTATAAATTTTAAAATTTTATAAACTATTTTTTATTAAATTAATTTTAATTTTAAAATCATCATATAAAAATAAACTTTGGGTTAGATTTTATAATTTTTCTAAAATAATTGATTTTTTAGTATATAGTGAAAAATACCAATTTTTGAAATACTATAATTTATATTTAGTAAATAAATTAATTTAAAATACTTATTATATTTGTTATTTGGTGTTGAAGTAACATATTATCTATTTTATTTATAATAATTTAATGTGAATCTATAATTTTCATGATTTTGATATAAGTTAATTTTTTTCTTAAAAATTTATTTTTCTAAAAACCATATTTCATTGAATTTTATGCATTTATATTATAAATAATTAATTAAAATTATATAAATAGAATCTTTAAATATGGATATCATATTTGGAATTATTTTGTTCAAATATAGTAAATAGTCTCCTTTATTTTTTAGGCATTATTAAAAGTAATGGTGGAAAAATTTAGCACATCGGTAAAGGGGAAAAAGGGTAATTAAGGTTAAAAAGAATGTGATAAGGCACTAAAAGTAAACAAAACACTTTCCATTATTTTTTTGGATAAATGTAGTTCATATTTTTCCATCCATTTTTTGAAAATAGGGATGCTTCGTTCCATATTTATTTTATTTTGATCGTTATAATGTTTAAGTGAGAGATAGAGACAAAAATGTCACTGTTCTTCTTTGAATATCTATAATATTTTGTGATAGGGATAAATAAAAAATATTTTCATCTATAAAAGGTTATTTTAAATATTAATTATTTTTTTAAATCACAATAATTTATTTTAATTTTTTATTTTTTTTGAAAAATTAGCTTAGATGCTTATGCAATATCGACACAATATTTATTAAATTAATAAAAAAAATAAAATTAATGATTTTAAAAATATTAAAAGTAATAAAAATTGGTTGAATGATTATTTTCCATGTATTTTATATATAAATATGACATTTTTGTGATATGTTAAAGGATTATTTTCAAACTCTACCTTTATATTGATGTATTTAAAGTCAAATTAATTGAATAGTTTCAAAAATGATATTAATGATATGTTATAATAAATAATAATTTATAAAGTGATTTAAAATTCATAAAAATATTATATTCATAAAAATGAATGGGATATGGTTTAAAACATAAAATACAGTCCATTTATGGGTCTTTTTTCTTTTTACGGTGACATTCTTAGCCCTTAAATGGTAGAAAACATTAATATTGTGGTAATTATTAAAAGGGTTATCAAGGGTTAAAATATAATTATATGGGTGAAAACATAATCAAAACTTGTAGATTTTTTTTAGATATGATGATTTGGATTCATAATTGTCTTATCGTAAAATTTTAACAAACTGGAACCATTTGGACATAAAAAATTATTTATAATAATTTAATACATTGGAAAATTCCAAGAATTCCCCTCCCTTAAATTATAAAAAAACCCATTATCTCTTTTCTTTACACCACTCCAAGATAACTTCATGACCAAACCCTACCAAATTCCCTTATAAAAATCCTTATACAAGTTCCAGAGGTTCTTTCCCTTCTAAAAAATCAACCCTAGGTCCCTTTAGAGGAGATCGAAAGGAAGTCTATTGAGGAAGAGGTAATTGTACTTGTTGAATCTTTCAAGTTTATTTATTCTTCTAATTCCTCATAATGTGTTTTATCCATCCTAAAATTACTACTCTAGTACCATCAATATACTATTATTTTACTATGAGGAAACCATATTCTATCTTTTTATATCCTATGAAAAGAAAAAACATCACTCGTGCGTACATATGGATTACCGTCTCCACATAGCGGTGTAATTAATTTTTTTCACAACTTTACTTAGAATGATATATATATATAACTATAGAATATATTTTATATTAATTTTATAATTTTTCTTCTTAAATTATAATATCATATATACATTATTACATTCCAATATGTTGGAAAACGATAGTGTCGCTCGTGCGTACGTGTGGACTAACACATCCATGAAGCAATGTGATTAATTTTTCATTTACAATTTACATGGATAGTAATAAGGATACATATTATGAATTTACATGATATATATATATATATTATCATATAAACATGAATTATTGTTTTCCTTTATTCTATTCCACCCATCAAAAAGTGAAAACAACATTCATGCATACGTATAATCTACCATCTCCATGGATAGTGTAATTCATATATATATATATATACCTATTATAGATGACTATAAAAATCTATATATTGAATGTATGAAACTTATATAATGAATTAAACTCTATAGATGATGTAAATATGAGAAATATTCAAGGACCAAAACTGTTTAATCAAAACATACATGAGAAACGAAACACTTAACACCCGAAATAATCATAATAATAAAATATTTTTAATAAAAGGGTGATAAAATGTTATAAATGGATTATATATGATATTATATATATTTATATGGTTCTATTATGTAATTATAATAATTATAAATTTATTATATATGAGGATAAATGAATTTACAAAGAAAGTCAAATGTGAGGTAACAAATTTCATCTCAATTTACAATCCATTTAGACACATTTGATAGTATGCACCTATTTACTTTATGTGGTGTATATAATAACCATATGAATTATTTATCATGAATATATATTTATTCATGATGATTAATGGTTCAATTAAAGTTACTATTTCATGATTAATTTTTAATATAAATGTCAATATTTTTTTGATAGGGTATACTTTTCTTCTATGACTATATTTTTCAAAATTGTTTTACAAAAGTAATATTATTTACTAAAATGATTTATTAAAGAAATTTTATGTCATTATTGAATTTTAAAAATGTTTTAAAGGAGTACATCTACTGTTTTTTGAAAGGTTCATTTTCAACTTTCTTTTAAAAAAAGTCAGAAGGAATGTTTTTTAACGTATACGACGTTAATAGACATTCCCATCATCATAATATTTTCACACTATTTGGGTTCTTATACATGTTTTAAATGGTTTTACAAAGAAAACTCTTTAATGAAATAATATTTTAATATTTGACACCCATTTTATAAAAGTCACGATTTTACTAAAAAACCCATATTTCTAATGAGTTGATGGTAATATCTTATATATTGATTAAGTTTTTGGTTGTTATCTATATATTGAAACATTCACTTAATTATAACCATTTTTCACTTGGAATTACATTTCTATTAAATATCTATTTAATGGATATGATTATTTTATAAACCATATACTATTTTTAAATACGATGTTTTGTTATGAAAGTTGTTTTATTGATTAGGGAAATATCGATATTCATTATTATTTAGTAAACATAGATATTTGTTGATAAGGAATATTGTTATGAATTAAATTCAATATTTTATCAATGTATTGAACATATAGTGCTATATGGGGATTGAAATTATATATCCCCTTATGGTATCAATAGTTCTCACGTGACAAATCAATTGGCCAAATTAAATGTTTTTGGTGTATATCTATCAATTAATTAAATTTTCTTGAAGAAATTTCATGATGGTAGTAGATATCATGATGTCTGAGATCTTTATATATAAAATTAATCATTTCCATTATTGAGAATTTATGTATTATTATCCATGATATTATTGAATTGATATTATTAATGGATGAATTTTCTCTCAAGTTATTGATTAAATGGATTGTGTTTTCAGTTATTTAACTTTACATATACATTATTCCTTATATACTCATGATATATTCTACTATACATAACCCTTGCTAATAATATGAACTCACCATTTTATTGTTTTACTTTCCTTAGGGTATGAAAAATAATATCATGAATAATATCAAGTATTATTGAATATTTATTATGCTATATATTTTATATTTCTAATGTAATATGGGAATAATGCATGTATCTAGTTCTCCAAGACTTCTTAACTAATCAATATTTCATGGTGAGATCCCTAGTATCTTGTATCAATGTAATATTGTAAACACTGACTCTATTTTACTAGAGTCAGGGTGTTACTATTGGTATTTAAGGATATTTAGTGGATACTACAGGAACATGATTTTAAATATACATAGATAACATGATAATTATGATAATACCTTACAATATTTTAGAACTTTTAACTTTATATATATATATATATATATATATATATATATATATTATTTTATAGATCAATATTCATGATGATTTTGAGTTAATTTAGTGTGTTACATTATTTAGTGATGGAAATTAAAAGATGAAAAGGAATCAATACCTATAGACAATTTAGGTATTTACTTACTAAAAAAACCAATAAATATAGGGTTCAAACTGAGTATATCATGACCATATTAGGGTAGATGACTCAGGTTATTAAAAATATCCATGCCCAAATAAATCAACTCATTATTCCACACTATATTTTTCAATGTTTTATTGTTTCATGTGAAAAAGAATCCATATTTTAGTGTAATTATAATCCATTGGTAGCTAATCAATAGATTAAATATCTTGAAAATATATTCCAAGATTTACGCTATAATGAAAGTGAAATTGTTATTCTATTAGTATATTTCTTGATAGGATTTACCAATCAATGATGTTAATTGATCCATAACACTAAGGAGTATGAAGAAATAAAAATCATGAAATGGATAAATTTTAATGTAACATTTTCTATAAGTACTTCCCATGAGAAAAACAAGCTAAAATAGAGAGGCAGTTTCTCACATTAAAGCATAAAGAGGAGGAATGTGTGGTGGAATATGAGTCTAACTTCAAAAAATTATCCCGGAATGCTTCAAATTATATATATAACACATAGATTACAATTGACTTCTTCTTTGATGGTCTTAAGCTATGTCTCTAAATGGAACTAATTTCTGAAACATTTTCATTATATGATAACATTTAATCAAGTTCCATTAATATGAAAAATTAATTTTCAAGATCCTATATCTTCAAGGGAAATAAATAGAAAAAGATGTCATTAGAGAACTATAAAAAAGGTAAAGCATCAAAGAAGATGTTTTTAAAGACTAAATTATATTATTTTGGAAAATTTTGAAAGAAACATCCTAGAAAATACATTACGGGAATGAGATATTGTTACAATTGTAAAGATAATGTTCATATTTCTAATGAATAAAAGGGGAAGAAAGAAATAAATGATTTCTAGTTCATCGACTACATATAAAGGGAGAATTATTCACACCAATGTCCCTAGAATCAATGTAACCTATAGTAGAAGAGGTTAAGGGGAGAATGCCAAGGATATGCGATCACTATAGCTGAGGTTGATGTTCCTAAATATGTTATGGAAAGTAATTTAATCATTGACCAAAATGTAACTAATTATTTATTTTATTTTGGATCTTCTCACTCTTTATATCTTCAGTTATATCCAATAAAATTTTATATTTTCCTAGTATATTAAGAATTTATTTTTTAGAGAGGACTCCTAGTAGAAATCTCACCACAACAAGGATATGACAATCAGTTCCCCTTATGACACAAAAATATGACCTATTTGTAGACTATATTATTATAAATATGGTAGATTTTTATATAATTTTTAATATGTATTGGATTTAAAAATATAATGTAAAAATTTATTTCCAAGAGAAGGAAATTATGATTCTCATTGAGGATGTATAATTCCATATTTTTGTATGGGAGTCTTCATCCTCTGTGTCATATTTAGATCCGCCTCCAGTAACTCTTTTGAATGATATTCTTGGTGATGAAGATTTGACAAAATCTATAGATAAAAAAGGTAATAATTAAATTGAGTATGTTACTATAGTATAGTAATACATTAATGTATTTCTTAAGGAATTACCTGAATATCCTCTAAAATGTGAAGTTTAGTTTTCTATTGATTTAACCCATAATGTGAGACCTATATCAAAGTATCTTTATAGAGTATCCATTGTGGAATTGTTATAGTAAAAGAAAAATAATATAGGATTTGTGTGATAAGGGACTTATACACCCAAGTGTTTCACCTTGGGGATCCCATGTTTATTTCATTAAGAAGAAAGATAGATATCTGTAGTTCTACCTTGATTATACTAAAATAAATGCTTTTTAAATAAATAACAAGTATCATATTCATTACATTGATGAATCATTTGATCAGATTCATAGAGCTCAATATTTTTAAAATATCAAAATTTGTTCTAGGTATCATCAATTACAAGTAAGGAAGATATTCTGAATATTAAATTTCATATGAGGTATAGAAATTACAAGTTTACAGTAATTACATTTTTTTTCTTAATGAACCATCTATTTTTATGGATCTAATTAATAGTGTATTCATGGAATGTATAGATAATTTTATTGTTTATTTATTGATTTTATATTGGTGTATTCTAAAACCTATGATTATCATGATAATAACTTATGGATCATTCTATAGACTCTTGTAAAAAAATATTTATAAGGTAAATTCATCAAGTGTGAATTCCAAATTCAAAAAGTTTCTTTTCATGGCCATATTGTCTCCAAGGATGGAATATTAGTTGACCCTATAAAGAAAAAGGTAGTATTAATGGAATAAACCAAGGAACATAAGATATGTATTCAGTTTTTATGGATTGGTAGGTTACTATTGAAGATTTGTTCATATTTTTTCCTCACTAGCTAACTCATTAACCAATCTTAAATTTAATGGAATTACTTTCACGTAGACAATGGAATGTGGAGAATAATTTGAATAATTGAAGAAGATATTCATAAATTCTCTATTTTGACTCTATCATTAGGAAATGATGTATTTGTAATATATAGTTATGCATCATAGAATGGACCTAGTTTTTTACTTATGAAAAAGTGTAAATTTATTACCCTCACATCTAAGAAGTTAAAGAATTATGAATAGAACTATCCTACTCATGATCTTAAGTTGGAATCCATAATCTTTTCATTGAATATATCTAGATATTATATCTATAGTGAATGATATAAGATATAAATAGACTATAAAATCCCAAAATACATCTTTTCATAGAAATAAATAAACATGAGGTAGAGTTAGTAGATCAAACTACTTATAGATTATAATTTCTAAATACATTAACACCTAGTGAAGTAAAATAGTGTAGAAGATGCATCGATAATGAAATATCACGGGGTACTTACCAGAATAAGGTCTAAGTGGGATCTTATGTTCATGGATTTAGTAAATATAAATATAGGAACTATTAAAGAAGAGGAAACACCACTCACTTTATAAATGATTTCCATGCCATATTTATTAGAAAATATAAAATGTCCTCACTATGATGATGAGAATTGTTAAAATAAAATTAATTTTGTGAAGTAAATTGGAATACTTCATATATAAATATGGCGTTATGAAATTTAGAAAGAGATAGTTTGTTATATCTATACCTATGCTAGAAAGGGAATTTTTAAATGATTCCCATATTTATAATTTCTCAATATAGCTTGAAATCACAAAGATGTATAGATATTTGATGGAATATTTTTAGTGGGATTATATAAAGAATGAAATTTATGATTATATATCAAGATATTTGGTTTTCTAAACTAGTGAAGGATGATATACAATATCCTAATATATTTATAAAACCTATACCTATTCCTATGTGGAAATAGGATGAAATTATTATAGACATTGTCACGAGATTAATCCTAGAAATAATGATGCAATATGGGTTTATTTGATCACCTTACTAAATATACATATTTCATTTCTATAATAGAATATTTAACTATTTATATCCTTGAAAAACTCAATATTAATTAATTTTTAAGACTTCATAGATCACCTATTTTAATTTTGTATAATCATGATCCATGATTTATATAAAAATTATTGAAAGGTATTCAGAAGGATATGGATACTGGGATTCATTTGAGCACTAGAAATTACCATCAAATGTATGGAATTTATGAAAGGACTATTCAAAAATTATAAGGAGTATTGAGGTCCTGATCACTTGACTTTCATGTTATGTAGGATGATCATTTACCTTCGATGGAGATTTCCTAAAATAATAGCTTCCATTAAAATATTAAAATGGTGTATTATAGAGAATTATATGGAAAGAGCTGTTGTATTACAAATTATTGGGATGATTTTGGTAAAATAAATCTTGTGGGACCATACATTTTTGATGAGAAAATGGTTAAGGTAATTACTATTCAAACCAATAGTAAAATAGACCAAATTTGGAAAAAGAGATATGTTAATAACTGAAAGATAGATTTATAATTTCAAGTGACATATATTTTTTTCTTAAAATTATCTACATAAAAGGGTGTAATAAGGTTAAGTAAGAATGAAAACATAGCCTCAATTACTTCAGACATATTGAATTTATAGAAATAATTAGAGCTATGGATTATCATTTGGCAGTTCCACTTAACCTCTCTAAAGTACATGATATGTTTAATATATCTTTATTGATGGATTAAATACCAGATCTAATACATTTTATCACATAAGAGTAAATAAAATTTGAACCAAATCTATCTAACAGTAAAGTTACTCTATAGAACCTAGACACTGGAGAAAAAATGTTGAGGAATTAGATGACACAACAGGTAATGTCACTTTAGATAAATCATTGAATAAAATATAAAACTATGGAACCTAAAGAAATTATGATGAATAAATACCCAAATATATTCATGAGGTGATATTCTATAAATTTCAAGGATGAATTTTTTTGGAGGGACTTAGGCTTCAATTTTAGTAAGCATTTTTTAAAGAAACAATATCACAATACACATAGTTTTATTAAATAATGTGATTAAAACCTAAACTTTAAAGTTTTATAAATTTAATTTTCTAAATTTTATTTATTCTTTGAAATAATAATTCTACAATTAACTTAGGGTGATTTGTTTCTTAAATAATTTATTTTTCATTGAATAGTGAAATATATGGATTTTTAAAATACTTTCATTTATATTCACCAAATAAAGTAATTTAAAAGTACCATTATATTTTGGTTTTGGTATTAAATTAACATATGATCCATTTTATTTATAATAATTTAATTTGAATCAATTATTTTCATGATTTTGATATAAGATAATTTTTATGCTCAAAAATGCATTTCTCCAAATAAATTTTCATTGCATTTTATGAATTTATAATAAAATTATTTACTACAAAATCTAGGATTTGAATCATAAAAAATGAATATCATATTTGGAAATAAGTGGGTTAAGATTGGTAAATAGTTCCCTTTAATTTTTAGGCATTATGTATGGTAACCGTAATAAAATTTATTACATCAGTAAAGGGTAAATAATGTAATTTTGGTTAACAATAACGTGAAAAGGCATTAAATATCAACTCTTTACCCTATTTTAGGAATTTATTTCATCCTTACCGATACCTATTTTTAAACTATGGTAAATTTGTGCCATATTTCATTTATTTTGATCTTTATAATATTTAAGTGAGAGATGAAGATAAAAATATCACTTTTCTTCTTTCAATATGTTAATATTTTGTGATAGGGATACTTAAAACATATTATTGGTTCTAAAATGTGTTTATAAATATGAAGGGATTTTTTTTTATCTTTTTAATTTATTTTAAAATTTTAGTTATTTAATAATAAGGTTAAATTCTTACACAAAACTGACACAATATTTATTCAATTAATAAAAGAATAAAATAAAAAACTTTAAATATATTAAAAGTAAAAAAAATTGGATGTAATATTGTGTTAAATGAATTTAATATATACATATGATATTTTACGGATGTGTGAAGTTATTATATTTGAAATACTTATTTTTATTGATGTAATTAAATTCAAATTAAATGAAGTGTCAAAAATGACATTAAATATTGTTTTAGTAAATAATATTTTTATAAATTATTTAAATTTCATAAAAAACTTATATTTTTTCAAATGAATGGGATTTGGTTTAAAAAATCCATCATGATCTATTTATGTATTTTTTTTGTTTCACAGTAACATTCCTTACCCTTAATTGGTATAAAAATTTAATATTATTATAATTGTCAAAAGGGTTAATGGGGGGTTAAAAATAAATTATAAGTGTAAAAAATTTACCAAAACATGTGAAAATATATTTTATGAGAGGATTTATACTCATAAAAATATCATCTTATAATTTTATGAATTGATCTCTTTGGAGATAAAAAATATTTTATATTATTTTAATACTTTATGAAACTCTATGAATGCCCCTTATATCAATTATAAAGGGACACCCCTTCTATATTTTATTTACACTATACTGAGAAACCTAGATCAACCAAACCCTTCCCAATTCCATTATTAACATCCTTATTAAACTTATAGAGGTTATTTCCCTTACAAAAGACCAACCCTTGGTCTTTTAATTGGATATCTAAGGGAAGTATACCGAAGAAGAGGTAATTGTCCTTATCAACTCTTTCAAGTGTATTTATTCTTATATTTTTCTTAATATTTCTTACCCATTCTAAAATAATAAATCCAATATAATTAATTTACTAATATTTAATTATTATTATATAAGAAAAATATTCTAACTCTTTTCCATCCTATGAAAAGAAAAAACATCATTCTTGTTCACGTGCTACTTTTTGTCTCTACGTAATGTTGTAATTCATTTTTCATCCCCACATTAATTGGATTTTTATAAACATATAACTAATGAATATATAAGATATTTATGAAGTAAATATTTTTTTTAATTATGATAATATATATAAACTCTTACCTTCCAATCCATTGGTAAATTATAACATCACTCGAGTGTGTGTGTAGACTACAACCTCCATAGAGTGATGTGATCCATTTTTTATTTGCACTATACATGGATGGTAATAAGGATATGTTTAATTAATATATATATATATATATGATCATGTAAATTTTAATTATTATTTACGTTTTTTTCCATTCACCGAAAAGCGAAAAAAACATTCATACGTACGTATGACCTACCGTCTCCTTGAACGGTGTAATTAAATTTTATATCTATACATTTTATAGATTAATCTCTCTCTATATATATATTAAATATATATGATATATATATACATATATATCATGAATTAAATTCTGGATATTATGAAACCATGAGAAAAGTACAAGGACCAAAACCAATAAATCTAAACATACATGAGAAACAAAGCATTTAACACCCAAATAATGATAATAATAAATGATTGTTAACAAAGGGGTGATAAAATGATAAAATGGATCATATATTATATCATTTTTATGTATATGGTTTTGGTATGTATGTATAATAAACATAATTTTATTATACAAGATTTTAAAAGAACTTATGAGGAAATTCAAATGTGATGTAATAGATTCGTCTTAATTTACACTCTATTGAGATATATTTTGTATTATACACATATTTACTTTATATGGTGTATATTTTTCCCATTTTAATTATTTAACATGAATTTATATTTATTCATAATTATTAATTATACTATTCAAGTTACTTATTCCACAACAATGTTTAGTGGAAAACCCGATCTTATTTCTCTTTTGATTGATTATATTTTCTTCCATGCCTATATTTTTCAAAATATAGATTACAAAATTCTATTTATTTACTTAAATGATTTATTAAGGAAATTTTAATCTATCCTTTATCTTTTAATGTATTTAAAGAAACAATTATAATATTTTCTATTAGGTTCAATTTTTACTATCATTACAAAAAAGAAAAATGTATGGTTTTTTAACGTATATGAAATCAATGAACATTACCAATGTCATAAAAGTTTTACACTATTTATAATCATATACAAGTTATACATGGTTTTATAAAGAAAAACCTTTGATTAAAGAAAATTTTAATAATTCTCTTCCATTTTCCAAATGACTTGATATTACTAGATACTTAAATTTATGAGGAATTGATGGTCATCTCTCATATCTTGATTAATTTTGTTATTGGTAATATTTTCTTAAAACATTCACTTTCATGTGTTCATTTTTCATTTCACATTACATTTATCTTAAATATCTATATCATGAATATGATTATTTCCAAAAACCTATACCATTTTCATAATAGTGTTTTTTATGAATGTTATTTGATTGGATGGGGAATATTGATATTCTATATTATTTAATCAATTAAGATATTTATTGATAAGGAATATTCATATAAATTAAATTAAATATATGTGTATTTAATTATAATTATAGTGACGAGTAGGGATTAGAATTATATATCCCACCAATTCATTGATAGAACTCATGAGAAAAATTACAATTTGTGGGATATATAATTATAGTACCTACCCTTCCCTACCTGATGGCCAACCCATGCCCTCTCAGTCTTCCACTCCAAGTGACATGCTGAAGTGAAGACCTCATGATCTGAACCCCATTGATCCTGCATGGTGAAATCCCTTGTACATTATACATATTTAATAAAGTAAACACCTATTATAGTATACTATAATAGGGGTGTTTCATATATACTTACCATGACTATATTTTATGAGGATTTAATGAAAATTATAAAGATTTAAAAATCCATATAAGGTTATATCTTTCATGAGGATTTGATTAAAAAATTATCAATGTAATAAGGGTTTTCTTCTCAATATTCTTTTATTGAGGCATGTTTGAAGTTATGAACCTATTTATATTTATGAGTTGTATATACTACCCCATTGACATGATATATCAAGGATACTTTTTAATTCATGGAATTAAAATTAAAAATTGACATTATTTCATCCAAGGTATTTTAATTTATATGTTACCAATGTGGTAAGGAATTATCATCTCAAATCATATTTATTGGGAAATATGTTATGTTATTCACCTATAACATTTTATAGGGTGTAAATACTTCTCATTTGACATGTTGTATCATGAATCTCCTTATTATCATGGTTTTAATGTTTCATTTGAATTTATTATTTCATGGGGTGTAGGATTCAAAAGTTTCCAAAGCAATAAGGGTAAATTATTTGATCTACATTTTTATTAGGATCCTTTAAGTATAAATTTAATTTAGAGTAATTTCATGATTTAAATATTTTAAACATAGATTTATTTTCATACCATATGGTTAATTCTAGAGTGTTCAATTTTTCTTCTCATTTTCCTCTCTTTGATACTCAAATACAACCAAAAGTATGTTTTTAAGGAAAATTAATCCTTATTTCTCCTTGTAGTTGGGAATCATTTTCTTCCATGTCCATATTTTCTAAAATGATTTAAAGAATATTATTTTATATGATCCAATGATTCATTCATGTAATTTTTAACTATTTTTTATTTTTTAAAGAATGTTTTAAAAGGAATATTCCTTTCATTTTCTGAATTAGGAATCGTTTTACTTTTTATACAAGTGTAGAAAAATATTTTTTAACAAGACATGACATGAGTGGATTTTTCCACACTCATGATCTTTATTTTCACTAAATATTCCTTTAACACTATCCATGGTTACTTTCAAATAAAATAATTGTCTTAATAATCTATAAATTTCCAGTTTGAATATTATCAAATGAAGTGGAGAATTTCTATGTTTTTAGAGAAATAATTTTAATGTTATTTTAAAGTCATTTTTCATATATGAAATATACATTAAATTTTATTATGATCCAATGGGGATATGTTCTTATGATACCATCTATATTATTTTTTTGGGTAACTTAGGATTATGTAGGAATTTATATTACTTTTTTTTTCTAGCCACCGATCAATTGATCCATGATGAATGATTTTATGATTATGATAATGAATTGTTTATGAAACCTATTTATATTCAATGGGATATTATAAAATGATATAATGATTTTTTATGATCCGTTGGTATAAATATGAATTTATAATAATTATATGATGGGTTGGTATAAAATTATATATCCCTCCAATGCATTGGGTAATGATGATGATGTTACCTGGGTGGAGGTTACTCCCAAGTGAATATGGAATTTACCTGGAAAGATTTTCTATAATGAGTTTATGTCCACTAAAAAATGATGGTCTTAAAAGTGAGCCCTAGTTTTTGATTTTTATGAATACGATTATTCTATATAATATACAACTCATTTTTGACATGATGATATTCTTATGATATGTTCTCATGGCTAATAAATTTTGATTCAATTATGATTTATGTATCATAAACAACCAAAAATTACACCATGACTAATGAATATGATCTTTGAATTATTAGTTATGATTTTCTATTGTTTTGATAGCGTTCTCACACCCTAATTCTCATGTTATTCTTAAAATTATCCCTAAATAATATCTCCAATTTTTACCGTTACTAATCATCTAATCACACCCTTTCTTATGTTTTATTTTCCCTAGTATATGAATAAAGGTTTTAAGCATTTTATTCCAACTAAGCATAATAAATGTGAAGGACATAATGGAATATAATGTAGATTTTTATGACCCATTTGTTTATGTATCTAACTTTCCAATGATACTAAACCTATTCGATTATGTCATGGATCATAATGATAAGTAATTAATATTCATATTATAAGTAATAATATTTATGTATGAAATTATTGGGTTGACTCACACACCATGAATACACCACTAGGTATATAAATATTGTCTTCCCTTGATCATTTTTAGGTGCAGATAACCACTCTTATATTTTTGAAATTAGATCATTGGATTAGTTGATAGAAATAGAGGCGATGTCACACAATGGATATAAAATTCCACGAGGTGTTAGTCATGTTTTTATTTTTTTTTCATTTTCTTTATTCAGGAATGTTTTATTGGTAATGTAGTATTTTATATTATTATTGCGAGTATACATAGGAATTTAAATTATTATAATTGGATCTTCATTAGATTTATTCACTTGGTATCATTTTACATTTTAGTTATTAAGGAAAATACCATTCTCACGACTCATATATATTTACCTTGAAACTTTTTTCTAGCCCACAAAAATAAGGTATATGGGCTGGGATTTATAAAAGACTAACTTAGGGACTAAGTCAAAGTTGATCAAGTTGGTTTATTATATGATTCTTATGACTTTTTTAGTGCTTAAATTAAAAATTGTGGTATTTCTGACATTTTATCACACACAAAATAGAAATCCATATTGAAAATATTTTATACAAATTAAATAATGAAAAATAACTTTATATTAAAATAAAATATAATTTAGCCTTTAAAATTTCAAATTTATGTTTACAAATTAAAATTAATAATTTTAAATATTTTTTTCTCAATAATTACAATATAACTCATATAAAATGTTCTATAAAATTTTGTGTCATATTAATTTCATAAAAATGTCATAAACTTGATGATATTCAAGAAACTACATATTCACTAAACATTCAATGTTTTTATAAAATTACAAAATATTCTGCCAAATAAAATTTTGATATTGTTATGGAAGGAATTAAACCATTTTATCTAATTAAATTTTAATATTCTCAATAAATTTTTTATATAATGTTATATAAAACTTATAATGAATAATTTATTCAAAATATTTAAAATTTTCTTTTTTCTAAGTGGTTAAATTTATATATTTTATTATCCCTTAATTAATATATTTTTTGAGAATAAATTATTCATTTATTAAAATAATAATATTTATTTTAAAAAAAGAATCATCTAATTAATTGAAAAATTTTATTTCAATAAATTTTTATGAAAAAATATATTTTTTATAAACATTATAAATTATTTTTACAATACCATGTCAATGTACACATTTCATTAGTAATTAATACCTTATCTAAATGTACTATCAATTTTACATAATACATAAATTATATATACATGAAATTAAGTTTTTAAATTACTATAATAATTCTTTCATAATATTATTTTTGTGTAAATAATATTACATAATAGTTAAAATATAAACATTTTAAGTAACAAAAGATCAAATGATATCAATCATTTGAATATTAAATTTACATAAAATAATAAATAAAATTGTTTTTTCTGTGTAAAAATTTAAGTTAATGGTTTTGTTTCAGGTTATGCACATAGAATGACATATGAAATTAAAATTTATTTCATTGCATTCAATTATTATATGTTACAATTATATGTCTATGAAAAAATTTATCATACATAGTTACCAATTATATTTCAATAAATAAATCAACCTTTGAAATGAAAATATGAAAATAAAACTAATATTAAGATAAATTTACTTATAAAATAAATTTATATGGATAATAAAGATTTAAAAGTGATAATATAAAACCATTTTAATAAATAAATGATATAAAAAATAATTACTACTTATTATGTAATAATTTTTTGTAATAATTATATCATTTATAAGGATGAACTAAAAATTTTATCTTGTTCCAACCAGTTTTAACTAACTATTATATAATATTTATGATTATATATTCAATGGTTATATAATATACATACAATGAATATTCTATAATATAATATTGTTAAAATTATGTTTCATATATGTGATTTCATATTACTAGTATCATGATTCTTATATGTGTATAGTTCACTATGACTTGTGAAATAATGGTTATCTTATCATTTTCATTTATTAATCTAAGCCATTCATCTATTTTGAATTTATTAATTTAAAAGAAAAATTAAAATATAACTAATCATGTTTTATATAAATGTTAAAGGGATAAAAATAAAGATAAATTTAAACGCCAAAACTTTGGGAAGTTATATTCTAACCCTTATGTAAATTCTATCCTTGAAATTTTTAATAGTTGATAAATTTTATTTTATTTTTTATCCAGCAGCATCCCAAGCCAGATTGACCACTAAGAGGTGGTGAATCAATGATTTTATTTTTAAAAATTCATTCTTTTTAATTCAACTTATTGAACTTGTTATGGTTCTTGATCTACTAAGTGTTATCTCACAATATCACTTTGTATATAAAAATAATAAGAGAGATAAAAACACATGATATTTACAAGGTTCAATACAAATAACTACTCCTTGTCATGTTATTTCCCCCCAACAGGGATACCCCACTAAATATTATCATCAATTATAATAGTTAGGAATAATATTGTTATACATTCCATTAGTTTTTCATCCAGTTGATCCTAGTTATACCCCCTAAAAATTAAAATCTTCTACCTTGGTTGGTTATACCCCCCAACCATATTCTCCATCTTAAGAATCTTCAATAACTGATTGTAATCCATAGTCAAAATCTTATTCTTCTCTTATATCTTGATCCACTATAGGATGATCTCTTGATCATCCTCTATGATATTTCTATATTACAATTTCTTGTATACACTTCAAGAGATATTACATCTTTCATGTCTTTATAGAGTATATTTGATCACTAATGTTTAATCAGTTGCCTCAGTTCAACTCTTCTTGATAAATTCTTCCTTATATTTCTGAAATCTTGGCCTCAATTACTATGTGAAATTAATACATAAAACTTCTTCAAAAAATTCAAGAAGGATATTTCACCATTTCAACATAGAATTTCTTCATGAATTATCAACTTTATTAATGCATGCATTCAATAATGTATAGTGAATGAACATTTCACATTAACCATGTATCAATCTCATTATTTTATGTTCAATATAAAATTAATTAATTTAATCTCAAAATGTCTTAAGAAACACTATAAACGTCCTATTGGATTTCATTACAAAATATTTATGTTTATAAAATATATTATGTAGGGTTCATGGAATTCATGGGTTGTATGAAAATCATGTCTCTAGTCTTTTTTTCATAGGTTGAAGTTCATGCGATCTATCCACATTCAACATCATTTCCTTTTTGAAAGATAGGTTAGGATCGATGGGGATTCCCCTTCCTTTACATGAAGAGATCACATAATTTCTCACTACCTTTTTGTATGGGCTTCACATGACCAAGGAACTATATTTGGGTTCCTTCATGTGACATGATTTTAACCGAGGGTTCTATCACGTGACAAGAGTTGTTCTATGAATATCTTCTCAAATGTCTTTGCCTAAGAAAGAGGTTATTTACAAGATATCTTTCACATGATTTTATGACACTAACTCTTCTCCTTCACATGAATGAATCATGTGGGATCCTTCTATTATTTATATGATCATGGTACACATATGATATTTTTCATGGATAAATGAGATCTCTTTTTATGCCACAAAATAAAACCACCCTCACACCCTACCTCTATTTATATAGGAATATTTCCACCAACTATATCTAATACATGTGTCATGTATAACAAAATTATTGAGCTGTTGATGATATCGAAATCTATAAGATCTTGACATGCCTTTGAATATAAAAAATAATGGTTTCTTGAACCACATGAAATGTCAAATGGATCAAATGGTTTGTGTGATAGATTCACAAGTTCACTCTACTGATCATTTTATGCCTCAGTGGAAATATTATTAATACTCTAAATAATTCGTGTGATAAAGGTTGTAAAAGAAAAAACATTCACTAGAGGGAATGTTTTGTTCATTTTCACATGACAACATCTCATGATCGCTTGGTGTTCATGTGCAGCCACTGGTTATTGTCTACATGCTTTAGTTTATTATTTCCATTCAATAATATGATCCATAGGTTACCACATGATGAATTCATGTGATAAACTATTGTGATGATTATATTTCAAATTAATAATGCTCATAAAATAATCTCATTAAATACTTTGATTACATGCATGGAATGAGTTTAATTGACCACATACCACTTATTTAGTTTGATATATGGGGATGGACATCATAAAAAATAGTTAGGATCAGTGATCACTGGTTTTAAATAGCACAAACAAAAATAATTTGAGAGCCGAAGGTTGAACATGATGAATGGATAGTGTAGATCATCTGGATAAAATGTCACTCATTCTATCTATATCTTTTTAAATAATATGAATAGTGTATTTTTCTCTACATGACACATCAAATATATAGTCATCTAGGAAGTGATTGATAATAGATCTTCTTCTGCTACCCATTCGAGATAGTAGTAGGGGATCAATACCCACCCACCCACACACTACACACCATATGGGCTATGCCGCACCCATGTTCACCCACCAACAACCTGGAACAAACTATATGTATCATTCAAGCTCCTATGGGCTTACACCCAACCCAATCATACCTTCCACTCGTTGGGATTTCCAGGATAACTCCCATGTGTGGTTGATCATGCCTCCTATATGTGCACTGTTGAGTTTTCTAGGCGAGCTTGTATGATTGGCCACATTTTTTAATTAACACTAAGACAATGAAAATATCATCATAAAAATAAAATACCTATCCATGTACTTAGGCATTATTATCTGTCACTTTCTCATTAAATAGTCCTCTTTTAAAATGTAAATAGATTTTTTATGGACTTATTCAAATCCTTCTTCTTCTCTAAATATTATAGTAAACAATGTGTACTCCTAAACACATGTCTTTGACATTGGAAGACTAGTTCAATAAATCCTCACATTTAAACATGTAGAATTGATCACTTGTGAAATATAATTCTATTAAATGAATCAATAAAAATTATAGAAGCATAATCACTTAATCCACTTACAAATATTTGCCTATTGATAACAAATGAAACCTAGGCTCAACAATCTCTCCCATTGTATTTTATTTTCAATAACAATACTTATTATTCACATCAATATGTAGTGAAAAACTTCTCCCCATTATTGAAAATCAAATAAAAAGTATATGTGGGTTATTATAATTTAATATTTATTCTCAAAGAATATGTTCTCCACCCTTTAAAGATTATTTCATGTTCACTTCTTAGAGAGAGATGATACCCATGATTCTCTTAGCAAAGAGACATTAGTTAATCAACTATAACTATATAAGGGATAAACTAGTATAGAAAACAATATATACTTAACCAAGGTTTTATATGACATCTATAAACTACTATGCATGTGAAATATTTCTCAAAAAGTCCCAAATATCATTTAAGGGGTTACAAAAAATAAGATTTTTCAATGAAATGAAAAAACATGCACACTTCTATAAACACATTACAATGTTTAGGTGAAAAGAAATAACTCCCTTTTCTTCATCTTGTAATTAACCAAGAACTCCCCCTTAAGTGATGTGATTAATAAAATTATGAATTAAGGATGAATATTTTATTATCATACCTAAACACCCAATTTTATAAAGTTTTCCAGAAGTTCTAGATTCACTATGCAGTGAAGATTTAATATATTTATATCACTAATTCTCCCCCTCAAGGTATGAATCCATATATTTCAATTAACTTAATGTTGATAAAAAATAATATATATATATTTATATATATATTATGGAATAAAGAGGAACCTTTTTGTTCATCAAGAGTAATATTTTGGCTGAGAACTGGCTCTTAACATAGGCCATTATTTTCTCTAAATCATAGAATATGAAGATTCATTTGGTCACATATTACTATTTTGATTGTCATATATATGATTATATTTCTTATTACTATATAATTATTCCTTTTGTGAAATAACTTCTTCCATTATAGTCTTTTGAGCACATGAAGACTCAGGTGATTTCATTTTATTTTTAAACATCTTTAAATTTACAAGACGACATGTCAAACATTTGATGGACGTATGATATAACTTCTTGAACCTCTAACTTAAGTAATTATATTTGTGTATAATATAATTTTCCACATTATTTTTATATATCCACCTTCTTTCCTTAAGCTTCATAAATGTTTCCACCTTTATCTGATTCTTTATTCAATTTTAGTTAATTAAGACAAACAATTAGATACCCTTTCCTAACATTCTATTAATTCTCAAAATCTTCACATAGATTACCAATGGATTTATTTTGAATTATATTCCCTTTAATAACATAGATAATATATCCTTTTTTTCTTGTAATGAATTTGATAGTTGTGTAACGATTCTTCTTATATTTTATAAAAACTTCTTCTAAGCATTCATATCTATTCTGGTCTGGAAGCTTGAATAGATTTTTGGTAACAACATTATTTATATAATAATTTATTCTCTTATGTTCATCGTGACTCCCCATTTATTCATGCATTTTTCTAAAAAATGAAATTTTATACCAAAAAGATTTGTCTTTTTACCCATATGTTTCACATCACTAGAAAAAACCACTAAACATGAACCTTCCACATAGATATACATTCAATTTAGACATTTTTTTATGTTATAATTTTTTAAAATGATCATTAGTTTTCCTATAGGATAGTGATTTTATTGAAATATTTCTTTATCCCTTTGATTTAGGAGATGATATATCATTTTTATACTTGGTGTTAGTTTATTTAATAGTTTTTTAGACATTTGTTTTTGTTACAATTCTCTTCTTTTTTGGTGTAGTATTTCATGATTTAAAATATTGTGAAAGATTCTATTCTTGGGTAGAACCACCATTATTTTTGGGTAATTATTGGGGAATGTATTTTAACACTTATTATACTTTTAACACTTGTTATTATGGGTTTATTAGTATTTTTCACTATCCATATATTCCCAATATTTGTTTTAGAACCTATACCAGCACTTGAAACAACATTAGTACATAATATAGTTTCTAGGTTATGGGATACTTTCTTCTAGGATGATGTCTTTATTTGGTTATAGGTTGATATCATATTATTTATAAAAATATGATACTTAATAGAAACTTCTATGATGACATCTCATGATATATAAATTTGAGGAGTTTCAGCATGTAGTTATTCTTGATTATTCAATATCGTCTCTATATCTAAAAACATCATGTTAAGGGATTTATTTTTATATTGAATAGATCTTAGCTTGTTTTCCCTATCCTCATATAGTTTCTTCATTTTTCTTCAGGAAAGTTTCTTGATTCTAGTAAAAAATCATGGAAAACTCTTTTAACCTATTATCTTAATCTTCCTATTGATAAACATTGAAAACCATAGAAGCTTTGCAAAAATTTTCAAATTCATGTAAATATTAAAAAAATAAAATATCAGAGAATTCATTCTCACAAATACTTCCCTGCAATTATTCAATAGATTCAACAAATATTTCATTGTAAAGATAAATTATTTATTTCATTTCTTTCATAAGTTTTGTGATATTTCTGGATATGCCAACCTTTTTATCTAATGCCTCTTCTATAGAATTAGTATCTTATTAAAACTATAAGTTTTCATCCAAAAGTCCCTTTATTCCTCCAACAATGCATTTTACCACTTCTTTATGAATATTCTTCGAATAAAGAATAAAGATCACGAAGTGATCCACCATTATCATAGATTGGGCATGCTTTATTAGAAGAATAATAATCAAAATAATTAATTCAACATATAACACATTTATTACCTTTAACTAGTGATATGTCTACCTATATTTTAATATTATTATTCATCTTCCTTGTATGTCTTTTCATTCTCTTCTTCTAAGTACTAGTAGAAATATCTAGATTTGTATCCTCAGGAGTAATTTCCTTTTTCCCCATCTGAGGTTGATCACTAATTTATTGATAACAATAAATTATAAAATATATATCATATCATCATAGGTGACCTATGATCTTAAACCACTTGTTTTTCCCTAATCCAGATTGACCATTGAGGGGGTCAGGGGGGGGGGGGGGGGGTGAATCAGTGGTTTAATTTTTATAAATTATTTATTTTAAATTCAACCTCTTGAAATTATTAAGGTTCTTTATCCACTCAGTGATATCTCACAGTCTTAATTTATATGTATAAATAATAATATAGAGTAAATAACATGATATTAAATGGTTCAACACAAATACCTACTCCTTTCCTGGTTTTTTATTCACCCCAACATGGATTATCCACTATAATCTTATTATCAATTACAATTCTTTAGGAAGAAACTTTATATACACCTCTGTAGTCATTCCTTCAGTTGATCTTGGTTATACCCCATAACAGTCTATCTCTTCTTCCTTAGTTAGATAAAAACCCAAACAATATTCCTCACCTCATGCCTCTTCAGTAACTAGTTATACTCCCCGGTCATAAGATTCTTCTTCTCTTAGATCTTGATACACAATAGTATAATCTATTGATCTTCCTCCATGATCTTGTTGGATCACACTTTATCATGTACACTTAAAGAGGCTTTTCAACTTTTAGGTCTTCCTAAAGTATATATAATCACTTTTTTATTACTATTTTCCTCAGTACATCTCCGTTCAGAAAATTATTCCATCTGATGTTGAATTTTTGGCCTCAATTAATGTATACATGTAATGAACACAACTTATGGAAGAATATTTTATGCAAGAAGAATATTAAACAATGTAAAATCAATCCATCTTCTTTAATTCTCAACTTTATTCATGCATGCATGAAATAATTCATAGTTCATAAACATTACACATTAACCATTTATCATTTTAATTATATTATATTTTATCTCAAATCGATTTCTTTAATCTCAAAATGTCTCAATAACCCATTTAAAATTAATCTTGTATTTTCATTATAAACTCTTGAATTTTATCAAAGATGGTATGTAGGGTTCATGTAATTAATGGGATGCATGAAAAGACAATATCCTTTCTATTTTGTGCAATGTGGTTAAATTTAAAATGATATGTCCTCCTTCAATCATACTATATTCACAAAATCCATGTAAGGATCATTGGTTCTTCTTTTTTTCCTTTGAGTTTAGATATCACATTATGCCTCACTACCTTCGCATTTGTGCTTCATATGACCAAGCCACTATATGTGGGATCCATCCCTTTATAAGACGTTGTCCATAGGTTCCTTTATATGACTAATTTTTTTCTGCGAGTGTCTTCTCAAATTTCTTCATATAAGAAATAGGTGGTTCATGACATCTTCTTTGCATTATTGTATCATGTGAACTCTTCTCCTTCAAGAGAAATAATCTCATATGCTCCATTTATTATTTTACTGATTAAGGAGCACATATTATTTATTTCAAGGAGAAATGGGATTTCTTTTTTGGTCCCAAATAGTATACACCCTTTCACCCTTCTACTATTTATATTGTTATATTTTCACCCCAAATCTCTAATAAAAGTGTAGTTCTTGATAAAAATGGTGAGCCGATAATTTTATCAAACTCTTTAAGATCATGGTGTTCCTTTGAAGATTGAATAAATTTTCTTCTTGAACCTCATGCAATGCCAAAGTGATCACAATATTCACATGATCACTTCACATGATCACTTCAATTATAATTTGATACATCGATGGAAATATTATTAATACTATGAAT
Organism: Viscum album; assembly: GCA_963277665.1. Classification (NCBI taxonomy): domain Eukaryota; kingdom Viridiplantae; phylum Streptophyta; class Magnoliopsida; order Santalales; family Viscaceae; genus Viscum; species Viscum album. The sequence continues at coordinate 1,325,927,836 of OY728128.1, forward strand.
AATATATATGACAAAGGTTATAAAATAGGGAACCTTCATGTGATGGAAAATTATGTTCTTCTTTATACAACGTCTTGTGATCACCCAATGATCATACAATGCTACTGGTGATTTGATGTTTGAATCAATTGATTGTTTCCATTCAATCATGTGATCTATAGATCATCATGAGATTAATTAATATGACAATCTCATGTGATGATTATATTTCACCCAAATCATGTTCTTAGAATGATTAAATGCAATAATTTGATTGCATGTATAGATTTTGTTCGATTAACCATGCATGACTCATTCAGTTTTATTAGTGGGGAAGGATATCATATGATGCATTCAGGATCGATGATCACTATATTTCAAGATCATATGAAAAAATAATTAAATATCCTAAGGTTGAAGATGTTGGATAGATAGTGAAGATCATCTATATTGAACATCACTCATTCTATCCATGTCTTTTTAAATCAGATGAAAAGTGTCCTCTTATTCATATCCCACATCAAAGATATAGTCCTCTATGAATAAATTAATAATACATCCTATTATGCTACCCATTCGAGCTATAAGTGAGGGATAACCACTTGTGTACACACATAATGTATGCCAGACGTGCCAAACCTTACCCGTGCTAGCCCCCCAACAACTTGACCCAAACTATACACACTAAACACACTCTTATGGGCATACACATGGCCTACTCATACCTTCTACAATGTATAATTTCTAGGAAAACTCCCATGTATGGTCTAACATTCTTCCCACATGCACACAGTTGAGTTGGTTAGGTGAGTTTTTAAGGTTGGCCACATTTTTTAGTTAACGCTTAGAAAAATATATTAAGTGAAACATTAATCATATGAAGAAAATTAAAAACCATCTAATAAAACATAGTGAATTTCTCAAACATGAAATCCAATTCAATTAAATTAATCCATAACAATTCTCTAAGAATCATCAATTCATCAACCAACACATATTGACTTATTAACAACAAATGGAACTCAGGCTCAATATATCATATTTTTAAAAATTACATAACTAAAACCTAATGATATAACACATATTCAAAATGACTATATTATATTAATAATAAAGATAAATTCATTATAAATGTTTACACTTGTGTTTATAAATGTTATTCTTAACCTAGTACATTATATCTAATGGTTATCTCAATAAGGCTTTATACCCAAAATTTTCTAAATCCCAATTCTAAGAAATAACTAAACTATACTTTGATACCAACTAAGGTTACCCTAAACCAACACATTTTTACCTAGTGATAAACATAAAAAATTTATAATATAACATGAAATTACAATATACTCTCAGAATCTAAAGGTCATTTTCATTGGAAACTAGGTTGATATTACATCATCAAACTTTAAATTTCCTACATTTGGGACCCCTTATAATCCATGAAAAATCTCAATGTCACCAATTATCATCATGGAGAAATTGGGAAATATATGAAAAAAGTGAGAACAAATACTTAGTAAAGGGTAAAAAATTAACAATGAGACATTGATGAGTTATTAATAGATCATAAATAAATTTTAGATTTGATCATATGATATATGGCCGGATTAAAAAAATAATATCATTAAATCCAAAAAAGTGAAAATAAAGAATGATAGAGTAATAATATTTCATGGTTTAAAGTCTATAAAATAATCATCTTGAAATAATATAATATACTTATCAAATAAATCCATGGGTATATATACCTATTTATTGTAAAATTAACACTATCCCCACTAGAAACCTTTCCTAATGGAATAAGAATATGGATCATATATAAACATCAAAAATAATATATAGATATTTTCACACAAACTATATATACATATGAATTTGGATAATTAATCAAGGAATTGTTTTTTACATAATATTTTTTATGAAAAAGATAATAGTAGAAGAAATTCCACATAATAATTGGGTAAATTGTTTAACATAAATGATAAAATACATATATGATAAGTCCTTATTTATATGATAACAAATTAAAGAACATTTTAGAACATGATTGTTTAATTTTTACACAATATTAAATTAAAAATTGAAATTTTAATTTTCAATGAAGGATATAAATGTATGAAAATGATATTTTTAAAAATGAATAATGATTAAATATAAATAATGTAATTGAATAATAATATTTATATTAATATATAGGAAAATATAAGACAATTCATATTTTTTCTTAAAATTCATTTAAATTATCATAAAAGAATGAAAATAAATAACATTCAAATAAAATTTTAAAAAGGCTATAAAAAGGAATAAAAAAATATTTTTATAACTAAAATTTCTCAATATAGTAATATATAAGTGAAATATATTTAAAATAGATGATAATTGTGGAAGAATATATAGATAATGTAAAATATTCATTTATAAATATTATATGGTTTTACATAAATAAATATTATAAAGGGAACCTTAATAAAATAAATATCCTAAAAAATTGATATAGAACTGGGAATAAATGAAATAAATGAATTATATGAATAATAAATAACAAATAAGATATAGATATTGGGTGATAGAGAACATGGTTTAAAGAAAAAAAAATAAAGGAAATAATCCTTACAATTAATGTATAGTATGATCTATAAAACCTTAGGGATGGAACAAATACTATAAATTTATTATAAATGATGATAATATATTAATGTACACATTTAAAACCTTTTATTTGAGACATATAAGAAAAGGTAGAAAATTTTGGAATAATACATAAAAATAATGGATATTTGGAAACATACACTACCATGACTCCAAAATCCCATTGTATAAATTTTAAATTCTTGAATAATTAAATTCTATTAATTATATAAATGATGAATAAAAATTTACATGTTTATTCCATTATTATAATTTAATTTAGTTTTTATAATATCATATATGTTTTCTTTATTAGATTAATTTTTCTTTCACCAATCATTTTAAGGTAGTTTGATTCCTCATTGAAAAATTGATTTAGTGAAATTGTAATGGTCTATGATTAATTCTAAATGGTTCAAAAAACTCCCTAAGTTTCAAGATAATATTTTCAATTCATTCTATATGATAATAAGTTCAATATTTCATTATATTTTAAAAAAGAGTTCTAAATAGACAAGTATTTCTTTATAATATTTATTTAAAAGGATAAAATCACTTTGATTGATTTCATTCAACATTATAATCATGGATATTTTATTATTATAAGATTATAAATGTGAAATTATTTTCTTATTAATTTCATATTCATTCATGAAATCAAATAATAATAATAAAAATAAATTGAATAAGTGAAAATTAAACTATGTCAACCACTTTGGTAGCATAAAAAAAACTATCATTAAGCAATGTTTTCTTTTATGGAGTTTAATAAATGGAAATATTAATAAATAACATAGTTTCATGAAAAAAATAGAATATAATTACAATACTTCTTCGATTTCATATTTGTATAGTAATTTTTTTATTAGAAGGGGTTATGTGAGAATTGAAATGAAATGACAAGAATTTTGAAACCTATATATTGATAATGTAACAATACATAAAATGGATTGTCTAGGGGGAATGCGTGATCTATCTTTAGTAATGGGTCAAAATTTTGTTAATAAAATGGTATTTGAATCATGAAATAAATAGAGTAGGAGGAATAAAATAGTGTTAATGAAAAAAAAATCAAAAAATAGAAAAATAATAATAGATTTTGGGACCATTAAATTTACTTAAGTACAAATTATGAAAAAGGGTTTGATGAGAGGTAATGGGTAATATATCATTAATAACAATTAAATATCAAGATAATACCATGGTGTTATCATATTTTAAATATATAAAGTGAATTTTTAAAATAGAATCTATTAGAAGGGTTGTCAATGAAAGGGGTGAATGAGGAACACTTACCTTGGACATTGATTAACTACCTTTGAAAGGAGCCCGAGGCATTCAAAAAAAGGATTTTTGTCACTATAGGTGCTTAAAGACATGGAAATGGAATTTAAAATATGAATTTGGGTTGATATTTATCCATATAAAGTGTAGTTCCCCAACTTAGTTTCCACTTTATTTGTGATATGGGCCCATTGGACACTGGGTTTTAGGCATGCATCCATATATGCCAATGGCTACAGATTAGAAGCGGGGGTTAGATTAGGTGATAGTGGAAAGAATATACCATATGGTGATGATAATAATAATGGGATATATACATATAACATGGAATAATAAGGAATATGACAAAAAAAGAAACAGAATAAACCCAATAGAAAAATATAAAACAATAATCATAATAAATATCCCAAAATTAACCATACCATTGTAGATAAATAAACATGCCAAGATAGGTCATAAAAAAACATATAAGTAGGTTCACTCATGGCCAATAGTATAAGTACAAATATATAAAATCCCAAAATAAGGTCCAACTTAATACAGAGGAACCACATTGTCCACTACCATTCATCACATGAAAAAGTAGTATATCCTTGATCACTAATGTCCAGATCTTGAGCATGATCCCTTGGATGATCTCAAAATGATATAGTCTACAAATTTCCCGAGGGGCCTATATAGGGTGTGAGTATGAAATCAGTAGGCCACCACTGATGTGTTCCTTTCATACATGCATTATTATATAGGGTATGCATGTGTAAATAAATAGATATTGAACTCATGTATAATAATAAACAACTCACTTCACTTGTTTTCGATAGCCTTAAGTTATCATTTCACCTTCTTTCGGCCAATATTGGTGTGGAATAATATATCCACCTTCATTCATATTGGAAGGACCTTAGTATGTCAACCACAAACAAGTCACCCGACACCTCCTATTCCACCAATCAAGTAACTAGCATCCCAACAACATGCCCATCGATATGTACTAGGCCCCTCAGACCTCCATTCAGAAAGTTACCATCATCTTAATAGCTCGACCTCCTGATAAATGGTGATATACATCCTCCAATATATTATAGAATACCGTCGGCTCAATATCCTTACATCCCAAGGAACAACAATATTCATCCTCCAATAATACCATCCAATTGGCATCAAATATAATGGTGATCCTCATCCCCTAACTGATGGTATCAACACCATATCTTTTTGTTCTATCACCATCAACCATGGATTTATATGGTGATAACCTCCTTCATAAATAATGGTTAACACCATCCCCTAAGATGAAAAACTATGGAGGCCGCCACCCACAATGAGTGGTCCAAACCACATCAATTGAGTTCTATCTATTTTCACACAAATCTAATGACAACATTGTCTAAAAAAGAAAATAAAAAATCACCAAGATTTCTTAAGGCACATAATTTAGTACCTCATTCCCCTATGACCACATCACCCAAATCCCTATTTTCAACACCACCACAAGTCTCGTGGGCCATTCCCCCAACCGATGACCTCATTACCTCAAACTGGAAAACATAATACCTCAACATAGATATCAAAACCAGACAATGTATCTTAGGACACACCCCCATCCTGATGAACGATGTCGTTCCAGTCCTGGTGATCAACATCACCTCTCTACCTCAGGCCATTCCCGTCATGCTCCCAAAAAACCAATTTAATCATATCAAATTTAATTAATTTAAAATAAAAACTATCATAAACTATTAAGTTGGTCAAAATCCCCTTAATCGATTTATAATATATAAATATACTAGGTTATGCACAATGGAATTATATAAAATCAATTAATCAATTAAAAATAAAGCATTATTTAATTAAACATTTCCCTTAGAAAACCCAATATGTATATTTAATAACATACCAAATAGAACCTGTAAAATTAATGAGAAATATTGTAACCACCAAAATTATACTCATAGGAACTTGATCATTTAATATAGGCCTCTAACTCGAGTTGAAATGAGAAAAATTGGGATTTTAGATAAAGGCCTTAAAAATAGGGAAAATGAGATTTCATGGATTTAGAATTATATATGGAGATATAAATGAGGAATAAAATAAATAGTATTGAATTCCTGACTAAGAGGAATCTATATCCACCAATGAATCTTGAATTAGAGTCCAGATAGAGATTGGAGACCAAATCCTAAAAGAGGTAGAGGGAGAGCTCCATGACTGTTAGAGGAGAGGCACATGTGTGGAAGAATAAAAAATAGGATGGGGAATCTTAAGAAAGAATGAGGAAAAAGTCAATTAAACAATTTTTAAAGAGAAACATGGTTAATTTTCACAGTTTTTCTAACCATGTTTCAACCATGCACACTCATTGCCCAAAGGGTCACCCATTTAAAACAGGTCGCATGGTTTGACCACACGGTTTGGCCAGACTGTGCACCAATTGTGCACAACTACTTCCTAAGTGACACTAATATTGTTGTCTAGGAAACATAGTTTGATAAAATATTCATATTCCATGAACACCCTCTATATAGAGTTGTTTAAATCCCACACAATTTCCCCTTAAGGCTAAATGGTTAAGTCAAACTGTGCGCTTACATCTTCACCTTTTGGAAAATTGGTTTTTGGGTCCCATCACACCTAAAATCCATAAAAACTCTCGATTCTCTCACCAAGACTTAGAAACCATATAAAAAAAACTCATTAAGGCATTTAAACTCATATAATTAGGTTATGAAGCCTATAATTCAACTTAGTCCATCCACTAAACTCAAAATTTAGGTTTACCCAAGAATTCCGACCCATTAAAAAACTTTGGATGTTACAGTATCCCCACCTTAAGATAGATCATCCATGATCTATAAGTTCTCACAATAAGATAGTACTAAACATACCTATCTAATAAACATTAACCTAGTATACCTCAGTTATTATTCATGGTCAATTCCCATTGTAGTGCTCCCCACCTTAGGAATTACCTAACTGGTCACTTTTCAACCAGTGAATCAAATATTATGATGGTTCCACCGACCATACCCATGCATACAATTCCTCCTATAAGAACCCAGTTTTTATTGTGGAAGACTTTGGAATATTTTTTATGATATTCCAGAGCAGCGCCTTCAGACGGCGTGTGATTCTGAGCCCCAGAGTGTCCGGAATTAAATTTTCAGTGTGTTCACACTGGAAACGCCAAATAAATAAGATAACTCATAAACAGTGATCTAGATCAGAGATCCGAGTGTACGAATGGGTTTGGAATGAGGTGTTTACCCTAGGAATGACATAAAACTTTTCGGTGCGGGATGTTTGGACCCCTCGCTCGCTTTTGGAACGTTAAACGAATAAATTAATTAATTACTTTATTCGTTTAATGTTGAAACGGAAGTATCTCTTAAACGATGACTTGGATTGGAAAACCGAGGGAACTGTTGAGTTCGGAGCGTTCCATTTACCCTAGGAGGGGTATAAGTTCTGCAAGCGCGGGCCGTCAGTGGAAAATGGCCCCGGGGGCGTTTTCGTAATTTAGAGGCCTCGGGCGCTAATTTTAATAACTTTTGAACGTGGCCTCAGATTAAAATTCCAAGACCACCATTTTGCTTGGGAGGTGGTTTTTACCCTAGGGGAGGGTAAACCTCGACCCTGTCGAGCGTTTCAGATACAGGTGAATTTGGGAGTTTTAAATTAATTTTTCTACTTAAAGCCCTAACCCCCTCCCATCTTCCTCCCTTGTTCATTCTCTGGCAGAAGTCAGCAACCAAAGGGAAATCTCCCTCCCATCTCCTCTCCTCCTTCTCCCAAGGTGGTTACGGATCCAGCCGGCGGATCGTCGCAAAGCGTCGAGCGAATCCCAACAAGGTAGGAGGTATTGGTTTGCGTTTTAATTTCCGAATCATTGTTCAAGCACAATTATACCCTTGAATTGTAGTTTTATCTTCAAAAAAAATCCATGGATGCGTATTATAATTTATGAGCTTCCTATCGCCATTTTCGGAATTGAAATCGGAGTTCGGAGGAGGCCGCATCGGCTCGTCAAAGTTTGCGGGTTTTTAATTTGTTTCCGGCCAGATTTTGGGTTGTTCCGGCGGTTTCCGGCGGTCCAGCGAGTTCCTAGGGCAGCGCTGCTTCGGTCCGAGGAGGCGGTGGTGGCGGCGACTCCATCTAGTGGCGGCGGCTGAGGCGGGACGACCCGCGGGCGAGGGAGCATCGGGCGAGCGCGGCGGAGGCGGCTGCGGACAACGCGCCGGTGGACGGAGGCGAGGCGGGGTTCCAGGGGGGGGGGGGCTCCGGTGTAGGGCAAGGGGCAGAGGGGGGTCGCGAGGCGTGCGACCCCGTGCGGCGCGACCGCGACCCGCGTAACGCGGGGCGCTGCAGGAAAAAGAGAACGGCCTTGACGATCGGTCGGTGGAGGCGGGCCGCGGCCAGCTGGCCGCGGTGGACTGAACCGGACCCGCGGCCGGGCCGCGGGCCGGTCCGGCCCAAGGGGGGTTCCCCTTTAAATTTCCGACGCCCGTAGCTTTCGCTACGGACGTCCGTTTTGCACGCCGTCTGTGGTGCCGCGGACCTGACGCAGAGGCGGTCCTTTTGAGATGGTTTTGGGAATTTTTAATTCCCGAAACGAGGGGCCTCAGAGGGGCGACGCGTCTTTAAGTGAATTGACGTTTTTCCAGGAATTCTTGTTTTGGACGGCGCGAACGCGTCTGACGTCCGTTTTGAGCGCCGTCAGTGGCATTGGGACCCTGGCACCGAGGCAGAGCTTTCCAGGGTGGTTTCAGGCATTGAGGCTAAAGTTGAGGCATGGTCCCCACAGACCATCTTTTGAGCTGTGTGCAGCATTTCACGAATTTTTCATCGGACGTCTGTTCGGGGTTTGCGAGCAGTCGTTTCTGGATGTTTTTCCGAGGGGATTGGAATGGTGTAATCCGCCCGACCTATTTCCACATGATTGTGCGGGCCCCATGAGGGCCGTTTTGGGAGTTGGCGGTGATTTCCAGCTTTATCACCGGGTGTCCATTTTGGATAAGTGAATAGTCTATCTTGTGTACTTTTTCAAGAGGATCACAATGGTGCGATCCGTTGGCATCGCTTCGTGACCGGGGTGCGGGTCCCGCGTGGTACCGCTCGTGCGTGGAAAGCTGGAATGCATCCTTTTCTCCGGATACTCATTCCACTCAAGTGCGTAGTGATTTTGACGTGCTTTTTCAAGGGCATTGCGATGGAGCAGTTCATCCGACCTTTTTCGGGGACGTGGTGTGGGTCCCACCCGACCCGACTACGACGAATAGTACTTTTTTCACTGAGAGTTCATTTTGGAAGATTGAGTAGTCAATCTTGTGTGTTTTTCCGAGGGGATCACAATGATGTGCTCCGTTTGTTCAGTTTTGGGATTTTGGGGTGGGCCCCACATGATTGGTCATAGTGAATAGTACCTTTCTCACTGGTTGACCGTTTCAGGCGAGTAAGTAGTCTATCTCGCATGTTTTTCCGCGAGGATTACAATGGTGTAATCTGTTCAGGCGGGCGAAGCCTTTTTACACGATCTTATTAAATGTGGAATATGAAAGGTGCCCCGGTGGCGGTCCTCCTACCGTGTTTGTAGCGGACCCTTGACGTGTGATCGCGTGCACTCCTGGGAGAGTGAGGTTGGTGTTTAAAGAGATGTGGTTGGATGTACCCCAGTCATTGTGGCAGAAAGTTGGAGATGTTGTGTCGCGCCTTCGCGTTGACTTTGGGTGTCGGGTGCACAATAGCCCTTGGGCTAAAAGTGAGGTATACTCTGGGAGTATACGGGAGCACTTGGAGGTACGTGTGGTTTGTACCTGAGATGTTTGTGCACTTGGTTGGGGTTAACTTGGGGACACACATCGTGTGGGCCCCCAGGTGCATGCCGAGCTCTTCTTTGCGTACTTTGACCTCTCGTGACGTAGAGGGTACCTCTGTGCTCGTTTGTTTGACCAGCAGGGTGGAGTTTTCCCCCTGGTTCTGTTCTCATTTGTTTGACAAGCAGGGTGGAGTTTTCCCCTTGCTCTGTGCTCGTTTGTTTGACCAGCAGGGTTGATTGGTCTCCCCTTGGTTTCGTTCTCTATGGATTGGTCGATAGCGGTGCTAGTGACACCCAGTGATAGAACAGGCGCTGAACCTCTCTTGGATGAGTTGTTCTGGAGTTGAGCGGTTGCGTGGCACCCGCTCAGTGCTCGGTTGGCCAGTGTTGCACCATCTAGTCGGGATGGCCAGAACAGTTCCGAGTTTACCCTCCAGCAGGGCTGGGCAGTGGGTTGCTCATAGACTTCTAGGGTTTACCCTCCAACAGAGACTGGGCAGTGGGTCACCCGACGCTCTTAGGGTCTACCCTCCAGCAGAGACTGGGTAGTGGGTCACCCGGTGCACTTAGGGTCTACCCTCCAGCAGAGACTGGGCAGTGGGTCACCCGACGAACTCTTAGGGACTACCCTCCAGCAGGGCTGGGTAGTGGGTCTCCCGTCATCTAGTTCCAGGTCTACCCTCCAGTAGGGCTGGGCAGTGGGTCGCCTGTCGACTTATTCCAGGTCTACCCTCCAGCGGGGCTGGGTAGTGGGTCTCCTGTTGATGTATTAAGGTCTACCCTCCGGCGGGGCTGGGCAGTGGGTCGCCTGATGATGTATTAGGGTTTACCCTCCAGCAGGGCTGGGTAGTGGGTCACCCGATATCTGGTTATGAATTACCCTCTAGCAGGGCTGGGCTATGGGACACCTGTTGGCATTCCAGGCTCAGTCCTTTCGACTAGGCTAGTCTGTGGCTTTCCTCCGTGATTACTGGAGTGGGACCCTTGGTTATACGGGTCAGTGTTGTGACGACTTTGAATTTGAGAAGACCTCTCGACTACAGGGCAGTGACGAGGTGTGGTTTGACTTTCTCTAAAACTCTCAAGTACAAGGGGCACATTCCCCACCGAGACACATTCTTATGATGTGATCTAAAACCGTGCAGGCGAGTCAGTGCCACCCAAAGCGGATATTGTCGAGGTGCGGTGATTGAGCCCCTTGGCTTGCGGTTTGGGGAAGATGTGCGGGATGCTGGGCATCGATGGAGTTTACTCATGGGACTGTTGGATACTCGTTTTCTTGGGCTGAGCTACGGGACGAAGATCCCCTTACGAGCTTGTTCAGGCTTCTTGTAGAGCATATATATATGTATATACCTTTTTATGGTACCCCCTTCTTGGGCTTGGATACTCTCCTTCCAGGAGAGGTAGAGAGGCATGGGGTATGCCACATGCTTTCCATGTCTAGCCTCTCATAGTTGGACGAGTCTACTCTCCTACTATAGGCAGCGAAGACTCGATGGGAAGTTCATCTTCTCACCATTTCCTGCTCCTTGTGTCTGGATGAGTCTACCTTCCTTTATCTTGTTGGGTTGAGCTGGAATCTTTACTGCACTCTCTGTTGTACTCCTTTACTTTTCTTGTTCGCTCTACTGCTCACCCTTCGGTACCTCCTTTATTGCTCCCTCGAGCCTTCGGGGTACCCTACTGAGTATTCTTATACTCACCCCTGCTTGGGCTTTGCCCGCACTTGGTGTGCCCTTGTAGATGACGGACAGGTTGGTCGTGACATCAGAGGAGCTTAGGAGCTTGGGAGCTTGGACCGTGTGTGGTGGTCAGAGTCGGGTTCCAGGTGGGAGACCCATCAGCTATTTCTTTTTGTTTACCTATTGCCGTGTTGTGTCACCTTTTCTATTTGGGCACGTGTTTTTCCCCTTTTTCCTTATCAGCACTCTACTTGTACTGTTTAGAGGTTGATGCACATTTTTGGTTTATTTATAGCAGTTTCCATTTACATTTATTTTTTTACTCCGCACTTTTACATTGAGTGTGCTGCATGTGTGTGTACAGGTACTTAGGCAAAGGCCTCCCCAAGTTATTGTGCCTTCGGCGTTGGTCGCCAGCCCCTGGCCTATGGAGGCAGGCTTGGGGTAGTTGCAGCTCGAGCCTGGGTAGGGTCGGGTCGTGACAAAGTGGTATTAGAGGTGGTTCGTTCCTTGGGACATTGTTCGGACGTCCCTAAAATAAAAGGAATTGGTTGGGATTTAGGGAAACAGTGTCAACGTGTCTCGAGAGCGGCCCTCAGGCCAGGGAGTCTAGTGATGGTGTGGCGGCCGACGTATCCATTCACCAGGACCCTGATAACCTACTTGTCAACTCGGAATGCTGAGACACTTGTTGCAGGGGAACTTGTTTGTGCATCACATATGACTGAGTCTTGACTATCCTTCTTGAGTCAGCTCCCCATCATTGTTGTTATTGGTATATACATATATGCTCATCTGACCGCGACACTCCTTGATAATATTCAGGATGTCTCCGCAAAGATATCCAGCCAAGATACTAGATTTGGTGCATGACGAAGACCCTGTGAGCTACGAGGCCACAGTCCAGGACCCATCATGTGATCCCCTTTCTCCAAGTGGGCCGGTAGCAGCACCCCCACCTATTGAGCAGAAGACTGTTTCAGCGGAGCAGGCTAAGCTTGAGCGCAGGTTGAGCGCGCTCCGTGAGTTCCAGCGGCAGAGACCACTGAGGTTCAGTGGTGATCCCGACCCTCAAGCAGCAGAGGTTTGGTTAGAGGCAGTGGTTCACCTTTTCAGGGTTGTGCAGACGCCGACAGATCAGAGAGTGGCTTTGGCAGCCAACCTTTTTTGTGGAGCAGCTCGACGTTGATGGAGTCTGGTGACTCAGTTTCTTGACGAGTCATCGTTTTCGTGGGGCGACTTTCAGTTATTGTTCCGTGAGGAGTTTTTCCCCTTCTGCTCGCGCTCCTTTCGGATTCATGAGCTCCTACAATTTCAACAAGGAGGGATGATGGTGGCTGAGTATGAGGATAGTTTTGCAGACCGTGCACACCTTTACCCGGACTTGGTTCATGACGATAACCTCCGAGCGCGGAAGTTTGAGCAGGGTCTCTGCTGAGAGATTCTTGGTTTCATAGTACCCTTGTGCATTTACACATATGCCGGGGTGCTAGAGAAGGCGCTGGTGACAGAGAGCTTCCTGTCATGTTCTAGAGTTGGTGGTGGCAGCAGGCACGTTGGAGTTGAGACGTCTGCAGCAGCTAGCGGGCGTCGGCAAGAAGAACCTCGACGCAGGTAGTTTTCTGACAACCGGACTTGGGGGTGTGGTCATACACCACAGTGGAATCGGAGGGCTCCAGTGCATCCCAGAGAGATTCAGTACTATTCTTGTGACGGGCGAGATCACTTGGCACGAGATTTCCTGACCATGCATACGAAGAGCTTCAGGCAGGCAGCAGGTGAACCACCATGATGGAGGCAACACCATGATCGGAGTAGTACCCAGAGGGGTGGTGCTAGCCGAGGAGCGGGAGGATCTAGAAGTAGATGACGATTTTAAAAGGTCTTCCCATCACCACTAGGCGGTACACGTCAGGTTCCAGGAGCTAACAGTTGGGACCGCGGACAACCGTGAGCTTGGATGCCTACAATCCTGCAGAGCATGGGATGATGAGAGGAACCCCTTGCGACTCTTCTACCTCTTGCAGTAGAATTGATAGACTCTGTGTGTGGAATGATTTCCTCCCTGCTCTTTGCTTGAGTTGATACCAGGGTGGCGCGGGGCGTCGGTGTAACCCTGTGTTGGTCTAATAAAAGGCATGGGACCTTTTTCCTTTAGTCGATGGTGTTGACTTCTTCGCTTCCAAGCTTGTAAGAGGGCCTTGGCTGCGAGACATCGACTGTGGAATCTTGCATGACTAGATATCCTTGGGTGTTCTACCATATGGATATTCTGAAGGAGGTAATCACCCGACCTTGTTCCAGGTGTGGGCGGTGATTCTAGTCACGACGTGCGACGTAAGGGTTCGGTCGGGGAGGTGAGCTACCCCCGAGAGCCTTCGGGCCGTTTGAAACCGTGCAAAGGGATGACGAGGTTCCCTACCGCCTTGCCCTAACCCCAAATTCTGGAGTGGGTGCACGACATCAGCAAGGACTGACCTCACATGAACAGATCAATCCTTTGGTCTGTGTGTGGTGGCGCAGAGCTGTGCGAGAGTTCTTCTAGGTACAGAAGAGCCAGTTGTGGGCTTAGTACCCTGTGTTTCTCCCTAGTTTTTGATTTTCAGGGACGAAAATTTTGAAGGAGGGAATGATGTAAGAACCCAGTTTTTGCTGCAGAAGACTTTGGAATATTTTTGATGATATTCCAGAGCAGATCCTTCAGATGGTGTGTGATTCCAAGCCCCGGAGTGGCCGGAATTAAATTTTCAGTGTGTTCACACTGGAAACGCCAAATAAATGGGACAACTCCTAAACGGTGATCCAGATAAGAGATCTGAGTGTACGTATGGGTCTGGAATGGGGTGTTTACCCTAGTAATGACATAAAACTTGTCGGCGCGGGATGTTTGGACCCCTCGCTCGCTTTCGGAACGTTAAACGGATAAATTAATTAATTACTTTATTTGTTTAATGTTGAAACACAAGTATCTATTAAACAGTGGCTCGGATTGGAAAACTGAGGGCACCGTTGAGTTTGGAGCATTCTGTTTACCCTAGGAGGGGTATAAGTTCTGCGGGCGCGGGCCGTCAGTGAAAAATGGCCCCGGGGGCATTTTCGTAATTTGGCAGCCTCGGGCGCTAAGTTTAATAACTTTTGAATGGGGCCTCAGATTAAAATTCCGAGACCACCATTGTTCTCGGGAGGTGGTGTTTACCCTAGGGGAGGCTAAACCTCAACCCCTTCGAGCGTTTCGGATACGAGTGAATTTGAGAGTTTTAAATTAATTAAGTGTTTTTAATTAATTTTTCTACTTAAAGCCCTAACCCCCTCCCATCTTCCTCCCTTGTTCGTTCTCTGGCGGAAGGCAGCAACCAAAGGGAGCTCTCCCTCCCATCTCCTCTCCTCCTACTCCCAAGGCGGTTGCGGATCCGGTCGACGGATCGTCGTGAAGCGTCGGGCGAAGCCCAACAAGGTAGGAGGTCTTGGTTTGTGTTTTAATTTCCGAACCGTTGTTCAAGCTCAATTATACCCTCGAATTGTTGTTTGATCTTCTAAAAAAACCCATGGATGCGTAGCATAATTTATGAGCTTCCTATCTCCCTTTTCGGAATTGAAATTGGAGTTCGGAGGAGGCCGCAGTAGCTCGTCGAAGTTTACGGGTTTTTAATTTGTTTCCGACCGGATTTTGGGTTGTTCCGGCGGTTTCCGGCGAGTTCCCAGGGTGGCGCGGCTTCGGTCCGAGGAGGCGGTGGTAGCGACGACTCGATCCGGCGGCGGCGACTGAGGCGGGACGACCCGCAGGCAAGGGGGCGTCGGGAGAGCGTGGCGGAGGCGGCTGCAGACGACGCGCCGGCGGACGGAGGCGAGGCGGGGTTCCGGAGGGGGGGGGGGGCTCCGGCGTAGGGCAAGGGGCAGTGGGGGGCCGCAAGGCGCGCGGCCCCATGCGGCGCGACCGCGACCCGCGTAACGCGGATCGCTGCGGGAAAAAGAGACCGGCCTTGACGGCCGGTCGGTGGCGGCGGGCCGCGGCCAGCTGGCCCCGGCGGACTAAACGGGACCCGCGGCCGGGCCGCTCCGGCCCAAGGGGGTTCCCCTTTAAATTTCCGACGCCCGTAGCTTTCTCTACGGACGTCCGTTTTGCACGCCGTCTACGGCGGTGCAGACCTGACGCAGAGGCGGACCTTTTGAGATGGTTTTGGGAATTTATATTTCCCGAAACGAGGGGCCTCGGAGGGGTGACACATCTTTAAGTGAATTGACGTTTTTACAGGAATTCTTGTTTTGGACGGCGCGGATGCGTTTGACGTCCGTTTTGAGCGCTGTCAGTGGTGTTGGGACCCTGGCACCGAGGCAGAGCTTTCCAGGGTGGTTTCAGGCATTGAGGATGAAGTTGAGGCGTGGGCCCCATGGGCCACCTTTTGAGCTGCGTGCAGCGTTTCACGACGTTTTCATCAGACGTCCGTTCGGGGCGTGCGAGCAGTCGTTTCTGGATGTTTTTCCGAGGGGATTGCAGTGGTGCAATCCGCTCGACCTATTTCCGCATGATGGTGCGGGCCTCACGAGGGCCGTTTTGGGAGTTGGCGGTGATTTCCAGCTTTATCACCGGGTGTCCGTTTTGGAAAAGTGAATAGTCCATCTTGTGTACTTTTTCGAGAGGATCGCAATGGTGCGATCTGTTGGCAGCACTTCGGGACCGGGGTGCAGGTCCCACGTGGTACCACTCATGCGTGAAAATCCAGAATGCATCCTTTTCTCCAGATACCCATTCCACTCAAGTGAGTAGTGCTTTTGACGTGCTTTTTCAAGGGCATTGCGATGGTGCAGTTCGCCCGACCTTTTTCGGGGATGTGGTGTGGGTCCCACCCGACCCGGCTACGGTGAATAGTACCTTTTTCACCGAGTGTTCATTTTGGGAGATTGAGTAGTCAATCCCGTGTGTTTTTCCAAGGGGATCACAGTGATTTGCTCCGTTTGTTCAGTTTCGGGATTTTGGGGTGGGCCCCACACAGGTTGGTCATGGTGAATAGTACCTTTCTCACCGGTTGACCGTTTCGGGTGAGTAAGTAGTCTATCTCGTATTTTTTTTCCGCGAGGATTACAATGGTGTAATCTCTTTAGGCAGGTGAAGCCTTTTTACGTGATCTTATTAAATGTGGAATATGAAAGGTGCCCCGGTGGTGGTCCTCCTACCGTGTTTGTAGCGGACCCTTAAAGTGTGATCGCGTGCACTCCTGGGAGAGTGATGTTGGTGTTTAAAGAGATGTGGTTGACTGTACCCCAGTCGTTGTGGCGGCAAGTTGGAGATTTTGCGTCGCGCCTTCGCATTGACGTTGGGTGCAGGGTGCACGATAGCCCTTGGGCTGAAAGTGAGGTATACTCTGGGAGTATACGGGATCTCTTGGAGGTATGTGTGGTTTGTACTTGAGATGTTTGTGCACTTGGTTGGGGTTAACTTGGGGCCACACGTCGTGTGGGCCCCCAGGTGCATGCCGAGCTCTGCTTTTCATACTTTGACCTCTCGCGACGTAGAGGGTCCCTCTGTGCTCGTTTGTTTGACCAGCAGGGTAGAGTTTTTCCCCTGGTTCTGTGCTCGTTTGTTTGACCAGCAGGGTGGAGTTTTTCCCCTGGCTCTGTGCTCATTTGTTTGACCAGCAGGGTTGAGTGGTCTCCCCCTGGTTTCGTTCTTGATGGATTGGTCGGTAGCGGTTCTAGTGACACCTAGTGATGGAACAGGCGCTGAACCTCTCTTGGATGAGTTGTTCTGGAGTTGAGAGGTTGCGCGACACCCGCTCAGTGCTCGATTGGCCAGTGTTGTACCATCTAGTCGGGATGGCCAGAACAGTTCTGGTTTTACCCTCCAGCAGGGCTGGGCAGTGGGTTGCTCATTGACTTCTAGGGTTTACCCTCTATTAGAGACTGGGCAATGGGTCACCCGATGCACTTAGGGTCTACCCTCCAGCAGAGACTGGGCAGTGGGTCACCCGAAGACCTCTTAGGGTCTACCCTCCAGCAGGGCTGGGAACTGGGTCGCTCGTCGTCTAGTTCCAGGTCTACCCTCCAGCAGGGCTGGGCAGTGGGTCGCCTGTCGACTTATTCCAGGTCTACCCTCCAGTGGGGCTGGGCAGTGGGTCGCCTGATGATGTATTAATGTCTACCCTCCGACGGGGCTGGGCAGTGGGTCGCCTGATGATGTATTAGGGTTTACCCTTCAGCAGGGCTGGGCAGTGGGTCACCCGATATCTGGTTATGAATTACCCTCCAGCAGGGCTGTGCAGTGGGACACCTGTTGGCATTCCAGGCTCAGTCCTTTCGACTAGTCTAGTCCGTGGATTTCCACCGTGATTACCGGAGCGGGACCCTTGGTTATACGGGTCAGTTTTGTGACGACTGTGACTTTGAGAAGACCTCTCGACTGCAGGGCAATGACGAGGTGTGGTTTGACTTTCTCTAGAACTCTCAAGTACAAGGGTCACATTCCCCACCAAGACGCGTTCTTGTGACGCGATCTAAAATCGTGCGGGCGAGTCAGTGCCACCCAAAGCGGATAGTGTCGATGTGCGGTGATTGAGCCCCTTGGCTTGCAGTTCGGGGCGGATGTGTGGGATGCTAGGCATCGATGGAGTTTTCTCCTGAGACTGTTGGCTACTCGTTTTCTTGGGCTAAGCTATGGGATGGAGATCCCCTTACGAGCTTGTTTGGGCTTCTTGTAGAGAATATATATATGTATATACCTTGTTCTCGTACCCCCTTCTTGGGCTTGGATACTCTCCTTCCAGGAGAGGCAGAGACATGCGGGTTATGCCACATGCTTTCCATGTCCAGACTCTCATAGTTGGACGAGTCTACTCTCCTGCTATAGGTAGCGAAGACTCGACGAGAAGTTTATCTTCTCACCGTTTCCAGCTCCTTGTGTCTGGACGAGTCTACCTTCCTTTATCTTGTTGGGTTGAGCTGGACTCTTTACTGCACTTTCTGTTGTACTCCTTTACTTTTCCTGTTTGCTCTACTGCTCACCCTTTGGTACCTCCTTTGTTTATCCCTCAAGCCTTCGGGGTACCCTACTGAGTATTCTTATACTCACCCCTGCTTGGGCGTTTCCCGCACTTGGTGTGCCCTTGAAGACGATGGAAAGGTTTGTCGTGACGCCAGAGGAGCTTAGAAGCTTGGGAGCTTGGACCACATGTGGTGGTCGGAGTCGGGTTCCAGGTGGGAGACCTGTCAGCTGTTTCTTTTTGTTTACCTATTGCCGGATTGTGGCACCTTTTCTGGTTGAGCGCGTGTCTTTCCCCTTTTTCCTTCTCAGCACTCTACTTGTACTGTTTAGAGGTCGATGCACATTTTTGGTTTATTTATAGCAGTTTCCCTTTACATTTCTTTTTACTCTGAACTTTTTCATTGAGTGTGCTGCGTGTGTGTGTGTATAGGTACTTAGGCAAAGGCCTCCCTGAGTTATTGTGCCTTCGGCGCTGGTCGCCATCCCCTGGCCTATGGAGGCGGGCTTGGGGTAGTTGCGGCTCGAGCCCGGGTAGGGTCGGGTCGTGACACCTCCCATGATATACCATTATTCATAAACTTTATCTGGTGGTCAATTATGCTTTTTTCATATATTAAACCCATCATGTCCCACATCTCATAATTTTCTCATTTCATACCCGTGTTATACTCAACACCCATAAGTCCCACATCTCATCAGATGCCTAAAGATTATGTATAAAATTTTATTCTAAATATTAAACTTGAATTATATATATATATATATATATGTAAAAATTCATTCCCATCATAGTCCAAATGCCCATACACCTCATAAAAAACTCACACTATATCTTTTTACTACATACTAACAAGAATCTTGTTAGATCAATTTCAATATGTGTACCTCATGAACAAAAAATGGTCATGCCCAAAAAAAAGGCCAGGCCATGATAAATGAATACCTATAACCATTATCAGCTCATTGAATTTCTCTAAACCTTCCACATCAAAAACATGTACCTATCCTAAATCCCTAATACCCAAGTTTTGACCTTCCTGCAGATCTGCACCAACTAATTGCCACTGAACCCATTGCAGGGTATCTCTCTCACTTCCATGACCTACACATGCAATAAAATCCCATCTACTAGCTCGTGGTACCACTCCCAGTCCTATCTCATATCTCTGAGTTTGACCCAATCCTTGGATCCTAGCTGTCTGTAAAGACTTCCTACAAAACATCTTCTCATTTAACATCTAAAAACACACCCAACACTCCATTGTAACCTACTCGCACTGAGTATGAATATGCCTTGGTTTCACAGATAGAAATAACACCATTAAAAAACCACTCCTTGACATCATACCTGAGTCTCTGGCCTATCTTCCATGCTAGGACTCCTCATAGTCCCACTCCCGCTAAACTAAAGTATCACTGGTAATCTCACTTAACATCATCACCTATCATGAATATGAAAAATACATCATGTTTCCACTAGATATCAGTGTCTACTTAAATTCCCCATAGAAAGAGGAAAATCTTAAGATATTCACATGAACTCTTATGGTGTTTCATAATCCATCCTCAAAACACCTCACTCTGGAGATATTTTTACACACCATAGAAGACACATATCAATATAGGTATATGAAATTCACCAAATAATACATAATGCATTTATATCTCTACTATAGAATCATGGAATCATAGGATCTACCTACCCTCAATGTATCTGGAAAGAAATGATCAAATAACCAAGCCTCAAAATCCTTTCATACCATTCCATAATGTCTACAAGCCTCTACTAGAACATCACACAAGTTCTTTTCTAGTCATATGTGAATATAGGTAGGAATATTAAACCTATGAGTATAGGGTGTCTCATTCTAGTAAAAAATAATCTTCACCAAATTGATCTAGTTCTATAATGCTTGCAGTCCACCCTCACCTTGAAATAATGGTGGGTATTGAAATTAGAACTGAATAGTTAGGTAATCCAAGGATAGATCAACTCCATGAGCTCACCAGTTAATACCCAGTGTGACCTTTACTATGACTTCACTAAGCAGATCATCCAACCATGGCCTAAAATCTTCCATTTTCTATGGATTCTCTACTTGAACTAGAGCCTGTACCTATGACTCATGATCATCCCGACCCTTAGGGGCCTCATCCCATGCATGCTTTTGTGACACCAAATATATGAAATCCTAAAATTCCACTAAAATCCATCTACATAGAATCATGCTAAAGACCAAACACCATGTCTGAATAGACATAACATCTATATATATATATCACATATAAGGAAAGATGTAACATGCAGCACAACTCAACCCCCTAACACTCCCCTACCCGCACCCATGTCGCATCAAATCTAGACTCAAGGACCCTGAACTACCCATATTAGAGTTATAAATCACAGATAATCCAACCTCATGGTCCCTTGATTACCCAT
The DNA here is from genome assembly GCA_963277665.1 of Viscum album. Classification (NCBI taxonomy): domain Eukaryota; kingdom Viridiplantae; phylum Streptophyta; class Magnoliopsida; order Santalales; family Viscaceae; genus Viscum; species Viscum album. The sequence continues at coordinate 1,325,948,643 of OY728128.1, forward strand.
GAAAGAGTTAATGATCATATATCATGTATATCAATTATCATTAATATGGGTTAGTTGAGTATAATTCCACCAAAAGTCTATACAAGAAAACACTGTTTATAATTTTGTTAAAATTTTAAACAACTAAAAAATTATCATTATCCCTACCTACCCATAATAGATTCATTCCCATATATACCATATACATAAATCATCACATCATATCCCATTAGAAACCACATATATGGGATTACTAAGTATAATTTCACTAAAAAGACTAAGTAGGAAAACACTATTTAACTTCTTTATCAACACCTTGAATAACTGAACCCATCTTTTCACATTAAAGGTTCCCAATGACAATAAAAATAAACACGCATAATATGATCCTAAGTTCCTACCATGATACATAAATACTCATGCCTTTCCATATCTATCCAAGGGTCTAAATATCATAATCAAATAATATTACACCTAAGTGCACCACTCGAGGTGGAAATAAATCAACCATAAAATGAAAAAGCATAACATTAATTTCCCAATCCCTGAAAACATAGTTTGTTCCCCATGCATGGGGATGTAGGTACAAAAACATGAGATCTTTACTCAGTTCCAACTATATCCTAGTATCCAGTCTACCATAGACCTAGTAGTAATACAAAAAAGTATAAGAAACTCCTCTAATACCATTTATAGCACCCAAATCTGGTTTTCCACTTTATTAATGCTCTAGGATGGTTGGACAATAGGCCTTAGAAATGCCTCCCCATATTCCAAAGTCTGATTAATAAGATTTAGGGTTTGATTAGGTGATAATGGGGAGACTATACCATCTAATGATGATGATAATAATGGTGAATATACATATAACATAGTGGAAGAAGGACCATAACAACAAAAAAAGAAAAAAGAAAAAACATAATAGAATAATATACAAAAAGAGTCATAATAAATAGACCAAAAGGAATCATACCATGGAAGATAAATAAATATCAAAATACAGGTCATATAAAAATAGATAATCAAGGATTCCCATGGCCAACCATATAAGTACATATATATAAAAACTAAAAAGGTGGTCCAACTCAATGTAGAGGAACCATATAGTCCACTACCACCCATCCCATTAAAAAGTAGTACATCCCTGATCACTAAGGTATAGATCTTGATACCAATCCCTTACCCGATCTCAAAACCAAAAAGTTTTCATTTGTCCCGAGGGAGCTATGTAGGGTGTGAGAATAATCTCATAAGGCCACCAACAAAATGTTCCTATCATACATCTATAATTATACAGTGTATTAATATTTACATACATAGAAATTGACGTAATGTATAATAATAAAAAACTTGACCCCCTTATTCTTAACATACAAAAGTGTTCATTTCACATACTTTGGCCAATATCATAGTGGAATGATATATCCACTTCCAGTCATACCGAATGAACCAACTATATTAACCACAAACATGGCACCATGTACTTCATGCCATCTAACAACTCTTGTGCCACCAAACAAGTAATTGGTGTCCCAACGACAATCCAATCAATATATCACAGGTCTCTCAAAAATCTATTTTTATTTTCATAGTTAGAATAATAACCTAATATCCTAGGGAACAGTGATATCCATCCTCTAATATATTATTGAAAACCATCAACTAAAAAACTTGACATTCTGAGGCATGAAAATATCCATCCTCCAAAAATCTCGGCCCATCAGAGTCAAATTTAACGATGAGCCTCATCCCCCAATCGATGTTCTAAAAAATCATCTCCTAATAGTCTATCACCATCAATCGTGGCTTTCAATGATGATAATCTCCTTCATAACTGATGGTTAAAACCATCCCCTAAGTCGCAATATCTATAGAGGCCTCCACCCACAATGAGTGTTCAACACCACCCCAATTGAGCCCTGTATATGCACACACGACTCCAACAACTACATTAAACAACAATGGGGAGCGGAAGTCACCAAAATTTCCTAATCCACATCAATCATCACCTCATTTCCCCATGACTACGTTGCCCAAATTCTGATGGTCAACACCACATCACGTCCCACATGCCATTCCCTCAACCTAATGACCTCATCACCTCAAACTGATGACCATGTTGCATCAAACTAGTAATAAAAATCACCCCATATATATCAATCCACACCCTTAGCCTTAAGGATAGGACCCATTTCATCCCATTACCTATGATCAACATCACCTCAATACCTCAATAAATTCCCATCATGTTCGTCAAGAACCAATTTATTCATATCACATTTAATTAATCTAAAAATAAAATCAGTCTAAAAGACTAGTTTTTTTACAAGCCCCTTACCTGGATTAGTATATATAAATAGACTATGTCATGATCAATGACGTCCCACAACATCAATTAATCAATTAAATTGAAGTATTAATTAATTAAAGGTTTTCCTATGACAACCTAATGTGCATATTTTATAATTCACCTCATTGAACCCTAATTAAAAAAAAATTATAGGCACTACCTTCTTTATAATATTATGTACTCATTAGTTGATATCAACCTATAAATCAAGGAAAAATGAGAGAAATTAGGATTTAAGACAAACACCCTAAAAATAGGGAAATTTTGTTTGCATGAATTTATCATTATATAGGGTATGATAAAATAGGAATAGAAGAAATAGGATTGAAGGCCTTACTAAGAGGAATCTATAGCCACCAACATAGCTCAAACCAAATATTGTACAGAGATGGGAAGCTAAATCATAGAAGAGGTAGGGGAGAGATCCAAAACTATTGGAGGAGAGGTACACGCTTGGGAGAAGAAAACATAAGAAGGGGATTCTTAAAGAAGGGGGGGGGGGGATGTAAATTTACCACTTTCTAAAGAGGCCCAACATTAGGTGGTGTGATTTGGATAACCGTACTATAACTATGTGCTCTCACTACCTAAAGGTTAACCCATTTAAAACAAGTCACATAGTTTGGAATCATGGTTTGGCCAAAGCACGTACCAGCCTTGCATACCTACTTCCTAAGTGTCACTAAGCATGTTGGATAGGTCACAAGGTTTGGAAAACTATGTGTAGCTCATGCACACCCTTAATGAAGAGATACATACATACCTTATAGTTTACCATTAACATCGTACCATTAAATCAAAATACACGCCTGTGTATTCACCTATTATAAAATGGGGTTTTAGGTCCCAACTCATCTGAAACCCATCCGAATCACCAAGGCACTAATTGGGCCTTAAAACCAAATCTAAAAAAATGAATTGAGGCATTAAAACACTAGGAATTAGGGTATAAAGCCCATAATTCATGTTGGTTTATCCACCAAACTCAAAATTAAATTTTACCTAGGAATTACAACCTGTTTAGAAACATAGTATGTTATAGAATGAATTTTGGATGCGAGGAGAAAGGGGTGGAGAGGGGATGTTTATATAGGTAAGGTGAAGGCATATTTCACAATAAATTATGCATTATTTTGTTATTTAAGATAATTAATACAAATAATGTTGATTATTATGAAATTAATTTGTGTAAAAATTAAAAATATTGGTTTATTTGACATTTTAAAACACCCTAGTTCGAAAGAATTATTTGAAAAAGTTTTTAAAATGTAAAGAATTAAAATTTTTATTACAATAATATATATAATAGACATTAAAATTTAAAATATAGTTATATTAAATTATGAAAAAATGTATTATTTTAGTACTTAAATTAATTTTAAATTTTTAAAAATTATATATAAACTTTTAATTCCAATTTTTATCAAGAAGATGTCATAAAACTTATAATATTAAATATTTTTTTATTATTCAATAAAAATATAGATTTTCAGAAAAATAAATTAAATTAACCTAAAGATAATTCCAATGCAATGCTTAAAAAAATAAATTAAAATTTTTAAAATTATATCCCAAAATGTTAGAAATTGAATTTTTAAATCATGTCATATAATACATAGAGAAAATAATTTATTTAAAATAAAAACTATTCCTTTTGATATTACTAATTACATTTTTATTTTTTATTCCTTAATTATTAAAATTTTAATATTTAATTATTTATAAATTTTAAAAATAATATCAACTTTATAATATTCAACTTTTATTTAAGTTGAATTTATCATTTAGATAAATAATTATGAAAATATATTTTAAAAAATAATAAGATATTATTTTTAAATTACAATGTTAGTTACCATGTTTCATTTTAAATGGATAAATTATTAAAATATACTATCTATTTTTTGAAATTAATATACTACATATATATGGGATGTTAATTTCTCAAATGAATATAATAAATAATTCATAATATTATTTTACTCTAACAGATGTTTCTTAACATATTACAATGAAATATTTATATTGACAAAACATGTACATGATATCAACAATATGATCCTTAAATTTATAAAAAATTATAAATAAAAATATGCTTTCAGTAATAATACATAACTTTACCATTTATATTTTTTTCATGTTTTTCACATAGAATTTCATATGATATAAACAATTGCTACATTAATTTCAATGGTTATATATTATAATTATGTAACTATAAAAAAATCATATATAGTTATCGATATGATTAAAATGACTACATTTCTATTGAAATGAAAATGTTAAAATAAAATATACAATAAGTTTCATATATTTAGAAAATAAAATTATAAGTGAAAAATTATTTAAAAGCGGTTTTATCAAACCATTTTAATAAAATATTTATTATTCATGAAAATTAATCACTACTTCTTATATATTAAGTTTTAATAATAATTATATCATTTATTAGGATGAAATAATATATCTAGCTTGTATAATATGGTTTTATTTAACAATTACATAATGATTAGTATTTTATAACCGATGTTTTTATATTAAGTATAGAACCCATATGTTATAACTTAATAATGTTAAAATATTTTTTCATATATTTATTGTTATATTACTTGTATCATTATTATTAGATGCATATAATTATATATGATTTATTAATTAGGGGTTATCTAATTAATTTCATTTATTGATCGATGAAATTCATGTTAAATGAATTTATTTATATATAAATAAAGGAAAAGTCAAAATAATCATGTAACGTATAATGTTAATGGGTGGAGAAATATTCACCTACAATATTAGTTATTATAAATCCTTTAGTATCATTGATGATATGGAAAATAAGCTGCCTATTGTGGTTGAAGAGTATATAAATGTATTCCAAGAGGTTGTTTTTGGATTTCCCCCTCACCTAAAGGTTTATTTAGGTATTGATTTTTACTTTGAGACCACAATAATATATTCTATAAATTTTCTGGTAGATCTGATCGAGCTTGGGGAGATAATGGTGCAATTGGAAAAACATTTTCAAAACATTTTTCATGTTTGGTGTTACTATTGGAAATATTAGCTATACCCACAAACAGAGACTATGGCTATATCCCATGTAACCATGCCCATAGGCTAATACCATAGTCTCAATACTTGTGGAATCTATTTAAATTTTAATATCCACTTAAGATATAGATAAAAGCAAGATTTTGGTTATTTCCCATGTCCATATACTTATTTCTATAGGCTTGCACTATATATTCCTATATAAACAGTCAGGTGAGCATGGATATATGATGAATAAAAATAAATCTTATGGGTTTTGAAACTAGATTTCCCCTTATATTTCCAAATAATCTCACCACTCAACTAAAAATTATATTATACATGCATACATACATATATTTAACATATATTTATATAAATATATCTTTAAAAAAAATTATAAATATATTTTTCTAATATTATGAAATTAATATTTATTTATAATATTAATTTTTCCCAACCTATATCCTTCGGTAGGTATGTATATATAGATAAATGTGTTTTTTACACTAAATTTAAATTATTGTGTGTCCCCATGGGAATGTGTTGTTCTATTATTCAAGAATGTTTATAAGATATTGAATATTTATGTTGACTATCACTATCTAAATGTGGTGAAAGATAAAAAAAGTACCCTATATAATGTATTGATCATCTCTCCAACAAACTAAATCAGTTGGAGTGGTTATCAAAGATATAATTTAGGTTAGATATCATCATCATCACGTTAAGCAGGGGGATATACCAAGGTTGTACTTTAGGTTTCCCTACATGCACTATGAGTTATGAGGGATGTCATTCTATCTAATGAATTCCTATATAATTTTCATGGGATAAAGTATCTACATATTTCCACCTAACTTTTCATGTTTATGTGTATTTTATTGATGAAATCATCATTTATTCATGGATAAGTAAAAGAATGATCACAATCTATTGATTTTCTTGGTTATACTCTTTTAAAATCAACTATATAGAAATCCATCAAAGTGCATGTTATTTATTTGAAAATTACATTTCATAGGGAATATCTTCTTAAAGGGCGGAGGTTTAGTTGATCTTGTATTTATTGAGGTAGTGATGGATCAAGGACCACCTAATACACTATTTGGGCTACACATGTTTCTTGAGTTAATAGGATAATACCATAGTTTTTTAGTTGGATTCTACATAATTAAAGACCCATGAATGCCCTTACTCAAAGGGAAGCCTTCTATCTAGTCTGACCATTATCAGATTATTTTCAAAGATCTAAAGAAATTATTTTACAATGATATGGTGTTATGGTTTTTAGTGTATAGAGTGGATTATGATTTCATATAATATGATTCCAATTATAGGGTTGGTTTCATGCTGATGGAGAGAAAAATCGTGATTACTTATCAGTATAGGATGTTGAGGCCACAAAAGTAAAATAATGAAACCCTTGACATGGAACTTATAGTGGTATCCATTTCCCTTAATATGTGGATAAACTACCTTATAGATGAATGATTTGTAGCCATGGATGATTAATTGAGTCTAAAATATAACTTATCTGATAGAGATATCTACATGAGGTAGAGTTATTGGATAGAGTTCATATAGAATTAAGATTTTTTGAAAGTCTATACTCTATGAAAGTGTAAGGTATTGGTTGATTACCATAATATTTAATCACATGATCAGTGTATGGAAGAGGTTTCCAAGAATTTGTCATTTATGTAGCTATTAATGGTTGGAGATGAGTTTTTTTATTTGCACTTGATGGTGGTGGATCCCACACATCATCACCAAGTTTGGTAGTCTTAGGTCAATGATCTTTATTGTGAGATATTTTTTGAATATATATTCTCAAGATATGTATATATTGGATTTTATAAAGGAGGGAAGAACTTCGTTCAATTATAGGGGTGGACATTAGTTCATATTGCATTATTTTTGGAGGTGTTGAGGGAGTTTTACACCTCCCATTTGGAAGTGAATCCTGATGTGATAATGATATACTATGATCTTATGTGATAATTTTTGTGGACAACAATCGAGAATAGTGTTACTGAGTTCATATTTCTATACCTCACTTATTATCAGATAATTATTGATCACTAGGTTTTTTAGGATATACTTTAGGTATTTATGAATTATTTTTATAGGAATTGAGCTAATTTCCCACCCTTTAAGGAGTTTATAGACTAAAATAGAAACCACACCATTATAAGAAGGGAACCTTTAAATGTTTGATATTATAGACCATACATGTCACCTCGTTATTGGATAAGTATTAGGGAATCAAGAGTTATGGGGAATGAGCTAGTGAATATGTTAATAGAGAAGGTTTAGGTGCTCTATGAGTGTTTGAGGATAGTATAGACCCATTAAAATACTATTTGAAAAAGAGACCAAATCCTTTAGATATTTAGGAAGTACTCCACATGTTCTTAAATATCATATGTTAGTATAGTTCGAGAAGGTTTTTTTAGTATACTATTTTTCCTCCGGATTCATTTTCTCAATCCATATTCTACATAGGGTAGGTAAGATTTATTACTTACCGGAATTACCTATTCATATGGAATGGATGAAAAAAATATTCTATATTTCAAAACAGAGGAGGTATATTTGTAATTGGTCACACATTATTAACTAATTTAAGTTTGACATCATAAATGAAACTACTTTATTAAATAACAGTTAACTATCAATGATAAGTTAGAGATAATCATTTTTGGGTGAAAAATTCCATTGGTCTGTGTTTTGTGGCGATACCCAAATCTTAGGAGATTTCTTGGGAATGTGATAATTATACATGGTCATAGTATCATCACTATTTTTAGTAAGCTATGTTTTTTGGGGATTAAATTTCATGAGGGTGGTGGGGATGTAATTAAACTTTTTTGTAATAAATCTATCTTAATATATTTAATAAAATTTATAATATTCATCATGAAGTTGGTTCATCATTAAATGTTATGTGGGTCACTATAAAAATTTATAATATAATAAATAATTTATTTTCACACATATTAAAACAATTAATAACATCTTAACAGATCCCTAAATAGCAATTTTTACATTGCAATTATAACTTGATAATGGACTATTTCCTAGAGTTAGAGTAATAATTATTGGGATTTTGAGTCAATATGAGACTAATTAAAGAATTTTACATAAATTATCAAGTCAACCTCACCACTCTCAAATAAATGTATATTATTTTATGTTTAGATTTTTTTGGGGATTGTTTAATGAGGAAAATGTATACCCTAAAAGGTATATTGGTTGATTATTAGCTAATAATCATTGACCAGTTTTTTTAAAAGGAGATTTTATCATGGTGGAATTAATGATGCTTTTGGATCTTTTTAGAATAATTTATGATTTTATGTTAACCCTTTAATGTGGAGAATTTATATTTACGTTAAGTGTTCATTCTTCTTATTTATAAATTGATTTTATAATGTTTTATTTATTTAAAATATCTTTTATTATAAATATTATATACCTTTACTTGTAATTTTATATATCACATGATAGGTTCTTCAAAATTAGATTATTTTCTATCGCACAAAAGTATCACTAATGAATAAATTCTCCATGATTAATCATTTTTAAAGAAATTACATTTTTATTGAACTAATGGATTTTTTTCATGTGTTATTGTTTAATGTTATGAAAATAATTAACGATGAAACTTATTTTAAAATTATAATCATCTAAAATTATGAAGGATGACATCATCAGATTAATTTTTAATGTTTTATTAAATTAAATTAACATCATACCCATTCTTTGGAAAACACGAATGAGAACTGATTTTTGGGAGGTCATAATTCCTTCTACAACCATTCTCCATTGTAGTTATCCCCTATATTCCCATTATCATTCAACTATGGGGTTTTAATATGCTAACTAATAGAGAGGAATGGTGGTATAAGTTTTTGTTATTCAAGATCATGTAATGATGAGCAGTGGATGGATTTTTGGGTGTATAAGTAGGACTAGTGGTATAAATAGAGTATATCTAGACACACGAATGGTTTTTATATGGGGAAAAAATACATTGGAAATAAATTTCATTATAGAGGGAAAATTACTACCAGATTAGCGATTCTAGTGAGTGATGTAAGTAGAATAAATGGAAGACACACTGGATGATAAGTTGAATGGTGGAAGAGCTTAAAATGATGGTAATTACATGACTTATGAATAAATGGAGTTTATGGATATGATAATTCGTACGATAATGCATGTAGTACTCTAGGTTACAAGTTATTTATTGATTTTAATATAAAGAAATAATTAATTTTTGGTTGTATATATCACATGGGGTGTGGATTAATGTCACATTCAATGTTATCAAGAATCACATTCTTTAATGTTTAATTGAGTAAAAAATTAGATCATACCCTAGTTCCATAAGTCATGTGGGATAGTTGACACCTTGTATCTTAAGGACTGATAGATGGTAGCTTATCCACTACATTTAATATTGTTTACAAGTCCCAAAAATAATTTATAATAATTTAAATTACTAATAGGTCCACTCCATATGATATACACTACAAATGTGCATGTTTGTCTTATACCAAATCTCACACATTGTGTTCATAAGTTTTTATTTCCTATATTGTTTATTATTTAGTTTTTTTATATTTTTCCATCAGATTTTTAGAATATGACATACTACTAGTCTATTATATACATTTTCCAACATAGAATAAAATGTTTCATATCCCTTCATCATAAGGATATTTTTCTAAGGAATTTTTGAAATCAAGAGTTATTTTAATTGTTTAAGATGATGATAGGTAGTAAGCATGATGTTTAGAGTAAAAATGGGGTTGGTAAACCCATAGAGACACCTTAATAATAGGTAATGAATCCTCCATACACTTAATAGAGTAGGTAACCACCCATCATGAATAGGAATACCAATAAATTATATTACCCCTAAGGTCCAGGATCATACCATATGATGACATGTGGGTCCTCCATAGGGGTTAGTTACTCCACGAATGATGTTCACTCCATAGTTAGGTGTGGGACTCACACTACGAATTTGGAGAGGTAATGTGGATGCTGGGTAGTATAATGTTTTAGGTATTCCTATTTTCTAATAATTTCATGTCCCATTTAGTTTCTATTGTGAATGGAGTTAAGATGTGAATATTAAGTTTCTTCAAAAACATGGTTTACTTTTCCCCTTAAAAAATTTTTCTTTCATTCTACATCGATCTATAATATTGTTTCATCTACTATTTTTGTTTTTGGTAATTTCTATATGTAATGATTATACTAACTCTAGCATGAGCCTTATTCCCACATGTGTTATGTCTACAAAGATAACACAATTTTCAATGGTGAAATTATTGGTCATGGTGCTGGTAGAGCTAGAGCCTAGTAGTGTTAGTAGTTGGGACCTAATATTGGTGATTGAGTAGGATTTATCATGATATGTATTACTTATTTCAGTGTTATTAAATTATAGTTTTTCACAAATAAATCATATTTTATTATGCCTTTAGTTACTAGTGTTTATATTATTATACTATTAGCATATTTAGTGTTTGTCACATGAATGTTACAATATAGTTTTTTTTATAAAATTTATTTTATTTTGTTATATAATATTCTCTACACATAGTATTTAGTATAGTTTTCATAGGAAAAAAACTCCAATGAAGGGGATATAACCTTATAGTAGAATTTTACAACCCATAACCTATTGAAGGAGGGTTTGAGGTGGTACACTCAACCTATTTATAAACCAAGTGGAACCCCAATATGTAGAGTCATGTAAATTTAGATACTTGAAAATATAGAATAATTTTTTTTTGGATTTTACAAACCCTTTACAATATGGATAATTATAAACTTCCCAATAAATTTAATCATATACCTAAGAAACATTCACAATCATCTATCAATATCCTAATTATATGTTGGAATTAAAAACCACTCTTTAATCATGATTTACCAGTTGATGTTGAACTTCATTCAATACACCTATTCCAAAAACCATTATATTCTTAATAATTATATTATTTAATAAAAAATCATTCTTGAAATATATTATAGGACATATTTAATAAAAATTATAAATCACCAATTTTGATTATATTTTATAATTATTTTGTAGTTCTCAATTGCATAAATTTCCTCAAAATATTATACGAACCACTCGCTACAATGTCAAATTTATCATCAATTCACATTTTATCACACAGTTGACATCATGAAATTATATAATTATCATCATCAATGTTTATATCTATTCAAATTTAAATATACCAAATAACTGACCAACTCATAGAGTTTTTATCATTTTATCTATTTATGAGAACTAATAGACTCCCAAATCAAAGTTCCTCTTGAATTATTTACAAAATTCTACCTTGTATCTATTATTATAGCACTAAATATATAGAATAAAACCACTAATTAATCCATGATTATTATATTTTCCCAAGATAAAATTTTACCCATCTAAACTACCCCATGAAAATAATAATAATAACAATATATTTAACTGGTTGGTTTTTATTTGAATTTTGACATATAGATTTATTTATTCAACATGACAGAAGGATTGTAATATAATATTAGACATCTAATAAAGGTAAATAAGTACAAGAATAACTCAAATCAAACTAATAGGCTTTCTACATGTTTTATACTAAAAGGTCTAAAAACTTTATTGTTCTTTAAACAATGAAAGTTTACTTATTATAAACCATATTTCTTACCTAGCATCTAAAAGGCATAATTACATAATTTCCTATCCATTGAAGACAATAATAATAGTAATTCCTTAGAGTAGGATATTTTATATTATAATTTTTTAAATAAAATTTAGTATTTTATTGGATGTACTAAACATACATGACTCACTCGAGAACACTCAACCATAATCATAAAACCTAAACCACTAATTGTATAAGATTTCCAAAAAAAATTCCCATCTTTGTTTTGCTATGTTCATCAATAATATCATTGGATATTTGAAGCCTAATGAAGTTTAAACATATTATTTGATAGAATATAATAACCTAACCTTAATCCAAAATTTGATGAACCTTAGATTATTTTAAAAAAATTCTTTAGTGATGTTGTCACACATACCAATCACATTCCCTTTGCATTCTATTACTAATCCACCTAAGAGTTCCAAAAACAAAACTCTAGGATACTAAGGAATATATGATTCTATGAATCTATTGAAAATTAAAAATTAAATCTTTAGACCACAAACATTTGATGTTGTTAGGTAACCTCATGCATACAATCTACCCTAGAAGTTACAAGGTTAGTCACTTTCTCTCCTCCATAACAATGAAAATTCTAAAGAAACATGCTTACATTGGTTTTAAACTAACAATGATCCAATTTTAAATTCCATTACTAATAGAAATATTTGTACTTATATACCCTATAACATATTTTTTACTTCATGAGTCATATACCATTAATCCTATGGTCACATTATTATCTATCAGACCATGAAATCAAAAAATATATGTTGTAGAATCCACAAGGAACTATACATGATTTTATTCCAAACCCTCAAAAGAAAACCCAAATATTAAATCCAATAACATGATCATATTTCACTCACTCATCATGTATCCCATTTAAGGATATAATAGCCCTCTACTCATACATGTTAAATAATTATATATTCCTCATATATCATAAATTTTACACTCATAGGCCACTATGGAAGGTGAGAATGATTCCCTAAACTTGAGATATAATTATATAAATTGATATTATCATTATAAATTAACTATATTAAAATACCAATTTTAATATTTCATTACCCCAAATATCTAATTTTATAGGATGCATATCACTTTTGAACTTACAATATTAGAATATTTTTGGATTGAATTTATGCAATTTTCCATTAGAAATAATTTTTTATGAATAATTGATTTTTTTTAAATACATTCCATTTATTGGTAATATTTTCTTTTAAAACATATTTAATTACACATAAATTTATTTTATATTTTTTAGGAATAATTATAAAATATTTTGGAAGTAAAAAAGAGTTATTTTTTTGTTCAGAAAATAGTTTTTAAGTGCCCAATGTATTTATAAATTATATTTAATCTAAATTAATGAAATATTTTAATATAATGTATAAATTATATATTCAATGAAATAAATTATCATTAATATAATATTGTATACATGGAAAATATTTAGAATAAATTCATTATATGCTTGAAAATAGATTTTCATAAATATTTATTTCCTCACATTTTATGGGGTTATTTTAAAATTAATTTTGGCCACTTGTAAGAATTAAAATTTTAAAAAATGGATTCAATAATTTTAAATCATTAGTTTTTTTAAATAATATGATTTAATTTTTTCTCATAATGAATATAAACTGAGGGAATAAATCATTACTATGATAAAGGATAAATTTGTTAAATTGGGCGGGGGGGGGGGGGGGGGTTAACTAAAATGATTAGGGCTATATGAAAAAAACTTATTCAAATTATATTGGTTGATCCTATTTCAACCTTATCCCTCTAATAATATAAATTTTTACAATTTGAGCCACTTTACATGAATAATACATACAATATATAATTATATTTCACAAATTTACAAAATTGTCACACACTTAACATATAAATGGGCACCCCTCTCCACTGTTTTTCATGTTTATTGATTAAATTATATAATCCAAGATTTTAAGAAATATATTACATTTTATATACCAAAGTATTAGAGATTATATTATTCTTCTAAGAACATCCTATAAAGGTTTAAGGTGTAATCCATAGGATGTATCTCCAAGAAGAGTTAATCATACAAACCAACTCTTTCCTAAATTATTTCTTTTTATAAATCAATAAAATAAACTAGATAAATACTAAAATAATTAATTTATTATCATAAATATAATTAAATGTTATTATTAATATGTAACTACCTTTATCTAAATCCTTTATAACAAATGGGATATGAAATAACTACTCATGTATATGCGCGGACTGCTACCACCATGGAGAGACATATTTCATTTTTAATCACCACCATTAATGGTTGTTTATTAAGATAGATATAATTTTTATCTATTATATTTATAATATATGTATTATTTTTTAATGATAATATATAATCTACATTCTTAGTCTTCCAACCAATGTAAACTCAAATAATCCCTCATGAATATAGTTTGAATAACATCTCCACATAAAGATATTGTTCAATTTCCATTACATCCTCTCATAACATGATATAATGATGTATATAATTATTTTATATGATAAAAATGATATATATATATATATATATATTATTTTTTTATTATAAAAGAGTATTTAAAATTATTTTGATCTTTTCATTTGAATATGAAAACATTTTTCATGCTTCCATCTCCATGAATGATGTATTTAATTTATCTATCACAACATATCATGGAATATAATTAGAGTAAATATAATGAAAAAATAAGATATTTATATATTTATTATTATTTTCTAAATGATTAAACCATGACCATGATTTATTAACATAGACTTCCAAACTGAAACATACACAAATAACAAAATTTTTAACAACAAGAATGATGATGTTAATGAAGAATTGTCAATAAAAAGATGTTCAGAAGTTACAATTTACCCATATATGGTTTTATAAGTATGAATATGTTTATTTTATGAGTTCTTGAATTTTTTTAAAATATTATATTAGAGGATAAAAAATGTACATCTATGTGGATACCTAAAGTAAATTATTTCTATTAAAATTTTGTTTAATTTTAAGAATTGTTATATTCAAATTTTCTTTGGGAAAATTATATAATAATAGTACCTTTAATCCTATATTTTTTTTTCTAATATAGATATATTTGTATATTACATATTTATTTTCTTTTCATTCACTTTTTGGATCATGAATCAACAAGTATGTTACATGTATAGGATACTGACCCCATATCTTATTTTAAAAATAGAATCTTTTCCCCCCCATATCTATGTTCTTAATATTTTTTCAAGAATTTTTTTATTTTCACTAAAATTATTACATGTTATAATTTTGAAAAACCATTTAATTTATTCAAAAAGTATTAATAATTATTATTTTAGTAATTTTTAATGGGGTATTCTTGACTTTAATTTAAAAAGCGTGAAAGGAATTTTTTTAACATATTTGGATTGAGCGTATTTTTACACCTCCATGGATGTTATTATCTATTTATATTCCCCAAGTTGATTCTAAGGTTTTTCAATGAAAACCAAAATTATGAATTTCTAATCAAAAATAAAATTTTATTATTATCTTAAAGGAATGAAATATTTTTGAAAGTTATTTATAACTTCTTTCCTACACCATGTTATGAGGATGTTATTTTCTGATTATATGATTCCATTTTATGTTATATTTCCAAAATTATTTTATTTAATATAAAAACATCATTTATAATTAATTTATAAGCTTCTATCATCCTTTACTTAATTGTGGTTTTGTGGTCAATAATATTCTCTTGATCGCATCCCCCATCACTCTCTATCATTTTATTGGACATTATTTTCTCCTACCTATCCATATTTTTTATATCAAAGATTTGTATAGTAACATTTCCACCAAATTTATATTTTATTAAATGTATATAATACTTATATATGGTAATAATTAAATAAATATTATTAAGAATGTTTTTTATTTACTAATGAAATATTGATGTTCCTTATTTCTGATTCAATATTGATAATTGTTGATTTATAATAAATTTTGAGAATAAATTTTATTGATCATTAAATATATGAAAAATGAATTAGATGTACTTGTAATGGATGTTTCTTGATTAAGGATATCTCCTTAATGCATCGATATATCGTATGGGGGAAAAATAGAAGTCATTACATATTATAAGGGTATCTAGTTTACCCCTACCCATTTATTAAGAATGTCTTGGATGGGTCCTTGATGGTATGATTTTTGATATTATTCTCGAAGCCTTGATAGTAAGACCATGAATGTACAAAATTATGGATTTACTTTATTGAGAATTTAGTTTCAATTATACATGTGATTTCTATATTGATATTTGTCATGGTTTTACTTTAAACTTAAGTTTTTGATTAAATTGAAATGTTTTTATATTATAATCTATAATATTAATTATATCTTCTTTACTCATGATAGTTTCCTTTTTATATAATAGTTACTAAGAATATTAGCTTATCATTTATTGGTTTTCCTTTCCTAAAAATAGATTAAGGATATATTGATTTATTTAAAGGATGAAGGAATGTTTCTTTTTCTTAGTTTTTATATTTCTAACATAATACTTGAGTTATGTATGTATTTAGTTTTACAAGACTTCTAAATTGATCAATACTTTGTGTTTTGGTCCATTTTATCTTTTAAAAAAATAATAACATAAACACCAGCTCTGGGATACTAGATTTAGGGTCATTACAATTAGTATCAATGAATGCTTATTAAGAACCTAGGGAACTAGATTTTAAATTAAAATAGCTAACATGATAATTTTGATAAAAACATAGGATATTTAATAACTTTTACTATCATAGGGATTTTTATTTTATGGATCAATATTCTTGATGATAATGAGTTAACTCAGTGTTTTTAATTATTCAGAGATAGTTCCTAGTAGAATAAAGGGAATCAAAACCCATATTTAATATTGGGATTTACCTGTTGGACAAGACAATACACATGGGGTTAGAGATGAGTAGTTTTGGGTCATATGAGGGAAAATAACACAAGATATAAAAAACCTTAAATGAATAGAGTATTATATTGTTCTATAAGATTATTCACCTATGTTTGATATATAATGAGATATAAACATCCATATTTTAATGGAAGTACTAATTAATTGGTTGCTGATAAATGAATGAAGTCTATTAAAAGAATATTCCTAACCTTGAGATATAATGAAAGGGAAAGGATTATTCAACCAATGTATTTTTTGAATAGAGATTCTGATCAATGGTGGTCATTTATCTAAAATACTAGAGAGTATGGGGAAATAATACATAAGGAATAAAGAAAATTTAAAATGATATTATTAAAAAAATAAAGTCCTCAATAAAAATGAAATGAAATAGAGATAAAGTTCCTCAACTTAATATATAAGGAAACAAGAAGTGTTGTAGAGTTAAGGATAACTTGAACTGATTTTCCATGCATGCTATAAAATATATAAGTAATATAGAAATCCCAAATGATTATTTCATTTATGGGATTTATCTAAGTATTAAAAGGTATAATTTTCTAAATTTTTTTCATAATATGATGATATATATATCAAGTGTCATATAAATAGTGAAATAATTATCTATTGAGTCAAAAGGATATATATAAGCACTATATAAAAATTATTTCAAAAATCAAAACACATTTCCTTAATATTTTATACCCTTCTAACTTTTATACTTTCAAGTTATAAGAATGTTTTTAAAAGAAAGGTAAATAACTTTAGATATTTAGAAACACTTTTTCGCTGAATTTAGTTTTATTATCAGACCTACATTTACTTTGTATATTGGATGAAACATTTCACAGTTCACCAAAAAAAGATTTATAATTTACAAATAATGAATTATAACAAAGTCCTATCAGAAGAATTTTTATATAGCTTACTAGAAAAACATTACTGTATAGATGTAGGAATATATTCCAGATAAACTTCTATAAATTCTACCAAATGAATAAAAACATTTATATAAGATGAATAAAAAACATTCTACTTGATAGAACCTTTTAAGAATTATAATATTGCTTCGTCAGAATGACCATAATATGGATACGTTGTGATGTACCTTTCATGTGGTGAAGTATTTCATCACATTTCATTAAAACCTATTTAGAGATTTGTGGAATAAGACTGTTGGTAGTTTTATTATATATAGAATCAGTATATGAGAAAGAGGAAGATTTTTTCATCATCAAAAATATAATTTTTTTGTGAATCCTTTTGTAACATCTTGTTACTAGAGTTCCCTCCTTTATAACTTTTACAATGTATTTTACTAAGGCATCTATACGAGGATTATTTTGTTAAATAATTAATAATATTTGATTTTGTAATCATCGTTTGTCTTACCGAGTTTTATTGAGGGAATAAAATATTTCGGAAGACAGATCTTATTATTTTTATGATTGAGGGTTCCCAAAGAAAAGGGAAAGAAAAGTACATATAATCTTTTTGTTGAGAGATTCCTTGGTTTTTTATGATATAACTTTATGGTATGGATAAAACCATGGATACCTTATATTAGGGTTATTGATATTTTTAACACTTAGTGTTTTAGTGTGGATATTATTTTTTAATTTTTTTCTTGCTTTGTATAAGATTGTCATAACCTTTTTTACAAGTTCACTATTTCTGCTATGCATGTATTAAGGAATGTTTATATTATTAGTTATTATTTTTTATAAAATATGATTATAATTTATATTGGTAGGCTTCTATATTTAATTGCATTCTCATAATAGGTTAGTAATATTGTATATTTTATTATATAATGTACAATTCACCACCCCTTATAGTAAGATATATCATCCTTTAATCCAATATCTTCTATTAGAGGATGTTATAATTTTTTTAAAATATTACACTAATTTTTTTATATAAAGAAGTATTTCTGTTTCTAAGATGTAAGTTCTTTCCATTGAGAAAATTTAAAATCTAAATCCAATAAGACCACATTTATTTGATGGTGGTGATTATGAATATTAGACAGATCATATGAATATATTTTTTATAAGTATTGAAGTATAAATAATTTCAATGATAACAATAAAATTTTTAATTCCTGATTAGGAAACTAATACATTCAGTAAATAAGAGAAAATAAAATATCAACTCATATATCATGTTAGAAATAATTTTTTGTTTTCTATGAAAAAATATATCTACATTAAAATTTATTTTTATAAAAATATATATAATATTTTGAAGAAACTAGAAGTAACACACTTTGGAACTACCAAAGCGGTTGAAACAAGAAGATCTATGTTGAGAGAATATTATAAAACAATTGATTTTTTACCCGGAGAATTAGGGACACCAATTCATCAATGATTTATGACTATTGTTATTTATTTAAAATATTTGGTAGATAATGATTTTACTAATGAACATATGGTAGATAAAATCATTGATATCATTATCAATGAACGAGAATCAAAGAGAATAAGTCTCGATGATACCAAGAATCTTAGCAATATTTGTTTGAATGGTATTACTAATACTATCATGTAGTATGAGGGTAGATTAAAAATTATTACTAATAAAGAGAATATGATATATGGTACAACATTTTTCTTTTAATTTATAGTAGCAATGAAAGTTAGATCACCAAAAAATATTATTATGTATTCTAAGAAGAAAAAAGTTAAAGATAAGACAAAAAGAATTTCTTTTGGATAGAGTGAGAATGAAATTTACCAAAATTTAAAAATGATAAATAAAATAGTTGGAAAAATGATTTTAGATACAAGTACAAGAAAAATAATAAGGGAAAAAGTAATAAAAAAGAATCTTTTGGGATGAATTGTTATAAATTCAAGAAACTTAGTCCCATTGGGCCAAATTGCCTTACACTAAAGATAAAGGATAAGGATAATAAAAATTATAAGAATTTATACATGTATAAAGACAAGAAAAGTATAAAATATATAGACACATGGAGTGATATTGTTGGGGATAGATCTTTAGATAATTATGTATATGACAATAGGGATTGTCCAATGATCATGGTATTATGTAATGAAATTACAAAGTCTAATCAATCTGTTATGGATAAGGTATCTATTGAATGATTAAATAATTTAAAATAATAATTATTTAGATTTAGATGATGAAAATAGTTAAAATATTTAGAAAAATAAAAATCCATTTCATCCGATGAAGATGGTATGTTACCATGTTATGAGGAAGTTTCTATATTTTCCACTTTACATGAAAAATAAAATAATAATTCTTCCTAAAAAATATGAAAATGATACGGTATAACTTTAAAAAGAAAATTATATAATTTATAATCTATCCATATAGATTTAAAATATTACTATATAATTAGATAATAAACATACTTCTTCTTCATCTGATAATAATAAATATTTTGTGGTAAAACTAAATGGATAAATTTTGTGTTTGAAAAGGCTTCTATAAAATTTCAATTCTATGAAGTAAAAACCTGATAATAAGTATAGACATATAAGTACTCATAAAAATACATTGAGATTAGGTTTTAAAAATTGAAAACCATATTTTCAAAATCACTATTTTGTTTCTAAAAGTGATCCATTCTGTATAAAATATTAGAGTGAAGGACACTAGGAGAAAATTTTTTCCTTTAATATAGTGAAATATTTTGGATTTTATAGAGAATACATTACCAAATAATTAGAAGCTATTTAATAGAAGATATTTGGATGTATATTGATTCCAAAACTCATTTTTTTCTAAAAATTCTAGACCTAATAAAGTGTGGTTCCAAAATACTAACTCGTCTATTTTTAGGGAAATAAGAAAATATACAAAAAAAATATTTGGAGCATGAAATTATTTCAAAATATTATCAATATGAAATGTGATAAAGTCACATTCAGAGAAAAATTTCATAGAGAAATCTATGGAGTATTTGATATTGTTTTTCATGGAAAATAATTACTTTTTTTAATTATTATAGGCCTTAGGAAAAAACTCATAATCATAAGTCAATTATTTGATGAATGTTACCTTATGAGAATATAGAATGATAATTAAAATATTCAAAGTTCTAAAGGTAAATTTATTCTTTCTACTGATAGAGATGAGAATGTATACACACTAAATATAGAAGACCTTAGAATCCAAGATCTAAGATGCTGTAAGAACCCAAATCTTCTTTTCAGGTATGTTTTTCTTTTCTGGTGTTTTTTGAGAAAAACAGGGATTTTCTAGAAATTTTTGAAGTACACGCCATGTACTCGGTTACCGCGGGTAGCCGTGTGATAGCCATATAATGTCCGTGCACACGACTGTGTGTGGTGACCTGGAGACAGCCTAATACAGGGGCTGATAAAGTTAAGTACATGCCGTGTACTTCCAAAGTACATGCTGTGTACATTTTTTTTCATTAAATATACCAGGGTCATGTTATATGGATAGAACCATCTCGTTCTTGGTCTGGTTCATCTGAGAGAGACCGTAAGACCGCGATCTTTCCCCAATCCCCTAATCGAGCATCCGACCTCTGATTCGACCACCTTCGATTGAGTTGGGATCACCTCATTAATCTTTTCCTTCTTATGGAGCTCCATTTCTTGATTCTTCCTCTTTCCCAAGTTATCCTCTATTGAACATTTGGAGAATTTTTTTAGATCTATAGTGTTCTTGGGTGATTCAAGGATTGAGGTTCACATATAATGATATCCCAACACTGAGGTAGGTGGTTTGTGCCTTTCTGTTGAAAGTCTTTGAGTGATATGTGCGAATTTATCCAATACCCTTGAACGGGGTATTGCATGTTTATGTTTTTAACCATATAAATTGCCTGCTATGCTTGTATGCTTGAGTAGAGGTTAATTGAATGTGAATAGGTTTAATTTAAATTCTTTAGAAGTGTTTTCCCATGCATGTTTGCTTGTTTTGGCCGTTTGGCCTAGTCTTCCGGATAGGATGTTGTTGTTTTTACCATGCCTAGTTTTTTAGGATGGTGTGTTTATTTTATCTGACATGTTTTTATGATGTAGACTTCTAGCCAAGTAGTTCTTGTGGTTTACCTTGGATGTATTGCATTACAGTGCTTGTTTGACTTACACAGGGCTGTGGGAACCTGGTGTAGTAGACCATAGGGAGAATAGACGTAAGAGCTTCTCCAAAGTGTCTGTTTCTACTATTATGATGCCAGACCATAGGGTGAATTGAAGTAAGTTCTTCCTCATAGTGTCTGTAGTTCCTCGACGCGGGCCACAGGGGGAATGTGATATAAGTGATTCCCTAGAGAACCTTTAGTTACCAATACGAGACTATAGGAGGAATTTATGGTGAGTGCTTCCTCATAGAGTCTATGATTAAGCTGAACTAGAGGGGTTATACTATGTGTACTTCCTAGAGGGTTGCTTGTACTTGTTTGGTTGAACCAGATTGGTTAGGATGTGAGTACTTCCCAGAGGGTTACCATTGTGTTTAGCTGCTTTCTTGTGTTGTTTTGTTAAACCAGAGGGGTTAGGCTGTGAGTACTCCAAAAGGGTTACCTGCTTTGGTTAACTGCTTACTTTATATGTGGAATTGAATGATTTGAAACTATGGAATTGTTACTATTGTGTACTTACTTGTTTACTACTTCCTTTTACTTATTACCTGCTATATACTCATTGACTGTTAGGCACATATCTTTTGGTGGTTTCCTACTAGGATTTAATCTCACACCCTGTTTGGGTCATGTTTTTAGGCCCAAATAGATTATATTACTGTAGGTATAGATAAGGGTAAGTTCCCTTCTACTTCAGGTACTTGATTGTTGTGGAGCTGGAGAGAAAGGGACCAAGCTGTGGCTTGCGATGCGGAGGAGTTGTTTACTTGCTTTTCTTTTGCACTTTGGATTAGTACTGTATTCATCATTTTCAAATGTTTGTCCATTTTCCTAGACCTATGTATCATGAATCATTTTATATACGTGCTCCAGTTGTTTTTTTATCAGTCTTCCACTGTTTACTATTGTATGTTAACATTACTGTTTCCACTATTTCCATTTGTTTACTTCTTATGTGTTACTCTACCAATGAGGGAATAATTTCCCCACTATCACACCCAAGGACATCGCTACTAGTTGGAAGCCTCTGGAATTTGGGAAAATGCGCTTGAGTCTATGTAACCAACTGGGTACGGGGTACCTCTGGGCGGCTTCTGGAACTGGGATGTTACACATGCATTAGTGAAATTAAATCTAATATTGGTTATGGAATAAAGGGGTATAAAATTATAATATTCAAAATTTAGCCTAGTATTCTTTGATAGGACTAGTTAAAGATATACTAAATCTTAGGTTTAATTATTATAAAGATTTTAATCCTTTTAAATTTTGAAAATAATATAAGTCATGTTTTATATATATTAGGGAATTTTTAAAATTTTCTATGTTATAGTTAATGCACATGATTTTTTTTCCTACAGAAACAAGATTTATTGGTGAAAAATATTATGTATAATTTCTAATTGTTGAATACACTAGATATACATGGGTTTATTTTCTATAAAAAATTCTAAATCATTTTTCTATTTAAAAAATAGTCTATCTCCAATTAAAAATGATAATAATTTATCTTGGATTACTATTCATAATGACCGATATGTACAATTTAATGATTTTTTTATTTTGGATATTTTTTTTCTAAAAATTTATAATACATAACTTTTCATATTTTATAACTTCTCAACAAAATGGTATAGTTGGAAGAAGAAATATAATTTTTCAAAATATTACTAGAACCATGTTGAGTGAATACTCAATTTCTCAACATTTTTAGGATGATGTATCTTTCTGGCCCTGATATATTATAAATAGAGTATTACTTAGAACTTATCATAATAAAACACCATATGACTTGTGGATAGGAGTAAAACCAAAAAATTCTTCCTCCAGAGTTTTTGGCTGCAAGGTATTCATCCCTAATATTAGTGATAATTTCTATAAATTCAATCTAAAAGAAATTTAAGTAATTTTATTTTTTTATTATATAAAAATTAAGTATTATTGAGTTCTTAATATAAAAAATAATTTTTAAGTAAAAAGTACCTATAAAATTTGATATAAAAAATCCTTTTGTTTTCAAACAACCAAAAACCATATATTCAAATGGTTTTTCTAAAAGTATTTTGAAACCAATGATGGAAAATTATTATCCAAAAAAAGAAATTGAATAATTTTTTTTCTAAATTAATTCCTATTAGATAAATTGAACATATTCATAAATAACATACATTTATAAATCCATGAAATCAAACAATCTTAAGGAATTCACCAACTGATAATATCATTGGTGATGTAGATCAACCTATCAAATCATGATGTTCATTAGAAAAAACAATGCAACCATTATCAATTTTTATTACAATTAAATATTAAGACTTCTAACATGGAATTAAGTGTTTAATTTTGGATAAATTCAATGCAGGGTGAAGTTATTGAATTTTATAGGAATAAAGTTTTGACTTTGGTAGAAAAACCTAATAATTCTCCAATAATTGGAGTAAAATGGGTTTTCTGTACCAAATGTGATGAAAATATAATTATAGTTAGAAATAAATAAAGTATTGTTGAAATGGATTATAATCAACATGAAATAATAGTTTATAAATAAAAATTTAATCCTATAAATATATTTGAATATATTCATTTGATTTAAGATTATGAAGAATTATTAAATTTTTCTAATTTTTAAATGGATTTGACACGTGATTTTCTTAATGGGTTTGTTCAAGAGGAATATTATGATTAATAAAAAACTTTATTTGATAATAAAAAATCTCCATAAAATGTTCTTAAAGTTACTAGATTACTTTGTGGGATTAAACAATTTCTAAGGGCTTGGTGTGAAAGATCAACTGGATTTTTTTAGAAAACAATTTTGTTAAGGGGGTTGGAGATCCAAAATTTTTTATTAAAAAGGTTTTTAACAATACAATACTTATTCAAATTTCTACTGATGAAATTATAATTTTATTAAAAAAAATTACTAATTTATTTTTTTATAGATATTATGAAATCTATATTTGAAATGAGCATGATGGGTGAATTAAATTTTTATATGGTTTTCAAATTTTACAAAAAATAGAAAGAAACTTTGTATCTAAAGAAAAGAATATAAAATATTTAATTAAATGGGTTTGGTATGAAAATTATTATTGTACTGGTAATCCTATTAGAACTTCAAAATCTATAATATTGATGAATTTGGGAAACCAGTATATAATTTTTTTAGAGAAATGAATGGTTGTTTACAATGTCTTAAATCTAGTTGAAAATACAAAATATTTTATGTATGATTATATTTGATACTTAATATTAATATAAAGTAATCCCATCTTAAATCTATAGAATTAAATTTTCATTACATTAAGGTAACTATTCATATTGGATTATTTTATTGTTCTGGAAATTATTTTGAATTAATTTTTTTTGATGCTAACATTAGTTAATATAAAATGGATAGAAAAAGTAAATCATGAACTTTTCATTTCTTAGAAGAGGATTTAGTTTCTTATCTTACAAGAAACTACACTCTTTTGCAGTTTCCCCTATATAATTTGAATATCTAGTAGATGGATGTTGTTGTACTCAAGTGTTGTGGATGCAATACACGCTCAAAGATTTTGGAAAGAGTTTTAATAAAAAATCCAATTTTTCATGATTACATAACTTCCATGGAATTAATTAAGAACCCATCACATCAATAATGTTCCATTAACATAAAAAAAAGTAACTATTTACTTTGGGATTAGACATAAAAAGGAGACATCATTATATAGTTCATCAGAATGTAAGAATAACTTTTTGATATTTTTTATAAAATGCAAATTTTTTGATATATTTGAATATATTAAAAAAAATTGGAATGGTAAAAAAAATCATTTACTTACTTATTTTCTATTCATCTACATATGTTAAAAAAATCCTAGAAAAATTAGCTAATTTTTTTTTTATTTTTTTTAATTTCTTATGTTTTCTTAAAAAAGTATGTTCTATAAAAATTTTTTTTTGGTAAATATATTTTTTACTTTAAAATTTTTAGAAATTATTTTCCCTTAAAAATTTTCAGAAAAACAATCTTTTAATTAAAATTTTTCTAACAAAATACTTTTTATTCTTAAATTTTTACTTAAAGACAAGGTGATTATATTACTGGATAATTTTTTTTGAGAAGTTTAATATAAAATTTTCTTTAAGTGGAAAAAATTTACAATATTTTGTTATAAATTTGTATTTACCTATTATTATTGCTATTTATATATTATTTATATATTTCATGCAATTTTTTTCTATATTTTTTTTTATAAAAATTTTAGTTTCCTCAAAAAAAATTTTCCATAAAAAATAATACAAACAACTAAAAAATTTTAAGAGTTAAGAAAAATATCTTTTAATCTTTTGATAAATATTATCAACCATTAATATATATAATGGTTTTAATAGAAGGAATTGGATCTAAATAATCTAAATAGTTTTTCTTTGAGGCATATATAAAAGAAATTAGGGGCACTAGACCTTTACTACTGAATTATTCCTGAGGAAAATTCTCGCTACCTTATTTTTCTATAATCCAATCTTCCTTAAGGTTATCTGATGGTTTTACAGTTCATCTAATCAAAATATGGAATCATAAAGTGATATATTTAACAAATTAAATGCTAAATAATGGTTGATAGAGACAATTTGGTCTAAAAAATTTGATTCATTTATTAATTTAGTTATATTTTTCTATATTTTGGAATCTACTACTATTTCCAATAATGAATTTTATTTTATCTTTTTTTGGAATTATTTTAGTGCTTCATACCTCTATCAATTTTAGTGAAATTTATGGACTCAATAATATTTTTATCACACTTTTGTAATTTAATTAAAACTAATTATCAAGTGGATGAGTTAGTTGATATAACTTTGGAAGGTGAATTAAATTGCATAACCCACAAATTTTCTAAGATGATAGAAAATTTTGAAAAATTAAGAGTTGAAAAATGTTTGTTTTATTCATATGATAATGTAAAGAATGTTTCTAATTTATCTCCAGATACAAGAATAATATCCCTATGGGTTTAAAATTATCTTATTCCTAAAAAAGTGGATAAAGATTCTCTAAAAGGAAAATATATCTATATCTTGGATTTAATTTACAACATGAGAAAATTCAACTTTGTGATTTTTTTATTCTCTTTCATTGAGGCTATGAAAGTTGGATCCCTAAAGTTGAAGATTATTTTATACCCATATTTCATTAATAAGTTTTTTGTAAACATTATAATAAATTAAAATATAAATATTTATGCAAATCCAATGAGATAAATGGATTCATATATTAAAGAACAAAAAATAAAAAAGGTGAGGCTTGTTTTTGTTTCAAGCTTGTAAAATTTTGTTGATAAAATAGACAAAGCTATGTCCATTTTTGAAAAAAAAATTATTAAATAAAATGTTTTTCAAAATATAAAAGATAGTGAAAAGTCACCAAAAATTATAAGTAAGAAGACCAAATATATGACTAGTGAATCTTTTTAAGAGTTTCTTAAAAATAAATGTGATAAAACCAATAATAGCCCTTACATTGGTTTAGCTATAGGTGATGATTTGAATCTAATGTAAAAAACCTATAAAAAATAATCATGAATAATAAAAAAAACTATTCAAATAAAAATTATTGAAAAAAATATTTCTACATATTTCATCAATTTTTTTGATCGAATGAATTAAAATGATTATGTACAAATACTGGGAAGAATTTATATATCTAATAAAGATTTTTTCTAATCAACTGGTAGGACCGTTGTCTATTCATATAAAAGGAAAATTAATTGATATTTCATTTCAAACATAGAATGCATGTAAATACAATTATAAATATGTATTTATCGATAAAAGTCAGTCATGAAATGTTCATGTTGAGAAATATTCTGAAAAAAATGTGAAAGGTAAGTTGAGAAAAATTATGAGTATTGTAAATATTTGAAAAAATAATTGGATTTTGAATAGATTTTAGATAAATGGTATACTTACCTATCTACTCAATCCTATATATATGTTTATCTTCAAGTATTAGAAAATTAAAAAAATGACGAGGAAGAAGATCAATATTCTAAAATAAAAGAATCAGATAAATTAAGAATTAATCCATATTTTGAAGTTATAGACTTCTCAAAAAATCAATTTAATAAAAGAAGTGGATATCCAAAACCATATAGAGATACTTTAAATTCATTCATGATATATCTTTAGATAATATATATAGTTTTAAAAGTTCAATAATCAAGAAAATATAAATGAGAATGAATTATTTCAATGAATTCATCAAATTACCTGAAGGGGTAATACATATTTTTTCATACATTCAATCAAGATATAAATATATTCAAAGGAGAATTAATGTGTTAGAAAAATAATTATCATTAAAAAAAATTACTGAAATTTTATTTAAAAATGAGGTTGAGTTAAAATATTTCAAAGGGAAATAAAAATTTGAATCAAGAATGTTGAAAATTATGATCAGATGGATAAAATATTATGAAAGCTATATCAATTTTTATAATGAACATATTAATTGAATATAAAGATAAATAAAGTAAATTTCCAAATTTAAAATCTCTATAAAATATGAATATTGTTAGAGTTATAGATAATTTGACAACCTCAAATCCATTTCAATGCAACATTATGATAGAAATTGAAATCATAGGAATAAAATTCAATCATTAAAAGAAAAAGTTATAAAGTTGAATAAGGATACCAAGATGATTGGGATTCTATTAGAAGAAGTTACAATAATGAAGGATAAATTTTCTTAGTTTAAAATATAGTAAGAGGATGTGAATAATATGAAAGTGATCATCAAAAAGTTATTAAGGATAAAATAATTTTTTTTCTAAACTCTTGTATGATTTTGTTATAAACCAAAATCAATTTTTTTATTTATTTTGGATGAATGTTCTTAAATATATTTTTATGGTTATTTTTCTAATATCAGTGGATGGATGAATTTATATTTTTTTAAAGGAATTTATTTATTAAATTTTTGTATGAATGTTTACATTTAAATTTTTTTATGTAGATTGTTTTTATATTTCATTTATAATTTATACCACCTAATTTTATTTTGAGAGTCAAAAAGGGGGAGAAAGATTTTTATCTTTTAAGAGAAATGATATAAAAATTTGCGAACAAATAATTTAAAGGTTTGGATGAAAATAAACTTTTATAAAAAGGTAGAAAATAACAAATGTCCTAAATTTTCATGAAAAATATAACAATATAGATTATATATATTATGGAGAGTAAGTATTTTTAATGTTTTTTAATTTTTATTTTCTCTTTACAAGTTGTGTTTTTTTATTTTTCGGAAGGGGATATTTTTGAGTTGAAAGGATATATTTTGACACATTATGAACTTAATTTTAAAATCAAAATATATATTTTTAAAATTCTATACTCCTTTAACTTTTATACGTCCATGTTGTTAGGAATATTTTTATAGGAAAGAGAATTATTTTACCAAATTTCGAAACACCAATCCATGTGATGATGTTTTATTATAATACATACATGTTCATTGTACATATGATCAATGATTTAAATGTTCATAGAACATATATTTATAAAGTCAAAAATAATAAGCAGAACAAAGTACCACCAGATATGATTTTAAATATCCTATCAGAAAAGAATTATAGGATGGAAGCAGACTTTTTTTTCGAGAAGAACTTATAGAAATTACACCAGATAAAAATTGGATGAAGAAACTCCATTCTTCCAGACATAACTTTTCTATCCTTGTATTTTTGATTTATCAAAATGGCCATTAGGTAGAGGTGTTGTGGTAATCCTTTTAAGTGATAAAGGAGTTTGTTCAATGTCATTACGACCAACTTCATGATACAAAGAATATAACCATTGGGATTTTTATTATAAATAGATGTTTATATGTGAAGATGGGATATTTTTACATCATTAACAATATAAAGTTGTTATGAATATTTTGTAACATTTTTTTAATTGAGTTCCATATATTATAACATTTAGTGTAACTTTTTCCTAAAGAATATATGTGAGGATTATTTTAAAAATCGGTGAAGTTGTTTTGAATTTTTACTAGATTTTCATCGGATCTAGTTTTATTGAGGCCTTATGAGTAATATAAAGATATATGTTACTGATATTTTGATCAAGTGTTTTCAAGGCTATGGAAACATAATTACATCTGATCTTTGTATCAAGTGATTCCTCAGTTAAGGAATACATACCATTATAGTTTGGTTAAAACCAATGATACCTAAATTCTTAGTTATTGGATTCATTAATGAATAAGTTAAAAAGTTTTTATCTTCTTATAAATGTTTATATATATTTTTCTAACTTACTTTGTATATTTTTTTATATATTTTTTTTACAATTTTTTTATTTCCTCAGTGCATGTATTAATAAAAGTTTATATTTTTTGTTATAATATTTTCAAAAATCTAACTATAAAGTATATTGGTATTTTTATATATATGATTTCTTTTTTATAAGAGATTGAAATATATTTTAATATTTATTTTATAAAATATATTTCACCCCCATCTTATAGTAAAATACATACTATTTCCTCCTAAATTTGGTTTCAGAGGAGATTTTACTTGTTATAAATTGTTACACTAATATTTTTTTGAGTAATAAAGATTATTTTTTATTTCTAATATATAAGGAATTTCTAGTAAGACACCTGAAAAATAAAAACCCAAGAATATAACCTATATTTTATGGTCTTAATTATGAATATTAGAAATATCACATGCATACCTTCATTATAAAAACTTAAATAGACAACATTGTTATACAGACATGAAATTATAAAATTCTTGATAATGAAATTAATACATTTATTAATGAATAGAAAATTAAATATCAAATCAACTATCATGTAATAAATACTTTTTTATGTTATTTGAAAATAAATATCCATATTTTGAATTCTGTTTGTGAAACTGTAAATAATATTTTGAAGAAACTAGAAGTAACACATATTGGAACTACCAAAGTTATTGAGAAATAAGAGATATATTAAGAGTATATTATAGATCTTTTAATTTTATACCTAGAGAATAAATTTCATAGATGAATCAATTATTTATGAATATTGTTAATAATTTAAAATACTTGGGTGATAAATATTTTACTTATAGATAACTGGTATATAAAATCATTAATGTCATTACCAATGATTGAAAATCATAGAGAAAAAATATTGATGATAATAAGAAACTTAAAAAAACATATTTTGGTTGATCTTATTTAAACTCTCATGTAGTATGAGGGTATATTAGAAAGTGATGTTGAGAAATTATTTAAGAATACTATATCTTTTTCCTATAAATCCAAAATAGATAATAAAGTTAGATTATATGAAAAAGCTACTATGTTTTCTAATAAGGAAAAACATAAATTCGAGATAGAAAGAAGTTATTATGAATAGAGTGATAATTAACATGCCTAAAATAAAAAAATGATGAATGAAATAATTATCATGAAATATTTCATATATAACTACATGAGAAATCACAAGGATATAAGTGATAAAAGTTCTTTTGAGATAAATGTTTATGAATTCAAGAAACCTGGTCACACCTTGCTAGATTTTCCATGATTGAAGAATAAGGATAAAAAATATGGAAATTATAGGTAGGGTTTCTTGGCCATCCTATTTATGGTTTTTTTATTTAGGTGTTATGTTGTTTTTGGGAGATTCTAGTCTTGTACATGGTTCCTTGGCCGGACAACTTATGGATCTTTGTAGGTGGTGTTTTTTTGGTTCTCACTTATCCTTAAAGTGATTATATTTTATAAAATAAAAAAATATTATTTTATATGATGGAATTTCAAGGACTAATGAATTATAGTTGACTAAGGTATCTAATAAATCCTTAAATAATTTAACTTTAATTGCTAATTATTAATATTCAAATGATGAAAATAGTTCTACATATTTATAATAAGAAAAAACTATATCATCTAAAGAAAATAATATATTTAAAAGATATGAGTAAGTTTATAGATGTGCTAATTTAGATGAAAAATAATAATAAATATTTAAAAAATTATAAAAATCTTGAGGAAGAATATACTAAACAAAATTCCATAATTTCAAAAATATTCCTATAGATTTCAAATATTACTATGGTTTTTGAATAGAAATATAGTTCTAACTCATCTATTAATAATAAATATTTAGTTGTAAAACTGAACTATGAAATTTTGAGTATAAACAAATAGATATGAAATTTAACTTGTGGGAAATAAAATTTTCTCAACATATATTGATAGGTGATAACTCATCAAAATACTTCTGGAATGGGTTTTAAAAATTAAAAATTTAATTTTTAAAATAACTATTTTATTCATTAAATTTATTCCTTATATAATAAATTCAAGAGAGGTTGACACTAGAAAATATATTTTTTAAATAAAATGATATATTTTGGTTTTTCTAGAGAATTAATTTTCAAATAATTACCATATATTCAAAAAAAAAAGTGTTGAAAAGAGATGTATTAATAGTTTTCTTTTTTATTAAAATCATTGATCCAAGAAAGTTTTTGTTTAAAAATCCAACCATTTCTTTTTTTAGGTAAATAAGAAATATTCCACACTAAATAATATTTTTACTTAGATATTGGATGTTCTTGGCATATTACTATAATGAAGAAAATATTTCTTAATATTATTAAGAAGAAAGTGTATTTAAGTCTTATTATGAGATAATGCATATGGATAAATATATTATATAGGTGAAATTTTTCTTATTTGAAAATCTTTAATTTAAAATGTTTTATTTATTGTATACTTCAAGAAAAACCTCGTAATAATAAATCTATTATGTGATGAAAATTTCCTTATGAAGTTTAGGAATGATAAATGAACAATTCAAGGTTTAGAAGGTAAATTTATTCTTTGTAATGATAGGCATGAGAATGTATACACACTCAACCTAGAAGACCTTAGAAGCCAAGATCTAGCGTACCTTAGTGTAATTTAAAGTCAATATTGGTTATGTAATTTAATTTTAAGAGAATGGTATGTTAGAACATTATCCAAAATTTCCAAGAAACTACTATTTAAGGATATACTATAACTTAGGTATAGTTTTTCTAAATTTTATGATCCTTCCCAAATTTTAAGCAACCTATGTCATGATTTAAGCCTATTAATGAAGTTTTAAATTTTGATTCTTTATATTGAGTTCATATGGATTTGTAGAATTATAAAAACTATAATTATCGGTGAAAAATACTATATATATGTCATAGTTTATGACCACACTAGATATACATGTGTCTATTTTCTAATTAAAAATTCAGAAGCCTTTTTCTATTTAATTTTTTTATCCCATGTTAATAATGAGAAAAATATAACTTTTTTTACTATACTAGGTCATCATAGTGTATAATATGAGAATTTTGATATTGAAATTATTTATAGTAAAAAATGTATAAGACATAAATTTTTATCTCTTATAACTCCTTAGAAAAATGATGAAGTGAAATAAGAAATAGAGTTCTTCAGGATATTACTAGAACTATACAGATTAAAGGGTAAATTACTAATTTTTTTGGGATGTGGAATTTATTACTTGCAAGTATACTATAAAATGAGTTTTTTTCAATATTTTCTTCTTAAATACCCTTATGAGGTGTGGGTAGGAAGAAATCCATAACAGTATTACATCATAGTTTTTGGGTGCAATATATTCATCCTAAATACTAATCATCATTTATATAAATTTGATCTAAAATATGGTGAATTTTTTTTCCTTTTCTATTCAAAAACTAGTTAGGCCTATAAAGTTTTAATTAAAGAACAAGTACCATTGAGGATATAGTGAATGTAAAATTTTATATAACTAATCCTTTTGTTTTTAAATAACTTGAAACCACATAGTTACATTATTTTTCTAAAACTATTTTCAACCCATGTTGGGAAGATCATCTCATGAGATAAAAAATGAAGAAGTATTTTTTTAAGTAATATGTCTATATTAAATTTAACCTATTATTAAAGAACATTATTTTATAAACTATATAAATTATATAATCTTAAGTAATCATCCCACTAATAATGTCATTAGTGATGTAGATAAAACATTCAAAACTATAAGTTCCTTATCAAATGAACGCGAATA
Organism: Viscum album; assembly: GCA_963277665.1. NCBI lineage: Eukaryota > Viridiplantae > Streptophyta > Magnoliopsida > Santalales > Viscaceae > Viscum > Viscum album. The sequence goes on from OY728128.1 coordinate 1,325,982,892, forward strand.
TTGTAAATTTTTATCGCAATTAAAAGTAAGACTCCTAATGAGGCTTTAGGTGATGAATATTTGATAATAACAATGCATTATGAACTCAATGATTTTGAGAGGAATAATGTTTGGACTTTGGTAGAACATTCTAAATATTTTCCTGTAATTGGAGTAAAATGTGTTTTCCATAATAAATTTTGTGAAAATGGAATTGTATTTATAAATAAAGCTAGACTTGTTATAAAGGGTTATAATCAATGTAAATGAATAAACTATAAATGTTTTTTCTCCAATAGAAAGAATTAAATATATTCATATAATTCTATCATATTTTTCATTCATAAATTTTATTCTTTTTCAAATAGATGTGAAATTGTATTTTCTTAACTGATATGTTCATGATGAAGTTTATGTAGAACAACCGTGTAGTTTTTAAAATAAAAAATCTCTAGATAATGTTTTTAAAATTTCTACATAATGCTATGGAATTAAATAAGTTATAGTAGTTTGGTGTGATATATTAACCTATTTTTTTAAATTGTTTTTTGTTAAGGGAGATGTGGATCCAACTAATTATATATATTTTTTAAATATTCAATCATTGCTCAGATTTTTATTGATGATAATTTTTTTGAATCAAATCAGAAATAATTAACTGATTTATTTTTGTATTTTATAAAATATTAATTTCAAAATAGGATGATGGGTAAACTAAATTTTTTCATTAGTTTAAATGTTTAAAAAAAAACAGAAGAAAATTTTATATCTCAATGAATGTATATAAATGAATAACATAAAAGGTTTGGTTAAGAAAATTATAAGAGTATTGGTACTCCTATAAAAACCTCAAAATATATAGATCATTATGAATATATTAAACCATTAGATCAAAAACATTACAGAGGAATAATTGGTAGTTTACTATATCTTGTAACTACTCAACCAGACATAATGTTTTTGTATGCTTGTGTGTAATATTTAATTATCATCAAAAATAATCCCATCATAATTTCAATATAATCCAAAATGGTCTAATATTAAATTTTTAAAATTAATTTTTTCTTACCTTAAGGTAACTAAAAATATTGGATTATTTTATTTTTCTAGAAATGTTTTTTAATTAAAATTTTGTTTATATACTAAATTTGGTGGATGTAAAATAGATAGAAAAGTACATATGAAACTTTTAATTTCTTAGTAGAGTATTTAATATCTTATTCTTGTATAAAACAACACATAGAAGCACTTTCCACTAGAAAAGATGAATATGTTTCAGTTGGTAGTTATTATTCTCAAGGATTGTGGATGCAACACACACACACTGATTTTGGGATGAGTTTTAATAAATATCATTTTTTGATAACAAAAGTGAGATAGATTTAAGTAGGAACCCAAAAAATCACTCAAAATTCTAGTATATATTCATACAAAACCATTTCCTTAAGGATAAAAAAGGATATATCATTTTACAATTTATCAATAGGAAAGAACAACTTATTGTTATTTTTATAAAACCAATAAATTTTGATAGATTTGAATATATTAAAAAAATATTGGAATTTTCAATATAAAATTATCATTTATATAAGTTTTTAGAGGTCTTATTATAATAGAAAACTCCTCAAAAAATGGGATAACAATTTTTACGATGTTTTAAATTTTTTAAATTTTGTTAAAAAATAACATTTTCCTTAAAAATTTTTTGGTAATTTTTTTCTTATATTTTTCATAAAAATAATAATTTCTATAAAATATTTTAAAAACCCAATTATTTTTTTAAAATATTTCAATCGAAAATAATTTTCTATAGTATTTTATTAACAAAAAATCATTTCCTTATATATATATATATTTAAAATTTCTTCTTAATTTTTTTTCATAAATATATAAAGTTCATATTACCGGATAAACATTCATGAGATTTTTTATATTAATTTTCCCCTAAGAGGTAAATATTATACATTCTTAAGAATGTTATTATAGGAATGAGAAATATTTTACTCAAAGTAGAAATACCTTTTCATCATCTGGATTTTTATTATCGGATGTACATATACTTTGTAAATCAGATGGATGATTTCAAAAGTTTATCAAATAGAAGTTTTTAAATTCCATAAGATGAAGTGTTTTAATGTCCCACAAAATGAAGTTTTATAAAGTATACCCAAAAAACATTACCATACATAGTTAGACATGATTTTTGGATGAACATATATAAATTATATCAGATGAAGAAACTCAATTTTACTAGATGAAGAAAATCCATTCTACCGAATAAAACCATTCAATAATTATAATGTCACTTCATAAAAAAGACCACCATATATGGATGTTGTAATGAACCTTTAATGTAAAGAATAATTTCTTATGATTACATTAAAAACAGATTTGAGATATGAAAAATATGACTGTTGGGAGTTTTCATATAAATAAAAGCTGTATATGAGGTGTAATAATTTTTTTACATCATTAAAAATCTAAATTTACTATGAATATTTTATAACATCTTTTTTACTTGAGTGAGATACATGGTAAGTTTTAGAGTTTATTTTTCTTAAGGAATCCATGTAAGGATTAATAAATAAATGTTATGATATTTTTTATTTTTTTGTAGATTTTTTTGATATAGTTTGATCAAGAGCTTCTGAGGTTTTGGAATAGATATGTTACCAATATTCTGATTAATGGTTCCCATGTATAGGGAAATAGAAGTACATCTGGTCTTTGTATCAGGGGATTCCTTGGTTAAGGAAGACATACCTTTATGGTTTGGTTAAAACCAAGGATACTTAATGTTCAAGTTATTTACTTCCTTAACACTTATGGTTATATTGTGGATCTTCCTATAAAATATCACATATGCTTATCTTACTTTTATTGTATAAGTATTTTATAACTTTTTTTTAAAAAGATATGTATTTCCACTATGATGTATTAATTAAATTTTACATTTTTAGTTATAAATTTTTCTAAGAACTGGTTATAATGTGTATTTGTATGTTTCTATATTTTATTACTTAAAAATAAAAAGATGGTAATATTTTAATTTTTATTTTAAAAATGGAAATTCACCCCCCTCTTGAATTAAAGCACATAATCTTTTGATCAAACATTTTACAGATCTTATATCATAATGGGAAATTTAGAAAAGAAGAGACCAGTTCAGCCCCACATGAAACAAAATGAATCAAATAAAAATAAAAGGGAAATTTGATTTCCAATATGTGATAATTTTGGAAGGAAACACCTATGAACTTGTTTAATTGGAACACAAGTTTGTTTCATAGGTAGAGAAAAGGTTCACAAGGCTCATAAATGAAAGTGAAATAATGAAACCAGTATTATTCAATTCATCAACAACAATGAAAATGGTCATTATTAAAACCAATATCCAATGCATCAAGGGAACATCCCACAGAAGAGAACTTGGGTAGATGTACATGATTATATGACTACTATAACTAATGTTTAATTTCCTAAATATGCTATAGTAGGTACCTTGATCATAACCTCAAAATTTTAAAATTATCTATTTAATTCAAGTTATTTTAACTATTTTATTTCCTCCATGTTTTCCATGAATATTACATTATCCCCTAGAAATATAATAATAGAATTATTAATCAAAATACCTTGTATGAATCTAATTAAAATAACTATATGTTAGTATATTATAATTATAATGTAAGAAATATCATATTTTTAAACATGGATATTATACATATGGTTTAAATTAATATAATCCATTATATGGATTGGATTACAAATTATAATGGAAAAAATTTATTTCTAAGAGAATGAGAATATGATTCATAAATCAGATGAGGAATAACCTATCTTCATAGGGAAACATTATCATCAAAGTTTCATTGAGATCCACCTCTAGTATGTAAAAAAATGAAATTGTTTGAGAAGAATAGTGGGCACTACATATGAATAGGAAAAGAATCCTAAAAATTGAGTACATACCTGTTGTACAAAAATACTTTATTTTTTTTCCAAAATAACTACCTAGATAACCACCTGAGTATGAAGTAGAGTTTTCCATTGATATAATCATTGATGAAAAAGCTGTATCAAAGGCTCTCTATAATATGGACATAGTTAAATTAGTGGAAATGAAGGAAAAACTATATGATTTTTGTGATAATGGATTTATACGCTCTCATTTTCTCTTAGGGTAACCCCTAATCATTTTCTTAAGATTAAATATGGGTCTATGAGTTTATGAATAAATTATAGGTAAATCAATATTATTATTATAAATAAATATTATCCTCTACCTCACAATGATGAATTTTTTTATCAACTTCATAGAGAAATGTATTTTTCAAATAAATGTCTTCATTATGGGTATAATCAACTATGAGTAAAGAAGAAATATATTCTAATGAAATCATTTCATATGAGGTATAAAAATTATTAGTTTCCCACAATTCCCTTTAGATTAGCGTATGAGACTTAGCTCGGTTGGTGATGACTCAGTAGGTGCATCCAAGAGACCCGAGATCAAATCCGGGTGGAGGTGTATTTCCGGAACTGTAGCAGCACTGTTCGGTATTGTAGTAGCCAAAACTATTAATCCATTTGGGCCTTTGGGCCACTGGATTGGGCCTCGAGTCCTGTAATGATTTCGGGTGACCCAAGGCCTTCTGGCCACCTTATGGCCTTAGGGCCACCCCAAGGCCTTTTAGCCACTTGAATTCATATGTACCAATTTGACTACAAGGAACAAGGCATCTGATGAGGATTCAAGGCATATGAATTCACTAGAGCACAACTATCCAAATTTGGAAGAATGAGAGGGTATGGATTTTCCATCGGTACCAGGCCTGTGCAGCTTTGTATAGGACAGCTAGCCGACCAACCCTACGAAGGTGGAGTGATGATATCATGACATATGCTGGGGAGGATTAGTTCCAAGTTGTCTTGTCTGGGTGATTCCCTCTATGACCTATGGGTCATGTAATTGTCTCTAAGCCTTCGGGCCTTGTAAGGGTTCCACCTCACCCCTTGCAAGGTGTATTATCAAAAATAATAAGAAATGAAGGCCTTTAGGCCATTCCAAACGACCTTTATATTAACTAATTAACCCTTTACATTTTTGTAGTTGATGAATATATTATTAAATGATTGTCTCAATAATTCAATTATGGTATTTATTGATGTTATATTTTTATACTCATGATAGAAAGAGTCATTTTTGAATCATTATTGATACTCTAATAGAAAATGAGTTATTTATAATATTATAAATTATGGATTTTGAGAGATTATTTTTATGGGAATATTTTCACTTAGGATGGAATATTAGTTGATACTTCCAATAAAAATGATTTGATTAAATTAAAAATAAAAAAAAATATAAATAATGTACATAGTTCCCATAGATTATCTTATTACTATTGGAAAATTGTTTAGAAATTTTATTGATTTGCTAATTGGATAACCAAGATGGTATATAAAGGTATAAATTTCACATGGTCTGAATAATATAAAGAATGTGAATAATTATAGATGAGACTAGTGAATTTACTAATATTAACTTGACCAATAGGAAGGGATGGATTTTCAATATATAATAATGCATCAATGAAGTGAATTAGATGTGTCCTTATACATAATAATAGAGTTTTTGATAATGTATTGAGGTAGTTAATGATCTATGAACAAAATTATACTTCATATAATCTAGAGTTGAAATATGTAATATTTATATTGAATTTGTAGTTATATTACTTTTATGTTGAAGGATGTACAATATATTGGGATAACCAAAGTTACAGATCCATTTTCTCATAGAAATAGATAAACATGAGGCAAAGGCAGTGGATAGAACTACTCATGAATTCTGATTTCACAATTCACTACCACTCTAGGAAGGAAAAAAGGGAAAAATTCATTGAGTTTAAAAGATCATGGAGTTATGACTAAAATAATGGTTGAAAATGATCCAACATTCATTGATTTAGTAAATTTTGATAGGGGAATCATTATATAAGGGGAAACATCAAATTTATTATAAATGATTTACTATCCATCCTTACTAGAGAAAATAAAAATTTCCCATATTAAAGATGAAAAAATTAAAAAGAAAATAAATGTTTTGAATGATGAGACGTCAGTTGAGAGAATTTATGAATATGGTATATTAAAATTTGGAAATATGATATGTGTTCCATCCTCAACCAAGCTAAAAATATGTTTCTTAGTTAAATCTTATAAACCCAATTTTACTATATATCTGGGTATAACAAAAACATATCTAGAATAGAAAGAATAGTTTTTATGTGATTATATAAAATAGGAAACAATAGACTATATATCAAGATTCTTAGTTTTTCAATAGGAAAAGGTTATGAGAAAACATCTTAAAGGATTAATGCAACCTCTAGATATTACTATGTTTAAATAGTATGGTATTACTATTTAATTTTTCACTAGATTTAAAAATAATCCTAGAAAGAATGATTCTCTATGGGTTATTGTTATTCGCGTTACCAAGTATGTGTATTTCTTCTCTATAGGGGAATATTTACCACATGGTAAACTCACATGGCTATATATTAATGATGTTTTGAGACATCACGGGGAACCTATTTAAATTTTATCTATTTCTTATTTTATGTTTATATCAAAATTCAATAATAGATATCATAAGTATATCAACACCAATATACATTTGAGCTTCGCCCATCATCTCCATACTGATGAGCAGTCTAAAAGAACTAATAAAACATTATAAGATATATTGATGTTATGGTTACAAAATTATCATGATATATGGAATCAATATTTACCATTTGAGGATCTAACATATAATAATAGATTCAATTAATAAATTCATATAGAATTGTGTGAATAATTGTATGGAATGTGGTATCATACTTCTACATATTGGGATGAAGTTGGTAAGAGGATTCTTGTAGGTGTAGATCTTGTTGAACATAAAATTGTGAAAGTTGATACTATGAATAATCATATCTAAGAATCTGTAATTAGATAAAATATTTTGTTTATAATCAAAGGTAGGATTTGATATTTTTAGTGTGAGATCATGTTTTCATAAAGGTATGCCCATGGAAGGGTGTTATTTGGTTTGGTAAAGAAGGGAAATTGAGTCCCATCTAAATAGAGACAGTTGAAATTTTGAAGAAAATTAAAGATGTCTCTTACCATTTAGAAATACCACCTTTAAACTCTAAGTACCATGATGTGATTCCTTTTCCCATTATCGAGAAAGTACATGCAGGACCCAACACATGTACTCTCCTTTGAGTATGTAGAATTGGTAACAGATTTATCTTATTGTAAAGAGACTATACATATTATTATCACTAGATAATAAGTGTTACATAATTTAATGAGTTAAATAGTAAAGGTACTTTGGATAAATAATAAAATAGAATATAAAATGTTAGATCCTAAGGATGTAATGATGTAGAGTTGCCAACATTTATTAAATAAGTGATATCCATGAATATTTGGAAGATTAGTTTTTAGGAGGTAAGAACATAAACCTGATCCTCAGTTATAGAAAGTGAAAATTTGATTATAAATAAAATATAGTGCAATGAACATTTTGATAATTTATATTACAAAATTTATAATTTTATGTGATGAATATCACATTTGAATATACTATGTTGAAATAAACCTAGGATGAATATTCAAAATGTTTCCTTAGAGACAATTTTTTTTTGAATAATTTAATATTTAGTATTTAAATATTTTCAATTTATTTATACTAATGAGTTACAACACATATAATAAAAATACATTTATTATTAATTTTTTAAAAATAAATTTGTAATCATTTGGAAGAAAAATTTATTTTTTCTCAAAATTATTTATTTGCTTAATGTATTTAAAAATTAAAATATTTAGTATTGATGAATTATTTAAATATATTTTGAATATTATATATTTAATTAAATAAATTTACTTTCATATAATGGTGGTTACTAGGATAAGAGTTATAATACATTCATTTTTTCTTGAAAAATGTATTTTCCTAAAAATTATTTTCATCGCATTTTATTGAATTTTTTAAATTTAATTTCTAAAACATGTAGGAATTGATTGTAATAATATGATTATCAAATTTAAAATCATCATATAAAATTTTGGAAAATATTTATATTTAATTTTTGGTCTTAATGAATTGAAATTGAGATAAATAATTCATTAATAAGGTAAAGGTTAAAATGAGTTAAAATTAGGTTAATCTAAAAATATAAAGGTTAAATTGACATAAAGCTAGTAAAAATTATATTAGATGATCATATTTTGATCTTATCATTAAAATATTAATAACTTTGATAACCTAGAGCACCTTACTTGAGTAATACATATAATATATAATAATATTAAAAGTATTTATAAGATTACCAATCAACTCACTTATAGAAGAGAACCACCTATTTACTCTTATTCACAAAAATCGATCCACTTATATTGGAAAAGAACTGAAAAAATACATTCCTAGAATATTTACCCACATACTAGAGCTTCTTTCCCCCCATAAGACCATCCTATTAAGGCTTAATGTGAAACCCAAATGATGTATCTCAAAAAATAGGTTATTATCATAACATATTCCTTCCATATTTATTTCATCATATACCTCCTTTAAATCAATTTTATCCATAATAAAATAATTAATTTAGTATCATTAATATAATAAAATTATATTATTATTATGTAAAAACCAGTAACTAGCTTTTTTATCAAATGGTAAATGAAAGAATCGCTTATGCGTATGTACAGACTACCACCACTATGAAGAAATGAATTTCATTTTTAATCACCTCAATTTAGGGTTAGTTATTATGATAGATATAAATTATATATATTATATTTAAGATATAATTATTCTTTTATAATGATATGATATAATTTACCTTCTTACTATTCCATCCAATAGAAAATGTAAGCATTTCTCATGTGTTCATACAAATAACCATCTCTATGTAGTGATGTGGTTCATTATTATTCACCACCTCTCATGGATGGAAATAATGATGGATTTAATTATTATATATGATAATTAAAATATATAAATTATTTTTAATTATAAAATATTATTTACCATTATTTTTTCTTTTAATTTGAAAATGGAAACAATGTGCATGCCCACATACACACTACCATACCATAAACGGTGTACTAAAATTTTTAATTACTTGCAATAAAATAAATATCTATAAAAATATAGAATGAATAAATATTATATTTATATAATTTTCACGATTCTATAAATAATGAATCTATTTTCATGATGTATGAAATAGTACTTCCAAATTGAAACATATTTGAAAAAAGGAATGGTTAACACAAGGAATGATGGTGTTAATGAAGAATTGTTATTTAATAGGTGATGTGATGTTATAAGTTAATCCCATATGGAATGATAAGTTTGAATATAGATTTATTATGAATGTGTAACAATTATAAAATCTTTATGAAGTAGGGCCAAATATTTATGACTATGAAAATACCCATGGTATGAGAATTCTGTTATGACCTCATTTTTTTTGGATTTTTTATATTCAAAACTCATTTTAGAAAATTATATGATACTAATATCATTGAACACATAAAATTTATTATCCAATATTTTTGTTTTGGGTTTAAATTTATGTTTTCTATTTCATTTGTTTTTGGGTAAATAATCAACAAGAAAATAACATGTATGTGATACAAACCTTATCTATTCTTTTTGACTAAGAATATTCTTCCTCTATATCCATAATCTTTATATTATTTCATGAATTGTATTATTTACAATCCAATTTTTATTTTAATTCATATTATTCTAAAAATTAAATTATTTAAAAAGGATTAATAGTTAATATTTTAACTTTTTTTTCAAATAGAATTTGATTTTTCTTTATAAAATTGCTAAAGGGATTTTTTAATGCATATGGATTGCACAACTTTTCCCACACCCACCACCATTATTCTCTATTTATCTTCCCCAAAATGATTTAATGGTTATTTAAGAAAACCTTTTTCATTGAATTATTAATTTTAAATGGTATTATTTTCCCAAGTAAATGAAAAGAATTTTGAATATGATTTTTAACTTTGTTCTTATATAAAGTTATAAGGAAGTTATTTTTAAATTTTTAATTCATTTTTTATTTTTATTTATGAATGTTTTAATTTTACTAAAAAACCACCATTTTTATGAATTTATAGTATTATTTTATCTTTTTTAGTTTTATTTTTTTGCTTTTAACTTTAGCATGATCAAATTCCATTTTACTCTTCATCATTTCATGGGATATTATTCTCTCTTCTATGTCCATATTTTAGATATCATGAAATTAATTGATATTATTTCCAATACTTTGTTATTTTATTAAAAATATAAATTTTTTATTTGTTATCACTTGAAATTAGGTTTTTATAAAGTTTATTTCATTTATTGGGTAAATATTGATGTTATGTAATCATGATTCCATATGAATAATTATTAGTTTATAAGGCATTTTGAGAATTAATTGTTCTAATAATTTAATATATTTGGAAGAAATTAAACATATATGTGATGGTTGGTGCTCTTTTATAAATATATCCTTAATCAATTGATAGGTATCATGAGTTAAAATAATAATAATTCCATATTAGTTTGGTATTTGTTTTACAACTACCCATATAATAATAATGTCTTGTCCAAGGACTTTATTATAAGATTGATGATAATTGTATCTAGACTGTGAGCACAAGATCATGATTATACATATTATGAATTTTTTATATTATGAAATAATTTTGTGTTATACATGTTATTTTTTTATAATATTACCCAAGGATGTACTTTTAACTCAAATTGATGATTTAATGGAATGTGTATTGATTTTACACCTTAAATTTTAATAATTCCTTATTTACTCCTGGTAGATTCTGCTGTATATAACCCTTGTTGAGAATCTAATCCCACACATTATTTGTTTTCCATTCACCATGTTATGAATAATTATTGAATGAATGATTTAAATTCTTCAAGAATTTTTCTTATGCTATGTTTTTATATTTCCACTATAATATTGAAATCATGAATACTTCTAGATTTTAAACACTGGTAAACTGACTGATCCCTCATGGTGTGATCCCTTATATATCATACTAATGAAATAAATTGAACACATGATATACATTACTATATTCATGGTTTTTATATGTTCATCCTACATAATAAAAAAATCACAACAAATACCTAACTAGAGTACACATCCTTATCTCCCTAACCAATCACTAAATAAAAAAAGAGTTAAATCTTTATAAAATTTGGATCACATGACCATATGAATAGACCATGAATATAACCGATCCAACCATTTACTATGTTATTAAATGTACTATTTTTTATTCACAATGAAAATAAGCCTATATAATTCTTCATTTTATTCTCATACACTCTAAAGTGTGTTTAATAAACCATTTTATCTTTAAACTATTTAATGGAATATCCAATTCATGTTGTGTAAGTAATAATATATAACCATGAAATTAACTTCATACTACCCCAAGATTTTAGTTAATATTTTATTTTAAAAGAACACAATGTTCGATAGCATAAACCTCATGCAACCCTGGGAAAAAATGAATAGAAAAATAATATCATTTATATATGACTATTATAAAAGAGCTGTTTGGTTGGATGGTATGAATAAGAACAATAAAATTATAAATTATGTTTAAAATAATTTTTTAATTAAAATAACGAATTCAATCATTAAATTTAACATTTATTAAAAAATGTATTCAATGAATATGAATGAATTCATTCTATGCTTCAAAGTTACTTTTCTACAAAAATGGTTTTATTGAATTTTTTGTATGGATACTATAATTAATTATATCCAATATTATTAATATTTAATTTCAAAATAGATATAATTTTTTGAATTATCATTTCATGATAGTATTAGGATTATTTTTTAGAATTTTTATGAAAAGATTTATTTCTTGAGTGAATAATGAAAAATAAAGATTTTTGTAAAACAATAATTTCATTTAATTAAATAATTTAATTTAAAATCCCTATTACATTTTTAATTTTAACATAAATTATAATAAATATCCTTTAATTATAAATATTCCAATTAATTACCTTGGTTTCATCATTATTCTTGATTTTTGTATACGTTCATTTTATATTGGATTAAAACAAAATTTCTAAAAAAATATTTTCATTTAGTTTTACATATTTATATTTAAATTTATTTAATCTAATTATATAAATGCAATCATGAAATATATATTCCATATTTGGGATCATAATTTCTAAATTTTGAAAATATAACTTTTTTTAGTTATTATGAATACAAACAATTATAATGATTTGTCACCTGAGTAAGGTTAAAATAGGTAAAACAAGGATAAAGCTATTGGATGTGGGTATAAAATATTTATAAAACATTACTTTACTAATTTGGATGATTTTTTTTCTAATAAAATCCATCCTATGTATGAAAATATTTCAATTTCTATCCACGTGCCTTTGGTTATAATATTCAAATTATTTTTACGAAATGAATAAATACAAAATGTTACTCACTTGATTTTAATCTCTAATAAATGTGTTCAAAAGGATTAAAAACAAGTTATAAATGAATATACAATTTTATTTTAAAAATAACTAAATTATTTTTATCTTATTAATTTGTTTTTAATTTTTAGTGATGGTATAATTACCTCAATTACATACACAATGCTTACTTAGTGCTTGTATAATTGGTAGGAAAAATTTGTTAAATGATTTTAAAAACAATAAAAAATATTTTTTGAATGAATTATGATGTTTCAATAACATTATGTCTAATTATAATTTATAATTTATTTTAAAATGGTTTATATTAATAGTAAATTTCTATGTTGATGTTTATAAAGTAAAATTAAATGAATAATCCCAAAAAATATTTTAATGATATTTTATCTTAAATAATATTGAATTAAATGATTTTAAAATCACATAAATATTTTAATAGGATAAGTGAAATGGTAAAAGTTCTAAAATTTCATATATAGACCATTTTTGAGCATGTTGTCACCTTAGAATTAAATTTATTCCCCTTAAATGCTAAAAATATGTGTTACCACAGTCAAGGTTGAATAGAGTTAACGAAGAGATTAAACTAAAATAAAAGGTTCAAACTAACACCAAAACTAGTATAAATTTTATTAATTGATGATATTTGGAAATTAGGCTCATTTTATTCAAGTAAATTTACATTATAATGAATTTTACTTAATAAAGACATTAATTATATTAATATCATTTAATTAATTCCAAGTGTACCCTCTCCTAACATTTAAAAGGGAACCTCCTATACTTATTTATTCAAAATGTTTTAGTATTCTATATTAACTAATACCTACAATAATTCCATCCTATATTCCAAACCTTTTTACTTTATCTCACGTTCTTACCCTAAGTATAACGACCCATGATTTTTATAGATACATATTAAATATTTTTAGATGAATATTTAAAACATTTGACAAATACATGATTGAGGACCATAAAGGTTTAATATCATTGGATAATAGATTCAAAATAATATTATTCCATGAATTATAATCAAAATATCCCATAAGGATCACACTATTTAGTACTCTTTATAGATATTACCTACTTAAAACCATTCTGAATAACCTAAGGGAAAAAAGAAGAAGAAGGGGTGAGCTTAGATTCAAATTAAGGGTAAACATGAGAGATACCAATTGATTATCATATATAATCATATAATAAACATATGGGTATGATATTATGACCATAACATAAAATGTTCATACCGAATCTATCCAAGATAATAAAAACGAATCATGGAATAAAGAATTATCATTTCAAAATACATGAATCATAAGAGTGAGAAATATCCATAAATCAATCATGAACAATAAGTTCATGTCATAAAAGTGTGGTGCCATAATAAGTGTAGAAAAAATTTTACATGTTAAGTATTACTACCGAGACTATAAAATTATAATAGACCAGACATCAACACCTTTTTCCCATAGTGGATCAAACACATAAAATTGTTTTTAATAACAAATCAAGTGCATCATCACGTTTCTCATATATAATTAAGCATAATGACTTATTTCCCATAATGGATCAATCATATCGACTTGTTTCCCATAACTATCTCATAATATATAATAGATTAAAAAATTCATTAGAGGGATATATAATTCTCAACCTAATAATCACATAATGAAAACTGTACATATGTGTGCCATAATATAATTAAACATTTATCATACACTACAAAAAAATCAACTAATAAGAGCAATTGTTTTTTGATTTGGCAGTAGTTAAAACCACCACCACATGGTTTTGCGATGGTTTCCAAAAACTGATACTAAAGTTGGTTTCGACATCCAACTCATGTCAGTTTTTTACATTTAGTGTTGGTTTCTAGGGACTATCATGAAATGTTTATTTTGTAGTGGTTTTTTTTGTTTTTAGCGGTGGTTTACCCTCTAAGAAATATTGAGGTAATAACCAAAGTTTAAACCACCACTAAAAACAACAATATATAGTGGTGGTTTAAACTACCGCTAATAATTTTTTAGTCCTACATATCAAAAATTCAGACCATTGCTAAACTAAATATTCACATATATTATTGTGGTTTAAACCATTTCTATATAGTGATGTTCAAAAAAATATTGCTACAGAAACCATAGTCCAAAAACAGAAAAAATATATATTACATTATACAAACAGTTAACAAACTATTCCAGCAAAATTATGAACATAATCAGAACATGTTATGTTCAATTTATAAAAAAACAAAATACAAAAAATCGTTAATATAATAGGAATAATAACCAAAAATTAATTAACATGAATAATATTATTTAATGTTCCTCTAGAGTTTATTTTTATTTCAAGGCCATATATTACCATTCATTTTACCCTCATGCTACATAAATGATATAAAGGAACCCAAGTGGGGTATTTTCAAGCATGACATGGAAAAGTGAAATAATTTATAAATCTTGTATCCCTCCATGATAAATTATATAATGTTATGGTAAATAAATACGTGATGGTATCCTTATGAATTTGTGGGAATTTGAAAGATGTTGGGTGTGTGACTGTAGCTACCCTAACTTGTGTAGCATTTAGTGTTTGTTTTTTTCTAACTTGTAAGAAACCTTTTAATTTTATGTTTGTTCTTGGTATGTTTAATATTATCATTTTTAATAGTGAGTTATTAATTATGTCCTAATATTATAAATTCTTGGGGTTTATATGGGTTCCTTGTGACCTGAGTTGGGAGAGCATGAAAAACAATGAAATGCGATTATATATAATTGTTCTTTGGACTAAGCTGTATGATGATCAAATTATATTGGTATATGTAATGGAAATGTGGGTTGGGTGTTCATGTCTACCATGAACATGTGAGATGTTATAAAACATATTATGTGTTTTGGTTCTAGAATTTATTTAAAACATGGATATGAACACTATGATGGGTAAAGTTATATTATGAGAATAGGGAAAGCATGTCAACCATGGATGTGAGTTATATGTCATGTCATATAAGTATTCACATTTATAGTGGATGTGAATTCATATTATGTGATTTTTTTATGATATCATTGTTATATAAGTATAATAATTTTATTTAGATGTTATATAAGAGCTATATAATATCCAATATGAAAGAGGGTGTGAAGATAAAATAAAAATAAGGAAAATGATTTATTAATTATAAAGAAGTTCCTCAAGTTCCCACTTCCAAACCTTCCTTATTTGGAGGACTTATAGTTTCGTCATAAAATAAGGAGATTCCAAAAATGAGATTTCATTTTTAGGGATGGAATACAGACAAAGAACTTTTAAAAACTTTAACACTCACTATGTATTTAAATAGGTAGAATAAGGCCCCTTTTATAGATTAGAATGATTGGAATTTCTAAAAACACCCATTCCTTAATCTATAAGGATTATTATTTTATAGGGAAATTGAAAAAAGAGACAAATGAAAAATAAATTCCATGAATTCCTTCACCCAAACAATTATGTGAAAAGGTTTTAATATATTTTAAATAATATTTACCACATTAAAATTTACATATTGATAACATCTTAAAGTATATTTGAAAACCCCCAAAATACCATCACATAATCTCTAAGGGTGGGATAAAATTTTTTCATAGTAATGTGTAGTGATTCATATAGTATAAATATTGAACCCACTTGGGATTTCTTTTATTTCTCATCAATAAAGATGAAGGTAATATGGATGAACTCAATATTTATTTTTGAGTACATTTGTGAAGTATTTTAGAGTTCCCAAGCATGTTGATGAGAATAAAGTTGTTTGTTATCGCATGGTTTATCCGTACTAAATAATAGTTAATATGATTGAATAAATTTATACCATTAATAATACTACATGAAGAATAATAATTTGTAAAATAAGGTAAACGATGATTTAGATGTTTCATATTGTAACATGAAGATATTTAAGATACTCATTATGAAGAATTATTATGGTAGATTATTGAATTATCTATGTTATAAGGTAAGATTACAATTAGATAATTTTTTTATGGAGTTTATAGAATGAAGGAAATTTTATATATGTCAATAAACTAGTATACAACCTACTGTCTAATATTCTTTATAGAGAATATATTTAATATGATTTGAAAAGTTTTTGGAAGAAATTAATAGCTGATGGTTGACCCCTAGATGATGAGTTATGTGTTATATTAATATTGAACATGTATAATGATTTTGAAATAGCCTTGATAGGAGAGTGTAGATAACAATCTATATATTTCACATATATGAAAAATACTAGTGGGATGTCTAGATTTAAGCTGACCAACATGTTTAGTTATCCAGATAGTACTCAGTAAATTACCAAGTGGAAGTTATAACTGAATAAATTTCATAAATTGTTGATAGAGGCTAGGTATTTTGAAAAGAATAATAAGAGGTAGAATTTAAATTATTAATAAAAAAACAAAACCTAAAGTTCCTAATAATGATAGTTATATGGTAAACTTCAGAATAAAACATAGAGAATGAACCAAGCACATATATTTTCATTAAATATAAGGGAAATACATTTATCCACTACGAGAAACCATAACATGTTTTCTCAATCACTATATCCATGTTAGATTATCATAATTTAGTTACACATCCTCACTAAATCCAAATTCAACCCTAATCACCAAATGCTAACATTTGATCGACATCGTCTCAATCTTCATCTCCACCCCTAATACTGACACCCGTATGATAATTTTATAGAAAATTAAACAATGATATATATTTTAATTTATACTTAAAATTAATAATTTTTTTTAATAAGTGTTTATGAAGTTTCATGATTTACCTGCTCACTCAAACCTTCCATCAATGCAATATCACCCGGGTCACATCCATTCATCTTTTTATATAATTCAATCAAATATTTATATAGAGAAATAACCATTTCATCTTTATATGAGCCCCCTGTTCCTAGAATTTTCTCTCATATTACTTAATTGTTTATTAAATTTCAACAAATTTCCAATAAGAATCTCATGGTAGGGAGTAACTAAAACCATGATTAGATGATAATACAATCCTTGATGGTCTACCAAATATCTCAAATGGTAATGGTCCCAGTTTTATCTTGCACATGAGACCAGGATACTCCTTCCTAAGGACTTGACCAACTGGATCATCTTGGGAGACTGAGAAGGATTATAGAGGACCTAAATCCCTTATTTATTTTATTTTAACTTATTAATAAAATATCTATCATATTTAAAGAAATAAATATTAACAAAGTGAAAATTAATAATAATTTGTTACAATAAAAAAGGAATTCATACCCCAACTTCTTTGGTAGGAGAATTCACATAACTCCCATAAGATTTTGTATGAAAATTCAACCAAATTTACATTTAGGTGACTTAGTGACCTAAATTATTTAAATACAAAATACAGATAAATAAAAAATTTAATATATGAAACATATAATGTTATCTTAAAAATATTTAAACTAATTAAAATATTACCAGAGTCAATCTGTTTATGGAAAAACTCATTGACCCAGAAGCATAAGGGATAATTTGTTTAGCTTTAATTGGTGTATTTTTTCTTGAAACATCCTAAAATAAATAACATTTAATTTAATAGGTAATGTATGAAATTTCATCTCCTTATCATATTCACGCATATATGTAAAATGATATTAATATAATAATATACATTTCAATACCACATGATTATCATGATGATCGATATTAACAAACACGTTCGAATTCTCTCTAGGTACCACTTCAGGTACCTTATCATACTTCTGCTAAGTGTTCAATGATGTATCATTGAATTCAACCCATAATTTCCATTTAAAATCATTCCATTTCTTACCCAAGTATTTCTATTTCCACTTTCGTGCAATAAGACCAGCAATGGTGAAGTGAAAAAACTTATCTAAAAATAGATTCATTTTTAAAATATTATAATTTAATTACATAATTACATTCAATTATGCTATAATTTATTTAAATTACCATTATCTTGGAATCAAAGACTTTATTCTTCCAAGTTTGAATCATATACCTCTAATTAGAATAGGTAATCAGAAGGGTAACTGGATCTGCCAATAGTTAGCCTAGAATTTGACCAAATAATCCCACGACATCATCTATGGGACCCCATAATAGTAAAATGGGATAACTATCTTCAATCTATTTAGATTATAGTCATATTAACTATTAATAATTTTCTTCTTAGTAACATTGTTTTTAACTTTTATGAAAAAATAGTTAGTAGTATAAAAAAAATGTAATTACTTTATTGAAATTAAAATTTGTACCTATAACTCTCACCCTCCAATATCCATGTGAATAAATAATAGTTTTAACCTATTCCCTTATTGATAAAACTTTTTAATGGGGAGTAAATTTACCAAATGATGATGGAATGGAGAAGGAGGGATTTACAAGCATTGATATAATTGAGGAGGGTATGAGAGATATAGGTGGGGGCAGAGATAAGGTGTCTCAGATGATGTAGGGAGGGAGGACGATAGATGATCAACTATTTGTGTGATTGGGGGAACATAAAATTGGATTCGACCAAGATAAGTGAAATGATTCTTCCTTAGAATTACTATCATTTAATCAAATAATTTTAACTTCTAAACATATATTTCAGAAAATTCATGCAGAGAAAAATAGAAATGATAACAGATGCACAATATTGAAAAAATGTATATTTCTATGAAAATGAATGGCTACCCATATAACATAAGTTATAGACAAATTAATGGATGACTACACATATAATCATTTTTTATTCAATCATGTCATTATCCTACTCTATTATTACTTAATATAATTTATCCAACATTGAAAGACTAATATTTTCAATATCATGATGAAAAAATAAGTTCGTTTCTTACTGTTTATGGGAATCAATTTAATAGGTCAAATATTCCACTTTATCACCCATATCATTCAAGTCTTATTATATTATATGAATAACTACACTCCACACTACATCCACTACATCTTCCACATAATATACCATTTTCTATTGGGATGAGAAGATATATGGATCATGTAATTCATGGTCACTAATATCCATCAAGTGAGATAAGTTAATTGAAGTACATTATAAGGAATATATTTTAATACCCCTAGTAATATCAAACCACTTTAATTTGAATAAAATAAATGAAAAATACCCATTTTAGTTTAATTAGATAATATTAGTCAACTTTCTATTGTATCCCAACTCAAAAATTATAAATATACCACTATTTGGTGTTTTCAAAACCTATTCCCAATTTAATATACAAAATTTAAAACCATTCTCATTGTAATAATAAAATTTTCTATCCTATTTTAGAGGTATTCGATCCAAAAACATCAAATATTCTAAAAAATCATCCCAAGTATCAATATTCTTGATATGAAGAAAGTAATATACATTATTAGATTTAAAAAATACATGTGTCAACCTAATATCCTTATTGATTGAAATATTTTTGAACTTACACAGCATGAAAACCATTCTAAAAGATCTTTATTAATAGATTTTTTATATATTTCTCATTTTATATTTGTATTCTCTTTTGTATCTTTATTTGTATCATGAGTTCATAAATAAATAGATCAGTAATTTAAATTTTTAGAATCACATATCTATGTTCCTGTAATAATCCCATTTTTTAGTGTAACAGTTGAGATCCTATCAACTATTCATCCAATAGTATAAATTTTTCTTTATTTCCCATGTAGTTGAGATCGATTCAATGTGCCATCGACACATCCAACTCCATTGAATCTTGTTTCAAAATCATTCATGTATCTAAAACAAAAGGTAATAAATTCCTATGATAAATAGCCTTTAGGTTGTGATTTATTTTTCATGTATGATTTCAAATGACCAAGTTATCTATGAAATAAAATAAATAAAACATAATTATGTATTAATTAAAGCACCAATAATTGTTTACATAAGATGGAAAAAATATAAATAAAGTACCTATAAATTGGATACATCCATTGATATTGTACATGGATTCATAATTTAGTTTCCTTGACTAAATGAAAAGTTAAATGCATCATAGTAGTAAAAAATAATGGATGAAATATCATTTCCATCACACAAAGTTTCAATAAAAATATCTCTTGAATGTTAACAAGATCAGTTGGTTATATAATTTTCTCACATAGTTTTCCGAAGAATGCGAAAAATTAGAATAAAAATGCAATAACCTTTTCCAGTAATAATGTACGTAATGGCAATGTAAGTTACAACTATAACAAAATATGTGAATCATGAATTTTTAATCCAAGTAACCTATAAAGATTTAAGTCAAAAACCTTGAAATATTACTAGAATACCCATTATATACCATTATATGTTTTAAAATTCCAAGGAATTTATCTTTATCTCTATATTTTATTGCAAAAATTTCCAGAGCATACTTTTCAATATCTTCTGGATAGAGATCACACTGTATGTTCATTATTTGTAATTATTTCCGAGCATTGAGATGGTTATTCAATTTTATATTCTAATTAAGAAATGTGAAGATAAAATTTTCAGAAAAAATATTATCAATATGTATAACATCAAGATTATAAAGTAATAAATTAAATTCTCAATATGGAGGTTTGAAGAATATAATTTTTTTCTTTCATTGTTGTATTATAATTTAACTTGATGATGCACTTCAAACCCATTTCCCACTATCATTCACATGATACACCTAACCAAATTTTGTTTCAACATTTCCATGTTGTTCCAATATTTCAAAACTTTTCAACAACTTTGTATGTAGTCTATAATCAGTAGAACCATTGAAATTTAAAATTTTAAAACAAAATATATGAGATGCATTGAGAAATATTTGATGAAATAAGAAACACAATTTTTTACTAAAAGGTAGTCTTTCAGCCTCAAAATAAAATTTACAAATAGGAAAATCCAAACCCTTGTAATTGTTCTAAAAAGATAAGTTACATAGTCCAGGGAAGTCACTAATAGTCTACATTAGAGCGGCGCTCATTTTGTATATTGTTCTAAAATATGAATCATATGTCTCAAAATCGTGTCTCCATAACTCTTGTAATTATTCAATTAGAGGATGCAAGTATACATCAATATCATTTCCATGCATTTGTTTTCCAAGAATAATCATCAAAATGATAAAAGAAATTTGTTTCATACACATCCATTGAGGTATATTATAAGGGATAAAAAACTATCCAAATTATATAAATAGTTCTAAAATCCCAAATGAGATGAATTCATTGATAGATAGTCCCAATCACACATTCCTAGGATCAAATGAGAAACTTATATGTAATAAATAAAATTTATTCCATGATTTTTAATGTCTTGGATGTCGCATGAACCCATCATTATTATTATCTATAAAACTCCACTTAATGTGCTAATTGATTTTCGATGAAAAAAATAATATTTTCAATCGATGTTTTAAAGATAAGTAATGAAAAAACTTTACAGGTGTGTTATTTTTATTCTTATTCATAGTAGTATGTTGATTTAGACTTCCAACATCACCTATTTACTACCATTTAGAAGAACATTTTTTATAATCCTGTATTCTTAAATCCTCTCCCCAATAAAGAATACAATAATTAGGGAAAACATATATTTTTGTATAATTCATACCAAGATTGTTAATATATTTTCATATCAAAAAAATACTTAGGGATCTTAGATTTAGGAAATGAATAATGAAACAATTATAATATCATGGAAAACACCTTATTTTTAATTCCACAGATGCATTTGATATGGTAAAACTTTAGCAGAAAAGAAAGTTTTAAATATTTCAGACATCCACCATACAAATCTTGATTTCCATCTTCAGCTAAATCATGGAACACACTTGTTTTTATCAGTGATGTTCTCTCTTATACTAGTCTATAGAGAATCAAGAGTAGGATCTAATGATATGTTATAATCTTGATCTGGTTTTCCCATTGTCCCAAAACATTAATTGTCAAGTTAAAATTAGTAGCACCCTCAATTAGTTGTTATGATATGTTTTGATGTTGATGTTTTTTATTTGGATTTCAAAATATTAATATATAAGACTTTTCATTTCATTTTCCATTATCGACAAAGTTAAGAGATTATTCTAATGATTTAATTTAGTTTTCAAACTTTCTATAACATTTGATTATCCATTCCAAATCCACCAAAAATTTTGAGTGGGGAATTGATTCAACATCAAGTGTTCATAAAATTCATGTCACTTCAATCATATTATACATTTTCATTTCAAGCATGGACATCTTATTATCCCATCAATGAATTTATTGGAAATTGAAAAATCTAAAAAATCTTCTAAACCCTTAGCAAAATAAGGTATGTTCCTCGATAATCTGATCAAGCTTTTATCCATATATATCAAAATCTTATGACACTTTGTTAAAAGAATTTAAAACACATAAGTATCAATAAGTAATATAATAGATAAATGGATGTGAAAAAAATACACAACCCATGTAGTTATAATAAGATTAATATAAGTACTTAAAAGGTCAAAGTAAAAAAATGAAATCAATCATGGATAATATTATGTAAAATAGAATCAAGATAAAAATAATATAATAATTAAGAAACAAATAAAGATGAATTAATAAAAAATAATCCTCTCATTGGATCACAAGCCTTCTTGTGAATAACGATAGTCACATGAGGCTCAAGAGGGCGTCACAAATTTTTAAAAAAAATTTCATAAAATTTCAATCAGGATTTCCTAAAGAGCTTGAGAAGCCAAGTCATTTTCACACCATTTGAAAACAACTTTTAAAAATTTATTTAAAAATAATATATCCAAATGCAAATTGAAAAATAGTATATAAATCTAACTATTTCCATAAAATCACTTTTGAAGGCAAGTTACCCCTCTTTAAATGAATTTAACTAGTGTCAAACACCCATTTCTCAAGACCAAACATTTACCTTTTAAAAAACTTTCAAGTTACCATGAGATTTATGGTATCAAAACTAGTTAAAAAAGATTAAAGGTCAACGTAATTAAATTAATAAAACATTCTTATAAAGAAACAAAAACCTATTTTAAAGACAAAAATAGTGCCGAACAACCTTTTAAATAGTTAGTTACCATTATAAAATCAACTAGGAGTTTTAGAAACCACTTGGCATGTAACCTAGTTCCATGAAAAGTATTTCAACCATTTGAAACCATTTAAATACCAAAATGGTAATTAATGAATTTTCTTAGTTTAATGATACGTATAAGTTATGGAATAACTAAAAACAATGGAATACTATGATAAATATAAACAATGACCAAGGAATCATATAATTGACCACTGAGGCATATTAATTTAAACATAAAAAATTCATATGGAATTGAATAACTAAAATCCCAGCCATAAATATAGTAATATAAGAAAATTACAAGAGGTGGAATAGGGAACAATTGATTCACATTAATAATAAACTAAATAAAGTGTAATATATGGAATTTAAGGAATCTAATTCAAAATAGTAGTATGAAAAAAGGATATATGAGATGGAAAATGAGAAAAATTAATATACTAGTAGAAAAATAATCAAAGGATAAGTGATATCATAGGAAATGTATAATTCCAAATGAAATAAAAGATATTAAGTAAAAAACAACCAATTCATACTTGCAGTATACCCAAAAAAATTAGTATATATAGTAGAGGATACCAAAAATACATAGTAATACCCTGCAAAACATTGTCCAAGACATGGTATAAATAAAAAAAATAAAAGAGGTTATGGTTTCTTAAAGATTATACATCACAATTAAATATTTATTCAAAAAAGAATTACTTTATAAAAAGTTATTGATATAAATAAAACTATGATTTATATAATTTATTATTTTTAATTCATATTTTATATTAATTTTTTTAATATAATTTATAAAATTATTTCATTTTTTATAAACCATTACATAAATAATACTTTATAATAACAATAAAAATTACTATTTGTGAAGATAATTATGTTGAAAAATAATTATATACCCTATAGTAGTATTCTCATGATGGAATAACACCAATTCCCATTATTATTTTCTTTTCATAACATAAAATGAATGTCAGTTGAATATACCCAACATTGTATATTTAGAAACATATTGAAAAACATATACATGAACAAAAAAACTCCCCTTTTAATATCATATAACTAAACAAACATTTTTTAAATGAGTAAACCATGAATTACAAGGGAATTAAATATAAATTATTGACTCACATCAAGAGGAAACCTTTGAAACCAATCTCCTTTGATGGAAAATGGAAAATCAAGCGAATGAAAAACCTCCTCTACCTTGACAACCCAAATCCAAATCATTATAACTTTCCCAAACCTTAATCCAAACCTAAATTTTTTTTGGGGTTCATAGGATTAACAAAAATTGATATAGGGGGTAAGGGAAGAAGGTAAGATACGAAAATTATAAGAAATGAGATATTAACACTATTTGAAATCAATCAGAGAAGGGGGATTCAGGGGAGAAGGGGGGGGGGGCTAATGGGGATGGATCATGGGAGAAGGGGATGTAGGTGATGAGGGAGAGGGTGAGGGCTCAGGTGGATCAAGGGAAACTTAAGTACCATTGAGGGAGAGGGAGAGGGAAAGGGTTTGGGGGGATGAGGGGAAACCAGAGCACTGGCTTGTGTTTGGGATCAAGGGGCTTAGGGGAAACCAAATTTCCAGCAAGGGCTCGGGCTCGGGGGACTCAGAGGAAAATCGAGCACTGATGAGGGATTGGGGTGATTAGGGGGAAACTAGAATGCCGATAGGGGGGAAGGTAGATGTGGTGAGGGATCAGGGAATAGGGGGGTTATTGGGGGAGATGGAGGGTGGGGTTAGGGAGAAATTATGTTTTTTAATAAATGGATAGCATTTAGTGTTTGTTTAGTGAAAAAAGACAGCTAAATTCTTGATTTTTTTATCGGTGGTTTATTAAAACACTTCTAATAAACCACCACTAAAGTATAAATTTTGTGTAGTTATATCATCATAAATTGTGAAAATAAAATAGAATTTATAAAAATATCATCAATTCCTCATAATATAACATGTGGAACATAAATAGGTTTTATAAACATTATATCATTATAATCATAAACCATCATGATATAGGATAATGATAATTTCATTGGATCATATCCCTAGTAAAAAATAAGAAAAACCAAATGTTTTTGTCATTAGTGAAGATAAATACCATACAAAGATGATTAAAAACATTTTTGAGGAAAATACACATTCCATTTTGAAATAAATTACTTAAAATATCAAAATTTTTATATATTATGGAAAATATTTTCTATGAATAGAACTATATAAACTTATAAAGGATGCTTTAAATAATTTATTGGTCTTGATAGAGGGAACTTCTATTCATTTGATATAAGTTAAATGAAAACATTATGTTTACATTTTTGGTAAAAATTCAAAAGGTACCTCTTTTGGAAAATGACATGAAGGTTCATTTTTAGACATTTTTTTAAAAATAAAACGACAATAAAAATTTATTTTAAACAATATTTGGTTAATAGTAAAAAAATATTGAAAATTATTCAAAACATAGAAATGAAAGAGAAATATTCCCGACCAAATAGTAAAACATAGTCAATTTTACTTAAAAACATTCTCTTGGTTTATTGAGTACTTAAATTGTAGAATTTTAAAGGAAAAAAATTTATTCACAACAAATCACTAGGGGATAATAAAAATAAAAATTATTTATTAGATAAATATCATAAAAGATTCTCAACTGAAATTCAATCATAAAAAATATTAAATAAAAAATGGATTGAAACATAAATCTTTTACAACTTTGGTAAATTTTGAATCATAATCCCCATCAAATAATAACATTAAATAAAACTTAAAATATGATGAAAATAAATATATTTATGATATAACATGTCAAAGTGTCTATATATACACCACATAAAAGAGGGATGGTACATAACATAAAATATTTCTCAGTAAAGACAATTTTTGATGAAAATCCATTACCACTTCCGTAACATTTAAATCACAATACCCATGAATGAATATACCTTATATGGATATGTAAATCCCCATAATTTTATAAATAAGAATCATAAAAAACATAATGGGTAGTATATAAACCACATAAAAGAAGAAATTGGTGAATATAAAATGTTTCTCATATAAATTAATGTTATATGAAAATATCTTACCTCAAGTTTTGACCTTCTTCATACACGTTTGAACCTCCTCTTCTTTGGATGAACACTTTAGTTTTTCACCAAAATCCTTAATAATAAGGTTTTATGATAAAACCAAGTTATATATATTAATTTAGGATAAGTAATGAAAGTATTTGGGTTGTATATGGTTGTACCAAAAGATGCTTTATGTGAGGATATGAGGAGAGTAGAGGGGGTTCCCTTTTTTAATTGAGATAAGTGGAACACTTGTAATTTTTTAATGTTTTAAAATAAATTTATGTCATTGTTTTGGAAAAAGGGATCCAAAATAGACCATTTCTGAACCTTATATGAATTAAGTTTTATATATGGAAGTAAAATAGAAAGTACAGAAGTTTTTAAGTCATTTAAACTCTTATATTTTTAGTTTAACCCTCTGGTTAACATGTTTTAACCATAATAATGGTAATAGATTTTTTTATTCTATTTTTACTTTTTATTATGAAAACAAATTAATTTGAACTTATTATATAATAATAATTATTATGATTCAAAATATGGAGTCCATTTAATCAAATTCAATTCCCATAAGTGGAATAATATAATTTAAAATTAAACTATAAATCACGATGAAAAAGCGGTTTTCCAATTTTTTTCTAAAGTATAAAAACGTTTTGTATTAAATTTCATTATAAAATCAATTAAAATTACCAAGTTTGGAGTAATTATGTCATAATTTAAATATTTTTTCCATTTAAAATTTTTTAAAAAAGGAACTTTTTAAATTATCTAAATAAAAAGGCAATTTTAATAAAAATCATAATTTTTCATTATTCATCAGGAAATTTTTATTTTCAAAATATTATTAAAAATTTTCTTTAATAAAATTTTCACATGTTAATTTCAAAAATTTAATTAATTTTTTCATATAAATTTTCTAATATTTGAAAAATATGACTTTAAAATATGTGTATAGAACACAACAAAACCATTTTTTAGAAAAAAATATTTTTAAGTGTAACAATGGATTTATTGTCATCCAATGCCTAGAAAAAATATTAGATAATGAAAATAATTCGATAGAATAGATTATAAAAAAATTTCCTTAAAAGCATTCACTAATATTGACTAATTTATTTTTTTGAGAATATAATATATTACACATAAAAATAGTTTCTTAGAAAAATATTTCTTTTACGTTCAAATGATTTTTATTTTCATTTTTAATCTATTGATGACCAATGAAATTATTTTTTATATGTTTAAACCATTAGTTTTTCAAAATTTAGTTAGTCTTATTATTATCCACCAATCCAATGTTTAGGAGATAATTGTCACATTAAATAATAATATTTTAATAGTATCTTATAGTTTGTTTAAACTCAGTGTTTCATGTAATAAAAACTATAAAAGAAATTAGATTTATTTGAAAAAAACATTTAATAAAATATCTAGTTGAAACATTATACCCCCCCTCCCCCATAAAAATAATTTATCCCTCCAAATTTCATCGCTTTGATAAAAAAATTTAGGATAATTTTGCCTAATAATTTCCCCAGGTTCCCCTGTAGCTGTTATAATAGTGGATGCCCTATAATATACATGAACAATAATTTTGATTATGATATCATGTATACAATTAGATATAAATGATATTTACTTAGAATTATAGTGTAGATATTTCTTCACCCACAATTTTGTGGTAATGTCCATAGATTAATTGTCATCTCAAAATGTTATAATAGATCCCGAGCTATAATGAGAACCTCGAGATACTATGAAATTAATCTTAAACAATTTTACTATGGTCCAGATACATCATACTGGCTAGGCACAATTAATGTTTGACTATTAAGTGATGGGGGATTATAAGCATTGAGACTTCTTCTCACGAATCTCACCCTTGGTGATCTATAGTAGTGAGATCATGAGGATAGACCCGCCAATTGGAACACCATAAGTTTCATCTATCATTGGTGTTTCCTATCTATAGACATGTGTATTAGTCTCCTGACTTGAGATAATTACTAATGTGTTCCATTTCATCATGTAATTTGATGCAAGGAAATAAATATGATAACAAAAATGCAGGGAGGTATCTTTTACTGGGTGATCCATTGATGGTATGGTATTGGTTGAATGATGAAGAACGGATTTATCACTTTCAGGTTGAGGAAGTAATATATCTTAGGACTTGTTGATCAGGATGGTTGTACCTTCATAAATCCATTCCCATGATAGTCAAAAGGTAAATCCATCCAGTTAGATCAAAAAATAATAATGCAAGAAAAGGGCGATGACACTAGTGTGTGTCCTTATTTTTGAGATTTTTAAAGACAAGTAGATTATATTATAGAGTGTGTATTTGTAGGTTAGTTTTCATTATTAGGAATTTCTTTATCTCTTCAGGGACCTTGATGGGTTTCCAGACTTTTCTCTTGTTATGTGGATTTTATTCACTACTATTGAGATAAGGGCCTGTATGGTCACACAAAATAGCATATTTAGGAATTCACCCTCTTTAGTTGAATATATATATTTGATATGGTGGGCCCCAATATGGGGTTTAAGTGTTGTCTAAGTTATCGGTCACCAAATGAATAAATAAATTCATATTATTTATGTTATGAAATATTGGGTTGAATTTATTTATAGTAATTACAAGTTAACTAAATACAATAATAATATTAATCGACCAAATATTATTTTAATATTCCAAGTTCTTTTAATATTAAGAGGGAATTTCGAGTTGATTTAATGACTCGGTTTTATCACATAATATATCTTATATATATTATAGGTATGAGATAAAAATAATAAATAACATTGTTTAATTGTTTCTTTAGTGGATGAAAAAATGGGGGCTAGGGAACCCTATCAGGTATTTTTTACATCAACTATAAATAGAGAGAGACTCTCTCAAACAACATACTATTCATGATGAGATTTCCAGAACCTCTCTCTCCTATTCCATTTTTTAGGGAGAGAATAAATTGATCCAGACATTTGGATTGATTTCTCCCTCACACATCATAATCTCTACGATGCTGCGATTGTTGGGGGTGTCGAATGCACCACAAAATCTCCATTATAGCACTTGAAATTTGATGATCGACACTCCAATATATTTTTGAAGCATGTGTGGATGATCGATATGGATACTACTATATATCCTATAAGCTATGATCAATGGTGATGATTTTCTATCGAGTGCGGATTCAGATCCTAAAAGGTATGTTTTTCATTTTTAATTTTTGTGTTGTTTTAATTCATGTGAGATCCTTGGATCATATAGTGTCTTAGATCATCAAAGATGACACGTCTCATTGTCCTGAAGATAAAAAATTTAAAATCTTTGACCCACTGAATTCCAATGAGCATTATGATACCTTTAATTAGTATATGAGAAGTCACGTAAATTATCTGAGCCAAGGAAAATTAAATTTTCTTTAAATTTAAGTATAGGGTTTAATTTCATTCCCAACAGATCTGACTGTGATTCGATTCGAGGCCATATGACCATGTTATGGTCATCCGATTTTTTTATGGATCATTTGTGGTCCCTTCTAGGTATTAAAATTTTAAGAACACAATATTCATATTATCATGTTCTTTTATTTTAATGGCATTTTTGATATTTTGTTTTTCTGATCAGGTACTAGTCAGATTCTAGTCACCAGAATTGCTCCGACCAATGATGGGAATTTAAAAATTATTTGGTTAATCAAAATAATAGTAATAATATAATTAAAATAAGAATAATTATTATTTTATTATAATATTGTTATAATTATTAAAATAAAAGGATAATTGATTAGCCTTTGGAATTGTTGAATAAGGAAAAAAGGAGGTTTTGGGGGGTTGGACTTTTTCTACCAATTTTTTTTAAGTTACCTATTAATAGGGATTTTGGTTTATTTGAAATAAAAGATTAAAAAAAAGGTCATAAAACAAAATAAGGAAAAGAATCATGGGACCCACAATCTCATTGGTATCTTCTCTCAGCCGAGTACTGCCTCCCACATCCTAAGTTGTCAGCCGGACTCGCCGCACCACTACTGTCACCCCATAGTGTTAGACCCTGCTCCATTGGACATCCGTGGTGCCTCCCCTCATGCCGGCTTCCATCTCTAGTCACACCCCAATATGGACGCCCTTTATAATCCAATCCAAGTTTCCCACTGACAGCGGGACCTCATCATCACCTCATTTCCCCTTTCTCCGTTGGATGTTCATCCTCTACAGATCTTCCCACGATTGACATTTCTTCACCCATGTCACCAGATTCAGTACACCTAAGGTCTCCTATAGCCGTTGTGCTGGAGGAACCATCTACCACCACCCAACTAATACACCATCTGCTGTAGTGCTTTCCCAGATCATGAATCAAGCCCACTAAAGCCGTCTGGTCTCACCACATAGGACCCTGATGGCACCACCATAGTAGGGTCACTTGTCCAAATGCGGTTGACACCCAACCACATCCTCCTCAAATAGATCTAGCATGTTGCTGCCAACATGGGTTAGTCTTGACATCACCGTCCCACCTTCACAAATGAACCTCCCCAAGCGAGTATCATTGGACCACTACAGGTCTTTCTATCACTTCTATCTAGCCACAGACGAACCCTGCAAGTGGTACCCATCTCATTGGACATGATCTACTCCAAAAATGGATTGGGTTGGTTAGACCAACCTCGAACAGGTTTAAGTGGACCTTCCTGACCCCAAATTTCTCAACACAGGCTTTTCATGGCCCGTTATGGGTCTTTTGGGGTTCATTGTGAACTGTAATGGGCCAGAGTTATGTTTTGGGGTCCGACCAGTTATTTAAATTATTCACAATTTATTAATTTAATTAATTTAATTTTAGTATTAAATTAAATTAATTAGTATATTAATTTTGGTTTAAAATAATATTTTTAATACCTGGGATAAAATTAATTTAATTTTGGTATTAAAATTATATTAATTAAAGGAAAAAAATTTAATTAAATAAATTATTTTAATTTTTAATCCATTTAATTTATTTAATACCCTCATATTTAAATTTAATACAATTTAATTTTATCATGCTTATATTTATACTGACCAGTCTTGAATAATGAACCGACCGACATATGTTTGCCTTTATTTAGTTAATTATTTAATTATGTATAATGTTTTTAATTAATTAAGATGTTATGTGTTTTCTTATTTATTTTCAGTCAGTTTTTGTAAGGGGTTATGTGTCAAAATTCATCTGATGTACATTTCACTCATAGTCCCCATCACCTAGAATGAGTATTATTTGTACATTGGATGAATATGGTGTACGTTGTGGATCCCACCAAGATGAGGCCATACACCTTGACAAAGATGATGCATGATGTTGACCCCACCAAGACGAGGAAAAATCCTGATGAGTAGTGGATATACAGGATGGGGGTGAGCTGCATCATGAGTCAAGTGATGACTTAGGTATGATTACCCTAGGTCATGGTTGATCCATTGAATTTAAATGGATTTACCAATATTAGATTCTCAAGACTATTTGGGTAGAATATTTTCATTATGAATTTATTTATTATTTTATAAATTTTATTATAGTGGGAAAATACATAAAATAATAGATAATAAAATGCATAAAGAAGCGGTGAATGTTTTTTATATTAATGTTCATTTCTGATCTCAAAAACATAGATGAACAAGATTAACAAAAATGGATTACATTCATCGAGAGAAAAATAACAAAAACTCTCAATGAAATATTAAGTCCAAAATTCCTTCCATCGTTTGAATTTGAGAAAAACCAGGTGTTCGGGGTCCTCAGTTAGCCATAGATGAGGGTGGCTCTTACTACTGGGGAGTTATTATGAAAACGATGAGTTGAATTAACTAAAATGGTAGTAAGGATTAGCCATATATAACTTTCTATCATTTTATAGGAAAGAGTTTAAGGAATAAAAGTTATTATTTTGAGAAGACGAGTCTTCACTCAATAGATCAAGGAGCCATGAGTTAATGTGGATGGCCAGTTAAAATACTACCTTGAACTATCTCAGTAGTGGTGTAGCCATAACTTATAAACTGTAATGGAAAGATCAATGATCCTTTCCACTAGCATAATCAAGAGATAGAGTATTCCAATTATAGTATATAGGGTTCCTATAATTTGATAAAAGTAGAGTGATTTATTTAATTATTTTGTAAATTAATCAAAATGTATAAATTCTGTAATCAAGATAAAAGTACAATATGCTATAATTTTATTTTTTAGAAAATAGAAAGTAATAACACAATATAAACTAAAATAAATATTATAAATAATAAATGTGAAAACTATAAAATTTTCTAAGTGTAGTACAGGAACTTGTGAACACTAACACGATTTAGTAAATTCAAGGTTCTGGTGTCCCAATACCTGTTAAGACACCTCAAGAAGCGTGGGTGTAAAATGTTTTACAAGAGATTCATGTATATAGAATATGATGGTTATGTAATTATTCTATCATCAATGTTATATGTTTTTTATAGTTATAACATCACTACATGGATGATATGGCATATAATCTCATATCAAAGAAGTTTACGAGGAGAAAGTGATGAAAGATTTTAATGGGTGATCAATTACACTGACTTTGTGAAAATATGAAATATGGATCAAAATATTTCGAGGCATCCGACTCTTACACCCAATTACTATAGTTTATTTTAAGGTTACAAAATTAACAATAAGAAGTAAACATATCCTTACCTTTTTGGAATGGTTTTCCAATTAAACAAGAACTTAAAGAAAGTATACATATTTAATTCTTATGGAGAAAAAATTGAAAGAACAGAAAAATAGAACAATAGAAATTAAAATTCCCAAGACACATTCAAAAATTCCTTCAATTAAATGATTTTGGTTATTAAATAGGTAGTTTTTTGCTTTACATATCATGAAGTAATATTTATGGAAGTTTAAATGCAACTAATTGAATTTAAGAAGAAAGTACAAGCTTCTTCTTCAGGTATATTCATCAATATAATGAATTGTTTCAGTAATAATTCTTGGGTATTAAATACAATATGAATTTCACATATGGGTATTGATATATAGTATCCAATTAAGTAATATAAACATTACAATAAGTCCAGTGTATTATCCAAGTGGCTGAGAAAGGGTGATTCCTAAGTCTGCAGTTAGAAGCACACAACTTCTAATTCCCAAGTTAATGATTTAATTCAACATATTACTAAGTATAACCAAAATAGTTATATCATGAATCCATTGGAAACTAGGATAAATTATTCTATGTTTAATAATGAATGTTGTTTGTGGTGTCTCAAAATCAATCAATATTTTAGCGGTACTTGAATCATAGGCAATAAGTAATGAATATAAAATGTAAGACTTATATACATAGTTGTGGAAAAATAATTATTTTTCAAGAAAAACTAAAATTGGGCATCAAGGATATAAATTTCATGGTATTTAGACTCAGTGGAGATAAACACCATATGTATTATCGATATATATACATATTTAGTTTGGAAAAATAAACCTTTAGAAATAAAGGTATGCCACAAAGCTTTCAGAATCAGTTCAGTAGGATAGCGCGAAATGTTCCAAGTATAATCTAGTGGTAAATATACTTCATAAAATTATTTCAAGTAATTAAGGATTTAGAAAGTTATTTTTCAGGTTCATAAGACACAAGTTACTTTGGGAAAGTATGCCAAAGAATATCTAGACCAAGCATTCATTGATCAATATAATGTAGCATGAAGTAATTCATAAATACACATTACCTTATCAATATAATGACTTTGATTTTTATAATGAGGATCAATGAAGATTCTTACATGATAAAATTGATAAAAAATGTAGCATGGAGTAATTCTTAAGCACACATTTTATACATTAGAGTCTTTATGTAAGTAGTATCAATGTTGAAACTTTCAGAAACATCTATTAAATTTCAATACATGCTTTACAGATAATAGTGATATCCCATAAACACATGAAAAATATAAAAAATAATGGAAGTCATAACAATTTATTATGATGGAAATACATTGTTTCATAAGACATGTGTTTGGATTCAAAGGGTTTGTTATGATATAAAAAAACTTGCATCAAGATAAACACATTGTGCATATATGTAATTATCCTAATGGTTTCTTTGGATATTACATAAATCACTATGATAGAAAAGTGAAAGTAAATTAATAGACTACATTTCTATATAATGGTGCACATCCATACCTAAGATAGTGGGAGAAATATGGATTTGAGTTTAGTCAATTCTATAGATGAACATGTAGTTGGAAAAGGAACTAGTTCCACAAGTGCATGTGGAATTGAAATTTTCCAGAGTCACACACTACATAGGAATGTTAAAACCATAATGATAGTTTTATATTCATTGTAGCTAGTGATAAATTATTAATAGTGAATAATAAACATTAAATTTAAGTAGTATAAGTAAATTAGCTAATATTGACAAGATCAATTAAAATTAAATTATAGATTACATTTATCAAAGTGAAAATGGGATTCTTATATTGAATAATGCGGTGGGTATTCAAGTATAATGATACATGGATGGTGCAATTGTGGTACCAATAAGGATCGATTGGTTACACCGAGTCGTTATTCCTAAATCCATTAGAATTATACTTATCATAACTAATCTTTAAGATCATTTAATTTTCCATTGGATGTCAAGACCAAATTTCATGGAAGGTGTCTATACGATGCAAACAGAAAGAGATTGTGACACCAAAGGATTCCTATAGGAATTACAAGTTACTGAAATCCATTTTAGGATTAATATAAGTAAGAAGATATTAGGTAATTCATTTTAAATGATTTTTTTTCATTTTTATACCAGAGGTTAGTGGGAGATTTTTTCTTTTCCAAGTGAAATATGTTTGACAACATATGGAAAACAGTTATTGGTCTTACAATTAGTTAAGAATAGGATGGATGTAATTCTCAAGAGATTGACTTAAAGTAGAAACCTAATTTCTAGGGAACATGATCTACATAGGTATATCTAATGGTTTCCTGGACCTAGTCAATTGTATATATAGTGAAATGGTATTGAAAAATATAAGCTGGAATAATTCAAGAGAGAATTGTTACAAACATTATAGAGACAAAATCCCTCCAAGTAGACATGTAATTTAATTGGAGGAGATTAAGTGGTGAGTTGTATTCCATACACCTTAATGATGGTTCAATCACATATCCCATGATATGCACATGAATTTATATTTCCAAAATATACTTAATGGTTAGAAAATATCTGTTATATCCAGAAGAACTATATGTAAAGTAGTCTAGAGTATCTAATTTTACTTGGAAAATTAAAAAGGATATGTACCTTATATGTGGAGAAGAATGGATACTAGTTTTTAGGGGACACAAAATAGTATTACATTAGATTAATTCGATCTAGTATCATAGTTAGGCTAAGGTGTTGAGAAGGAAAAGCTTATATAAGCTAGTGGTAGCCGTACCTACAAATACTGAGTATGTTGCAGCTTATAAGGCGTCTAAGAAGTAGTTATTAAATGAAATAATTTGTTCTAGTTCCTAGAATAATACCTACCTGGTAAAGTTTTATCATAATAGAAATTATATTACTATTACTAGCTAAGATATCAAGTTTTGACTGTGGAAAAAAGTGATATACATGGTCATAACATCTTTTGAGAAGTTTTCCTCAAGGAGATAAGGTTGCACATAGCAGAATAGCCACACAGCGGAAACATGGAAGACCTGAAAACTAAATCTGTGACTCAGTAGAAACATGATCTTTATCATACGAGTTATAAAAAGTATGGTTATTATTTTGGATCTAGTGAAAGTGGGAGTATTGTAATAGTGGGTTCACCAGACCCAAATTGAATAGTTATTTTGATTACCATATCATGTATACAGTTAGGTATACATGATATTTAGTTACCATTATAGTGTAGATATTTATACATCCACTATTTTTTGGTAATGTCTATAGATTAATTTTTATATCAAAAGGTTATAATAGATCCTAGGCTATAATGGGTACCTCAAGATACAATGAAATTAATCTTAAAAAAATGTTCTATGGTTTAGATACATCATAATGATTGGGAACACTTTATTTTTGTCTATTAGGTTCTAGGGTCTCATAAGGATTGAGGCTTATTATCAAGAAGTTCTCACTTGGTGATATCTAATAGTGAAATAATGAGGATATACTCGCCAATAGGAACACCACATGTTTCAGGTGGCATTATTGATCCTTTCTACGAACATGTGTATTGGCCTCCCGACTTGACATCATTAAAATTGTGTGCCATTTGATCATGTACTTTTATTAAAGGAAAAAACAATGATAATGAAATAATGGCAAGGTAGCTTGTTTTGGGTGAATCATTGGTGGTATGGAATCTGTTGAATGGTTAAGAAATGATTTGTCACTTTCGGGTTGAGAAAGTAATATATCTTGAGCCTTGTTGATCAGGATGGTAGTTCCTTCATAAATTCATGTCCATGGTAGTTTAAAGATAAATCCATCCAGTTAGATCAATAAATAATAAAGTAAGAAAAGAGCGATGACACAAGTTTTCATCCTTCTTTATTATATAGACAATGATATTATATTACACAGTGTGTGTCTGTAGGTTGGTTGTCATTTCTATGAATTTCCGTATCTATTTTGGGGACATGATGGGTTACTAGACTCCACTCTTTGTCTATGGATTTTATTCACAACTATCAAGATAATATCCTAGAGGGCCACACACAATAGCATAATCAAGAATCCACCCTATTTAGTTGAATATATATATTGGACATGGTGGAACCCACCATGGCGTCTGAGTGTTATCCAAGTTATGGATCCTTAAACGAATAAATAAATTCATATTATTCAAGTTATGAATATTTAAGATTGATTTATTTTTAGTATTTACAATTTATGTAAATACGAGAATAATATTAATCAATATCATATTATTTTAATATTCTAGGTTTATTTAATATTAAGCGGGAATTTTGAGTC
Organism: Viscum album; assembly: GCA_963277665.1. Classification (NCBI taxonomy): domain Eukaryota; kingdom Viridiplantae; phylum Streptophyta; class Magnoliopsida; order Santalales; family Viscaceae; genus Viscum; species Viscum album. The sequence continues at coordinate 1,326,020,616 of OY728128.1, forward strand.
GAGTTAATGACTCATTTTTATCATGTAATATATTTTATATATATTAAAAGTATGTGATAAAAATAATAAATAAAATTGATATAGTTTAGTTCTTCATAATTATTTATTTAGTGGATTTTAAAAAGAAGGGTCTAGGGAACCCTATCGAATATTTTTTACATCCACTATAAATAGAGAGAGGATCTCACACAATGCAATCTTCATGGTGAGATTTCTAGATCAACTCACTCCTGTACCACTTCTTAGAGAGATAATCTCTTGATCTATGCGCTCAGATCGATTTCTCCCTCACACATTGCAAGCTTGATGATTTGCTGATCATTGAGGCATTGAAGGTGTCGTCAAATCTCTGCACTAGCACTCAGAATTCAAAGATTGAAACTCCAATGAATTTTAATAGTACATGTGGATGATCTAGAGAGATATTGATATAGATCATTCATTCAATGATCATTGGTGATAATTTTCTTTCAAGTGAGTATTCGGATCCAAAAATCTATGTTTTTTAGTTTTAATTTATGTGCTCTTTTAAAAGGTGGACTATTATTACACGTATTCTATAGAAGAAGAATGGCTCGGGGACTCAAATCACTGAAGATGATAAGTATCATCATCCAAATGATGAAAATTTTGAAATCCATATTCCATCAACTTCCTCTAAGTACCCCATTACCTTTAGTTGCTTCCTCAAATCAATGGTTTTTCCATAAGACATTGATCATGTGAGTAGACTTTTTTCATAGAACTTTCTATCTAAAATAAAAAATCTCCAAAAGTTTTTTATCATAATATAGATTATTATACATTAGTATAACTATGGGTTTATTTTACATAAAAGTTTTGGTATTTACTTCCTCATGAGAGATACATAGAGCATATATTAAAATTGATATAGGTTTAGTGGAAGTGAAAAATGATAATCTAGAATCCCAACTTTATAACCAATATCTATGGGGGAAAATATAACTAGTGAAATACCTTCCTTTAATCCCAAATCTTATAACATTATTCCATATAAATATTCAAAAAATATCTTTTCACCGTAATCAAACTCTAGATCTCACCAATGATTTTTTATATAATTTGTTTTGTTGACTATATGATCCCTTATGTGTTTCTGAGTGGATATAAGCTTCTTTTTCATTTCTCCAGATACCTAAAGTTCCAATATATTTCTTTCTAGAAATTCATTCCATCAGTTTTTATTTTTACATTTTTTTCCATAGAGGGATTTATAAAGATCCATCTAAATAATCGAGTGAAATCTATTGTTTTATAAAAACTTGACTAGAGAAATATTATTATACCTAACAACTTTGGATTCTAGATAAAAAGATATTAACATATACTTAATGGTTTCAATTTTTTTCTCAGATTGACCATCTATATCAGGATGATAAACAGTACTGAAACATAACATCATATCCAATGCATTTTGGAGACTTCACCAGAAGTTCTTGGGGAACCTTGGATCCTAATTATATATAATATAATGTGTTAATACATGAAACCTTACCACTTATTTAATTTATAATATGTAAAGATGACCAAGAGATAATTATTATATGATAGAAATGAGGTGAACTAAATTATTAAGGTGACTGGATAAAACCCAAATAACATTATAGACTTTAGATTTTTTGGTAAGTCTAATGAAAAATTATATGGTGATATTTTCCCATTTCAATTTTTGAATTGTAATGGTTGAAATTTCCCATTTGACTTCTATCACTCATCCTTATCATGGAAACAAACCAATCACCATGATACATACTCTACAAAATATATCTTTTCATGCTATCCCACTAGAAATACTATTTAAAATATCTATATACCTTCAAAAATCAAAGGTGAATAGAGAATTAAGAACTATGAGATTCATCCACGTGGTCTTTCTTAAAAATTTTTATTTAGGGGACACAAAGATAGTTCCAAAACATTATCATTCTATCATAATCAAGTTTAAATTTAGGAACATTTCTGACCATCTTCTATAGTTTCATACCTTCCTTTAGCTTCTATTTAATTTTCATATGGATAGATGGTTGAACACTCATTTTGGAAAGAAAACATTTATCCTCTTCCTTCAAAATTTCTAGATATATCCTTTGTAAATACAAAAATATTGGATATTTTGTGATCCTTATCATAGATAAGATTATATGATCCTTTTAGCTCAAAGCATCATCCACCTTGTTCGTTTTCCTATATTGGTGATGTATTGAGCAATCGTAATCTTTAATCAGATATAAAAATCTTCTCTGGAATATATTCAGTTCTTCTTGAGTGAATATATAGTTTACTCTTTTATGACCACTTTATATATCACATATTTCTTAATAAATATAAATCCTCTATAAGATTAATGAAAAAATTACTAAAGCTAGCTCCAAATGATGAGTTGGGTAATTTTTCTCCTGAACCATCAATTTCCATGAGGAATAATCTATAGCATTATCAATTTTCACAAAAAACACATCATAATCAATTTTTTTATGCATCACTATAGATTAAAAACCCTTATCCACAGTAGGGTAATGCAATCATAGGTGTTATAATTAACTTTCTCTTCAGTACCATGAAATGTTTCTCAAATTCATCTATACAAAAGAACTTATCTTCATTCCAAGTTAACATGGTGAGTATATTATATATTCATTTTAAATTACACACAAATCATTGATAATATCTTACCAAAATAATAATAATATGGATCTCAGTAACCATGGTTGGTTTGGGCTATTTATAAATTAAAATATATCAATATTTAATCCACTAACATACCCTCACATTTTATTATATTACCGAAGAACGAATCTTTGCATAGAAAAAAAATTCAAACTTAGTAAAATTTTCAAACAAAATATATTTCCTCAGTGTATTTAGTACAATTTTAATGTGATAATCCTATCCATCATTGAAAATTGAATATATAAGAATATAATCTATAAATACAACCTCAAACTAATAAAGTTAATCTCTATATAAACTAAAAATTAAATTCATGAAGATATGGTAATTTATAAGACCAATTGGAAACACTCTAAATTCATAGTGTCAATACCTCTTATGAAAATTTTTCTTGGATATGTCTTAACTTTTGAACCTCCACTAATAGTATATAGATCAAAGATCAATCTTGGAATAATATTTTTCTCCTCATAAATGATAAAAAAATTCATCGATATGGGCAGAGGATAATTTTTCTTGATAGTAATCTTATTAAGTTCTCGATAATCCACAAAGAGTTATAGTGTTCCATCTTTCCTCTTAACAAAAAGAATTGATGCACCACAAGGTGATGCACATGGATAAATAAATCCTATATCAATATTCTCATTTTATTTGTTATTTAATTCATGCAACTCATTGGGGTCCATTATATAATATTCTATGAAATAGGTGTGCCAACATGTATGAGTTATATTTTAAACTCCACTTATTTACTTGAAGGATGACCAGGCTGTTATTCTGGAAAGATACTAACAAACTCCAAAACAATTGGCATATATTTGATGTTGATTTTTACACCAACCAACTAAGACTAATATAATTTAGGTATATGAATTAAGTCCAAAAATAATGAACTCATTTCTATTATATTTTGGCATTCTTCCTAACAATGATAAATGAGCATGGGTTCATTTGGAACATGAAATGTGACTTAACTTACTCAGTAATAGATATGTGATCCATGTAAAGAAATAGATTTAATCCATAAAATCACAAAATATTAAACTAAAGGAAGAATTAAAATATTTTTATGAATCATTTTCCTATAACATTTAATCATAGAGGAACTATAGACTTCATATGCGATCATCATACCATTTGGGATTTTCACTGATAATTCAACATCAAATAACTAAGTAAATGAATTAACATTCATCCATATTTTTAATAATATATAATAATTAATATAAATAATCTTAAACATGATACTTAAATATTTTATCATACCTATTACCACCTTAACTTGACCATTCTATAGTAAATTCCCTAGTAAAACCAAAATAGTTAGCTTGACCATCAGGTATATTTGATCAGAATGATCAATCTTGAAAATCATTCATAAGATATATAAATCATGAAAAATTATTTTCAATCTATGTAAAATTAGGTTTAACTTACATTATCCATGATTATTACTAAAACATTAGTATGTTATAAAGGACCCCAGAACACCCTGAGAGGGGAGGGGTGAATAAGGGTGTCAAAATGTTATTTTTAAAGTTGTGGATCTTATTCCCACATTGATAGGAACTTCTTAAATATTTTAGTCAAATGAAAGAAAGGAGATGAAACAACACTATTACTTAGTTCACCACAAAGGGCTACATCCAAGGAGCATACACTGATAGTGTGTCATTCATACCTAAAATCACTAATCTTCACAAGTTGTGGAGTACAAGATTTTGGACACAATCACTCTCTACCAAGAACATTGCACTTACAAAAGTCCAAGGATAGATCACCGCTTCCCTTAGAACACATATGTAAACTTTCCCTAGCTCACTGCTATGAGATAAGTATAACTTAGTTTATCAACTTTAATGTCTCTTTAATAGATTGGCATTGGAGTCTTTGTCTCTATCCAGAACGTGACATTGCTTGCATCAAATACTTGATAAGATGCTCACTAAAATCCCAAACCACTCAAAACTGATACTCAAAACAACCCTTCACAAAGCCCCTTTGTAAATATCAACCCTTCTTAGAGCACACCACCTCATAAAGCACAACCCTTAGTGGAGATCACTACCTCGAAGAGCAACCTACATCGCGAAGCTTACTGAGCCAATACAGAACACTCCATCTTAGTGAATCTCACATGACTTATAAGCATTGGAATCATTTAATACTTTAAAAGTATATTCATTAAGATCAAGATCACATAGAACAATATACTTTGCAGAGAACCCCTTTCTTTGCGAATTAAAAGCGATCCTAGGTTTTCTCTCTTCAAATAATGTGAAATGAAGAGGGGTGGCATCTTATTTATAGGATTTGTTGAACACATATCTCCAGTTCATCCGATGCGAAATCTGAATCGGCAAAAAATTAATTTGAAATGCATCTCTCTCTTCTCATTTCTCGTCATAATTGTAGAGATCTCTATTAAAACCCTTCACACCACCGCAAAACTCCACCATAAAGAACCACTCACAAAGAAAGTCTTCTAATCGTAAAGCACACCCTCAAAATCTTCATGTCTTCAAAAAACACACTTCATGAAGCCCATCTCTACAAAAATCATTCATTTTCCATATTTACATGAGAAATTTATGAAAAAATAATTTTCAAAATGGTTTCCATTCCCCTAATTTTGGGCCACAAAAATTTGACAAACATTGGGAAATGATGTCACCTTCAAAACTGCTTACAGATTGAACTATATGATCCTTTTCCTTGAAATCTACCAGATCATTGATGAGAGGATGGAAAAAAAACACAAACCATGCGCTTTTTTTATAAAATAACATCCTTGGTCCAAATAATCCCCCCTTTGGGTTTTTTGGTAGTCTACAGATAAATTCAATTTAATGCCATCCACGATCAAAGCTTGGACCTTCAAGAAACAACTCCGCAATCACTCTATGTTTATGTGAGAAGTTCTCAGTGTAGAAAAAAAAGATAGAGGACATGGATTCAGTTATCGTTATTTTCTTTTCTCCCCCAAAGTTTCATTTCTAGATTTTTCTATTCTCCATATTTCCTGTATCCATAAAAAATAGATCACTCTCTATTGAATTTATCCATTCTGACCCCATTGGAAATAAACCTAATGAACCAAATCTTAACTTGAAGAGATAAAAACCTTTTTCCCCTAGATCGTATCTCGCCCATAAAACTACATCAATTCCATAAACATATTAAAATAGTTAAAACAATTGGGGAGAGGGTAATTTCATAACATCCTTATGCACTGGGAGGTGGCTGAACACCGAGGTTCAACTGAGGTTTTTCAAACACAGCCACTGAAAGTGTCTTGGTCATAATGTCAACCACTTTTTCATCAGTTCCCATATGGTCCATTTTGATCACTCCTTGTTAATATTTTTCCTTGATGAAGTGATATCTGATTTCAATATGTTTCATATGATAATGATGAACATGAATCTTTGTAAGATCAATTTCGCTCTTGTTATCACAGTAAATAACCATTGGTTGTTTCTCCTCATCACCTATGCTAGCCAGTTTCTACTTCATCCAAAGTAACTAAGTGCATGCCTTGATGACACATATATATTCAGCTTTAGCAGTACTAAGTGACACAATTTACTATTTATTGCTCTGCCAGCCCATACATTTATTCCCAATATAGAATGCTCCACCACTGGTGGACTTTATTTCCCCAACATCTCTAGCCTAGTCAACATCAGAAAATGTTGATAGTTTAATGTTTCTTCTTGTAGAAAAGTATAACCCATAATTATGAGTATATTGAATGTACCTCATGATTATTTTCATGGACTCTATATTTTCCTTTGGAATACTATAAAAGAGGGCCGCTAGGCATGTTTCAAAGAGAATATCTAGCCATGTCACTATCAACTACAATATTCTTCCTATGATTCTCCTATACATTGTAGGATCCACACACATCCCATCCTCATGATTTTTGAGTTTTGTTCCAACCACAATCAGAGTCTCCATTGGTTTTGAATCATGTATATTGAATTTATTTAGCATCTCTCTTGCATAATTTTCCTAAGAAATGAAAGTGTAATCCTTCTTATAAAGCACCTGCAACCCTAAAAATTATGTGAGTTCACCAATCATGGACATTTCAAAATAGGATTTCATGTGATTGGAAAATTCATCCACTAATCCTTGCCTGCTACCAATGTAAATATTATCATCTATGTATACCAATACCATGAACTAATCCTTTTTATAATTATTCACATATAAATTGTGATCTACTCCTCCTCTTTTAAAATCAAGATTTCTCAGATAAGAGTGAAACCGAGAGTACCATGCCCGTGGTGCCTATTTCAGGCCATAGATAGATTTATTTAATTTTCAATCCTTCAATTCATCATTGAAAAGCAATAAAACCATGGGTTGTTTGATATAGACTTCTTCTTCGAAAAATCTATTTAAGAATGCTGTCTTGACACCCATTTGATAATCTTTATAACCTCTTTGGATTTCCATGGCAAGAAATAACCTGATTGACTCTAGTCTTTCTACTGGAGAAAATGTATCTTTAACATCAATGCCTTTTATTTGTGAGTATCCTTTACAAAAAAATTTCTTCTTGTTTCTGATCAAATTTCCATGCTTGTAAAATTTGTTATTGAATATCCACTTTTTACCAATCACATTGTGACATTTGGGTCTCTTGACTAGGTCCCATGTCTGATTCTTGTTAATATGATCTAACTCTTCATTCATGGATTTCACCCACGATTCAACCTTAATTGATTCTTTAAATGAGAATGGTTCCATAACTGATAGGAATGAAGATTTTGTATTATTCATCATTCTCCATGTTTATGTGGGTGCAGTCCAATCCCCAATAATGTTGGATTGATCAAATTTTTCTCTTCCATTCCTCTTTTTAGATTCAACCTAATTCTCTCTAGCCAAGGTTTCCTCTTTAAATTCTTCTTCTGAGTCAACATCATGATGTGAATTCTGAGAGTTTTTTACATCTTCTTCTATTTTTTTATTTTTATTTTGTCCATCTTCACCTTCTTTTTCATCTTCTATCACATTAGTATATGAATTACTTAAAGCATTTGAGGTTTTCTCTTCAACGATCTCAACATCGCTTCTTTCCAAAATCCTCTCCAATCACTTGTTGAAACAATTGTAGGATTTTTTGTTCATTGATTATCTAAGGAAAATTCCTTCATCTGCATTTTCACTATACTTCCCTTGATTTCCGTCTTTATTTCTAATAAAAAATTTACTTCCAAAAACAAAAAAGTATTTCAAAGATGGATTCCTTCCATGCCACAATTAATATGTTGTCTTCATATCACCCATATAAATCCCTATTCAATTTGGAATATACACTATAGCTTGAATAACCTCTTTATAGTAATGTCTAGGAATACGAATCTCAATTAGCATTGTTCATTCCATGTTGTTCACCTTTCGATTTCTGATCTCAACAACTCCATTTTGTTCTGGAGTTCTCACAACAGCTACCTCATGTTATATCCCATGATTATCTAGGTAAATTTAAAATTAAATGGATGTGTATTCCCCTCCATTTTTAGATCACATCACTTTGATTGTTTGTCTAGTATCATTCTCAGAGATTCGACAATATGTTTTCATGCACTCAAGCACTTGTCATTTTCTATGTATAACCATTACACATGACATTATACTATAATAATCTATAAAAAGGATGAAGTGCCTTTCTCCATGAGTTCCAGAACCTTTTATCGGGTCACATACATATGTATGAATGAAATAAAGAAGATGAGATGCCATTTTCTTCTTTGGACAATATGAACTATAGACCAGCTTCCCCCGAATAAAAGCATCAAAAAACTTTTCACTTTCATGCTTCAGGTTGGGAATATCTATGAAAATATTCAGTTTTTATATCTTCTCCATGTATTTTTGATTGATGTTCCCCAATCTCCAGTTCGACATATTATTTTCTTCTCCCATAGTAATGTAGAAAATTTTCTTTACTATCAACCTAATACTGGTTGCCTTTTTTTTTTCATCCTTTTATAAGAGAATTTCTTATCTTTACCTTGATAGTGCATCGTTTCTAATTAAAAGTATCTATAAGTCTTGATTCGCAGAGTTAAATCCCGCTAAGGAGATTATGACATAGGCCTTCCACATAAAGGACTTTAGTTTTATTTTTCTCACCATTAGATAGTTCAGTACTTGCACCGCCTTTAATTTTCAGAGATCCATCATTACCAAAATGTACTATTCCATCAACCCTCTTCTTGACATTCTTTAACAAGTCTGAATTAGTATCAAATGAGAAGAACAACTGCTATCCATAATCCAGGTGATGTTGCTTTTTTAAGGTTTGAGGGATACCTCTGCAAGGTTGGATTTATCAATTTTTATATTTTATTTCCATGAGACATTGGATAGAGTGTAGGACACTTATGGTATTTCAATTATCTCTTCCATGTACACGGGTTCTTCATAGTCAAAATATTCTTCCAAAGGAGAAAACCTATTTTAAAGATAAAATTTATGTTGTTTATGAGATTTAACTTATCTCAAACTTTGGTATGAGGTGTCCATGTCCCTCCTCTTCCTGCAATGAATGGCTTTATGACCAAAGTTAGAACAACGAAAAAATATCCATAGAAATTTTTTATTATTTAATGAGTAGGATATGAATTTGTTCTCATTTGTTGAAATACCATCTATCGCCCATTAAAATAAATCCATGCCTATTTTCTATATGACATAGTATGTCCTAGATATCCACTGAACTAACAATTCATGAGAGGAATTGTCTTATCACTTCTTTTTTCTCTCATTCCTTTTCCTTGGATTTTTTTTGACTTCCTATCATTCATAGAAGCTCGAGGATAGTCTTCTATTCTCCTTTTAGTTTTATTTAATGGTCTCTTTTTCAGCACTTATGGTGTTTTTTCAACGTGATCAACTTGCATCTATCCTTTTTTATAGTCCACTTTATTTTTTTCATTTGATGCTTCGACATCACAATCGATTCCACTATTTCTCATGTGTGTGGGTCTTTGATCACTCAAAATATTTTCAAATATATCAGACCCTCATTTCTCTCTCTCCATAAGGTCAACATCTGAGAACCTATTTTTTTTATTTTTTTCTTTGCTTCTTTTGAACTTGATTCACTTTTGAGTATACTCAAAAGAGTAACAACTTCTTCTTCGAGTCCCCCAACAGTTTTAGACTTCTCTTACAGTCTCAAGGTAAGTTTATGGATGACCTTTTATTATTCTTCAATTATGAGAATTAGTTCCACTACATCATTAGTCCTTTCAAGGATTGGTGACTGTACTTTCACCAGTTCTTTCAGTCGTTCAATTTTAGCTTCAATCTGATCAACATATTCTGATGATTCTTCCACAATTTCCTTCCACTTATTTCATCTATTACACTTATTATCAAGATTACCAAAATCTTACTTAAGTTGTATGTTAGGATTGACATTAGTTTTTTAACTGGTTATCTATAACTTTATATATTGATGTTTCTAACTTTTCAATGGTATCCATCATGGAATCATGGTTTCCAGTTTTAAATTCTGGTTTTTCTTCTTCATAGAATTCATTTTCATCATCTTTTTCTTCATAGACAAAACTATTCATCTGCACTTTCTTTCAATATTTGAAGTATCCCTTTTTGATTTTTAAGGCTTCTAAATTCTTTCAGCTTCACTTTCTTTATCTTTGAACTTTCTTAAGTATTGATTTCCAACGTGACCAACTTTTCCACAAAAAAGAAATCCACAGGTAACTTCCCTTTTAATTTTCTCTTTTCCCTTCTGAAACTTCTTGGAAATGAGAGAAATAATTTTTTTTCCTCATCATCTTCACCACTACTATATTCTAAAATTTTATATTTTTCCATGGCTTTGAATGCCATTTCCTTACTTACTCGAGTGGTAGCATCTTCTAGTTTGAATATCATTTCATATGACACCAGGATGCTCATAAGATCATCTATAGAATGTTTGGAAAGATCTATTTCCTCAAGGGATGAAACCTTTGTATTGTACAGGGGTGGAATTCTTCTCAATATTTTATTTACAATATCAACATCTTTGATTTCTTTACCTAGACCTATAATTTCTCCAACCACTTCAGTAATTCGATGGAAGAAGGTGTCTGCATTCCCATCAGGATGCATCTTCAGATTTTCAAACCTATTATGCAAGACTTGTTGTTTCACCTCCTCCACTTTTCTATCTACTTCATAAATATTTTCAGGTTTATCCCACATGGAATTTTATGAGGTGAAACTCATCACATTTAGATAGATCTGATCATAAAGAGTTGCATTGAGAGCATTCTTCGCTTTAGCATCTACAACAAGAATTTCTTATCTGCATCAGTCATAGCCAAACCTATTGGATCAATAAATTGTATTCCTTTCACAATGGAAAATAGTTCATCCATTCCAAGGGATATTAGATGAGATATCATTTCATTCTTACAAATCTAAAAATTACTTCCATTAATGAGTGGGAATACCCTGACACTGGCTGAATTCTCTATGATGATATAAGACAGATCAAACACCAGCAACCTACCTCTAATATCACTTTAAGGACCCCGAAACACCCTGAGAGGTGAGGGGTGAATCAGGGTGTCAACTTTTTCTTTTTAAAGTTGTGGATCTTGTTCCCACTTAGGTAAGAACTTGTTAAATCTGTCCGTCAAATGAAATAAAGGAGATGACAAAACACTTTTACCTATTTCACTGTAAAGTGATATGTCCAAGGACCATACAATGGTAGTGTTTCAGTCATTCCTAAATCTAATAATCTACACTAGTTGTGTAGTACAAGAGTTTGGTCATAGTCACTCTATTCCGGGAACACTACCCTTACAAAATTTTAGGGATTTCTCACCGCTTCCCTCAGAACACTTCTGCAAATTCCCCATACCTCACTGTAATGAGAGAAGTCTAACTCAGTTTATCGACTTGAAGGATGCTTCAATATATTGGAATTGAATTCTTTGTCTCTGTCCAGCACAAGACACTTCTTGCATCAAAGATCTAAGTATATACTCACTGAAATCCTTGACCACTCAACAATGATACTAAAAAAAACCTTCTCAACACCACTTAGAAAACATCAACCCTTCACAGAGCACACCACCTCGTAGAGCACAACCCTTTATAGAGAAAACTACTCCCCGAAGCTCACTAAGACAATGTAGAACACCCAATATTCATGAATCTCACATGACTTAGAAGCATTGGAATCATTCAAGACTTTAAAAGTGTCTTCACAAATCTCAAGATCACATAGAACAATCTGCTTTGCAGAGCACACCTTACTTTGCAAAGTCAAAGTGATCCCATATTTTTTCTCTTCAAATCATGTGAAATATAGAGGGGTGGCCTCTTATTTATAGGCACAACTAAACGCAAAGATCCTCTTTATCTGGGAAAAAATACGGATCGACCAAAAATGTCTTTGTGTCACATCTCTCTATTCACAATGCTCACTGTAACTATAGAGCTATCTCTCAAAACCCTTTGCACCACTGAAATGAACCATTGTAAAACACTACTTGCAAAGAAAGTATCATAATCATAGAGCACATCATCACAGTCTTCATTTCTTCATGAAACACACTTAATGAATTCCATCTCTACAAAACTCATTCCTTTTCCATATTTTAACGAGAAATTCATGAAAAAACATTTTTTTTTCAATTCTTTACATTCCCCAAATTATGGTCCCAAAAATTTTTAAAAACACTAGGAAATGATGTCACCTTAAAAACTACTTAGGGATTGAACTGTATGATCTTTTTCCTTGAAATATACCTAATCATACATGATAGGATTGACAATAAACACAAACCATGCTCCTTTTTCAGCAAAGAATAGCCTTGGTTCCAACATGTTATCCTACTCATAGACATATCACTAGGGTTTTCAATTTTTTCCTATTCCTAATCTCCAATGATCGACTAAAAAAATTCATTCATTTCTAATATAATGATCTATTATTTTAATACATAAATAGTACATAAATTTAGATTAATATTCAATAAAATCCAAAAATAAATTCCCATAGACTATAATGTTTTAGTATATTTGGATACAAGATACATAGTTTTCTTATTTCATACAATTTCTTCAAAATATCCCATTAATATATCTCCATTTAGTAATATTTTGAGACAAACCCTACTATAATCCTTTCTTTATAATCTAGGGTAAGGGTTTATAAGAAATGGTGAGCTCAGATAATCATTAAGGGTAAACATGGGATATATTAATCTATGATCATATGAAATCATAGGATATGAATATGGGCATAAGATCATGAACATAACATAAAATTTCCACACCCAATCTATCCAAGATCATAAACACAATTCCTGGAATAAAGAATTATTATTTCAAAATACATGATTCATAATACTGATAAATATTCATAATCCATTATGAACTATATTTTTATGTCATAAATGTCTAGAACCATCATAATTATAGGAACCATTTAATATTTAATTGTTTACCAACAAGAACATAAAATCATAACAAATCAGAAATCATCAACTATTTCCCATAGTGGATCAAGCACATATAATTGTATCCTATAACAGATCAAGAACATAATCTTATTTCCCAAACTGTATCAAGAACATTGACATGTTTCCCATAGCCGATCAAGAATATCTAATTATTTCCCATAACTAATAAATCACATCAATGTGTTTCACATAACAGATCAAGCACATCAAATTATTTCCCATAATTATCACATTAAATATAATAATTTACCCATTGCATTAGAGGAATATATAATTCTATACCCACACATCACATAAATAAAACCATACATATTCTTTCCATAATATCATTAAAAATTCATTAAATCATCATAATTTTTACAATAAAAACATGGTTTATAAAGATATCAACAATCCCACATAGTTAACCCATGGAAAATAAACGGGTTATATAAACATATCATCATAATAATCATAAAACATACAAATAAATAACAAGGATTATATTAGTGGATGATATCCCTAGTAAATCATAAAAAAGTTTAGAGGTTATTGTTCTTAATAAATATAAATACTGTAAAAAAATCAATAAAAAAATCTGGAAGAAAACACCCTTTACATTTTGAAATAAATTATTTAAAATATAAAAATATATTAAATATTATAGATTTTTTTTATTTTAAAATAAATTTGGAAACTTTTAAAAGAATATTTAAATAATTTAACTTTCATGATGGTAGAAAATTATGTTCATGCTATATAAATTAAAGAAAATAATTCCTTTCACATCTTTTGAAAAAATTCCAAAAGTAAATCATTTGAAAAGATAGTTAAATATTAATTTTAAACAATTTTGAAAAAAATAAAACAAGGGTAAAATTATTTAAAATTATAATTGAAGAATACTAATGGCACTCATGAAAATAATTTCATAAAACATGTACACATAAGTTAAAGATTCCCGGATGAATAATAAAACATGGTCGGTTTTCCTAAAAACATTATTTCAATATCTTGAGAACATAAATTAATGAAAATGAAAAGAAAACATGTATTCTCAATAAATAACTAGTGGATATGAAATATTAATGGTATTTTTTAGATAAGGATCATATAATTTCCTCAATGTGAATTCAATTGTAAACTATCTTGATTACAAATAGTACTGAAACATAAATCACTTATGAATTTGGTAACTTTTAAATTGTAATTACCATAAAATAATTACATTAAATGAATATTTAAATATCATGAAAATATATAAATTCTTGACATATCATGACTAAGGGACTGTATATACACTTTATTAAATAAGATAATTTCATAACATAAATAATGTCCTAAAAAACAATATTTGAGTTCAAAATCCCTTACCACAATGGTATCCTTTGACTCATAAACCAAAAAAAATAAAGAACTTTAGAAGAATATGTAAATCAAATTAATTTTTTATTAAAAAAAATATATTCATGGGATGTATATACACCACATAAAAGAAAAAAGTGGTGATCATGACATATGTCTTATAGAAATAAAAGTTTGATGAAAACCCTCTATCTCAAGTCTCATATTTCTTCATACATGATAGAAACTCCTCTTATTAAAACAAAAACCTTAGGTTTGAACCCAAATCCTTAATATGAGGGTTTTATAATCAAATAAAAGCCTCTAGGTTAAGGTAATGGAACTAAGGAATGGATTTGGGTAGGGTTTGGATGAACCAAAAGTTTCTTGAAGTGTGGATTGGAGAGGAGATGAGAGGGTGTTCCCTTTTATAATTGAGGAGAGTGACACACTTGTAAATTTTCAATGTCATAAAATAATTTCATGTCACTTTATTATACATAAGGATCCAAAATTTACCATTCCCAAACCTTATAAGTGATAAGCTTGAAATATGGATTGCTAATAGAAATTAGACATGTTTTTAGGCCATTTTAATCATTATAATTTTAGTTTAATTTCATGGTCAACCCATTTTAACCTTAAACATAGTAACATATTTTTAATATTTTTACTATTAAATATGACCAAAAATTAAGTTTACATATCATGACCTAACCCATCCAGGAACACCTAGTCACTGGAAGTATGAGCATGAAAATCCTAAGCCTACCTCTAATAGGCGAGGGGATAACTTAAAGTTCCAAAAAGAAATAACCAAATTGGGAGTTCTTTTCCAAATATACCTTTAAACATGTACACAACCTTCTCCATGAGAAAGAAGAGAGGAACATAAATAAAATACTGCATCATATAGATTAAATATATCCATCTAATAACTTGTAGGGAATAAATCATAGTTCCATAGTATAAAAAAGTATAAAAGGGAAAAAATACATGCCCCACCATAAATGATGTCCCAACCAAACAACAAATGGAAAAGAGGAAAAAATATAGAGCTTTACTCATGAATCTCCATGTCTGACCACTATATGCAGTTAATGAACCCATGAATCACTATGCTTCACCGATTTCACCATTGAACTACCATTCATCTTCATAAGATAGGGAACAAGCAAGAAAATAACTTGTAAAAGTGAGTATATACAAGCCCAATAAAATTCCTTGAAAATTAAAATGGTAGCACTATAGGGATAAAATAATATTCATCTCAACCCATAGAAAGAGAGAAATAAAAAACCCAATATATTTATTATTATAAACAATCTATGTGGTGGGACCCTCCCCTTATCACTATACTCTACATCTGATGGAGCCACAACTTATATGATGGATGAAATCCCCACCAGAGCTCTAGGATGGTGGAGTGCCACTCCATATATAGAGGACCTTCACCTCACTATGGTGGATTACTGAATCTACCTATGTAAAGAGTTTGGGGGACCCATGTCTTGGTGTGATAGGGGAGTACCAGCCCTAGAATCACTATGATGAACCCACCCTAATAACTACTATCATCATGTGTATCCTTATGAAGCTTCATTCTTGTAACACCTCACATCGTTTCTCATATGACTCAACAAAGTTTAACATCACATTTTTTGGAAAGAACTTAGTATATGTTACTCACAAGACAAAATATGACTCCTAAAGAAATAGATATGATAGGAAGAAGTTTTTAGAGGAAGTACATGACATTTATGAGGCCCACATGACTATGATCTTGCCTCTCTTCCCAGTTGTTCTCTCCTGTAGACATTCCTTGGGAAGATATGTCACATTACACTACATGTAATGGTTGTGAAAAACATTTCACATCCACTTATGCTCTTCCTGTGGTCTTCTATCCATGTCCATGTACATCAGTTGGTTCCCATGTACATTGTCATGTATATTAATCCTGGCCATATCCAAGTACACGACTTTGGCCATGTACTCTGGCCATGCCCATGTGTGTGGAAATGTCCATGGTTGTGTACTCCTGAAGTACATAGTGATCCACCCACATAGGGTCACACGATGTGTGTGTGTGTGTGGGGGGGGGTGTCTACATGGCATGTGATATTTTATTCACACGAAACCTTATCAACTATATTCAAGGTACTACACAACATCTGTTACTCATAGTACAATCCATATAGTTGAGTTTTTTCTCAAAAAACCTTTAGTGTCTTAACACATATATAGATCCACAATCACCACCATGAACCTTATTTATCATGGAATGTCCCTTCATGGTCCCAACAATAGATGTCTTGACAATATCAGTCCAGCATAAGGGTGACCTTCAGGTATCCCATACAATTCCTCAAATGGTTCCATACCGATAGTGGAGTGATATATGTTATTCTAAGTAAACTCTACTAACAAAAAGTGAACCTAACATCTCTGACTGATGTCTAACACACAATACCTCAATATACACTCCAACACTTGGGATAATATTATTAGTCTACCAATCATTACAGGGTTGAAACATTGTAATCATCCTAAAATGGGTCTGTAAGGAATATTTTAAGCCTCTCAAAAATTGTGATGTTAACCATTCATCATAGTCAGAGAAAATAGTAGAGGGTACACTGTGAAGCCGAATAATCTCCCATATGTACAACTTCCCAATACTCTCTACCAAACTCTATTATGTAATAGAAAATAAGTGTACCGACATGGTGAGTCTGTAAAAAATTATCCACATAGAATTATGTCCTCACTCTATCCATGGATGCATCATCACAAATTCCATTGATATGTGATTGCATTTCCATGTCAATATCTCAAGTGGTTGTATCAAACCTACAAAAACTTGGTGCACAACATTTATTGGCTGACATTTGAGACACTGAGAGATGAACATAGAAACACACCACCTTATAAAATCCCATAAAAACTATTATAGAAGTTCCTTTTATATCCTTTCCACACCAATATGTGAAACCAAGGGAGATGTGTGAAGCTACCCAATCAATTAATCTTGAAACATGACTAGTACCGCCGTTTATACCTAGAAAATTATGATGTGATACCCTACTTTAGAGTATCCATAAAGTACATCTTTGGAGGATATTTGGTCACATAGAACCTCAAATCGATTCCCTCTAACTAATCCACTCTCACACACTGTATAATAGGGGGAACAACCACCATCTACAGAAAAAATACACCCCTCTTATCCACTAGAGTTAGCTACAAAAAAATCTAACAACTCAATATCATCATCCTCTAAGTGATAATAGAACATCTTATTAATGGAATGTTCCTACACATTTCTCTTCCCAAGAGTATAGACTATCTCAAATTCATGTTAAAAAAATAACTCCATCCCAAACCTCTATATCAGGTTCAAATATTTCTCAGTGAAGATATACATGATGCTATGGTGTTCTGAGTACACACAAAATAACTCTCCCAAAAGATAGTTCCCCTACATCTTTAGAGATAATACTACAACTGAAAAAACCTGGTTGTGAGTTATATTGTTCTTGTCATGGGGTATCAACTAGTTAGACTAATAAGTGATCACTTCGCACCTTTGTATTTACATGAAACTAATCCTAGCTCCAGAGTCATTTAAAAACACTATGTACTCTATTCCCACCTCTTGTAGTCTTAAAATAGGAGCACCGGTGGGCCTAATCCCCAAACCCTTTAAGGATATCTAAAACTACTCGATCAAGATTTTTTTACCCATTCTATGTTAGGGTGGTCAAATGGCCTGTAATCCTAGATAAGTTCACCATGAACCTATGATAGTACCCTTCCAAGCCAATAAAAATATGAACCTTTGAAATCCTCTTGGGTGGATCCCAAGCTATAACCACATCAATATTAACTATTTCCATAGTTAGATAATGATCATAAATTACATGCATAAAAAATTGAACCTCATGGATCCAAAACTTTCACTTTGAGAGCATACCAAAAATCTAGTGCTCCAAGAGTATGTCTAGGACCATCCTAAGATGCTTTGAATGCACATCCTCTAATTTAGAGTGAATGAGTTTGTCATAAATTAAGAGAACCAATAATTTTTCAATGTATGGATGGAATATCTTAATCATTGGATCCATAAACATATTAGGGGAATTCATTATGCAAAATGGAATCAAAAGGAACTTATAGTGTCCATAATGGTATTAGAATGCCATATTTAGAATATCATCCTTGTGGAACCTCACTCAGGGTAACCATACCTAAGGTTGATCTTTTAGGATATTAATACAACTCTGAGGTGTTCTAAGAGGCCATAAATCCTTATAAATGAGCAATTTTTCTTTATCATTACCTATTTCAAGTAACGATAATCATTTCAAAGCATCAAACAATTGAATGCCTTTTTCATGAATAACATTGGAGCTTACTAGGGGGACACACTGGGTGTGATTAAATAATTCTCTCAAAGGTTAACTAAAGATATCAGTGTGGTCTTGGGGTTATTGTAATGCAGAATTCCATCTTACACCTCAGAGGTAGTATTGGAACATCTTAAGGGAATACATCCATAATGTCCTCCACTACTGATGGAATATGGATGTCTGAGAACCCCCTAGTAGAAAGGGATAAACTCACCACCTGATGGGTGATGGGTTTCAAATTCTTACCCAAAATACAGAAATGTTTCACCATGATATCTCTCTTGCTCATAAAGAAGAATCTAGAACCATTTTTTCGAAGGCATAAAACTCATTTGTGATGATATTCGATATGGAATTGATCTTGGATTACTAGTCTATTACCAATATAAAATTATAAGGTTTCATAATGATGAATAATATATCCCATGGGAAACTATAATGATCAAGCACTAGCTCACACTATAAGTAGATATGCAATATCAGTGAATCGTTCCTTGTAGAAACCTATAGCTATAGTAACTAGGAATGAGTCTCAATTGGAATCTTTAACAATGACATAATGGATATGGAGATAAAGAAATGACTTTATCCTATGTATACTAGTTATGGGAAATGTGAATAAAAATAAAAAAATTGTACCTTGAATCATATCATGCACAACCTGATCATAGCCATCCATAGCATGCATCTACATACGACCTTAAACACCAACTCTCTGAGTTTGGAATGGGGAACTTGGGGGTGGTGGTATAAGTATATCGTAGTTTCACCCTCTACCAATATCTCCTCCATATTGAGATCTATATGCTCATCTTCTAGAAAGGCCTCCCTATGGGATGCCCAAGCCATTACCGGGAGATCTGAGATCACAGTGATGCCTTTGTCACGGGGATCCATCCACCATCTACCTATTATACTATGAATTATGGATTAGAAAATCACATGTAATATGAAGCCTCCTATCACAAGAACATCATAATACATCACATGGATGACTAGATAATATACACAATCCCTAAGCCATAGTTCCACACATCTATATCCATGATTGAGAATGCATCCTCAATTGATACATTGATGTCTGAAACTTTCAATTTTTTATGAATAGTGAAAAAGACTGAGTTATAGAAACCGAATTTTTATTTAAATAATTATTTATTTTATTTAAATTTATTTTAGGTTAAAATAGATAAATAATACCTATATAAGTTCAATTTAATTCATTGGAGTCAGTTTATAATAATTTTAGGCATATAAAAATTTTACTGAACTTTTCACCGTCTTTTACCCATCTCCTAGGAGAATTTTCAAATTCATATAAAACTTAATTTTACCGCTTCTGTGAGTGGAATTTTAAAAATCCAAGATATAAGATTAATATCAAGGAGTAAAATGTGGTTCAATAAGATAAAAATAATTTTTTGTGAATAGTAACTTTTTTACTTTTATTTACCACTGTGAAAAGTAAATAGGGTAATTAAAGGTAAAAATGAAATTATTATTACCCTAACACATGACCTAATTATATTGGATAAGTATAATTCGACCAAAAAACAACCTTAGGAATAAAATATGAACCTCATACTATGAATTATGGATTAGAAAATCACATGTAATATGAACCCTCCTATAATCCTATATGCATCATATTCCTACCCTATTGGTATCAACTGATACTCGAAAGGAAATGATGTTTCTCCCATTATTCCTAGAGGAAACACTGAATGAGATGACCCCTAAAAGGAGGCATCATCACTAAATCGATATCTTTCACAATTATATATCATTAATGTAACACCCCGGGCTTCTACGATACGCTTCTCTTTGAATAATACAGCAGCGTGTGTTGTACACAACTTCGAGTTCTAACACACCACAACCAATCAAACTAGCCGTTATGAAGAGTAATACCCACCTTTTGAAATTTTATAAATTTTCTCTTTCAAAATGGACTTCATTTTTGGATTTGGAATATCGAAATTAACTTAGGGTGAATTTTTGGTATTTTTCTAAAAACTTTCAATTTTTGATGAATAGTGAAAAACAGTGAGTTATAGTTTGAAACTGAATTTTTATTTAAATAATTATTTATTTTGTTTAAATTTATTTTAGGTCAAAATAGATACATAATACCTATATAAGTTCAATGTAATTCATTGGAGTCAGTTTATAATAATTTTAGATATATAAAAATTTTATTGAACTTATCAACGTCTTTTACCCATCTCCTAGGAGAATTTGCAATTTCACATAAAACTTAATTTTACCGCTTCTGTGAGTGGAATTTTAAAAAAACAAGAGAAAAGATTAATATAAATGAGTAAAATGCGGTTCAATAAAATAAAAACAATTTTTGTTGAATAGTAACTTTTTACATTTATTTACCACGTTTAAAAGTAAATAGGTAATTATAGGTAAAAATGATATTATTATTACCCCAAAACATGACCTAATTCTATTGGCTAAGTATAATTCGACCAAAAAAAACCTTAGGAATAAAATATAAACCTCTTTGGTCAACTTGGATTAGATTAGGACATTTATTATTATTTAATTCAAAGAAGAGTTAAAAGAGTTAAAATCAATGTTTATTAACAATTTTTTTAATATGGGGTTATACAGAAGATAAATTATATTATAAATATTAATTAGAAAGATAAAAATATTTCCTACATAATGGTATTTTATTTATAATTTGTAGACATTAAATAATTTAATTTATTTGTGACACAATGATGATGCAGTAATTACCCAATTAATGAAATATTAAAAAAATTGATATTGTAAATATCCAAATAAATGTAATTTGATACTTTTTATGAATTAGACTAATTTTATAGGTTAATATAACATATTATGGTTATTTAGATGAATTTTTTTTAAGTAATAATGCTATTATGAATTTATCAAAAACAAAATACCAAATAGTGTCAAAATTGACATAAAAGAGTTTTTTAAAAAAATATTATATTATTAATTTATATTCTATTCCAAAAAATCTATGGTTCGTCCAAAGGACTTATATAATGATAGGTGTGTCATTAATTAACCAATTGGGGTTCTCTTGAAAGTATATAGTAAGTTTATTACCCATATAATTTAAAAATACAAAGAGACATGGTAAATGTCAAACTATATAACTAAGAGTTAAATATAAAATATAAAGTTAATATAGTGACCCAAACCTATTTAAAACCTATTTATTGAGAGGTATTCTAAAATTTACACCTTATCCTTTAAATAATCTATTTTTTAGCCATTAGAAACCGAAAATGATTTTATTATAAAATAATATTTCTAGCTTTTCTTAAGGTGCCCCTCACCCCTCTTATAAAAAGGCACTCCCCCTTCTCTCTATTTCATACCTTCAAAGCCATTTTAATCAGTCAAACCCTGAAAAAATATCTTATAAACTTACCTCACATAATTCTAGAGTCATTCCTTCAGTAATAAATCCAACTTAAGGAGCTCTTTTGATCAAATCAAAAGGAAGAACCCGAAGAAGAGGTGATAATTTCACCACCCTCTTTCAATTTATTTTCTTCTTCCACTTCTTCTTTCTTTGTTATTTCCATTAAAAAATAATAAATATAGTATATTATATATAATGTGATGTTATTATAAATATGTTACAACCAAAATCATTATTATATCCATCCTTTGAATGACATGTCTCCATACGTGCGTACGTACGGATTACCGTCTCCACATCGTGGTGTAATTGTTATTCAATACATTATTATTTGGATGGGTATAATAATGATGTGTAATTCATGTAAATAATAAATATAACATGATAATGATTCTGTATATATGATATACCATCCAATTATATATATTTTGTTATATCAAAAGAATGATATTGTTGCTCGTGCGTATGTATGGATTACCATCTCCACGAACGTGATGAGATTCATTCCCCATCATATCCATTCAAGACTAATTTTCATTATATGGTTAAAAATAATGTTTAAATAATTGATATAATTATGGATACAAATAAGATACATCCCATACCTAACAAATATGACTCACATAACAAATAATATAAAGGAAAAGGAATCTGTTAACACACAAAACGACGATAATACTAAGATATTATTAACAAAACAATGTTAAAAGATCATATATGGTATCATATTAATGTATATGATTATTTTATACTTTAATAAAATTTATTTGACCATTATAAAGGAGTTTAAACTACCCTCAACCAAGGAAAAGTACAAGGTAAGGGTTAATTTTACAATCTCTTTATTATCCGAGGTTGTTTTTACGTAAGTATCTACTAGGACATCTTTATCATCCACATCCTTGTTTCTTAAAAATGTATTTAAAAACATTCTTAATATTTTATGGACTATGGGTTAAAGTCATTTATACCCTTTTTTTACTTTTTATAAGATTTTTATAATGGAATATTTCTGTAATTTTCCAAACATGGTCCTTTTTAACATTTTCGACAGAATTAAGGTAAGAATGTTTTTTTATCTTATACGGTGGGTGAAGCTATTTTACACCATTATAAAATCTTCAAAGATTACCTTACAAGATTATAAGAATATTTTTAAAGTAAATGTTTTCTTTTATAATTATGTGACTTTTAAATGATTTCAAAAAAGTGATATTTCTCCCAAATAGTTTTGATTTCATCTATGTCAACATCCTTTGATGGATTTTAAGATTATTTGAAGTTGTTTTATTATGATACAAAACTTACATATTGTATTGAAGGTTTTGTGATATGTTTGACTGTGGATGTGTTATTTTTATACCATTCATGGTTTATGGAGAAAGTATTGACATTTATTATGCCAGTTTTAATATGAATGTTTATGTTATGTTTAAAACTATTCATATGGTGAATGCATTGGACTTAGTAAGTGATGGGTGGAGCCCGCTATAGCTCCTGGATGCATTGGTAGGTATCATGAGACAAACTAGTGTCTTGGAACGAGGCCTTGAAAAAATATTATTTGTCATCTTGGCACAAGGCCTTGACTATATGACTATGATAGTCTGGCATTATGCATTCCATAAGTATGAAAGTGGTTATTGATATTGCATGTGATTATTCAAATAGTAGAATATCCATGTCAATAAGTTAATGGAATTATTTCATTTCATTTTTGACATATTATACTAAAGTTCAAGTTTAAAAGGATTTTGTTTTAGTTATACACTTTCTTAAATGTTTATGCTTATTTATGAAAGTTTCCGCTATATTGTTATCCTTACTGAGCATCTAAGCTCACCCCTTTCTATGTTTTATTTTTCCTAGGATATGAAGAAGTATTTTATGACTGAACTACAGGGATAGTCTGAGGGGAAATGAGTGTGGACTGTGGAGACTATTTTGATGTAGTTTTTTACTTTATGATGTAATATAAGACTTATGAATGTATCTAGTGTTTCCAAGGCTACTAAACTAATCAGTCTTTAAAGACTTTATCTTTTGTGATAATGCCAATGTCATGTAATAATGCACCGAATCTGGGTAACTAGGGTCGGGGAATTACATTTGGTATCAGAGGAAGTTGAGTACAAACATTGGAAGTTATATTTAGATAAACTCTGATTAGAGCACATAGACCTAAGATGGAATTTGAGGATTATTATAGAATAAATTCCTTGAATTTTGGTATTGTAGATATTTTGTGAGTTTTCCAAGCAATACATCCCTGTCTGGATACAAGTAGGTAGAGGTGGATCTGGCATAGATGTACCTAGGGGTAAAACCCAAAAACACCACTTTGATCTAGACTCGAACGGGAACTGGTGCACGACAACAGGCCTTGCTGCACTCTTGGTTACGACACTCCCGTGGGATATGCTTAGGATAATTCTTATTTTCTTTAAAAACAATTATGAAGGGTTTATGAGTATATAATTCCTCAAAGAAAACATTTTTATGATTATGGATTATATCAATAAACTGTTCAATTTATGTTAAGTGTTTTACAAGTTTGGAATTATGTATTTTGATTCATAAACTAATCTAGTTTATGAAATTATTTTTAAATGGTGCGTAGTGGAAGGAATGGAAACCATTTCAATTTACACACACCATGTATGGATTTCCCTCCTACTCAAGATAATTATAGTGGAGATAGTGATACAAATGGTGCTGATCAGCTTATCACCATATTGGGACAACTCACTCAGGTTATGAATAATAAACTTACCCGTATGAAGCACCCTGATCTGCAACACGGATGATCAATGTTAGATCGCTTCATGAGGTAACAACCACCAACATTAA
The DNA here is from genome assembly GCA_963277665.1 of Viscum album. NCBI lineage: Eukaryota > Viridiplantae > Streptophyta > Magnoliopsida > Santalales > Viscaceae > Viscum > Viscum album. The sequence continues at coordinate 1,326,045,821 of OY728128.1, forward strand.
ATGGGGGTAAAATTCCACTAGTATTTGAGAAATTGATAAATTCCTTAGAGAAAAAATTCCATGCCTTGAGGAGTAGTGAAAGGGAAAAAGTTATCATGGCAGTTTACTGACTCACTGGAGATGCTGATCAATGGTGGTCAGTGATTCAAAACAAAAAGGAAGACGATGAAGTATAAAATATGGAATGGAGGGAGTTTAAAGAGATTTTCTTAGAAAAATACTTTCCTCTTGACCATCGAGAAGATATGGAAAAGAAATTTCTGAGTTTGAGGCAGAAGGAGGACGATAATGTTTCAAAGTATGAGTCTAACTTTACAAGGTTAGAAAGGCATGCTGTAGATTATATACGTAACCCAAGAAGTAATATTGATCATTTATTTTATGGGTTAAAACCATTTCTCCATCAAGTATTAGTCTCACAATCCTTCTCATCGTACAAAGATATTGTCTCATGTGCTATGAAGACAGAAAAAGAATTCTCTAAGTCTTATGACTTTAAAGAAAAGAAAGAGAAAAAGAGATATGTTGATCACTCTGGAAATGGAAATAAGGGGAATAAGGGAAAAGTTGAATATCCATCCTATAATAAATGTGGGAAGAAACACCCCAGTACTTGCTGGAAGGGAATGATAGTCTGTTACAAGTGTGGTGAAAAAGGCCACCAAGCTCGTGATTGCAAGGGGAAGAAAGAAGCTACCAATGTTCATTGCTAAAATTGCTGGGAGATGATACATTTTGAAAATGAGTGTCCTAAGGGTTAGGGGAACTTACCTCAGAAAAGGCCAAGGGATCAAGGCCAAGATTATGTGATCACTACTGCTGAGGTTGAAGCACTAAAAGACATAGTGGTAGGTAATTAATGGTTTCCTCAAGTTTAGCCAATGATTTATTTGATTTTGGATAATTTCATTGTTTCATATCTTCCCAGTTCTCTAATAAAATTATGTATTTCCAATTTGATTTAACAAGGGAGTTTCCAGTCAAAACTCCTAAGGGAGGTATCATTGCTACAAAGTTCTGTGAATCAGTTCCCATTAGGGTATTTAAATATTCTTTATCTGCTGATCTCATCGTCATACCCATGATTGAATTTGATATAATCCTCAGTATGGATTGGCTTTCATACCATGATGAAAAAATTTACTATAAGAAGAAGAAGTTTAATATTTTTGATGATGATGATAAAGAACACATTATATTTAGAGAAGAATCGTCACCACCTAATTCTTATCTAGATCCACCCCCAATAGCTCAACTAAATTCAATTATTGGGGAGGAAGAGAATGAAATAACTATGGGTGAAGAAAGGAATGTTCAAATAGAGGATGTACCTACCGTGAGAGAATATGTTGATGTATTTCCAGAATATTTACCTAGACACCCTTCAGAATGAGAAGTTGAGTTTTCCATTGATTTAATTCATGGTTCAAGGCCCATATCGAAGACCCCATATAGAATGGCCATTGTGGAATTAGTGGAACTAAAGAAACAACTAGAGGAATTGATTAATAAGGTATTTATTCACCCTAGTGTTTCTCCATGGGGACCCCCTATCCTTTTTGTTAAGAAGAAAGATGGATATATGAGGTTGTTCATTGACTACAGGGAGATCAATACTATTACAATAAAGAGAAAGTATCCCATACCTCGCATTGAGGATTTATTCAATGAAGTTCATGGAGATCAATATTTTTCAAAGATTGAACTTCGATATGGATATCATCAGTTTTGTGTGAAGAAGGAAGAAATTCTGAAAACATCATTTCGAACCAGGTATGGGCATTATGAGTTTACAGTAATGCCTTTTGGGATGACTAATGCACCCTCTGTTTTCATGGATCTAATGAACAGAGTTTTCAAGGAATATCTTTATGAATTTGTAGTGATATTTATTGATGATATCTTGGTATACTCAAAAAGCAACGAAGATCATGAAAATCACTTGCGCATTATCGTGAAGACTCAGAGAAGACATGAATTATATGGGAAGTTTAGAAAGTGTGAATTCTGGCTCCAGGATATTTCTTTTCTTGGCTGTATTATCTTTATGGATGGAATCTATGTTGATCCTTCTAATACAAGAGAAATCCAAGAATGTCCAGCACCATTGAGTATAACCAAGGTACACAGTTTTGTTGGTTTATCAGGTTATTATCGATGTTTCGTCCAGAATTTTTCCCGATTGGCTAACCTATTAACAAAGTTCACACGTAAAGGGGTTAAATTTGTTTGGACAAAAGATTTTGAAGAATGTTTCTAAGAACTAAATAGAATATTAGTCAATGATCCTATATTGACTCTACCATCAGGGAATGATGGGTTTGTTATTTATAGTGATGTTTCAAAAAGGACTTGGTTGTGTCCTTATGCAAAATGATAGGGTTATTTCCTATGCATAACGACAACTAAAAATTCATGAGAAAAACTATCCTACTCATGATCTTGAGTTAGCTGATGTAATCTTTTCTTTGAATATATAGAGACATTATCTCTATGGTGAAAAATGTGAGATATATACCGATCAAAAGAGTTTGAAGTATATTTTCTCACAGAAAGAACTCAACATGAGGCAAATGATATGGCTTGAACTACTTAAGGATTATGATTGCATGATACACTACCACCTGGGGAAGGCAAATAAGGTGGCAGATTCTTTGAGCAGAAAGGATCATATATTTTTGAACAATATGAGACTTGAGAGGGATCTTATTTTCATGAATCTAGTAAAGATGGATATGGGAATAACCATAGAAGGTAAAACATCAATGATTTTTCAAATGGTTTACAAACCATATTTACTAGAAAGGATAGAGTTCTCAGACTGACGATGAAGAGTTTCAAAAGAAGATTAATGTTGTAAATGATGGGAGATTGAGTGACTTTGTGTATGAAGATGGAATTTTGAAATTTGGGAAGATACTTTGTGTTTTCGATATACCTGATCTAAAAAGGGAATTGTCGTAAGATGCTCATAGTTCCAATTTCTCTATACACCCTGGGATGACCAAGATATATAGAGATTTGAAGGAACATTTTTGGTGGGACACCATGAAGAGAGAGATTGCTGATTTTGTGTCAAGATGTATGGTTTGTCAACAAGTTAAAGCTGGAAGGAAACATACTGGAGGAGTCATGAAACATCTTCCCATACCTGAGTGGAAATGGGATAATATCACGATGTACTTTATCATGGGACTACCAAAGACTCCAAGAAGGAACGATTCAATATGGGTCATTATTGATCGTTTTACCAAGTTCACACATTTTCTTGATATAAGAGAATATTTACCACTTGAATGTCTAGAAAAACTATATATTAATGAAGTTGTGAGACGTTATGGAGTACCCCTATCGATTGTTTCAAATTTTGATCCACGTTTTACTTCAAGATTCTAGAAAAGACTTCAGAAAGCTTTGGGTACTGAACTTCATTTGAGCACTGCCTACCACCCCCAAATTGATGGAAAATTAGAACGAATTATTCAAACCATATAAGACATGTTGAGATCCTTATCACTTCACTTTCAGGGTATGTGAGATCAATATTTACCTTTGGTAGAATTTTCCTATAATAATAGTTTCCATTCAAGTATTCAGATGGCACAATATGAAGCGTTATATGGAAAGAGATGTCACACACCTACCTGTTGGGATGATGTTGGTGAAAGAAAACTCGTAGGACCAGAACTGGTGGAGGAAATGATGGAAAATGTGAAGGTAATCCAAAATCACATCAAAGCAGCTCAAAGTAGGTAGAAGAGATATGCTGATAACTGAAGGAAGGATTTAGAATTTCAGGTAGGAGATCATGTTTTCTTGAAAGTATCTACATAGAAGGGTGTTATAAGTTTCGGTAAGAAGGGTAAATTGAGTCCCAGGTACATCAGGCCTTTAGAGATTCTAGAACTAATTGGGGTTGTAGATTACTATTTGGAAATGATGCCAAGTCTCTCCAAAGTTCATGATGTATTCCACGTATCACTGTTGAGAAAATATATGCTTGACTCAAGGCATGTACTCACCTCTGAGGAATTAGAACTGGAACCCGATTTGTCTTATTGTGAAGAGCCCTTCAAGATTCTTGATACAAGAGAACAATTGCTGAGAAACTGGAAGACTCGTCTGGTAAAAGTTTTATGGAGAAACCATAAGATTGAAGAGGCAACGTGGGAACCCGAGAAACTTATGATGAAGTACCACCTGTGTCTTTTTACATAGTAATACTCTAGAAATTTTGAGGACAAAATTATTTGAAGGAGGGGAGAATGTAACACCCCAAGCTTTTATGGTACGCATCTCTTTGAATAATACGGTAGCGTGTGTTGTAGGCAACTTCGAGTTCAAACACACCAAAACCAGTCAAACTAGCCGTTATGAATAGTAACACCCACTTTTTGAAATTTTATAAATTTTATCTTTCAAAATGGACTTCATTTTTGGATTCGGAATATCAAAATTAGCTTAGGGTGAATTTTGATATTTTTCTGAAAACTTTCAATTTTTGATGAATAGTGAAAAAGACTGAGTTACAGAAACTGAATTTTTATTTAAATAATTATTTATTTTATTGAAATTTATTTTAGGTTAAAATAGATACATAATACCTATATAAGTTCAATTTAATTCATCTGAGCTAGTTTATAATAATTTTATATGTATAAAAATTTTATTTAACTTTTCACCGTCTTTTACCCATCTCCTAGGAGAATTTGAAAATTCACATAAAACATAATTTTACCGCTTCTGTGAGTGGAATTTCAAAAATCCGAGAGACACGGTTAACATCAAGTAGTAAAATGTGGTTCAATAAGATAAAAATAATTTTTGTTGAATAGTAACTTTTTTACTTTTATTTACCACGATTAAAAGTAAATAGGGTAATTACGGGTAAAAATGATATTATTATTACCCTAACACATGATCTAATTCTATTGGATAAGTATAATTCGACCAAAAATAACCTTATGAATAAAATATGAACCTCTTTGGTCCACTTGGATTAGATTATGACATTTATTATTATTTAATTCAAAGAAGAGTTAAAAGAGTTAAAATAAATGTTTAATAACTAAAACATTTTTAATATAGGGTTATACATAAGATAAATTCAATTATAAATATTAATTAGAAAGATAAAAATATTTCCTAAATAATGGTATTTTATTTATAAATTTTAAACATTAAATATTTCAATTTATTTATGACGCAATGGTGATGCAATAATTACCTAATTAATGAAATATTAAAATAATTGATTTTATAAATATCCAAATAAATTTAATTTGAGACTTTTTATGAATTTAAATAATTTTATAGGTTAATATGACATATTAGTTTTGGTTAGATGAATTGTTTTTGAAGTAACAATGCTGTTATGAATTTAGAAAATACAAAATACCAAATAGTGTCGAAATTGACATATAAGAGTTTTTAAAACAAATATTATATTATTAATTGATATTCTTTTCCTAAAAATCTAATGTTCGGCCAAAGGACTTATATAATAATATGTTTATCATTAATGAAACAATTGGGGTTCTCTTGGAAGTATACAGTAAGTTTATTAACCATATAATATAAAAATACAAAGAGACATGGTAAATGTCAAACTATTTAACTAAGAGTTAAATCTAAAAGATAAAGTTAATATAGTGACCAAAACCTATCTAAAAACTATTGGTTGAGTACTTTTAGACCATTCCCCACCTTATCCTATAAATAATCCATTTTGGATCCATTATAAACCGAAAATTATTTTATTATAAAATAATATTTCTGGATTTTCCTAAGGTGCCCCTCACCCCTCTTATAAAAAGGCTCCCCCCTTTTCTCTATTTCACACCGTCAAAAACATTTGGATCAGAAAACACATGAAAAAATATCATCTAAACTTCCCTCAATTAATCATAAAAATGAAAAACCTGATGAAGAGGTAATAATTTCACCACCCTCTTTCATGTTCTTTTCTTCTTCCACTTATTCCTTCTTTGTTAATTCCATTATAAAATAATAACTCCAGTATATTCTATATACTATGGTGTTATTATAAATATGGTACAACCAAATAAGTTATTCTATCCATCCTTTGAATGAAATGTCACCATACGTGCGTATGTACAGATTACCATCTCCATGTCGTGGTGTAATTGTTATTCAATACATTATTATTTGGATGGGTATAATAATGATGTGTAATTCATGTAAATAATAAATATAACATGATAATTATTCTTTATATATGATATACCATCCAATTATATATTTCTTAATATCAAAAGAATGATATTGTCGCTCGTGCGTACGTACGGATTACCGTCTCCACGAACGCGATGAGATTCATTCCCAATCGTATCAATTCAAGAATAATTTTCATTAGATGTTTAAAAATAATGTTTAAAGACTTGATATAATTCGGTATATGAATAAGATACATCCCATCTCTAAATATGACTCACATAACAAATAATATAAAGGAAAACAAATCCGTTAACACCCGAAATGACGATAATACTAAGATATTATTAACAAAAAAATGCTAAAAGATAATATATGGTATCATATTAATGTATATGATTCTTGTATACTTTAATAACAATTATTTAACCATTATAAAGGAGGTTAAACTACCCTCGACCAAGGAAAAGTACAAGGTAATGGTTAATTTCACAATCTCTTTATTATCCGAGGGTTTTTACGTAAGTATATACTGGGACATATTTATCATCCACATCCATGTTTCTTAAAAATGTATTTAAAAACATTATTACTATTTTATGGAATATGGTTTAAAGTAATTTATACCCTTGTTTTACTTTTTATATTTTGTTTATAAAGGAATCTTTCCATCATTTTCTAAACAAGGTCCTTTTAACCCTTTTCGACAGAATTAAGGTAAGAATGTTTTTTTTAATTTATACGGCGGGTGCGGCTATTTTATGCCATTATAAAATCATCAAAGCTTCCCTTAAAAGATTATTTTTATATTTTCAAAGGAAATTATTTCTTTTATAATTATGTGACTTATAAATCATTTCAAAAAAAGAGATATTTCTCCCAAATAGTTTTGATTTCATATATGTCAACATCCTTTGATAAATTTTAAGATTATTTGAATTTGTTTTATTATGATTCAAAACTTCCATATTGTATTGAAGGTTTTGTGATATGTTTGACTGTGGATGTGTTATTTTTATACCATTCATGGTTTATGGAGAAAGTATTTACATTTCATATGCTAGTTTTAATACGAATGTTTATGTTATGTTTAAACCTGTTCACATGACGAATGCATTGGACTTAGTAAGTGACGACTGGAGCCCACTATATCTCCTCGATGCATTGGTAGGTATCATGAGAAAAACTAGTGTCTTGGAACAAGGCCCTGACCGAATCTTATTTGTAGTCTTGGCACAAGGCCTTGACTATGTGATTATGATAGTCTAGCATTATGCATTCCATCATTATGAAAGTGGTTATTGATATTGCATGTGATTATTTGACTAGTAGAATATCTATGTGAATAAGTTAATGGAATTATTTAATTTAATTTTTTCCATATTATACTTAAGTTAAAGTTTAAAAGGCTTTTGTTTTAGTTATACATTGCCTTAAATGTTTATACTTATTTATGAATGTTTCTTCTATATTGTTATCCTTACTGATCATCTGATCTCACCCCTTTCTATCTTTTATTTTTTCTAGGATGTGAAGAAGTATTTTATGACTGACCTATAGGGATAGTATGAGGGAACATGAGTGTGGAATATGGAGACTATGTTGTGGTAGTTTTTCACTTTATTATGTAATGTAAGACTTATGAATTTATCTAGTTTTTCCAAGGCTACTAAACTAATAATTCTTTTGAGACTTGATCTTTTGTGATCATGACAATGTCATGTAATAATGCACCGAATCTGGGTAACTGGGGTCGGGGCATTACAGTAACTATGGTGGATATCTTTGAATAGGTATAAAAAATCTAATCAAGATATACAAATATTATATGATAATATATATATGGGGAGATAACTCAAGAAGTATAGTCAAAGTACTCAATCCTATATGATGAATATACCAAATTTCTATATAACCAATGTCCTTGTATTCTGAGTTAAAAAATAGGCAGTCAGTGTCATGGTGAATGGATAAATTGGTTGAAACACCATCACTAGGTTCCTTATCCTAAAAACCATAGTCAAGAAACAATGACACCATGGCCTTAAATCCTCACTAATACCAATAAAAGGGACATTTCAAAGCCCCATCCCAAGGAATGAACTAATCCGATACAACTATGCCATGACCTGACCCATCAAGGCCAACCTGACTAGTGGGAGGCTAGGTGTGACAACCCCAATCCCACATATAATAATTTAGGGGCTGGTGACAAGTGACATGAATGAAAAACTATAATAGGATCCATTTTCCTAATTTCCATGTACTAATGCACACAACCATCTCTATGAAAAAGTGAAGTGGATTATAAATAAAAGTCTACAACATATAGAGTAAAACCTTTCATGATATAGCCTCTAGGTATAAAATCATAATACCATAGTCTAAACCAAAGTGTAAATGGAAAACACACACACCTAATAAAAAATAAAGCCCCAACCATGAAAAAGTTGGAAAAGAGGTAAAATTGAGAGAGACGAACTCCTGAATCTCTATGTCTGAACACCATACCTAGTCAATGTACACAAGAATATTCATCCTCCACCGATTCCACAATCGAACTACCTATCATCCTTTTAAGACACAACACATTTAGGTAAATACCATACAGTGGTGAATATATACATAACAATTAGGATGAATTGAAAACTGTAGTGGATGAAAGAGAGGGATACAATAATTGTCATCTCATCCGATAGAAAGATAGAAACAAAACCCCATTACAAATATGACCATAAAAAAACTAATAGAGAGATAAAGGGGATCTCCATCTCATAACCTAAACAAATTAAATGTGTCTTTCTACATTTCCAATAGTCTATCTCCAATGTCCAACATCACTTGTAGCCTTGAAATAATCCATGTGGATGTTATTTCCTTCATCAATACGCTTCACATTTTAGGGAGACACAACTACCATGGATTACCTACTCTATCAGAGAGATCAAATATGGGAGAGTATTACTCTAAAGATAAAGTAACTATTCACTACTTTGGTGTAGTACTAACTTTACCATATAATTAGTATGGGGGACCTATTCTTTGGTGTGATAGGGGACTACCAAACCTATAATCACTTTGATGATCCTTTCGTGATCAATTTCATCCATGTGAATTGAATAAAGAATAACCAAACTAGGAACACATCATATCATATCTCATATTCCATAATGAAGGATACAATCATATTTTACATGAAAAAACATTTGGAATAGGCTACGGAAATGTCAAAATATAAGTCCCCAAGAATTAGATATTATATAAAGAAATTTCTAGGGGAAATACGTGTAGTGTATGGGGTCTACAAAATATTTTACCATGCCTTGAAACCTGACTGTGTTCTCCCCTAGACTTGGCTTGGCAAGAAATTTCACACTACATGATGTTTACTAGTTGTAAATTATGTTTCATAGCCACTGAGGCCCTTCCCATGCTCTTCTGTTCATGGATCTGTTCATCAGCCCATGCCTATGTATATGGCCGTGTTCGAGTATCCACGCCATTATTGAGTACACCGTAATGCCTATGTAATAAGACTTTTCCTATGTGCCAATCCGTGTCTATACCCATGTAATCACGGAGTTCATGATGAGCTTCTAGCATAGGGTCACATGGTGTGTGGTGGATCCACATGGTGTGTGATATTTTGCTACACCTAAATCCCTAGCTACCATATACAGGGTACTACACGACATGTGTTCTTCATAGTACACACTATTTTGATAAGTTTTCATAGAAAAATATATTTCTTCATAATGATCTAGATCTAACTTCACCACATAAAAATTCACCATTTTACACCCAAAATCAAAGGGTAACGCCTTCAATAATTGATTCCTTGCCTTTGGTGGCCAAACATTAGAATTTGATCAATCATCAATGAGACGATGCACATGTCATGCATCTCCCATCACCCAACGCTGATCCAAATCCCAGATCCATGAAGCATCACCCACATTCCATCTTGATCTATATGAAAATCACCATCAGATTATTTATTCCTAAAACCGTAATGAATCATGGGTTTTGATCACGACTGAACCTACCTCTACAATGTTAAACCATGGCCCCATGGTACAACGTTCAAGAATGCAAAGAAAAATGGAAATAAATTCAAAAAAAAGACCTGAATACTTTTTTTGTTATGAGTTCTTTGACAATGATCACATAAAAGGGGATATACAGGGGTGAAACATGTAATAAAAAAATAAATTGGATTCAAAAATTTAATTTATATAAATAGGCTCTTGAGAGAATATAATATGCTAGATAAAAATAGACTAATAAATACATTCTTTGATTAAATAAAAAGGGCATAAATCCAACATTTAAATTTACCTACCTTAAAAAATGATCAATATTTAGTGATGAATGTTTTCACCAGTGATGAAGATGAACGATTGTTTTCGCTACCTCTTGGCCCACCTTGATTAAATCACCATTCATCATTCGGTCCCGATTTTCCAACCAAGAACACCATTTTTCATCCTCTCAAATCCTCTAATTTTTATGTACCTAACTATGACAATTTTACATAACTATATTTTTATAGATAATTTGATTTATGTCATTTAAAATAATATTATTAAATCATTTATTGATTTTAATTGACTGCACCCACCAACAATCACCTCTCATGAAACATTTAATGCTGACCATCCTTTGGTCACACCTAGTGTAAAATCCTTATTCTAGAATCAACAGTGGCCTCAAATTTCTTATCCAAGGTCCCATAAAATGGTAAAAAAAATTAATCCAAAATTATGTATATTTGAAAACTAAAATATATTAATATTTTTAATATATTAATTTTGAGGTCCCAATACACTCATCACTACCGTCCTAACTCTGTGGATAAATCCAAAATATATACATAGAAATATTCAAAGAAAAAATACCATAAAACTAGAGTCATTACATATACTTATTACCATATATTAATTATGATAATTAAAAATATGGAATCCATTTTATCAAATTAAATTCACAGGTCTTGCAAGATTTAATTTAAAATTGAACGCATAATGGTGATGAAAGAACAATTTTCTAAAGAATATGTTTTTTTAAATATCAACATAAAATTAATTACAATAATCTAAATTGAAGAAATAATAAAATAATTAAAATAATTTTACTTCTAATACTTTTTTTAAAACATAAATTTTAAAACACTTTTAAGGAAAACAAAATTTTAATAAAAATCATGATTTTTCACTTTTCATCAAAAAATTAGTCTTTCTAGAAAATTTTAAAAACAATCACCGAAAAAAACATTTACATATAGATTCCAAAAAATTAAATTCATTTTTGAAATTATTTTTATAAAAGTGAAAAAAATATTTTTTAAATAAGTTTGTAAAATAAAATTAAACCAATTTTTAGACAAATACAGGTTTTAAGAATAAAAGTGGATTTATTCATAAATAATGTCAAGAAAAAATATTATAAAGTTGATTGAATATATAATATATAAATTTCATTGAAATCATTAATAAATAGAGGATAATTTAATTTATTTAGGTAAAATCACATTTTGTACATAAAAATAAGTTTTTAGAAAATTATTTCTTTAACTTTAAAATGATTTTTATTTTCAATTATAATAAATTAATAACCATTTAATTTATTTTATACATGTATAAAACATACATTGTTCATAATTCAGTTAGACATATTCATAAATTCTAATATAATGGGTAGGTGATAAATGTCACATTAAAAAAATATTATTTTAATAGTATCTCATAGTTCATTTGAGTTTAGTGTTGTTTGTAATAGAAGCTATCAAAGAAATTAAATTTCTTTGGTTAAAATATTTTGTAAAATCTTGAGGTTTTACACTAATTCCATCCTAATAAGGGATATAGTGTAAGCCAAAGGATGTCTCTCAGTGGAGAGGTAATCATTCTACATGATTCTTTCAATGTTTATTTGTTCATATAATTCCTTTGAATCTATTATATCCATCCTAGCATAATCAATAATGTATCAACAGTATAAATAGCTGTTATTTTTTTTATGGGAAAATAATTTCCCACTTCCTTTCATTTATATGTGAAATCAAAACACCTCTTGTGCATATGTAGGTCCTATCATCATCACGTAGTGATTTAATTTTTTTACTTCACCACTTTAATTTTATTTTTATAATGGTGAAATTAATGATTCTATATTATATTTATGACATAATGTTCAATCTATAATTATATGATATCATCTAATTTCTTGCAATTCCTTCCATTGAAAAATGATAATACTTTTTATGTGTATGTGTGGAGTAGAACCTCCACGAAGTGATGCGATTTGTTTTTATATTTTAACTCTATATTGATAACTCCAAAATTATATAAAATGAATAAAAGTTATTTTCAGGAAATTATTTACATTCTGGACATGGTGTAATGTTTTCTTAACTCATTTAAAAATGTAAAAAATACTAAATTATTTTGGATAAATTAACTGAACAACCGCAAGCAGTAGACATGTGCAATAATTATCCAGTGAATGAATTTAAAATTATTAAAAAATGAATTTTACAAAATTAATATAGATTATAAATATAAATATGGAAGTATTTAGTAAATTTTAATTCATTATATAGGAGTATCATACACATATGTCTAAGAAGAGACCCAAGGTAATGGTTTCTCATCACACTTTTGTTTCTATAATACACATTCCATTGTCATAACTAATTTCATTCATGTGGAATATATAGTACATATTTGATTAATTATACTAGGAATATATTTATATTCACGGTATTTAAAGTTTCATTTGAAGTTGTTTCTTTCATTGGGGTTATGATTCAAATATTACCAAAGTGGTAAGTGTTTTATGTGGAAACCTCACTTTTTTCGGAGATACTCTATGATTAAATTTACAATGATGAAATTATATGATATATCTCTAAAAAATACATTTCATATTATCTAGTAATTTATTTAAATAAAAAAAATTTAGTCATTATGTTTTACTCTAATATCTGAATGAATATTTTCAATGAAAACAGTCTATGTTTTTATATAGGAAATATTTTTATATGTCCTCATATTTTTTAAAAAATAAAAAATATTGTTTCTATTTTTAAATGATTTATTAATTTTTTTAACCATTTTAGACATTTAAAAAAAGGTTTAAATGGATTCCAATTTTCTTTTTTTGATGATGTATTTTTTTACCAAAAGTGTGAAAGTAATATTTGTTTTAACATTTAACACATAAAGTTAATTTCCTACCTTCATAGAATGTACTTTTAATTAAAGTGTACTTCAAAATATTTGATGGTTAATATCAAATAAAATCATTTTCTCAATATTTTTAGAGTTTTTATTTAAAATACTATAAAATTAATTGGGTATTATTTTCTTAAAGGAATTAATATTTTTTTTGAAAATCCATTAATAACTATATTCTTAAAAAACGTCACATAGATTTTATTTTTAATTTTTTAATTATATTTTCTTTTAAGAAGTATTTTTTTACTATAAAAACATTATTTATAATGAATCAATGTTCTTCTATAATTCTTTAATTCTTTTAGGATTCTACTTTATATTGGGATTAATCACTTTCTTCTGATCATATTCTCTATCACTCTCCGTTATTCATTAGACATTATTTTTATCCTTTATGTATCTATTATTAGTATAATAGATAAATTCAGTAGTTTTTTAATACTTCGATGATGTCTCAACCATATACCACTTCTACATATGAAATCATTTCAATGATGTTTTTTGAGAATGATTATTTCATTAATTCAGGAAATATTCCATATTCTTTATTCAATACGAATTATAGTTGATTTATAATGTATTTTGAGAATTAATTGAATTGATAATTTAATATATAATGAATTCATAGGATGTGAGAGTTTTGGTAGAGGATAAATTATAGATAGACCCTTTATGTATCGACATGTATCATGATAAAAAATAGGTGGACACATTAGATGGGTAATTTTTTTACATCTACCCTAGTTGAGATTCCTTGATGTTAGGATTCATGATAACATGGTTATGGACTTGAAGGAATGTTCATTAGTATCTAGATTTATTCATTTCATTTATTTATAATTTAGTTTTCACTCTCCATGTGATTTATATTTTGATAATACGCTTGGCTGTTCTTTGAAATCAGGCTATTGAATGAAATATAATGTGTTTTTATTATTCAATCCACCTTATTAATTATGCCATGTCTATTTATGATAACATTTATTGTATGTTTTACATTAATGAGAATTTTAGTGAAAACTCTACTATGTATTCCTTTCCTGAGGAAATGAAGAATCAATCATTGGATATTCTTCAAGGATTTAATAATTCTTTTCATGCTATGTTTTATTTTTTCATTGTAATATAGAAATAATTTCGGTTTATAGTCCCCAAGGATGGTAAAATAATTGATTATTCATATTGTGAAACCTTGTATATTGTACCAAAGAAATAATCTAGAAACAAACATGTGTTACATGAGATGGGGTTATTAAAGTTGGTACTAGAGGCAAAGGAAGTGATTTGATCCTTTATACTTCTTATGTGTTTGCATTAGGAGAAGCATGATTCTTCACCCAAGGGAATTTTGAGGAATGGACTACCATTTTTGATGGTTTTAAGTGTCACTACTTGGAGGTATATCCACCTATAACATTATATAGTAGGTATCAACTATATCTCACTCAGTATAGAATAAGACCATTATAGTTGGTATCATAAGAAGTTTAGTAATAACCCTGGGAACTAAATTTTAGACTAACACCACTAAAATGAGCATTATGAAAATTCCTTAAATTATTTATGACCATTTAATGTATTTTTATTATATGGATCAATATTAATGATAAATTAGGGATAAATTAGTGTGTTCCATTATTTATGGTTGGATCCTAGAGGAATGAAGGTAATCAACACCTATAATTAATTTAGATATTACCCTAAAACTTTTGTTTTTGTATTTATTGATGACATCATAAGATAAACTATGTATTATAAAGAGAATAAGAACAATTATTGAGGAATTAGTGTTATCTAAAAAATTTGGTAATGGTAAATATTAATTTTGGTAAGTTTCTTTTCTTATCAATATTGTCACCTTTGAAGGAATATTAGTATATACTTTTAAGAAAAAAAATCCAATAATAGTATATCCCTCATGGATGAATTTAACCTTTAAGTATTTTAAATAAAGGTAATTATGGTTATTTTTCAGAATATATAATTATTTTGGCTTGTTATTAATTAAGGATAGTTTTATATTAGGATTAAGAGAAAACATCCAAGGACTGTTCAGATAATATTAAGTTTGTAAAATTTGTAAAATTTGATGTTTTTGGAGATACTTATTGAAGAATGTATACATGGCCTTTAATGTTATAATGTTATATAAAAATTAAATCCTTAGTGATATTTATTTCACTTTATTATCTTTTATCTGAGCAAAATTATATTTTTGAATATGTAATTTGGGAATATATATATATATATGACTGATAAATGTTTTTTGGGTATAAAAAATGGGGTTTTTTGAAGAATAAGTAACCAAAAGTTTTTTATTTTTGGGATAAATTTTATTCAAACATATTTTATGAGTTTTAAATTGATATTTGGTTACTATTATGATTTTATATAACAATATTTATGTTTTTTATTCATATTGGTTATTATTTTAGATTGTAAAAACTATTTTGTTTTCCGAAAAGATAAATAAATTTATAGCATTCTTTGGATCTTATAGTTGGTTACAAGTTGATTTTTTTGCTTAAGTAATAATGATTTATCATTATAATAATGATTCACATCTAAAGATGAAATCAGGAGTATAGAATATGATGAAATAAAGTATTTAAATTTTATCATATTTTTGAATAAAAATGGTAATGTAATTTCTCAAACTTAAGGAAATTGAAGATAAATATATTGATAGTTATGTGGAAAGTAATAGTTAATAAAAAATTTACTTTTTTAGAAAATCATTTGAAAGGTTGAGTTATATATAGGCTCATGGGTAATAATTTCCCAACTCATAAATTATAAATAAATTTTCATGATAAAAAATATATATGATTTTATTACCATGTTATGATATATTTAGTATAAAAAAGATAAATTAATATTGTGAGGATACTAGTTCAGCAAATATGTGATAATATAATACCCTAATATTTTAGATTAGGTTTTCTTTTAAAAGAACACTATATTCCATAAAATATACCACATGAAACTGTGAAACTAAATGAATTAAGAAATAATATTATTTAAATATGATTGTTATAATTTAGTCATTGAGTTGGCAGACATAAATAAGAATACACACATTATAAAGAATATTTAAAATATATTTTCCTTAATTCAAATAATTAATTCAATTAAGATTGTTTACATTCATCTAATTTTATTATTAGGGGAAACCAAGAATAAATTAAATTTATTATTTAATGTTACTCTTATTCAAGAAAATATGTTTTATTGAATTTTGAGTATAAATATCATAAATAATTACTACAAATATTATAAATTTTATTGGAAAAAATGATTTCATTATTGAAATCATAAGTTCATAATATTCTTTTGATGTATTTTTTTATTTTTTAAAAACATTGATTTTTATATGAATATTAAAAAATACATATTTTTTGAACTATCATCTATATTCCTTAAATAAAGTAAATTTAAAGTGAAAGTTTATGTTGAATATGATGTTAAACAAAACTAGTACTTGGGGTTCTATCCTAGTGGTGCAGAAACCCTGTAATCTTGCATATTAGATTGGGATCAAATCCTGAAATCCATATATTTCAAGTTGCACTTCATGGAATAAGGTGTTGGCTAGAGGGAATAAATACTCTGTGGTGGTAGCAGGCCATGATATAGTTGGGTGTTGTAGCAGATAATGATGATGTCAGGAAAGTTGGAGGCCTTATCAAAGTAGACATTGAGGATCTAGGACCTTTGGGGTTGGTTATGGGCATAGTTTGGTGGTGTTGTGGAAGAAATAATGGAATGTCACTATGTTCAGAAGTGACGAGGTGATAGTGGGTTAATTTAAATAATCCATGATTACATATTAGAGGGCTCGACATCATTGGAAAGAAGATAAACATTAACCATGGTGGAAGGAAGTTGGATTAGAGAGGCTCGATGTATGTATGCTTTGTCGATGGTGTGACATAGGAGCCTTTGGGAGGGTATCGTTTGAGTAGATACATGATGAATATCCAATTAGAGGATAAATTTAGATCATCAAGAAACCACCAATAGAGCCAACTTAATTGAAATTGGTGAGATGGTATGGATTTATCCATCTATACCAGGCACCATGATGTTCTGAAAGGGTAAATTCTAGTTGATCTATTATTCATAGTAAGATTCCTCAAGACATAAGTGTAAATAATATAGGGAAAAGGTTGTTCTATGTGTTTGTTCTTTAGACCTTGAAGATATATATGAACCCTATGCCTTGGGCATATGAGTCATGTAAGGGTTCTCTCTCAACCTAATTATAAAAAAGGGGACTATAAAAAATCAATAAAAAATATAAGTCTTTAGGCTGGAGAGGTGGATATTAAATTAAAACAAATCTAATTTAATTATAAATAATATAAATAATTACATATGAATCAACATTATTATTAACATTTTCATATGTTAATTATTGGGCTTAAAACACATTTACCTAAAAAAATATTTTTTTATTTCAATTTACATATTTTTATTAAAATTGATTTATGCTACTTCTAGAAATGAAATCTTGAAATTTAAGTTCCATATTTTGAATCAATAGGTTAAAACTGTGTAAATATTTCCATTTATTTTTTTTAATTATGAATAGAAGCCATTGTAAATATTTAACACATTTGTAAGGGAAAAACCAGAAATGTTGGGTTAAAACTATAAAGCATAGAATTCAAATCTCTCAAACACTGAAAATTATATTATTTGAAGAGTTTTTATTGTATAAATACATCCTAAAAATTAATATATATCATTTTTCTTCCACATTAATTTGATTATAGAAGTTAAATTATTTTACTAAGAGAATAGATATTAAATGTAACTCTATTGATTTTAATTTCTCTAATATGTTTTCATAGGGATAAAAAGAAATTATAGTTGAATATAAATGGTTTTTTAGAAAATAAGTTTTTTTTTATTTTAATTTATTTTAATTCTTTTAGCTTTTATAATTACCATAAATGCTTACTCAATGCTAAATCAGTGCTCTGGAAAATAGTAGGAAAAATCTGGTCAATGACTTTAAAAAAATTATATGAAATATTTTTTTATAAATTAAAATTATCCATGAATTTTATAGTTAATATTAATGTATAATTAATGGTAAAATATTTTATATTAAAAATAAATTTTTATCTTGATGGAAAAAAGTCAAATTAAATGAATGGTTCCATAAATGACTTTAATGGTATTTTATTTTAAACAATAGTTTATTAAATTATTTTAAAATTAAATAAATATGTAATGTGAATAAGTGGATTTGAAAATGGAATACAACCTCATACATGGATCCTTTATGAGTACCTTTTCACCTTATATATAAATTTATTACCCTTAAGGACTAAAAAATTTGTTTCCATGGTGAAGGGTAAAAAGAGTTAGTGAAGGGGTTAAACAAAAATATTAGATTTAAAATAACACCATAACATATATATTGTTTATTGGAAGTCTATGTTATGACCTTATCCTCATTTTATATGAATCTTGGTCCATTTTTAATAAATTTTCTTGAGAAATATTTTATTTATATTTAAATATTTTACGTAATTCTATGCGGGTCCTCTAATCACTAATAAAATGGAAACTTATATCCTTATTTATTAAAAATGTTTGAGACTTATATATTGACCAATATCTTCCCTAATTTCATTATAGGTTCCATAACTTCTTAATTTATCTCACAGTCTTACCATAAGACCATCATAATAATCCTTTTGGTGTAAGCCAAATTAGGTATCTCAAAGAAGAGGTAATCATCTTACCCAGCACTTTCAATGTTTATTTATTATTATAATTATTTTAAATCATTTTTTTAGAATCATGAATATACTAATATGTTATTATTGTTATGGGAAAACTGTTATCATCTTATTTTCCATCCAATGGGAAACAAAAACATTAATTGTGCATACATAGGGCCTACCATCACCACATATCGATGTAATTTATTTTTCTTCATACCTTTATGTTGATGATTATAATTGTGGAATTAATTAATATATTTTATTTTTATAAAATAATTATGAATATATAAATATAATACATTATCTACTTTCTTACCCCTCCATCAGTTGGAAAATGATAACATTTATCATGCATACATGTGGAATTACACCACCATTAAGTGACACAATCATTTTTCAATTAACACCACACATAGGTGATTCTAAAAATGTATATATTTATTAAAAATTATATCCATGAAATATTAACATCCAAGATATTATGAAAAGATTTTCATAACTCTATTAACCACAAACAACATGTCGACGTAATTTTGGAGAAATTAACTAAACAACCATAAGTGGGTTATATAAGTAAAAAATATTCAATGAATGAATTTAAAATGACTCTAAAAAGAACATAAAAATTAAAAATACATTAATAGGGTTATTAAAAAAGTATTTAATTAATTTAAATTCATTATACAGGAGGATCAAACATGTATGACTAAGTGGAGAACCAATGCAAGGGATTCTTGTTTCATATATTTTTATATGAGACATATGCCACTTATTTCTTTCATATGGTGTATATACTATCCATTTGATTTTTTATATCATGAGTCTATTTATATTCATGGTATTTATGTATTCATTTAATGTTATTTTTTTCATGGGTGTTATGATTCAAAAGTTACCAAAGCTATGAGGGTTTTATGTTATAATATTACCTTTTATGAAAGTTGTTTATGTTTAGTTTTCGAATGATGAAATTATAAGCTCTATCCATAAAAAATAGTAATTATTTTCTTTTCTTTTAGGTATTTTTTGAAATTATATATTTTCCTTTCATTTTTACTAAAAATACTTAATTAATTTCTTCAGGGAAAATATCATTTTGTTCCTATTCAGTCGTGATTATTTTTTTATCAATGTATGTATTTTGATTAATAATGTTTTAAATAATGTATTTACTATTATAAAATAATTTCCTAAACTAAATTTTAATATTTTTAATTTCTATAAAAGTAATTAAAAGGAAACATCTTGTAAAATTTCATTTAGGTATTTTTAGCCAAAATTGTGAATGGAATCATTATTTTATGGATTACAGTATGAATGGTATTTCCCATCATTAATACCTTACCTTTATTTGATTGTTCATTTACATGTTTCCATGTTTATTTTCAAATAAAATATTTTTCCATACTTCATTAATATTTGTTTTAAATAATATCAAAATAATGGGGTATTATTTTCATATAGGAATAAAAATAGTTTTGAAAACTCATTTTAAACTCTATTATTATATAAATACAAAAGGAAGTTATTTTTAATATTTTGATTCTATTTTATTTTCCAAAAGCTTTGTTATACTATAAAAGATTCAATTTTTATAAATAAGTTTTCTTCTTTCATCCTTTACTTATTTATGGATTATAATTTAGTTTGATATTAATCAGTTTCTTGTGATCATGTTGTCTATCATTGTTCATCAATTATTGGAAATTATTTTTATTATTATTTTACATATTTTCAATATCATGGATGAATTCAATATCATTTACATTATTTTTATAATTCCCCAACTGTATACCACTTGTATATATGATATGGGTTGAAGGATTTTTATTGAGAATGATTATTTCATTTATTGGGGAAATAATTCTTATTCTTGATTCAATTTTATTAAAGTATGATTTTTAAGGTATTTTAGCAATGAATTGTATTGACATTCAATATATTCGGAATAAATAGAATGCATAAGTGATGGGTGTTGTCCAGTTATAGAAATATCCTCTATATATTGATATGTGTCATGAGAAAAAAAATTAGCCTCATTATATCGTTGTTTGGTTTACACTAACCCATTTATTAAGAATAATATCTTAATTGAGAGGCATTTATGGAAATATTTATAATGAAATAGTTTCAACCTTAATGCAATGTTCATGAATTTATTTATTTATGAATTTAATTTATTGATAATTCAATTTTCATTATCCATGTGATTAATATATAGATATTAACCATGGATGGACTTTAAACACTAGTTGTTGATTGAAAATGTTGGTGTTTTCATTATCCACTAAAACATATTAATTATGACTTATCTACTCATGATTGATTCTATTGTATACTTTCCCATACTAAACCATTAATACCACCCTTTATTATTTTTTCCATTCCTTAGGATCTAAAGAATAAATCTTAGAATGATCTTCAATGACGATATAATGTTTTTCATTCATTGATTTATTTATACAATGTAATATGGAAATAATGTATGTATTTAGTCTCCAAGTACTCCACAACTGGTCGATATTGAATGGAGAGATCCAATATATCATGTTATAATATAATATTTAAGCATAAAATCTATGTTATATGTGTTGGGGTAGTTATGTTTGGTATTAGAGGAAAAGTAAGTGATCTGATCATTAGGAACTCTTCCATGTGAATGTGTAGGACCCTAGAACACCCTAAGAGGGGAGGGATGAATGAGGGTGTCAAAATTTTCTTTTAAAGTGACATATCTTGTTACCACATCGGTAGGATCCTTTTAATTCTATATAAAGGAGATGAAAATAAAACAAACAATCACATTCATGGAGATGACACATCAGTTTTACTTGGTTCACCACTAAGGGCTATATCTAAGGAGAATATGTCGATAGTGTGTTAGTCGTACCTAAATCCACTATTCTTCAGTAGTTTTTGGATTAAAAGTTTAGGTCAAATTCACTGTATTCTAGGAACACTACCTATACAATGGTTCTAGTATAGCTCACTACGTACCTCAGATCACTTCAATTGACTCCCCCAAGCTCACTGCCTTGAGAAAAGTCTAACTCAGTTTATCGACTTGAAGGTCGGTTCGATAGGTTTTCATTAAAGTCTTTGTTTCTTTTCAGCATGAGACACTGCTTGCATCAATGCCCTAAATTGATTCAATTGAAAGCAATAATCACACAAAATAGAAATCAAAAGACTAATAGAATCTCCACAATTCACTAGCACACAACACTTGATCTTGTGTGCAAGATTTGGTATTTATCGCGAAAGATGACTTTTATGAAACACCTTCTTTTTGTGAAACCCTTATATTTTGTGCAACTTTACCAAAGGGTTCACTATATATTTTCAGACTAAAAGAACACCTTTCACAAAAGATTAAATATATTCCAATCTTTCACGCACAAATATTTCACGTGGAAGAGAAACCGAATTTTCATTGGGAAATTCTTGAGTCTTTTATGGTGGTAGCCACCTATTTATAGGCCTCACTGACCCTGCATGCAAGTTTTCGATGCGTCTTTTTTGGTGCGCGCAAGATACTTCATGAGTGTGCAAAACCCCTTTTGACATCACATTGGGTGTGTGACATTCTCCTGCACAACCTCATATTTCACACACATTTAATTATTGCATGAACGTTTTGCCTTTACCATTTATTGATGTAGTGATCCAAAATTAGGCCTTGCATGCAAGTTTCTAAACATCCTTCAATATCGCGTGCAACTCCCTTTTCCAGAAACACTTTTCTCCATATTCCAATTTTTGGACCCAAAAATTTGGAAAACACTAGGAAATGGTGCCACCTTCAATACTATTTCTCGCATGAACTGTATGATTCCTTTCCTGGAAAAATTCATAAAAATCTAATGAGGATTGAAAACAAACACAAACCATACTCCATTTCCAGCATAGAATGTTCATGGTTCCAACAATCTCCCCTTTGGGTTTGTTAGCAATCTCCTGATAAATTCAATAGAGCACCAGCCACTATCAAAACCCAAAACACAAGAAACAAATCATCCAACACTCTAAGTCTATGTGAGAAATGATCGGTGCATAAAACAAGAGGGGAAGCTTGAATTGGGTTCCCATGTTTTGGAATTCTTAAAGGCATTGAAGCTATTATCTTACTATGTCATAGAAGTATTACATGTTCTAAATTTATTATTTCTCCTCCTAACACCGAACTCTCATCATTTCACAGAACCATTAAATGTACTAAATTTTTTCCTTCTCCTCCTAACACCAAATTCTCTTCGTGTCATAGAATCATTACATATCCTAAATTTATTCCTTCTCCCCCATTGACAATAAAACAAAAAATAAATATTTGTTCATTGTACAACTCAAACCACACTCTCCCTGGATTGTATCTCCCCCATAAACCTACATCACATTCAAAAATAAATTGAAAGCAGTTAACATAACTGGGGATATGGGAAAAAATTTAGCCTCCTTATGCACCATAAGGTGGCCAAACACCGAGGTTAAACCAAAATTTCTCAAACAAAACCATTGACAGTGTTTTGGTCATAATGTTAACCACATTCTCATTTGTTCCCACATGTTCCATGTTGATCACACCTTGTTCAACTTTTTTCCGTGATGAAGTGATATCTGATTTCAACATGTTTCTTATGATAATGATGAACCATATTCTTCATAAGATCAATTGCGCTCTTGTTATCATAGTAAATCACCATTAGTTGTTTAACCTCATCACCTATGTCAGTCAGTTGCTGCTTCATCCAAAGTAACTGAGTGCACGCCTTGGTAGTGGATATAGATTATGCATCGGTAGTACTAAGAGAGGTACTTTACTATTTCTTTCTTAACCAACCCATGCATTTATTACCAAAATAGAATTGTCCACCACTGGTGGACTATCTATTCACTACATCTCCAACCCAGTTAGCATCAGAAAATGGTGATAATTCACTATCCCTTCCTGCAATAAAGTATAACTCATAATTATGAGTTCCTTGAATGTACCTCATGATTATTTTTACTACTATCATATGTTCTTCATTCTTATTAATCCAAAATCGGGCCACTAACCATGTTACAAATACAATATCAGGCCGTGTCACCGTTAAGTACAATAATATTCCAATCATTCTCATGTAAATGGTGGGATATACAAAGGTCCTATCCTCATGATTTCTAAGTTTGGTTCCAACTACAATCAGAGTTGACATTGGTTTGGAATCATGTATATTAAATTTCTTCAGCATCTCTCTTGCATAATTTTCTTGAGAAATGAATGTGTAATCCTTATTTTGAATAACCTGCAGCCCTAAGAAATATGCGTGCTCCCCAATCATAGACATTTCAAATTATGATTTCATGTGATTGGAAAATTCATCCACTGATCTCTACCTACTACCACCAAATATAATGTCATCCACATATACCAATACTATGATCTAATCCTTTTGAGTATTCTTTACATAAATATTGTGATCCCCTCATCCTTGTTTAAATTCAATCTTTCTCAAATAAGAGTCCAACCAAGAGTACTACGCTCGTGGTGCCTATTTCAATCCATAGAGTTATTTATTTAATTTGAAAACCATTGTTTCATCAGTACCAAGAATAAAAACCATGGGTTGTTCAATGTAGACTGGTTTTTTAGGTACATCATTCAAGAATTATGTCTTGAAATCCATTTGGTATACTTTATATCCTATTTGGATTTCCATGTCAAGAAAGAGCCCGATTGAATCTAATATAGCCACTAGAGAAAATTTTTATTTAACATCAACACCTTTAATCTGTGAGTATCCTTTAAATACCAGTCGTGCCTTGTTTCTGATAACACTGCCATGCTTATCAAACTTTATCTTGAAAATACACTTTGTACCAATCACATTGTGACCTTTGGGTATCTTGAATAGATCCCATGTTTGATTTTTGTCAATATAATATAACTCTTCATTCATAGATTTCACCCATGATTCATCCTTTGCATCCTCTTCAAATAAGGATGGTTCTATCACAGATAGGAAGGTAGATTGTTCATTATTCCTCATTCTCTTTGTTTGTGTTGGTGCAATCCTACCCCAAATTATATTAGCTGGATAAATATCAGCTCTTTGATTTCTCCAGTGAGGTTCAATCTAATTCTCTTCATCCATGGTTTCTCTTCTGATTCTTCTTCCAATTCAACATCATGATGCAAATCCTGAGGGTTTTGTACACCATCTTCAACTTTTGTATTTCCATTTGTTGTAGGTTCACATAAAACCTCATATTAAATCTTATCAACATAGAAATTACCTGATGAATTTGTGGTTTTCTCTTCAATGATATTTACATCACTACTTTCCACAGTCCTTCCCAAGTTCTTATTGAAACACTTGTAGGATTTTTTATTCATTGGTTATCCAAGGAATATTCCTTCGTCTCCATTGTCACCATACTTCCCTTGATTTATTTCTTTGTTTTAGATGAAACACTTACTTTTGAAAACACAAAAATATTTCAAAGAGGTATTTCTTTCATGCAACAACTCATATGGTGTCTTTTTATCACCAATATAGAGACATTTTTTGATTTTGAATGTGAACTGAAGCTTCAACATCTTCTTTCCAGTAATGGCGAGAGACACAACTCCCTATCAGCATAGTACTAGTCATGTTGTTCACCTGTCG
This sequence comes from Viscum album, assembly GCA_963277665.1. Classification (NCBI taxonomy): domain Eukaryota; kingdom Viridiplantae; phylum Streptophyta; class Magnoliopsida; order Santalales; family Viscaceae; genus Viscum; species Viscum album. The sequence continues at coordinate 1,326,071,624 of OY728128.1, forward strand.
ATTCTGGTGCTCAACTACTCCATTTTTATGGGGTTCTCACTACAACCAACTCATGAAGTATTCCATGTTTCTCCAGGTAAATTTCAAACTCAATAGACATGTATTACCCTCCATTGTCAGATAATTTTTTTTTGTCTATTCAGTGTCATTATCAGTGATTCAATGAGAAGTTTTTATGCAATAATGCACTTGTATTTTTTTGTACATATCCACCACACTTTCCATTCTACTGTAAGAATATATGAAAAGGACAAAATACCCCTATCCATGCATTTTAGAAACTTTTATTTGGACACATATGTTAGTATGAATAAGGTCAAAAAGATTATATACTCTTTTATTCTTTGGATTATAGGAACTTCATACCATCTTCCCTCATATACAATCATCACATGCCTTTTCTCATTCACTATTCAGGTTGGGGATATCCATAACTATCTTTAGTTTAGATATAGATTCCATGTCTTGTTGATTGATGTGCCCCAATCTTCGATGACACAATTTGTTTTCTTCTTCTACTGTTAGATAGAATATGTTCTCTTTTATAGCAACCTGATATAAATTTCTATATGTACTACAACCTTTCATGAGATAATTACCTTTCCTTACCTTTATAGTGAATACCCTTTTATTGAATGTTACTATAAGTCCTGAGTCACATAGTTGACTCACACTAAGGATATTGTGACACAAACCATCCACATAAAGGACTTCAGTTTTCTTAAGATCTCTATTAGCTAGCATAGTACTTCCACTACCTTTAATCTTCAAAGAACTATCACTATAGAACCTCACTATTCCATCGACTCTTTTAATGACATTTTTAAGAGGTTAACATTACCCTTCATGTGAGATGAACATCCACTATCAAGAATCCAAATGCTGTTTTTCTTTTTTGCTTTGAGGGATACTTCTGCAAGATTGGATTTTTTTTAATTTTCCTATTTTATTTCTATGAGATATTGGATTTAGTGAAGGAAACTGACAAAATTTAAAATATATATTCCACTTATAAGGGTTAATTATGTTCATACTCTTCTTCCAAGGGTGAAAACCTATTTTTGATAGCAACACAGTGTGGTTGATGAGTATTCACCTGTCTCTGAGTGTTGTATGAAAATATCCTATCATTCCTCTATCTACAATGTGTAGATTTATGGACAAAGTTAGAACAAAAATAATATCCATATAAATTATTTATTTTATAAGATGTAGTATATGAATTTTTTCTCCTTTTTTGAACTCCTAGATCTTCAGCATTCAGATAGCTAATCAATTCCTCACAATATGACATGGTGTGACCCAAATATCCACAAAACTAACATTTCATGAGAGGATATGTCTTATCATTTCTATTTCTACTCATTAATTATTTCATGGTAAAATAGTTTGAGTTCCAGTAATTTTTATGGGATCGAGAAGAACCTTCAGTTTTCCTTTCAGGTTGATCAAGAGGTCTCTTCATCAACACTTTTTGTGACTTTTAAACATTATCAACATTTATAATGAATTTATTCTAGTCCACTTTATTTTTAGTATTTGATGTTTCAACCTCCCAACCAATTCCACTGTTTTCCATGCATGCAGATCTTTGATCCCTTAAAATACTTTCAAAGCCATTGGAACCGATCTTAGCTCTTACAAGTAATTCTGCATTTGAGAATCTTCCAAACTGTATTTTCTTCTTTCCCTCTTTTTTGGTTGATTGAATCTCATGTTTTCTCATAAGAGTAACAAATTATTCCTTAACAACCTCAATAGTCTTCGACTTCTCTTCCAGTCTGGACTTAATGTCATTGATGTCCTTTTCTTGTTCTTCAATTCTAATCTTTAGTTCCACAAATTCATATGTTATTTCATGGATCGAAGACTTTACTCTCACATGTTATTCTATTCATTCAATTTTATCTTCAAGATCATCAACATATTCTAATCATTCTTCCACCATTTCTTTCCATTTATTTCATCTCTTAAATTCATTCTCAAGCTTGATAAAGGAATCCTTAAGTTGCAACTTGAGATCTACATTAGGAGTTATCTGATCATCTCTATCTTTATCGATCTAAGGTCTTGAATTTTCAATGGCATCCATCATGGAAGCATGGTTTCCAATTTTAAAATCTGGTTCTTCTTCTTCACAGAATTCATTATCATCATCTTCCTCTTCATGAGAAAAACTCTTCTTCTGTACTTTCTTTCTAGTTTTAAAGTCTCTATTTTTTAACAACCTTCTTGGAAATGAGAGAAAGAATTTATTTTTACTCATCATCTTCACCACCACTGTCTCTTGAGATTTTATGTTTGTCTATGGATTTGAATTCAAAATCCTAGCAAACCTAAGTCATAAAATCTTGTGGTTTAACTCTCATCTCATATGACACTAGACTACTTATAAGCTTATCCAAAGACAGTTTAGATAAATCTCTCTCTTCAAGGGATGAAACCATTGCCTTGTACATAGGTGGAAGTATTCTAAATATTTTCTTTATGATATCAATGTATTTGATTTCCTCTGAAAGGCCTCAAATTTGTCTCACTACTTCAGTAATTCAATTGAAGAATGAATCTTCATTCTCATCAAGATGCATCTTTAGATCGTTGAACATGTTATAAAGAACATGGAGTTTCACCTCCTTCACTTTTCTATCTCCTTCAGAAATATTCTCTAGATTTTCCTACACAGACTTTGATAATGTGAAACTCATCCCCTTCAGATAGATCAGATTAGAGAGTGTTGTAGTGAATTTATTTTTTCCTTTAACATCAGCATCAAGAAAATTCATGTCTACACTACTCATAGATAGTCTCGTTGTATCAGTGAGTTGAATCCCTAGAAGAGTGGAAAACATAAATTCCATCCCGAGTGATGTTAAATGGGATTTAATCCTATTCTTCCAAATCTAGAAGTTATTTCCATCAATGAGGGGTAATCCCCCAACATTCATTGAATTCTCCATGAATTCTAAAGAATAGATTTAACTTTTTGCAACCTACCTATGATACCACTTGTATAACCCTAGAACACCCTGAGAGGGGAGGGGTGAATCAGGGAATCAAATATTTATTTTAATGTGACAGATATCATTACCACATTGGTAAGAACTTGTTAAACCTGTATGAAGGTGATGAAAATAAAACAAACAATCACATTCAGGGAGATGTCACAACCATTTTACTTGGTTCACCACTAAGGGCTACCTCCAAGGAGCATACACTGATAGTGTGTCGGTTGTACCTAAATACCCTATTGTTCATGTCACGCCTGGTCATCATTTAGAGGTACGACTTTAATTTTTTTTAAATTTTTATTTCATGAGTTTAGATTGTCGGTTTATTTAATTGCTTGGTTGATGTGTGGACTGAATCGACAAGGGGCTTCCGCAGTGGCGCTGATAAATGCGCGTTGGCCTTACATCGCTTGGCGTGCGCACGAGGCACGAGCAAGCTGGATAAAATTTATTTTAAGTGCGCTGATAAGTGCGCGCTGATAAGTGCGCATTGATAAGTGCGCATTGGCTTCACGTCGCTCGGCACGTGGTGCCGATGCTCGAATGTTAAATAACCGGATAAATTTATATTATGGTTTTATTGGTTATTATTGTATTATTATTGTTATATTATTGTTATTATTATATTATTATTATTGTTATTATTAATTTTTTATAATTATTATGATGTAATTGTTATTATTATTATTGCTAATAGTATTATTATTTCTATTGATTAGTATGTTATTTGTATTAATATTATTATCATATTATTATTGTTTTGATGTTATTATTAATTTATTTTAACTTGTTTGTTTAACTCTCCCCCCCAGAAACCCTAACCACCACCCTCCACTTTTTTATTTATTTTCTTTTTCTTTTTTTTCCTCCCCATGTTTTTTCTTCTTCTCTCTCCCTTGTTTCTCTCCTCCATCCGCGGTGCACCCCTTCCCCGGCTCACTCGTCACGCCTCCCCCTTCTTCCTCCTTCCCCTTCTCTTCTCTCCCTCCTCTTCTTCTACTTCTTTTTCTTCTCCTTCTCTTTTTTTTTCTTCTACCTCCTCCTCTGCCCCGCTGGGCAGCGCCGTCGCGTTCCGCCCCTACTGCGCCGCTCCTTCTACCTGAGCCTCCTCTGCCCAACCGGAGCGCTCCCTTCGCCCGTCCTGCGCGACGCACTGCCGACCTTCCCTCTTCCCGGTTTCCCCTCCCTCATCCTTCCACACCTGCGCCGCTCCAACACTCTGCGCCTCCCCGCTCCCGCTGTCCCGCGTCGGACCAGTCACCCTGCACCCGCACCTCCCGCCGGACCACCTCTCCGCCTCGGCCCTCTCCCTCTCAGGCCGCTGTCTCCCTCATCCCCAGCTGCACCCACATCAGACCTGCATCGGCCACACCTCCGCCTCGAGCCGACCTGCTGCTCCCCTGTTGCACGCACAGCGGACCAGCCACACCCTGCCGCTCTTCTTTCTCTTCTTCTTCTTCTCTCTTTTCTTCTTCTTCTCTTCTTCTCATTCTTCTTTTCTTCTTCTTCCTCCTCTTCCCCAGTCGGCGCTCTCTCCCTCTCCTCTGCTGCGCCGTTCCTGCCCCCCCACCGGTTTGTTCATTTTTTTTTACTTTGTTTATTTCATTTTATTATTTTAACTTATAAGATATTAAGGTTTTCTTTTATTTTTATTAATATGTTAATTATTACATTATTACTATAATTATTATTCTGTTATTATTATTATGTCAATAATAACCATATTATTATTATATTATTATTGTTATTATTATTAAATTATTGTTATTATTATTAAATTATGGTTATGCTATTATTATTTTTATTATATTATAAAATTATAATTATTATATTATGGGTATGCTATTATTATTATTATTATATTATATTATTATTGCTATTATTATTATATTATTATTATTATTCTATTATGTTATTATTATTATTATTTATTATTATTATTAATATTATTATTGTTGTTATTATTATATTATTATTTTTATTATTATTATGTTATTTTCACTATTATTATTTTTACGTTATTATTATTATCATTATTATTATTATGATAACAATGTTATTGAGCCTATTGTACGATCTGCTGTTTTTAGGACCTGTTTGACGGCTCAAGACGGTGCAACCGCGACGCAACTGGAGTCTTGCGCCGTGTCTTTTTCCACACCTCTTTGAGGTAGGTGATTCCGCATTCAATTATCATCTGGCGATCTTTTGCGCGTTGGTTTAATTTTTCAGCACCTTGCTAATTAGTTTCCATATTGACAAATTAGTTTTGATTACTTTTTAAATGTGCATCTAATTCGCCAGTGGTATATTTATGTGGTGCAAGTCCATTTTTTTATTGAGAAAACTCACTTTGGCTATTTATTATTATTTGTAAACTGTGCAGTGTGGTTTAAGTTTTTTTTAAAAGAAGGAAAAAAAAGGAAGTTTTGGTGTGTGTGGTTTTCAAAGAGGATATCAGTGTGCAGGTGACACGTTTGGCTCTAAGTGATAATGTGACATGTTATATGAACTTTGATCTTTAGGTGAGCACAAGGAGGGAAGCCGGGGTATTAGGTGGGGAGACTGGGACTAGTGAGCTAGTGTTCCGGAGATGACCCGACCCGGTTTCACTGGCAGGTTTGACGATTGCAACACTAACTAAACATATGATATCTGAGGGTCGTGGCCTTCTAAGCCACATGTTCTGAGGGTCGTGGCCTTCTAAGCCACGTTATCCGAGGGTCGTGGCCGCCTAAGCCACGTTTCACCGAGACACGACGTTCTAGGATCCCACTAGTTCTAGTACCCATAAGGCCTTTCCCATCCTTTGGTGCCACAAGTTACATTGCGTGAATAATGATACGTGATATGTCACTTGAACTGCTATCCTAGTGTGTTTATCTTGAACTGCCTTTCTTTTAAATCGTTTCATGAAAACCATTTCTTATTTACTTCTTTCTCTCTTTATTTTAGCATTGCAAATGGTTTGTCTTTTGATAGTTGTGCGTGGAATCTTTTCTCGGTGATATCCTGCTGGGCAATTGCTCACACCCTACTTACACCCTTGGGTGTTAGTAGACTTGTTTAATTCTGATACAGGTAAGGGTCCAGATTTTGGAAGTAGTGGTTCAGGTTGTTAGCAGGACTATCTACGTGGCGTTTTGGTGGTGGCTTGGAGGCGGTGTCCTCACACCGGGCGACATTCCTTAGGTTGGTTTTTGGTTATCTTGTTTTAGTGTTATTTGGGTTTTTGAATACTTGTGAACCAAAAACCTGTTTGGTTAATTGCATGTTTGACTGTAACCTTTACTTCTGTTTGGTTTACTTTGGTTGGCTGCTTTATATGTGTTCACTCGGGTAAATCGTTCGCAAAGTTTATTTTGATACCCGGGCACTTGTGCCAGCCTGTGGGGATCGAGAACGCCCTTCGGGCCTTGCCGTGGGCTGGGTCAGGTGTCGACTCGGTTGGCGACCCAATTTGGTTCGTGACAAAATGGTATCAAAGGGAAGGTTTGTTGGTGGTTTATGTTATTTGGGATGAGTTGGATTATACATGAGTTGGGTCTGTCGGGGCTCAGAATTCATGTTGCGAGTAGGGTGCCTGGCCAGCATGCCTCGTGACAGATACTGAGTCACCGTGGGATGTCAGGGTGCTGGTTTCACTTATTTTATGGGTGAGACGTGCAGGCTGTAGACTGTACGTGGACACCAGGAAAGAAAAGTAAAACTTTTGCATGGAGTCATTTTTGCATGTTTGGTTTATTGATGAATAATTATCTGGTTGGGATTCCTTTTTATTGATGGTTTTCCTTCTCGATTGTTGCCGTTTTTCAGTAAGATGCCTCCCCGGAGAGTCCCCATGCATCCACGGGAGGAAGCCGGAGAGAGTTCTCCCACGCCGCTTGATCAGAGATTGGTTGAGGCGATGGTCCGAGCCGTTCAGGATTTGGGACAAGGGGCGACTCCTGCCCCCGCTCCTGTTCCAGCTAGAGGGGAAGAATTTGGCTCCAGGAAGGATAGAGCTCAGGAGTTTCTGAGGAGCAAACCTCATTCTTTCTGAGGTGGTTCAGAACCTCAGGAGGCAGAGGAGTGGCTTGAAAAGATAGAACGCATGTTCGATTTCCTTGACACGCCTGAGGAAGTCAGGGTGAAGCGTGCCTCGTTCCAGCTGGAGGGTTCCAGTCACAAATGGCGGGAATCAGTGGTCCAGGCTGGGAAACATGAGCACATGAGCTGGAAAGATTTCAAGGGTATCTTCAACGAGCAGTATTGTCCAGAGTTCGTAGCCTATGCTAGATCTCGGGAGTTTATGGAGCTTTCGCAGGGGAATCAGACAGTGATGGAGTATGCAAATCACTTTGTTTAACTGGTATGGTACGCACCTGAGATAGTTTCAAGCGAATTATTGAAAGCTCGGAAGTTTGAGATGGGCCTTCGACCAGAAATTCACTCCCAAGTTTTCTTGTTCAAGCTGAAGACTTATGCTGAGGTGGTCGATCGTGCTTGTATGGCCGAGATTGACCAGAAGGGAAAGTCGGGGTTTTCTGGATCAGTGTCAGGGTTTGGCAGTGGCAGTTCATGTGAGAAGAAGAGGAAGCGTGATGAGCAATGGAAGAAGGGTGATGGCAACTCAGTTCATCCTCCCAGGCAGTTTTCATCTGGGGCTTCTCGAGCAGGGTCCGTTGTGTGCCATCAGTGCGGAAGGGCAGGGCACATCCGACCTGTTTGTCCATACCATCCCAGACCATGCCATGGAGGTGGAGTTGTGGGACATCTACAACGCTTCTGCAGGACTGCACGCCCTTATCAGAGTGGGGCTGGATCAGTGGCTTCTAGAGGGGTATCAGTTCAGTCAGAGCCGACCAGGACAACAGGATCTCGGTTTGGTGGGCGTGGTGGTAGGACCAGATCATCTTCAGGGCAGAGCCATATCAGGGCAGAGCCTCAGGCGAGCGGTCGTTCTCAGGAAGGGACCAAGCAACTGCATGCTGTGGATCAGGCACCAGCGGGATCTGATGTAGGGCCTTCGACGGTTCGAGGTACTATTCTGGTTGCATCTTCTATAGCTGCAGTTTTATTTGATACTGGTGCTTCAGTTTCTTTCATATCTGCTCGTTTTGTGAATCTGCTGAACCTACCAACCGAGATGTTACCGTTTGCTATGGAGTTGGTAACACCGTTGGGGAAAAAGAGGGATCAAGGCCTTAAGTGCTGATCGTGCACACTCTCTGTGTTGGGAGTCCAGATGGAATGGGATTTCTTGGTCCTTGACATGGACCTATTCAATGTGATCCTCGGTATGGACTGGCTGGTGCACTTCCAGGCGCACAATGATTGCTATCAACACCGAGTCAGCTTTACAGCACTAGATGGGACTCCCCAGTTATTTCACGGAGAATGGGATCCTCGGTCGGGACGTGCGAGACCTCCACTACCCGAGCTTGGAAATATTGATTATCAGTTTTCGCCGCTCGCGCTGGAGGACGATGGTGGTATTTCACAGGGCGGGTTACCTCGCGTAGTGGATGAGTTCCCAGAGGTCTTCCCAGATGATTTTTCTGGCTTACCCCCAGAGCGAGACGTGGAGTTCTCGATTGAGTTGGTGCCGGGAACACAGCCTATATCTCTTCCCTCATATCGCATGGCCCCCACTGAATTGAGGGAATTAAAGATACAGTTGGACGATTTGGAATCCAAAGGATTCATTCGCCCGAGCATCTCTCCTTGGGCCGCACTGGTTTTATTCGCGAAGAAGGCCGATGGAACCCTTCGGTTGTGCATTGATTACCAGAAATTGAACAAGGTAACCATCAAGAATAAGTACCCTTTTCCTTGTATTGACGATTTGTTCGACCAGCTGAAGGGGGAAAAGTGGTTCTCCAAGATTTATTTGCGTTCGGGATACCACCAGCTCAGGGTGAGAGAAGCAGATATCCCGAAGACGGCTTTCCGAAGCAGGTACGGTCACTTCGAGTACTTGGTCATGCCTTTCGGACTGACGAATGCTCCTGCAGTTTTCATGGCACTCATGAATAGGGTGTTCCACCAATATCTCGACTCATTTGTCGTGGTATTCGTGGATGACATCCTGGTCTATTCTGGATCTGAAGAGGAGCATGAGCATCACCTGCGCGTTGTTTTGCGCACTTTGCGGGATCACCGCCTATATGCCAAACTCTCGAAGTGCACTTTCTGGATCAGGGAAGTAAAGTTTCTGGGGCATGTCATCTCAGAACAAGGGGTTTTAGTGGATCCCGAAAAGATCAGAGCAGTTATGTATTGGGAGAAGCCAATAAATGTGTTTGAGATCAGGAGTTTTCTGGGCTTGGATGGTTATTACAGGCGCTTTGTCCGGGACTTCTCGCGGATTTCCTCCCCCATGACCGCACTCACCCGGAAAGGGGTGAAGTTTGAGTGGATCCCACAGTGCCAGACATCTTTTGAGGAGTTGAAGCGGCGGTTGACCACCGCACCTGTGTTGACCTTACCAGAGTCAGGAAAGGGCTATGTGGTGTACTGTGATGCTTCAGGTACGAGCCTTGGATGTGTGCTCATGCAGGATGACCATGTTGTGGCTTATGGTTCTCTCCAAATCCGGCCGCATGAGAAGAACTATCCGACTCACGACTTAGAGTTGGCGGCGGTGATGCATGCTTTGAAGACGTGGTGCCACTATCTTTTTGGGGAGAAGTTTGTGGTCTACTTTGACCATAAGAGCCTGACCTACATTTTCTCTCAGAAGGATCTCAATTTGAGGCAGCACCGCTGGGTCGAGTACCTGCAGGGTTTTGATTTTGATATTTTCTATACCCTTGGAAAGGGTAACGTGGTAGCTGACGCTTTGAGCAGAAAAGTACTAGTGTAGGCATTGAGGAAGTCCAGCGATGAGTGGACCTTGATGGGGCTCTTTGCCCAGATGCATTTGGAGAGCAGGGAGCACAGTAGAGGTACTTTCTTGGCTAGCACCCAGTTGACTCCTGCTCTTCTAGAGTTGATTCAGCGGGAGCAGCCTGGTGATGAGTTGTGTCAGCGATCTATGCAGTTTCTTCATGGTGGTGAGACTCCTTCTGATTGGTCCTTGTCTTCCCAGAGGGTCCTATGCTTTAAGGTCCGTACTGTAGTGCCGTTGTCTCTGCGAAAGGTGGTGATGCAGGATAGCCACCAATCACCATGGGTCATCCATCCTGGTACCACAAAGATGTATTTTGATGTTCGCCGGCAAATCTGGTGGCCAGGTATGAGACAGGACATAGATGACTTCGTATCCAGATGTTACACCAACCAGCAAGTGAAAGCATAGCATCAGAGACCATCTGGCCTACTCCAGCCATTACCCATTCCTACCTGGAAGTGGGACGAGGTCGCCATGGACTTCATCATTGGCTTGCCTCGTACACCTCGAGGGAGGAATGCTATCTGGGTGGTGATTGACCGTTTGACCAAGTCAGCTCACTTTATTCCGATCAGAGATACAACGAAGGTAGAGGAACTGGGCCGCTTGTATGTTCAGGAGGTGGTGAGGCTTCATGGTGTGCCGTTAGCAGTTGTTTCTGATAGGGACCCCCACTTTACGTCTCGGTTTCGGGGAGGCCTCCAGAAGGATTTGGGGTCGCAGATTAAGATGAGCATGACATACCATCCTCAGACCAATGGCCAGACAGAGCGGGCGAATCAGATTCTGGAAGACATGCTCCGAGCCTGTGTGCTAGATTTTGGAGGCTCATGGGATAACCATTTGGGACTGGTCGAGTTTGCTTATAATAACAGTTACCAGTCTTCCATCAGAATGGCACCCTTTGAGGCACTCTATGGCCGACCTTGTCGGTCTCCCCTGTGTTGGGCTGAGGTAAAAGAATCCTTGATCTTGGGACCGAGTCTCGTTCAAGAGATGTCTGAGAAGGTCAAGCTGATTAGGCAGTGGTTGTTGACAGCTCAGAGTCGCCACAAGTCTTATGCAGATCAGAGGCGGTGGGACCTTGAGTTTTCAGTGGGGGACATAGTGTTCCTGAAAGTGGCCCCTCACTTGGGTCACCGTCGTTTGGGGAAGCAGGGGAAGTTGACACCGAGATATGTCGGACCTTTCGAGATTCTTGAGAGGATTGGCAAGGTGGCATACAAGTTAGCCTTGCCGTCGCAGTTGACGTCGATTCACGACGTATTTCATGTCTCCCAACTAAAGAAGTAAAACCCCGACCCGTCGCATGTGTTGAATTGGAAGGAGATGGAGATAGAGTCTGACTTGTCTGTGGTCGAGCGACCAGTGCGTATAGTGGATTCTCGGGAAAAGGTGCTGCGTGGAAAGTCCATTCCTCTGGTCCATGTTCTTTGGCAGCATGGGAATGATGAACATGAGACTTGGGAGCAGAAGTCATGGGTTGAGCAGGAGTACCCATTTCTATTCTCTGATTAGGCTTTGAGCTGACTTTCCGAGGGTGGAAAGTTTTTATGGTGGGGAGAATTGTCACGCCCGGTCGTCATTTAGAGGTACGACTTTAATTTTTTTAAATTTTTATTTCATGAGTTTAGATTGTCGGTTTATTTAATTGCTTGGTTGATGTGTGGACTGAATCGACAAGGGGCTTCCACAGTGGCGCTGATAAATGCGCGTTGTCCTTACATCGCTTGGCGTGCGCGTGAGGCACGAGCAAGCTGGATAAAATTTATTTTAAGTGCGCTAATAAGTGCGCACTGATAAGTGCGCGTTGATAAGTGCGCATTGGCTTCACGTCCCTCGGCACGTGGTGCCGATGCTCGAACGTTAAATAACCAGATAAATTTTTATTATGGTTTTATTGGTTATTATTGTATTATGATTGTTATATTATTGTTATTATTATATTATTATTATTGTTATTATTAATTTTTTATAATTATTATGATGTTATTGTTATTATTATTATTGCTAATAGTATTATTATTTCTATTGATTAGTATGTTATTTGTATTAATATTATTATCATATTATTATTGTTTTGATGTTATTATTAATTTATTTTAACTTGTTTGTTTAACTCTCCCCCCATAAACCCTAGCTGCCACCCACCACTTTTTTATTTATTTTCTTTTTCTTTTTTTCCTCCCCACATTTTTTCTTCTTCTCTCTCCCTTGTTTCTCTCCTCCATCCGCGGCGCACCCCTTCCCTGGCTCACTCGTCACGCCTCCCCCTTCTTCCTCCTTCCCCTTCTCTTCTCTCCCTCCTCCTCCTCCTCTTCTTCTTCTTCTTCTTTTTCTTCTCCTTCTCTTTTTTTTCTTCTACCTCCTCCTCTGCCCCGCTGGGTAGCACCGTCGCGTTCCGCCCCTACTGCGCCGCTCCTGCTGCCCGAGCCTCCTCCGCCCAGCCGGAGCGCTCCCTTCGCCCGTCCTGCGCGACGCACCACCAGCCTTCCCTCTTTCTGGTTTCCCCTCCCTCATCCTTCCACACCTGCGCCGCTCCTACACTCCGCACCTCCCCGCTCCCGCTGTCCCGCGTCGGACCAGTCACCCTGCACCCGCACCTCCCGCCGGACCACTTCTCCACCTCGGCCCTCTCCCTCTCAGCCCGCTGTCTCCCTCATCCCTGCCTGCACCCACATCGGACCTGCATCGGCCACGCCTCCGCCTCGGGCCGACCTGCTGCTCCCCTGTTGCACCCGCAGCGGACCAGCCACACCCTGCCGCTCTTCTTTCTCTTCTTCTTCTTCTCTCTTTTTTTCTTCTTCTCTTCTTTTTCTTCTTCTTTTCTTCTTCTTCCTCCTCTTCCCCAGTCGGCGCTCTCTCCCTCTCCTCTGCTGTGCCGTTCCTGCCCCCCGCCGGTTTGTTCATTTTTTTTATTTTGTTTATTTCATTTTATTATTTTAACTTATAAGATATTAAGGTTTTCTTTTATTATTATTAATATGTTAATTATTACATTATTACTATAATTATTATTCTGTTATTATTATTATGTCAATAATAATCATATTATTATTATATTATTATTATTGTTATTATTATTAAATTATTATTATTATTATTAAATTATGGTTATGCTATTATTATTTTTATTATATTATAAAATTATCATTATTATATTATGGGTATGCTATTATTATTATTATAATATTATATTATTATTGCTATTATTATTATATTATTATTATTCTATTTTATTATTATTATTATTATTATTATTATTATTATTTATTATTAATATTATTAATATTATTATTGTTGTTATTATTATATTATTATTGTTATTATTATTTTGTTATTTTCAATATTATTATTTTTACGTTATTATTATTATCATTATTATTATTATGTTAACAATGTTATTGAGCTTGTTGTATGATCTGCTGTTTTTAGGACCTACTTGATGGCTCAAGACGGTGCAACCACGGCGTAACTGGAGTCTTGCGCAGTGTCTTTTTCCACGCCTGTTTGAGGTAGGTGATTCCTCACTCAATTATCATCTGGTGATCTTTTGCATGTTGGTTTAATTTTTCAGCACCCTGCTAATTAGTTTCCATATTGAAACATTAGTTTTGACTACTTTTTAAATGTGCATCTAATTCGCCAGTGGTATATTTATGTGGTACAAGTCCATTTTTTATTGCGAAAACTCACTTTGGATGTTTATTATTATTTGTAAACTGTGCAGTGTGGTTTAAGTTTTTTTTAAAAGAAGGAAAAAAAGGAAGTTTTGGTGTGTGTGGTTTTCAAAGAGGATATCGGTGTGCAGGTGACACGTTTGGCTCTAAGTGATAATGTGACATGTTATATGAACTTTGATCTTTAGGTGAGCACAAGGAGGGAAGCCGGGGTATTAGGTGGGGAGACTGGGACTAGTGAGCTAGTGTTCCGGAGATGACCCGACCCGGTTTCACTGGCAGGTTTGACGATTGCAACACTAACTAAACATATGATATCTGAGGGTCATGGCCTTCAAAGCCACGTGTTCTGAGGGTCATGGCCTTCTAAGCCACGTTATCCGAGGGTCGTGGCTTCCTAAGCCACGTTTCACCAAGACACGACGTTCTAGGATCCCACTAGTTCTAGTACCCGTAGGGCCTTTCCCATCCTTTGGTGCCACCAGTTGCATTGCATGCATAATGATACGTGATATGTCACTTGAACTTCTATCCTAGTGTGTTTATCTTGAACTACCTTTCTTTTAAATCGTTTCATGAAAACCATTTCTTTTGCACTTCTTTCTCTCTTTATTTTAGCATTGCAAATGGTTTGTCTTTTGATAGTTGTGCGTGGAATATTTTCTTGGTGATATCCTGCTGGGCGATTGCTCACACCCTACTTACACCCTTGGGTGTAAGTAGACTTGTTTACTTCTGATATAGGTAAGGGTCCAACTTTTGGAAGTAGTGGTTCAGGTTTTTAGCAGGACTATCTACGTGGCGTTTTGGTAGTGGGTTGGAGGCGGTGTCCTCACACCGGGCGACAGTCCTTAGGTTGGTTTTTGGTTATCTTGTTTTAGTGTTATTTGGGTTTTTGAATACTTGTGAACCAAAAACCTGTTTGGTTAATTGCATGTTTGACTGTAACCTTTACTTCTGTTTGGTTTACTTTAGTTGGCTTTTTTATATGTTTTCACTCGGGTAAATCGTTCCCAAAGTTTATTTTGATACCCGAGCACTTGTGCCAGCCCATGGGGATCGGGAACACCCTTCGGGCCTTGCCATGGGCCGGGTCGGGCGTCGGCTTGGATGGTGACCTGATTCGGTTCGTGACAGTTCACTAGTTTGTGGATTACAAGGTTCATTAACAATCACTATGTTCCAGGAAAATTGCCTTTACAATAGTTCAGGGATTTCTCACTATGTCCCACAGATCACTTCCGTTGACTCCCCTATCTCATTGCCTTGAGAGAAGTCTAAATCAGTCTGTCAACTTGAAGGTCACTTCAATAGGTTTTCATTGAAGTCTATGTATCTATTCATCATGAGACACTACATTCATCAAAGTCCTAAATTGATGCACTTTAAAGAACTAATCACAAAAACTAGAAATAAAAATACTGATAAAATCTCTAAAATTATTTAGCTTGAAACACCTCATCATGCATGCGAGATTTGGGATTTTTCGTGAAAGATGACTTTCATGCAACAACTTCTTCCCGTGAAACCCTTATATTCTGAGCAACTACACTAAAGGGTTCACTTGATCTTTTCAGACAAAAGTAACACCTTGTTCCCAATCTTAACTCTCTTCCAATGTTTTGCGCGCAAATATTTGTTGTGGAAGAGCAACCTGATTTATGTTGGAAAATTATTAAGTCTTTCATGGGGGTAGCCACCTATTTGTAGGCCTCAATGACCCTACGCTTAAGTTTCTGATGCGTCTTTGTCAGTGCACACAAGATTATTCATTAGTGCACAAAACCCCTTTTGACGTCGCATTGGGCCTGTAGGATTCTTCCACACAACCTCATCTTTTGCACACATTAAATTCTTGAGTGCACCTTTTTCATTTTTAATATTTTTATGCACTGATCCCAAATTATGCCTTGTGTGCAAGTTTCTAAACACCATTCAATATTGTGTGAAAATCCATTTTCCAGAAACACTTTTCTCCATATTCCAATTTTTGGACCCAAAAATTTGGAAAACACTAAGAAATAGTGCCACCTTAAATAATGTTTCTTGCCTGAACTATATGATCCCTTTCCTGTAAAACTTTCATAAACTTATAAATGGTATTGAAAACAAACCCAAACCATACTCCATTTCCAGCATACATTGGACTTGGATCCAATAGAATGTTGGGTGATGCATGACTCACTTCTAAAGGGATTCAATAGGAATGGTCTACCATTGGGTATGGTGGTAAGAGTCTCACCTATGAGGTATATCCACCCATGGAGCATTCTCATAGCTTTAAAATATAACCCATTTGGTATGGGGATAGAACACTATAGTTTTAATCATTATATTTTTTATAGTAATCTTAGGAATAAATTTTTTGATTAACATATATAATATGAGTATTATGATAGTACCTGAAGTTATTTGAGAACTTTTTAGTAATTTTTATTTGATAGATAAAAATACTTGATGATTTTGGGATAACTATGTGTGTTCCATTTTTTAAGGATAAAATATAGATGAAAAATATAATCAACACCTATGGTCAACATTGGGACTACCCTGATAATATTACTAGAATAATATTTTTTGTTTTTCATAAATATGGGAAAAGACCAGTAGAGCACAAGAAGGTTCGGAAACAATTCATGGGGGTCTATAGAAATGGAGGCCATGAGAATCACCACCAACAATATTCACTCAATCACTGGGAAGAGATTATATGTAGGAAGAATGTTGGAGAGGATGGTCCTGAGTAGCTACAGAGGAAAAGTAATTTGTTACACGGTTCCATTCATGCCACATGTGAAGGATCTTCACCCTATCCATAGGGAGAAGCCTGTATTTCCATGTGTGGTAGATTATGATCCAGAGGGAAAATATATTCCATTTAAGATATGCATTAAGAACAAGATAATCAGTCTCAATATCCTCTAAAGATATGTACCTAGATCTGCATAACTACAATCAATGAACCATGAAATGAGCCTCCACTCTAATAGAATCACATGTAATAAAGGGATTAGTGAAAGAAATCACAACCAATTTTTTTTATCTCAAACTAAACCTCCCCCTTGAATTTCCCTTGAAAAAAAAATAACCACCACATTAATTTTAAAACCACTGGTTAGTGGATGCCAATAGATTTATTGAACTTGAGCGGAGTGACTAATAAAACTATCATCCCCATTCCTATTAAACAACAATGACCTAAAATATGGAGAAATATCTCTATTCTTGGGAATGTTGGCAAGGTCTGCCACCACAAATTTGGTCCTAGACACAATATCTAGGGTTGAGGTTTTTATACCTTCAAAATGTGTTTTGTTTCTAGCACTCCATAAGCACCATCACCCAACGGAAAATACAATGATACTCACCTTATTCTCCAAGATATTATTCCATGCAACTTAAATCCATTTCTATATAAAAGAATTTCTATTTGTGGAATACAACAACAATCATATAAAAACACCAATTGAGTACCATATACTCTCCTCCCACTCACTTACAAAAAAATAATGTGAAATTTACTCCACTTTTGAGTTTCTACAATAATAACATTTCAAATCCATTTGAATCCCCTTATATAGGATAGAATCCTATATGGGAAGATCGTAGTTCCATACTTAATAGATCAAAAAATTATACTTCTCTAGTACCTCTCTACACAAAAGGCATACTCCCCATGAGTCTTGGGAATCATTGTCATATACCAATATGCGATACACTTTAGTCATGAAGTCACCTAAAAAAGATCCCAATAAGCTACATCTATTCTGATCATAGATCAAGGAAATAATATTTAAAACCTTGGGTTGTTCCTTAGTATTAATGGCCTGAATAAACTAGGGAAAATCATAAGCATGATGGAAGGAGATGTTAGGCATTGGGAAGCCCAAGAAGCTGAGTTTGGAACCAACCTAATAATCATCCCAAAAGTTGATATCACTCCAGAAAATTATCCACTATACATGGGAATGTAAAGTTGGCTTATGATTTTATATCATTTTACAAAGCAATAAAGCATTTCTATTGGAAAAATATGGATAATTATCATATATTTTTATTTCAAAGGCTTTTTAAAGGGACTTAACTTCTATATTTTCCCATAAAATCCTTACATGTAGGCTATCCATCATCTCTTTCACTCATATGAGATTAATAACCCCAACATTATATGGATTTTACATTATTTTCATTATTACCAATGGAATATCCCCTTCAAATGGGAACCCCATATAAAATATCACATGATATATTAAATCCCTTTGATAATTGTTTTTGGCACCTTACGAACCGAGAGAATATGAATTGGGATCAATGATAAAACACAACTAACCAAAGTGATCCTACCTCCAAAATAGAGAAACATTTTATACCAATTGTTAATTTGGTTCTCAATATTGTCCATAACCTTTTCATAATTATGAATATATAGGTGGAACGAATATATGGGAACACCTAAGTATTACATTGGAAAGTTACTTCTTTGGATGCCCAAGATTGATTCAATAAAGTGGGCCCTCCTCTCTGATAAATTCCTTGAAATGTAAATGCTACATTTTTTATGATTGATGATTTTACCACTCTCATTAAAGTATTCATCCAAGATTTTATTTATATCTCTTATGGACTTATTGTTACCATTATCAATGAGAATCATGTCTTCTACAAACATGAGATGGGTAACTCTATGAGAATGAGACCTAAATCTATTGGGGGTGATGGTACCCTACAACTGATTCTTGTTAATCATTTTACTATGAGAGTCATGAGGAAATATGAAAATATTTAGAGATAAAGTATCCCCTCTCTAATCCCCAAAAAATATTTGAAAAATTAACATCTTATTCCCATGAATGAAAATGAAAACCAAGCTAGGACGAAGCATCTAAAAAGTAAGTCTTAATTCCATTCCATGAAACCCATGTTATATATTTCTTTCAAAATAAAATTCCATTCCAATATATCATAAAACTTGTGTATATTAATATTAATTTCAATGTTTGAGACAATAGTTTTCTTATTTATATTAGATAAAATTTATTGTTCGATGAAAATATCTAATAAATATATTGGTGTTTAATGAAACCATGCTATTCACTTGAGATATAGGTCAAATTAAAGAGAAAATTAATCTATTAAAAACATTGGTAGGAACCATGTAAGGGAATTTTCACATACTAATAGGCCTATATTGTATCAAATTGGAGGGGTCCTTTAACTTTGGAATAAGGACTAGGGATGTTGTACTAGAAACTCTATGAAGAAGATCCCCAAAATAATTCATAGATTTCCAAAACAAGATCGTTCTTAACCACATTCCAAGAAACCACATAAAAAGAATCAAGAAAGTAATTAGGTTTTGGGGATCTATCTTGGTTAAGAGAATGGAAAAAATAGATGATTTAATCATCTTATATTAGAGAGGAAATGATATTATTATCCAAAAAAACAATACTGGTGATTATATCAAAAAGGTCTACTTGGCCTCTTGAGTACCCCTCTTGTATATTAGGTTTTGGACCAACAAGAAGACAATGAAATAAATAATTAGCCATACCTCAAACCTCCTCTAAGTTATTAGTAAAATCCCTATTATCCATGATAATATTTGGATTATAATTCCACCTTTTATCCTTTATAAAAGCATGAAAATATTCTATGTTTTTTTCCCTCCTTCCACCATGATTTTTTGAAAGATCACAAGACACACACTCTTATTACAAAAGGAGATTAGATAAGATGTTACTTTTTTGAACAACCATAAAATAGAAATCATCATTCCATGTTCCTTCAAAATACACCTCCATTTGATCAATTTCAGTTTTGATATTGGAAAGGTCATTAGCAGTGTCCTACTGCCTTGAACATTGAAGAAAATATCCATTAAAAATCCTTAACTTGTTGTGAAGAGTAAGCCAACCATTACCCCACATCAATTTATTCCAAGACTCTCTCACAATTGAGGAATAACCTAGAATGGATGCCCATATTTTTGAGAAAAAATGACTGTTGCAATACCCATACCCCTCGTAGTGAGACCACAATCAGAGAGTGATTAGAAAAAAATCTAACCAGTTAGGTAACCTCGGCTGCAGGGTAATACAAGATGGATTGGATGTTGACTGGACACCAATGTAGGCTACACCAAGTACTACTAACAAATTTATGAATATTACACCATGAATTTCTATCTCTTTTATATCACAGATCTAGTAGACCTTTTTATGTCATGAATTAGGAAAAATCTTGCCTTGATTTCCTGGGAAATAGGTGCCCACCTTTTTTCTATGAATTTTACAAAATCATGTTTAAGTCACGACCTAAAAACCAAGTGTTTTCACCCATATTGAAAGAGATGATACCCTAATAAAGTTCCTCCATCAAAGAATAACCACATTTAGCATAGAAAAACATGCTTTTGCAATTGTAAACTCCATTTATAACTTTATTTGTGACACATTTTCTAGAAACTTCAACCTGATCTACACTGTAATTGTGTTTTCAAAAAATAAATATATTCTGGTTTCCAAGATAAACACACATGAATTTATGAAGATCTATCCTGTGATAAAAACCATTGATCTGAGAGTATCCTTTTTATGTTCAAGAACCATAAAGAGAGACATACTACTAGTGCCTAAATCATTGTATATAATGATAGTTTTAACTAATGCACCTAAGCCACGAGCATTAAAAAATGTGTATGAAATCATTCAGGAGTACAATTCCTAGAATTATCACCAGGTAATGAAGGAAAAACAGGGTAATAAATGCACAAAGACTGGTCTATTTTCTTTTGGAATCTGGTTCTCATGCCTGATGAAAAGGAGGAACCAAAGTGGTGGGTTCTTCCAGATTGAACAAACCAATTAATGCCTTAGAGAGCCCAAAAATCCATTGGATAAATGGAGAAGAGAAACAAATGTTGCTTCTACTAGAGCATGGATACCCAGAAGTAGAGACACCTAGGATAGATGATCACTGGTAGGAACTTGAGATACCTGTGAAACTAGACTAGAGAACTACATATATTTCAAGGCTTGTAAAAAAACATTTCTAGACAAGAAGAAGATCCACCAGAAACCAAGGGATCTGTGGGAATCAATGGAGGGGCATCCACACATAGGTTAGAACCATAAGTAGAATAAAACACCCTTATGGGAGGATTCTAATCAAGAATGGGTCGATATAACCTAACCAAGTCCTTCTGGGGCCGCAAAATGGATATGGAGGCTAAAACTGACTCCTAACACTTTCCAACTCTAATATTCCAACATACCAAGGTTTGATGGATCAAGATATAGTTGGATGAATTGAATATTTCCAATTTAAGTTACACAATTCTTTTCCACCAAGATAGGGAGATTCCATCTCTTAGGAATATCTAATCAAGAAGAGGTAGGGATAAGTCCATATCCAAACATATACACACCACATAAGAATTCATTAGGTTAAGGGTATGGTCTTCCTCGCATAATAAAGAGTTGATATCATCTCCTAAAATCCATAGAAAAAACCCATTGTGGAGAGGGAGGGGAAGCCTTAGAAGGTTTACCGATATCACCACCGAGGAGGGGTCCTGACTGAAATGGACCACCATAAACCATCTGAACAAATGAAATTTCCTACTACCACAAGACCTGGATCTAGTAGGCCAAGGTTTCAAAACATCATCTTTGGAGTATAACATGATACAGAAGGATTTCATGGATATATACAAAACACTTTATAGAGAAGAACTCCCCCAAAAGAAGAAATGAGGTACTGTAACACTGATATGGGAAGTTTTGGAAGCCCAAACCTAGATACTAGGGTCCATTGGAGTGAGACCAAAGTGTTCTAGAATGCCTTTGCCAATAGGTATAGCATAATCGAACTGTCTACCAAAGAAGAATAAAAAACTCCAAAGAAAACGATGAGAGTGGTGGATCTAAGGGAAACAATGACATAAGATAAAGATGAAATTTCTTAAGTGAAGTAGGGGGAAGAGGAAAACCAATGAGCAATGAAGGCCCCCACTTAGAAGGAGAAAATTGTTTTGGTCAAGGGATGATGGAGGAGGATGATGGATCCTGATATAGAGAGATGAGAGTTTCCCCCAAGACAACAGTCATAGGAATTTGAAAACATAGTTGTGCATTGATTGCATTCTTATAGGTCAAAACAAAATCCATTCTTAACATGATCCCTTGATAATATTGTTTTGGTATTAATTATTGTTGTCATAAGATACACAATGGATGATGAATTGTTTTAGAATCACTTGAGAATAATTCTTTTTGAATTTTTTTTATATAAGTAATTTTCTATGTGTGATTTTTTTAATTTTGGGAACTTCTTTTCATCGTAGTATTGTCTCCATAGATGGAATATCACTTGATCTTTCTTAGAAAAAAGAAAATAAAAGAGTATCCCTTTTGGATGAAAGTAAACCTTTTAGGGATTAAATTTAGATTAATTATGGTTAATTTTGAGATTATATGATTATTATTTGGTGGTATTTATGAATGGTAGTTTTCTAATAAGATTAATAGAAAAAATCTAAGGATTCTTCTGATAATATTTAGTTGTTTGTAAAATTTAGAAATTATGAAATATTTGGAGTTATTTATTGAAGAATGTATAAATAACCATTAGGGTGATTATGTGATATGACAAGGTGATCCTTAGTGAGGTTTATTTCATTTATTTTTTATTTTATAGGAAAAATTATGTTTTGGAATATGCAATTTGGGAATATACATTTTTTTGTGATAAAGGTTTTATGAGGATAAAAAATTGAGTTAATTTCAGAAGAATAATTGATCAATAACCTCTAAATATTTTCTTGAAATTTAATCAAGAGTATTTTAGATCTTTAAAATTTATATTCATATACTAATAATATTTTGGAGGTTATTTTTTTTGAATTCTTATTCATATGGGTTCATATTTTATTTTGTGAAAACCAATTCGGTTATAATGTTAAGAAATAACTTTTCATCATATTGTGGATCTTATAGTTGATTAGAAGATTATTTTAGTTCTTGCTGTATGAAAAATTCATTATGATAATAATTATTCACATTAAAGGATTAAATCATCATTTGGTATGTAAAGAAATCATGTTATGAAATATTATTTTATTTTTCAACCCACATAGTAAAGTAATTTATCAAAATCAGGAAAATTGAAGATAAATATATCATCTATTGTGTGAAAAGTAAAATTCACCTACCAAGGTATGTTTTAATAAAATAATTTATAATTATTAATCTTATAGGGGTACATGCATATTAATTTTCATAGTCAAAACCAAAAAATTACTGTTCATGATAAAATTTATATCTGATTTTATTACTATGTTATGGTATATTTATTTTTTTAAAGAAGAATTAAAATAGAAAGGATACAATTTCTATAATGAGGGGAAAATGTAATACTATGAGATTATAATTTTATTAAATATCACTATGTGTTATCCCAACTAGGTTAAAAACCTTGGGGGGGGGTGAATCAGTTTATGAAAGATTAAAACAACTACTGCTTCGAATCTTGTTTCATTGTTAAAAAAACACTCTTCTCTCTATTCACATTGAAATGTATGATGAGAATTGAAATCATGCATGAGACACAATTATTTTACATGGTTCACCCTCACTGGGCTAAATCCAATGATAATACAATGACAATGTGCTAATGTACCAAATCCACTAAGGATCATTTCCAAAATACAAGTTCAAGCTAGATCACTTCTATTCCTAGGCTCATTTCCTTTAAAATGTTTAGGGTTAGCTCACTAATTTTGAAAGGGCCAGTAAATAACTGTCTTTCAATGACCCACTACTAGTGTAAAGGATCAACTTCTTCCCATTCCTTTTTCTCACTACTCTAGAAAGTATTCATACAGAGTTTATAGACATGTAGGTCCCCTCATTATAAACAATGAACGCATCCTCAATTATAGGTAGATTCTCTATTGAAGTCTCATTTTCACTCAGTATATGAAATCCACTTTTCCAAATATTTTTAATTTTTAGAAATTACTTTTACAAACTATTTTAGTCCCTTTGTGAACTTCCTTTCACTCACTGCGAACTATCATTCAACCTCTGTGAATTTCCTTGCATCGTGTGCTGTGAGTGCTTCACAGAAACCCTTTTCTTCATTGAAAGATAATTAATCACAAATGGCTAATGATTCTTGGACCACCTATACTCATTTGATCATTTCCCTATGGTTTCTACTTTTCTACAGAAACCCATTTCATGAACTATCTTTGTGAACTTCCACCTTCAAAGAATCCTTCCTCACAAAACTCTTCTCTTTTGTGGAACCATTCCTCGTGAACTACTTTGTACTTCCCCAAATTCTTCCAGTAGTGATGATATTATCTAATGAAATTATCTCTAATTAATGATTTTATTAGGTTATTTTATATAGGAAAATAAATAGTACAAAACCCCCTAATCCCAAATACCCATATCTATGATTTAGGACAACCTTCACTGCGAACTACTATACAGTCCACAAAACACCTTATTCCTTTATGGTGGATGATTTCATACACAAAAAAAATCCCTTTGTGAATCCTTAAATAACCACAAAAATTATAAAAATTGTGATCCTACCATGAATGATATGCCTCCCGCGAACAATGATCCTTCAACAAACTAGTTTTTTCATCCGGTTTGCGTAGTATGCTTCACAATCCACATAGAGCTACTATGAAAAAACTCTTTCATTACTGATTTTTCTTCGCTTTTCCACATACATCCTTTTTGGTCCACCTAGGAAATTTGTGCTACTATGTGGTCCAAGAACTCCATGCTTCACAGTTTTCAAACTTGTTTGCAAAAAGACCTTCCTTTTTCATAAAACAAACTCCCTATTTTAAGGCCTAGAAATTTGGAAAACACTAGGAAACTATGCCACCTTAATCATATGATTTGGAAACAAAACACATACCCAAACATGGTCATATAACTTTTTCAACAAACAAAATCATCCCAAAAACACCAACATGATTCCTTGAGGGATTTTCCCAAAAAATACCCCCCTTTGGGTTTGTTGAAAACTCTTTACAATTTGATACATCGTTAAAGATTCTCCCATATTCTTCCAAAACTCACTTATTAAGATTTCGGTAGAGATAAAATATTCACTCAACACACACTCTAAGCCCACATGATCCATTATTGGCATGATAAACACAATTATCATACAAAGTTAATCAATGAATCACTTCATTCAAAAATCACTCAACTAATTTCTTCATGAACCCCATCTATTGTGATATATAACCTTTGATCGACCAACTTTAGCATCATCATATTTAAAACTACACCCATCACTCCTCCCCATATCAAATTCTCCCACTATCTTGAGTAAGAAATTTTCTTCCATTTTATAGCCACAATTTCGCACCCATTGGGAATGAACCCGAAGGTCACTTCCTTGTAGTCTAAAACAAGGTAAAGAACATAGATCAACAAATTAGAAAAAATATATCATAACTCGTAGAGAGGGTGTCAAACATCCACAGTTTTTTATGTGCGGGGAGTTGATTGAAATCCAAGAGAGAGTCGATTCCTATCAAACACTACATTGGGTAACACCTTTATCAGAATGTCGGTAGCCTGTACTTCTATCAACACATACTATAAATTAACAAGTTCTTACTCCACCTTCAATTTTTTCAAATTATACTTTATTTAAATGTGATTTTTTATTGAGTGATAGACTTTATTTTTTTTAGATTTATAGCACTCAAATTATCACAATGGATTTTGATCAGAGACATCGCATTAACTCTCATATAAAAAATATGATGTTTCATACATAATAACAATGAACATGCTTGAGTTTCTACAATGTATTCAAATTCTATTGTGATCAATGAAATGAAATCCTATTTATTACTTATCCAAGAAATAAAAAATCTTCTAAGATAGAATGCACCACTTAGCATTTATTTTCTATCATCTACTGATCTAGACCAATCTTCATCTGTATAACCCAATAACACATGGTGATATTTTTCACTATAAAAAATCAATATCAACCATGCCCTTGATATACCGAAGTATTATTTAATCTAAAATAAAGTGTATTCCATTAGTATTTATTTTATATTGGGTTTCTTGGAATTTGATAAAAACAATATCCATCCATTTCACTATTATGTACAATAGACTTCCACTGATCTGCCTATATTATATGAAATTAACCATTTCTTCTTCATCATCTCATGATAGTTTTATCCAGGAAACTACAAGAGTTTTCATATAGTTGAAATTATTCATTAAAAATCTCCTTAGAACCACTTTTTCATATTTGGATTGAGAAATGAATGTTCCATTCCTTCCTTGTGTCACCTTTAAACCAAAGAAGAAATGTTAATTCACTGATCATTGACATTTCAAATTCAATTTTCATGAATTATGAGAATTTATTACACTGAGATTCTTCTTATCTAAAAAATATTACATCAATGACATAGAACCATACCATTATCCCTTAATTACAATCATTATTTACATATAGATCATAATCAACTCCACCACCAAACTATAAACCATGCTTCTCAATAAATTGATTTTTCCTGGACTACCACTCTCTTAGTTCTTAATTTAACCCATAGTGTGCCTTTATCAGCCAATAAACTCTATTATCATCTTCATGAATGAGAAAACCATCTGGATTATTATTATAAATTTCTTCTTCTAGAACCCCATTCAGAAATGATGACATGACATCCATCTGGAAAACTTTGTACTTTATTTTCACAACAATGTCCAAGAATAATATGAATGTCTCTAGCCTTGTAACTGGTGAAAATATTTCATCAACATTAATATCCTCTATCTTGGAGTACACTTTGAAAATTATTCATTTTTTTTTCAAATAACTGTTCCATATTCATTCATCTTGTTTTGAAAGACCCATTGAATCTCGATGACATTTTTATTTATTGGCCTGAAAACAATTTCCCATTTCTTATTATTCTCAATTTGGTAAATATATTCATTCATATCCTAGACCCAATTATCATCTCCAACCGATTCATCAAAAAAATTATTCTCTACCTGTGAGAACAATGATACTTATTGTAGATTATTTATCCTCCTTGTCTTCATTGGTGTTGTCTAATCAACAATTATGTTATGTCTATCAATTTTGGAAATTCTCTTCAATATTTGTGAAGAAAATATTTTTTTCTCATCTTTTTCATTATCTAAATATTCTTTTAAATCATCCTATACAACAAGAACATACCCTAACCTGATTATCTATTCATCAATATCCTCCTAAGATCAATCTTGTTTTTTCTTACTATTCTTCACATTCTCTACTAGAGTTACAACATTGATTTCAAGTATAATTCCTAGTATCTTATTAAGTCATTTATATGATTTTATTTTCTTTAAGTAGCCAATAAATTTCCCTTCACCTCTACTAGATTCAAACATCCTATGTTTCTTCTTATTGATAATGAAACACTTACTTCTGAAGACTCAAAAGTACTTCAACATTGGCTTCTTTCCATACCATATCTCATATGGGTTATTCTCTTCTTCAGGACATAATAACACTCTATTTTATGTATAGACCAATGTTATCATTTATTCTTTCCAAAAATTCTCAAGAAGGTATTTCTCAATGAGCATTGTTCTAGCCATGTTATTGATAATTTTATTTTTTCTCTCAACAAATATATTTTCTTATAGAGATCTTGCAGTTGAAACATGTCCCCTTATCTAATTTTTATTGAGATAATCCCCCAATTGGATATTTTTGAACTATGTTCCATTATGTGTTTGTATCCTCTAGATTCTTTAGCCTAGAATATATTCAACTTCCCCTTGATAGGTTGTTGTGAAACAGAACACCTCAGACATTTGAGTGATGACTGAATCTAATTATATTATGCTAAAAAAATTAATGTGGAGAACATAATATCTCCTCACATAAATAGATATTAGTGAAATAGGTTCACACACATCAATATTCACCAACTCAATCACTTTTTTTGACCTTCTCTCTTTTTCTTTATTTGTCTTTTGAATGATATTACCTTGTTGAAAAGCGTCACATATATGGTTACAATCACATTATAACCTTGGGATATCTCAAGTAGAATCACATTTCACTAGATAATCCAATGATATTTAGCTCAAATGACCAAAGTGTTTATGATAGAACTTGTTTTATTCTTCCTTGGAAAAAATCACATATCTTCTTCTTGACTTACTTGGTATAGATTACCCATCGTGAATTTTCATTGAAAAAAACTACACCATATTTTACCTTAATGATACATAATTTCTCTTAAAATATTACAGCATATCTTGAGTCACATAATTTAATGACACTTAGTAAATTGTGACATAGACCTTCAACAACCAATACATCTACATGTCTGATGTCTTTTCTCAAAAACTTGGATTTTCCTAACCCAATAATATTTAGGCCTTAATAATTACCAAATCTCACAATTACATCCTTATCATATCTGATTCCTATCACTAATTCATTATTTATTTTCATATGGGAGGTGAATCCCCTATCAATGATCCATATTCAAGTACGATCTAACGCTTTGAAATATATCTATAAAAACATGACATGTTCAACTATCTTCGGTTTAATCCATGTTTTTGACTTCATAACTGATATAGATTGATAATATTGATCTTCCTCAATGTACGATAGACTAAATTCATCCTGATGAGCTAAAAATCAGTTTTTCATTTTTAGATCATTTTATGATATATAGAATTTATACTTGTGACCACATTTATTCTATGTTGGCACATTTCTCTGCATTGATGATAGTAAATATCTATCCATCTTTCCAAATCCTCCTCACCTTAAATAGTGACCACCAAATGATGTTCTGGAATATAGAGTTATGTATAGAAGCCTCTATTGGTATTATTCCCTTCATTACCTCTTCGATATGGAACAAACATTTTGTGAGTGTACCATCCTTCCACAACAATAACATCTTATACGGGGTGCATTCCTATATAGAAATACTACACTACAGTTTTTCCCTTGGTTTATCTGAATCTTCTAGTTCATCATAATCATTTATTTATTTTATTTAAACAAAATGGAACAGAAGCAATGAAGAATACCTACATGAAGGACTATAGAGGCTTGTAATAGTGAAGGCTGAGGGAATCCCCTCTAATCAAATTAACCCCCTTGGGTTTCAATCTTATCCCATCATAAAGATAGATGTTATCCAAAACTGGTATATCAAGTGAATAAAGGTGTTCCAAAACTTGGTTCCCCTCACGCCAAGTGTGAATGACTGATGTTATTGTACCAAAATAAATCTTCAACATCAGAGTTAAGTCTTATGGTCCAACTTCAACTATTACTAATTTTTGTTTGTGATCAAGCCCCATACCATCTGTATCATTCTGATCAATAATTTTCTTTTCCTGACACTACTTTTTCTATTTATTAGAACTCTGAATTATAATTTTATGTTTTCTATTTCCATTATAACCTTCATTTTCAAAATCAAGAGTTTATTATTTTCTTTAAAATTAATACACATACTGTAAACTTACTCTTCATGTTCTTGGATATGTTTAATTTTATCATTTCTAGTATTGGAAAACCTACCAATCATTCTTTTATGTTCTTCAATTTTGACTTTGTACTAAAAAACATTTTCTAAGTTATATGGAATTGAATATTTAAGATTTTTAATTTCAGCCTCTAGCTCATAATTTTCTTCTCACTAGTACTGTAAATATATTTTTACATTATTATCCACCCTATTTTATTTCTTTCTTTTTCACTCCAAATGTATATCTCTTCAAGAAAAGCTTCTAATTTTATCTGAAGGCTGAATATTCCTTCAAATTATCCTTAATAATTGTCATTATCTTCCCTTTAGTAATTTCTAAGAACGACTACCATAACATATACTTCACGATACTTGCAGTACTCATATTATTTTTCCTCAGATTATTCTAAAATTTAATCTTCTTTTGAAAAAGTTTCTTCTTTTTGAAGAAATTTATATTATTACTACTCCTACATTTCACATTGGATGAATATTTCTTCTCTGTAATTTCATCATTGTCTTCATCATCATCTTGAAACATATTAAGACAATTTACTACAAGAGGTCCAATATTTCCACATCAGAAGAATTCATGTGGAAGTTTCCCATTGAAAATTTCTATCCTATTTACAAAATTTAGGAGATAAATTACATGAAATTATCTATATTATGTTACTCTTGGATATATTTAATAGTGACCTTCTTCATGGCCTTGAATTCAACTTCTATGGTATTCCCATATTCCACAACATTGTTATTATAAATTATAATCTTTCATGAAATAGGATTACTATTAAAGCTATCCAATGTTATATCCTTTAGATATGTATCTTCCAATACAAAAACTTTTGGACTAAACCAAGGTGTTAGTTTTCTTAGGACATGTATAATAATATTTATATCTTTTATAATTTCTATGAGACCATGCATGTCTTCCACAACAATATTCACCCGACCAAAGAATGCATCAATAGATTTATTTGGGTGCATTCTTAAATCCTCATATTGTTCCATAGAACCAACATTTTTTATTCTCCCACTTTTGAGTTTCCCCTATAAATATTTATAAACTTTTACCACATAACATATGAGGACTTACATGACATGTCCTTTATATAGATTACATTGGATAAGTCTCCCCCTATAGAATTGATTCCTTTCGAACCAACATCCAATTATCTATGTTCTTATACTAATA
Organism: Viscum album; assembly: GCA_963277665.1. Lineage (NCBI taxonomy): Eukaryota > Viridiplantae > Streptophyta > Magnoliopsida > Santalales > Viscaceae > Viscum > Viscum album. The sequence goes on from OY728128.1 coordinate 1,326,101,949, forward strand.
AAACATTACTATACATACTTGTAGAAATATCATGCATTTCAGCTATAAATTCATCCATACCCAATGATCAAAATATGTGTTTCATCCAAATAATTCATAGATAAAAATCATTTCCATCAAAGATCGGAATACATTATTGATTAAAATATTCAATTTATTTAACTATGATAGAACTACTAACTTTAAACCTTTCACGCTAATACAATTTTTTAGAAAAACTAGGATAAATACCTTGAGAGGGGAGTGAATCAGGTTATGATAGATTAAAACAACTCCCCTTCAGATCTTGTTTCATCATTAAACAAAACAATATTTTCTGTCTTTCTATAGTAATGTATGAAAAAAATTAAATAATGCATGATAAACAATGATTTTACTTAGTTAAACATCATCGGTGTATGTTCAAGGAGCATAAAATGATAATTTTTCAATCTACCAAATCCACTAAGGCTCATTACCAAAATAAAAGGTTTGAGATAGATAACTTATATTCCTAACCTCACTGCCTTTATAACATTTAGGGTAATCTCACAACTCTCCCAAGGGTCACTCTCTAACTCTCTTTTGATGGATAAATGCTGGTGGAATGGATCACCTTATCACTATTCCTCGACTCACTTATTAGGAAAGTACCCACACATAGTTTTTAGACATGTATGTCACTTCATTATCAATAATAAATGCATCCTCTACTGTAGGTAAATGCTCTGTTGAAGTCCTAATATCACCTGTAGATGAAATACAAATATTCTTGTACTATTAATTTGTGGAAATTTATTTCATGAACTATTTTATCCCTTTTTTGAAATTCCTTTCACTCACCACCAACTATCTTATATACTCTATGAACTACCTTGTACCCCATTCCATGAGTGCTTTATGAAAAACCTTTGCTTCACGGATGGCTAATGAATTATGAACCAATGATGTTTTATAGACCAAATTTGATTTGTGGTACCTTTTTAATTTTCATTATACTGATATCCACAAAACCCTTTTTGGAATTTTCTTCATGAACTTCCACCTTCACAAAATTATTCCTCACAAAACTCTTCTCTTTCTTGGAATCCTCCCTCGTGAACTAATTCTGACTTTCCGGAATTATTCTAGCAGTGATGATCTTATATAATAAAGTTCACTATAATCAATGATGTTATTAGGTTCATTTATATAGGAAAATAAATCCCACAAAATCCACTAATCACAAATACCCAGAACTCTGATGCGGGACACCCTTCACTACAAACTGCTATATTTTCCGCATAGTGCCTTAATCATTTACGATAGCTGATGTCATCCAAAAAAGAAAATATCTTTGTGTACATTTAAATAGTCACCTTAATTATGTAAAAGATGAGACTACTATGAATTATGTACCTACCACAAATGATGAGCCTTTTGAAAACTGATTTTTTATGTGGTTCGTATAGTGTGATTCATGGTTCGCATAACACTAATATGTAGAAACTCTTCCTTTTCTAATTATCCTTCACCATTATGTGTACATAATTTTCTATATACATAGTGTTTCTACACTACCATTAGGTCCACAAACTACATGATTCAAGTTCTACAAACTTTGGTCTATGAACTCATTTTCATAGAAACCTTCATTTTCAACAAAAGAAACTCATGATTTTGAGGCCTAAAAATTTGGAAAAAACTGGGAAACTGTGCCACCTTAAACATCTAATTTGACAAAAAAACATACTAAAACATGATAATATATCTTTTTAAATTAAAAAAATCATTCTAAAGACACTTACATGATTTCTTGAGGGATTTTTTCCCAAAACCTATTTAATAGTGTACACCACATGCAAACCCAAGCTTAAATGAATGATGAAATAATATTATTTAAATATGACTATTATTACATAGCTGTTGAGTTGGAGGGTATTAATAAAAATAAGAAAATTATGAAATATATTTAATAGAAATTTTAATTAATGAATTTTATTAATTATATAAATAATTTTAACATTCATATAATGTTTAATATTTGGAAAAGGATAAGAAAAAATTCATTTTATGCTTTAATGTTACTTTATTATAAAATCAGTTTTACTTATTTTTTTTGCATTGATATTATAATTAATTATTTATAATATTATAAATATTATTTAAAAATATGGATATAATTTTTGAAATTCTAATTTCATTTGAGCTTTAGGTTTATTTTTTTTGAAATTTTTCTAAAAATATTTATTTTTGAGTGAAAATGGAAAAAATTCATATTTTTGTATAACTATCAATTTTTTAGTAAATAAATAATTTAAAAGTCCCATTATACTCTAAATTTTATCATAAATTAACATAAATTTGCTTTAATTATATATTATCTAATTTATTATCTAGTAATCAACACTGTACAAGATTTTGCTAAAATATCTTTTTTTAGCTTAAAATGCATATTTTGAAATTTTTTTTCTCATTGGGTTTTATGAATTTAGGTTAATTTTTTTATTGAAAAATATATAAATATAATCATTAAAAATTAATTGTATTTTTTTAATCGGGAGGCACATATTTGTAAAATAGGTCACATTTATTTTTGGTCATTATAAATAGTAACCATAATAATGATTTGTCAACTTGGAAAGGGTATAACTTGTAGGACTAAATTAAAACTATGAGACGAGTTTTAAAATCTCCCAAGAACTTTTCCTTATCTTATTTTATGTGTAGTGTTTGACCAATTCCATACTATATTTTAATATATGTATATTTCATGCAACATTCCTTTGATTATAACATTTATATTATTTTAAGAAATGTATAACTAAAAAATGTCACTCTTTTCATTTTAAATTATTTTTTATGTTTCCATAGGTAAAAAAAGATTCATGAATTAAAGTGAAATTTATATTTTGAATATATATAATTTAATTATGGTAATTTATTTTTAATTTTCGGTGAAAATATAATTATGTTAAATGATTATGCAACATTGAGTTAGTATTTGTGGAAACAGTAGAAAAAATTAAGTAATTTATTTAAAATAAATAAATAAAATAACTAGTTTTTGGATGAATTATGGATTTATTAGAATTCAATTTTCACTAATAATCTATTATTTATGGTAAATATTTTTAAAATTAAAATATATTGTTATTTTAATGACTTTAATGTCAATTTTAAAGAATTTACCCAAAAATGAATTTAATGATAATTTATGTTAAATAATATTTTATAAAAAGATTCCAAAATAAATAAAATATATTGAAATATGAAATGTGAAATGGTAAATGGTCTAAAATTTCATCTATGTATCATTTTTTATCCAGTTTTCACCATATAAATAAATTTATGACCATTAAAATATAAACAAATGTGTAATTGTGGTTAAGGATAAAAATATTTGACGAATGGGTTAAACCAAAAGATAAAGATTAAAATTACATAAAAACTTAAATAAATATTATTTGATGATTCAATTTCTAACTTAGAAACTTTTTAAATGAATATATGGCCATTTGGAATCATTTTTCTTGATAAACTCATTAATTATATCTAAATAATTTAAATTATTCCAAGTGTGTCCTCTCCTCACTTATAAAATTTCACCTAATCTCCTTATTTTTTTCACAATTATTTAGCCTCTTAGAATGTCCCAAACCTTCCATAATACCATAATATCTTCCCTCCATTAATACTTGATCTCTTTTACTTACCCTAATACTATCCTAAGATGGATTAAGATATATGCCAAAGGAGGTCTCCTAATGAAGAAGAAATCATCTTACCCAACTCTTTTAATTTTTATTTCCTATTCTACACCATATAAAACTATTTATCCATACTAAAATATTTAATAAATCATAATTAATTTTATTATATTATATTATTATTATGGTGAAACCATTTTCAACTTCTTTTCTATCCTATGGGAATCAAAAACATCGTTCGTTTGTATGTATGGCTTACTGGATCTATGTAGGTATGTAATTCATTTTTCATTATCACCATAAATAAAATATTATAAAGGTGTAATTGATGAATATATATGATACTATGAAATAATTATTATTCTATAGATATAATATTTTATCCACATTCTTACCTTAACATCTTTTTGAAAATGATAACATCACTCAAGCATACACATGGATTACCACTTCCATGAAATGATATGATTCATTTTCAATTACAACTATGCATAGATTATTATAAAATAAATATTATATTCATGAAAATAATAGCATTTATGAAATTATGGAAACATTTTATAACTCCATTAACAATGGAAAATATAATGAGTAATTTTGGTGAAATTAACCAAACAACCTTAATTAGTCGACATAAGTAATAAAAATTCAATGGATAAATTTAAAATGATAATAAAATGAAATTAAAAAAATAGAATTTAGAGGATCTATTTTATTATTAAAGTATTTAATAAATTTAAATTCATTATACAGGAGGATAAAACACATATTAATAAGAGGATGCCCAAAGTAAAGGTTTCTTGACTCACTTTTATTTATGTGGGACATAGTCCGTCAACACTTGTTTCTTTCAAGTGGTGTATATAATTCAGATTTAATTTTTTATGTCATTGAAATATTTATATTAAATTTTTAATGGATCATAATATTTTATATATTTCATGGGCGTTATGATTCATAATTCTTTAAACTGTCCAGGGGTTTATATTACTATATCACATTTTACCGAGATTATTTATGAATAAAAATTAGATGATGAAATTATACAATATTTCTCCCAAAACTCATACCTCTTTTCTTATACCATAGTTATTTCATAAATTTACAAGTTTTCATTTCATTTTTTACTGAAATGTTTGGATGATTTTTTAAGGAAAACCAAATTTTCTTTGTTATTCAGTCAGATATATTTTTCTTCTATGACCATATTTTATTTAAAAATATTTTTCAGGATTGTTTTTAATAATATTAATATATAAATTAAATTCATTTTAACCAACTTTTCAATTCTATAAAAATTATTAAAATGGTTTTTATTTTCATTTTTTGATGAGGTAATGTTTTCTAAAAGTGTTAAACTAATATGTATTGTAATGTTTACTACACGGATATAATTTTATGTCATCAAGAATGTACATTAATTTGATGATTCTTTTAAAACTTTTCATTTTTATTTTATAATAAAATCATTTTACTTATATTTTTGGAATTTGTATTTAAAATAATATCAAAATAAAATGGTATTATTTTCCTAAAGGAATTAAAAGTGTTGTAAAAAGTGATTTATAACTCCTTTCTTACATGAAGTTACAATTAAGTTATTTTTAATGTTTTACTTATTTTTTATTTTCTATAGTGTTCGTTTTTGTATACTATATTCTTTTTTGATGAATCTATGGCCTTATACCGTCCTTTAATTTTTTCAGATTATACTTTGTTTTGAGATCATTCAAATTCCTATGATCATGTTCTTTATCACTCTCTTTTATTCATTAGATATTATATTCATCCTTTATGTTCATATTTGCTATATAATTAATGAATTCAATTTTTTTAATTACATTGATGATGTATCAACCATTTAAAACTTCTATATGTGGTATCAGTAAAATGATGTTTTTAAGATTGATAATTTTATTGATTGAGGTAACATTCCATAATTATGATTCAATATAAATAATTGTTTAATTATATTGAGAATGAAATAGTTTAATCCTTAAATATATGTGGAATGAACTGAATGTGCATGTAATGGGTGGGGCCCAATTAGAAATAGAACCTCAATGTATCGATAGGTATCTTGAGAAAAAAGTTATCAAATTAAATGGATATTTTTAAATGTACCCATTTTTTAAGAATAATTTCACGGTTTATAGGAATTGATGTTAAGATTCATGAATAATTTTCATATTCTTTGATGAGAAGTTCATAATTGTTTTAATTTATACATTTACTTTATTAAGAATTATATTTCCTTTATCCTTGTGATTACTATGTTGATATAATCCATGGATCTAATTTGAATTCAAGTTTTTGTTTAAAATGTAATGAATTTGTATTATCCACACTCCCATATTAATTATGTCTTATCAAATCATTAATGCTTCTATTGCATGCATTCCCTTATCGAGCATTTAAGATAATCCTTTTTTATGTTTTCCATTCCCTAATATGTGGATAAGGAATCTTTGAATGATCATTAGGAATGAAATTATTATTATTTTCTATATTATATTATTATAAGGTAACATGGAAATCATATAAATATCTAGTCTCCCAAGACTGCCAAACTAATCGATCCTTAGTAGTGTGATCCCTTATATCTTATACCAATGTAATATGTATGCCTCAGGTCTGGGTAACATGAGTTTGTACTGCTAGTATCTGATGAAATTAATGTGATATTCTCCATGGTAACTCTTTCATATGAGCATTGGGGGAAGCATGATTCTATACCCAAGGGATTCATGACTAAGGGTTTCCATTGGGATGATGATAAGAGTCCAACCTAGGAGGTGTATCCATGCAGTTCATCGATAGGTATAAAAAATATCACACTGAGTATGGGACCCGACCCTTACAAATTCCCCATTAACCCATATTTATGGCATACATCATCTTAAAAATCCACTAATAAGGAATCTATTTCCTATACCAACTCATTATAATTACGAAAAAACATGAAAAACAAATGTATAAAATACGAAAATTTTATATAATTAATTATATATAAATCCATATCCATTACATTTATTTTTATATCATTCCCTTAAAAATTAAATCAAGAAAACATAAAATAACTTATTAATGATATTTAATTAACAAAAAACATCTATTTTTTTCTAAAATCATTCATTTTCATTTTTCAAATAGTTTTCAAAATTCATTTTCTATAAAAAATGGTTTTCTAATCATATGTAGTCTTGAGATTATCCAATATATTAAATGATAAGTATAATTCATGTATACACACCTCCTAAATACCTAGGTTAATAATAGAAAAAATATTCAGCATAACCTAACACCCTTTTAGAATACCTTATTGTAAAATAATAAACCATGAAAACAAATATTCCAACCCTAGTTATATAGATTTTAACAAAACATGTGGTCAAGTAGCACAAGAATTTATATCTATTCAATGTTATGACCAATATTTTCTACAAAATTAGTGACCCAATATCACATGATAAAATAATGAATTATCTAATAAAGTCTTTAATGTACTCATACATGTTTACACAAATAGTAAATGATTTTGGTTATCTATTACACATTAGGTGCACATCTATGTAACTTAAAGGCTACAATATAGTGTCAATGGACTATATAATTCATTTGGGAGACTATAAAATATTTATAGATGGAAATAATATTAGTTAAATAATTTTAAACAATGTAAATTATAAAATACAAATTAATCAAAATGGAATTATATAAACAATTAACCATTAATATTGTAAATATACTTTATATTATATAAAAAAGTACTAATTCTATAGTAGAAACTCCATGTAATTTAATGTGGGGTCACACACAGGAATGATTTCATAGAATATATAAATAATAAATTGATACATAAATAGAGATAAATATAAAAAATGAATCACACCTTGGTCCAGTTTCCAAATAATGTATAACTATTCCACCAAACTAATTGAACAACCTATTATATGTCCTTAAAATTAGACATAAGGTTTGAAAATCTAAAAATGTCCACTTATAGGGAAGGAGAATAATAAAAAAAGGACCAATGATGACACTATAATATCATAGAATATATATATTAGTTTCACAAATAATTAAATAAAATAGTAATTACAATCATAAAGGTGTTCAATTTTATTAATCATGTTCTAATTAAAACACCTTGATACCTAAACCAACCTTCTCTAGTATATGATGATGAATTATAATTGACATAAAAAAACATAATTTTTTTATACACTAATTTTTATTTTTATTGATTGAACATATTTTCTAGAAAATATATAAAAACATACATCTAGTGGAGATAGTAAAACCAATGGGTGGATCATAACACATTTCACTCAAAAAACATGATATTTCCTTGGACATTTACCTTTCTATCTATCAAATGAAATCAAATACAAGATATTGTATTAGAAAATTACACTTAAGGATAAAGTTTAACTGAGGGGTGGATCATGGGATACAACACAAAAAAACCTAGATTCTCTTCTATGATCTAGTTGGTATGTATCTCAATTTTAATTAATTTGTAGATTTTAAATCATAAAATTCCACTACAAGAGACTAAAAAAATGAGAACCATGAATCAATAATTCTTCATAACACTGGATTCATTTTACAAAAAAACTCATCCTTTGAAAACATTATTATCTAAACCATGTTTATGATTAAAAAATTACATTATAGACACATACCATATCTGAACCCTCCACATCCAATTTGAATCCATAGAATATAAAAAATCCTACCTCAGAAACAAATTCCTAAGCCATTTTTTAAAGGCCCCCTTTTTTAAATCATCACATTTCATAAAACCACTATCTCATATGATATTTGCATTATGAAGTCATAACACACTAGTAACATCAAAATAAACCACTCAAATCCTTTTTCATGCAATAGAGTCTAATACACTTTATATTAAAGAACTATCATAGATATTGTCTTAGTAAAATACAAATAATATCCACCTCTATAGAGAAAAAAATATATCCTTTATATTCTCAAAGAATTAATTGATCATGTGGGTAAACCATCTTCTAATCTACCCTAAAAACAAATATAATTGGTAGGTAGTTAATACAAAATGTTTTAATGGTTGGATTTTATGGAAATTTAAATACATTATAATTTTTTTGTGTTATGTGATGATATGTGTAGTTATGTTAAGACAATTATAACTATACTCTAATGATTATGTAAGTTCTTGATAATGGTCATAACATGATCTCATGGTTCATTCCATGAATTGAGTTGAATATATAAAAATATAAAAGTACCTTCATATGTAATGTTACTTTATGATGGTAATAAATTACATATAATTTTGTCATGGTGTGGTCTTTATACCTATTCTTTTAATTGAAAAATTCATAAATATTTATATGCATAAAAGAATACTACTATTCTTAAGGGTATTAAAAAACTTCCATAAAGGTAATATATGAAATCATAGGAAATGAAATATATTTTTAGAATCATGAAATGATATATCAGTCACAACATGAGGATTATTTGGTTATGTTTTGTGGTTCTGGGATTTTGATGATGACCACATTTTTTAAAAGTTATCCATCAACATTTCTAGAGTAAAGGATGGTCACATAGTTAAATGGTGGTTATTTCACTTGACGATCATTATATAAGGAATAATAAGAGGAAATATATTATGATATCTAATAATTCACATTGAAATTATCAGGATAAGAACAAGGTAGATATGAAGTTTTGTATATTATAAAATACAATTGATGTGACTCCATCATGTAGTCCATACATGGAAAGTTAGAGAAGATATGAGTGATTATCTTAGATTAGTTTAAGACTAAATTAAAATTATGTATAGTTAATCATAGTGTCACTCTATGATAGGTTTATATATTAATAATGATAGATATGTGACATAATGAAAATATTTTTTTAAATAGAGGTTTAATATGAGAAATGGGGATTTTCATGATTAACTAAAATCATATCATGCCATATGGAATCATGTTAGGTCATGGAGTTTCAAATAAGATTCATTCCATGAGAATGGAGGTTACACATTAAATACAGTAAATCCAGAACAATTCAATATCTCTAATTTCTCTTTTAATTCATTAGAGTTAATCAATTTAGGGTTTGGATAAATAGATGATTGATCAGACATTAAGTGTATTTTGTAATGACCTATCCCACCGAGGATCATCTAGGACTCTAATGAAAGGCCTATCATTTTTATAATACATGACATGTGTGCGTGTAGATCCCATGTATGGGTGATTATTAACATACCCAATAGGACAACTTGAAACCACCAAATGAAAAACATAAAAGAGGGATTCATCTCTTAACAAAAATCAAAAGGAATAATCATGAGGATCCAAATATTCTTAAAGGAATAATCAAACTCTCAAGGTGTGGTCAAAAACTCATCACCTACCTGGGATTATGATTGAGGATCTAAGGTAACATTAATATGATATAAAACACTCATCGAGACTTTATATACTGATGGGACACATTTTAGAGGACACACTCATCAAGTTTAGTAATGGAGAATAAAATAATAACTGAGAGGAATCATCCGATATAGTCACTTGATATAACTACACCTCATTCGAGAAAAATAGATGTTAATACATAGATAGAGGTCCATGCTTAGATTATATGGTGGACACCTATCCCTAAGTAGATTAACCTTATTAGAAGGGGATCTCATGCCCTGCATGTCAAAAATCAAATACTTGACCCATCCTAGGGAAGAATGATAGAGGATATCACATTGGGACTCATTAAGAGATACATGAATCTATAGATAAATAACTCATAAAGTGGATCACTCATCCTATTCATAGGACAAGATAATTCATTTTACTCTCTTAAGGATGGACGAAGGAACTCAACCATACTAATATAGTTCAAGGGAACTCATAAAAGCTTATACTATTGCTATTATGAGAATTGAAAGGGCTATAACCTACCCTATAATAAGTTCATGACATATCCCATGGGGTATAGGGTGTGTATCACTAAGACTGACACTACTTGTGTACTACTATCTCACATGGAATGTATGTCCCTATATATACAGTGTATCGATACAACACCCAACATGTAGAGGTCAGACCGACACTCAGAGTGTGACTTATTCAATTTCCCATATACTTTTTGAAGTATACGGTGTGTACCCTATAAAATATGGTGTGTAAGGTCACCAATATTCTTATCCATGTTCTCATAGTATATAGTTATATGGATATTAGATTTTCACCTAGTGTGTGGGAAACCCACATGGTGTTTGATATTAAATTCACCCTACAAACCCTAGATGGTTCATAGAGGGGTAAAAACCGACTATGTTCCTCTAAACACACAATATATATTCTAGTTTTTGATAGAACATATTTTATATTCACAAATATTATACCACACCATCATCACTTTTGGATATACTATAAATGTAATCCATAACTTCTATAATAGAGTTTAATTGAATTAATGACTAGATTTTGAATGTACTTCAATAGTGAATTGATTTTCATTATACCACTAGAGATGCCCGTTCAATTCGGAACAAAAAATCACAATCACACAAACCTATATATAATAAATGTAGTCACTTCCACAGCTTCATCCCATATTCCAATCTAACTCCAAACCCACAATAATGATCCATTTATCTAAAGAATAATTGCAAAATAATCGATTCCCTGAGTATCATTGAATCATTAACTAAATGAAATATAGATAAAGAACATTTAAGAACATAGGTATAATGTAAAAAATCGAAATGTGAGATTTGAATGAAATTTTTTTTCCTTTATCAATCATTTATAGAATCTTAATAACTAAGTAATAAAAAAATTAAAAAATTCATAAATAGAATAAATCTCAATTTCGTAATGCTTGGAAGAGAAAAATAATAAATTATTAATTCAACATGAATGATCCAAGGGTTAATTTTAAATGTATTAATTAACGTTCATCTCAAAAATAATGAATAGGGAATTAAACCCCCAGAAAATTCCCTTCAACAAGTTTGGATATATTTTTTGTGAGGAATGAATCCACATTGATGTTGTTGATGAGATCCACCACACTCAACATTGGATCCACAAACTCCACATTTCTTCATTGTGGATTCTCCCCATGGATCATTCCTAATAATGTCACTCTAAATTATGTTAAACTTATTTGGTTATGTATATCACCTAGGAGATTTTCTATAATAAAAAACTTTATAGGAACATTTATATAGAAACACATCTCACTGAAAATAATTATACACCACCTAGGAAAAAACCAATGTTCCAAATTTAATGGGCATATATGTTTACCCATCCAATACATAATTCAATAATTATTACATTATTTATGAAAAACTATGTGTATGTATGATATATTATATTTAATATTATTAAATTATTAATACTGAGGCTCTAAGAGCCGCAAAAATCCACATTGACTTTGAAACTAACTGTAGAAATATTATTTAAAATATTCCAAAGAATCAATGAAGAAATTCAATTTTATTACATTCTACCTACATTGAAGGATTTTCATCTCAAAAAATGAAACCCTTGTAAAGATAAAAATCTTTCATCTATTTTCACCCCACCCATGAGTTCTCCTAAAGGTTTCTATATTGTCTTCCAACACACACTATGGGAAGGCACTCAATCATGGTTAATATTCTCATACTAATCCTCAAATTCCAATAGGAACCCCCCCCAAAAGGTAACTCCATCCATATGGTCTAGATATCCCCATTGGATAATTTTTGATAGATCATGAACATATCTCCTTAGTTGAGAAATGTGGGATACATCATTTACCCATCCCAACTATGATGATAAGACTTAGAGATAACCTAGATTTTTGATCCTATATAGTATTTGGAATGGGACAAATAATCTTAAAGACAAACTATCACCACCTCCAATGTTATGTAGTTATTATTTTAGTAAGACCATGAGGGACTCTTGGTCTCCCTAATAAAACTCCAAAGGAATCCTTAATTGGTCTGCATGTGTCTTATGATGAATATAGGTAGTCTACATCCAATTCTATATGACTTGAACCTACCCTATCATCACCCACACCATCTCTAGTCCCATGAGGATTGTCCCCATTTAATTGAACCAAAATTATGCATGTATCCCATACAAGGCCTTGAATGTAACCAACCAAAAGTATAATAATAACTATTGTTGAATGTAACTCCACAAAGGGTAGATAAACCCTAAAATATGAAAAAAACATGAATACCTCAAGCATGTTCACCATTTCCTGAATGGTCTCCTTTATATGGACATATATTTAGGGGTGAAATTTCATGATCAATCATAATTGAATCCCAAATGATCCTATTATCCTATTCATAATCATGGAATGATAATTTATGAAACTCCATGGAGTTAGAAAACCTCTTACATGTACATGAATCCCAAATACTCCACTAATATTTTCTCTAGAATGGATAAGAATCAGGCTGACTTGGTGAGTTAGTATCTAATCACTTAGATTGTGTCATGACCTTTTTCTGATCATGGAAGTCCCATCATGAAGTATATGGAGACACTATCATACATCTGCTTCTTTTTTGTAACCTTATCCTTTACCCATTGATATGTGATACATAAATAGGTGAACTATGCAACACATAAATTTATTCCTAGATACCAAAACTAATTACAAATTTATTGGTTCTTCCTATTTAATCCTGGACATAATTCTAAGGGGAATGTAAGAGATTCCATTAGTTCATCATCTCACTATGTGATGGGTTCCATCATCTATCATCGCACAATGACGACATTATCCCCCATTCAGATAATCCATTAGGAGCATGTCATGTGGAGATCTAGCTATGAAATATCTTGTAATAAATATTAACTAGTTATGGATTCCTTCTATGCTAAAGAATTATAGGGGTGATAAATATTTACTGGTGTTATGCTGCACTATCATTTTCTACATGGATCAATTGGAAAGAGTATAGATGGTCCATCTCCTTTCTCAATAATTGTGAATGGAAATCCCTATTGTGAGAATCTACTACCACATTCCCCTACCATAGAGTTTATACTATCTAAAATCTGTAAAACCATAATAACTCCAGACCCCACCTCTACCACTGGTTATGATATTTATTAAAAAATATATACTTGAGACTCATTTGGTCAAAAAATATGATGAATTTCCCTCCTGTAATATTTTTCCATTAAGCCTTTCGGCCAAACACTAATTCTACATACTCAAAGTCACAGGTTAATTAATTCGAAACATGGGGTCTCAAATACCAAGAAATATAAACACCAATTCTCACCTCTCTATCAGAACACATATAATCCCATATTAAGAGGTATCATAGAACAATATATTAATCAAAACACTTCCTATCAAGTCTAATAATGGGGAAAATCATCCACAAATATCGAATATCCTGAAAATCCTTTTAACAATTCTATGTAACATGAAAGGATTCTTATTTTGCATTAAAGATTTTAGAGGATCCACTATCATGGATGGGTTAGACACAAGTCTCTAATAATAGTCTATAAACCCATTAATCCTCACACCTCGATCACACTCTATGGAATTTCCCAAGATTACTCTGCCTCAACATTTAATGGGTCCACTAGTACTCCCTCTTACGAGATGACATGTCTCATGAAGTGGACCACTCAAATCCGGAACTTTCACATTGATAGACTTCTATATTATTTTTTCTCATGGAAAATGTACACAATTATCTTCAAATGTATCTCATTCTCCTCCTATCACACTGAGAATAGAAATATGTCAATGATGAATACTATGATGAAATAGTCCAAGAAAAGTAGAAAGATATGATTCATGAGTCCTATAAAAAACTATTTCGGTGTTAAATACATCCAATAATGTCATCATGGACTCAATTTAACCAAAAAAACTCTATAATTACACCTCTAGTATATCCTCCTCTCAAAACCATAGTTCGTGATAACACATCTTGAGGTCAAACTTCGATAACCACTTTTCCCAAAAACAATGGTTTAAGAAGTAATTAATTACCTTAGGAGGATGATACCTCATAATAGTCACCTTGTATAGGTGGTCTTAATCCAGGAATAACCTCATGTTATCATCCATATACTTCACAAAAAATAGGTACAACCCAACAAAACAAACTGGTTCTATTGAAGTCATTCCTCTGTAGAACCTCCAACTACACCTTTATCTCTCACAACTCTATGTGGTCATCTAATATATTTGTGTAGATATCATTCCAAACCTAGGTTCATCACTATGTAAAGTTTTATATTCTAATGGGGAGGTAATCCAGAAACATCCTAAGGAAAGACCCCACCTATATTCCTCCACCACAATAGGAAATTGAAAGAAAAAATCACATGATCTCCAAGGGTCATAGTACCCAAAAAATATAAAATCAGATGTACCATCTTATATATGAGCTCATTATACTATTTATGGTATTCCTTCTCTCCAAATATTGAAAATTCCATCCCACGACCATTGTTATACTGAAACTCTCACTTGAAATAGTTTAACTATACATGGATAGTAGGAAATTGGCATATATTGAAGAGAAAGTTATAGGGCCTCATTGATGTTATCAATAGATCCCATATGAGGCTCTCTCCATCCATAGTTAGGTCACACCATTAGTATAAGTGTGTGATCAAGGAATCTTCCATGGTAGGAGCATCCAAATGTAATGGTCGAGATATAATGATCTTTTGGAAACTCTTAGTCTCAAGAAAGGTATTATTCAAGGAAATAGACATCGATTAATACATCTATTAAGACTAAAAATAATGTATAAAAGCACAAGTTCAACCTCAGATCACACACAAAGCCTCCCAGATATCTTACTCTACATCCAACAACTATCCTTCCACTATTCCAACCATCCGACTTTACAAGGGTTACTATGAGACTAGAGAAGAAATGTAACTCATCCACCAAAAATATATTTTATCCAATTTACTTAGCACTGACTCACCTATACAAAATTAAAATGCATCAAAAGATAATTCCACTTAGTGGGGGTTGTGTCCCCATTCATTGTGTGTACAAAACCAAATGAAACATTACAAACACTAAGGTCCACAAACACCCTATGACAACTTGGATAAGGATTTACTTTAGTACCACCATTTAGTGGGGTTATTACTAGGTGGAAAACTCTCACTCTAGACTCATTCTAGATATATAATGCCTATAGAGGGGGGGGGGGGGGGGGGGGTTCTACCACACCAAGAAACCTTAGTGGTCACTATTTATAAAAATTGTAAAGTGTTCTACATAAAAGTGTTGGAATATCTTGTACTAATGAAATCAACTGTTACTAAACCCGGTGCATAGAATCTTCCTAAACCACCAAAGGCAGGATAACACGTTGCTCAACTGGTGGGGGGAATAACTCACATTCCACTTGGATGAAATTTCTCTTTCATAGGTTTCTAGACTGAAGAATCATCCTTATGTAGATTGTAATCAGACAATTTATATAGAATTAAATTTGGATTTTATCAGGGAGGTAACTAGTAATAATCAGGATGCACCGTGGTTTATAGTGGATATCTCGGGAGCAAAAAAAAGATAGACATAGAAATTACAACTCATTTTTATATGATGAATGCACCATTATATTCCCTACAACCAGATCCAATATGTTTCAAGTCAAAAAGAAGGATATCAACAGTCTACAAAATGGATATATATGAACGTTTTCACTATCATGGGATTCACTAGTTTGAGAGATAAACTTAAGACATTTTAACACTGTTGAATTAGTTCTTAAACCAAACCTTCACACTAGATCATGCCCAAACTCTGGTCCCATAATGTCCTCCTATAATACCAATATATAATTACCCAACCTACAAGGGATCTAATGGATGATGTTAAGATGATAATGACACCCCGAGCCTACCACCAATTGGCTAGCAACTAACAGCTAGCACCAAGTAGGAATATTACACACATGATAGGCTTTATCCAAAATAAACATACACATGAACACATATCCATACACAAATATAATGTGGAAAATATAAACAATTGATAATGTAAAATATTAAATAACAATTATCCCACATTATCATACATCATGAAGTATAATAAAATAAAAAATATCCCAATAAAATCCCATAAAACTACAATTGTCAAACATTATAACAAAAAGGGACTGCAATCAAGATGAAAAATCATATAAACATCTATGGTTACTCTAATAAAAATAATTTTTACCTTCTTTTATTCCTCCTAGAACTCCCTAAAAAAGAATAACATCTACATTAGACATAACATATGTAGGGGATCATTCAGGGGTGAGTATAATCATACCAAGTAGGACACCCTGAAACCACTAAAAAAATAATGAAAGGAGGAGTTAACTCTAAATCATAAATCTGAAGGAATAAAAAAGATAAATCGAGTATAATTAAAGGAAGACTCCAAGTATCAAGGTGATGCTATATCCTTATCACCTACATAGGATTTTAATTGATGCTTCAAGGTAACATTCATCTTATAGAACTCACACATCGAGTCTCACTATATATATTGAACTCATCTAGCAAGAAATAATCGTTGGGTCATTCCCTAGAGAATCAAAATAGAATAGCGAGGGATCATTCAAGAAACACACATGATTAGATAACACCTTACTAAAAAACTACAGATGTTGATTCAAAGATTGGGGATCAATTCCAAGGGCTATGGGGGATGTCACAAACAAATCTGGGATTCCATCCAACACGAAACCTGACTCGGCCCAAGAAAAGACCAGAAGGGAATCCCCAATCCCCATAGGCTGGAAAATTGATCTATGCATGAAAATAATTCAATGGGAATTATTTATCCAAATGAAAAACAACGATCAAAATACCAAAAAGAGCACACAACAAAACCAATAATAAATAAATATCAATAACTATATAAAACAATACAAATACAACAGTTGATGAAAAAATAGAAACTAAATGAAAAACTAAAACCAGATAGTGGAACACAATATCTATGTGAACTGTTGGTCACCACCAACCACAATACCAACCTGATCTAAAGGAAAACCAAACTAGAAATCCTAAACCTTCAAAACATCTTAGATATACCAACATTAAGTTGTACATATAGGGTTATATCTTAAACAAATCAATAGTTAACAACAATAGATTCCATGAATTTACTTTCCCAAAATAGTTTACAAACACTAGTTTAAAATACTGAAATAAAATAGGATTTTCATCTTTATAAGAAACGACACATAGCTTTACACATATTCCATTTTTAAAACTAAACATGTAAAATTCATTTTCATAAATGGTTTGAAACTACAAAACCTAGTAAAAAATAATAACCCAACCAGATGAACAAAAAGGTACTATGATGAAGGTAAAGGAAATAAAATAAACAATCATAGACTAGTAGGGATAATATCAAACATACCACAGAAATAAATAGAATAAACATATAGACATCATGGGAATTTCTTTAAGATCCCTAGAATAAATCCATGGACATACTCAGTTTGGACTCACCTACCATAATATGATGTATCTCCACAGACAATAACCAACTTTCCACTATAAAATAGCCAATATAGTGGCATGTTGCACCTAGCCTCTCAGTAAATCTAGGTTGTACAACCATTATTATCAGGGTTGATAAGAAACCTTCAATAGACCCTCTGGTGATGCTCATGAATCCCATGATAATAGTACACTGTAAATGGGGAGGTTCTCACATGTGCGGTTCAACTAAAACACACTATCACTATGATTTCTTATCCACAAAAATCGACACCACTTATGAAATTCCCATATCCTTAGGGAATGCACCATAGAGGTTCCCATCTCTCAACAAGACATTCATAAGTGGTAAATGGGCCTTCACATCACAAAATATTTCCAAATCCATTTTTCAAACAATTAAAAAAAACAATGAACAAGTTTTTAACATTTCCAATCCAAATTAATTTACAAAAAAATTTCTAAACCATTTACAAGGTCACTGTAAACACCACTTACTCGTGAAATATACCAAACAAGACTTTAACATTTCCAATCCAAATGAATTTACAAAACCATTTCAAAACTATTTCCAAAGTCAAGATAAAATACAATTTTTGGATAAAGAATTTCAAATATTCCTTTACATTTCAAATCAATAACCATTTCCAAGCCCAAGTGAAAACATGAAATAACACAAAATTTCTAAATGGGCTCTTATTTTAATTAATCACTAAAACATATCTCAAAACGAAAATGGGCCTTTATAATTTTTTTTATAAAAACATATCACAAAATTTAAAACAATATAAGACTTAAAGAACATTTTTGAAGCCACATTCAAAGTTACTTGAAGCACTGATACACCATTTAGAAATCAAAAAACTATTTTTGGAAAAAATGATGAGGTAAGGGAGGATAAACCTAAAAAAAACCATGGGTTAAAAAAAACTTTCATGGATATTATAATTTATTCACCCATCCCTAAGTGCACCATGTGAACATATGGACGTGACAACATCCAATAAAACTCTTGAAGTTTCCATGAAAGTTGCCAAATGTTTTGTTAAAGATAAATCATTTTCTTTTAAACCAACAAAACAAGCCACCAAGAAGTTCCACAACATAAAAATTCAAAAATTTCCATATAAAACATCCAATTCACAGCCTAACCACATTACTAAAACATAACCAAGGGTAAACATCACCCAAATAAATTAATGTCTCTTTAAATGTTCAATTGAAATTTTATTAAACACCTTGTATGCATTTAAATAAAGGCATAATGCAACGACCTGACCCTAGTTACCTAGAGTCAGTGCATTATAACATATCATTATCATGATCAAAAGATATCATGTCCCGATAGACTGATTAGTTTACTATCATTATAGGTACTAGATACATACATAAGTTTTACGTGACATCATGAAATAAATGAAAACAACATTATATCCCCTTTGAACAAACTCATATCCCTTAGCCTATTCCTGCAGGTTAATTATGATATACTTCTTCACATCTTGGGAAAAATAAAACATATAATGGGGTGAGATCAGATGCTCAGTAAGGATAACAATATAGTGGGAACTTTCATAAATAAGCATAAACATTTAAGGAAATGTATAAGACTAAAACAAAATCCTTTTAAACTTAATCAGCAGCATAATATGGAAAATATAAATCAAATAATTACATTTAATTATTCACATGGATATTCTACTAGTCTAATAATCTCATATAATATCAATAGATAATTTAATAATAATGTAATTCATAATGCTGGACATCATAACCACATAGTCAAGGCCTCGTGCCAAGACTACAAAATAAGATTTTGCCAAGGCCTTGTGCCAAGTCACTAGTTTCTTTCATGAGACCTACCGATGCATCAAGGAGATATAGTGGGATCCACCTGTCACTTACTATGTCCAATGCATTCCTCACATGAAAAGGTTGAAACATAACATAACCATTAGTGTTAAAACTAGCATACAAAATGTTAATATTTTAACCACAAATAATGAATGGTATAAAAATATCACATCCACAGTCAAACATAACTCAATAAATACAATATGCAAGATTGTATTATAATAAATAATCCTCAATAAAGAATAATTAAGGATATTTACATAGATGAAATTAACCAGTAAAACTATTTGAGATAAATATCCCCTTTTTCATGAAAACATATAAAATTCTCACTATTTATCAAGAAGCTGTTAAAAATATATTTTTGAATCAAATTGTCCCATACCACTTTGAAACTTTTAAAAATAATTTTAATTTTAAAACATTCATGTCCATATAAATAAATCCTTAAAACCATTTTTAAAACATAGGCATTAAAGAGAATGATTTAGAAGAATAAATATTTAAAACATTTAAAATAATATTTCAGTTAGAGTTCCTAACCAAATTATATACTCTTCAATACAAATAATTGAGGTAAAAAAACTTTATAATATAATGATAATAAAGGTATTAATGATATACTATGTCAAAGTATAGTATATACACCATATAAAGGTGAATTGGAACATAACAACAAAGAAGTCTCAATAGAATGTAATTTGAGATGAAATCACTTATAAAGAATGTATCCTTAAGTTAAGGATAAATCAATGACATAATTATGTTTGAAAAATATAAATACACTTAATATGATTTTATATTCAATGTAAATCAATAATAGGACATTCAAACATATTCTTTTAAAAAAAAAACCAATGACTTGGATGTTTAACTCAATGAATCGAAGTTGAGTTAAGATTACTCTTACCAAGTTCATATTGATGACTTGAGAATTTATAAATGGAGTTATTATGTGTATCAAAAGTATATCCACACAAAGGGGAGTTTAAATTACTACATAAATAAATAAATAGTGATTTCACACATAATATTGGATTAAATTAATTAGTGAGGTTTACATAAAACCCAATGAGTGGAAATTGAAATTAGAAATTCCATTACCGATTTGGTAACATACAAAACAAACATCCCATGAAAGAAGGATCATAAAAATAAGATGTAAATACCCATAAATTAAATTATATCACACAAATAATACAACCATGGGCAGTACATATAGCACACAAAAGGAAATAGTGGAAAATATAGAATGAATCTCACGAGAATAAAAGTGAGATGAAAACCCCTTACCTTGTACTTTTCCTTAGTTGAGGGTATGTTAACCTAATGTATAATGGTGAAATAATTGTTATTAAATTATAAAATAACCATATACCTAAACATGATATCATATATGATATTTTAATATTTCTTTGTTAATAATATTTCAGTAGTATCATTGTTTTGGGAGTTAACTGATTCATTTTTATTTATTGTTACGCAAGTCCTATTTGTTATGGATATGATTTATTTTATTCATCTGAATAATGATATTTTTTATTAAACCTTTTTTTAATAAAAAAATGATATTTATTCTTGAATGGTTATAATGGGGAATGAATCTCATTGTGTTCGTGGAGACGGTAATCCGTACGTATGCACGAGCGACAATACCATTATATTGATGGTTAAATCGTATGTAATTGGATGGTATTTCATATATAAAGAATCATTAACATGTTATATTTATTATTTACATCAATTATACTCATTATTATACCCATCCAAATAATTATGCGTTGAATATAAAACTACAACACAACGTGGAGACAGTAAGCTGTACGTACACACATATGGTGACTTTGTCATTCATAGGATGGATATAATATTGAATATGGTTGTAACATATTTATAATAACATAAAAGTATGTATAAGGTAATGGATTTATTATTTTGGTATGGAAACAACAAAGAAATAGGAAGTGTAAGAAGAAAAGAACATTAAAAGAGGTGATGAAATAATTACATCTTCTTCAGGTGCTTCCTTTTGATTTGATAAAAAGGGATCTATAGGTTGGATTTCTGATCAAAGTAAGGCCAATTGGTAGAAGTGAGGTTAGTTGGGAGGATATTTGAGTAGTGGTTGGCTGATCCAAATGTCTTTGGAGGTGTGATTTTGAGAAAATGGGAAGTACCCTTTTATAAGAGAGGTGAGAGTCACTTTAGGGAAACCTAGAAATAATATTTTATTATACAATCACATTCAGTTTATAATGGCTCCAAAAGGATTTATTCTAAGGATAAGGTGGTTCTAGGTTGAAAAACTCTCAACCAATAGGTTTTAGACAGGTTTAAGTCCCATATTAACCTTATTTTTAGATTTAACTTTTGGTTAAATAGTTTAACATTTACCATGTCTCCTTATATTTTTATATTACATGGTTAATAAAATAACTATAAAATGACAAAAGAACCCCAAGTGGTACATTAATGACATATATATTATTATATAAGTCATTTTGTATAACCTTAGTTTTTTTACTATTATATCATTTAATAATATAGCATTTGTTTTAAAAACTCATTTATGTCAATTTTGACATCATTTAGTATTTGGTTTTTGTGAATGTCATAAAAATCTTATTTCATAGAAAAAAATAACTTGAGTCAACCCAAAAATGTAATATTAACCATGAAAATTTGCGTAATGTATGAAAAGTCCCAATTTACATTTATTTTAATATTTATAATATTAATTATTTTAATCTTTTATTAATAAGGAAATTAATGCATCATCATTGTTTTATAAATAAATATAATTATTTAATGCTTAAAAAATATAAATAAAATACCATGATGTATTAAATCTCTTTATATTTCTATGGAATAATTATAGTTTAAATTTTCTTATGTATATCCCTATATTATAAATGTTTTAGTTATTAAAATTTGAATTTAACACTTTTAACACTTCTTTAAATAAAATAATAATAAATGTCCTAATCTAAAATAAGTGGATCAAAAGGATCATATTTTATCCCTAAGGATGATTTTTGTTGAAATACACTTATCCAATAGAATTATGACATGCGTTAGGGTAATTATAATATCATTTTTACCTTTAATTACCCTATTTACTTTTAACAATGGTAAAAAAATTCAAAAGTTACTATTCACCAAATATTATTTCCATCATACTAGAACATATTTTACTTACTGATTTCAACCACGTATCTCATATTTTTGAAATTCAATTCACAGAAGCGGTAAAATTACATTTTATGTAAATTTGTTAACGTGCCTAGAAGGTGGGTAAAAGAGGTTAAAATATTTAATAAAATATTATATATCTAATTATAAAATGACTCCAATGAATTAAATTAAACTAATATTGGTATTATGTATCTATTTTTATTAAAAATAAATTTAAATAAAATAAATAACTATTTAAATAAAATTCTATTTTTAAATAATAACACTGTGTTTTTAACTATTCATCAAAAATCAAAAGTTTTCAGAAAAATACCCAAACTTCACCCTAAGATAATTTTTATATTCTAAATCCAAAAATGATATCTATTTTACCAAATTCAAAAAATTTAAGTTTTATTAATTACTTAAAATTAATTCTTGTTGTTAGAACTAGAGAGCGTGTTTTTAAGAAGTAAAAACTATCAAAAGATTGATATGTGTTTATGTCCGATTTAAAATAGAAATTACTTACAATGACCAAAATTTGATTAAATGATAAAAATATAATCTAATTATACTTAAAAACCATTACAATTTATAATTTAACACTATAATTTTTTTTTATTAAAATAGTTGTTTTCAATTACAATTTAGGATCTTTCACTATTCATCAAAATATGAAAGTTATCAGAAAAACATGAAAAATTTATCGGAACCAAATTTTTATGTCCTACTTCTAAAGAAGAATTTAATTTCATCAAATTTAATATATAAAATTGTCAAATATTGGATTTTTAAAGGTTTATCCATTAAAAGGTGAAAAAACTGCATTTTTTGAAAAATACTTCTTTTATCTGAAAGATTGAATTTTCCTTATATTATTTCTAAAAAATAAAAAAGATTAATGTTAAAATTATATGAGATATATATAAAACTAAAAATGTGGTTATTACTATTCATAACCACTTTATGAATGGCTAGTTTGATAGGTCATGGTGTGCTTGAATACAGTGTTATGTACATCAAACACTATTGTATTATTCAAATAGAAGCGTACTATGGAAGCTTGTGGTGTTACATTATTTCCTCCTTCAATAAATTGTGTCCTTGCGATTTGAAATTGTTTTCTTAAATAAAAGGTTTTAAAAAATATAAAATACCTTTGTGGAAAACCCACATCAGAAATCTGGTTAATAAAATTTAGTCTTAATAAGAGGGAAAGGGAAATGAAAAAGTAACCACCAAATTCGGATTTTGAATAAGAGAACATTCGTGGAAATTATAATTGGAAGAAAAACGTAAATATTTATAGGGAGTTATTGAGGTCATCAATCACAAACAAGTGAATGGAAAATTTAAGGACTCAAAGCCATAAATCTATGATGAATAATGTAAGGTATTGATATAACACATTTTTTGGATTAATCTCACTTCCCTAAGGTTTAAGAATTAATTTATTCATAGAATTAGAAAAAAATAATAATTGATAAGTAGAGTTCCATCCTTAACTAATTTCTACCACAAACTCATATTTCAATCCAAATGATGAGTATTCATGATGACTTGGTCACACCTGAAGCGCTAAAATCAACTTATAGAGAATCACATAATCCACAAAGGACGAACTATATATTTCCCTTGTATTTAAAGATTAATAAAAACCAAAATGGTTAGTACAAGATCAGATGATCCCCAAAAAGGATAATCCTTTAGAGAAAGAAATACTAATCTTAATTTCTAAAATTAAACCAACAATACACAATGGTCATTAAATACCATTCAATAAATAATTGTCCATAAAATCAATCAATATAATCCAAACTAGGATTGAAACCCAAAACTTAGAAGAATTTGATTACACAGTCTTCCACGTTAAATTGTATCTCCAAATAACATCGACTACTCTTAAAGTCACAGAATTAAAAGTAATTAACCTAATCACATATTCTCTATGATAGGTTAATAATTTCCATAAATAACCCAAATCACTAAAAATACACAATAAAAAAATAGATAAAAATCCACCATTACTCCTAAAATAAAATCCCATAGTATTCTATTTTCCTTAGGTAGATAGTGTTCTCAATAGAGTGAACGTCTTCCAAAATTACATTTATCACTTAATCACAAAATCATGTTCCTACACTAAGGATATTCATTTGATAAAATATAAGATCGAAAATCAACCTATTATTAATCAACAAAATCATTTAACTAAAAATAATTAGACACACTAAACATGGACTTCACTTAGTCTAGCGGTAGGTGATAAATCCCAGTCGCACTTTGGTTGTGGGTTATATTATAGCAGTTTTTTCTGACATGATGGGTTGTCACATGGTCTGGGTGTTGTCCTTTTTCAAAAACTATATTTTATTATATTCCCAAAATGATATAAATTTCTCAAAATAACCATAACATAATTTAAACTCAAATGTTATCTCATACCATGAATTTTCATCCTAAAAATTAATAACCTCTAATTTCCTAAAATTCAAGGATAATATAAAATCAAATGGTTATTTATAACTATATCCCAAAAAGAAAAGATAATTCTTCCTCGAATATCATTTTCACATAACAAACCACAGGGTTACACATACAAGAGAAATGTCTTCCAAAGTAATCCCATCAACAAAGAGCACTAATACTTTTAAACATTTTTCCATCCATTTATTTATACATAGGTTCTTCCATGACCAATAGGTTATCCTATAGAATAGAGAATTGACTTGGGTAATGCCTAGGTCCCCTACATTTATCAAAAATGACTCTAAATTGATTCTTGGGATCATTTTTATTTTTTTTTCTATAGTACTCTTTATTTTCCTTGGCAATTATTTACTTTATGTCCTTCTTTCCCACATATAAATCATTTATTTGTTCCATTGAGACACTTTCTTAGGTGTCTCTTTCCACATTTCTTGCATAATGGAAATTGAGATTTATTTTCTTCATGGCCTCTACTGCTGGAACTATTATCATTCACCGCCTTTCTCTTATTTGTTGAGTCTGGGAGTTGGTCAATATATACATTGTTGATCATATTTTAGGAAAAATGATTCGCCATGAACATGATATTTTTTACGCTTATCAACATTCCATTTCATTGCTCATTTCCACCACCTTTCCCACCTTGTAAATCATGTTCAATGTTACTATGACTTACTTGGAATCCAGCCAGTGACTAAAACCAAAAATCATTGTGTGAGTAAAAATAGTAATAAAATTATTTAGAGAATACCATGACATCTTATTTTCAATCTAAAACACATTAGGATTAACAAAAGTCATTGATTATCATATTATTTTAAAATACTGCAAATTAGTTTTTAAAGAAAATGTGAATTATACTAAGAATATCCATGGGGAGTGTAGGAACCAAGAGTGCAGCTAGCCCTGTTGTCGTGCACCAGTTCCCGTTCAAGTCTAGCTCAAAGCAGTGTTTTCGGGCTTTACCCCTAGGTACATCTGCACTAGAGCTGACTCTACCTGATCGTATCCAAATAGGGATGTATTTCTTGGAAAAACCACTTAATATTTACATTACCAAAATTATTGGATGTTATTAAATACGAATCCCCAAAGTCTATCTTTGGGTAATGTTTACTAATCAGAGTTTCTTTTTCTAAATTTAGTTTCCAAGGTTTGTACTAAACTTCTCTAATAACAACTATAATGCCCCTACCCTAGTTACATAGAGTTGGTGTATTATTAAATATCATTTTCATGATCATAAGAGATCATGTCCGAAAATACCGATCAGTTTAGTATCCTTGGAAGTACTAGATAAATACATAAGTTTTACATTACTTCATGAAATAAATAAAAACAACATTATGTACCCTTTGAACACACTCATATCCCTTAGCCTATTCCTGGAGGTTAATCATGATATACTTCTTCACATCTTGGGAAAAATAAAATATATAAAGTGGTGAGCTCAGATTCTTAGTAACGATAATAATATTGTGAGAACTTTTATAAATAATCATAAAAATTTAATTTAATGTATAAGACTAAAACACAAGCCTTTTAAACTTAAAATTCAGGATAATATGGAAAATATAAATAAAATAATTCCATTTACTTATTCACATAGATATTCTACTAGTTAAATAATCACATGTAATATCAATAGCTAATTTCATAATGATGGAATGCATAATGTCGGACATCATAACCACATAGTCAAGGCCTCGTGCCAAGACTACAAAATAAGATTTTTTCAAGGCCGTGTGCCAAGACACTAGTTTGTCTCATGCGACATACCTATGCATCGAGGAGCTATAGAGGTATCCCTCCATCACTTACTAAGTCCAATTCTTTCCTTATATGAAAAGGTTGAAACATAACATAATTTTTTTTATTAAAACTAGCATACGAAATGTTAATATTTTAACCACAAACCATGAATGGTATAAAAATAACACATCCATAGTCAAACATAACTCATTAAATACAATATGTAAGATTTTATTATAATAAATCAACCCAAATCAAGAATAATTATGTATATTGGCATAGATGAAATTAACTAGTAAAACTATTTGAGAAAAATATCCCCTTTTTCTTGAAAACATTTAAAAGTCTCACTATTTATTAAGAAGATAATTAAAATAGATTTTTCAATCAAAGTGTCACATACCACATTAAAACTTTTAAAATTAATTTTAATTTTAAAACATTAATTTCCATATAAATAAACCCTTAAAACCATTTTAAAAACCTGGACATTAATGATAATGATTTAGAATTATAAATATTTAAAAAATTTAAAATGATATTATAGTTAGAGTTCCTAACCAAATGTCAGACGCTTGAATACAAATAATTGAGGTAATAAAAACTTTATAATATCATTATAATAAAGGGATTTATGATATACTAAGTCAAATTATAATATATACACCATATAAAAGTGAATTGGTGCATAACAACAAAGAAGTCTCAATGGAATGTAAATCGAGATGAAATCCCTTATAAAGACTCTATCTTTAAGTTAAAGAAAAATAAATTCAATAATTATGTGTGAAAATTATAAATACAATTAACATGGTTGGATATTTAGTGTAAATAAATCAGAGTAAATTCATGCATATTCTTGTAAAGACAACACCAATTAATTGGATGTTTAACTCAATGAATGGAAATTGAGTTAAGATTACTCTTATAAAGTTCATATTGATGAATTAAGAGTTAATAAATTGAGTTCTTATGTCTATCAAAAGTATATCCAAAAAATGGGGATTAAAAATTACTACATAAATAAATATATTTTTATTTCACATATGATGTTGGAGTAAAATAATGAATGAAGTTTTCGTAAAACCCAATGAGTTGAAATTGAAATTAGAAATTCCCTTACCGATTTGGTAACTTACAAAACATACATCCCATGAAAGAAGAATAATAAAAATAAGATGTAAATACTTATAAATTGAATTACATGACACAAATAATACAACCATGGGTAGTACATACAACACACAAAAGGAAATAGAGCCAAATATAGCATGAATCTCATGAGAATAAAAGTGAGATGAAAACCCCTTACCTTATAAATTTCTTTAGTTGAGTGTACATTAAACTACAGTATAATGGTGAAATAATTGTAATTAAATTATACAAGAACCATATACATAAATATGATATCATATATGATCTTTTAATATTTCTTTGTTAATAATATTTCAGTAGTATCAATGTTTCGAGTGTTAACTGATTCGTTATTGTTTATATGTTTTGTTACATAAGTCATGTTTGTTAGGGATAAGATGTGTTTGATTCATATCCAGAATTATATAATGTTCTTAAACCTTATTTATTAATCATAAAATGATATTTTTTCTTTAATGGTTACGATGGGGAATGAATCTCATCGCGTTGACGGAGACGGTAATCCGTACGTACACATGAGCGACAATACTATTCTATTGATGGTGAAATCATTTGTAATTGGATGGTATTTCATATATAAAGAATAATTAACATGTTATATTTATTATTTAAATCAATTATACTCATTATTATACCCATCTAAATAATTAAGTGTTGAATAACAAACTACACCACAACGTGGAGACGGTAAGCCGTACGTACGCATGTTTGGTGACTTTGTCATTCATAGGATAGATAGAATAATGAATATGGTTTTAACATATTTATAATAACCTCAAAGTATGTAAAAGGTACTGAAGTAATTATTTTGGTATGGAAACAACAAAGAAAGAGAAAGTGGAAGAAGAAAAGAACCTTGAAAGAGGTGATAAAATAATTACATATTCTTCGGGCGCTTCTTTTTGATTTGATCAAATGGGCTTCTTAGGTTGGATTTATGATCTAAGTAAGGAATCCAGATTGAAGTGAGGGTATTTGGGAGGATATTTGAGTAGGGTTTTGCTGATCCAAATGGCATTGGAGGTGTGAGTTTTAGAAAAGGAAAAGTACCCATTTATAAGAGCAGTGAGTGTCACTTTAGGAAAACCTTAAAATATTATTTTTATTATACAATAATATTCAGTTTATAATGTCTCCAAAAGAATTTATTTTGAGGGTAAGGTGGGTTTGGGTCAAAAAAATCTCAACCAATAGGTTTTTTACAGGTTTAGGTCACCATATTAACCTTATCTTTTAGATTTAACTCTTTCTTAAATAGTTTAACATTTACCATGTCTCCTTGTATTTTTATATTATATGGTTAATAAACCTACTATAAAATTCCAAGAGAAACCCAAGTGGTTCAATAATGAAATATATATTATTATATAAGTCCTTTTTCGGAATCTTAGATTTTTAAGACTATTATATTATTTAATAATATTGTATTTGTTTTAAAAAATCATTTAGGTCAATTTTGATATTATTTAGTATTTGGTTTAGGTGAAAGTTATAAAAATATGATTTCTTAAAAAAAAATTTTAATCAACCCTAACATGTAATATTAACCTATAAAATATGTGTAATGCATCAAAAGTCTCAATATACATTTATTTTAATATTTATAATATCAATTATTTTAATCTTTCATTAATAAGGTAATTACTGCATCATCATTGTTTCATAAATAAATTTAATTATTTAATGTCTAAAAATTATAAATAAAATACCAAAATGTAGGAATATTTTAATATTTTTAATGAATATTTATAGTTGAAATTATCTTATTTATAACCCTATATTAAAAATGTTTTAATTATTAAAATTTGAATTTAACACTTTTAACTCTTCTTTAAATAAAATAATAATAAATGTCTTAATCTAAAAAAAGTGGACCAAAAGGATCATATTTTATTCCTAAGGTTTATTTTGGTTTAAATAGTCTTATCCAATAGAATTATGAGATGTGTTATGATAATTATAATATCATTTTTATCTTTATTTACCGTATTTACTTTTGACCGTGTTAAATAAAATTCAAAAGTTACAATTCACCAAAAATTATTTTCATTATAGTGAACAAAATTTTACTTACTGATGTCAACCATATCTATTAGATTTTTGAAATTCAATTCACAGAAGTGGTAAAATTACGTTTTATGCAAATTTGCTAACGTTCCTAGAAGGTGGGTAAAAAACATTAAAATATTCAATATAATTTTATACATCTAATTATAAAATGAATCTGATGAATTACATTGAAATAATATAGGTATTCTGCATATATTTTTACTTAGAATAAATTTAAATAAAATAAATATTTATTTAAATAAAATGTCTGTTTTTAAACAATAACATAGTGTTTTTCACTATTCATCAAAAATTGAAAGTTTTCAGAAAAATACAAAAAATTCACTCTAAGATAATTTTGATATTCTAAATCAAAAAATGATTTCTATTTTACCAAATTCAAAACATTGAAGTTTCATTATTTAATTTATTACTAACTCCCGTTGTAAAACCAGAAAGTCAGTTTTTGAGAATTAAAAACTATCAAAAGATTGATATGTGTTTATGTCTGGTTTAAAAGTGAATTTACATATAATGAAAAACATTGTATTAAATGATAAAAACATAATATAATTTTACTTAAAAACCATTAAAATTTATAATTTAACACTATAAATTATTTTTATTAGAAAAGTTGTTTTCAATTAAAATTTAGTATCTTTTACTATTCATCAAAATATGAAAGTTATCATAAAAACAACAAAAACTTATCGAAACTAAATTTTCATATCCTAATTCTAAATGAGAATTTAATTTCATAAAATTGAATATATAAAAGTGTCAAATATTTTATTTAGTAAGGGTTCTCCATTAAAAGGCGAAAACCTATATATTTTAAAAATACCTCTTTTATCTGAAAAATTGAATTTGTCCTTATATTATGTCTAAAAAACACAAAATATAAATCTTAAAATTATATGGGATGTTTATAAAATTCAAAATGTGGTTATTAATAATCCTAACTTCTTTGTAAATGACTAGTTTGATAGTTTGTGGTGCGCTTAAACTCAGTGTTGCGTACATCGCACGCTATTGTATTATTCAAAGAGAAGCGTACCATTGAAGATTGGGGTGTTACACATAATAAAGTAAACCCCATAGAAAACCATTTCAAACCCATTTTACATCATGAAAACACCATAACAAACCCAAAAAACTTATCAAAATAATGAAAAAATTTATAAATTATTTAGAATCAACCAAGAATCAAATGGAATGTTTTAGAAAGTAAATGGATGGAAAAACCCACCTTAATGATGTGATAATGAAATGAAACTCTAGGGGAAGGAAAAAATGAGCTCGAGAGACAATCCAAACACCCTAACATCAAAGAAAAAAAACCCACACATCAACCATAAACCTTAGGGTTTGGAAAAGAGATAACCCAAAAGTAAAATAACACGGAACCAAGAGAGGGAATATAGAAGAGAAGTAAATTGAAAAAAAACTCAATGAAACTTTCCTAGGAACCTTGATGGAGCTTCACTGGAGGAAGGGGGGTAAGGTAGGAGGTTCTCCTGAAGCCCTTGGTTCACTTAGGTTGATAAAGAGAGGATAAACCTGAAATAGGTTATGAATAATTGAGGGAAAAAGAATAATTTAATACTTTTAATGATCTGGGAAACTCGTACAGTTAGCCCACATGAATTGAAAAATCGTGAATTGACCATGCACACCCTACTAGAAAAAAGTGGCACCCCGCAAGGTTTGGATGCACAATTTGAAAAACTGTGTGCAAGCCATGTGCCATTCCCTTGGCACAACCCACAAGACATAGGGTTTACCCATGTCTCTACATGGTTTGTCCTATAATATGCTCAAAATATGAATGTAAAACTATACAAGAATTAAATGAATTGAAACCATCCTCTACCTAAACAGTCCACATGATTAACCCTCAAACTGTGGTCACAAACTGTGCATATTCCACAAAATCACCTAGAACTTCTGAAATAAAAAAAAACATACCAAGAACATGACCTGAAACTCAACCAAAATATCCAAAGACAATAAAAAAGTAAAATAAAATAAAATAAATTCCATTGTTGGGGTGTGAAAATTTTCTCTACCAAAAAACACTTCCTTCCCTTAGAAATTTACCTATTCACACGAGGGACAAATATTGAAGTTAAAATGAGACAAGATCAAATGAAACAATAGACCACGATGTGAACTTTCACTCTACAAGTCACACTAGAATAATTCTAGAGGAAACCAAAAAATTAATAACAACGGGAGAACATGAGAGGGTTCTCCCCACCATAAGAACCTGACTAGAACGATTAACATTGTAACTCCCAACATAATGGCACCTATATGGAAAACCCCACATGAAATAACCTTAAATTCCTCATGTAGGACAAAAAACACAACCATTGAAACCAAGAACACCCATCCCAAACCACAAAACCCTTGATCAAGGGAAAAACCACTAGAGGAACTCAAACAAACAGTTCACAAAACCACAGTTCATCAACTCCCTAATATTGAAACATATCCAAAGTGAGCATGACTAAAAACTGTAACCGATCTAGAAAATTATAAGAACACACAAGACATAAATATTAATTTAGGACTAAAATATAAAAAGGAAAAACACTATAATTCCAAAAGAAACAAAAAAAATCCTCTTACAAAATTGGAAACTCACAACAGTAGTGGAAATAAATACAGAGAAAATTTAACCATTTATACTCCAATACTGGAGACAAAAACTGGGCTAAGTTTCTCAACAACCTAGCTAATTTATGACTATGTGAAAAGATTCACTATGGGGACTATGAATGGAGCCATGATTTCTTGAAGCATCTATTTACCTATATATAGTAGATGATATCATTCGATCCAGAATTACTCTTCCATCCATGATTCTTATATAATTTCTCTAGATGACCCAAATGGACACATCTATGACAAGACTTCAGGGGTTTATGACCTAATTATTTCAAATGAATGGACCATACATACTGAAAGAACATGAATGGCTGGTCTAAAGAGTAAGAATCTTGAGCTGAAAATTATGAAACCATAGAAATAGTTTCCTCTGGAACACACGTATCTTAAGATGGGGAACCTTCATGACCAGCAAGAGATACCAGATTGGTAACTGACTATTCTTTAGAAACTAACTCTGCTAATAAAAATTCATCCACTCTCTTATCAAGTATAACTTCACCGGATGAGATGAATTTTTCCATGATCTATAGAAAAATACTCCAAATTAATGGATTATATTTCAACTAATCCTACGACAGCACCTCTACAGAAAAAGAAACCAAATCCTTGAAGTGTTCAACATAATCCATCAATGTCTTCTGACCTTGATGAACATTCATGATCTATTCTACCTTCCTCTTCTTCACTTAATTAGGGATGAATCATTAGATGAAAGTGGTCTTAAACACCTCCCAATAAATCCCATATTTTAAGGATGATATAACATTAATCTTCCACTAATACAAAAATAGACCCTCAAGCAATCCCATAAAAACATTCACTTTCACAGCTTCAAGAGTTCCCAATGATATGAGGAAAATATTAACCTCTTAAAGCCATTTTATTTCCTCTAACAGATAATGATTTCCATGAAATATCAAAAATAACCAATAATAAAATGACCACTCTATTCCACTAGGAATCTGGGTGAAGCTAACAACTCAATGAAACTTGCTAGAAACCTTGGGGACCTTTCTGGGCAACATATTCTGAAAAAAATAAAAACACATAAAAAAAATCAAAATCAATAAATACAAAAAGAAGATACGATCTTAGGCCCAAAAAACTGGCTCCTAATCCAAACATCACAATAGACCTAAAATACTCATTCAAAAATTTTCATTTCTTTTCAATCCCAAACCGCTTCAAATATTAAGCCACATTCCATAAAACCTTAACCCACATTCAAATCCAGTTCAACCACTAAATAATATATAATCACACCTTGAAACCATTTTCCCCTTGAAAATAAATTTTCTTGAAAATAATTTTCCTTTTGAAAATCTAATCACACCAACAAATACCAAATCAAATGAAAAACTCAAATAAAACATCCGGGATAAAGAACTAGTGGCCACGCCTCACCTAGTGACATGGTTAGTGTTCCATTCCACAAGTAAGAATCAACAACTAAGATGACCTTGAACCATGGAATTAGACTACATGTGGGTCACTAATCCATGTGAGATAACAACATGACACCGACATGCCTCCATTTTCATTCCTCATATTTACCCCCAAAAAACAAAACAGAAGGCTCAAATCTCAAACTACCTCTGGAAAATCATGTTTTGGAATTAGAAAGGGTTCATGACTTCCTTCCTATACCTACATCTCAAGTCTCGATAGTTTTAATATCTAATATAACCGACACATCAAATAACAAGGTCTTCCTCTAATACCATTTTATCAAAAGACAAACAAGGATACCATCCAACCCGACACTCTAACTAGCCCAAGATAAGGTGAAAAGGGAATTCCCAATCCCCATGGGATATAAACTAGTGTAAGGAATCAAAATAATCCAATGTGAATAATTTATCCCAATTAAAAACCAGGATCAAAATACCAAAAAGAGAAAGTATAAAAACCAAAAATAATAAAGCATTAATAAATATAAAAACCAATCCAGATAAAATAAGTAATGAATATAAAAAATTGAATACAAAAATAAATCTTGAATACAAAACCTAATCTTTGTATGACCTCTTGGTCACCACAATCCACAAGAAAAACTTCTCCAATGAAAAACCAAACCAAAAAATTTGAACATGCCTAATAGTTCGGGTATACTGACACCGAGTGGCATATGTAATGTGTGAACTTAAACATCTCATTAGGTAATCACCAGAGATTCCATGCATTTACATTACTAAAATTATCTTTTAAATATTGTTTAAAATACACACCTAAAATAGGATTTTAATAATTTTATTAA
Source organism: Viscum album (assembly GCA_963277665.1). NCBI lineage: Eukaryota > Viridiplantae > Streptophyta > Magnoliopsida > Santalales > Viscaceae > Viscum > Viscum album. The sequence continues at coordinate 1,326,137,546 of OY728128.1, forward strand.
ACCAAACAAAATTTTCCAAAAATTCCCTTCTTAAAACCACATACAAAACTTTCCTTTTCAAAAAACGGGTTGACAATACAAATCCCAATTCAAAACCAAAACCAAAATACAAATCCACAATAGATGAATAATACAAATCTATGATAAAGGTAAATGAAAGAATAGAAACAATGATAAACTATAAGGGATAATATACAACATGTAGTATAAATAAAAAAATAAAAAGATAATTAATCATGTGAATTTTCTAAACATATCTTGAAGAAATATCTGGATCTACTCAGTTCGGACTCATCTTCCGACATATGGTGCAACTCCACAAATAATAACCAACTAGTCACTCTAATCTATCCAATCCAGTGGATCATCCCACCTTACCTTTCAGTGAATCCAAGGGGTATAACCCATATAATCGAGTTTGACAAGAAACCATCACTCGACCCTCTAGATGACACCCATGAATCCTATAATAATAATATACAGTAATTAGGGAGTTCCTCACATGCTTGGTTCAAATAAAACCCACTACCACCATTCTTTCCTAGAACTAAACAAAAAAATCACCTATGAAATGCCCCTCTAATTGTAGAATCTACCATAGAGGTGCCCATATCACAGAAAAGATGTTCACAAGTGCCAACCATGCATTCAAATCACATAATCATTGAAAAAAAAATTCCAAACCATTAAAAAAATTACAAACATTCCTTTAACTTTTTTATTCAAAATTTATTTAGAAAAAAGTTTCAAAACCATTTATAAGGTCACTATGAAACACCAATTACACATGATAAATGAAAAATGGTCCTTTTACATTTTCAATACAAATACATCTACAAAACCATTTCAAAACCATTTCTAAAGTCAAGATGAAACACCAATTTCACGTGAAAAATTACAAACATGACTTTACCTTTTAAATCCAAAACTATTTCCAATATGAAGTGAAAACATGATACCACACAAATGTTTCAAACATTACCTTATTACAATTATTCACCAAAAAAATCTCAAAATACCAATGATCCTTTATACTAATTTTTTATTAAAACATATCTGAAAACGTCAAATGGTCCATGCTTTAAAGAACACAATTGAAGTTTCATTCAAAGTCACATGAAGCATTAATACACCATTTATAAACCAAGAAACTAATTTATTAAAAAGGATTAGGTAAGGGAGGAGAAGCCTTTGAAAAAAACCGTGGTTCAATAAAAAATAATTTTCAAGTCCATTATCATTTATTCTCCCACCCATATGAGCACCCCGTGCACATATAGATACACCAACATCAAATAAAACTGTTAAATTATCCACAAAGTCAACAGAAAACCTATTTAAAGATACATCAATTTATTTTAAACCATCACAACAATCCACCCATAAGTTACACAACATAAAAAAAGCCACGAATTTCAACCTAAAACACCCAATTCACAACCCAAACACATTACCAAAACATAACCAAGGGTAAACAACACAAAAATAACCCAATTCACCTTAAAAGTTCAATTTATATTTTATCAAACACCATGCATGAATTTAGATTTAGGTATAATTTAAGAAACCCCTTTGGAAACCATTTCACACCCATTTGACATCATGGAAACACCATAACAAACCAAAAAAACATATCACAAGTATGATTTTTTTTTAAAATTATTTAAAAACACAAAAGCATCAAATGGAATGTGCCAGAAAGGAAATGGATGAAAACACCTACCTCAAGGATGTGAAAACACAATGAAAATCTGGTAAAAGGAAAAACCATTCATTAGAGACAATCCTCACACCCAAACATCCAAGGGAAACAAACCACACATCAACCCTAACCATTCGGGTTCACCCAAAATAGAACCCACCATGAAAATAATAAGAAACCAAGAGGGGGAAGAGATAAATGATATAAATTGACTGAAAAATCAAAGAAAATTACCTAATAACCTTCAAAGATCTTCAATGTAGGATGATGAGTACATGAGGAGGATCTCCTAGATCTCTATGGTGAGCCTAGGTTGAACAAGGTAGAAGAAACCTGAAATAGGGGTAAAAAAAAGTGTACAATGATGAATTTCACAGTTTTAATTATTTTAGAAATTCACATGGTTAGGAAGGATGTCTGACAAATCGTGCCCCAATCTTTCACACCCTATTAGAGAAAAAGTGCACCCTATATGGTTTGTCAACATTCTTTGAAAAACTGTCCATCAGTTGTGAAAAATTCCACTATCCAAATTGAAGAACCCCTCACACGGTTGAAGCATGGTTTCCTTTGACTATGTGAAAGCTATGTGCCATTCCATAGACACAAAACTTAGCCCCATGTGGTTTTTACTTGACCATAATTTACCTATGAAAGTCAAACAATGTAAGAATAACATGAACTGAAACCATCCTCTACCTCAATACACCACATGGTTAACCCTTAAACTATTATCACAAAACATGCACATTCAACAAACTCACCTGAAACTTCTAAAATTAAAAAATTCATAACGAGAACTCAACCTAACCCCAACCAGAATATCTAAATACAAGAAAATAAAATAAAATACATTTCGTGGCCAGGGCATGATAGGGGATGCCTAATACTGACATAATTAACTCACTAAGAAGTGGATTTCATTCCATTGATATTAGAAACTAGATAACTGACCCAAACTAGGGAAGGATGATGGGGGATCACACCGTGATCCTCAGTAATGAAACCTAGATCTATCTATAACTTAATTATATAGGGAAACCCTCATCATATTCATAGGATGCTAGATAAATCAATAACTAAATCATAGAGGGTATACCTCATCATATTAATAGGATGAGATACGTCACCGTACCATCTTAGGGGTGGACTGAATAAAGAGACCAGCACTCATACTATTTGAGGGAACTCACCAATTCACTTGCCATATATGGTCTAAGAATTATATGGGCTCTATCCTACGCTAGAGGGAGTAAATGACGTGTCCCATGGGGTACATAATTTATCTATTTTAGATAAGAAGTTGACGTGTCCTTCCATCCCACATGTAATATACCTCCCTATATACATGGTGAATTGTCACAACACAAAATATGTAGAGGTTGCTCCGGTACTTAGCACATGTCATCTGCCCATGATTGTGTAATTTTCTATGTTCACGAGGGTTCTCTATAACAAATGGTGTGTAAATTCACCCAGATATCTCGCTGTATACTCTATATATATTCCTTTTTGTCTAGTTTAGTTTTATAGGGTGCGTGGCTTATCCACATGCTATATGATATTAAACTCACCATGTAATCCCATGCTACTAAATAGAGTGGTCTACACGATGTGTGTTCCTTTAAAGTATATTCAAATAATTCATTCATTCTCATCTTAATAATCATGTAAAAGGAATAAAACCACAAAATAAAACACCCTACCTTGAGTTTTGATCAATCATTAGTGAGACATGAATTTGCACTAATTGCATTGATGAAATCCACTACACTTGTATTTTTCCCCACAAAATCCACATTCTTTAGTTGAAGGTTCTCCATGTGGTGTTTCTCCCAATATTTTTACTCTCAATCCTATCAATCCCTAACGGTTATGAAGCTAACAACAGAGATCTTCCAATTTGAGGATTTCAATGGAACTTTTGTAGGTAAAAAAATTATTAGATAATCAGTATATAAATAAATTTAATTCATTTATTTTATCTAGTGTTCTGATAGTAATTTCATTATACCTAGATGCCCGATTATAATAAGACTTATAACCTTAATATATTGAAAACATGTTCTAGATTTAATATAAGTATCAGTTTTCCCATCTGAAATATTGTTTGGGGGTTATAAAATTGTTTAAAAAAACTATGGATTTGTGATAAATTATATTTAATATTATCAATATATCAACACTAAGGATTCATGGAACCAAAAACTCTGTTTTGACATTTCAACTAAGTTTAGTATTATATAAAATATTTAAAACTTTAAAATAGAAATTTGGGATTCTTTATATAATGATGGATGAAAATATTTAGGAGAATTTTTTTGGGAGATGGATCTTTATTTAAAAAAGGATATATAGAAAAAAATAAATATAACCTTCTTAAAAGATAAAAAATATATAGAAAAAGGGTATGACTATGTGATGAACAATTGTATACTTGGTAATGAAAGATTTATTGAATTAAAACAACAATACCATCATGGTATTGGTGTTTCTTTTTTGTAATGAATCATTATAAGTGATCATCATATCACATGTTCTTATTTTATTTCTCTCGAAGTCATGTGCAAATAGAATAGATGTGGGTGTTTCCCTTGGATAGAAAATGTTTCCTTTATAAAATTTTGGATCTCATATATTATTTCCCCATAATAATTCAATAAAATGTCGGAATATGCCCAATAGACTATCACTTTGGTGTGAACAATGTAAAATATTTGTTCCCCTATATTTAATTTCATAATTTTAATCATGCGCGTTCATGAAAGATAGATGATTTGAACTATTCTGGAAAACATAATAACAAGATCAAATCAAATAAAAGAATAATTAATGAACCTAATTCACTCCCCCAATGATGTCTTAGGAATATGTGTGAAATTACTAGTATTAGATCGATAAGGTTACTGTATGAAGAATATGTAATTAGAAGGTCTCAACTATGAATAAATTTGTTAATGAAAAATGAGTTCCCTTGTTTGATTGATATAACTTTAATGTATAAATAAATTATTGGATATATCACTAATGATCACTTATAATTTTTTACTAATGAAATTATTGTTATAAATTTCAATGATGCTTCAAAAATGTGAATGATTTAAACTTTCATTATGTTGATATAATGTCATAATGTTCCCTATCAAGATCTTTGTCGAATGAAATATAAATTCTTATGGTGGACTAAACCTTACAAAAAGTCATTTGGGTTAACTAAAAATAATCATGTAGGTGATATAAAGGTAAAATAATAAAGGTTAAATTTTTTGAATAAAAAATTTCTTGATTTAAACATGATTCATAATGAAGAAATTGATAATTTCCTTGATAAAATTATTTAATTTATGGGAGACATTCATGAACATTTTGACCAACTAAAAAATTTTATAACCATGAAGCTAATGATGAGATAAACTCCAATTTTATACTATAAAAAGGTATCATCACTTGAAGGGAAATATCTCACTGAAATTTCTTAGAGTTAAACTCATAGAAACATGTTATCATATAATGTTTTTTGTGAAACCAAAAAGTTCAACCAAAAAATCGTTAGAATAAATTTACATCAAATCCATGAAGAATGTAGAGATGATTGAATCTATTGGAAGTGATAAATAATTCATTGATTAATTTCTTTAAATTGTTAAAATAATATTCAATTGAGTAATATAGATGTTTCAAGGAAATATTACATTCATTTAATTCAATTTTTGAATGGCTGGAAATGTTGCAACATGTTATAAAAATATGGTGGGTAATAGAGATAAGGATAATGTGTCATAAACACTATTGAGAATGTTTCCCTATACATGAAGCATTAGATAATATAATTAATTTAAAAATAGGATATAGTGAAACATAGGTTGGGAAAAGTTAAAAAATCTTTCATAAATTGTATTTATAGTGATGAGTTTCAATTTATTTGATATACAAAATATGATATAATACAAATAGTATAAAATAAAAAATATTAAATTTTAAAAGTAGAAAAACCTGAAGGGATCATTAATATAAATGTCTAACTTCAAGGGGAACATAATGAATTTTAAATTGAGTGAATGAAAAACCAAAAATATTAGTAGGTTTTTTGAAATAATCATCAGAATACACTTCTCACCACAAAGATGAAAGTACACTGTTACAAATTCTTTTGGGTGGAAAAGACGAAACATAAGAAAAATATAAATAAGTTGTTTATTTTATGATATAGATCAAATAGAAATAGAAAAGTGTTCAATATTTTGATACTAAAATATAATAGTAGACAAAAATAGTTCAATATCTAGAATAATTAGTTTTACCCATGTGAAGGAAACATGAGGTTGGAGAAAACAAATATGGTGGAAAAAAGAAGATTCATTTCCGAAATTTTTCTAATAAATATATTATGGTGAGTATTGTAAGATGTACAAGATATTTTGAGAGAATCATAAATGAGAATAATACTAGAGCTATGATGATGATAAGTCTTACTTATTAGGATAAAAAAGTATTTCGGGTGATTATTTGTGTACTATGTAGCGGAATACTAAATATTGGTGTTATATTTCCAATTCCACATACTCATTAACAAAAAATATACTAATTAGTGGATGAAAGTATGATGATGTGAATCAGTGGTAAAATGCTTTCTTAGATGAAATTCCAATATTTTAGATAAATTATTAATAAAATAACCTCACATATGGAGGCATATAGCTACTTGAATAGTGATTCTCCAATAATCCAACAATAGAGGATGATAAAATATAAAAAAACAAAATTAAAATTAATTTTATTGATACTATTATAATTTCCCTAACATTGACTACAATGATATTAATTTCAAACAAAAAATAGTAAAAATTACTACTATATAATCCAGTAGTGGGTGGATACGAAACAACCAAATGAGATAACCTTAGGAAACTACTTATATCCTTTAGAGGAAGAGGCATATAATCTCATAGCATTTGAAAAGAAAAATAGGTAGGGACTATCTTGTGTCTCAAATAAATAGTTCATATCCTAGAAGGAGAGGATAATGAGTGATAGGATAATCTTGGATGAAAATTCTCTCTATGTAACTAAATTTAGAAATAGATGGGTTCTTGATAGCGGGTGATCATCCCACATGACTTGAAACACTATCCTATTTAAGAATGTGAAGGTACATTTTGAATGTATATTAATATTTAGTAATGAAAAATCTCCAATAATCAAGATAATTGGTAAGACTAGGCTGTCTAGATATGTGATAAAGAGAAAAAAAGTTCTCCTTATGAATGTTCTTTGACATTACCTGTCGAGTGTTAGAAAATATTTTCACTCTAAACTCAATTTCACATTTTATTTTATGTGGTTTTTTATCAAAGAAAGTACTAGTGGATAATTTATAAATGTATGGAGAACTAATGATATTCTATTTCAAGATTATTACAAGGATAAAATTTCATTCTAATAGTAGAAGAAGAAAAGAATATTTTATATCAAAAGATCAACTATATAGACTAAAAATGAATAATTTTTTATGTTGAATGAAGTGATTGATATTGAAAATAATAGATGAAATTAGAAGAATACTTGTGATTCCTCTCTGAAAGGATCATAATTGATTACCCCCATTAGAAAAAAGCGCCTAAAATATACTATATTTTATTCACACTGATGTGTGTGAAATCATGATGATTATCAAAATATATGTAAATAAATATATCATTTTTAATTTTTTTAATATAGTGGAATGGTTTGCATCATGTTTTTGTATGAAAATACTGATCTTATTGTGTGTATAATGTGGTTTCAAAGAAGTGATGAAATTAAATTAGGAGAATGATAAAGGTTTTCTAATATGAAAATGGAATAGATTACACCTCAACTGTGGTAGAAAATTTCATACCAAATTACTACATAAATAATGAAGTATCATCAGTGATAACACCACAAAAAAAAGTGTGGCAAAAAGTTGGAATCAAAAATTGAACTACAAGACCAAAAAAATTCCATTTCAAAGTGGAATATCTAATCACAATTAGAAGGAATTATTGTTTTAGAGTCAAAGGTCATTGTTTATTGAATTTATTTGTCAATATAAACTTTTTTCTATTATTTTTTCTTGAATGTCTTTTAAAATAATTTGTGGAATCCAAAAATTGAATTAATAATCATGAATTCTTGATGAAATAAGTTGAAACCATACATTGTGGTAATGGAATGAATTATACCAATACATAGTTTTTTTGTGAAAATTCATTGAATTTTTGAGTGGTTCATATACCTTTCCATATCTATATTTGAAAGGATATTCACAATGTACTCCAGTATCCATACTGTAGTGATGTACGATGTTGGACAAAATGGTCCATCACTTTCAACACCATAAGATCAAGGAAATTTCACCAGAAAAGAACAAGATCAACCAAAATTTATTTTAAGGAAGAAAAGGAGCTGATATAAAAGAACTAGTCAGTGATAGCTAATAGTAAGGACAACAACACATGGTAAGACTATAGTGTAGGGCCCTAGTACGTGGTAGCACTAGTGAAGTGGTCATAGTATGGAGTGGAATCATGGGAATTTCTGATCAGTTATTACTAATTTGTGGTTAATAATAGAGTAGATATCTAAAAAAAGTTTTTTATCGGATTTTGGAATTACATCACGCAATGAAATACATAATAACACACCATAGGAGGAATATAAAGGGTGTTTTAGTTATAATAAATGTTTGGATACCACTGTTATATAGAGTATGTATATATGTCATATATTGAAAAGGCATGAAAAAATAAGGATGATTTTATTCCATGATGTAGCAGTGGTGAGCACCTTGAAAATGTTATAAAATAATATCTAATTTCACTGGTATTTTGATAATATCCATTCCATAGAGAAAAACCATGCCATAACCTTCATTTTAGTTTAAAAATAGTCAAGTTGAAAATATCAAATCATGAAACAAATGGGAATATTACATAATAAAATATAGATAATTAAAAATTCATACAACATTAATGACATGATTTTACCTTCAATAATGGTGGTTATTTAAAAAAATAATATAATTAACCATAATATAAACCCCCTATAATTAAATGAATTATAACAAGGTTTCACATTATTAAATTTCTTGAATATTTTTAGTATAGAGTATTATAGAATTAGAAAATAATATTTAATAATAAATTTTAGACTTTCACATCATATACATTTTCCACAAAAAATAATTCTTTATGTATTCATCCCTACTTCATTCAATATAACATTTCTTTGTTTAAGAAAAGTCACTATAGTAGAAAAAATTACCTTACTAGAAATATATATTGTCGGGATAGACATTTGAAAATTCATGATTAGTAAAACAATGCTTAGTATGGGATAAAAATAAAGGAATATTGTTAATCCAATGAAGAACATAAAAATACAAGATGATATTTAACTATTTGTTAAAAAAACATTGAGCACATATATATAAAATTTCTACATGGTAAAATAAAACGTTTCTCAAATATTTTTTTAAAACTAATAAAAAGAATAAGAAAAACTATTTTTCCATCCCGAGGAATGTGGGAACTCAAGGAATCATTCCTTTAAAAAATAATCATTCCAACTTTAAGAATTACTTACCTCACTAAATCAAAATGTTAACACAAAAAAACCTTTCTTCAAGTATTATATATATATCTTATAGAATAATATTTATAAAACATTATTACATATGCTTAAATTTTTTAAAAATAAATGAATTTCTAGTTAATTCTATAGGAATAACCAACCTAGTTATCTTTCTTATTTTTCACATTCAAGGACCATTCAATACCCAACACATTAAAGATATATATCAGTATCACCTATATGGGGATCACCCATCATTATACATAATTCTCATGTATCGTATCATTAATAAATTTCACCGTTTAATCAAAATAGAAATGAAAAACTCTTTTCAAATAATAAGAAAACAAATTTTCATTTTTCATCATCATATGAAGAAATATAACTTTTATTTGAAAACTCATCAAAATGAAATTTTTTAGAAAATTATGGGAATTAAATTTACTTGAAAAAATCATTAAAACATTATGGGAAATATTGATAACAAATAAAGAACAATATCAAGGAAAATTCCATTAATTTGATATATGTTAAAAAAAAATATTTATCACATTGATAAAATATGTAAAAAGGACGCATTCATTAATCATAAAAAATTTCATTTTTTCAAACATCATAAAGAATAAAAAAAATTTAAAAATAAAAATTAAAGGAATTTTATGTATAAATAAAAAATTATCGAAACATTTATAAAAATATAAAAATGGATTAGAAATATTTTAAAATAATTAAAATTACATTCAAAGGAATATCCTTTATAAATTTATTATTTCTGAATAAAAATGACATTAAAGGAAAAAACATTGAAGGAATTTTCAATCCAATTTAATTTAATTAAATTATTCATAATATAAATCCTTATGGATTTATATAAACCAAAAACATACATGTGTTTCAAATGGAATGAGTCTCAATGAATTGAAATTATGATGAGAAATCCCCATACCATAAGTCACGTATAGCTATGTACATTCTTTAACTATTGAATAATAAAATTATATTTGTTTTCTAATTTTTTAATAAAAATAGTAGTTTTTTTGATTATTAATATTCATTATTTATAATTTCTTACAATTTCTTTAAGATACTAAAATGGCTATTTTTACATTGGACATTTTGAGTCTATTAGTTTTATAAAAACAAAATAACATCAATGTGTTCACCATGGTCAAATGGGTTGTGGTTCCATTAACTCTATAATATAAATCTCTTTATAGTTATCATATATATATAATAAATAAACATTTAAATATTAAATTTTTGGTGGTCATGAAAAATTAGATACATTGTTTCATGGAGACTCTTTTAGTACATATACATAAACGACATTTCCTTTTTTATAATGGGTGAAAAAGAAATAAAGTAGAAAATTGTTTAATTTTAAAGAATAATAAATATTATTTTACTTTATATTTTTCATTATATCAATGTTTATGACCAACCTTGTATTGTGTAAATGAAAAATGAACCACATCACTTCATGGAGGTGGAATTACACACCTATGCGTGAGAGACATTATCAATTTTTAATGGAAAAGGGTAATTTGGTATGTATTATATTACATTTAAATAATAATAATTATGTAATAAATATAATATAAATTATTTTTTCCACCATTTTACTAATCCATTTGATATGTTGATGAAAAAATACATTACTTAATTTATGTGGTAGTCCACAAGGACACACATGTGATATTTTTATTTCTCATAAGATATAAAATGAGGTAGAAAAGGGTTCTAACATAACCCTAATATCATATTACTTTAACTAAGATGATAATATTTTTATTTTAGTGTGGTTAAAAAATATTTAAATGATTTAGAAGAATAAATTAATAAGAAACTATTTATAAATAATTATACCTCTTATTATAAATCCATCATTTCCATACATCTTAATCCTTATAGGTTTCATCATTTGGAAATACAAGGAATAATTGGACATAAGTAGTGTTTTTTAAGTGATTTGGTTTGGTATTAGATGAAATAGAGTTTTAAAAATATGTGAGGAAGAAAGGATATATAGAGTCTTTTTAAAAGTGAGGAGAGTGGCACATTTTTAATTATTGAATATTTTAAATTAATATTAAGCTGGTCTCATGGCCATGTTCAACAAAAAAATTCATATTTTAAGATAAGGTGATAGGGTTAAAATTTATATAATTCAATAAGAATTATGATAATATTCTACGACCTTACCACTTAGTGTTTCACTTATTTAACCTTATTTACCCTTTTTTCATGGTGACACATTTTTACCATGGTTACTATTCATAATAATAATAAAATTCCCTCATTAATAATTTTTATCATTCTAATTGATAAAGGGATTCCATTTTACAGGATTCAATTTTCATAATTGGTAGAAATTACTTTTAAGATAATTATACAGAACAAAATTAAAATCAATTCCTTGGAAAATAATTAAAGTATTTAAATGACCTTATAAAAAAATAAAATAGAATGTTGATTCATAAGGGATTTTTTAGATTATGTATAATAAAAATTATCATATGTTACCTAAAAATGTAATAAAAAAATAATAGAACTATGAAATTAATAGTCTTATTTAGATAAAATGATAGTCACATTAAAATTGACTTTTTTTCACAATTCACTCAAACATTAATCTATTCAGAAAAATCCCAAAAAACCACATAAAATAAATTTGATATATTTAATCCAAAAATTATTTGATATTTATAAAATTAAAATTTTAATACTAAGAAGTTTATATTTTAAATAAAACCTTTTAATTCATGAACATTTATTTATATAAGATAAAACTATTACTTTTTCAATTGAATTTCTTTAGAAAATTATTTTTAAGTAGATAATGAATAAAAATATGTATAAAAGAATAATCTTAAATTGTAATATTAACTTATTTCTACCAATACATATGTTTTAAATTCGTATCCCATTTTAAATTATATGCTCTCAATTTTATTTAGTACTTAAACATGTGATAGTATTTTTCAATCATATCATTTTTCGATTCCCATGTTGCTTCTTCAATCATGTGATTCATTCCTCAAAACTACACTTGGAAAATAAAATTATTCAATAGTATCTATTCTCAATGATCCAAAACCTTTACCATATTTTCTTAATAAGAAATAATTTTCTCTAACTGTATCAATTTAAGTCTCAAAATATGAGATGTATTTGATAATACTTTCATAGAAATGAAACATGAAATAAATCATGTACCTGAGATAAAAATTTAGGTAATGATACTCTATAAGTGATAGACATAAGAACTTTTAGAATTTCATATGAACTGATAACCTCTAGACTTAAGTTTTTATTTTTTCCAAAACACATAACTATTTTCCAAGGTGATACAATATGAAAAAAACGATCTCCTACCTCAAATGATAGATAATTCCTTATGTGATTAGCATAACTCTTCTTCCTTCTTTGATATATCCTCATGAATTTCTTAATAAAATTTACTTTCTCTATAATTTTGTATACTAGTTTTGGTCTAAAATAGTTCCTTTTATTTAATTAATCCCAGTATAATTCAGTTCAAAACCACTTTCCATATAAGGCCTTAAAAGTTTCCATATGTACACTAGAATGCAAACAATTATTATAAGAAAATGAAACTAATCAAATATATTGATCCCAACATCCTTGAAAATCCAAAGAGGAAGTTTGGGTCATTCTTTATAAACTAAAAATCATTTATTCTATGTTTCAATAAAATTGAGAATAAAATATTGTTTTTAAATTCATGTTGATCCAAAGATATAATATAATCATGTAATATGAAAATATCATTGTTATAAAGTTTCAAAAGATTAACCAAATACATTATAACTTGAATAGAAACAAAATGTGTAGATTTTTTCAAAAGATCAATAATAACCCAAATTGCGGCATTAAAATGATATTTATTTGGTAATACTAGTATGAAATCTGTGGAAATATTCTCTCATTTCAACTCAAACACTGGAAATGTTTTAAGCATATAATTTGATAGTTTTATCAATGCTTTAACCTATAAACAAGTCAAACACATTATGAAAAATTATGAAATATATTTGGTTATACCTTTATTATAATAATATTCTTTATGGTATATATTCATCCAAGAAATACAATTATTAATAGAAAACATATAGTTATGAGCTTCACTTAACAGTTCCTTCTTCAATTAGTGATCACTAGGAACACATAAACTTTTTCAATATAGGATAAAAACTTCTTTATTAATATTAAACTCGGGAAATATACCCTTTATAAATGGTTCTACTATATCATAGAAACCAAGATCTTACATTTAATCCCTCTACATTCTTTCATCTAAGGATGACTTTAGTTACATATGAACCAAAAGGTATAGAGCTCCTAAAATAACAATTTCTTTAAAAAAATCATTAAATCATTTATCAAAGGTTCATGTTCCAAATGTTACATAGTAATTGATGCAATATATTTTATAATTAATATATCGACATCCATTTTTTGATTTATATGGATGATAGTGAATTTTTCAATCAATGCACTTTAAAAGTTATAACCATATTTTTTACCTCATATACAACTTTTTTTGGCTAAATATATTCATTGAAATTTTATGGTAAGAATATATTTCACATTTTACTACATGTAAATTATTCTTCCCTATTATTAATTAAACAAACACTAATGTCATATCAATGTCTTTAATAGGATAATTATTCTCAAGGATTATTAATTTGTGTGGATAATTTATAATTACCATTTTATCTTGAATTAAGACATAACCCATTCATTTAAAATAAGAACCAATGTAAATAAAAAATTCACCTTTTATGTTGGAAAATATAACACTAGATAATTAAGTGGTCTTATTTTCCATTCTTTAAAAAATTCATTACATTACTTTTTCTAGATGAATTTAAATCCTTTTCAAGTTAACATAGTTATTTTTCTAGATAACTAGTAAAATTTCTAAATAACTAGTCTATAGTAACCCAAAAATACAAGAAAACCTTAGATTTCAATTACATTTCTAAGTATTGGACATTCATACCCCACTTTAGGCTTATAAAGATCAATAGTTACATTATCTTTAGAAACAATATTCCCATTAAAATAAATTTTATGTATAATAAATTCAAATTTACATAATTTTCCATACACCTTCATTTATTTTATTTTTATCAAAACCAATTTTAGGTGTTTATCATGTTACTATTATCATTTAAAATGAACCATAATGTCATCAATGGGAACCACTATGATTTTATATAAATAATAATGTAAAAATATATTCATAAGATCTATAAATACAATGGGTGAATTAATTACCCAAATAGCATAAAAAATTCATAATGACCATAGCTACTATGAAGTATTTTCTTTGCAATGTATTTCTAATTCACCTATATCTTAAGATACCAATACGTGAGAGAAATATTTGAAAAATAATAACCACCTTGGAGTTAATAAAATAAGTCATCGATATAAGAAAACATATACTTGTTCTTAATAGTGATGTTATTGAGTGCTCTATAATCAATAAAAAGTCTCACAAAACCATCCTTCTTTTGAATAATTAAAATTAGGGTAAAAAAAGGTATAAATATTGGGAATTTTATACCATTACAAAGAAAATCAAATAGACTTTTTAATTCTAATAAATAAACTAAAGAAACAAGATAATGAGGTTTTAATTTTTTTTATAATTAGGAACTAATTCAACATTAAACTCAACATCCGGATCATGAATAACACATTAAAAATCATTAAGAAATAAATCCATATATACTTCCACTACTGACACATCCCTAATTTAAATAGTTTATTTCTTTTCAATTATATGTGTATGATTAATTTAATTCCCATATTTAATTAGTTTCTATGATTCTTGATATGTTTTCAATGGTATGAAACCATTTTTATATGTGAATTTAAACACACTCAAAAAATTGAATATGACTTCATTAGGTATGAAATATATCATATAAATGTAAAATGAAATCCAATATATACCCAATATTAAATATAACTCTATACTGGGTAAGACAATAATGTTTATAGAAAAAACCATTCCATATAATTTAATCAAATTTTTTTAATAAATTCATAATTCCTTTATACTACCCCTATGAGTTTTCCAAAAGTTAAAACTTTATTTCATAACATGTTATATTTATTTTATTTTTAAAATTTCCTAAAATAAAACAATCCATAGATTGAGAATCATAAAATAAATTATAAAATATTAATAAACAAGTAATGTTCCTAACACCACATTATTGGATAGTTCAATATCAACCAAAGCAGTTCCAAAATAATTTTCCACACCTTTACTCTTTCATTCGTGATGATTCCAAATAGGAGTAACTAAATTCAAACATACATTAGTGTAATAGACAATTTTTTTGAAACTAGAAAATATCATTGTTTTCTAACTATCCATTTTCCCATTAATGGATTGATTATAACTCCTTTCCTTATAATCATGAGAAAAATGATTGAGTTTAAAATATCAATTACACTTTCATAATATTAAAAAAATTATTTAAAATTTCTATTATCACATTTGGAACACTTTGAGGACTTATATATAGATTTATTGTTTTTTCCCTCTCCATTACATTCCACCCAGACTCCCTCTTACTTTATTCTTCATGTGGTATATAAGTTCCAAAAAAACCCATCTCAATTTTTTTAAACAATGAAAAAATTACTCAAAAATTTAAATTCATAAATTTAAAAATATATTTATAATATTTATTTTATACCTTTATAAAATCTATCAATTTCACTCCCATGGTCTATAAAAAAATTCATTACATATGGGGCCTATATTTTAAAAGATTTCTGATAAATGATCACTGATACTTCTTCCTATTCCTTGAACTATAGATTTTTTTTCTATGATGAAGATCATTAAGAAAATGTTTCTCAAGAAAAATAATTTTAGTGTTCATATACTCCATAGAATCAATAATATATTTTCCTTAGTATTTTTAACTAGATACCACTATTAAATGGATTCTACTATAAAATGATAAATATAAAGAGTTTCATATTGATGATCCATACAATCATAAATTTCAAATATCATTTCGAGAGAATTGATCCATCATTCAGATTTCACGGGGTATGACAATTCACTAAAAAATTAAGATTTTTTAATGAAATTCTATACTATAGACATGTTAGACTATAGATATTTCGGTTCTTATCTTTTATATGTTACCCCATTAATATCCTAGATCAGTTGAGTCAAAACTTTTATAAAATACTTTGTTCCATTAATTATTGTTTTCTAATTCATATGGTTATTATCATCCTAATGCCTTTTACTTTTGTTTTGATTATTACTCCATGTAATACCACATTGAATATAAATATATTATACAAATAAACATGGAAATAATAAAAATTTTCTCATAAATTAAAGTCACTTTATAGTTTCTTTTAACCTCCTAATAACCTATAAATATATCCAATCCTTTTATTTGATATCAATAATAACAACCTGTATTGTAATACACCCATAATTACCTGTTTGATTACAAGGGTTACAATTGTACACATTTTCAGGATATTTTCAGTTTAGATATTTAGAATATTAGGTAAAAAATTATGTATGAAATTTGAGACATTCACATATTATATATTTTTTCCACAATAATAGTTATTGATGTTCACATCCATGTTTCACTTTGTAAACTTTTTATTCATTTAAGATGAGACACTATAGTATAAAATAAGACCTTGATAAAATGTTTACTCATCCATAGATCCTATGAAAAAAATTTTATAATGAATTATGATAAGAATAAATCACATTAACATACAAAAAATAATAGAATCCAGTAAATATAGTGATACACTTGAAAACTCATGATGAAATTTACCTTTAAAAAACCAACACAAAAATATATCATTTCTATAGGAGAAGATAATTTTTTTATAAAATAGATCCGTTTAAACCCACAAAATAGTACATAGAAATCCATTTCTCTATCTTTAGGCATGTAGGATCTCATTGAAACATTATTTGGTAAAACTAACATTTCACATTTAAATAATCCTTACCTAATGAAATCAAAATATTTCCATAGCAACCAATTTTTCGAGAATAATATATGGATTTTGGATCGTTATATTCCAAACTTTTTTTCACCCATGTTTAACCCATGCCATTATAATTGAATCCTTGTTAATTCTGTAAGAGTAAAAAACTTGGTTATCTCCCTTAACTTTCTCCTTTGAAGACTATTCATTACCAAATTCATTAAAGATCTATATCAGGCTCACCTAACAACACGAGTTATATGAGGCTCACCCATCATTATCTAAAAATATCAATACTAAATCATAATTTTATAAAGATTTTAATTTTTCATCATAATATCTATGAAAATTCATTTAAACCCATAAGAAAAACATTTTTATTTTCTTTATAACCATAAGAATAAATGTACTTTTTATTTAAATTATATTTACAATGAAAAATTTAAAAAATAATATGGAATTGAATTTACTTTTAAAAACCATTAAAACGTTATGGGTTTTCTTTATAATAAATAAATTACATGGTGGAGGGAAATTACACTTATTCTTTTTATGTTAATTTTTTTTGATACACTTCAGTAAAAATGTAAAAATATCCCATTTGGTAAATGTTAAAATCAATTCTTTTTTAAATCACTTTTAAAAAGTCGAAATTAGTTTACAATAAAATTTAACATCATTTTATATATAAATTAGAACATTTTTATAGCATCTATAATATCATAATCTTGGATTAAAAATAGATTAAAACATTTAAAACAACGCTTTAAAGGAAAATCCCTTACCACTTCAGTATCTTTTGAATAAAAAGAACATTGAATTTAATAAAATATAAATAACTTTAAAACCAAAAAAATTTATTAAATTATTGATAAAATATCTCCAAATGTTATTATGTACACCATGAAAAAAGGATCACATGGTTAAAATGACACGAGTCTCAAAAAAATCGAGATAAGAGATCCCTATACCATAAGTATGGTCTAGCTTCATACGTTCTATAAATCCTAAAAAATTAAATCAAAATAGTGTTATAGTTGATAAATAACCATTTTTTTGTTTATTTAATTTTTACCATTCCATTTATTTAATTTATTATAATTCCTTATTTAAGCATTGAAATGGTTAAATTCACATTCGATGTTTTGATGACATTCAATTTTTCACCTCAAAATAACATCAATTTATTGATAGTGGTCAAAGAAGATATGGTTACATTAAAAAAAATATTTAAATTGTTATAATGATCATATTTATAAATTAAATATACTTTTAAAATCAACCATGTTATGAATTCTGTAAAAATGATCCATGAAGTTTCATTGAAACGATTGTCCACACGTATGAGTGAATGATTTTCTCATTTTTATAATAGGTTGAAAAAATTAAGATAATATATTAAAATTTTAAAATCCTAGATATTTTATATAATTAATATTTATTCATTACATACATCCTTATGACCAGTTTTGTATGGTGGATATAAAAAATGAATCACATTGCATCGTGGATGTAGCATTCCATAAGTATACACATGCGATGTTATCAAATTCTAATGAATGAAAATATATAGAAGTTAAGTGATATATTAATTTTATAGAATCAATTTTTTTCCATAAATATAATATATATTCATTTGTTTCATCATTTTATCCATCCATATGATTCAGTAATGAAGAAAAATCACATATCTTTATGGAGTTGATAGTTCTCAAGTATGCACATGTGATGATTTCATTTCCCACAGTATAGAAAAGTATATGAGAAAGGTTTGTAACATAATCACAAAAACATTCTGGAATATTTAAGTTAGTGAGTCTACTATTCCATAATGTTTTATGAATACTTTATAGAGGTATAAGATGAAATAAATAATAAACACTTGGTTAAGAATTATACATCTTGTTTAGAAAACGTCATTTGGATTACAGATAAAACCTTTAGGGTTTTGTATTATTTTGGGAATAAGACCAGTGCGATGGGGTAAGGGATATTGGGGAGATATTTTGGAATATATTTTATGGATTATGGGGATCATAATATATGTAAAATAGAGGATAGGAAGTACCCATTTATAAGTAAGGGGAGCAGAACACTCATAATTAATGTAAGATTAAAAATAGTATGAAGTAACTCTCATGGGAATGTGGAAAATAATTAGTTTATATTAAATGATAATTTGATAAGGTTAAAAATACTTTCATTTGATAATAATTATGGAAATATTTTGTGACTTTATCACTTAATTTATTACCTTAATAAACCCATTTTACCATTTTACCATGGTGACACATTTTTACCATGGTTACTATTCATAATGACCAAAATAATAAAATTGAAATAATTAAAATATTATAATCTTTTGATTAAAAATATGAAATATATTTTTCAAAATTCATTTTCTTAATTTCCATAAATTACTTTTAATATAACTGTGAAAAATTCAAAAAATAGTTTTTATAAAATTGCCTTTTCAAGTATAAAAATGATCTTATACCAAAATAAAATTTTAATTTTGATTAATATGGAATTATTTTAATAATATTTAATAAATTTTTTCTTATGTTACATTAAAAAAATTAAAAAATATAAAAGGTAATTTGAATTTAGTTTTTTACTGAATAATGATAGGTTTGCAAAAATCAGCAACTTTCATTATTCACAAAAAATAATCAATCATTTTAGAAATTATTCAAAAAAAAAATACAAATATATATTTTATATCTTCATTAAAAAAAAATATTTCATTTTCCTAAATTTGTTTTCTAAAATCATGAAATATATATTTTAAATGTAACCATACATTTCATGGAAAAATAATTTAATTAAATAAAAACATTACTTTTTCAAAAGAAAACATTTATAAAATTATTTATAAATATATGATGAATATAAATCAAAATTACGAAAAAATAAAAATAATAAGATTAATTTATTTTAAGGATTTATTTTTTTCTCACATCATAGAAAATAAAATTGGAATTCATTAGTAGAGATATATCAATGAATTAATCTAAGGGTTGGTGTCGATATAAAATTTAATTTTATTTCAAATTTCAAATATTAAATTCATTCATTCCAATGATATAATTTTTTTTTCTATAAATACTTGAGAAAATAAATTTATAATATAATAAATTATTTTAGAATATTAAAAATTAAATATATTTAAATATCACTGAATATATCGGTTAGAAAATATAAGTGATTTAATACTGATGTTATTTGACGATGAGGATTGAATTAATATTTTTCTATAATTATCTAGGATAAATAATAAATTGAATACTATAACATCAAATTAGAAAACCCTTATTTCCTAGAATTTTTATAATTTATGAAATATCATAATATCAACTTGGAAGTGAATTTCATCACTATATCCCTTTTAAAAGAAATGAATGGAAAGAGGAAGAGTTTGTGGACCATGGGGGAGTAGTGATCTCTTTATAATGTTGTAATAATATTATAGTGAAGTAGTGATTAATTAATATGTCAACACATTGTTGATATATGATTGTTTGAGTATCCTTAATAAGTGGGCCATATAACATCATTATGTTCATTCCCTTTATATTTATGCATTTTAATTTCATTAAAAATCATCTTCTAGTTGTCTTTTCCAATGAAAAAAAAATCCAATTTTATCTAAAGATAAGAAGATATTTATTCACAATAATTCACCCCTAGTTTTCATCCATTGCATTGTGGGACTAAATAACACAAATTTATATCAGATCCATTTTTTGTTTTATTGAATCTATTAGTAGATTTATTTAATCAAATAGAATATCAAAATTTAAAAGGTAGTAGCCTTATTATATTGATACAATTATCAGATATATAATAATGGCATGAGATTTAATCTCTGATCTCTTGAACCTAATGTATATTCTATTTCAAAAAATCGGATACAATTATGTAATCCCACATGAAGGTTAATTATTGAATCATATAAAAGGTTTTTGAATGATTATGTTAAGTCTAGAAATTTATTATAAGTATTTATTTCAAATAATTTATATTTTAATTCTATTGACATCTCAATGGATAAAGGAATTTTGGATAAATATCAAAATATCATTGATGGGGAATCCAATATAAATTAGGTAATGTATTAAGTTTTTATTTATAGACTTTAGGATTTGAAGTTGTACTCAAATGAAATTATTGATGGTTTATTTGATCAAATTAGTAATGTTATTGGTTAAATTCATGTGATTATCTAGGAGATAAATAATTTAGATATCTTATGAATATAATTATAATATTACCTCTAATATAAAATCCAAAAGTTTTAGTACTTGAGGATATGAATCTTAGTGACATATCTCTGAAATAATTACACAAAAACTTATTGTTTATGAGATATAAAAGAAAATGGATAACTATTTAGAGAATTCTTATAAATCGTATCATTGTATTACATTTCGAATATTTAATTTCAATAATATATAAATAAGGATGATGTATATGATGATATCTTTTCACATATATCAAGGAAGTTTAAATGTAGAATAAGTCCAATTTTAGGGAAAACTATATATAGAAGGTTTCTATTGTGGGAGGCTTGGACAAATAATTTATTGATTTTAAAATATATTTTATGAATAAGGTTGTGAGTACGAGTACTTACTTAAATAAATGAATACATTTCCATCTAGAAGGAACTTCAATTCTAGAAATTCTAATGGAGATAAGATTCCAAGACAAATTTCTTTTAGTAAGGTATAAGAGGATACTAATGAAGTTTTATTTGAAGGAATTAAAATTGAGTTGATGTTATAATAGATTTAGTGGAAAAATATAAAGCTAGAGAAGGAAATTATGATCAACTTTAAGGAGTTATATATGTTCAAGTTGAATTAGGTAGTTATATTAAAAAACGTAATTTAGTAAAAAACAAAGAAAATTAGAGGTCTAATAAAGAATTCTTCAACCTATATTGATATACTTAAGGGTTATATTGATTATCATTATAATGTAGAGAAATATTATGAAGAAGTTTTAGTAAAATAAAATGTTACATATAATAACATATATATGATTGAATAATATATTAGACCAATAATGATCATAATTTTTCTATAAAAAATAAATTAAATAATATTAACACTTGAATAATAAGTCATTTCATTAAAAAATAAGGATAAAAAAAATTAAAAATATATTTTTCAAAGATGATTCTAAATTTTGGGAAATATTTAGTTGAATGATTCAATAAAAGGGGTGACCGAGGAATAAGAGCTTTTGTAAAAATGATAACAACAAAAGCCTAATTTTTTTTGTATAAAATGGTTATTGTATTTTATAGGGGAAAATAATAAATTGTTTTGTAAGAATGATGAGAATAGGTATGTAATTGAATGGAAAAGTTATAAACCTATAATAACTTATCAATATTCTAGGAGTTACTCATAATCTATAGATTTATGAATAGAAGATAAAAATAGGATATGTCTACTAATGAAATGTCACTTTTTTTCTTTTCTACACTATTTTTTATTTCTATGAAACTAAAATTTATTTAATATGATAAGATATTGGAATCTCACAAAAAAGATTTAAAACATAATATTTATATTTCAGATGAAACTCTTTCTATAGTTATTATATTAATTTTTAAAAATTTAAGTAAAAAAATTAATTTAAGGTGGGGAAGTGAAATTTATTCTTATATAAAAAAATGGAAAATATATTCAATATATTCTAATATAGTTTTCAAAAATAATTTGTTGTATCCTCATGAATAAAAATAATTTTACTTGATGAATTATGAAAAAAATGATAACATGAGACCCAAAAAATTATAAATTCATTTGATAATTTCTTTGAAGGGAAGAAAAAATATTGAGAAATTTTTTTTGGTAGAAATTACTTACAAAAATAACATTTGAACCTATAATTAGGATAGTGGTTTTCCATCTTTAAAAAATATATAATATTTTCAAATAATATTAAACATAGAATTGATGGAATTGTTCATTTCAGGATTTAAGGATTATTAAATATTAATGTAAGTGTAAATACTTGAATCATTGGTAAAAAAATTATAAAATCTTCGTGTTCTTTATATTTATATTTTTCCCAATTTATTGAGTGTTAGTCATCATTGTGACTTAGGTTTTGAGGTTGCCTCTAGTTTAAAGAGCTTCTACATCAATGGAAAATCTGGGAATTCAATGATTAATTGTTAGAGAAGTAATTGAAATTCATATTTAGTTGATATTAATGAAAAATATTTCAATAAATTGATGATGAAAAAAATTTCTTCAATAGACTTTAGAAGAAATCAATCAAAAAACAAGGGATAATTAATCAAGATTGATAAAAAATTGATATTCCTAATATAAAGAGAGATTAAGAAAATATTTGTGATGTTTATATGCATAAAAATGGTGTTCAATCCATATGCTCAAAATATGAATAGGGCATTTGGTTTGTTTAATTTTATTAACAAAAATTTATGCAATTGGATTATTAAACATAAAACCTATGATAAGATGTATTTTATCCTATTTGTGGATTATTATTTTATGATAAGATGTGTTAAGTTTATACATTCAAAAATAGATGTGTCAGATATCGTAAAAATGTTTTGATGAAGCGTATAAAATGAATATGAATGAATTATAAATACCCCCAGGTCAAATAATGTATTTGATTAAACATACTATATGGTAGAAAATTATATAGAAAACATTGTATTTAAAAAGAAGTTTCTTCATTGAGAAGCCCTAAAATAATGGGGCAATGGAAAGAAGAACTCACATTGTCAATAATATGTCCAAGCCATTATTTATATATAGTGGTACCTCACAACACTATTGGGAGTAAATTGTTCATATCTCAATTTTTACACAAAATAGAGAATTACTGTATCTAGAAAAATATAAGAAAATATAAGGAATGTTCAATTGAAGGAAACCATTTTTGAAACATACCAAGGTATTTGGAAAAAATTATTTCTTCTAAAATAAATAATTTAACCAAGAAAAATATGGTTATAAAGTAAATTCCTTCATATTACATGGCTACTCAACAGATATAAAGGCACAAAAGTTTTTCAATAAGATGTTCAAACTAATTTTTGAGAGTAGTGATGTAATGGTTGTAAAGAATGAATGAAAAATAGATTCTAGAATTTCATTTTTTGAAGAATTATTTTAATTAAATAAAGAATAAAATATAGATTTTGGAGAATTGAAAACTTTTCATGCTGATAATGATATTAATATTGAATCTATAGAAGAAAAATGTAAATAGATGAGTCAACCTATGACTCATTCAAGATGGATATCAGGTCATGTTGATCCAGGAAATATCTTTGGAGACCAATCTAGTCCAAATAAAACCTAAAGGATGAATAGAGTTGAGTACACTACTCTATTATTGAAGATGAAACCCACTTCATTTGATGAATCACTTAAGGAATATTCATGGGTGAAATCCATGAAATACGAATTTGATAAAATTGATAAAAATAAATGTTGGTATCTTTTATATAGGAAAAATAAATATAATGTGATTGGTAAAAAATGGTTCTACAAAAATACCCCAAATAAAAATTGAATGGTTTTTTCAAATAAATAGGGGATGTTTTTTAAGGTATATGCTCATATTTAAATAAATACTGTTATTGATTTTTTTTAATTAGGGTAATGGATGAAGTCTATTTGACTCATTTTATTTGTTTCATTCCAGAGAATGTTCAATGTATTTTATATGGATGTGAAGATAGAATTTATAAATAATATCTATAATAAATAGGTATATATTAAACAACATGCTAAATGATTTCCTATAAACCATGATTCATAATGGTGTAGGTTGAGAAAATATTTTTTTGGACTAAATAAAGAACCTCATTCTTAGTATGTAATGATAGATAATTTTATAATGGTGACGGAGTTCAAAAAAGGATGGGTTAATTATTCTATCTACACAAATTATTTTGAAGAGGAGTAGTTCATGTCGTTGTTTTATATAGAATACAATATATTTGGTGTGAGCAAGAATAATTATAATGATAAATTTTTGAAATTGATTAGTTATGAATTTGAAATGTCAATTATGGTAGAACTAACATATATTATTTTTCTAAAATATCATCAAGATAAAGGTCAAACATTTATCTCACATGTAATGTATGAAATGAAATTATTGATGATGTTTTCATTAAAATATTAAAATCCCATTTCAAATCCAATATCAATTTTAAATAAAACATTATAAGCATGATGACATCTATGGGGTAAAATCTACTTTATGTAAAAGAATCTGTGGGAGTTTCCTCTATCCTAATATGACAAGGTTGTTTCATTTCAGTGCTACATGATTATTAGAAATGATTTAATGCTTTCTTATGAATAAGAATCATATGGTGGTGAGATAAATAATAAAATATGTTCAATAATATTTATATTACTATTAGTGTGTTATGTATGGAGTGAAAATTGTTTTATTGGTATATTTAGATTCTAATTGGGATGTTGATTTTGTGGACCAAAAATCCACAAGTGGGGGATCATTTTAAATTATTTGTAATTTTTTAATGGATAATAATGAAAAATTATTGTGTTTCTTTGAACACATCAGAGTTGGATTATGTTTCAGTTTTCTAAACATGTACAAATATTATCTTTATAAAGAAATAATTGGAAGACATTTGTGATTTTTTTATAATATAAAATTACGAATCAGTGCTATAATATTTCTTATTAAGATGTTTAAAAATAATTTTTAACACTCTCAAATGATGCACTTTGAGACACAGTACCATTTCATAAATTTGTATGTTGAGAATAACATATTGAGGATTCAATTTATTTAAAATCATGTTCAAGTGGTTTATATTTTCACAACTCCATTATTGGATCATCTATTTGAAAGGAAAAGGTGAAACCATCAAGTGAAACAAATTTCTTAAAACTAAGGAGGTTCAGAATTTTATCTATCCCCTTTTTATAGAATTATATATCTTGAATTATAGTGTTTTTTAGAAATATATATTTTATTTACTATCAAAAAATGGGATATAATATCCATGAGTAGTTTATAGGGTAAAAATGATTTTGTAAAAATGATAGATCACAGTATGACACATAATGTTTTCTCTTGTTTCCAACACAAATCATTGTGTCATGCAGGACTAGGGAAAATATTAACGAAGATTTTATTTGTTTCTAAAGTAATATTAGTTTGAAGAACCCATTGTATTTTATTAAAAAAGTGCGAGTTACTAACCCAAATTGAGTATCACAAATAATTTGTAAATGTGAGTATTTCCAAAAAACCAAAGGGGGATAATATTTGAAAAAATTTGTTTTCATTAGATTCATTTTCAATATATATTTGGTTTCTAGTAAGAGTTATTTTATTTATTTTAAATGGTAATTTAGAATATATAAATGTAAGAAAAAATATATAATTACAAGAGAATTATGTTGAATCCACAATGAAATATAATGGACCACACCCTCATTGGAGATAGTGTTTGAAATTTTATAAAAGGATAGGAAGGTGTGTAACACTTATATTACATTTTGTAACTAATGTTTTATATTTAATACCTCTTAAATACCAAATTCTATTCAACAGTGGTGTTTGGAGTTTGAAAGATAATATATCCAACCCATTGAGATCCATATGAGAAAAGTGTTAAGGTGAGGTTGCGATAAGATAACCTATTGGAACTGATGAAGTATAAAGACCACTGTGGGTTAGTAAATTGTGGTCGGTTGGACCATGGTGTTAGGTTGAACCATGGATCATGGTGTTGGTGTTAGGAATCAAAAATAATGTGGATATAGTGAAAGGTTTCCCAATGGGAATTTATGAGTATTCAATGTCGAGTTTTGCTGAATAAAGGATTAGAAGCATGAATGAATGTTTGATGTTGGATTCAGAGATTATAAACCAAATTACATGATTGGAACCTTTAATGTAGGAGAAATATTTAAAGTATGTCAATCAAACTACATTCCTAGACACATATACATCATAGAGGATGTAATATTTCCATAGAGTAAAAATGTTTGAATATACATAAGGAAGATTATTCTCTATACTATAACAATGTGTATCACATCAAAAATGTGATTAACCAACTTTTAGTTTCACTATTATCTTCATCATACCCATGTCGTATAAAAATACCATGTCCTAGACATCTTTATAGTTTAAAATAGTTTTATACAAACTATTTCATCCCACATTAGAGGTGTATGATATTCTGTAATATATTGATTATACATAATTCAAAGAGAATTAATTATGTCAATTTACCATTGAGATTTTTTGGTAATTTAAAAAATATATAAAAAATTTGAATTAATTAGTAGAGATATATCTTAGAATTCATCAAAGTTCTATAGTTGATCAATAAAATGGTTTGGAGATTGAAATAAAAATTTAAAATTTAAACATTCTCAGGATATAGAAATGAGTTATTTTGTAGATTTGGTTTAACACACACATTATAGAGAAAATAAGAAGACAATATTAAATATTAGAGAGATCTAAATACTATTGAATAACTGGATTAGATAATTGATGTCACGAACCAAGCTGGGTTTCCAGGTGACCTGGTGACCGACCTGGTCCGCGACATGGCCCGAAGGGCATTCCTGATCCCCACATTCTGGAAACTAGTGTCAGGCATCAAATAAAACAGTTGGGAATGATTTTGTCCCATAAAAAAGATGAATAAACATAAACTGAAAGAAAAGATAAATAAAGGGAAATAAACCAAACAACTTGGCAGCAGAAAAAGGAAATAAAGAAGCGACATGACATACCTCAGGTGACCCCGTGGGTCACAAATGTACATAAACTACACTCGTTCCCAAAATTGATCCAAGACTGAAACATGCAACTGAAAAGCAAAGTAATAATGAGCACTGAGATGCTCAGCAGGAATGCCAAAATATAACCACATCCTATGCCCCTGCCTTTAGTAAGAAATCCAATCATGCCAGTTTGAAAATAAGGTATAATAAAATAATGTTTTTTCTTATTTTCAAATTCAAGTAATGAGTTTTCATTTTCAATTAAATCATTTCACTCCCACTACATTTTCAAAATAGGTTCCAAGCATGCATTAATGTTTAAAAATGAACAGAAATGAGTTTGGATTAAAATATGGTTTTCAAAAACAATAAATCAAGTATGAAACAACTGAAAAGAAAGTTAAATCACAAGAAGCATGTCAAAAATGAGCACCATGGGTAATCCCTATAGGTATCTAGAGCAAGTGGGAACCTAGAGACCTCTTACCTCGGTGAAACGTGGCTTAGAAACCATGACCCTCAGAAAAATGTGGCTTAGAAGACCACGACCCTTAGAAAACGCGGCATAGAAGACCACGACCCTCATAAATTTTTATGTTTAGTTTGTGTTGTTGCATCAATCCTGATAGAAAAACCGGGACAAACCTATGCCGTGTCATCTAGAATCCTAGTCCAAGTCACCCACCTATATACCTAGGTCTCCCATTATGCTCTATTTCAGGTGGTGGTGAGTTTTCTTTATCAAGAAAACATATAAGTACATTGCACTTTTAATATTTAAAACCCATTAAACCTCTCACCACCGCTCTCCCCCTTTAAGAGCATTCTCCCTCTTACATGTCACAAAATGTATAAGCATCAAATTAGTCCCTTCATAACACATTCAACTTAAAAATCATTTTTCTAAAACCAAAGGGGGTATGCCTCAAGAGAGGTTTTTCTTTTTTATAAAGCATTCTTAAGATGCCAAACAGGATTAATTACATAAAAGGAACACTTTTACGATTAATCGGCCAAAAGGACAAACACCTTTGGAAATACACATTACCAATTCGAAACCACTTAAAAAAATCAATTTCAAATAATAGGTCACTTAAGACCGATAGCATTAGAAATACATTTCAATTTCCAAAATGAATGCATAATCATTTCAAGTAACCACAACCAGATTTCATAGCATGTGTATATAGCATAATTGAAAATCATACTTTTAAAACAAGCAAGAAATTATGAAATTAAAATTAAAGGCATGGGCATAGGGGACCTACCTAAAACATGCCATTATTTGTCGATGACCACTCGAACTGACCCTGCGCACTTCCATGCATATGAATTTATAAATATATATATAAATACCCCTAGATTCATTTCACATATTCCCCAAACCATGAGGGAATATGTACAAAGATGGAATTTATATGTATATGTCTTACCTTATTCAGGAACAAGTAGGCATTCTTGACACACGCAACTTGAAACCATCATTGCGAGGTCCAATGCACTACACAAATAATTTAATAAAACAACTTAACACTTGAACAATCTGCAAAACATTTCAAAATAACGCATCAAGGGTTTGAACAAAAAGAAAAACACTCAAAAAATCCTTTTTAAAACCAAACGCGCCAAGATGAAACACCAAAACACCAACTACAGCCTACAAAAATTATAATAGATGAACTGCATAGTTAAAAAAACACTGATAAACTATTTAGCATGGGTTTTTCCAAAGAAAATTTTCATGCGCAACGCATAAAAACACTACTAGAAAAAGAAAACGCACCAAACCCTCAAGAAGAACTAGATTCGCAGCCTTAATGTCCTTAAATAAATCAATTCCAGAAGTTATAAAACAACCATGGATAATGCAACCTAGGACATACCCCAAAAACACCCAAATTACTTTTCTTTTTAAAATTAAATGCACACTAAAAACCATTCCAAACATCATTTTCATCACTTACAAAATTTTAAGTAACCAACTTCAGGATTTATAAATTAACATCAAATAACACAAAATGAGTTTTCCTCAAAAACACACCCCATTATATACAAACATACTATAAAATATCAAAGGCATACTAAAATTCTTTAAAACTAGTTTCACACGAAATAGATCAACCATAGAACACCAAATTTATTTAAGAAAGTAAAATAATTCCCCAAATAAACAAAATTAGCACTCAAAAAATTAATTAAAGAACATACCAAATTAATTAAATAATAAAATTAGTTCATCAAACAATTTTTGTACCAGGACTATCTACCTCGATGTAGAAACTCCAAAATTTGGTACGGAATTCCAATCACAACCAAACCTCACCTCAAACAACTCAAACGGACCAACTAAAACAAGAGGTCGAACCAAAAACATCAAAATCAAACATTGAACAAATGGAACCTTAAACTGAAACCCTACAAGAAGGAAGAAATACTTACCGGAGGGGGAGTCATCAGAGGAGGGGGACGCCTAAGAGATCACAGTCTCCAGAGGAGGTGGCCGACATGTTCGGTGTGTCAGAAACGGGTTGCACGAGGGGGGTTTGACAAATGGGTGAAGGGGGGGGGGGGGGGGGGGTTGGTAAGCCATAAAGGTATGGAGGTCGGTGGGTGAGTGCTCGGTGCGAGGCGAGCCGAAAGAGTGGGGCATGGACCTGGTGGTGTGCGTCGTTGGAGGGGAGCATAGAAGGGGGGTCCGAAGGGGAGGAGAAGGGCGCGACCTATGTTTGGGGGGGGGGGGGTTGCTGTGCGCAACAAGGGAATAGGGGAGAGAAAGATAGAGGGATGGGAAAAAATGAGAGAAGAAAAAAATAAAGAAATAAAAGAAATTAAAAAATAAAAGAAAATGGAAATTAAAATTAAAAAAAAAACTAAAAAAAACATAAACAAACTTAAATTAATAATGAAAATTATCAACTATAATAAAAATGATAACGTTAATAAATTTTTATGAAAATTTCAAAGGCTTTATAAAAAAAAACCCTAATTAAAATATTAACAAAATTTAATAATAATAATAATAATCTTAACTATTTTATATTTATTATAAAAATAGTTCTAAATAATTTTATTTTTCTTTTGCGTTAACTTTATTATTCATTCGGTTAATTAATTAACTAACTATGCATTAGGCAGGCCACACAGTGGTCTGGTAAAGCCACATGGATTCGTCTGTGCTCTGCCCGTGCGCCAGACATTTCAAAGAAAAAAATGATCGGTTATTAGAAAAAGCACACAAATTTCAACTTGGGCTCAACTCATAATGAAAACAAGGATTGAAATAGTTAAAATAATTAGAATAATTAAATTATTGAGATTGGGGTGTGACAATTCTCCCCACCACAAAAACTTTCTGCCCCCAGAAATTCACCCAGCTAGACGAGGAAACAAACTCGAACTTGAAACTGAATAAGACCAACAATCTCACGAACTCAGTGTGACTTCTCACTCCATGATTCACACCCAATGAGCTCTATGGATAACTTCTATGAAAAGAGTCATCTGGAGATGAGGAGGTGTCTCCCCACCACAAGAACCCAACTACCATGTCCAACATTGGGACTCTCTGCAAAAGTTAACTTCTAAAGCTATTGACATGAACAAAAGTGAAAACACCCCAACACAAACTCTCGAAGAAGGTGCAACAAGATCCATGGTGGGTCTCCCCACCATCTAAGGGCTGACCTTCTTAATCCAATTATCACAGAACAATATGAGAAACCCATCACAAACCAACCCATGAACTCTCCGAACCAACCAGACCCCCACCACATGAGGTCATCAATGAAAGAACCAAAAAACGAGTAGAAAACCAAAACCCTATTCATTATTTCCCAAGACCCATGTGTATTCAAAACAGTCAAATCCTAAAACAAGAACGGGTCACCGATGGAGATAGCCAAACGAGAGAGATAATCATATTGAGACTCACAGCCATAAAGAGACAACTCCAAATCTCATATTTGAGGAGGCACAACTACTAGAATTAAAAGAAAACAAGATCACCATGATTTTTTACAACCACAGTGGGGTATTCAATGAACAAAGACCACAACAAGAAAAGGAGTCCTCTACGCCTCTTACGGAAAAACAGAACCTTCAAAGACAAGGAACCTACCTCAGAGGGATTCAAACTGTTCCTATTTTAGCACTGAAGAAAAAAGTTAGTCCATGGTACCCCACACCCAATGATTCCTGACTACATGAAGAGATTTAATCTGAGACCTATGGCTGGAGCTCTGATTTATTGAAGCATCTGCAGCCCCATATTCATGAGTTGACATCCTTTAGTCGAGACTCCCGCTGACGATGCCGCTAGCAGAACCTATCCAATTGTCCAAAATGGACATACAGATGACATGCCTTAGGAGGATAATGACAAGGTGAATTAAAGTACCCAAATAGATCACACTAGAAGAAAACAAGGGGTGGACCAACTAATATAAGATGTAATTAAAAAGAAGACTTGTCTGAGATAGGTTCCTGTGATTCGCTCTCATCACTAGAAGGGGAACCTTCAATAGCACTGAAAAGAAACGGTATTGGAATCCTGGACGAAGACCCCACACAAGAGAAACTTTAATTGTTTACATGATTCGACCTCTGAAGAAAATGGAATCAACCCCTTGGAATGCCCCACGTTGGCCTTCACTACTCATTGGCCTTACTCGGCACTCACTAGTTCTGCTACTTTCCTCGCCTTCACTTCCTCGGGTATAACCCATCAGACGAGAGTGGTCTTAAACACCTTCCAAGACATACCATAATGTAATGATGCTGGGATCATTCACTCCACCAATCCAAAGTTGCACCTTCAAATGGACTTGAACCAACACATACTCTCATATCTTTGGGAGATTCTAATAACATGAAAACACCAATGATTTCACCAATCCAGTCTGCTACCTTCGATAGACCACGATCAACACAGAAGATGGACACCGACCAAAAAGAATTCAATTCCACCACCCTGCTAAGAGTCTGGGTAGAACCAACTACTAGAAGAGGCTCACTAGACACATCTGGGACTTTTCTGGGCAGCATACTCAAAAACAAGAGGCAAAAATCTGAATTTAAACTCATCATAAATCAAAATTCCACACCTTGATCACAAATAAAAGTTCAAACTCAAATCACTATTCCAACCACAATTCAGTATGTCAAAACCAAGAACCCATGAAAAATGACACCAAACATGAAAAGAGAACACTAAACCATTTCTCACTCACTTTTCTAAAAATTTGAAAAACTCTTCCTTAAAACCATTTTTCAGCAAACAAAACAATTTAAATATCTACCATTGGTAACCCATGAAGTCTTACATACATGTCCCTGTGCTAGCTCATGCACCCATCCACTCACATCACCAATTTCTCCCCTTGAAACATGTACACCTCAATGTATGTGATCACTCATAGTAATACCAAGGGTCAATTCAAGACACTTCTCATTTACAAAATAGACTATTCAACACAAAGCAAAAATTCCCAACTAATTTTTGAAAGTCACTTATCATTAAAGAAACACATTTCCAAATTTCAAAACGTTTTCTATTTCAAAAACCATTTCCCACTCCAACAACCATATTCCCTTTTGAAAACAACTTCACAAAAATCCATTTTCATTTTTGAGATCTACTCACACAAACCAAAACAAAGGTCAGGCACAACTCACATCAAAATTTCAAAAAATAAGGGACTAGTGGATATTCCAACCCAGTAACATGGATTAGGAGACCATGATATGAGTGGGAATCCACCACAGGAAATATCTTGAATCATGCACTCGGGCTGTACATGGGTTGTTACTCCATGCAGCCACGTCGCATAACACCTGATCACTTCCCTGGTCATCTCTCATCCACACAGACCAATCCAAAGAAGAAAATTCAAATCCCAGACTACCCCTAGAAACTCGAGTCTCGGGACAGGAAGAGGTTGATGATGTCCTTTCCGCACCTACCTCTCAAGTCCTGACACACCTAATCACCAAGCTACTTGACACCCCAAATAACAGGGGCCTGCTCTGATACCATTTTTTCATGAACCAAGACGGGTCATTGTCTGACCTGGCGCCCGACCCAGTCCGTGACATGGCCCGAAGGGCGTTCCCAATCCCCACGGGCTGGAAACTAGTGCCGATCATCGAATAAAATAGTTGGGAATGATTTTGGCCCATAAAAATGATGAATAAACATAAACTAAACAAGTAGATAAATAAAGGTAAATGAACCAAACAACTTGGCAACGGAAAAAGGAAATAAAGAAGAGACATGACATACCTCAGGTGACCCCATGGGTCACCACAGTACGTAAACTACACTCACTCCCAAAAGTGATCCAAGAATGAAACCAGCAACTGAAATATAAAGTAGGCATGAGCACCGAGATGCTTAGTAGGAATGCGAAAATATAACCACATCCTATGCCCCAGTAAGAAATTTAATCATGCCAGTTTGAAAATAAGGTATAATAAAATAATGTTTTTCTTTCTTTTCAAATTCAAGTAATGAGTTTGCATTTTCATGTAAAGCATTTCACCCCCACTACATTTTCAAAATAGGTTCCAATCATGCATTAACGTTTAAAAATGAATAGAATCCAGTTTGGATTAAAATATGGTTTTCACGAACATGACATCAAGTATGAAACAACTGAAAAGAAAGTTACATCACAAGAATCATGTCACAAATGAGCACCATGGGTAATCTATATAGGTATCTAGAACAAGTGGGAACCTAGAGACCTCGTACCTCGGTGAAACGTGGCTTATAAACCACGACCCTCAGGAAAACGTGTCTTAGAAGAACACGAACCTCAGAAAACGTGGCTTAGAAGACCACGAACCCCAGAAATTCATATGTTCAGTCAGTGTTGTTGCGTCAGTCCTTCTAGACAAACCGGGATGAAACTCTACTGTGTAATCTAGCATACTTGTCCTGGTCACCCACCTAGATTCCCAAGTTTCCCATTGTGCTCTATTTCAAGTGGTGGTGAGTTTTCTTTATCAAGCGAACATATAAGTACATAACACTTTCTATATCTAAAACCCAATCAACCTCTCACCACCGCTCTCCCTCTTTAAGCGCATTCTCCCTCTTACACGTCACACAATGCATAAACATCAAATTAGGCCTTAATGACACATTCAACTTAAAAATAAGTTTTCTAAAACCAAATGGGGCATGCCTCAAGAGAGGTTTTTCTTTTTCATAAAGCATTATTAAGATGCCAAACAGGCTTAATTATATAAAGGGAACACTTTTAAGATTAACCGACCAAAAGGAAAAACACCTTTGGAAATACACATTACCAATTCGAAACAACTTAAAAAATAAATTTCCAAGAGAAGGTCACTTAAGACCGATAGCATTAGAAATACATTAAAATTTTTAAAACGAATGTATAGTCATTTCAAGCAACCGCATCCAAGTTTCATAGCATGTGTATATAGAATAAATGTAAAGAATACTTTTAAAACAAGCAAGAAATTATGAAATTCAAATTAAAGGCATGGGAATAGGGGACCTACCTCAAACATGCCGTTATTTGTTGACAACCACTTGAACTGACCCTATATACTTCCATGCACATGGATTTATACATATATATATAAATACCCCTAGTTGCATTTCACATATTCCCCGCACCATGAGGGAATATGTACAAAGAGGGCATTTATATGTATATTTCTTACCTTATTCATGCACAAGTAGGTGTTCTTGAAACCCACCACTTGAAACCATCACAGCGAGGTCCAAAGCACTATAAAAATAATTTAATAAAACAACTTAACACTTGAACAATCTACATAACATTTCAAAATAACGCATCAGGGGTTTGGACCAAAAGAAAAACATTCAAAACATTCTTTTTAAAACAAAACATCCCATGATGCAACACCAAAACACCAACTACAACCTACACACATTATAATAGACGAATTTCATAGTAAAAAAAAACACTTGTAAACTATTCAGCATGGGTTTCTCTACAAGAAAATTTCATGCGCAACGCATAAAAACACTACTAGAAAAAGTGAATTCACCAAACCATCAAGCATAAATAGATTTGCAGCCTTAATTTCATTTAATAAATCAATTCTAGAAGTCATAAAACAACCATGAATAATGAAACATAGGACATACCTAATAAACACCCAAATTCCTTTACTTTTTAAAATAAAATGCACACTAAAAACCTTTCTAAACATCATTTGCATCACTTAATTTTTTTTAAAAAACCAACTTCATGATTTATAAATTAACATCAAATAAAACAACATGAGTTTTCCTCGAAAACACACCCCATTATATACAAACATACTATAAAATATCAAAGGAATACTAAAGTTCTTTAGAACTAGATTCACACCAAATAGATCAACCACAGAACACCAAATTTATTTAAGCAAGTAAAATAATTCACCAAATAAACATAATTCGCACTCAAAAAATTAATTAAAGAACATCCCAAATTAATTAAACAAGAAAATTAGTTCATCAAACAATTTTTGTACACGGACTATCTACCTCGATGTAGAAACTCCAAAATTTTGTGTGAAATTCCTATCGCATCCAATCCACACCTCAAACAACTCAAACGGACCCCCTAAAACAAGAGGTCGAACCAAAAACATCAAAATCAAACCTTGAACAAATGTTACCTTAAACCGAAACCCTACAAGGAGGAAGAAATACTTACCGGAAGGGGAGTCATCGGAGGAGGAGGATGCTGAAGAGATCATCATCGCCAAAGGAGAGGGATGACGGGTTCGGTGTGTTGGAAACGGGTCGCACAATGGGTGTTTTCCAAATGGTTGAAGGGGGGTTCGGTGATCCATGAAGGTAAATAGGCTGATGGGTGGGAGGGCGGTGTGAGGCGAGCCGAAAGAGTGGGGCACATACCCGGTGGTGCGCGTCGTCGGAGGGGAGCACGGAAGGGGGGTTTGATGGGGAGGAGAAGGGCGTGACCTAGGTTTAGGGGGGGGGGGGTTGCTGTACGTGATAGGGGAAGAGGGGAGAAGAAGAGAGAGGGAGGGGAAAAAAGGAAATAAGAAAAAAAATAAAGGAATAAAAGAAAATAAAAAAGAAAATAAAATTGAAATAAAAATTAAAAAAAAAACTAAAAAAAACATAAAAAAACTTAAAATAATAATAAAAATTATCAACTATAATAAAAATGATAATGTTAATAATTTTTATGAAAATTTCAAAGGCTTGATAAAAAAAATACCCTAATTAAAATATTAATGAAACATAATAATAATAATAATAATCTTAACTATTTTTTTATTTATTATTAAAATAGTTCTAAATAATTTTATTTTTATTTTGTGTTAACTTTATTATTCATTCGGTTAATTAATTAACTAACTACGCATTAGGAAGGTCGCACGGTGGTCTGGTGAAGCCACATGGATTCGTCTATGCCCTTCCCATGCACTATACATTGCATAGCAAAAATCGATCGCTTATTAGAAAAAGTGCACAAATTTCAGCTCGGGCTCAACTCATAATGAAAACGAGGATTTAAATAGTTAAAATAATTAGAATAATTAAATTCATGAGATCGGGGTATGAAAATTTATGTGTGTGAATACTAAAGTGGTTTTATGATTAAGGTTTTAGAAAGATTCAATTTTTCTTATCTATGAAAAATATGGATGGTAAGAATAAATTATCATTGAATAATAAGATTTATGTTTTTTGTATTTATATTTTATATAAATAATCCATAATCAACCAACGATTATATTTTATCTTTGTATTAGACTTGAAAGGAGTTATTAGAAGATAGGATGAGGTCATAGAACTTTTTTTAGGAGCATAATCTTCCTAATATTTTAATCACATACTAGTGTGTAGAGATTTAATAGAATATTGAATTTTTTTTGACATGTTCTTATTAGATTGAATTTTGATGGGATAACTAAGTAAAATTAATTTATCAATTCACTTTATTTTTAAATATATGATTGAGATTAAAAATTAGATTGATTTTTTTAACTCAATGAAATGATCTAATTTGATCAAAATAGAAAAATAAATTTTGTCACCCTAATCCCCCCACTCTTCCCCTTAGAGTGAATAGTAGAACTATGGTACAATATCATGAAACAAGAAGAATAAATGAAAAAATAAAGCTTTTATGATCCTTATAAAGAATAAATCTCTATATCATATGTGGAATGGATGAATGAAAATTTTGAATCACTTTATTTTGTTTGTAAGAAAGTGTTAAATCTAATGCATTAAGGAAAATTAAGGTAAATATAGAGATATTATAGATAAGGGGATATTTTGAGGATACCCAATGAAGTGTAAAACCTTTATGTATCTCAATAAGAAGTTTAATATAGTAATGGATATAATTGATGTGAAAATAATTTAAGAAAAAATTGGGAAGTAATATGAAATTCTAGATATGATCAATAAATATGATGAAGACAAACCTGATTCAAATCATGGTGGTTTATATTGTTCATAATGTGAGGAGGATTATGAGAAAAATTAAGTAGATAATGAAGGTTTTGATAGGGGTATACTAGTACCACCATAAAAAATAATAGATGTTATGGTGTAAGTGTCTAGTATCATCAGTGATAAATATTTATAAAAATAAACCTGAATTATGAGAACTACATTGAACAATTTTTTATTGTATCAAGAGGAACCACACTAATTTTAATAGGTAGTGATGGATAAGAATAAAACCCCATTACAAATATAGCTCATAATTACATGTTTTATAATAAGAGTCTCACATTATAATATTTCAAGGATCTTTTTATTTTAGAGTTATAGAGAATTTAAAAGAACACATACATATAATACGCTTATAATACAAAGTTGAAAATTCTAGTAGTATCCATATTCTATAAATTATAAAGTTGAGAAAATTTAAACTTTAATTTCAATAAAAACACATTATATACCTTATTATTTTTTCCCCAAATTAAAAATTTAGACATTGTTATACTTCCTACCAATCCTTAGGCCCTTTGAAAGACATTTGAAATCCCGGGATGCTCACAAAAATAAATGTAGCCTTATAAAATAATATAAAAATAATGATTCCAAATATGAATACCATTTTATTTGATTAAAAATCAATATGTAGAAAAAATTAAATTAAATTTATTCAAAAAACATGCATTTTTTTAAGAAAATACATGATTTTAGAACTAAATTCTTTCACCTTGAAATTAAATAAGAATTTGACTTCAAAGAATTGATTTTACTAAATAAAAAAGATAGTTTTTATACTTTTTTTTCAATCCAAAATAGAATGGAACCATCCAAACAATAAAATTAAAATAAAATATCAAAAAATAGTTTAAAATTTAAATAAAATATATTTTTTATTCACAAAAGTCAATATTAGGTTCTCAAATTCAAAATAATTTTTTAAAATACATTATTTAACCCCATTAAAATATACATAGTTGGGAAAATGATTAAAATTTTAATAATTCATTATTACATCATAGAAATGTCATAAATATGATATTGTCGGAAAAGTTTATATGTATAGTATTAACTGAAAAATAATATTTTTTTAAAAAAATATAGAAAATTAAATTCAAGAAAACATTGATATATTGAAACAAAAAATTATGTACTTTTAAAAAAATCAGGTTAATAAAATATATAAATTTAACTTTTATAAAAAACTATATAATACTTGTAAATAAATATTTTTAGAATAAAACTACATTTTTTCAATTAGAAAATTAATTAAAATTGTTATAGAAATTATCACAATATAACATATAATAATAAATATTGCTAACAAATTAAATGGATTTATTATGAACATTACATGGGTGTCTATATTCATCCCCTATTGTAGAAAATATTTCCCCAAATTTTATATATCATTTAATTAAGTAGGTATATTTATCCCATATATCCTTTTTAGGTACCCATTTTGCTTCCAAAATAAAGTGGTTATCCCACAAAACATTAACATGGTTAGTTACCTTATTCCTTAACACATTATTTATATGATCTGGAATCTGCATTAGCTTCTTATTATAATAATATTATATTCTTGCTGTACTAATTTAGGGCTCAATATATGAGGCAGATCAAGTACATATTTTCTTGAAAACAATATATGAAACACATCATGTACTTAAGATAAAATTAGAGGAAAAGATAATCACTAATAAACTGGTCCTTAATTTTCCAAAATTTTATAGGGACCAATAAATAATGTGATGAAAATTCCATTATTTATGAAATTCAGAACACCATTCTAGTGATATATTTTGAGAAAGACAAGATTACCAATCTAAAATTAATTTCCTTCAAACATGCTATGTACAAATTTTTTTTACTACCCTGAGATATCTTTATGTGTTTTTGAATCACATATAGCTTATTTGTAATTTATTCTAAAATTTCTCATAAAAAAGCTATTTTACTAAATATTTCCTAATATTATAGATTC
The DNA here is from genome assembly GCA_963277665.1 of Viscum album. Lineage (NCBI taxonomy): Eukaryota > Viridiplantae > Streptophyta > Magnoliopsida > Santalales > Viscaceae > Viscum > Viscum album. Next base: position 1,326,178,117 of record OY728128.1, read on the forward strand.
TGACAGATATTTCCACATAATTCCTAAAAAGGTTCTATCTATATACTGAAATTAAATCTATTATTATAAGAAAAGTATACTAAAAAAATATTATGATATTAAATTATCTCAAAATATATGGATCAAGACCAATGAATATACTTTATTTTTGAATCATTTTCTTTAACTTTATATTCGATTTTTTATAAAAAGCTATATTGAAATTTTTTCAGTACCCATTTGTTTCTTATTCCAATTTGAGAAATTTAATGAAAATTTAGGATTACAACCTGATTCAATAGAGAGTTAAAATCCATGAAATCTATCTATCTCTTCATGATAATGTATAGGATGTTTATCCAAAGTCACAGTACCTTGAATAAGATGAAGAATCATAGATTTGTTTTTCAATTGAAAAACAATATCCCAAATCATTTTATTACCTTTAGATATATTTAGTAATAATTTTGAGATATCTGTGGATTTATTCTCCCATTTACATTTAGGATCTTGAAAGGGTTGAGGAATCCCCTTTAGTATTAGTTTCTTATAACTAAACTATAATAAATTCAACAATTTCATGATATAATTAGAAATAACCTTCTTCATTCCTTCCCAAAAATAATATTTTTAAAGTTATATTTACATATTAGTGCTTCCTTAGTGAATAAAAAAATAGAGTTATGAGCTTTATATTACTTATTCATTTGAGGGTCATTCAGCACACACATCCTCTTCCCAAATATTATAAAATATTATTTTTCAAAATTACGTTATGTAAAAATACATTCTAAACTAAATATATTACTTATTTCAAACCAATATCTTCCTTATAAGAATAGTTAATTCTTTATGAAAAGGATGAATTAATTAACATCTAATCCAAAATAGTGGATGTTCATGAATGAATAATTTTTATGCTTAAATTCATTAAATCGTTGACTAAATTATCACATTCAAAATTAAGAATATCTAATGCTACATTTCCTTTTTATATCAAGTCACTAGATACTTTCATTAATTTATCTAGGTGATAGTGAATTGGGAAATAAAAATCCTTCATCAATTATAACTATCTTTCATACCTCATGTTAAAATATTTTTTGAGTGAATATATAATAATTTTTTTTTGTTTTTAAAATATTTATAATTTTACCTGATATAATAAATATACCCATATTTTAAAATAAAAAACTATTATGTCTAGTTAAATATTATGTGGGGGGGGGGATTATATAAATGGATTTTTAATTTTCATGATGAATATTCAACTAACCAATCATTTTTATCCAGATATAATGAAGTCCTCTCATAGAAGAAACACTACTAATGACAAACTCATCATTTCTAGTTAGAAAGGATAATAAAATATAATTTATAAATATTTTTTTAAATTCATGAAAACATTCATTACATTATTTTTTCCATATTAGTTTTACTCTTATTTTAGTTTAATTAGATAATGGTATCGATAAAATAGAAATTTCATCAACAAACCCCTAGTAGTGACCCACTAATCAAGAAAAACATTGACCCTTAATGATATTTTTTTATCTTTAATGCTCTTACACCAATATAATATTAATTTGATTAAATATTATGACATATTTAGAGACAATATATACAAAGAATCAAATATAGTATGAAATTAAAACTTTAGAACATCTTCCCCCTTCACTTTCAGCTATTGATATCTAGACATGAGACCAATATTCAAAAAATACTATTCTACATGAAGCTATTACCAATTCATTTTATAGACCTTCATTTTATAAGGTTGTACATAATTAATTTGACACACCCTTCTACATACGGTCTTGATGATTCTCATCTTTCATGAATTTATTCAGAAAACCAACTACATAATATCCCATCTCATGGAATATAAATTAAATCACTAAATATTTATCCTATTTTGTCTAACCATTAACCTGATTATTTTTATTTTAATCACAATAAAAATTTCCCAACATACCACATTGAAAACACTTTATTGATTTCATAAGTTACTAATCCCAAATATTCATAAAACATTAATTATAAGAGGAAACTTTTTTCCTTATACCTTAGTATTTATTCAAATTATATTTTCCCATTGTTTCCACCCAGCCTGGTTATTTTATTCTCTTTTATAAAAGATAAAAAATACATCTCAAACTTCCCATAATATTCTATAACATTCTCATAAATAATAAATTAATGAGAACAGAAATATCTTCACAATCATGGAATCAATCCTAGGTAAAACCTGTTAATTTTACTATTATCATCCAAAATAATATTTGGTAGATACCTTGTTAATATAGTAAAATCGGATTCAAAGGTGGAAATTGAGTCCTTCTCCTTTTTTTTAAATTTAAATGTTTTATTTACATCACATTTGAAATAAACATAGGAAAATACAGTCTAACAAAAATATCTTTAATTTTTTTTTCTGATCCATGACATCAATCTTGTCTTTATTCTTAGAACTCATAATAGAAAACAACCATTGATTGGATTCACCGTTAAAATTGTAAATATAAATAATTATGTCTTTTTATCTAGGAAAAACAAAAACATTGAATATATTTTCCACAACATTGAAAAATCCATCGACTACTACTAGATATGGGGTTCCACTAAAATCTGATGTGTGTTTTTTCATAAAAATATTTACTATAGAAATTCACCTTTTTGGAGAGTTTAGTCTCTCTTTGACATGATTACCACTATTAGTATCAAACATAAACTGAGTTTAAATTTCTAAACAATTTTCTATTAAAATTATGGGAATTCCATGTTTCTAATTTGGAATGAATTTATCCTTATTATTCCTTTCCACTTCATTCACTATACATACCCCACAAAAATAATTTCTAAAATAAGAAAATATTAGGTGAAGCTACATGGAATCCCTCAGTGTTTTTTCATTATAATATAATCCATAGATTAAAAACCCTTAAATATAATTTTCTAATAATATCCAAACCTCTAATTTTATCTAAACCTTTATGATGATATGATCTATAATTATATACTACTTAAATAACCCATAATTAAATAATTTATATAATGGATTTCAATTTATTAAAATTTTAGGGTCTTTATTATTTTGAGTTTTAGAAAATTCAAAAAAAAATATAAATATCATACCCTTATATTTCAAAGTGAACACATCCACTAAATATCCAAATTTTTCCACAAATAAAGGATACTAAAATTTAAAATATTTTTTCAATAAAAAAGGTTCAATTTATTTATCTTGAATCCCAAGAGTTTAATGTTAGACCTTTCTATAGTTTCAACTCATCCTTAGGCACAATGAGAGAATATATATTACCTTTTTTTGGAAAATTACAAATTTAATACTAAAATTAATTTCACTATGAAATCATGTAAGAAGTTTATTCACATGTTTTTTTCATCAAATAGAAAAATTATTGTTTTTGGCTATCATATTAATCTAAAACCGAATTAACCCTTTCAAATATAACATTAAATTTAAAGGCAAAAAATAACTTTTAATTTGAATAAAATATAACTTATGTTTCAAAATATCAATTTCTGGTTCCAAAAATAAAATTAATGTTTTAAAATATATTATTTAACTTTTTAGAAACAATTTTTTTAAAGATTTTTTTTAAATTTTATTATTTCTTGCTAACGTCATAATAATATAATAAATTGGTCATATTTGAAAAATCATTATTTTCACTATTCACTAAATAATATATTATTTTAGATTAACCTCTAAAAATCACCCTAATAAAAATAATAAATGATGAAACCAAAAATTATATTCTTTTTATCAAATTCAATCTATTTAAATTATAAATTAAAATTTTAAAAAAATATATTACATGGAAAACATATTATTTAGAATTATTTTTTTCCAGTTGAAAAATTAGTTAATATTATTATATTGAATATGAATCCATGAAATTGATTCCTTAATATTAATATGTAAATAATTTTAATTTATATTAAATTTTCATGTGTTATTAAAATGAGTCATAGGTAAAGGTCATAAATGAAGATATAGCTCTTGAATATGGTAATCATAGACGAGGGTTTGGGAATATACTACTATATCAAAACAACATTTGAATAGAGTGGGTGTTAATAAATAAATATGAAAACCATGGAAAAGTGATTTAAAATAAAAAAGAATTGGTGGATAAGTGTTATACACTTGTATAAGGGAATTATATGGAAGAAAAAAATTGTATCAATGGAAATAATTGAGTCAATAAGACTCTATTGATGAGGATATTTAGGGTAAATTCATAGCATACTAATGGGATATCAAAGTGGGATTATTAAATAGAATTATTGAAGAGGAATTCTATATTAAATAAATAGTGAGATTTCTAATTAGTGATGATTATTCGAAGATGTGTAGGTTTATGAAGGTAATCTATGGATTAAAAAAAAGTCATGCCTTGTATATATTATTGTACACCTTTTTGTAGAAGATAAAATTTAGAAGAGGCAGATTCAATCATAATATTTATGTGAAATCAAAAAAATGACGATTAATTCATGATGTTTTCCAATTTTAATGTAATCATTATTATTTTTATTCAATATGATTTGGTAATATTTTTTTTGAGGTTATGTAACTTAGAGTATGTAATGTCAAATATTAGGGAAAACAAATTCATTCTTAGGATAAATTTTAGTAAAAAATATGGGTAAAAAATTGATTCTAAGAAACAATATTTGAATGGGACGGTAAAGAAGATTTAAATTCATGAATGAAAATTGGTTTCAACTCCCATTATGGTTTGATTTTTTTTTCAAACATGAGTAAGTAAAATAGATTGATCCAAATTTTTATTGTAGGATTATTGAAAAATTATTATATCTAATAGCAATAAGACTATATTTTATTTGTTACAAGCATGGATTCACACATTCAATAATTTCCTAAGGAGGATAATATCTTAACTGTGAAGTTTATCATGCCATACATTCAAGGAAAACATTTTAATTTATTATTATATTGTAAATGGAATTAAAATGAATTATATTACTACTAGGATGAGTATTGATCTTTAGATATTTTAAATAAATAATTATGAAGATGGATGCACATTTTTATGGGGAAAAATTTTATTCAATGGATAAGAAAAAAAGAGATAACTTCTATTAGTACTGATGAAGTGTAATATATTTCCAAAACCAATTCATGTATATAACTAGAATGTATGGAAAAGTAACTAGAGGATCCTAGAGAAGAATTTATACTTCCCATGACAGTATAATGTTAGAACCAAAGTGAGATTTAGCTAATAAAGAATCTTATATAATATTCATGAATGAATCATATTGAGATAAAGTTATATTTAATCAAGGAAAAATTAGATCACATAATTATAAAATATGGAATATATGGATACTAATAAAAAATTCATAGATATATTCACAAAAGCATTTTCCACAATTATAGTTGATTAAAATCAGTTATGCTAGGGTTTTCAATGGCCCACATCTACCTGATGGGTTATTGGATTCTCCCCTTTTTATTTAGAAATTATGTATAGTAGTATAAAAATTTCATCCTTTTATTATTTTATATAATGATATTTTACTCACATAGGCTTATAGAAATTATTAAAATATATTATCTTAGTATATTTACCACTGTAAGTTTAATAATTGTTATATATAATCTAAACTGGAATCAAAGAACCCATTTAATTTTATTTTCAATGATGTAGAAATACTATAGGATTACTTGGGGTGAAATAATTTAGATATATTGGGGGATGGTTGAAATAAATAGTTTTTAAAGGAATATATGGATTTAAAAAATCAATTTTTGGGGATTGTTTAACACCCGGGTTATAATGGTTGGATTTGTTTTCAATTGGATGTCATAAAATTATTTTTACTATGTGAAGATGTATAGAGATATATTACAGAATATGTAAATATAATCTTATGATTATATAATTTTTATGAAAATATCATAGAATGAGAACATGGGTCACACCATTAATTAGGTTTAAGTTTGAAAACTTTAAATTTATCTTCCCATGAAAAATACTTTAAGATGATGAAGATATAAATATCAGCTAATAACATATTAGGCTTTCTAACCATACTATGAAGTGAAAAATTAAATGATGTGTCTAAGGTTAAATGAAAATTTCAACATGTATGGGTGTTTAGAATCATACACAACTACCATCTTTGAAATATAAAGGTGTCTTAAAACTTTGAATAATTTTTGAATCCCGTAATGATGTATCCAATTTTTTTTGGTGATGGTAAAGAGATAACCAGATATTATATGATTTTTATGATTGTCATGAAATATATAATGTCATTAAAAAATATATCAAGAGTAAATGATGGTAAAAAAGTGATGTTGGGGTCACATCATGTGAAGGGATTTCTGGGAGGAAGGTTGAGTGAATGGATCATCTAAATTATTATAAATTATTCTATAATCAAAAGGATCATACAAAGGTTGATATTAATTTAATTTTATCATAAAATATGATATAATGGTCTATAACACCTCATTTATCCATATAAATGGAGAAGTATCAATGGATTTTAGGAACATATATGTTTCTCACAATGTCATGTTGAGACATCATAAAGTAGATTTCCACATAGTGACATGTTTATGGATAAGGAAGGTTATATAGATAACCTTTTGAAAAAAATTAAGGATTTAATATATGTTTTGAATGAGAAATATAGATATAATTGATTAACTGAAAGAAAAAACGGTGTAAGATAACACACTGTATTGGAGAGTTTCAAATAAGTTATGCGAGGGTTGTGCTATGAAGAAAATAAATCCCTCAAACCCTTGTAGTTCAAATTTATCATAATTTTTTTTGGAGTTGGTTGAATTAAGGGGTGGTTAATGGGAAATTTAGATACCCAATTTGTGTATTATTATGTGAAAAATTTTCAAAAAATTCTATGTAGTGATGAATCATTTTTTGGTCAATGTTTTATGGAAGATTGGATAGAAAATTGTTGACATATATACAAAAATATATAGAAAGGGTGATATTGTGAGAAGGAATTGAAGTAATAAATAAAGTAAAATAAAAAAACCTTTCTAAACTAATATTATTTAATGAATCATTTAATATATAATTATATATCATATTATAATTTCATTACCTTATTAAAATGTGTCAAGAGATAATAAGTTGGAGTTTCCATTTGATTGAAAGTGCATCCCCCATAAACTGTTATAACACATAGAGTGAGTAGTGTTATCCCTTGATACATTAATACATTATTAGTGTATACTCCATGAATTATACCTATGGGGTGAACCATGAAAAATCTATGTTCCCTTTATTTAATTTCAATATCTATTTATCATTTTTTCCTGGATAATGTTAGGTTCCAGTTGTTATTCCTAACACAAGAATAATATCTAATGAAATAAATAATTATTTGATCACTCTATTTCACCCTACCCCACTTTGGGTATCTTGGTCTTGTGGGTGAAACAAAAAACCATTACATGACTATACCATCAACAAAATTTGATGTTTATAATATAATTCATGAAATAATTTACTTTCATTACCTTCTATAAACTATACATTAATTATCTCATATCACCATCGAAAAAACCCATTAAATCCTATTTAATAAGAAATAAAATTATTTCATTTGACGTAACTCATAGAATGGAACCATTAATAACTTAATTCCCTATGTACATTTTTTAATTAAACTCAATACTAAGATACATAAATCCTCATAAATAACTTTACATTCAAACCAATACATAAAATTTCAATCATCCAAAAATGTAAATTACCTTGAAAAAGAAAGGAAACCATTCTAAAAACAAACCAATGATGTTTTATAAAAATTAGACCTCATTAGTAAAACTAAGGAGTTCATCATAGAAAATCATAAATTATTAAAATTTTAATTTACTTTTGAGGTCCATTACTCAGAATTTATGCACATTACCTATAGTGATACATTCACTGGAAGATCCTAAAATTAGATAAACTATTGTAAAACATCCACTAAAACCTTGTAAGGATTCACCAAAATGTACTCATTATAAAAAACTATATTAATCCCCACTCAAGTGACTCTAAATATAAATACTTTTCCCTATACAACCCAAAAAATTAAAACACATAATATTTTAAATAATAGTTAATAGTCCTACAACCTCATATTTATCAAAGTAACCAAATTCAATGTGAGGAGATAATTCATGATTGTCCATTGATAAATTAAAAATTAAAAATATTTTTTTGGGAACTATGGAATAACACATGTGTGAATAAATATTTTTTTATTAAATATAGGTGTAACCTTAAGCTTTTCTATAAGATTCCATTATGATAGGTAATTTTTTGACTGTGTGGGAGATGTAGAATTGTGATCTTATAGGGGAGAATAGGAATAAGGGGTTTGGACTCCATCACTACTCTATTTATGTAAGTGGTTTCTAAAATATTAATAATTAGTAAAATTTTTAAATAAAATAAATATTAATACAGAATATTATACATCTCATAAGGTACCTAGTGGATAAAAATATGTTCTTAGAGATCCATCACCTTATATTTGTAGTCTAACAGCTACTCAATATATAATCTAGGCTTGTAACCCTATAAAAACATGAAAACATAATTGGTAAGCCCCCACTATGTACTCTGTGGTAATTGAAACAATATAATATAATTTTAAATCTCATCTAGTTTCCACATAAACCTCAAATTTCTTTACTATAACATGGAAAAATCTATGAAATAATTATCAAATTATGTTACCAGAAATATCATAATTTCAAAAATCAATATCCCTAACCTAATAAACCTAAAATACTAAATATTTTTAAATTTCAAATACCTATAAAAGTATGGGTCATATTGAAAACTAATATGGATAAATATTATTTGGAATAATGGAATGGATTTTTTTGCATAATTTGATTTTATAATGGGTTCAAAATTGATTGATCTTTCAGGAATTTTGATCCTCAGTTTACCTTTCCCTTAAATTTTGAGAATTTTAATACTTATTTTTATGTTTTAATAAATTTATAACTTCCAAAAATATGATTTAATATTACAGAAAATATATTTTCATATTTATTTATTACTATTTTTAATAATTCACTATTTATGAGAAAGGAATCATTATCAATGTGTGACTTTTGAAATTTTTAAGAGGAAATATTCAAAAACACACTCTTCCAGAAAATATATATTATACCTAATTTAATTAAATTTTATAGAGGAACAATAAATATAAAAAAATCTTCTTATTTACTTAAATTTGATTATGTGCTTTTGGGACAGATCTTTTAGTAAAAAAAGTTCCATATATTTTCATTTGTTTTAGCTAGCGTGAAAAGTACTCTTTGGAAAATCATTGATGATTTTTTGAATTGATATTGATATGAATCAATTATATCATCCACACACACACCCAAACACACACACACACACACACACATATATATATATTACATCATTACTATTAATAATACACTCTATTTAATGATAAAACATACCCCTAAAACCCAAAGTGTTAGTGTCATTATAGATTAGCTGCATAAATGTAATTTTTTATAAGATTAATTTTCATCCAAAATTTCATAACATGGATACATTTTAGAAATTACATATGTAATATTAAATTTAATTTCTCATGGAATATAATCATAAGATAAGGGAATTCATAGATTCAATGTTTTGGTTAAAACATAAGTGATATTAATAATATGGGGTCCATGGTTTCTAAAATCCCTTTTTTAGTTTTCTCCTGAAGCATATAAGTTCCATGACGGAAGTTACCACCTATTTAATTATTAATTTATGTGTTTGATTATTTATGTTTGGGTTTTTTGATGTTCTTTACTATTTCATAAACCCATTTTCACATGTTGGTAACCCTAATTTTCTAAATATTGTTTAAAGGAAAAAGGATTTTTCTTCCATCAACATAAGGTTAGATAAAATTGTCAATTCATTTTGTAATGGAAACCCAAAATTCCATTTTTATGGAAGGTTGGATCTAATATACAAAAATTTAAGCATGATTTTTTTAAAGTGTAAAGATAACCCTATGTTTTCAAATCTTGTGTAATGTTTATCTAAGATTGCGTTTTATGTGAAAATTTAATGATATATACGTTATAGTTAGGTCCCATTTTTCGAAATGGTATTAATATTTTAGCTAAAATTATTGAATTTTCCTCCATATGAGACCTAAAATGAACTTTTCATGAAAAGAAATGAAATAATAAATGGAAATAATGTGTTAAAAATTTTATATAATTAAAATGAGTGTAATGATTAACTTATTAAATATTTCACAAATATAGGATTCTTGAATTCGTTCATGTGATGGAAATTAAATTGAAATAAAATAAACACGAATTAAAATATTGAATGTTTAGATGGTGTTATAAAGTATTTGTAAAATTTATTTATTTATTTCTAATATCATATAATTCTATCCCTTTTGAAACTAGTATCCTTTTTGAGTCCATGTTATCCTATATCCTTCTCTTATAGTATTGAAAATCCATAAATTCTTGTTAAAGTTTCATCCTATAAGTTTTCAATCCTGTTTGAGCACCACCCCTCTTCTATTTTTGGCGATGCACACGTGAAGATCCTCCCCACAGTGAAAATTTTGTTTCCTCACTTTGTTTTTTTCATCGTGTAAATTAACCACGATTTAGTTTCTTTTATTTACCAGATGTGATTAACCACAATTGACATATTAAATCTAGTTATATTACATGATTAATTATTATATGATAAATCATAAAATTGTAAGAATATTATGATGATTACATCTCCTATTACCAATATATAAATGAAGTTTTATTATTTTAGAAAGTGAAATAATATATCATTTGTTAAAGAATATTAGAAAATTATATTATTTGATTATTTCAAGAATTAAATTAATCTTTATATCACAAGATATTGATTTTTTTTGAAATTATATCATAGTGTAATATGATAATTTTGTTTGGAAATTATCTAGAAGATAGAAATGAATATATGAATGAAAAACATTAATATTAAATCAAGGTAATGGGGATATCACATACTATAATATTAAACCGTTAATATTTATTCATGATAATTATTAACATATTTTTGGAATTATTATAATTTAAATGGGGATTATCTCATGTCAAAGATTATTAATCTTTTAGGATATGTATAATATTTTTTTGGGTTTCTTATCATATATAATGTATGATTTCTTAATGTTTCCACTTGTTACTTATATATAGTGTGATATGTTTTTGGAAGTAATTTTATTTTTACTATATAGACTATGTTATATATGAGAAACTAATTGAAAAATTAAAGCCATAAGAAGTTATAATTAAATAAAGAGGCACAATAATAACAACTACTTATTTTATATTTGATTAAACAAAATAATAATGAATTAATAATATTTATGATAATTTGTAACCTTTATTAGCTATGAAATTAGGTTTTATAATGATGTAAAACCTATTCATAATAATTTTTTAATTCAAGATGGAATAAAAATGGAATATTTTTAAGGAATAAACATTTTGCACTGAATGAGACCATTCCTTATTACGAGAGGATTAAATGCCTTGATATCATAGATTTATTTCCTTTTTTGTATATTAATAATGCATTTGAAATGCATCGGTGCTTTAGAGATATAGATACATGAGTAGACATTGAATTTTTTTTAGATACGAGCCATTTATGAACAATGGTATGAGAGCTTGGGGATAAAATTATGGTTAATGGTGGGGGTGGTGAGAAAAATTATATTATGTGAAGTTTTTTGGGAATAAAATTGGGTTCATCTAGAAGATTTTAGAGTGGGGATTTCTTGTTGATATTTTTAATCTTTATTTAGGAATTATTAATGGTAATAGGGAAAGATTTTGTTGATAATTAGTCTCCATAGTCATGAAATTTCTTAATTATTTTTACTACAAGTTAATATTTTTAGTGGTAGATTAGGATAAGACTTAGAGTACCCATATAATTACCCAATGATCACATAACTAATAAATTAAAGGGGCTAGTTCTTAGTGTTCACATATAATGATGAGATACTTGAGAATATACATAACAATTTAATAGTATTGTAGGAACTTGATTTAGATGATTAAAATGTATTTTTTGGAAATTTATATCCATATACAATTAATTAATGGATAAAAAATTAATTATTATAGAACATGACGCTCGTTTAATTTCATGAGACTTATTCTTTAATGTTTGAAGTCAGGTGAGCTATGCGATGATACTAGAAAATGATTATAATGTTAGGTAGATTTTTTTGTGTATTTTTACATGATATTATTTATATGTTTCAATTTTATATGCTACCCCAATCACATTTATTGGTAAATTGGCTACTTAATAATGTTGGAGTGTTTTATCCAACATCTAGGATAACAATAGAATGATTGAATTATCCATATCCCCCTTTATACCTCTAGATGTATATGAGTGGGAATATCCCAAGCTATATTAGATTAAATAATAGGGTTTGTTCTTTCTTGGTATATGATGGCTCTTCTTTTACTATACATTCATGTACAATGGCGTGAGGTATAACACACTCATATATATCAGAATATTGTGGATTCATTTTTTAATAGATGTACTTACATGGGTTGTGATGGTGAGAGATATAATGAATTTAAATGGAATTTATCATCATTCATTCTTATACTACGTTACTATTTGTATATGATAATGATGAGATATATTAGACTATACAGGATGTATAAATTTCCTTGATAGTATTACATGAGGTGTATAATGGATTATCAGAGGGATGATCAGAGGTTGTGTTTCATAGGGGAATAAGGGAGACGAATTATCGAGGAAATGTAAGTGGGGTACCTTAAATGTATATATATATATACATATATATTGTTATGATAATTAATTCATTATCCTATGTGCTATTTGGTGAGTGTTAAGTGCTGAGGATGCATAGACTACCATTACCTATTTAGGTGATGAGTTAGTTTAAAATGATTATTCAATGTAAATTTTTATTATTATTTAAAAATTTTCAATAGAGGTATTCAAGAGGATACTACTAAGTATACATGTTATAATCACCCTATATATATATATATATATAATTTTTTTAGTCCAATAGTTGTAGGGGGTTGACTATTTGGGTGGTAATAACTCTATGATTTTTAAGATAAGTTGGATATTCAAGATCCTTGACTAAGATTTACTTTTGGTACCTGCAGTTTTATTAAAACTTTTATCAGTAGGTATATGACACAATATACATATTTTTATTTCCCCTTTATAATATGCATGGGTTTTTGGTGGTTCATATCATATTATCTCTTAATTATTAAATATATAGAGGGTAACATCTCTCATGAGTGTGATTGATATATCCAAGGTGCTAGTCATAATCATATGGCCTATTAAATGAAGTCTTCTGGATCATTATTTATCTTTCCTGAATTTTTGGTCCAAGAGGGGAACTATAGGAGGGCCGTGTTATTGAAATATAGGTATCATAGCTGATGGTTAAGACAAATGTTTATGGTTAGAGTTAATGAACTACTGAAGATTCATAGGTTAGTAGGGAATTAGTATCAGTGGGGTTTTGTATGAGCTCTAAAGAAGTGTATGATCCTAGTAAATTAGATTCTATGGCCACTTATGATTTAAATAATGGACCTTTAAGGTTACTATACAATATAATATAAATTATACTACTTGTAAAATAAATTACTAGGTAAAGATCTTGTATTATGATGCCATGATTTTGTGATTGGATTGGGAAGAAATTGGGAAAATATGATAAAATTAAATAACTAATTATTTTTTAAAATTTTCTTCTGTCCCAAGGTTTAAGAATTCCTATTTTTTTAAAATTTATATATATTACACCAATTTGACTTCTCTATCTAGTTAAGGCATAATTTTTTCAACAATATGATCTAGTATATCACCATAGTGTGGAGTTCTATGTAGAAAAAATAAAGAGGGGAAAAATATGTTATTTCAAGTACTAGTGACTATATAACTATGAGGGATCTATTACAAATTGGGAGATATAGAAAATGATAAAGGAGGTTCAAATAGAATTTAATTTAATTTTTGGTCAAAAAAGTAGTGGGTTTCTCAATATCTGATGATATTATATGTGTCAATATTCTAGTGGATGATTTTGTACATCAAAAATCATGAGGAGTTGGATTTTTCATATGGAATGTTTAGGGATTAGTTTCATGTTGAGTTTCTATCCTCAACCAGAAAGGTTGATTTTAATAGGTTATCATTAACATTTTACTGGATAGTTCTAATGATATATATCTCAGTATCCAATACAAGAAACTTGTATGTTATTATTAGGAAATTAAACTAGAAAAGGAGGCCACATAGTGGAATTTTTATAAGGATTTTTATCTAGAGATCCAATGCTAGGTCAAATCATTTATATTGAAGTTGAATTCTAAGGTATAGGAAAAGTTGAGGCAATTGAAAGGATGTTGGATATTACTAGATCATTAGGGGAGTATCCAAGACCATCCATGGAGCACAACTATAAAGTATAATCCTAAAATTCATGGTCAGAAGAAAATCCATCTATGAGTTGGGAGAAGGTATTATCCTTCCTCAACTAATTTCATTGGTTCTAGAAGTTCTCAAGTCCTTACTAGTTGGTAGAGCACGGTTTGTTTCTCTTAGGGTCATCACCATTAGAAGTGGGAGTGTCAAAACTTCCTCAATAGTTAGTTTCTATCTTGTGTCACATTTTAGGCTGAACCATTTTAGTAGTATCAACTAAGATAATAAAATTAGTATGGAATCCAATATTTTTATTATTAGAGTGGGTATGAGGAATGCAGTGGAAAACCATAGATGTAACTCATTGTCAAGGATAATAGGAAAACATGACTACGTTGTTAGTCACCCAAGGCTAGAGATTCCACAGATCTAGGGATGGGGATATCCATGTTTCAACATTATTTTTATTATGTGATCATGATAGAATATGACTTACTATGTTCCTATTTTACACATTTGTTTATTCCTTATTTTTTTCTGGAACTATGAACTACATTGATTGACCAGTTCTAGTCTATATAATAGGATATGAGGTGGAGTGAATTCCGAGGACCTTCGAATTTTCTATTCAAGTTGGAGTTTGAGCTATAATGTTTAATTTTTATAGAGAATATGAATTGGTTATACTATATAACCACTCTTTGGGATATTTATTATTTTTTATATATTCAACCACACAATATAATCCTTGTTATAAATCAGTTATATTCAGTGAAAAAAATTGTATATTCCTTCCCCAAGAATATCATATTTTACAATGTTGATAGAGACATTAAGTTATTCACTATAGAATGTGACCCTGATATGGGTTGAAGGAATTTTCTATATCTATCATAATTGATGGAATAAAAGATATTAAGTTCTATAGGCAATAAATATGTGGTGCCTCATAGGGTGGTATAAAATTACCTCAATGTTTACCTAGAAGATATTATGATGCGACCCACCTGAAGAGAGATTGAGTTTTGGATAGAGATGTTTCTAGGTGTTTTTAAAATATTGATATCTCTATTTTAGATATCCCCTTATATAATACATGAACTAAGGATTAATTTTTATGATATCTAGAAGAGAGTATTCATTTGGACTAGTATAGTTTTTTGGGAAGCTCTAGTTATATTTTTGAAAAGGCATATGATATTCTGTGGTTGTGTATCAATTACTGTCACATAAATCAAGGGATGATGAAGAATGGTTATCCTATACATTAGATTTATGATTTTTTTATTAGAGGAAGATGGATATCCTAAATCGACATGGGATATGGATATCATTGGATGTTGAGGAAGGATGAAGATATCCCGAAGCTTACATTTTGATGGAATTATAGGCATTAAATGTTCATTTTGAATATTATTTGAGTTAAATTTTTTCTAAAAATGTTAATGGGATTGATGTATACAATTTTCATTGATCATTTGGATTGGTTCATGGTGGTATTTATTAATGAAATCATAGGGTTTTTAGTGTCATAGGAAGAACATATAGTTCATAAGTGAGCTATGTTGGGAGATCATCAGTTTCATCAATAATTTATGAGGCTATTGATGTTATTTCTCTAGGATCATGAGGAAACTTTCACATGTTATGTTGTATCTTAGAGTGGAGTAGACATAGATCCTCAGAATATTGAGTTAGTGGTTTCTTTTTTATCCCCAAAGTACATTGTAAAGGTGAAAATGTTACATGGTATTTCTAGTTTTTATTGGAGATTCATACCCAAATTCTCACTGATTGTTATTTATATGATATTATTGAATAAAAATAATAAATAATTCATATTTACTAACCAATTCAATACTGATTATGAGTATCTAAAGGAGAAACACGTCATTTCTATAATTCTTCATTTTCTAGGGGATGGAATTGCATTTTTGGTTTATGGTAAAAATTTACACTTTTTATTGGTTTGCATGATGATATAGTAGATGTAGATTATCTATTAAATGTCTCATCATCTAGAAAATAATTAATATAACTATTCCACTCATGATAGGGATATTATTATGGTGTTATTCTTCTTGATTTTTAGTGGTTAAATCTCATTGGCGAATGTTTTTTACTCTTCACAGATCATAATACTCTGATGTATATCATCTCCTAGAGTTACATAAATTTATGGAAGTTAATGTGGATGGAGTTATAAGTAATCTAAAACTTATAAGATTCCTTTATTTCTTGTAATGGTAATGTTCTATAGGATTCCTTGAGATGGAAGTTATGTGTTGGTGTTGTGTAAGAGTCTAGACACTCTTTGAACATGATGGATGAGTTGGTTGTGATGCACCTTAATATGAGATAATTTAATGGATGATTTTATCATTATTAGATGATGTTGTAGTCATATATAGTAGAGTTGGTGGAGGAATCATAACCTTGGGATCATGAGGAGGTAGATAAGAATGGTCATTTTGTTTCAAGTGTTGATTCTTTGGGATGATCAAAGATTAACACAATTTAGTTTCATTCTAAGAAATGTTATTCATTACATTAGTGATGTGTTAGGTGGTTCTTAATGAGTTCTATAGTTCCCCATTATAAATTTTTCTTAGGGTTAAAAATATATTTAATTATATGAAATAACATTTATTATGGTCTAGTTTGATGAAGATAGTTGTAGAGTTAATCTCTTAACATTTGGAATTCTAGAAGATTAAGGTTGAGTATCATGTTCCAGGTGGTTTTCTCCGGCCACTTAATGTTCCCATGTGGATGTGGGAGGAAATTTTGAAAGACATATTCACAAATTTTCTTATATTTTATAGTGTTTATGATAATAAATAGGTGATCTTAGACTTTATGAAAAGTTAGATCACTTCATAACATTCAAGGATTCTAGATTAGTGGTGGTGTTTTTGGGGAAGCCTATATAGGAGATATTGAAGCTTCATGGGGATCCAAATATGATCATCATTGATCTTGATCCCTATTTTACCAAAAGGGTGTATAAAGGTATTCCATAGGATTTTGAATCTCATTTATGACATAACACCACTTTTTCATGAGTAGACATATGGTCATATCGATCAGATAATCTAAACACTATAGTACATGTTCTATGCATGAATTTTGTATTTTGGATGATTATTGGTGATGAATCTATGCTTAGTGGAGTTACCATACAGTAATAATTATATATACACTATTTCTATATAACTCATCAATGTGTGGTTTATCCATCCATTTCAGTCTCTATTATGTTGAATCGAGGTCTGAGTGTTAGCTGTTCTTGGACCAAACTCGGTGGATAGTATAATAGAGAATGTAAAAGTGATATATGTCAAAATAAAGGTGATGAAGGATCATCATAATTCATATTCATAACATAGTAGGGGACCTCTAGAGTTAGTTGGATATTTCATGTTCATGATTGTGTCTTATCATCATGGGTAGTGAAGGTTTGGTCATGGGAGTAAGAATTATCCCATATTAAAATAGAATTTTTGATGTATTGTATTATGTTCTAGCTATGGAATATTAGTTATCACTAAACTTATATATGATTTGTATTCATTATTTCATCCATGTGTCACATTTTCACCCATATTTTCACGACGATTCTCAAATCATCGATCAGGGTGAGCAAGATATTGAAGATTGGGAGATATTTTAGGGAAAACCCATTGAGATTCATGAACTTCTTGAGAAAGTTATATTTGATCATGTTAAACCATGAGATCATGTCTCATGGAGACAATGTTTCATGGAATGGATCACTTGGGTGATGGATTCATATATGCATGCACAAAACCTAGAGTTTTTTGGGTGCCTTTTTGATTTCCATTTCTCAATATTATATTTTTAACCATTTGTTGACATATGAGACTATTTTACTTTATTAATTATTTTTTTAGTTAAAATATTTTTTCCTTTTAAGTGTGGGTTTGTTTTTATTTTAGAGATACCCATGACTGGAATCTCACATTGTGTTTGTTCAGGCCCATTTTCTTTATTCCATGTTTCATTTTAAATTTTTGAGGATGATAATTCTTTGTGATATATTTTATGTATATAACAAAATTTTAAAAGACATTCCATTAGGTTATATTAAATATTAGTATTGTCAAGAGTGTCCTATAAGCCTTTTCCTGAAAAATTTATGGGATTAGTTATTTTATTTTATGTGTTTCAATGATTTCATTTACCCTCACATAATCCACCATGTCAAGTGTAGGTAACTCATTTTTCCTAAGTTTGTTTAAAGGTAAATGGTATTTCTATGTCTATATAAAGGTAGATCAAACTCAAATTCTCTATATAATGGTAGCCTAGAATTTCATTATGCTATGAAAGGGTATATCTTATCTATGTAAGGGTAATCTTGGATTTTATTTCATTGCATAATGGTTACCCTATTGTAACACCCCAAGATTTTATGAAAAATATTCTTTTTAATTTCATTAATGTCATGTGTTGTATGCTACACCAAAAGGTGCTTGTACAACACGCATCCTTGACTTGCCTTGCACGCAATCGCGGCCTTCCTCGATAGCTTGCGTCGTACGTAATACCGAGTTTCACTAAACAATGATATGCTATTAAAATATTATTAAAACTAGCCATTATGAATAGTAATAACAACTTTTTGAAATTTTGAAAATTTTATTTTTCAAAATGGACTTCATTTTTGGATTTAGAATATCGAAATTAGATTAGGGTGAAATTTTGGTACATTTCGGATAACTTTCATATTCTGATGAATAGTGAAAATTACTAAAGTTTAATTAAAAACAACTTTTTTAATCAAAATAATTCATAGTGATAAATTATTAATTTGAGTGGTTTTAAAGTATATTTATAATATATTTTTACAATTTAATATAATGTTGGTCATTGGATGTAATTTCACATTTAAACCAGATATAAACAAGTGTCAATCTTTTGATAGTTATTATCTCTTAAAAACACGCTATTTGTTTTGACGACGGGAATTAATTTTTAAATTAGTTAATGTAACTGATATGTTTTGAATTTGATAAAATAGACATCATTTTTGAATTCATAATATCAAATATAGCTTAGGCCTAATTTTTGGTATTTTTCTGGATACTTTCATTTTTTGATGAATAGTGAAACCACTAAGTGGTAGTTAAAAAAAACTGAATTTTTGATAAAACTTAATTTTACCGCTTCTGTGAGTGGAATTTCGAAAATCCGAGAGACACGGTTAATGTCAAGGACTAAAATGTGGTTCAATGAGATGAAAATAATTGTTGGTGAATAGTAACTTTTTACTTTTTTTTACCACGATTAAAAGTAAATAGGGTAATTAAGGGTAAAAATGATATTATTATTACCTTAACACATGTTATAATTCTATTGGAAAAGTGTAATTCGACCAAAAACAACCTTAGGAATAAAATATGGCCATTTAGGCCCACTTGGATTAGATTAGGACATTTATTATTAATTTATTTAAAGAAGGGTTAAAATAGTTAAAATCAAAGTTTAATAAGTAAGTTATTTTTTATATAGGGTTGTACATACGATAAATTAGACTATAAATATTCACTATAAATCTAAAAAGATTTCCTACATAATGATATTTTATTTGTAATTTTGAGACGTTAAATAATTTAATTTATTTATGACACAATGATGATGCAGTAAATATATTATTAATGAAATATTGACATAATTGATGTTATAAATACCCAAATAAATGTAATTTGAGACTTTTTATGAATTACAAAAATTTTATATGTTAATATGACATGTTAGTGTTGATTTAATTAACTTTTTTCGAACTAATCATTCTGTTATGATTTTTACAAAAATAAATTACCAAATATTGTCAAAATTGACATAAAATAGTTTTTAAAACATATATTATATTATTAATTGTTATTATATTCCTAAAAATCTAAGGTTCGGCCAAATGACTCAGATAAGGTTAAATATATTAATAATAAACAACTTGGGGTTATTTTGGCTTGTTATAGAATGTTTATTAACCTTATAGTGTAAGAACACAAAAAGACACGGTAAAAGTAAAATTATCTAACTTAAAGTTAAAACTAAATGATAAGGTTAAAATAGTAAACTAAACTTGTCCAAATTCTATTGGATGATAGGATTTCGACCCATCCCCACCTTAGCTTCGAAATAACTCAATTTGGAGCTAGTAAAAACCGAATTTGACTTTATAATAAAATAATAGTTTTAGTTATTCCAAAGGTGCCCCTCTCCCCCCTTATAAAAGGGAATTTCCTCCCTCTCTTCCTCACACCACTTTGAGCCTTCAAGCTCGGCCAATCCTTGAAAAATTCTCTTCTCCACTTTCCTAGAAACATCCTAGAGGTTCTGGTCTTCTTCAAAGACCAAATTTAGTGCCCTAAAAGGAGATCTCAAAGAGGCGCTTCAAAGAAGAGGTAATGTCCGTTACCGATTCTTTCAACTTTATTTTTCTTAAACATATTCTTCTTAGGTTATTTCATTTTGAAGTAATAAAATCAGTATCACTAATATACTGATATGTTATTATAAGTATGAAACAACCCTATTTCACCATCTATCCATCCTACGGAAAATGAAATCACCGCACGTGCGTACGTACAGAATACCGTCTCCACGCCGTGGTGTAATATATTTTCCACCACCACCTTACTTGGATGGGTATAATGGTGTATATAATATCTATATATGATTATTGTAAAGTGATATTGATTCTGAAATATTATACATACACTCAAATACAATTCCACGATCACGAGAATGATATCATCGCTCGTGCGTACGTACGGACTACCGTCTCCACGACGCGATGAGATTCATTCTCCATGTTAACCATTCATGAATGATTATAAAGTATATATAATAAGTAATAATGAAATATATTACATAATAATGATACTGGATTTATGTATGTGTATATATATATGTCATCTACTTAATTCCATTCAACTCAATAAGGAAATAAAAACAGCGTTCATGCGTACGTACGACCTACCGTCTCCATGAACGATGTATTTATTTCCATTTACTGATCTATTATATATATGTATATTCTGAATATATATTATATATAAATCATGTTTTATATTCTGGAAATAAGTAATCATGATCTAAGTAATCATATGAATAATTACAAGTCAAAACACGGACGACAAATGAAACGATTTTACCCAAAACGCTCTTTAACATGGAATTTACAAAAGAACGGGTAAAATAAAGTCATAAGTGAACCATATATGATATCATAACAGTGAGTATTATTCTGGAATAAGTCAATGACATTATTTAAATCATTATAAAGGAGGTTCAGACACTTATGAAGCAAATCGGACCTAAGGTAAGGGAAAATATCACAATCTCATTTTTATCCGAGATTGTTTATACTTTGGTATTTACTGGGGTGTATTTTATCATCCACATCCATGTTTCCTCAATATGTAATATTATTTACATCCACCTAAAACTGTTTAAATCCAATTTTACCCTTCAGTGAGTTTTAGTAAAATATATGAAAGGAATCTTTTGTCGTTTTTCGTACGAGGTACTTTTTGACTTTTCCGACAAAAGTACGAGAAGAATGTTTTTTAAACTTATACGGAATGAATGGATTTTTAAAACATTACTTCCAAGAAGATTCATTTACAAGTTTTCAAATTTATTTTTAATCAACTTCTTTTAGTTTTGAATTGTACGACATGTTAAGAAAGGAAAAGTGTTTTTGAAGCAGAAAGGATATTTTCCTCAAGAATGGAGTTCAGGTGTTTTATCAAAATTATTTTCCATCTAAGATAATAAAGGGTTCTATTTCTATTCCTATTATTACATTGATTTTATTATGTTGTGGTGGAATTATATTTTTATGAATTCCTTTATCTTATATGAATTGTTTCATGATGTCACGATGTTTATGATTCCCATTTTTATTACATGGGTTATGCTATGATGTATAGTTTCTGATTTTGTGGCACACATAAGAATGGTATCATTATGAGATGGGTGGGACCTATATATCCCTCCAATGAATTGGGTAAAGATTTTATGTCTCATGAGATAGACATGGCTAGAACGGTAGGTTATACCGATTCAGTGAAACATGACTGAAATGAGGAGTGAACTCAGTTCAAAAAGGGACTTTGTCCACTAATATAGTCTTGGAAATGAGTCTTGACTAATAAGAAATGATTATCTATGATTATGTTTGTATGCCAAAAAGTTTCATGTTTTAGGTTATGATTATTAGGATTACATTTCACTACTATGATTTATCCCATGTTATAAAATTATGATCTCTTTTGCAGGTTATGATTTCCAAAAGATATGTTCTTATGAATATGATGTGATTGATATTTCTTTTGTTTACCCTTAATGAGCATTTGAGATCACCCTTTTATTTTTTCTTTTCCCCAGGATATAAAGAAAGGATTTAGGTTAAAAAACAGAGAAGATCTTTATGGGTTATGTTGAAGATCTTTCACCACAATTAGAAGATTATATTCCGAGTTTTCAAAGACACTAAACTATTACGATCCTTGTGTGTGTGTTTTTGTTATGTACTAATTATTCCGCAAAAGTAATGTACTGTCTATGTACGTTATGTTTTGGGTCTCTACACCTATATTTTCAAATCACATGTAATTGTCATCTCATATTTCATTTTTGGGGTAAATTTAAAGAAATTTAGCTTACTATGAGAACCCCCATTTTCATATGGTTATAATGTTTTTCACAATAATTTCATACTTGTCCCCTATATTCGAACTATAATGTGCATTGGATGAATATTAAGTAAATAATGAATGAAAATATATTTTTTATAATCTATAATGTTAAAAATATTTTAAAATAAGATTCAATAAATCTTGATTAATATTTGGATTCTTGAATCGAGTTGTTTGATGAAAATTTAATGGAAAAGAAATAAATACATATTAAAAATTTAATGTCCTTCAAATTTTATATAGTATTGAGAATATGTATTTTTTTATCTTAAAAGCAGATAATTCTATCCCATTAAATTAGGTTTATGTTTTTAAAGTCTGATGTATCCTAGAGACTTCTATTAGTGTCTTATGAATCATTTATATCTTGTTTGGGTTTCTTCCAATGAGTATTCCATCCTATTTTTGAAATATATCTACTATATATTTGGTGTTACATACATGAAGAACCTTCTTCAGAAAGGGGATTTGTTTCCTCTATTTTTTTTGCAAGGTGTGAGTTAAACATGTTTTAGTTTTTCTGATTATCCAGATATGATTAACCATAAGGAATATAATAAATAGGGTAATATGGTATGTCTAATGACTGCATGATAATTGAGGAATTCATATGAAGAAGATAATGATTAACACTCTAATAATGAAAATGTAAACAAAATCTAATTTCTTTTCATAAATTTTAATAATATATCATATGATGTATAATATTCATAAAACATATTCTTATTTTATATTAATAATTTAATGAAAATTAAATCACATGATAATACCAGATTTATTTTATTGAAATTATATCATAGTGGTAGTAGATAATTTTATATTGGAAGCTATATAGGAGTAGGAAGGGAATATTTTCACGCAAAACATTGATATTAAATTAAATTAATGGGAATATAATACTCTATAGTAATAAAATACTTAATATTTATTGAATATTATTATTTATATAATATTGGAATATTTATAATTTAAATTGGGATTATATCATGTTAAAGAAAATTAATATTTTATGATTTTTGTTTAAAATAAATAGTTGGTTTTCTGATTGAAAGTAATTTAGAATTTTTGGATTCTTCCCCTATTACTTTTATATAGTGTGATAGGTTTTTGGTAGATTTTTTTTGGTTACCATATATCTTATATTATAAGCATAAAAATAAATAAGACATTATAGTCCGATAAAGTTATAATTAAAGGAATATGAATGAGTTGAATGGATACTTCTTATCATGGTTTTGATTAAACATGAGAAAAAAATATTAATCATTTTTATATTAATTTACAGATATTATTAGATACTGCATTAGGTTTCCTTATTGTGGAAAACCTATTCACAATATCTTTTTAATTTAATATTTAATTAAAATGATTTATTACAAAAGAGTGAATGTTTGAGGCTAGACAAGATTGATTTGTATTTTGGGTAGACTGAATGACTATATTCCATAACATTACTATCTTTATTTACGTGAGAATAATAAATTATAAATGTATGTGTGATCATGAGATTTAAAGCCTTGATTTGAAATTGATATTTTTTTGTGGTTGAGAACTATTGATGGGAAATGTGATGAGATTCCAGGGCGGAAGAGACAGTCAATGTCAGTGATGGATTGATGGATTATATTATGCATAATAGCATGGGATTAAAACTAGGGAGTTTAGATTTCAGATTTCTCATCAATATATTTAATTATTCTCAATTCTTTCTTGATGGATATATGGTCGAACATTATTAATAATTTGTATCCAAATACATGGTGTAGTTTCATACTAAGGACTACTAGTGAATCTTTGAATTGGATGCTAAGGCTGAGTCCTGAAGTACCTAGATAATTAAATCATAGAAATAGAAATAATGAATGAATGAGGTTTTAGGGTATTCATAGATAATGATAAAATTCACGAGCATATATATTTGCTAAATTAATAGTGTTTTTCAGATTTTATTTGAAGATTAAAATTCAAATTTTGTAAATTGAGTATGAAATATAATTATTTAATGGGTAATGAATTAAATAATATAGAACTTGAAGCTTATATGAGTGATTAAGACCTTTTACTTAGTGGTTGCAACCAAGTTTATTGTACGATGATAGAGGAAAATGATTACATGAATATATAGTTTTCTTTAGTGTTGTTGTGTGTGATATTGTATATATTTTCTGATTTCATACATTACCCCACCTTTATTAATTGGAAAAACAGCTCCAAAATTATATGGGACGTGTTTTTTCAAACATTAAGGATGGGGAGGGAGTAGATGATTAACCTCCCACTCTACCCCACTCCACATATAGATTTATATGAGTAGGACTATCCCATATTATAATAATATGTGGTATAAGGTTATTTAAAACTATGTATATAATCGATCAAGATATACTATAAAATTATATACATGATGTAATAGATTGAGGTATTGCACACACTTGTTTCGTAACATAGTGGTTTCATTTTTTAACGTGTGTACTTTCATGTAATTTTATAGCATGAGGTGTAATTAATTTATATTGTAATATCCAAAACCCTGGTTTCATGTATATTCACATGTTCTTGAAATTTTTTCCTTTGTCTATACCTTGTTTTTTAGTTTATCCATGTCTATATGAAGGATTTTGGGATTAAAAAATCATTTGGAAGAATAAATTGATATTTTTGGAAACTTCTGACCAAAATAGGTTGTACCACACTGCAGCACCCAAGACCACATTGCAGAGGAGTTGGATGTGCTATAGAGTAAGTGGTTGTTCCATAGTGTACAATAGAATTTGATGCCACACAAAAAAAAAATGGTTGTTCCGTAGTGACCTTGAACACTATATGTTTCATCATAACCTTCTTTATAGATGAATTTTTAGGAAGGGTTGCGTAGTTGTTATTTACACCCGACAACATGACCAATTCAGTATCAGTTTCTGGTGGTTTTGTATGCTTGGGATTGTCGAGAGTCTTTAATTTTATAAAGACATTTCCATTTTGATTTAGAGAATGATTTTTTTTATTAATTTAGAGAATCTATTTAAAATTTTATAGGGGTTTTTTAAACAGGCGTCAAGCCCATTTAAATTATAATCCCCCTATTCACATGGTTTGATTCTAATGTTCTGAAGGGCTACAACAAAGCCACCTCCACACAAAAGTGGTACTCATATGCCACAACTATTCATGTTCTGGGGTAGTTCCACATCATAGCCTCACAATTCATGGTGTAAGAGTCATGTTTTAGTAACCCTATGCTACATTACCCAATCATAAACTATAGTGGAATCTTCCTATGCCCCATTGCACCGTGGTGTTATAACCTACACCATGGTGGTTGATTATACACCATAGAACATTTCTTTCTATTTAGTTCTTACAATAATTTTAGAGTCTTCACTTGTTCCTCCATGTGAATCTCTCATCATGGTTTTATGATATTATTACCAAGGTAGGTGGTTTCAAAAGATACTACTAATTTTTTTTAAATCTTTGGTGCTTATGTGTTTAATTTTTTTTACATAACAATTTCTAAAGCTAGATTTGGGGTTCAAAAATCATACTTTGAAAAGGAATGGTGTTTGATGAAACTATTATGATAGAGATTAATTATTGATCTTCAGAAAATGTTTCATTGAATTGAAAGTATGGATATTTTTTGGGTTTTTATAAAATTAAATGGCATGAGAAAATTATGATTTAAAATGTTATGTTTCAATAAATTTGGATAAAAAACCATTTTTTGTTGATTTTTTAAATACAATAGAATGTATTTTTATGAAAACTATCTGATGTTGGTTTTTGAAATAATAACATGAGTTTATGATAAAAATCCATTGAGGTTATTTTTCAAAATAAAAGCATATTTTGAAAAATGAAATTGTGATAAATGAAATGGTGATTGAATTTTTTTTAAATGAATGATATCCCCATATAAATTGTCTGATTTAACTTAAATAACATGGGATTCTATACAGTTAATAAGGATGAACACATGATAGGCATGTATTAAATCTACCTAGAAATATATTGATGATGACAATGCATAAAACTACGTGAGGGTAGGGAAATTATCTGTTAGGGTTATTCTCCTTTTCATCCATAGTGGTGTTCCTTGGGAACCTTGGAATACATACTTCAACAAGATATGTGAGAGTCCTAGTATGTCCATCCATTGGGTCTATTAATTGTGTTTCTATGATTAGAAATGATTTTACATGTCTTATGATATAATTTTTTTTAATCATATACGTTTTGATAGAAATGTTTATTCATGCTTTATTTTAATTTTTTTAATTCATTCATATTTTACAAAGATGGTTGAGTATACATGATTTGATGGAAAATTTATTGTACATGTTTTTAAATAGCCATTGAAAATGTTTCATTAAGCATGTTTTGATATGAACTGTGAAATGTTTTCCACGGATTGGTTTATTTACAATAAGTATAACTGGTTTTTCTAATAAGTAATTCTTATGAAATGATTGGTGAAATGATCCCTCAATTGTAGATTAAAACCTATATTTATATTTGGGAATTTTTAGATTTCCTTATGGAACGTACAAGTAAAGGGAAGGAACCACATGAGGATAGAGGGTGTACCTTTAATAACTTTAATTAGTAATCATAATCTAGTGTAAAATTTATTAAATTTGTATGAGATATAAAGGATATCATACCGAAGGACTAATCAATTTATTATTCATGAAAAACCAGATAAATTAATGACTCCCATATTACATTGGAAGTATAAAATACACAACCTAAAAAACATACTTGTATATTTTATATCTTTCATAATATCCTTGTTAATATACTAGGGAAAATAAAAAAATAGATGGCCTTATATTCTTGGTACTTGTTATGTAGAGAAGAATTTTTCATGATTAAATAAGAAATAATAAATATGGTAATATAAATAAATAAAAACATATACTATTTAATCCAAAACATAAGCACAAAATGCTTCAAATGATAATATCAATTCAGTAATATCTTGGATAATAGTAATGGAATTATCAATGAAGAAACTAAATAATAGTAGACATTTTGATCTTAAATATTGTGATATCTTCAATTGTTAAGACTGTGCATGAAGTAAGTTTAATCAATGGGTAGGAATACACAAAAAAATCATTAATTTTTACACCTAATTCTTTAAATTTTTAGTGATCAATTAAATTGATAAACAATAATCCTTACCAATAAGTCACATTATTGAGTAAATAATACTGATTTAACAATATTTTCCTCAGTCAATTAAATAACAATTATAGTAAATAACCATATATAAAAATGGTGTACGGTTTATGAAATAGTAATATCCATGATATAAATAATATGTACATTTAAGAGAAATCCAATATCTAATAATCACAAGAAATTTAATGTTCTAATAGAATGTTAATGAATACAAAATTAATAAGTTATAAAAGTTTACCATTAGATCATAAAAAATATAAGGTTTGTAATAAAATAATTTTTTTTGGAAAAATAAGGAAAATGGAAGTGAAATAAAAAAATTTTCATTAATGAATGGTTTTTTTGTAAAACCAATAAAAATGTGTATAAGAAAAAAAAATATCATAAAATTGTTTTGTCAGGGGGGAAGTATGTTAACACTGTATATATTAAAACATTCCTTTGGAATTTTTGTAATGAAATTCAAAAATGAACCTTTTGGGAAAAAATTGAAATATTCATTGTAAATTTTAAAAATCATGGATTACCTAAAATTTCTTTTATAAAACATTTGAGTAACCAAAATGAATTTTATAAAACAATTATGAAAAATATACACATGTAAGAAAAATATACCTGGCCAAAATTAAAAATAAGATCAATTATTATTTTAAATATTTCTCTTGAATGAGTAAATTAAATTTACTTTTTAATACTCATGAATAATTATATATTCATGATAAATACATCAAAGGGGATATATATACACCATTTAAAATTAAATTGTTGTATAAAACAAAATATGTTTCAATGTAGTGGAATTTGAGATGAAATCCCTTACAAATATCATATCATTAAAAAAGAAAAGTAGTTAATGAAGTGATAATGTGTAAAAAAAGTAAATCCACACAAGATAAGTTGATATAAAACACAATTTAATAAATTTTTATTTAATATATAGTCTTGAAATTATATAACCATTTGGGAAGTTATATAACCTAATGAAATGAAATTGAGTTAATAAAAACCTTACCACATGATAAAATTCTCGTCAAATAATCATGAATGAAAAAAATAAAAATTTAATCTTAAAATAAAATGAAGTATTGTGGATTCAAGATAGAATATGAAAAATGGTATTATATACGTCATATAATGAAATTATTTCATAACATTAAAGTTTGACTTAATGAATGGAGATTGAGCTAAAATATCTTACTTCATGTCTGAATCATCACATATGTTGTATATCTTCCCAAATAATAAACTTATGTTAATTATTTAATTTTATAAGAACCTTTTCTATGTTTATTATTTATTTTATTTTTTTATTACATGTTATATTTAATTACTTAATCAATTATATTCAAGATGGATATTTTGATGATATTCAGTCCATATGTAGAAAATGAATTTGGTAGTTTGAAATTGGTCTATGTGGTAATTATTATGACATCTCTATAATAATAATAATTAAATTATTATAATTTTTAAATATAATTTATACTATTATAACCAATGACGAAAGGTGATTATGAAAAATGATTTACCTTATAACGATATATATGGTAGCTTGTACACTCACATGAGTAATGTTTTCATATTTCAATAGTCTTGATGGAAAGAAAGAATGTATTTTGAAATATTTAAAATTTTTTAATTATATAAAAATATAATACTATTTATTTAAATAAACTTATATATTCCATAAATTTTCTATGGTGATGAAAATCGAATCACATCGCTTCGCGGCGGTGGTAGTCTACATGTACGAAAAAATGGTGTTTTCAATTTTCAATGAATGGAAATTTAATAGAATATATTTCATGTTAATTTACCATAATGAAAAATATTTCATTAATATATTATATTTAATTTAAATCCCTAATTATAAGATTTTGTGAGAGGCGGTGATGGAAAATGATTTACATTAGTTTGTGAGGTTGTAGTTTGCCATACAAACCATTGATGTCTCGTTTCCCACTTGACGGAAGAAGGAGATAGATATATATTATACCATTAAAATAATAAAATCGTAGTATTTTGGAGATAATTATTTTATTATAGAATAATGTTTGAAGAATATTGTAAGGACGTAAATGATGGAATAAAATATAAACACATAGTTAAAAATTATAACTCTTCTTCCGAAAATGTCCTTGATTTAAAAATTAATCCCACTAAGGCTAGTATTCTTCCAAAAAAATACCTCTAGAATGATTTGAGGTATTTTATTAGGGTAATTGGTTATTTATTAGATTAACTAAAACGGTTTTTATGTTTTAAGAAAAGATAATAAGAGATGGCCTATTATAATAGATGGGAGGAGCACTTTTGGAATTTCTATAAGTATTAAATTAATATAAATTAATTTACATGGATAAAAGGATCCAAAATAATTTAATCTGAATAAAGTATTTGGATATTTATAAACCCTATCATGAAATAAAATTTTAACAATATTAGTTTAGGATTTTACCCTTATCACTTTGTTTTAACATGCATTAACCCTTTTTGACAATTACCTAAATAACAATATTTTAACTATTTAGTGGTCATTATAGTTATTATTAAATTAAATTTCATAGAAAAATTGTCCATATTTGGTATTAATAAAAATATTAAAATTATATGGCAATGTATAGTATTTTAATTTTTTTAAATAATTTCAGAAAAATTATTTATTTTACAATAATATTAATATCATTTTTAAAACTATTCATTTAATTTAACTTTTAAGCACTAATAAAATAATTCTATTAATATATAATACATTAAAACCAATATAATACAGTATTTGTATCTAAAAAATTAATTCGATATAATAATTCAATCAAATTATATTATGTTTATCATTTATAAAATGATTTATTTTATTTCTCAATAAAATGAATAAATATCATGTGAGAATTGCATAAAAATATAAGGTAATTATTTCATTACTATGAATTAGAAATAAATTTACATGATAAAAAATCCCTTCTCTTTAAAATTAATATTTATAAATTTACAAAAGTTATATTTATTCCTATTAAAAAATTTTAGAGTCATTAAAAGCAAGAATGTGATATTCTTTTTTAATCTTTTACTTAAATATTATAATGGTAAGAATCAAGGATAAATGACACCAAGTGGTCATATCTTTGAGAAATTTATGGAAATGTTTTTTTTAATAATATAGGATAAATGAATGTGTTTGGATCATTTTTGAGTCCTTATCATATTATTTTTAACCTTAATTTCTCGATTTACCCTTAGTGTTGTAATTAATATTTAATATAGTTACTATTCATAATGACTAAAAATTCAATGGAACTATTTAAAAAAATTTACATCCTAATTAAGAATATTTAATTAATTTTTTAGGGTTCAATTCATTTTTTTTATAATTTAATTTAGAATTAATCTCGCAAAACTTGATGAAAAGCGAGTTTTCAGAAACATTTATTTTTCAAGGAAATGATGATTTTTCATTAACTACATGGCTAGTAATCTTAATTAAATTAATTTAAATTCACGTACATAGATATATAATCTATAAATTTAATTTATTTAATTATTTAATAGTGGTTCTTTTGAATAATTGAAATGGAAAATCATTATGCACGTAGAAATAATTTTCGAAATTTGTTATGCAGAAAAATTGATTTATACCAAAATCATGAAAATTGATGATTTAATAGAAGTTATTTAGATTTTAATAATAAAAATGGGTCATATTTTAATTTAATTCCAAATCCAAAATATAATCAAACTTTAAATTACTTTATTTAATGAAAATAAAAGACAGTATAAAAAATTCATTACTTTTCACTATTCATTGAAAACAAATCATTTCAGAAAATTCCAAAACTTTCACCATAAGAAAAGTTTAAATAATGATTAAAAATAATAAATTAATTGTACGAAAAGCAGTAAAAATTTAATAAATTATCCATCCATAAAAATAAATAAATTTCATTTTTGAAGAAAACATATTTTTAAAGCATAAAATAAATTTTTTGAAAATTGAGTACTTATTTATTATGAATTAATCAATAAATTATGATTATATAAAAAATTCTGACATATTTTATTTATAACATGGTTATTCCTAGATTTTTAACAGCTTGGTTATAATAGTCACATTTTATTATCAATATTTTAATAATATACCACAGTTCATTTAAACTCTGTATTGTGTGGGACACAAGCGATCAAATAAATCAAATTTATTTCTAAATGAATATATTCAAAATTCTCTCATCTAAAATAATCCACATCCTCTTAATTTAAACATGATCTCAATATTAAATATTTTCAAATTTGATAATACTTTTTTCAAAAATACATATCATAAAAAGGGTTAATAAAAATTTATCTTGAAAAGAAGGAAATAAAAATATGAAGTTCATATATATTGAAAAAAAAACAGGTTTACAAATAGTTGAAAATTTGTGTGAAGTGAAAATATGGACATGGAGTGCAAAAAATTCACAATTACTAATATAGAGTGATATAGAACAAGGTTAGGAGAAATTTAACTACAAAAAACTATAAATATGTTATTGGTGAAAAGACTATATATTCATAAAAAATATTCACAATAGAATGACATTTGTGTTTCAAGATCCCTTTCCTTGTGTTGAGGAATTAAATTTCCATATATACTAATATTATAAAGAAATATACTTGACAAGTATAATTTCATTCTTTATTCAATTTCCACCGAAATATCATCCTTTACCAAAATAATGAGTATTATGGATGATTTTTTTATCCCTCAAGAAGCATAATCAACTTATAACAGAACACATATTCCATAAAATGATAACAATATATTCCTCCTATCTTTTCATATTAACTTAAACTAAAATCATTACGACATTGTATAAAAATATCCGAAATTTATAATCCTTCATATGATAAAATAATTCATTTTACAAAAAAATTATTTAATAATAATAAATATTAAAAATTGGTTATCTATAAATAAATTATATCACATAAAAATATCATTAATTTCCACGATAAGTCACTATATAATATTATAATTTATTGAAATTCTCTAGAATATCATAAATCAAATTTATATACTAACCTAAAAAGTAATCCTTAGCATAACCATAAATATCATTAAAAATATCAAATTGTTAATGAATCACTTATTAACCATAATGATTATATATATACCACTATCCAATATACAATAGTTAATATTACATCAAGTCATACACTACACCAAAGGTTTATTTAAACCATAATAGTGTATTCTTTTTAAAACATAGTAAATGTTTAAAATCACATAAAAATAAAAAAGAGTTTACCTTATAATATGATTTATAAAATAAATGTAATCACTATCGTTCAAAATTTTTATGTAAAAAAATACATACTAACTAGGAAATAAATTAGGCCAGTGGTAGGCATTGAACCCTTGTCGCCTTTTGGTTGTAAGATCAAGCCCCATGACATTATCAGAATCAACTGGTTTTAACCTCACTAATGGGGTTTTGTTTTTATAAAACTATATAAATATCATTCATATAACATTAACGAAAATACAAAAACATTCTAAAAAACATTAATCATCAAATCACTTTTTATCAACTAAGGTTTTTTTATCAAACTTGGTTTTATTTTTTCTAGAAAAAATAAAATAATCACAATTGAATATTATTGCCTTAATATCAATGATCATATTAAACATAATGGTTTTCAATAACATTTAACTTATGTCTAAAAAATATACAATCATAATTACTCACATAACATTATCACTAAAATATAAGTTATACATTAGGGTTACATATACCTCAAACATCTATTAAAACTCCATTAATGTCAGCAAGGTAGTTCCATAATATAAAACCCCAGAAAGGGTACTTGTATCTATAAACTTATAATCAAACATAGTCATGTTAACCCATGATGTTACCTTAATACATACTCTTATAAATAATAAACATAGTTTTATTTGGGAATGACCTCAAATTCTGTCATAGAGATATATTCCCCAATTTACATTTTTCAAAAATCTAGTTTGAAAGGATTATACTAAAATTAAACTAATACCAAATGTAATGCACCGATTCTTGTAACCCAATGTTGGTGTATATATTATTAATTAGAATATGATACACTGATTATCTTACTAAAATAAAAAATCATTTTAGTAGTTTTAAAAACCAAATACATATATGAATTCTATATTATGTTGGAAATATAAAATGAATAACATAAAGATTGTCTTTCATCCTTGATATCACTTATAACATCCCTATTAATATCCCAAGGAAAATAAAAAAATAAAGGGTGATATTAGATGCTCAATAATAGATATATGATATATAATATATCATGATTATATAAGTATAATCAATATGGTATGGTAAATAACTCAAAACATAGGAAATTAAATTAATAACTTAAGAATGAGAGGCATCCAATGATGACATCAATGTGGTAATCTTGGGGATAATAATAAGTAAATTATTAATAATAGAGATTTTTAACATTGTAAGTAATGATCTGAAATATCATGATATCTTCTACAATTATTATCTAATTCTATGATATTTTAATTGTTGGGTAGTCATACAATAAAAAAAATTAATTTGGAAAACTGATTTTTCTCACAAGACCTATCGATGCGTTGAGGGGATATCTATAATTTTCCCACCCATCACTAAATGTCCAATTTATTCCAAATATAATGGTTGATAAATTCAATTAAAAAAATATGAATTATCAATAAATATCCATGTTGGGAAATGAATACATATTTTACAATATTTTCCCCAATCAAACAAATAAATTTCATAGTAAAACACTATAAGTGAAAATGGTTTATGGTTTTGGCTGTAATAATATACATATTACAAATAATTTGGATATTTAGTCTAAATTTAATATCCAATTATCAGTGGAATGTTAAATTTTCAGGAGATATTAGATGACCTAAAAATTAATAAGACATAAGAGATGACTATTAGCTCATAAAAAATATAGGTTTTGTAATAAGATCACATTTTTTAGATAAATAATGAAAATAGACAAAAAAATATTAAATTAAACATTCATTAAACTATTTTCGTGGATAAATCATTGAGAACATAAGGAATAATATAAATATCTTAAAATGGTTATAGTGGAATGGAATCCCATTAATGTTGTATATGATGGAAACATTCATTTTGGCTTTTTTTAAGGATTGTCAAAAATGGCCATTTTAGAAAAAAATAGAAATATTACTTTAAATACTTTTCAAAATTAAAATAATGAATAAAATGTAAATAATAAATCATTTTAAAAAAATATATTTTTTTAAAACAATATTGTAAAATATGGACCTGGAAGAAAAATATACTCGACTAAAAAGAGAAATAAGATCATGTTTTATTAGAAAAATCTATCTTGAAATAGTAACTTGTATTGAATAATTAATCACATTGAATTGGAATATTATAATTTTAAATACATATAAGGGGAATTATATACACCATAAAAATGTAAATTGGTGTGTAATACTGAATATATCTCAATGGAGTGGAAATTGAGATGAAATACCTTAAAAATGAAATATTTTTAAAAAGAGAATTAGTTAATGAAATGATTATGTGAAAAAAATATAAATTCAAAAAATATAATTGTATGTAAAATATAAAACAACCAAGTTTCATTTCACACAAAATCTTTACATAATATAATTAATGGAGAAGTGATATAACCCATGAAAAGAAATTGAGTTAAGAAACCCCTTATCACTTGGTAACTTTTAAGTCAAATCCCCATGGATGAAATTATTTTAATAAAAAAAATATACAATAAAGAAGGAAGTATTATTGATATAATAAGAAAAATCTATATATATACCATATAACAAAATTGGTGCATAACATTGAAATACGCCTTAATGAATGGAAATTGAGATAAAATCCTTTACCTCAGGTACAACTGGCCATGTATGTTCATTATATTAATTAATAATAAAATTATATTATTTTTTTAATTTCTTAAGAACATTATTTGAGTTTATTATTCTATTAATTTTATTTATTACCATGTTATATTAAATTATTTAATCAAAAAATTTCACGTTGGACATTTTAAAGGTATAAGGTTCATATATCAGAAAATGACTTCGGTAGGATAAATATGGAAGTTGAGGTAATTATTCCATCATCCAGAGAATAATAATAATGAAATAATTATCATTTATAAATAATACTTTTAAAAAAACCATTGAATTATGGTTATGAAAAATGAACTATGTTGAAACCATGGAGATGGTAGGTCATACATACGCTTGAGTAACATTTTAAATTTTCAATGATCATGATGGAAACACAGTAAGTATTATATTATTTTTATAGAATGTTATTTATATCATAAATTTAATATTAATTCTTTAAATAAATATATATATATATACCATCCACGTGTTGTGCTGATTAAATAAAATCCCATCTCTTTGTAGAGGTGGTAATACACACATATGGATGAACTTCGTTATCATTTTTAAATGAATAGAAGGGTAGGAAAATACATGAGATATTAATTTTATTGAATTATAAAAATTCTATGAATAAAATATATTTAATTTAAATAAATAATTATAAATAACCATGGGTGTTGGTGATTAAGATGTGTTACATTGATTCATGATGCGGTAGTTAGCCATACACACGATTGATGGTTCTATTTCCCACATGATAGAAGAAGGATATTGATATAGGATACTAAATTAACACATTAAAATCTCTATATATGAGGGATATGGATATTATTATTTCATAATGGATTAAAATTATTAAAATTATATATAATAAGAAATAAAATGAAAAGGCATGGTTAATAATTATATAACTTATTTTGACAATATCATTTTATTTACACCCATAATTCGTTTAAGGTTGGTATTATTACTAAACAAATACCTATAAAATTATGAGAGTGATGTTATGAGAGGATTTGAGAAGGTATTGTATTAATGAAAATTAATTTTATGTTTTAATAAAAGATGAGAAGAGTTTCCTATTTATTAGTGAATGGAGGAGTACTCTTGGAATTTCCTAAAGTAATAAATTAATATAAATTTATTTTCATGGAAGAAATTATGAAAAATGATATAACTAAAATATATAACGATTATTGGTTGAAATCCTAAAATAAAATAAGAATTGTAAAATTTCAAATGAGGTTATTAACCTTATCTCTTCGTTTTATACCGCATTAACCATTTTTAACCATTATAATGGTAACTATATTTTTAGTCTTTAGTGGTAATTGTATTTACTCTAAAGGGAAAATTGGACCATAATAGGAAAATATTTGAAATTAATAAAAATATAAAATTTAAATGGATGAATAGAGGATTTTTAATAATTTAAAAACACAAAATAAAATATTATTTATTATAAAAATAGATTAATGTAATTTTTGAACTATTCATTTAATTTGACATTGAAAAAAACCTATAAATAATGAAATTAAAATATAATCCATTAAAACAATATAATATGATATTTTTATCTATAAAATTCATGGGTAATAAAAATTCATTCAAAATATTCACCTTTTAACATTTTAAAATCATTTATTATATAATTCTATTAATTTCATAAATACTTTATCAATATTGTATAAGTATTTAAGGTGATGATTTCATTACTAAAAATTAGAAATTAATTAACATGATAGAAAATAATAATTTATATTTCATGTTAATATTTACCAACGACATAGGATATCTTTATCCTTATTAATATATGTTATAGTTATTAAAAGAAACAAAGTTACATTTTTTATCTTTATCTTTTACATAAATATTATAAAGGTAAAAATTTAAGATTTATGGAACCCAGTGGCCATATATATGAGGTTTTTATAGATATGATAGAATTAAACTCATAAAATATCATAAATTCTAGATTTTGGGTCTATTTTTAGCTATTATCTTTTTATTTTTAACCTCAACCACTTGATTTACCCTTACAACGGTGATAAGTTTTTACTATAATTACTATTCAGAATGACTAAAAATAAAAGGGAACTATGATAAAAAATTATACCTTTAGATTCCAAGTTTTTTTATTAATTTTTCATGATTAAATTAATATAAGTGAAGAATTTTAATTGGAAATAAATCCTATAAAACCCGATGAAAAGCAGTTTTTTAGGAAAATGTCTTTTACAAGAAAAAAATGATTTTGTATTAACTGTTTTACTAAGAATATTAATTATATAAATTTAAATTATTTTACTTATATTCATAATAAATAAATTTCATTCAATTAATTCTTCAATTGGGTTTAATTTAATAATTAAAATGGAAAATAATTCTGCACTTCAAAACTATTTTCAGAAAAAATATGTTTTGATAAAAAATATATTTATATTAAAAAGAAAAGAAAATTTATAATTAAAATTGAATTATTTATATTATTATAGATAAAAGGGATCAAATTTCCCTTTATTACTTAATATATAATATAATCAGATATAATATTACATGATTTATTGAAAAGAAATGATAGTTTTACAAGAAATCAATATTTTTCAATATTCT
Organism: Viscum album; assembly: GCA_963277665.1. NCBI lineage: Eukaryota > Viridiplantae > Streptophyta > Magnoliopsida > Santalales > Viscaceae > Viscum > Viscum album. The sequence goes on from OY728128.1 coordinate 1,326,217,056, forward strand.
CTAAAAAATGATTTCAGAAAAATATTAACATTTCACCCTAAGATATTATTGATATGGTTATTTATAAAATAATATAAAATTAATAAGTGTTAAAAATTAATTATATTATCCACACAATTTTTTTAATAAAAATCAATTTTCAAGAAAACGTATTTCTTGAATAAAAAAAATGACAATGCTAGAAATTGAGTACATATTTATTGCACATTAATAAATACGTTTTCATTAATAAAAATTAGATATATTATTCATAATATGGTTTTCCCACAATCTTTAACATCTAGGTAATATTGTGCACATTTAAATAATAATATTTTAATAGTATATCATAGTTCATTTAAACTTAGTGTTATTTGTGACACAGGATTTCAAAGAAATATAATTTCCTTCAAGAAATATATATTGTAAAATATTGGGATTTTATAGTACATGACCTCAGAGACCTTCAGAATACGGACACACATGTTGGCATTTGTGATCAATTATTTGTTCTCGGTTGTCTTGTCATTATGGTGATTTGTATCCGGGTGTTGTGGACACTTTTTCTTATGTGGAGTTTTTTTCATACAAAACTTTCTATTGTTCTATTATCTACTATTATTATTTAACTTGTAACTCTTTCGGTGAAATAGTTACCTCATTAAAATTATTGATTTTGTGATGCTTGTCTCCAGCATAAGGGGATCAAGAATTCCCTTCAGGCAATGTCCGGATCAGCTCAGATATCATGTAGTTGGATATCTAGGTTGGTTTCTGAAATACAAAAAATGGAGTGGCTATTATGAATATAGTGGGTTAATATATAGACATGTTAATGGTAATATATACTGAGCTACATGAGATGAAAAATGATGGTGATACTATTACAAGTATTGTAATTTATCATATAGAAGATATAAGAATAAGATATTTTCTATTTAGGAGTGAGAGAGAAAAACTAATGGGTAAGTGTAATCAACGTCCCTTTATTACATAGAGATATATGATTTTGATATGGAATTATTTACTAATATGTGTTATTAGGTGAGTGATTCATGATATGGATGGAGAAACTTGAATTGCATGTTTGTGTAACAAGTTTGTTTCATTAGTTTATACACTAGGATTAAGTAAACTAATTCCACATTACACATGAGAGGTTTCCATAAGGATCCTATAGAGTATACATTTTATTCTCACCAAATGTATATAGAAAATTTTATTCACATCAACAAGAGAAGGATGATCATCTAGTTGGGTGGTACTAGATTGATGTATTGTTTAGGTGATGTTGGAGTGTGAAGGTCGCCACTGAGGTTTTATTTTTGGTACTTGCAGTGTTCTTTTCTTTTATATCAATTTATGTATTAAAATACTGATATTAAGATTTAACTTTACATTATTCTGGTATTGGTTTGTGTTCTTTCTCATCTAATCTACTACTTATTAAACTTTTAAAGAGGGTAATGCCTCACACAAATTTTATTTATATACCCTCAGTTCTTGTTTCCATAATATCATCTTCGAGAGGTGATCTTAGAGAGAAATTATATATATTTTTTCATTTTTATTCAAACTGGGGCAACGATGGAGGCAGGGGAACCTGAAAAATAAAAAACAGAGGTGAATATAATATCAATTATCATATTGTCCACATAAAACAATCATATAAGTATGTGAACATAGTAATAAAATCAATGCCAAAGTAGTCAGAACAATGGAAAATATAATGAATCATAATATAATGTTCTAGTAGAATATATGAATTTGGAATATGTATAGAAATATAAAATCATCGCTTCAATCAAGGACTGCCACTGATAAAATCATCAGATGGTGGAAAAACATATCTTGTAAAATTATAGACTACTATAACACACCAGGTCCCATATATAACAATGCATTAAAAATATTATTTTTCTCATTAAACATAGGGATATACAATTATAGGTCTATCTATAATGCAATGATGAAAAATATATTTTTGTACCACAATACCATGAAAGCATTCATAATTTCATCATAATTTTTTTTTTCGCATGGGAACAAAATATTTTTTATAAAACATTTCATAATAAATAATTATAAATTATTCAAAGAAATAATGTGATTGATTTTAATAACTCACATATCTAGTAAATAATAAGAAAATTTAAAGGATATAGGCATTGATGAAAAACACATTAGAAGAAGATAAATGAATTTTCAAGAATCTAATAGGAAATATCCATTTCAATTTTTTTTGAAATTAAGAAATTTATGAGTCAATATTTTTTTTAAAATAGTGATAAATTAAAAAATATTATGTTGAAGAATAATATAAAGAAGAAAAGGAAGAGTCATAATGAAAACCAAATAATGATGTGGGAGAAAGAGTCTAATAAATAATTATAAAGGAAGAGAGATAATGAGATCCCCTTAAAACCATCAAATGTAATTAATAAAAAATTTAAGGATACTATATTGAGTGATATAAATATTATAAATTAATATAGAATACATCTATCGATAAAATACCACAACCATGGATATAACAGAAAAAATTGAATTTATGAGAGATAAATATAATTCCACATATAAATTTTTTCCTTAATGAAGTATAAATCAATGAGAAGATAGCAGTAAAAAGTCATGTAAATCCTCATAATAAATATATGAGAATAATATTTCAATGTTAGTGGAATATATATATTAATTCCCTTAATATAGGTTTTGGCTTTGATAATCACAAATAGGACGATATATTAGAAGAAAAACCATTACCCTGACTAATGAATTTATTAAATGTCTCTAAACCCCTATGTAATAAATATATATATTTAATAAACTATCATAGGATTTTTTTTTATTTAATTAAATTTATATTTTAAAAAAACCACCCTTATTTGTTATAAATTTTTTAGTTAGTTAGTGTATAATTTAATTATCAGATGTCAATCGTTTCGATTATAAAAATCTTGTTTTAGTAAGGATATTTGAACAATAATTCATTATTAATTATATTTTCATTTCATAGAATATCTTATTTATTTAAATAATAAAATTAATATTAAATATAATGTTCTATGTTCATTCAGTTAAAGGTGGTTGGGACGAATGAAATTCATAACAACATAATTTAGATTACTTTCCCATTAATGTAGAGGTACATTATATTTATCAATATTATAGGTGACATAATTGAAGAATCATATTAATAACATAAATATCCCAATAATAGAAAATATTGCTAGATAAAAAACAAGAACAAGTAATATGAATGAATGTGTAATAATATAAAGTTACATTGTAGTAACATAATTTTTATCAAGTAATAATGATGTTAATAACAAATCATTTTGGTGGTGAATGATTTTTACAAAAATTGATGAAATGAAATTAAATAAAAATTATATATAGGAACTTGTTATATAATTTTTTATAATCACTCTCTCTCATAATAAAGTCTTTTGTAATTTAGAATTTAGGCCTTCTTTTTATGACATGTAGCTAACAAACATGGGAGAGGAATTGAAAGGTGTGAATTTTGGTATGTATTCTAATAAAAAATAAAAATATTAATTGATTTAGAATTGGAAGACGAGGTTTCCTTTTATAGATTAAATTGAGTTTAAAATTAACAATTTCTTATTCCCTATTGGTTAAAGAAGTCCATTTTAATAATAGAAGCCACCCAAAAGTGGACATGACCCATAGATGTTGAGATTTAATAAAATATTGACAAAAATATTTATTTTTATATATTTTATTCATAAATATTACAATATATTATGTTTTATAACTTTAACTATTCACCAATGTAATTCTTGAATTTCCCCAATAGCTTATTTTTCACAGAAAAATGACATTTTCCCTCATAACTAATTTTAATTACGGGATTTGAAATATTTAATATATTTTTATCATGTTAAAACTCAATAAATATGAAATTTAACTTTTTTATGAATAAAATAATATATTAATAATTTTTATACATTTTCATATTTTATTATTTATGATATACATTTTATTTTTAATCTTGTATTATTTTTATTTTCTTATTGTATAATTCCATTTAAATTTTCCTAATTATATTTAATTTTAATTTATTACTATCTATTTTATTGTGTATTAAAATATTATACCTTAAAGGAATAATTCATTGCTCATTTCAGTTCGTTGATCTATATTACAAAATATATCCAACAAATGATATTTATGTCACACAAAAATCATGGTGTGTTACATCCCTCCACCCTTAAAAAATTTTACCTTTAAAATACCTTTTATAAAATGAAGATGATATTTCATCATCACATTTTGTATTCTTACATGTCTTGCTCAAACATATAATTTTTCTAAAGAACGTTTACCACATTAGGTGTCTTATTTCATAGTAATTTATCTCTTTGATCCAATATATTAACTATTTGTTCCTCCTAAGAGGGATCATGTTTAATTTTTATAACATATGAGTTCAGTAAGAGTGATGTGTCTTGTATGTACTTCTTTAAAAGTGATACAACGAACTTATCTTGTGATTAAAATAGGTTTTTTGGAAGTTATAGGTGATAATCTACAGTCCCCATGTTATAAATAAGATTATAGGGGTTGAGGTATATACCATATAAATTTCCTTTCTTCCTGAGTCTCACAACTTTCTTCTAAAGTGATATTAACTAGATACCTTTTCCCAAAAAAAAATCAAAACACATCAATTATTATCAATGTATCTTTTTTTCAAACTTTGTGCTTCTATAATATTACATTGAATGGGTTGATTTTTTTTAAAATATACTAAGATAAATCTAGTCCAAATATCTTTTACTCTTCAACTTCATCCTAGTGTATTAGAGTTTGATGTTTCAACTGATAAAGAGAGTCATGCAATTCTATTAGAGGGGTATAAAAAAACTATTACTATACGATAACACTAAAATTGGAAGATGTTGATCCCAACCACTTTTCAAATCCATCAATAAGTATATCTGTATGTCATAGAATGAATGATTGGTCCTTTTAGATTTACCATTGGTTTGAGTATGGTAATTAGTCCTAAAGAAACCCCATATAACCAATTATTGATGAATAATTCTCTGGACTATTGGGCTGAACTATATAATTTGATCAAATATAATTTAAAGAGTCATTACATGTATCCTAATCTCTTATTTTATGTATAACACATAAATTTGATCAAGTTATAAATCTTATTTATTATCATTGAAATTAGTTGACTTTTTATATTGATCAAAAACTACATAAGTGTCATAATAAATGTTATAATTACCATGAAGTATTATGATAAATTTAAATATAATGTTCTTTAATTTTCATATTGATTTAGTTAATGGCTTCATCATCCCCTCATACTACTAGCATTCCACATTATCTTTTTTTAGATTAAGTATTTCCATGTATACCCTCAAGTCTTCTGTACATGTTACCCAAACAGAAGTTCCTGATATATTTATGTACATCATTATACTTCCTAAATTAATAGAGAATGATTAGTTATTTCCATAAACCAATATCTCATTATTCATTTCTTGTGTAATTTTGATCGACCTTATCTTTTAGAAATGTATAATCCAATCATTGTTATAGATAAACTCAGAAATATTTCCCACCACATTCTATTGCACCGTATCATCTTTCTATTCCACCTTAATCCTTATAAGAAAAATGGTTGAGAAATTATTTAAGAATTTTAGGATTTATCATATTCCCATTGGGCTTCAATGTACTCACATTAAATATCTATGATGATGGAGTCTGGTTCAATCCTTATTTTAATAAGTTAAAAGGGAGTCTTAATAAATAAAACTAAATAAAACCTTAATATAATGTGACCAGGATATAAAGGAAATAGAATTGGGAGAAAATGATTCACTTCCCATCACTCTATTTTTAAAAATTCAATTTAATAGGACCTTAAGAAATCATACAAGTATATAATATAATAGAGGATAATACTTTAGACATTATATTTAACTTGCACATGTAAAAAATATTTAAACTGAATAGTGATAACATCAATTCCCCTAAAAATTTTTAACAAAAAATGAATTATGTATCATCGAGAGTGGAATAATAAAAAGGAATATACATGAAAAAATGAATTGAGGATATTAGAAAATTTAATCTCATTGAAAATTATATACAACTTTTTCAAAAGTTAGTCTAGGCATTAATAAACTTAAATAAGAAAGTAAATTGTGATAAAAATAATACATTTACTATATCAAACCATTTATCAAGTACATAACAGTTTATTTATTTATTTTAAGTATGTATAATTTTAATATTAGTAATTAAGAGGTTCCAAGGAATTTTTGGCATGTTTTTTAGGCTTTTATGGAGTATGATTTGAGAACTATTAGTATAAATCATGAAACACCTCTAGGAAACCTTATAAGAGAAAATATTAGGCACTGGGTATGATCACAGTTGGTGCATAGTCTGGTCAAGCCATGTAGATGTGTAGGTGAAACCATGCACTTTGAGACAACGGGGAAACACATGGTCGAAACATAGTTTTTCTCAACATGTGAGCCAACTATTCATGGTGTGTATTTAGATAGTTTCTCATACATATCTAGTGCACAATTTTCTCAATGGTTCACCCTAATTTTGAACCATAAAATATTAAATTTGAAAATTTTGGATATAACTCAGTTTAGATTTTAAAAACTAATTTCACCAAAATCCATCCATAACATGAATTATTTTTCCTCCCAATTATTTTGAGATGTTTTAATTTGTTCTTGGTGTGTTCTATTGGTGTTTCAAAGTATGTTAGAGATCTATATTCACCAATAAGTTCTTGTTCATCGTTATTTTTCATAGATCCTTTCTCCTCCTCTCTTTCAGAACCATAGGTCTAATCCACTAGGTATAGATCTGGGTTAATTGTTGGATTACATTATGATATCTTAAAAAATGGTTGAAGGGAAAAATATCTAATCTTAAATCTATAAGATCTAATACGAGTTTCAGAAATTGCTTTGACATTATTCATTTTTACCTAATATTGAGAGGAAAGTTTCTTCTTTCTCATTTTCAGTTGATTAGAACATGTAGGGTTGGTTTCAAATTGATTGAATTTATTGAAATTGTTGCGAAGCCCTAGTGTGATTGGATATAAACCTCTTTAGTTATGTTTTCTTGGAAATTATGGAAATTGGATGGTTTTGGGGAAAGTGATTTTGGTTTATGATTTTAAAATTATGAATTGGTTTTGAGACATAAAAAATATTTGTTGAAATGTTTTCAATAAAATATTTTTTTATTGAAATGAATTTAAATGATGTTGGTATTAATTGTTGGGTGTGAGTGTAATGGTATGGATAATGATAATGAAGTACCACAATCAAAGAGACAGAGTACGAATGTGAGGTTCCACCATCAACGGTAACACCAATATTAAGTGTGTGTGTGTATAGTTGTGCATTTTTAAAGGGAAATGAGGATTCCAAATAGAATTTATAAATTTTTTAGAGGATTGTTTTTATTTAATTCCATGGAAAAATATTTTGGATTTTATATAAACTATTTTAAACTTCTTTTGAAATGTTTTATATAAATATGCTAATAGGTTTTATCCCAGTTGTGTGAGTTGGGAAGTCATTGGGTAAATCTTATAGAGTTTAGAATTTTCCCAAATTGTGCGCAATTTTTCATTTTTATATGACTTCTATCGATACATAAAAAAGGAAAGTATCTTAGTATTTTATTAATTCATCTTAATACCATTGGCATGAATTTTTGTGCCGAATTTTAGGGTAAGTTAAGAGTTACTGGTTTGATGTCTTTGGTCATTGAGATTTTTTCCTTGGTTCCTTGGATGTTGTTACTTGATTTTTACTTGATACTATGATATGTTATTTATTTGGTTATATTGAGTGGTGTTTTTTACTCTTAAAAGATACATAGGTTTGTTTTTTGTGGATATCATGTGGTTTCTATTTTATATTCTATGGGAAAATAATCCCCAATTTTTTTATGAATCCCTTGACATTTATTTCCATTCTTTTGTGTCTTGGGTTGATCACTTAAGGCAAGTAACACTAACATCCTCTTTACAACCTAATGGTTGTGGTAAAAAATGTTATAAATGGTATTATTTTGTTTGATCATTGGACATTAGTAGTTATGTTCTTGATTTGGGTTGGTAGAAAGGGGTAGGATCATTAGAACTTGAAATATAGGGAATAAAATTCATTGTTAAACTATTTATTTTGATCTTCATGTTACTATTTAGTTTGGGTATATGAGTTTTTTGAGACAATTATAGGAGTTGTCACCTCATTATCATGGATTTAGACGGTAAGAAGCGAATGAAAGACATGGTGAGTAATCACTTCCCACTACAAGTGTATAATTTATTTTGATTAATGATTTATGATTTGGTGAATATGTATTGTTTTTTAAAAATATTTGAAAATTTATTGATCTTCAAAAATCATAGTGTTATTTTCAAAAAAATATTTGAAAGAATTTTTTTTTATTTTGAAAGGACTTTTTGTGATATGTGTGATGTGGTAAATTTTAAATTTTAAAGCCTTCAGTTTCTATAGAGAAAAAATAAATAGATTTTATTTTGCTTATAGAGAATGGAACTAGGTAGGAATCAAAGAAACCAACTAGAAGAGGATACTAATAATGCAGTTTCACATAAACCACTGGTGAACCAATAGTTATTCTAAATTATTTTTCCAACTTTTCAAACTGTGGACAGAGGGAACAAAAATGATAATCCAAGGGAAGTGTATCATTCGATTTAGTTAAATAAGTAGAATACACCCATCATTAAGGATGATTTAAAACAAAAAAAAGTAGAATTGTGGTGAAATAGGAATAATTGAATCATAGATTTCTTTGGAACACCAGATGATTTCAAGGTGAAGTTGGAAATGTATATGGTGGAAGATATTACATGATAGTGGTGGGATTTATAAGCTCAGGATAAATTGTATAAAGGCATTGAATGTGATGATTTTTAAGATTTTTTCAATAAATAATACTATCATCACATGTTCATAATTTTAAGAATAACGAATTTATTCAATTTGAAGTAGGAGAATATCTTAATGATAGAGTATTCATATAAATTTATGAATCTAGTTAACTTTTCACTAGAAGTTACGGAAAGTGAATCCTTGGAGCCATGAATTTTCAAGTCGGGCTTGAAACAAGAAATTCTCCTAAATATTTTCATGCTCTGTATAATAGATTATATAGATATATAAAATTGAGATATAGTAGATGAAAAGTAAATTTAATGTAATACGATTGGAGGAATAATGCTGATACCTATGGGAACTGGTGGGAACTCCAATGTTGGGAATATGTGGAAGAGGGACACCTATTTTAAAGGTGGTGGTATGAATCAGAATTAGATTTCGTGATCTATTTATCTCCCTCCAAAACCAAATGGTAAAACTATTTGTTTTTATTGTGGTTATCTAGGTCACATAAAGTGAGATTATATAACACCACCTAGAGAATGTCACAATTTCAATAAGAAGGTACATATAAATTGTTATTTTCATTGTCCTCCGAGGACAGATTCTTTGAAAACATCTCATGCTTCTCAGGAACTGTATGCTTTAATGGGAGAAGTGAAACAAAAATTTTCTCATCACTAAAATAGAGCAAGCAAAGGGGAATCTAGGAAATCAATAACTGATTAATAAATGAAATCACAACATGGTAACAAAGACCAAAGTTCAGTGAGTAAGAAATTATATTGAGTTGGAAAAATGACCACGGATGATTAATTTGGAACTTTAATGGTGAGAGGTACGATTTTTTTTAATTCCACCTTTATGCACGAACTTTTGGATATGGGAACATCATACGTTTTTATTTCTTATCTTTTTGTTAAAAATATAAGTTTTAATTTTGAGATGATTTTTTTTAATTTTCAAAATCCCATTGGCTACTTTTTTTTTATCCTTTATGGGAAAAATATATTCTATAACTATTGATAGGGATGAATTAATTTGTTATTTATATATGATTGAGATGGATTTTTATTAATTAGTTATCATAATGGATTAGTTTATAGAGTTCAAAGATCTCATCTACTGTTATACCTAAAGGGTAAGTTTTTAAACTATAGATGGTGTTGAGAATCTCTTTATAGAAGATTTAAATGTGAAGGTATGTAGAGAAAGATTGTTATCACAAGTGGTTGGAAATATCTCATACCAATTGGAAGTTTTGAACATGGAATATCTTGAGGATATCAGGAATTTTTGTTTTACAATAATTATTGATTAGTTTCCTGATTTTTTCCCAATAAATTCTCAGGTTTTCCATGCAGAAGAGAAGTAGAGTTTATGATTGATTTTTTTAGGGACCAATACTATCCCAATTACATATTATCAAATGGAAAAAATATAATTAATATAATTTAAAGTCTATTTGGATAATTTAGAATGAAAAGGGTTTATTAGACATTGTATGTATCCATGAGTATCACTGGTTTTGTCTATGAAAAATAAGTAGTGAACTCTTATTATTTTAAGGTATTCTCATAAATTTAAAAAAGTTATGATAAATAATATTTATTCTCTTCCATTAATTGATATTTTATTTGAACAATTTAGGGGATCCTAGTGTTCCTCTGAAATTGATTTGAGTTTATTATATAACTAACTATAGGTTCAGAAAGATGATATTATGATAAAATATTTCAGTTATAGGTATACCCACTAAAAGTATGGGTTCATGCCTTTTGGTCATATGAATGCACAAGATGTATTTATGTAATTGATAAAATGAATATTTCAAATGTATATGAAAGAATTTGTGGTACTTTTTTGGGATTAAATATTGGTGTATTCATGGAAAAAGGCTCAGTAATAGAAACACTTAGAGATAGTGTTGGGTATCTTAAAGGATCATTATTTATATAGCAAAATTTCAAAGTGTGATTTTTGGATACAAGAGGTATGTTAACTATCCATGTTATCTCTGAAAAATTTGTTTTTTATCTAGAAAATTTAGTCAATGATCTATTAGAAATCACTAAACAATGACTTTAAGAATATAATTTTTTCTGTACATAAACACAGATCCTGATATTTCCAGAGTCTAAACAGGGTTATGTATTCTATTATGATGCATTAGAATCAAGGTTGGTATGTGTTCTCATTCAAAGAGATCATATTTTTCCTTTTGGAACATGAAAATTATAGTTATAGGGGAATAACTACCCAACACACCATTTTGAAATAGCTTATGTAGTCCATGATTTGAAGAATTGGTGTCATTACCAATTTGGCATGAAATTTATAGTTCTAATGAATCATAATTCTTTGAAATACATTTTCTCACAAAGATATTTGAATATAAGTCAATGAAGATTGCCGAAATACCTTAAAATTATATTGTTTGACTTGATGTATACATCGGGTAAAGGAAATTTGGTGGAAGATGAATTATACATGAATTCATATAACCAGTTGGCTAAAGAATATTCAGATTAGTGGTAGTTCATGTTTCTTATAGGAGACATAAAATTAGACTGTACCGACCAGGGAGATGTTTTATTTTCTTCCTAGTGTCGTTTGTTCCAATTTTTTTCCCAAAAATGGAAGAGGTTTAGATATTTGATTTTTAATGTTGATCTACAAGTTAAAAAATCAATGTTGGGGAGACCATTGAGGGATGAAATATGAATGGGAGTTCATTTTTTCAGTTTAGAGATCAGATCATGGTTCTTTTTTCTTATCAGGGACAAATTCTTAATGATGACCCCCATTTGAAATGTGTTATTCATAATGTCATTGAAAGGATGTATAAATCAGTAAAATCAATGTTTTAGATTGTTAGTATAAAAAGGGCAGTGGAAATGTTTGTTTTGAGATACCTCAGCTGTCAATAGGTAAAGGAAGATCAGTAATGACCAACGGGAATGTTGTAGTCCTTAATAATTCCTATTTCGATTGATAGAATATATCTATGTTTTTTGTGACAAGGTTATCAATGATTTTAGGAAAAAATATTCCATATGGTTAATTGTGGATCTTATCACAAATTTAGATAATTTTACTCCTATTCGTGAATCTTATACGATGATGGATTTTTCTAAAATCTATCTATGAGAATTTTTTAAGAGGCATGGCATTCTTGTCACAAATATATCTGATTGAGACCCTAGGTTTATGTCTCAGTTTTAGAAATACTTCATGAAATCTCTTAGTAATAATGGACTACGAGCATGACATATCATCTTCAAATATATGGAAAACCTAAGATAACAATAAAAAAACAAGAGTAAATGCTTTGGGATTGAGTAATGTATTTTGATGTCTCATGGGAGGATCACATAGCATTTGTGGAATTCTTATATAATAATAACTATTATTCATCAATACATATGGATCATTTTGAATCATTTTATAGGTTTCCTTACCATTCTATAATTTTTATGTGGAAACTGGTGAGACTTAACTGGTTGGACCAAGCCTTATGCAAGTTACAATAGAGAAGATTCAATTGATCAGAAAGTGTACTGATAAGGATTAAATTTGTCTAAAATGGTATTAAAATCATCTTTATTGTCCATTTTCATTTGAGGTGAGTGATCATGTGTTTCTGAGAATCTATCAAATTCTTCAACATTGTGATTTAGGTATAAAGATTAGGTTATCTCATAAATACATAATACCTTTCTGAGATACTTGAAAGAGTTGGTGAGGTGGTATATCTATTTGTTTTTCCACTAAGATTCAGTCAAATTAATAATTAGTTTCATTTATCTCAGTTGAAGAAATATTAAATTGATCCTAACCATGTGATTTGATGGGATCACATCAACCAAGAGTCGAATTCTCATTGGTTCATGTGATGATACAGATTTTGGATAGGTTAGAGAATGTGTTGTGTGGGAAATGAAATGATCTAGTTTAGGTTTTATGGAAACATGGTTAGATTGAAGAGGAAACATGGGAGCATGAAAATGAAATATTGGAGAAGTGGTTGGAACTATTCTAAGATAATACTAGATTACTACATTCTGAGTAAGGATAGAATAATGGTGGGGAGAATTTAGAACTGTATGTTTTAGTTACCTAACCCCTTATTTATTTATTTATTTTTGTATTTATAATGTTCAAGTTAATTTTTTTGTGGTTTGGAGAAGTTTGTTCATTCTCTGGAGGTTTTTCCAGGGGATCACATTTTGATAATAGTTAGTAAACCCATAAACACCTCCAGGAAACTGTGAAAGGGAAAATAGTAAGTACTGGGTAAGAACTCAGTTGGCACATAGTTTTCCTAAACCATGTGGATTCCCAGGTTATACTGTTCACATTGATATAGTGGGGAAACATATGGTCGGAACATGGTTTGTATAACCATGTGATCCAACTGTGTGAGGTGTTTCTTGAGATAGTAGCTCATGAATAGTTAAGGCAAGGTTTGCCTAACCATGCACCCTAACCATGAAACATGAAAATAAAGATCTGAAAATTTTAGATCTAATTCGGTTTGGCCCATTTAGTAATTATTTTTATCCTAATATGGAAATAACACAAATTCATTTTCCACCCAAGGATTTAGAGGCAATTCCCTTTGGCACATGAACATTTCATATTCATTTCAAATTCTGTTGGAGATGTAGACTCACCAATAAGTGCATGTTCTTCCTCAATTTTCATATATATATATTCTCCTCCTCTCTGTCAGAAACTTATATCTAATTCTCTTGTGATATATCTAGTTTATTTGGATTTCAAGGTTATATATTTTTTAATTGGTAGAAGGGAACAAGATTAATTTTTGAATCTAGAATATCTAATCAGGGTTATTGAAGTGGTTGTGTCATTATTCATTTTCAAAAATGTTTTAGAGTTAGGTGACTTCTTTCTCATTATCACTTGATTAGAACTTGAAGTATTGTTTTCAAATTTATTTAATTGAATTAAATTTTTGTAAAACCCTTGTGTGATTGGATAGAAAACTCGTTAGTGATGATTTCTTATAAATTATGGAAATTTGATGGTTTTGTGGATATTTTTTTTTGTTCATGATTTTAAAATGATGATTTTAAAATTATGGTTTGGTTTTGATGCATGAAAAAACCAATATATATATTTTTTCAATAAAATAAATGATTTTTAAAATGAATTTTGATGATGTTGGCATAAACAGTTGGGTGTGAGTGGAAAATGATTGATAACAACATGGAAGTACAACCATCAAAGGGATGGACTGTGTGTGACACCCCGAGAAATTTAAATATTTTCATTTTTTATTAAATTTAATACTTTTCTAGTACTATTTACATGCAACATCATGATAAGCTTACTCTACACACAACAATGAGTTGGTTTGTGTTACACGCAAGACTGAGTTTTACCAAACAACAATATAAAAAAATTATTATTATTTAATATAATAAGATATAAAATATCCTTTAAGTTGGTAGTTTTGAATATTGTAAACTAACTTATGAAAATATATGTTTTAATTCATTGGTTAACAAATTAATTAGAAATGAAAATTGGAACCAAATGAATACATATAAAATGTTTTTATAATGAACTATTATTATGCTGACAAAGAAGTTTTATCTTAATAAATTAAATTAATTTAAATTATTGAATGATATTAATTTAATATATATTCAATCAATGTTTTTTTCATTAATAAAATAGATTAAATAGGCATAATATAATAAAAATTCCAATTTTACACATAAAACCTATATTTTTCTAAAGTTAGTTTCACTATATTTTAATGGAAAACCTATTATAAATTATTTTTTTGAAAGTTTTATATTTTTTATTTGAAAAAATAAACTTCTTATTTTAAATTGGAATATTAATATTTACTGTGGTTGAATTTTTTGTGTTTCTAGGATATGTTTTATGTTTTGACGAATAGTGATAAAATATGGATTTTTAATTGAAAACATATTTTTTGTCTAAATAATTAATAGTGTTAAATTATATATTATAATTCGTTATTTTGTATAGTAAAATCAATATTGTATCATTTAATATAATATATGTTATTGGAATAAATTTCACATTGAATTTGGTTATAAAAACATTTCAATCTTTTGAATTTTCTCACTTTTAAAACCCATTTTCTAATTCTATCAACGAGATTAATTTATATTAATTACAGAAACTCCTATATTTCAATTTTTGAAAATGGAATATATATTTTGAATTAGTGGGTCCAAACTGGGTAAATTGGTTCCACTTTTTGGAAACATGAATAATAACATTAGTATTTTTTATTACCATGGTTAAGGGTAAATCATGCGATTAAGGGTAAAAATATATTTTATGTATTATAAAACTACCCTAATACTTGTAATAATTTTATTTTATGAGTTATATTAGTCCAAAATCGTCCTTGGGATGATTTTATGTCCTCTTGGAGCCACTTGGAGGACTTTAATCATTTTTAATATTTTAATCTAAGGGAAGTTCATTATGTCACCCACTTGTTGTTCATAAGTATTACATTTTTTATATGGTCATTAAGAAGATATCTTAGACTATAAATATTAATTTTTATCATTAAATGTTTATAAACATAATTATAATTTAATTTTAATTTTTATGGTATAAATAATTAAATTTATAGCTTTCACAATGGAGATTAAGTAATTGTTTTATTAATGGACACATCAAATAAATATTATTAAAAATATGAAAAATATATATTATATGTTATAATAAATATTATCTAAAAATTTTATATATTACTTATACATAAAAGGGATATATTAAAGCCCATGGTTTGAATTTATCTCAAGTATTGATATTTTTTAAAAAGGTAAGAAATGAATAGTTTTGAGATTGATGTTAATGATATTTTAAAATAAATAATATTTTATTAAATGATATAAAATTAATAAAAATATAAAATTAATAAAAATAAAAAATTATTCCAATTGATTGGAATAAAGTTTTAAATATCTTCCATGAATCATTTATGGTTATTTGGGCATTTTATAGTTAATATATAACCCTTAAATAGTAAATAGCTATGTTGTCGTGGTAAGAGTTATAGGGTTTTACTGAGGGTTAAAACCAAAAGATAAGGGTTATAATGTGACGTAAACATGTATAAAAATTATTGGACGACATTATTTAGACACATAATCATATTTAATTTTAAATAAATCAATTTTTTTCCATTTTTAATTGAAAATTAATTTATATTAATTTAATATTTGGAGAGTTTCCAAAAGTACCCCTTCCCTCAATTTTAAAAGGGCACCTCATACCTCACTTCCTTCCAACAATTTTAGCCTCATATATCGACCAAAACCTACCCAAATACACTCCAAAATTACCTCTTGTAATCTTATAATCCTAAATTTGGACAGAAATACAACCAAGGAAATGTTTTTGTATAAACTAAAATGAGTTACCTAAAAATGAAGTAATGGTCATTAATGATCGCTTTAGTTTTATTTCTTTACACACTCCATCATTTCATATTATTACATGATTATATATTATCACAAGTATCCTAAATATACTTATATTTCTTTATTTTAATGGTTATGCATGCAACTAAAAACACTTACATCAAATGGGTAATAAATTTACCAATCGTGTACTACGAACTACAGCCTCACGAAACTATGTCATTCATTTTTTACTTTACCACATCCCATGGTTTTTCATTATGATATACTAGATATTTTTATAAGATATAAATTATATTTAGGTTTCTTTAATACTTATTTAATTTTTATAGGACACATACCTTAAATATTTCTATTTTTTTTGTAAATACGATAACCTCATTTGTGGAAGTGTGGAATGCTGCCTCCTCAAAGCAATATGATTCTTTCACACTATACATTAATGTATAAAGGATGGTTTAAAAAAAATATGATATATATGAAATATATATGATATTGGAATTATAATATACTTATATTTCATCTAATTATAATTATTTTAATACAAAAAAGAACAAGTACTATTCATGCGTATGTACGACCTACCATCTTCTTGAATGGTGCATTTAATTTCCTATCTCAAAATTTTATGGATTATAATAAATATATAAATATGTATTAAATATGTATTATATTTACATAATGGTTTACATTTTTGAGATGATTAAATCGTGATCTATGTAATTGTAGCAACATATAACAAGTCAAAAACATACTCAAGAAACTAGGAAATTAACACCAAAAATAGGGAAAATGGTGAATGATTATTATCAAACTGGTTAAAAAATAATATATGAAGATAACATATGATAGTAAAAATATGAATAATTTTATGATATAAATTAATAAAATTATTTTATAAATAATACAATAGTTTTAGGAATATACAACTAAAAAGTTTGTCTGAGGAAAGAGATTTTTGTCTCACTTTTATTTCCATGGGACACATTCCATATACACTAATTGATTATTTTTATGGTGCATAAAATGTACATGAATGTCTTCTTTGAGTATTATTATGAATATTAAGGTATTTTTCTATACATATAATTTTAATTATTTCACTAGAAATATTATTCTACTGAGTATATAATAATAAGGTTTATTTTAAAATATCATTATTATTTAGGACTACTCAAGTTTAAGTCTCCATTAGGGAACATTTTTATTCAATGTCCATGATTTCTATTTTTTTTTTCAAAAATGTTTTTACTATTATACTATTTTTCAAAAATATTTCTAACCATTTTCATCTTATTATAAAATTATTAGAATGAAATATTTTTTTCCATTTCCAAAACATGTTACTTTATGACTTTTCTTACAAAATTAAAATGAATGGTTTTTAATATATATGACCTAAAAATAATTATACACCATCATGATTCCCTAGTGTTTTGAATATTAATTTAAAATTTTAAATGGTTCTTTTCAAAGAAAATATTTCCTTTTATAAATTCAAATCATTTCTAATAAATGATTACCAATGGTATGGACTTTTCATCTCATGTTTTAGATATGCGAGATAAATGTTATATTCACCTGTTACTTATTTTCTGTAGTGTATCTACTGCCAATTTTGATATATTATATCATTAATCCTTTTATATTCATGGTATTCAAATGGTTCAAAGTTATATGGGGCACTTTGAGTTAAAAATTTATTTTCAAATCAATTATTTGATATATAAGGAATTGGGACATAAAAGACATAGGTTGAGGATCGTTTAATGAAATATCTTTTGGTTGGGGACCAATTAATGCAACCCCATGATGAATTGGTAGTCTCATGAGATGTAATTAGTTGAAAAAATCCCTTTGAGTTTTTTCCAAGAAGAATAGATCGTTTTCTACCCATAGATTTAAAACATCTTGTGAAAGGTCCTAATGTTAGTGGTTCATGTTCTAGATACATGCCGTCTAATAATTAACCATTTAATTTATTGATAATTATGTTATTATTATTTTCTATGAGATTGTTTTCTTTAACATATCTATGTATTCATTTCTTTTTTAATTTATTGATTTAATGGGATGTGTTTCTGTAATGTCCGACCCAGCTCAATACTAAGATAGTGGTCGGACCTGTCACCACATGACCTCAAGCGTGCCACCCCGTACACCAGAGGTTGCCGACTAGTATTGAGGGTGGAAGAATAGTCAGTGGGGAGACTATACCCTCTTATCAGAGTTGAAAAACTATATAAAAGAGTAAATAATAATTAACATCGGAAGCAATAATACATAATTGAGAAGAAGCAGGATATAGAATTAATATAATTGAACAAAAGTGTCCAACACCAATTTATTCAATAAATGAATGCATGAAATGGTATTGATACAGGTCAGAAAGTAGTAAACATTATAACATTCTTTTCAATACAATATAATGTAGGACTCAAGTAATGAAGGGAACTAAAAACCCAACAATGATCTCCACATGTATCCTGAAATCATACTCAGTACTTTGCTCCTAAATCTTGGGTAAAAGAAAACATCAACAAGAAAGTTCCAATGCCCTATGAATAAGAAAGGTCTACTCAAGTACCCTCGTGCAATGGCAGCCTAATCAGGGTGTGAGATATAAATCTAAGTAGTCTGGCACCACTAGTGTCTAACCCAATCCCAAATGTTTAATATAAATTTAATAGGTTGAAAACATGCGTAAATAAAGTATATAATTCATTTAAACTAAATAACCAAGTACATTCTTCATCCACTAGATGGTTTTTGGACAAGTAACCGGTTCATTAATTTAGTATTACTATTTTATTCATAAGTCACATGTGAGTAAGTCACCTACCGAGTCCAAGGAGTTTCATATAAGGTTAAACATGGCCGAGCATTGACCGGGCCTGATGGGATTTAACCATGGAATGTACTTGTCAATACTGGACTCAAGGAGTGTATCCAAGGCATCCTATGATAGTATAAGTAGTGAAGGTCCCAAGAAGTAACAAGGAAACCTCACAAGGATATCTGGTGAGGAAGTTCCAGGGGAAAAACCAAGGTAACATAAATCTCAAGTAACACTAATTTAGTAGTATCTGAGTCTAGATAAGGGGTAAGAGTGTAATACAAGGAGCGTAATCCAAAGAATTCCACAGTAACGTGACTACCAAGTCCAAGGAGTTCATCTAAGGTAAAATGAGGCTACGAAAGGACTGGGTCCAAGGCGTGTATCCAAGGGACCTACTTGTCAATGTTGGATCCAAGGAGTGTATCCAAGGCATACTTTTGTAATACATGGAAGACCCAACATCAGTATACAGAGCATCCAAAGGTAAGAAAAGTAATAGGATCTAGTCATGTCTGAACCTTAGAATCATGTCCTTGAATTTGGAATGGGGTAAATGAGTTCTCATGGTATTATTAGACCAGAAACCATGACACAAACAAGTCAAACCATTTCTATTTAAATAAACAAGTCATGTAATGATTCATTTGGTTCAAGTATTTCTTTCCATTAGTGTGAATAATTCAAGTAAATTTGAAACCATTTATTTATTTTTTCAAGACTTTCCTTCCATTAGTGTGGAAAGTTCAAGTAGCATTTTAACCATTTAGTAAATCCATTAAAACTTTTTCAGAAGTCATGTTCCACAATATTACATTCCCTTAACATGGTATGGGTTTCCACAGCTGTGGAACCAATTATTCTCTTATGAACCTGGGTCCCTCCATGGAATTACAACATGGGAATCAATTTATCTCCCAAGTTATGAGTATGAAAACCCACTGAGTCCATCATGGCATTCCTACTTGGGAACCCACATGTCACCCAAGGAATTATTAGCATTCAAAACATTTGAAAACCATTTTTTAAATTTGATTTTAGTGTAAATCATTAAGCATTAACCATTAATTTAACTCAACTCATTACTTTTATAAAAAAACATGTGAATTATATTTATAAGGCTTCAAGTATGCATGAAAAAGGGGAAATTACCTATACGGGTAATTCCAATCTAAAACTGGACCAAATACTTAGATGGTGATTTGGTCCTTTAATAATTTTAAAATGGAAACTTAGTGTTTCTAATTCCATTAGGGACATGTACTAAACATACCACATCACAACATAACATCAATTCATAAGAATTATAAACATGACATGTCAAGAAAGAAATGTCTAACCAGTAATTTTTTACTTGAAGGCAGTGTACCTCTATTGGAGGGGTTTTGTTTTGAATAAATGATATTTCTTATCACACAAATCATTTACTACATTTATCATTTAAAACGAAACATGATAAATTCACGTTTAAGAGGCATTCAATATAAGTACTTCATTACATAGAATTAAATTCTAATAAAAGTGATGTAAGCAATTTCTTAATGCATTTATAAAAATTGAGGACATGGAAAGGGACCCAACCTAATGGTAGAACCAAGCCGTCAACATTGGAACTTATAGATTTCTAACTCAAAACAAAAAACCAATCACATACATATACAACTATATATATTTCTATATACCCTCACCCCATTACCTGTATTCCCCGCTCCATGAAGGAATATGCACATGGTGGATATGAACCTAGACACACACACACACAAAAAGAGAGATATATATATATACATACATAAATACATACATATACATACCTACGTATATGCTTGCGAGCCTTCAAAAGGCATGGAAACTCACTACAACAACACCTGACATCCAGAAACACCGTACGATACTAAAAAAGGAGGTTCAAAACTAACCAATGGCATTAAATCATTACTTCAGTTGGCAGTGATAAACCAAAACGAGATAAAACCATGTAGAGAAGATCAACACACGACCAGAAACATGACAGGGACTCATAAATACCAAAACCCTAAATTTAACACTTGCTAAATAAATAATAGGTGAAAACCATACCCTGAAACCAAACTGACGAACCAAAACACACCGAACTGCCTCGCCTTTAGAGGTAGTTTCTAGAACACACCCCAAAACGACTGTAGATATCATTAACATGACCTATGATCAAAGAGAAACCAAAATAAGGTCATCCCATTGAGCCTAGGGTTCAACCAAACATTAGGGGGAAACAAATAGGATGATTCAAAGCCAGGAATCGAGAGGAGAAGGGACAGAGGACTCACCTCAAAGGATTGTGTGATGAAATCTGAAGAAAACATGGATAGATTAAAGGAGGAAGAGGAGGTTGAGGAGGCATCGCATGTGCGGCTCAAAGATGACCCCCCTAGTGCGCTGCATCGAAATGAGAGGGGAGAGGGAGTGATTTAGTTCTTAGGTATTGATTTTATCAGAACATGATAGTAATATTTAAATTCAATATTAATGTTTTCACTAATGTTCTTCTCTTATAAGCCTAGTTCTAGGGTGAAATTCTCATTTCATTTTCCCTCATTTTAAGATGTTTTATAATTAATCGTATAAACATTTTTAGTTTTTCAATAATTGTTTATTTTCAAATATCAAACCATAGACTACAAAACCAAGTTTAAATTAAGAGGATGTAATTAAAATAATATGGGGAGAATGTAACACCCCCAGACATTAATATATTTTCATTTTTTGAATAAATTTAATTTTTTTATTATATTTCTTTATACAGAACACCATGATAAGGTTATCCTACACATAACAATGAGTTAGCTTGTGTTACACACAAGGCAGAGTTTTTCCAAACAAAAATAAAGTGTTAAAAAATTATTATTAAATATAATAAGATACAAACAATCCATTTAGTTGGAGTTTATCAATATTATT
Source organism: Viscum album (assembly GCA_963277665.1). Lineage (NCBI taxonomy): Eukaryota > Viridiplantae > Streptophyta > Magnoliopsida > Santalales > Viscaceae > Viscum > Viscum album. The sequence continues at coordinate 1,326,239,192 of OY728128.1, forward strand.
AAATAACTTATGAAAATATATGGTTTAATTCATTTGTCACAAATTAATAAAAAATTAATATTGGAACAAACTGAATATATTGGAAATGTTTTTATAAAGAACTATTTTTATACTCACAAAGCCATTTTATCCTAATAAATTAAATTTATTTCAATTATTGAATGATAATAATGTAATATATATTAAATATACTATTTTTGAATTTAATTTAATAGATTTAATAGTCATACTATAAGAACAAACCTAATTTTACATATAAAAAAATATATTTTTCTAATGGAAGTTTTACCACCTCATAATGGAGAACCTATTTTAAATAAATTTTTGACAGTTTAATATATGATATGTGAAAATATAAACTTAATATTATAATGAAGAAGATACAAATCTTATTTTATTGATTTTTTTGTGTGTCTTCTGATAAGTTTCATATTTTGATGAATATTGATAAAAAAATTTATTTTAATTGAAAAAAAAATTTCATCTAAATAATTTATAGTGTTAAATTATATTTTAATTGGTTTTGAAGTATAATTATATCAATATTTTATCATTTCATATAATATAGGTAATTGGAATGAATATAAAATTGAATTTTTATATAAAAACTTTGCAATATTTTGAATGTTCTCACTTCTCGTTTTCTCATTCTATCAACATGATTAATTTTATACTAATTAAAATAACTTATGTGTTTTTAATTTGAAAAAATGGATTCAATAGTTTTAATTAGTGGGTCAAAATTATTTAAATAGTTTCTATTTTGAGGAATATGAATATTAACTTTAGTATTTTTTATTACCACTATTAAGTTTAAATTAGGTAATTATAGGTAAAAATAATATTATAAGTATTATAAAACTATCCTATCACTTTTCATAATTTTATTGGATGAGTTTGTTTTGACCAAAATAATCCTTGGTAAGATTTTATGGCCTCATTGATCTACTTGGATGATTTATCCATTTTTTTAATTTTATTCTAATGGAAGTCCATAATTTCATACTCATGTTTTTATTAAGTATTATATTTTATATATACAGTTATTTAGAAGATATATTAAACTATAAATAGTAATAGGAATGATAAAATTTTTATCATAATAATGATATTTATTTTTAAGTTTTAGTGAATAAATAATTAAATTAATTTCTTGCTTAATGATTATGCAGTAATTGTTTAGTTATTAGACATATCAAATAAATTTTATTAAAAGTATGAAAATAAATATAATTTAATGTAATTAATGTCATAAGTGATTTCAATAGATGACCTAGACATATTAAGGATGTATTGAAGGTTTTTTTCAATGAAATATTTTTTATAGATATTTTTTAAAAAGACAAGAAATGAATAGTGTGAAAATTGATATTAATGGTATTTTAAAATAAATAATATTTTATTTAATGATATAAAATTAATAAAATTATAAAATTTTGCCAAAGGTTTGGTATAAATTTTAAAACTTCATCAATGACTCTTTTATAGTTCTTGTAGCATTTTATAGTTACTATATTGTCCCTTAAAGATTAAAAAAGCAAAGTTGTCTCGCTAAGAGTTAAAGGGTTTAACTAAGGGTTTAATCCAAAGCATAAGGGTATGAATGTGACCTAAACATGTATAAAATTTATTTTATGAGAGAATATGGACCTGTAATCATCTTATATTTGAAATAAATCACTTCCGAACCATTTTTAATTGAACATTAATTTATATTATTTTAATATTTTTTCGAGTTTCCAAAAGTACCCCTCACCAGAATTATAAAGGGGAACCTCCTCTTCCACTTACTCACACCACTTTGAGCATTATATATTGACCAAACCCAGAAAAAATAATCTCATAATTTACCTCCTATGGTACTAGAAGACTCCCTTTATATATAAAGATAACCAAGTACGTATTTTGGTATAAACCAAATGGAGTTACCTGGATAGGAGGTAACATTCTTGAATGATTGCTTTAGTTTTACTTGTTTCCCACTACTTAATTTCTTATTATTACAAAATTATATATTAAAAAAATCTAATATAAATATACTGATATGTTTTTATGTTAAAATTTTATCCATCACTTATACACACATCTATCAAATGGGTAACAAATTTACCATTCATGTACGGTGAACTACCGCCTCATGAAACGATGTTGTTTTTTATTCCATTACAGCCTCTCAAGGTTGGTTATTATGATGGAATAAATGTTTTTATATGATATATATGATGTATTAATAATTATTTAATTTTTATATAACACATACCATTATGATTTAAATTTGTTTTGTAAATACGATAACATCAATTGTGGAAGTGTGATCTACCGCCTCCTTAAAGAGACGTGATTCATTCAAACTATACATGGAACATATAAAAGACGGTTTTAATATAAATATGTGAAATATATGTCATATATTTTATAAGGATATTTTAATATACATATATATCATTTATTTTTCATTATTTTAATATGGAAAAGTAATGAAAGTAGTTTTTATGCGTATGTACGGCCTACCGTCTCCATGAATGGTGAATTTAATTTCATATCTCCAAATTTTATGGATTATTATATATATATATATAATGAATATATATGATATCAAAATCATATATTAAATTCTTTATATGATTAAATCTTGATCTAATTAATTGGAACAATAAATAAAAAGTCAAAACCTATTCAAGAAACTGGGTAATTAACACCCAAAATAGTGCGAACGAAAAATGATTATTAACACATGGGTGATAAAATAATATAAGAAGATAATATATGATTTCATAAATGTTAATAATGTTATTAAATGAATTATTATCATTCCATAAACCATTATTAAGGATTTTGAATCATGTAAAACAAAAAATTATATGTGAGGTAAGGGATTGTTGTCTCACTTTTATTTATGTGGGACACTTGCCATATAAACTACTTGATTATATTTTGTATTATATAAATTGACATGAATATATTTTATGAGTATTACTATGAATATTATTGTATTTTCATATCCATATAATTTTATTTATTTCATGGGATATATGATTCAATTGATTATAAAGTGATAAGTGTTATTTCCCAATCTCATTATTAATCAGTATTGTTTAAGTTTAAGTCTCCAATGGGGATTTTTTCTTCAAAGTCCATGTTTTAAAAAAAACTTCCAAAAAGGTTTTTAATATTATCCTATAGTTGTTTAAAACATTTTTACCCAAGTTAAACTATTTTTAATATGGTTTGAAAGGAATACTTTTGTCATTTTACAAAACAAGATACTTTATGACTTTTCTTACAAAAGTAAAAGGAATGTTTTAACATATATGATGTGAATGGAATTTTCCATATTCTTAACACCCTAATTTTTGGAAGATTCCTATAAAATTTACAAGGTGTTTTTAAATGAACATATTTAAATTAATAAATTCATGTCCTATTAAATAAACAATTTTAAAGTGGTAAAGAATTTTCATATCAGGTTTTACATATGTGAGATAAGATTCATATTAATAAATCAATTATTTTTCATATTATCTACTAAAACATTTGATATATTATATCATTAATAATTTTATCTTCATGGAATTCTATTGATTCAAAGTGGTATAGAGAAAATTCATTTAAAAATCTATTTTTAAATTGATCATTTGATATTTGAGGAATGATTTAGACATGAAAGACATGAATTTTAGAAAGTTTAATGTAATAACTATGGGTCTGGGACTAGTTAATGCAAGGACCATGATGCATCATTAGTCTCATGTTATGTAATCAGTTGGAAACAAACCCTTCGAGTTTGTTTCCATCAAGAATATATGAGTTTTTACCCAGAGATAGAATCCCTCTTTTGAATGTTTTTGACGGCAGGGGTTCATATGCTAGATAAATGTTTTCTAATAATTAAACATTTAATTTGTTGATAATTAAGTTATTATTATTATCCAAGATATTTTTTTTGGTTTACATATCTATAGAAGTATTTCATTCATAGTTTAGTAATAAAATGGAATGTTTTTCAGTTATCTACTCTACCATATTGGTTATGCCATATCCATTTTTTAAATGGCATGTGTTCTCAATTATTTATCTTTCTATATTGATTTATTCTCATTAATTCATTATTTATTCTACATTACATACCATTACTATGTATTTGAGGTCACCCTATTATATGTTCTATTTTCCACAGGTTATGAAGATGGAATTTTTGAATGAGTTCAAGGATGGATATTATTTTCCATTGTAATGTTTTATGTTTTACCTATGAAGTAAGGAAAAGATTTATGTATCTTGTTTTACAAGACTACTAAAATGAATAGTAATTTGAGATATTATTACTTTTAATAATTCTAATTTAATAAAATTATGCATCAGATCTGGGAATCTATGGTTGGAGCATTACATTTGGGATGCGAAGTTTTTATTGTCAATGGTGACACCAAGATTTATTGTGTATGTGGGTGTTTGTGTTGATATGGAAAAGTGGATTCCAAATATAATTGAGAAAAGTTTTAAAAACCTGTTTTCATTTCATTATATGGAAAACTATTTTGGATTTGATATAATTTTTTTAAATTGTTTTAGAACAATTTTCTATAAATGTTCTATCATGTTTTACCATACTGGCTTGAGTTTGAAAGTCATTAGTGAAATCTTATTGAGTTTAGACACACCTACTAATTGGGAATAATTGTGAATTTGTATATTTCATATATTGATACATAGGTAAAAGAATGATATATTCATTCTTTAGTGATGAATATTTATATTATGGGCATGTATTGTCATGATGGAACTTGAAGAAGGTTTGGAGTTTTTAGTTTGATGTATTTGGTCTTTAGGTTTTGATTTACTTGGTTCCTTTGATGTCTCCACTTAGTTTCTATTTTTAACTTTTAAAAGGTTATTATTTAGTTATGTTGAGTGTTATTTTATACCCATTCATCATATAGAATTTTCATTTTTTATAGTTATCTTGGTTGGGTTGTTTTATCTTAAAATGGAACTTAATACCCTATTGGTTATGAAGACCAAAAAATTTATTGCAAACCTATGGTTTGTTAGGGATGTCACTTAAAGCTAGAAACACCCACCACCTCTTTCTAGGCTAATGATTGAAGGGAAAGATGTTACATTTACTCTTGAAATTATAAAACATGTTTGGACCCCTTATATAATTATCATATAATTTATAATAGTATTATCCACAAACTAATTTCTATTTAATACATTTTAAATTAAAATATATTAGTCATTTATTATATATAATTTAGTTAGTTATACTTTATATTCATCATCAAATTCTCGTAGTTTTTTTTTTCTATGAGGCTTATTTTAGTAATGAAATTTCAATAATAATTCCTTATTAATAAGATCATAAATTTTAAAAATATTGAAGGTATAGTAACAATAATATTTCTAGGATTTATAGTTTCCATTCTTGATTTGGTCAATGGTATAGGTATTTTTCACAACAAATAAAACATAATGTTATTGTTCTGAGTAACAATACCAATAAAAATGATATAATTTATGATGATAATCCATATAGATTAAAATATTTAAAAATAATATTCAAAACATTGATGGACCATTAATATCATATATTTCAAGTATTCATTTCTTTGCACTCAAATATGATTAAAATGATGATTCAGTTATACCATCATTCATATTGGTGGCTGAACTGAGCCAAACAAGAATATGTTATATGAATGAATGAGTAAAAATATAGAATTATATTATAATGATATTATTTTTAATATGTATAAAAAGTAAAAAAGTACACAATTTTTTTGGTTAATTAGAATTAGTAAGATTCCAGATGTGATAGTAAATGAAAAAGACAAAGGGGAAGTTATTAAATAAACAGATGAAATCACTCCCCCTCATAACAAATTAATCTATAATAATGTATTTATGCATGCTTAATGTGACCAAAATATTCAAAATCTGAGAGAAACATTTATTTTAGGGTATTGGGTAAGGTTTAAATAAGTAAATGAAAAAGGGAATTAATTTTTAATGGGTTGTTAATGATTCCTTTTAGAGATGAGTTTTAGTGACATATTTTTTATTTATCATTCCGTAATGGTCAAGGAAGGTAATTTTGGCATAACAAGTAGCCTGTAAAAGGGAAAATAATTTAGCTAATGACTCAATTTTTAAAACTTAATTTTTTATAAGTTTTGTAATTCTATTTAATATATATGATATTTTACTATTGTTACAATTTATTGATATCATTCAAAAATCCCACAATTTCATTTTTACCAAAATTTAAATATGAACCTATAATATAATTTAGATACTCTAATTAAAACTATAAATTACATTTTATAAAATTTTTACGTAAAATTTATAAAATATATCATTTACATAATAAAAAAAATATTTTTAAAAAAATTCTATTAAATAAAAATTATTTTCCATATAATGAATGATAATAATATGATTTATTACATTTACTTGTTTATTCAAATTAAACATTTTAATTTTAATGTATAATTTATTTTAAAAAATCGTTATATTACAATTATAAAAAAATTCCATATACCCATTATATATGTGCCTAATTGAAAAATGACTAATTTCTATAAGTGAAACAATCATACGTCCAATGACCATATGTTCAATAGCCATATAATATAAATATTACCCCTTCAAATATATATATATATATATATATATATTATTTCATAATTATTTCATCCAATTTATTAATTTCAATATAAATAGTTTTTTTATATTTCTTATTTCATAATATCTTTAAATTTCATCAGTCAAAATATCATCATGGGAGATCAAGATGTTCAACATTTAAACATTGTATTATTTATATATTATTATAGTTTTATTTTATCCAAATTTTCATTATTATTTTTGATATTGAAATATTTTAATGTATTACTCTATATTTCATTTTAAATTATAATATTCTACCTTAATAGAAGGAGGAATTATTTAATTTAATATGGTGTTGAATGGAAAAAATAATATCCGAAATGTCGGATTTTCTCCATAATAAAAACATTAGGTGTTATTAATATGGATATATTGGATATTTTTAGAGATATGTTTCAAAAAACACAACCTATTCTATCCATTTTTTTGATTCCCGAGCTAGCACATGACATGCCTGAATTGTGTCCCTGATCTCCACGGGTCGAGAAAAAGTTCAAGTGCATGAATAACAAACCATGATAATGGTTTCTCCGAATGTAATCATATTTAAGAAAAAAATTAAATTAAATAAAATTTTGCTATGACCTATCAATTTCTCATACATCCACACTAGAATAAAATAGTCAAAATGAATGGAATAAAAATATTTAATCAAAAAATAAATATGAATATAATTGATCCCTCATCTCCCCCATAACACACTCACATATATAAATGGACACCACTAAAAGACTTTCATCTTACCACAATAGATATAAAGTGCCACAAATTAATGTAATAGAATGTAAGAAAATGCTTTAATGGTCATTGCGATAATGAAAATTAAAAAGTTACACTAACCAACCAGATTAAAACAACCCATGTGACCTGAGGCCATGCTCCATAAAAACTAAAATACAATTATAGTATCCAAATATAGAACCTACAACACCACATTATCCTGAAATACTATGTGATGTGAGTTATGAATCTTAGTAGGTAATTACAACATGGTCCATGTTTTTTCAATTCCTAAACAAACCATTAGATTTTTTGATAACATAATATAAAATAGATTTAAAATTTGTAAGAAAAGATATTATCACATTGTCAATTATTTATCAATGTATTTTTTTATTTTAAAGGTAAATATTTATATAAAAAATTCTATCGGCCTATTGACCAATTATTAAAAACCCTAATTTTATGACCACACTCTAAATTGTTTTATAAAAAATATATTTTTAAAATAATATTTTTAACAAGTTTAAAGTATAAACCAAAACCCAATAACAAGGATAACAATGGTACATTCCATAGTAAAAGAGTAATAAATGATAAAAAAGTACGACTAAAGAAAAATTAAATATTAAAAAATAAACCACACTTATTGATGGTCAATATTAAATAAATCCTAAATGATATAAAATCAATCAATTAACACTTTAAAGAAAGAACTATAGTATAACCATGGTCATCTAGGGTTATGAGCCCCCCTGATCCATGAATAAGCTAGTGGTTTTATAGGTCAATAACCCAATGTAGGCACTAAAAACTAATTATATTGTTTCATGGCCTTGTTTCATGGTCTTACATTACCATGACACTATATCCAACCCTAAAAAGGAGTGTAGTACATGGACTAGTTGTGTGGGGACACCCATTTATGAAAACATGAACTTTATCTATGAATAATATGTTTTTAGTGTGGAAAAAATCCAAAGTGATATTCAATATTTTCCTCCCCTCTTAGAGACATGGATTACCATGTACATTCCATTTTTAAATCTTAAACATCACCAATTATTATATTCAAAAAAATATTTTAAACCATTACCCTTTTTGAATGAATAAATGATACGTTGAATGAAATGACCCAAACCTTTATCAATAGAATCTTCCTTCTTATAATAATGTTATATGTTATAAATTACATACATATCATATAGATCCCAATAAAAAAATTATTTTCATAAATTAAGAATGAATTAAGTGATATTCTTGGCAATTAAGTAACCTATACCAATAGAACAGTAACTTTTCCCTTGGAATAGTAACATGACCATTATGAATACTAATCTTACCAATAGAATAGTAACCTCACCAATGAAAGTATAAATAAAATTTATCCATATTATAAATTAAAATATGATATATTTATATAATGGTATAAGTAAAAAAATGTTTTTAAAATGGAAAATTAAGTGTTGGTATTTTTGTAAGTCATAAATATTAATATATAATTTAATATCTAATATAATGATTGAAAATAAAATTTATTTTCATAAAATTTATATATAAATTAATATTTTGTTTTATTATTATTATAACATAAAGTTCTGAGACCTTAATTATTTTTAATGTTTCATAAATAGAATTATAATTATAAAATAGATATTTTTCAAATAAATGATGATTTTAATTAAAAATTAAATTTCCCATATTAATAAAATTATTTTCATAAAATTTATTTCAATTTTGAAATATTTATTTTGAAAAATTATTGGGGTGATTTTTTCATATTTTTCTAAAATAGTTGAATTTTTAGTGAATAGTGAAATACGACAATTTACCGTATTGAACAAATACATGAATTATTGTGTCATAGATGATTTATGGATGATGTATTTCCATAATATAAAATAATAATTTGTTATTTAATTTATTTAGTGATAATTTTAAAACTATTTATAGTATTTATCCAAAATAAAAAATAATGAATAAAAAAACATCTCTCTCATCCCCTCTAAATTCCACCCCTCACCACCTCTTATCCTCAAACATTTAAAGCATTTAATCTTGTAAAAGTTTTTCCCAAACATCTTACCAATCCTCTTAAACATGTATAGGAGCCTTTGGTTTTAGAAAAAATCCAATCCTATTTTCCCTAAGGAGGTTCTCAAGGAGAATAATTCTAGAGGTAAAATTATCTTTTATTTAATTTTAATTTATTTTCAATTTATTTTATTCTCTTATTATCTAATAACATACCCTTGTCCAAGTGGAATTATAAATATATAATATAATATATAATTTATTGTTATTATGTTATTATAATAATTCACCATCAAATCACTTCTCCTCTCCCTTTTATTCAAAAATGAGAACATCATCTATATGGTGTTGATTTAGTGTCTTTGAGGTTGAAAAGTTTTAATTTTTCTTTAATGCATTTAGATATGGTCATAAAACCATTATAATGGATTAAATAGATTTTAAAATGTATTTTAAAATATTTTTTATGTTCTGGAACTAATATATAAACATAACATTAAATAATAAAACCAAACTAGTTCATGCTGATCGAAAAACCGCAAAATTAATATAAATGATTATACTTAGTGTTTTATATAATGAATAATCATCATATATATAAAAATAATAATATATAATTCCATTTAAACTTAATTAATTCCATTAATGAAATATAATTTGAATTCTAGTAAATTATTCTCAGTTTACATGATCTACCATACATATATACAAGTGAACCTATCACGAAAACCAAGAAAATAAACACCCATGAATGATGAAATTGAACTATATAACTCATCAAAATTTCAATAAATTAACTTAATAAAATTACCATGAATTAAATAAATATATAAAAGGTTTTTTATTTAGTAATTAATTAATATAATTTTATTATCCAAGATATTTAAGTGAAGAAAACATTTGGATATAAGTCAAGGGGATTCTCGAACCCAACTCCATTTCCTTGGGTTTTCCCTCCATCAATCCAATTTTAGTATAGATATTAATTTATTGTTACAGTAATTTCAATTAATTATAAATACTAATTCTTATCTATGATTTACATTTTTTAAACATGGTTTTATGAAAAATGTCAATATTTTTCCAAAATAACCATTTTATCTAAAAACACTTCTTTTTCTTCTCTTGAGATTGTTTCTTCAGTACTCAAGATTGATGATTCTAATACCATGTATGTAATGGCTCGGACCTCTCCGTTCCACTACTTTGTGAAAATGTGGTGTTGGAGGTGTTCCAGGAGGTCAAGGTGACTTATCCCCTAGCCGCTGCCTACCGATAGCCGCTGCCTACCGGTAGCTCGGTCTACCGGTAGCCGCTGCCTACCGGTAGTTCAGTCTACCGGTAGCTGCTGCCTACTGGTAGCTCGGTCTACCGGTAGCCGCATTCTAGCAGTAGCTCAGCTAACACTTTGCCAAATTTCTAGTTCTATGAACAATGTTTCTAGAATCCTAAGAGCTACCGATTCCTTCCTTTGCCAAATTTCACGTTTGAACAGTGTTTCCAGAATCTTAAGAGCTACCGATTCCTTTGCAAAATTTCACGTTTGAACAGTGTTTCTAGAATCCTAAGAGCTACCTATTCTTTCCTTTGCCAAATTTTGAGTATGTGAACAGTGTTTCCAGATTCCTATAGTTTTGCCCCTTTTGACATTTCCTTTGACGAAAAATACATTTAAAGCCTTATTTTAAGGGCTCTTAAGGCCGTTTAAAATGCCATAAATCCTATATTAATTATTCCTAAGGCCAGGATGTATTTACTTGGTCAACCCGCGTGGGTTAATGCGATCCGTTTTTAATGGAGAATTAACCGGATCTTAAACTGTCGCCCCATTAAATCTTCAAAAAGGGAAAATATATCATTCTCCCTTGTTCTTTCTTTTTGTTCTCAACTAAGAGGCACTAGAACCTTTCAATCCTTTCCGTAGGAGTTGCACAATCAATCTTTACTCCTAGGATAGGTTCTGCTCTGTTTTGGATGCAACTGAGCCGTGTCGATCAATATTCGATATAAGCATCCTCCGGTGGATGCAGTTGTCGCGAGGGGAGGATCGTGACCTGTTGTGTGGATAAAGAACGTGAGGAACCGTTTGAGGTAGGGAATTCATGGATTCTCTAATTGTATATGTGCAATCGTAGAATTAGCATGATTTATCCCTTTGGATCACAATGAAATTGACCTAATTAAATACTTGAACTAGATTAAAAGAATTGGTTGATCGCATGTTGTTGCTTTATACCATGATAACGGTTTGACTCATGTTTTCCTAGATATAGTGATATCTATGTTTTCTTTGATTTGTTGTTCGTTCAGGATATAAATTGATAATGAACATAAAGCCATTATTAATTGTTAATTAATTGGCTAAAGATAAAGAGGCATGTAAATTAATCTGGTTATTGCCGTTGTTGTAGTTGTTCTAATTTGAGGCTAATCAAATTAGGGAAGGAAGCATGGTTATTTAATTGTGATAGCTTGCTGATTAGGTATCCGTGATTAGAACCTATGAATAAAAAATATGCCAATTCAATATGGATTAAAGAATAGATTATGTGGGAATTTCTAAAGGGGTTCTGAGTTACCCTCTTATTTACTAAAGGGTCAAGAGCCCATGGTTGTGATTGTTGTTTTTCTGCTGCTTGTGCTGTGATGTGAGCCTGGATGGCTGTTGTGATATGTGGAGGCATGGAGGCCTTGTGGTTATGGAAGTGGATGACGCCTAGAGTAGCGATATGCATCAGTTATGAATGTGGGTGTCGGGGAGGACACCATGGGTGATGGAATGGGATGGATGCGGTTGCTGGATGCTTGTGGTTTTCTTTGAATGTTAACCTGCTTTGCTTTTCCCCATTACTCAAGGCAGCTGGTCTCGCTACCCTTCTTCCGAAGGAGGCGAAGACGCGCGGGGTATGCCACGTGCTTTCCGTGTTTTTCCTCTCGAGGGAAAATGGGTCTGTACTCTTTCTATAGGCGGCAAAGACTCGACGGGTAGTATATCTATTCACCGTGTTGAGCCTACTTTGTGTTTAGTAGCATATGATGCTTTTCTAGAATTCCTGGGAATGTGGGAAAGTAACTCTATAATGAATGTTTGATTAAATGGTGAAAATCCACGGGGATGGAGATACTAGAATTTAAAGGTGATGTGAATCTTAAAAGGAGCAGTTGTTTTTGAATGTGATGCCAATTCAGTTTAATGTGGAATTGTTCATTCTTAATTAATGTTTAAAGAATTAAATTAACGTACAGTGGAACTGATAAAATGAGAATGGAGTAATCTAATAAAGCTCTTCAAATGTTTGTGTGCTTATAGGATACCTAGTCTTTGAAGTAGCATCCTGGAGTCTGAGAGACGTTAGCTGCAGTTGTATCTAAGTCTAGGTAATTACCATAGTGTGGATGTGAGTTACATATATATTCTGTACTTTTTGTGTTTCTATATGCTACTCCACCCTGTCGGTAAGGGCAACTGACACCCCTGGGATTCTGAGCCCTGGGGGGTGTTTTCCCCAACATTCTGATGGGAGGTTTAATGGCTGACTACCCCCTTTGGCCCTGCTCTCTTCTCTTGGTAGATACTTGTGCCATAAGGCACATCGTTTAGTTACCCCATATATGTGTGTAGAGGGCTGTAATGGCTTGTGGTTATTCACACACATATATTCTGGATATAGTATCCTATGGACTACTATAGGTGTAATGTGTATAGGCTATGATGTCTTGAGGATCCTTACTCAGAGTATGGGCTGTAATGGATTGAGGTATTATACCCGACGTATGATACACGTTATGCGGGCTGTGGTGGCTCCCGGAAACTACCTGGTTACTTTTGGTTGTGAGGACGGTGTGGTGCTTCGCCCAGGTGTCTGCGGGCAAGCCTATGTGGTGCACGAGGTGCAAATTGTGGAGCTTATCCCAGGTGTCTACGGGCAAGCCTTTGGAGAGAGATGCACAGGACGTATGTCGCTGGGGCAACGCGGCAAACCAGTGTGGAAGTAGTAGTGGGGTACCCTTGATATTCTTTACTATATGCTATATTCTTGTATGCATTACTTGGTGAGAGTAGCCATGGTGAGGTTGGGAACTTAGTATACCTGTTTAGGTGACGAGTTAGTTTCACTTATGGTTCACTGGGCTTTAGCATGCTTTCTTTACTTTTGCACGAGAGGCTTGGGGAGGATCCTACTGAGTATACTGTTATACTCACCCTATGTACATATAAACTATTTTTCAGGTCACTTGGAGCAGGTTGGAGATCAAGCTGGTTTCTACGAGCTTGCGGTTGGAGGAGGAGCTGTTCGGGCTTGTGGTCATTTCCGTTTTACTTTCTTTTGGGTACTTTTAGTTTCCCCTTTCAGTTGTAGTACTTTTGCATGAAATTTCATATATGTACTTGGATTACTTCAATATATCAGTTCTGAGTTGGAGTTGATTGGAGTCTATTCTATCTCTCTCTTTTCTGCATGTGTTCTCTTAGAGGGCAATGCCTCCCATTTGTATGTTTATTATACCCTCGATGCTAGTCGCCAACCCGGGGCCTACTAGAGGCGGGACTCGGGGGTCATTATCTCCCTTCTCACATTGTCGGCCCAGGAGGGGTACACTTTGTGGGGAGGGGGTCGTGATAGAGTGGTATCAGAGGTCTGGTTGAGGGATAGGATGGAGTTTGGAGTTAGGCACAGGTGAGGATGCATGTGGTGGTAGGGAAATGGTGTCATTCATGTTTAGAAAGTGGGGTAAACACTGGAGACCGGTAGAGACTTAGGCGGTCAGGGCCCCCTATGATCTGTTGCATGGACCTTTATGTTTACGATGGCTACTAAACAAAGTGATACTGGTTGTAGGGTAGAGACCTAGGAAAGGATCGTGAATCATTATTCTTTGCGCCTGTGTTTGAATGGGTAGACCTTGGGATAAGTAACCTGAAATTAATAAAACAAAAAAATTAATTAATTAATGTGAGTCTTACATATTCTAGGCTTAGGAGTTCTAACAGTTGTTATCTTACAGGTATGGCTCCAGGTCAACGTCCTCGTCTGGTTTGCGCAGAAGATTCCCAGCAGGCTGTTCCAGCAGATCACCGCCGAGTAGAGGTTGACGAAGATGACCCTTGGAGGAAGACACTTCGAGAGTTTCAGCACCAGAGTCTATAGAAGTACGAGGGATCCGTTTCAGATGCAGTCACAGAAGACTGGTTGGAGGAGATTGAGATAGGATTCAGTACAATTCGTGCTCGGAAGGAACACTGGGTTTCCTTGGTTTTGACGATGCTGCGTGGAGCAGCGAGGTAGTGGTGGTTCTTGTTCCTCGGTGATCGTGAGGAGTCAGTAATCTCATGGGAGGAGTTTCGAGACAGGTTTAGAGTCGAGTTTCTTTCGTCGACTATGAAGGTGTCCAGTCGCCAGGATTTTCTCACCCTTCGACAGGGGAGCTCCAGTGTTTGAGAGTTTGGAATCCGTTTCAAGAACCTTCTACGATATGCTTCAGACCTGTTACCAGATGATGAGGCCAGGGCGAGGCATTTCGAGGGGGCTTTGCATCCAGAGATCCAGCGCCAGGTCACCCCATTTATGCTGAAGACATATCTTGAGGTGCTGGCGAGGGCAGAGGTTGTTGAGATGACTTTGGCAAGGACTGGATCGTCACGAGAGTGGAATCGTCATGATTCCTCATGAAGAAGAGCTGTGGTCCGGGGATCCCGGTTTTAGGACAGAAGAGTTTCCGTTCACCTGGGGGTAGGTCCCATCCCTTCCCATCTCGTTTCTCCGGAGGCAGCAACTCTCAGGCCTATGCCAAGGGACCAAGAACTTGTTTTTCTTGTGGTGGTCATGGTCATCAGCAGCGGGAGTGCCCGACTTTTCAGAGCATTCATCGTGCACCAGGCG
The DNA here is from genome assembly GCA_963277665.1 of Viscum album. Lineage (NCBI taxonomy): Eukaryota > Viridiplantae > Streptophyta > Magnoliopsida > Santalales > Viscaceae > Viscum > Viscum album. The sequence goes on from OY728128.1 coordinate 1,326,254,500, forward strand.
CTCCGCTCCAGGTTCCTCCGCTGAGGCAGTTCCAGCTGAGGCAGCAGTAGCAGGTTGCACCAGATTTAGATCACCAGAGGGTAGATGAAAAAGGTAGAGGACAACCCCATGACGCTCCCCATCCTCAGAGAGAAGAGCGCGGCCGTGGTGGTGGTCGTCATCAGGGTCAGAGAGGCCGTGGAGGAGGTCGTGGTCAGCTTCACGCTCTAGCGTTGCCAGCCCCAGGCGAACCAGATGTCGTTCGAGGTACCCTTTGCTTGTTTTCTACCTTGGTGTATGCCATGTTTGATTCTGTAGCAACACACTCCTTCATATCACCTACCCTTGTCCATGCTTTGGGACATGAGGTAGAGAGGCTTCCAGTGCCCTTGGCGTTGACTACGCCAGTTGGAGGTCGAGCTGACTTGTTTGAAGTATGTAGAGACTGTGAGCTAGTGTTGGGGAAACACTGATCTTGGGGAGATTTCCTATGTTTACGAATACAACCATATGATGTCATACTCGGCATGGATTGGTTGTATTCAGTGCAGGCTGTTGTGGATTGCTACAGGATGAAGGTCGTTTTCCTTGATACAGATGGAGAGAAAGTGGTGTTTGTTGGTGAGAGAGATCCTTGGATGAGTCATAGACGAGTTTCATCCTTATCATCCATGATGGATGGGATGATGATGAGTTCTTCAGAGGTTCAACAGTTGGCGTTTCCTAGGGTCGTAGAGGAGTACCCTGACGTCTTTCTAGGAGAGGTTTTATCCTTACCTCCTTGACGAGAAATCAAGTTTGGGATCAAGCTACAGCCAGGAGCGTCCCCTATATCTATGTCTGCATATAGGATGGCCCCTTCTGAGTTACGAGAGCTACGTATTCAGCTTGATGGTCTGTTGCAGTGTGGTTTTGTTCAGCCAAGTGTGTCACCTTGGGGTGCACCAGTTTTGTTTGTGAAAAAGGCTGATGGCAGTTTGCGGTTGTGCGTCGATTATCGTCGATTAAACAAAGTGACAATAAAGAACTGCTATTCTATCCCACGGATTGATGACTTATTCGATCCACTGAAGGGTGCAAGTTGGTTCTCAAAGATCGACTTGCAGTCAGGATATCACCAAATGCGTGTAAAGGATAAGGATATCCCAAAGACTGCTTTCCGTTGTCGTCATGGGCATTATGAGTTTGTTGTAATGCCATTCGGCGTGACGAATGCTCCAGTTGTTTTCATGGGGTTGATGAATGTTGTGTTCCGTGAATTCCTGGACAAGTTTGTTGTGGTTTTCATCGATGACATCCTTGTGTACTCCACATCTGAAGAAGATCATGCAGAGCATCTACGAGCCGTTTTGGGAGTTCTTCGCCAACATCAGTTGTTTGGGAAGTTGTCCAAGTGTGAGTTCTGGGCTCAAGAAGTTCGTTTCTTAGGGCATGTTGTGTCCCAACAGGGAGTAGCTATGGATCCATCGAAGATAGAAGCAGTAGTGTCTTGGGAAGCCCCCAAGACTGTGTCAGAGGTGCGAAGTTTCCTTGGTATCGCAGGCTATTATAGGAGGTTTGTAGCCAATTTTTCCCGAGTTGCGACTCCTCTGATAGCTTTGACTAGGAAGGATCAAGCATTCATATGGACTGATCAGTGTTAGACAACTTTTGTGTATCTAAATGAGAAGTTGGTAAGTGCTCCAGTCCTTTGTCTTCCAGCAGAGGGAGTCCAGTTTGATGTTTTCTGTGATGCTTCACATCTGGGGCTAGGTTGTGTTCTCATGCAGTAGAGGTCACTTGTTTTTTATGGGTCTCGACAGTTGCGTCCCCATGAATGCAACTATTTCACCCATGATCTTGAGTTGGTAGCCATGGTGTTTGCTCTAAAGTTGTGGAGACATTACCTCATTGGTGAGCACTTTGTGGTTTTCACCGACCATAGAAGATTGAGGTATGTTTTCTCCCAACGTGACTTGAACTTGAGGCAGCGTCGGTGGATGGAGTTCTTGCAGGAATACGACTTTGAAATAACATATACACCTGGAAAAGGGAATTTTGTAGCTGACGCACTAAGCCGAAAGACATGTAATGATGTTGTGTGTGAATCTGGTGATTCTTGGAGAGTGATGGGAGAGCTATCAGCTTTGAATTTTGATATGGGAGAAGTTGGGGGTAGAGGTTGTCTTTTCCAGATGACGGTGTAGTCATCCCTGATGAAGAAGGTGGAAGAGTCTCAGTTGGGTGATCTAGAGGTGGAAGTCTGAAGAGACAGAGTTGTTTGTGGTGAGGCCCCTGATGGTTGGTCGGAGGATGAACAACACCGAGTGGTGTATCATGGCAGGTTTTTTCCCCTTGGCGATGTGCGAGACGGTTCTCCGAGAGTTCCATAGTTCACCGTTGGCAGTACATCCTGGTGTGACAAAGATGTACCGATCCTTGAGGAGTCAGTTTTGGTGGTCTGGGATGAAACGTACGGTTACTGAGTGTGTGTCTCGATGTTTAGTCTGCCAGAAGGTGAAGGTCGAACACCGTGTTCCTGGTGGTTTTCTACAGCACTTAGAGATTCCTCTATGGAAGTGGGAGGACATCTCGATGGACTTTGTTACAAGTTTACCTCGTGCTCCAGGAGGACTTGATGCTATATGGGTGCTAGTGGATCGTTTAACAAAGTCAGCCCACTTCATAGCGATCAAGGAGTCGAGCTCAGTGGAGGTTTTGTCGAGGCAGTATCTAGAGGAGGTGGTGAGACTCCATGCAGTACCTAGGACAATCATTTCTGATCATGATCCTCATTTTACCTCCAGGGTGTGGGGAGGTCTCCAGCATTCTTTTGGCTCTCAACTGTGCCTTAGCACTGCTTTTCATCCTCAAACGGATGGTCAGACAGAGAGAACCATCCAGACTCTTGAAGACATGTTGCGCTCTTATGTTCTTGATTTTGGAGGTTCATGGAAAAATCACTTACCCTTGGTAGAGTTCGCTTATAATAATAGTTTTCACTCTACCATCGGTACGACGCCATTTGAAGCCTTGTATGGTCGGCCATGTCGTTCTCCGTTGTGCTGGACTGGGGTCGGAGAGTCAGCAATTCTCGGGCCAGAACTAGTACAGAATGCAACAGAGATGGTTCAGGTGATTCGTGAGAGGATAAAGACAACACAAGATCATCAGAAATCGTATTCTGATCAAAGAAAGAGGCCCTTAGAGTTTAATGTTGGGGATCATGTGTTTCTGAAGGTGAGTCCCCACCATGGGCAGCAAAGGTTTGGTCGTGGAAGTAATCTTTCTCCCCAGTTTGTTGGGCCCTTCGAGGTGTTGGCTCGTGTTGGAGCTGTGGCATATCGAGTAGCACTTCCCCCTCAGATGAGTCAGATACATGATGTTTTTCATGTATCACAGCTCTGTCGTTACCTTCATGATGAATCTCATGTTATCGATTGGGGAGAGATCGATATTGATGATGATGCAACCTTCAAGGAGCGACCTGTGGAGATCCAAGACCGCAAGGAGAAGGTGTTACATGGGCGTTCTATCCCCTTAGTTCGTGTCTTGTGGCAACACGGTGGCATGGAGGAGAGTACATGGGAGCATGAGTCACAGATACGTGCTTGGTACCCAAAGTTGTTTAATGTTTAACTCTTTTCATGTAATGATGTTTCCTTAATGGTTAGACCTTTCATGTTTTATTTATGTACCTTTTGTGTGATGTTATGATTGAATTGTTTGGATATGGATTGTTTGTTTCCATATTCTCGGATGTCGTAGTTTTGTTCTAGCTTTCGAACAACTCATGGTGGTTTTCCCCTGAGAGGTATCTTATGGGTTGGTTGTTCGAACCCCTCTTTTCCTCTGAGCTGGTTTTAAATCTCGATGACAGGAATGTTTTGAGAGGTATCTAATGTAATGGCCCAGACCTCTTCGGTCCACTACTTTGTGAAAATGTGGTGTTGGAGGTGTTCCGGGAGGTCAAGGTGACTTATCCCCTAGCCGCTGCCTACCGGTAGCTCGGTCTACCGGTAGCCGCTGCCTACCGGTAGCTCGGTCTACCGATAGCCGCTGCCTACCGGTAGCTCGGTCTACCGGTAGCCGCTGCCTAATGGTAGCTCGTTCTACCGGTAGCCGCTGCATACCGGTAGCTCGGTCTACCAGTAGCTTGGTCTACCGGTAGCCGCAGTCTAGCAGTAGCTCGGCTAACACTTTGCCAAATTTCTAGTTCTGTGTACAGTGTTTCCAGAATCCTAAGAGCTACCGATTCCTTCCTTTGCCAAATTTCATGTTTGAACAGTGTTTCCAGAATCCAAAGAGCTACCGATTCCTTCCTTTTCCAAATTTCACGTTTGAACAGTATTTCCAGAATCCTAAGAGCTACCGATCCTTTCCTTTGCCAAATTTTGAGTATGTGAACAGTGTTTCCAGATTCCTACAGTTTTGCCCCTTTTGACGTTTCCTTTGACGTAAAATACATTTAAAGCCTTATTTTAAGGGCTCTTAAGGCCGTTTAAAATGCCATAAATCCTATATTAATTATTCTTAAGGCTAGGATGTATTTACTTGGTCAAACCGCGTGGGTTAATGCGATCCGTCTTTAATGGAGAATTAACCGGATCTTAAACTATCGCCCCATTAAATCTTCAAAAAGGGACGAGATATCATTCTCCCTTGTTCTTTCCCTTTGTTCTCAACTAAGAGGCACTAGAACCTTTCAATACTTTCCGTAGGAGTTGCACAATCAATCTTCACTCCTAGGATTGGTTCTTCTCTATTTTGGATGCAACTGAGCCATGTCGATCAATCTTCGATATAAGCATCCTCCGGTGGATGCATGTAACACCCCAAGAATTCATAATGTGTTATTTCTTCAAAATAATTCAATAACTTGCACTACACGCAACACCGAGTTCAATCACACCATGACTTAAAAAAAAATCCATTCAAAAGAGGTTATGAATAGTATTATCTGAATTTTAAACTTTATATAATCCTTATAATTTTAGAATCCATATTATGAGTTTCTTAGATATAATGCAAGAACAAATTCATTTTCAGTATTTCACTTTTATCAACTTTTAATAGTGAACCCTTTTTAAATACAATATTTTAAACTTTTTGACTAAATGGGGACGTCAAAAATTTAAAATGAAACATCCCAAGCTTCCACGGTACGCTTTCTTTGAATAATACAGTATCGTGTGTTGTACGCAACCTTGAGTTTTAACACACACCACAACCAATCAAACTAGCCGTTATGAATAGTAAGACCTACTTTTCAAAATTATATATATTTTATATTTTAAAATGGACTTCATTTCTGGATTCAGAATATCGAATTTAGCCTAAGGTGAAATTTTGGTACTTTTTGGATAACTTTCATATTTTGATGAATAGTGAAAATTACTAAATTTTAATTAAAAACAACTTTTTTAATCAAAATAATTAATAGTGATAAATTATGAATTTGAGTGGATTTAAATTATATTTAGAATATATTTTTACCTTTTAATATAATGTTGTTCATTGGACATAATTTTACAATTAAACCGAACATAAACAAGTGTCAATCTTTTGATAGTTATTATCTCTTAAAAACACGCTTTTTGTTTTGACACCGGGAATTAATTTTAAATTAATTTCTGCCACTTATGTGTTTAGAATTTAGGAAAATGGATTCCATATTTGGAATCAGGATGTTCAAATTGTGTAAATAGGTAACTTTTATTTTAGACATTTTGAATAATTACTGCGGTAAATATTTTATTTACCATGGTTAAGGGTAAATCCGGTAAATAAGGGTTAAAAAAATAATATTATAATAATACTAAATTACCCTAAAACGTGTATTAACCCTATTGGTTGTTACATGGTCGACCATGGGCATCTTTGGGTCGATTTTGGGACCCCATGGATCCACTTGTAAGTGATAATGACACTTTATTTTAATTAAGTCAAAATGAATACAAAAATGACACAAGCATATATCTTTTAGAAAAACAATTGTTACATAGGGTTATATAAGTTGGATTTTAGATTATAAATATTAATTAGAAAGATAAAAAGATTTCCTACATAATGAGATTTTATTTATAATTTTTAGACATTAAATAATATATTTTATTTATGACACAATGATGATGCAGTAATTACTATAATAGTGAAAAATTAAAATAATTGATATTATAAATACCCAAATAAATATAATATGAAACTTTTAATGAATTAAACTAATTTTCTAGGATAATATGATATATTAGGATTGATTTAATTGACTTTGTTCGAAGTAATCAATCTGTTATAAGTTTCACAAAAATCAACTATTGAATAGTGTCAAAATTGACATAAAAGAGTTCTTAAAACAAATATTATATTATTAATTGATATTAAATTTCTAAAAATCTAAGGTTAGGCCAAGAGACTTATATCATGATAGGTTCATCATTAATGTACCACTTGGGGGTCTCTTGGATGTATATAGTATGTTTATTAACCATATTATATAAAAATACAAAGAGACATTGTAAAAGTGAAACTAATTAACTTAGAGTTAATACTTAAAGATAAGGTTAATATAAGTACCCAAACCTGTATAAATTCTATTGGTTGAGTGGTTTCAGACCTAGCCCCACCTTAACCTTTGAATAATCAACTTTGGAGCCATTAGAAACCGAATATGAATTTATTATAAATTAATATTTCTAGCTTTTCCAAAGGTGCCCCTCACCCCTCTTATAAAAGGGCACTCCTCCTTCTCATTTCTTCACACCTTAAAAGCCTTTTGGTTCGCCCAAAATCTGCCCAAATACTCTCCCAACATCCCTAAATACAACCTAGAGGCCTTAGTTTGATCATAAATCCAACCTAAGGAGCCCTTTTGATCAAATCAAAAGAAAGAACCCGGAGAAGAGGTAATGATTTCACCACCCTTTTCTAAGTTCATTTCTTCTTCCACTTCTTCTTCCTTTGTTCTTACCATTCTAAAATAATAACTCCAGTATCTCACATATACTGTGATGTTATTATAAGTATGGTACAACCATATTCAGTATTCTATCCACCCTTTGAATAACATGTCACCATACGTGCGTACGTACGGCTTACCGTCTCCACGTCGTGGTGTAATTGTTATTCAATATAATATTATTTGGATGGGTATAATAATGATGTGTAACTCATGTAAATAATAAATATAACATGTTAATGATTCTTTATATATGATATACCATCCATTTATATATTATTTTAATATCAAAAGAATGATATTGTCACTCATGCGTACGTACGGACTACCGTCTCCACGAACGCGATGAGATTCATTCTCCATCGTATCCATTCAAGTATAATTATCATTTGATGATTTAAAAATGATGTTTAAGGACTAGATATCATTCTGGATATGAATAAGATACAACAACCATGGCTTATGTAACAAAACATATAAAAGAAAATGAATAAGTTAACTCCCGAAACGACGATAATTCTAAGATATTTTTAACAAATCAATGTTAAAAGATCATATATGATATCATATTATTATATATGATTCTTGTATAATTTAATAAAAACTATTTCACCATTATACAGGAGGTTAACCTACCCCAACCAAGGAAAAGTACAAGGTAAGGGTTTACTTTACAACCTCTTCATTATCCAAGGTTGTTTATACGTAATAATCTACTGGGATCTCTTTATCATCCACATCCATGTTTCTTAAAAATGCATTTCAAAACATTTTTACTATTTACTAGAATATGAGTTAAAGTCATTTATACCCTTTTTGACTTTTATAAGTGGTTTATAAAGGAATCTTTCGGTCATTTTCAAAACACGGTCCTTTTTAACCTTTTCGACAGAATTAAGGTAAGAATGTTTTTTTTAACTTATACGGCGGGTGCGGCTATTTTCCACCGTTATAAAATCTTCAAAGCTTCCCTTACAAGCTTATAAGAATATTTTCAAAGAAAATGTTTTATTTTATATGGATCTTATATTATTTCAAAATAAAAGGAGATATTTCTTTAAAAAGAATTTTGATTTCATCTATGTCAACATCCTTTGATGGATTTTAAGATTATTTGAAGTTGATTTATTATGATACAAAACTTCTATATTGTATTGAAGGTTTTGTGATATGTTTGACTGTGGATGTGCTATTTTTATACCATTCATAGTTTATGGTGAAAGTATTGACATTTCATATGCTAGTTTTAATATGAATGTTTATGTTATGTTTAAACCTTTTCATATGGGAATGCATTGGACTTAATATGTGACGGGTGGAGCCCGCTATAGCTCCTCGATGCATCGGTAGGTCTCATGAGACAAACTAGTGTCTTGGCACAAGGCCTTGACAAAATCTTATTTGTAGTTTTGGCACGAGGCCTTGGCTATGTGGTTATGATAGTCTGGCATTATGCATTCCAACATTATGAAAGTGGTTATTGATTTTTGCATGTGATTATTCGATTAGTAGAATATCCATGTGAATAAGTAAATGGAATTATTTCATTTTATTAATGCCATACCATGTTGAAAGTTCATATTTAAAAGGCTTTTGTTTTAGTTATACATTGCCTTAAATGTTTATTCTTATTTATGAAAGTTTCCGCTATATTGTTATCCTTACTGGGCATTTGAGCTCACCCCTTTTCTATGTTTTATTTTTCCCAGGAAGTGAAGATGTAAGTTATGAATGACCTGTAAGGATATTATGAGGGGATTATAGTGTGGACTGTGGAAACATTATGTTGTTGTAGTAGTTTTTCATTTTATGATGTAATATAAAACTTATGAATATATCTAGTGTTTCCAAGGCTACTAAACCAATCGGTCTTTCGAGATTTGATCTTTCTTGTGATCATGCCAATGTTATGTAATAATGCACCGACTCTAGGCAACTAGGGTCGGGGCGTTACAGTTGGTATCAGAGGAAGTTTAGTACAAACCTTGGAAGCTATATTTAGATAAACTCTGATTAGAGCACGTAGACCTAAGATGAACTTTGAGGATTAGTATAGAAGAACTTCCTAGAATTTTGGTATTGTAGAGATTTTGTGAGTTTTCCGAGCAATAAATCCCTGTCTGGATACGAGCAGGTAGAGGCGGCTCTGGCACAGATGTACCTAGGGGTAAAACCCGAAAACACCGCTTTGAGCTAGACTCGAACGGGAACTGGTGCACGACAACGGGCCTTGCTGCACTCTTGGTTACGACACTCCCGGGGGATATGCTTAGGATAACTCTAATTTTCTTTACAAATCATTATGAAGGGTTTATGAGTATATACTTCCTCAAAGAAAACATTTTTATGATTATGGATTATATCCATAAATAGTTCAATTTATGTTAAGTGTTTTATAAGTATGGGATTATGTGTTTTGATTCATAAACTGATCTAGTTTATGCCATGGTATAGAAATGGCGCCCAGTAGAAGGAATGAGAACTCCAGAAATACACATGATTCAAAGAGAAGAAAGGATCATATCTTTCATGGTCTTAAGCTAGAATTTATAAGAGAAATAGTCTCCCATGTATTATCATCATATGAAGAAATAATATCATGTGTTGATAAGATATGTAAAGAGTTTACTGAGTCCTATGGCTTTGAAGGGAAGCAAGAGAATAAAAGGATGGAAGAGAGAAAGATGGATAAAGGGAAGAGGGAAAAGAAGAATTTTCCCATATGTGGTAACTGTGGAAAGAAACACCCTGGAACTTGCCTGAAAGGAATGGGAGTTTGTTATAAGTGTGGAGGAAAAGGGCACAAAGTACGTGACTGCAAGGGTAAGAAAATGGTTTTAAATGTACAATGCTTCATTTGCAAGGAGTTTGGACACTACGCGAACCTATGTCCCAGTCATCAGACTATGCCACAAATGATGTTATTGGATAATAACCAAGTTATGATACTACCATAGATGAAGAGGAATGATTAGAGTTCTTATGTTGATTATGTCAATTGAGTGTTGTATCAACAATGTACTTGTTATAATAATTATGGAGTATATAAGGATTGTACTGCAGTTCTATTTCATTAAGGACTTGAGATTATGTGGAACAAAGAAAAGTGACTCAATAGCAGGATAAATTTTTGGAAAATATATGGTTGAGAGAATGATAAATCATAATATAGTTCTGATACTGAGGTAGTGTTTTTGGAGTAATATGTGATTGTTTTGGATAAATTATATTGGATATTCTTGACTACCTTGGAACTAATTAATGATTTGTATATTCCATCATTTTTTGGGGTTTAAAACATTTTTGGATTAATGAAGTATATCCAGCATTCTATATGGAATAGGGGACCATGAATGTAATCAATAAGGAATATGGTAATACATGATGAAGGTATTCATATTCTATTACGGGGTAAAAAGGATCTATATTATGTTTACCTTCCTTATAAATGTTGGACTGTGAGTTTGGACAGAAGTATTTTGGATAGTTCTAGTTTGGATTATTTTGGATTGCCATAAAAGGACAACCCGGAGGTCGGGCGGCAACCCGTCGCGTCTGGCAAGGCTGCGAGACTTGAACCCGCAACCGAAGGGCGACAAGGGTGTATCACCTATCACTGGCCCACGAGATGTTCTAGATTAAATAATTTAGTTTTTATTAAAAGATCTTGTAGATTAATTATAAATTCGTTTATTTTGGAACCCTATACGAATAGTGTAAATAGAATTTTTTACATTCTATTATCTTTTAGAGTGAAAGATGAGTTTGTGGTAGAAATTTATTAATGGATAAAACTCTAATTATAAAGTAAGTATATCTCCTTATGACCTTATCCAATCTCATAAATAAATTCCTCAACATTAAGAAAAGAAACTTAGAAAAAAAATGTTTTCCTAGATGGTACCTTAAATCATCACTAATTTATGGCTTTGGGATTGTTGGCCTTTTCATAGCCATGTTCTCTACCACTCTCCATCAGATAATTGATGGTTATATTTTTCTTCCATATCCATATTTTCCTACATGGAACCCTAGTATGTGTTATTTTCGGTAATCTTCATACTTTCGACTCTTTATTATAAATAGAGGCCTCATTAATTCATTTTTCGATGTGGGCTTTCAACTAAGATATTTTGAAATGTCAAAAATGTGTTATCCTAATACCCTATGTTTTGTTGAACCGATGGTATTTCAAATCATCATAGATTGATGAATTTAAGGACCTAAATTTTACACTTGTTTGTGATTGATGACCTCAATCAATACCTATAAATATTTACGTTTTTCCTCCAATTATATGTCTCTAATTGCCACCAATGTTCTCCTAATCGAGATCATAATTTGGTGGTGACCCTTTGATTTCTCTTTTCCTCATATTAAGACTAAATTTTAGTAACCCAATTTCCGATGTGGGTTTTCCCACAAATATATTATCTACTTTCAACCTTTTATTTTCGAAGAACAATTTCAAATTGCGAGGACGCAATTTATTGAAGGAGGGGAGAATGTAACACCCCAAGAATTCATAATGTGTTATTTCTTCAAAATAATTCAATAACTTGCACTACACGCAACACCGAGTTCAATCACACCATGACTTACAAAAAAAAATCCATTCAAAAGAGGTTATGAATAGTATTATCTGAATTTTAAACTTTATATAATCCTTACAATTTTAGAATCCATATTATGAGTTTCTTAGATATAATGCAAGAACAAATTCATTTTCAGTATTTCACTTTTATCAACTTTTAATAGTGAACCCTTTTTAAATACAATATTTTAAACTTTTTGACTAAATGGGGACATCAAAAATTTAAAATGAAACATCCATGCTTCCACGGTACGCTTTCTTTGAATAATACAGTAGCGTGTGTTGTACGCAACCTTGAGTTTTAACACACACCACAACCAATCAAACTAGCCGTTATGAATAGTAAGACCTACTTTTCGAAATTATATATATTTTATATTTTAAAATGTACTTCATTTCTGGATTCAGAATATCGAATTTTGCCTAAGGTGAAATTTTGGTACTTTTCGGATAACTTTCATATTTTGATGAATAGTGAAAATTACTAAATTTTAATTAAAAACAACTTTTTTAATCAAAATAATTAATAGTGATAAATTATGAATTTGAGTGGATTTAAATTATATTTAGAATATATTTTTACCTTTTAATATAATGTTGGTCATTTGACATAATTTTACAATTAAACCGAACATAAACAAGTGTCAATCTTTTGATAGTTATTATCTCTTAAAAACACGCTTTTTGTTTTGACAGCGGGAATTAATTTTAAATTAATTTCTGCCACTTCTGTGTTTAGAATTTAGGAAAATGGATTCCATATTTGGAATCAGGATGTTCAAATTGTGTAAATATGTAACTTTTATTTTAGACATTTTGAATAATTACTGCGGTAAATATTTTATTTACCATGGTTAAGGGTAAATCCGGTAAATAAGGGTTAAAAAAAATAATATTATAATAATACTAAATTACCCTAAAACGTGTCTTAACCCTATTGGTTGTTACATGGTCGACCATGGGCATTTTTGGGTCGATTTTGGGACCCCATGGATCCACTTGTAAGTGATAATGACACTTTATTTTAATTAAGTCAAAATGAATACAAAAATGACACAAGCATATATCTTTTAGCAAAACAATTGTTACATAGGGTTATATAAGTTGGATTTTAGATTATAAATATTCATTAGAAATATAAAAAGATTTCCTAAATAATTATATTTTATTTATAATTTTTAGAAATTAAATAATTTATTTTATTTATGACACAATGATGATGCAGTAATTACTATAATAGTGAAAAATTAAAATAATTGATATTATAAATACCCAAATAAATATAATATGAAACTTTTAATGAATTAAACTAATTTTCTAGGATAATATGATATATTAGGATTGATTTAATTGACTTTGTTCGAAGTAATCAATCTGTTATGAGTTTCACAAAAATCAACTATTGAATAGTGTCAAAATTGACATAAAAGAGTTCTTAAAACAAATATTATATTATTAATTGATATTAAATTCCTAAAAATCTAAGGTTCGGCCAAGAGACTTATATCATGATAGGTTCATCATTAAGGTACCACTTGTGGGTCTCTTGGACGTATATAGTATGTTTATTAACCATATTATATAAAAATACAAAGAGACATTGTAAAAGTGAAACTAATTAACTTAGAGTTAATACTTAAAGATAAGGTTAATATAAGTACCCAAACCTGTCTAAATTCTATTGGTTGAGTGGTTTTCGACCTATCCCCACCTTAACCTTTGAATAATCAACTTTGGAGCCATTAGAAATTGAATATGAATTTATTATAAATTAATATTTCTAGCTTTTCCAAAGGTGCCCCTCACCCCTCTTATAAAAGGGCACTCCTCATTCTCATTTCTTCACACCTTAAAAGCCTTTTGGTTCGGCCAAACTCTGCCCAAATACTCTCCCAACATCCCTCACTACAACCTAGAGGCCTTAGTTTGATCAGAAAGCCAACCTAAGGATCCCTTTTGATCAAATCAAAAGGAAGAACCCGAAGAAGAGGTAATGATTTCACCACCCTTTTCTAAGTTCATTTCTTCTTCCACTTCTTCTTCCTTTGTTCTTACCATTCTAAAATAATAACTCCAGTATCTCACATATACTGTGATGTTATTATAAGTATGGTACAACCATATTAAGTATTCTATCCACCCTTTGAATAACATGTCACCATACGTGCGTACGTACGGCTTACCGTCTCCACGTCGTGGTGTAATTGTTATTCAATATAATATTATTTGGATGGGTATAATAATGATGTTTAACTAATGTAAATAATAAATATAACATGTTAATGATTCTGTATATATGATATACCATCCATTTATATATTATTTTAATATCAAAAGAATGATATTGTCGCTCGTGCGTACGTACGGACTACCGTCTCCACGAACGCGATGAGATTCATTCTCCATAGTATCCATTCAAGTATAATTATCATTTGATGATTTAAAAATGATTTTTAAGGACTAGATATCATTCTGGATATGAATAAGATACAACAACCATGGCTTATGTAACAAAACATATAAAAGAAAATGAGTAAGTTAACTCCCGAAACGACGATAATTCTAAGATATTATTAAAAAATCAATGTTAAAAGATCATATATGATATCATATTATTATATATGATTCTTGTATAATTTAATAACAACTATTTCACCATTATACAGGAGGTTAACCTACCCCAACCAAGGAAAAGTACAAGGTAGGGGTTTACTTTACAACCTCTTCATTATCCAAGGTTGTTTATACGTAATAATCTACTGGGATCTCTTTATCATCCACATCCATGTTTCTTAAAAATGCATTTCAAAACATTTTTACTATTTACTAGAATATGAGTTAAAGTCATTTATACCCTTTTTGACTTTTATAAGTGGTTTATAAAGGAATCTTTCGGTCGTTTTCAAAACAAGGTCCTTTTTAACCTTTTCGACAGAATTAAGGTAAGAATGTTTTTTTAACTTATACGGCGGGTGCGGCTATTTTCCGCCGTTATAAAATCTTCAAAGCTTCCCTTACAAGCTTATAAGAATATTTTCAAAGAAAATGTTTTATTTTATATGGATCTTAAATTATTTCAAAATAAAAGGAGATATTTCTTTAAAAAGAATTTTGATTTCATCTATGTCAACATCCTTTGATAGATTTTAAGATTATTTGAAGTTGATTTATTATGATACAAAACATCTATATTGTATTGAAGGTTTTGTGATATGTTTGACTGTGGATGTGCTATTTTTATACCATTCATAGTTTATGGTGAAAGTATTGACATTTCATATGCTATTTTTAATATGAATGTTTATGTTATGTTTAAACCTTTTCATATGGGAATGCATTGGACTTAATATGTGACGGGTGGAGCCCGCTATAGCTCCTCGATGCATCGGTAGGTCTCATGAGACAAACTAGTGTCTTGGCACAAGGCCTTGACAAAATCTTATTTGTAGTCTTGGCACGAGGCCTTGGCTATGTGGTTATGATAGTCTGGAATTATGCATTCCAACATTATGAAAGTGGTTATTGATTTTTTCATGTGATTATTCGATTAGTAGAATATCCATGTGAATAAGTAAATGGCATTATTTCATTTTATTTATGCCATACCATGTTGAAAGTTCATATTTAAAAGGCTTTTGTTTTAGTTATACATTGCCTTAAATGTTTATTCTTATTTATGAAAGTTTTCGCTATATTGTTATCCTTACTAGGCATTTGAGCTCACCCCTTTTCTATGTTTTATTTTTCCCAGGAAGTGAAGATGTAAGTTATGAATGACCTGCAAGGATATTATGAGGGGATTATAGTGTGGACTGTGGAAACATTATGTTGTTGTAGTAGTTTTTCATTTTATGATGTAATGTAAAACTTATGAATATATCTAGTGTTTCCAAGGCTACTAAACCAATCGGTCTTTCGAGATTTGATCTTTCTTGTGATCATGCCAATGTTATGTAATAATGCACCGACTCTAGGCAACTAGGGTCGGGGAGTTACAATGCAGTTGTCACGAGGGGAGGATCATGACCTATTGTGTGGATAAAGAACGTGAGGAACC
Organism: Viscum album; assembly: GCA_963277665.1. NCBI lineage: Eukaryota > Viridiplantae > Streptophyta > Magnoliopsida > Santalales > Viscaceae > Viscum > Viscum album. Next base: position 1,326,270,064 of record OY728128.1, read on the forward strand.
GTTTGAGGTAGGGAATTCATGGCTTCTCTAATTGTATATGTGCAATCGTAGAATTAGCATGATTTATCCCTTTGGATCACAATGAAATTGACCTAATTAAATACTTGAACTTGATTAAAAGAATTGGTTGATCGTATGTTGTTGCTTTATACCGTGATAACGGTTTTCCTCATGTTTTCCTAGATATAGTGATATCTATGTTTTCTTTGATTTGTTGTTTGTTCATGATAGAAATTGATAATGAACGTAAAGCCGGAATTAATTGTTAATTAATTGGATAAAGATAAAGAGGCATGTAAATTAATCTGGTTATTGCCGTTGTTGTTGTTGTTCTAATTTGAGGATTATCAAATTAGGGAAGGAAGCATGGTTATTTAATTGTGATAGCTTGCTGATTAGGTATCCGTGATTGGAACCTACAAATAACAAATATGCCAATTCAATATGGATTAAAGAACAGATTATGTGGGAATTTCTAAAGGGGTTCCAAGTTACCCTCTTGTTTGCTAAAGGGTCAAGATCCCATGGTTGTGATTGTTGTTTTTTTGATGCTTGTGCTGTGATGTGAGCCTGGATGGCTGTTGTGATATGTGGAGGCGTGGAGGCCTTGTGGTTATGGCAGTGGATGATGCCTAGAGTGGCGATATGCATCAGTTATGCATGTGGGTGTCGGGGAGGACACCATGGGTGATGTAATGGGATGGATGTGGTTGCTGGATGCTTGTGGTTTTCTTTGAATGTTAATCTGCTTTGCTTTTCCCCACTGCTCAAGGTAGCAGGTCTCGCTACCCTTCTTCCGAAGGAGGCGAAGACGCGCGGGGTATGCCACGTGCTTTACGTGTTTAGCCTCTCAAGGGAAAATGGGTATGTGCTCTTTCTATAGGCGGCAAAGACTCGACGGGTAGTATATCTACTCACAGTGTTGAGCCTCCTTTGTGTTTAGTAGCATATGATGCTTTTCTAGAATGCTTGGGAATGTGGGAAAGTAACTCTATAATGAATGTTTGATTAAATGGTGAAAATCCACGGGGATGGAGATACTGGAATTTAAAGGTGATGTGAATCTTAAAAGGAGAAGTTTTTTTTGAATGTGATGCCAATTCAGTTTAATGTGGAATTGTTCATTCTTAATTAATGTTTAAAGAAGTAAATTAATGTACAATGGAACTGATAAAATGAGAATGGATTAATCTAATAAATCTCTTCAAATGTTTGTGTGCTTATAGGACACCTAGTCTTTGAAGTAGCAGCCTGGAGTCTGAGAGACGTTAGCTGCAGTTGTATCTAAGACTAGGTAATGCCCATAGTGTGGATGTGAGTTACATATATATTCTGTACTTTTTGTGTTTCTATACGCTACTCCACCCTGTCGGTAAGGGAAACTGACACCCCCGGGATTCTGATCCCTGGGGGGGTGTTTTCCCCAACATTCTAATGGGAGGTTGAATGGCTAACTACCCCCTTTGGCCCCGCTCTCTTCTCTTGGTAGATACTTGTGCCATAAGGCACATCGGTTAGTTACCCCATATATGTGTGTAGAGGGCTGTAATGGCTTGTGGTTATTCACACACATATATTCTGGATATAGTATCCTATGGACTACTATATGTGTAATGTGTATAGGCTATGATGGCTTGAGGATCATTATTCAGAGTATGGGCTGTAATGGCTTGAGGTATTATACCTGATGTATGATACACGTTATGTGGGCTGTGGTGGCTCTCGGAAACTACCTGGTTACTTTTGGTTGTGAGGACAGTGTGGTGCTTCGCCCAGGTGTCTGCGGGCAAGCCTATGTGGTGCACGAGGTGCAGATTGTAGAGCTTAGCCCATGTGTCTGCGGGCAAGCCTTTGGAGAGAGATGCACATGACGTATGTCGTTGGGGAAAAGTGGCAAACCAGTGGGGAAGTAGTAGCGGGGTACCCTTGATATTCTTTACTATATGCTATATTTTTGTATGCGTTACTTGGTGAGAGTATCCATGGTGAGGTTGGGAACTTAGTATACCTATTTAGGTTACGAGTTAGTTTCACTTATGGTTCACTGGGCTTTAGCATGATTTCTTTACTTTTGCATGAGAGGCTTGGGGAGGATCCTACTGAGTATACTATTATACTCACCCTATGTACATATAAATTGTTTTTCAGGTCACTTGGAGCAGGATGGAGATCAAGCTGGTTACTACTAGCTTGCGGTTGGAGGAGGAGCTGTTCGGGCTTGTGGTCGCTACCGTTTTACTTTCTTTTGGGTACTTTTAGTTTCCCCTTTCAGTTGTAGTAATTTTGCATGACATTTCATATATGTACTTGGATTTCTTTTATATCTCAGTTCTGAGTTGGAGTTGATTAGAGTCTATTCTATCTCTCTCTTTTCTGCATGTGTTCTCTTACAGGGTAATGCCTCCCATTTGTATGTTTATTATACCCTCGGTGCTAGTCGCCAACCCGGGGCCTACTGGAGGCGGGACTCGGGGGTCATTATCTCCCTTCTCACATTGCCGGCCCAGGAGGGGTACACTTTGTGGGGAGGGGGCCATGACAATGTATGTTATTAAATTTAATTTTGGGAACCCCAATGTTTTTTCCTGATAGTATTCTTTATTAAATGAAAAAATCATTTCCATTGGTTATTTTATGTCTAATATTGATATATATTATATGTGGCATGCATGGTTATGTAAATGTTATGACGTGGAAGGTGTGTATAGAATTATATATCACTCTTATGTGTTGGGTAATGTGACATATATGATTAGATAATGTGAAATATGAAACAAAATGATTCTATATTTTTTCAAATGACCATGTTATGATTATGAACATATGTTATGCATGAACAAGATGGTAATTTATTGAATACTATGTGTGGTATTTGACTACTAGGACATGATGTTTCATTTTTATTCATTTTATTATTAAAATAATTTATTTAATTATTATTCTCCTGATTATTATGATTACCCTATCATTATGTTATGATGATGATGGTTATTCCCACCCATGATATATTTATTTATATTCTTATCTATCCTATTTATAGGATTTTATCTCACCCATTTCTTTGATATATATCCTCAGGTGATTACTTATATTAATGAGTACATGAGGTCCACTAAGAAGCAATTTACAAATGAATTAAATAATTTTTATGTTTTATTATATAAATTTTATATATAATCCTAATTTTAAGAAGACACTAAACCTTCTGATCCTGAGTTTTAAACTCTATTATGTTGTTTATTTTTAGAATTATGTAATAGTCATGTAAGAAAAAATAAGGATCTATATAGTAGGTATCAAACCACGACTAGGTTAATTTAGGAATTATGATAATAGAACATTAGTGATAACCCTTAGTATGAGACTATGTATAGGTAAGCATCCAAGAATAATTTTTTTAGAAAAGTAATTTTATATGGATCCCATAAGATATACATTTAGAGTTAATTTAATAAAGTAATAAACTATTTATTCATGTCTTATTATCTTTGGTTTTGTTCAAATATTTTCTATTTTAGAAAATTATGGGATCCAGGAGAAACTAGGATAAAAACTCATGTGAGGTACAATTAAGTTATTGCTCGAACGACATCCCCAATGCCTTGGGAGGTGGAGGTCAAAATTTTATGGCGATACTTACCCAGCTGTCTAAAGACATGAACAATAATTTGAATAATATGGAGCATCCACCATCCCCTAAGAGGTAGAAAATGACTATCAGGTATTTTATTTTTCAACACCCACTGATGTTTAGTTGATATTTTGATCCACTAGTCACATAATAGTGGGTCAAATCAATGGAGAAGATATATTATGTTCATCACTATTGTGAGATGCAGAAGTTGACTCTAGTTGTTTATCATTTACATTGAGAGGACTACCAATGGTGGGAATTGATTAAGAACACCAAGCCTAAGGATAAATTAATGATATGGAGTGGTATGACATTAGGAAAATATTTCTTAAAAAGTATTTCCCTTTAACTCTCCAAACTAATATAGAGACATAATTCATAGAGGTAATGAAAAAATAACATGTATCTATCATGGATTATGAATAAAATTCACATGGGATTCAAGGTATGATTTGGGATTTTTATCAATAATGATGTAAAAAATAGATGGATTCTTTATTGGATTAAAACCAAAACTTAAAAAATTTATAGAAATGTGAGACTTTGAGAGTTATGAAAAAATTTTCCGATGTGATCTCAAAATGAAGATGAATTTTAGAGAATGGTCCCATGGATAGGGAGATAAGAAATGAATGTTGGAGTTTCAAGCTGGAGGATCTAAAGACCAAAGTGGATATAAAACTCAACCACTCATATGTTAAAAATGTGGGAAGATTTATCACATGAATTGCATCAAAGGGATTGGAAAATGCATTAAGTGTGGGATAAAAGGACACCAAGTTCATGAATATTGAAGAGATATGATGAAGCTGGACAATGTGGTGGAGGAAAGGAGAGCACCACCTATGGTTCAATGTTTGAAATGTATGGAGAAAGGGAAATATAAAAAAGTGCAGGAAACCTTGAATCCTTGAGGATAATCAATGTCAGCATCTACCAAAGACTAAAGATAAATTGAAATATTATGCCACTACTACATTTAAGGTGGATACTGACAATGATGTGGTGAATGGTATGATGGTTATTCATTAAATAATAGTGAACATGGTATTTTATTCTGGTTCTATGCATTATTTTATACATTGTATGTTTAGTTGAACTACTTAAAAATCACCTAAAAAATTGAGTTTGAGTTATCTATGATAACAAAAAAATGGTGAAATTATTACATACAGAATATATACCTTCTCCATGGTTAAGGTTTTTGTACTGAACCTCCCAGAAAATATAGCCTTAGTCCCTTAGGTGGAGTTTGATTCAATATTGGGTAGATATTGACTATATTTATACAAAGACAACATCAACTATTGAGAAACGGCGATCACTCTTCACATCCTGAGGAATCCTCTAATTATGTACAAGTGTTAGGAGGAGTATGAATAACCATTATATTTATCATCTCAATTTTAGATATTTTTTCATTTTAAGAAGAATATGTACATCAAATGATTAATACAAAGTATATAATCATGATCAAAGACATTCCTATTATGAGAAACTACAGTAATGTGTTTCATGAATAATTTACTAGACTTCCTCTTGAACAAGAGGTTGAGTTATCAATAGAACTTATTTCTGGATATCTGACTATATCAAATACACCTTATAGAATGGACACCATTAATTTAGAAAAACTAAAGAATCAATTATAGGAGAATCTATACAAGGGTTTTATATTATAGAGTGCTTCACCATGGGGTGATCTAGTCTTTTTCATTAGGAAGAAGGATGGATTGATGCTCTTATTAATTGATTATTGTTACCTGAAAAAAATAAGGATAATTAAAAATTATCCCCTTCCATGGACAGATGACTTGTTCTATCAACTGCATGGGGCCATGTATTTCTCTAAGGTGTAACTTCAGTCAGGATATCACAAATTAAAGGTGAGGAAGAAATATATTCCCAAGACTGCCTTTTGAATGACGTAAGATCACTACAAGTTCATAATGATTCCTTTAAGACTCACTAATACAATAGAATATTCATGTAATTAATGAATATAGTCTTTATATATTACCTTGACAAATTTTTAGTAGTATTTGTCGAGGATAATCTGATATACTCCCAATGAAAGGAAGAACATGAGGAGCATTTTAATACTATTCTAAAAACCTTGTGAAGGGAGAAGCTATATAAAAATTACTGTAAATGTGAGTTTTGGATGGAGGAAGTATCATTATTGGGGTATGTTATCACCATCAAAGGAATATCTATGGACCCTTTCCTGACAAAGGAAATATAAGAGTGTTCCATTCCAACATTTGTAACAGAGACATGTAGTTTCCTTGTTGTAGTTGTGTTTTACCGATGATTTGTGAAGAACATATCACAATTTTAAAACCCATTAACCAAGTTGAATTTGAAGATAGAAAAGTTTTTTATGGAGCAATGAATGTGAATACCACTTCAGAGAGTTGAAAAAGAGGTAGATCACTATACAATTACATACACTACCATCAAATGGGGAACTCTTTGTGGTATAAAGTGATGATTCAAAGAATGTTTTTGGATGTGTGCTAATGAAAAATAAAAACGTGATATCATACTCTACAAGGTAGTTTAAAATTATTGTGTAAAACTAACCCACACTTGATCTAGAGTCGTTGGATGTGATCTTCATGTTGAAAATACATCTTCATTATTTATATGGGGATAAGTGTGAGATATACATATTGATCATAAGATCCTCAAATATATATTCACATATAAGCATCATAATATGTGCAAGAAAATATGATTATAGCTCATCAAGGATTACGAATTCTCAATCCACTACAATCTTGATAAGGCATATAAAGTGGAATATGCTCTAAGTAGAATGGTTCTTGCAACATTATCAATGATGATAATTGATAAGTATCCAATCTTATTAGATTTTTAAAGAATGGAAATGGGAATAATTAAAGCAGAAATATCACCAATCCTTTATCAAATGATTTCTAAGACATCCCTCCTGGTGAAAATAAGGTATGCTCAAAAAAATTATGTGGAAATTTAGAAGAAGGAACATGATATCAGAGAATATAAATACTTAAAGTTCAAATTGATGAGGAATAATTCATAAGATTTGGGCCATGTCTATGTGTACCATCCAATTCAGATATAAATAAAGATCTTCTGAACAAATCACATAGATCAACCTTCTCTATTCACTTAGGTTGTAAAAAGATGTATCAAGATATATGAGAAACCTATTAGAGGGATAATATGAATAAAGAGATAGTAGAACACACATCAATATTCCTGGTATATTGGAAAGTGTAGGATGAAAGAAAAAAGTATAAGGGGATGATGGAACCATTGCTCGTACCAAAATAGAAATGGTAAAAAATAACCATAAAAATTTTCACCAGGATTCCAGAAACATCCATGGGAAATAATACTATATGGGTTGTTGTGAATAATCTTACAAAGATATATAACTTTATCACAATTAAAGAGGACTTATTAGTGGAAGAAATTATATATATATATATATATATATATTACAGAAGTGGTTAGAATGCATGGTTTACCACTATCAATTATATTCAATTGAGATAAGATATTCAACTAAATGTTCTAGAAAAGTATCCAACATGATCTAAATAATGATATGAGCTTAAATATGGCTTATCATCCTCAAGATAATGGAAAATCTGATCGTACTATTTATAAAATTGAAGACTTGTAGAGATAATGTTTTATTGACTTAAAAGAAGGATGTGACAAACATATACATCTATTAGGGTTCTCTTACAACAACAGTTTTCATTTGATCATCCAAATTCATCCATATGAATATATTTATGGGAAATGAAGTAGAACATCAACATGTTGGGATGAAGTTGGTGAATGTAAGATACCAAGGCCAGAAATGGTTGATGAAATGGTTGAAAATGAGAAAGCCATTCAGAATCACATCAAGTTAGCATAAATTTTATAGAAGAGCTATGAAGAAAATCATCGATGAGACTCAGTGTTTATAGTTAGAGATATGTTTTTACTTTATATATCTCCAGTGAATAGAATCACCAGATTTCTAAATAAAGGAAAGATAAGTCCCATGTACATCACCCCCTTTGATATTCTTGGTCATGTTAGAGCTGTGGCCAATAAATTATCACATCCTCCAACCATGTATCAAGTACACAATGTATTCCACATATCCTTATCAAGTAAGTAAATACCAGATCCCTCACATGTACTGAATTTACAATTTGTTCAATTGGAAAATTATCTCTCTTATGAGGAGCATCCTATGAATATCTTGGACAGTAGAGATAATGTTCTACGCAATAATAATACTCAAATGGTAAAAGTTCAATGGAGGAACCATAAGTACAAAGAGTCAACATGGGAACTGGAGGAAGCCAGAAAGGAGAATTACCATAAACTGTTTTGATCTTAACATGTAAAATGAAATTTTGAGGGTGAAATTTCAAAAGGGGGGAAATATGCATGACCCAAAATTTTATCAACACAATTTCCCTTCTTATAATTATTCTATATGGTACAAATAACATAAATAGAATAGATATCACAATAAAAACATCATTTAAAAAAATTAAGAATGAAATATGTGATATTGACATAAATTAAGAAAAATATACCAATGGAATAATAACTTGACCCTTGGAATAGTAACATCCCCATTATGAATAGTAATCTAGCCAATAGAATTGTAACCACTCCAATGAAATTATAAATAAAATTTATCCATCTTATAAATGAAAATATGATATATTTACATCATGGTACATGTCCATAAATGTTATAAAAATGACAAATTAATTGTTGGTATTTTTATATGTTGTAAATATTCATTTTAAATTTATAATTAATTTAATGATTTAAAAGAATATTTATTTTCATAAAATTTATTAATAAATTAATATATTTTATTATTATTATTATAATATAATTTTATGAGACTTTAGTTAATTTTTCCAAGGGTCATAAAATCAGTTAAAATTTTAAAATTAGAATTTTTTGAATACATGAAAATTTTAATTAAAAATTTAATTTCTCATGATTAGAAAATAATATTAATAAAATGGGCTTAAATTTTTAATTCTACACATTTAAAAATTGTTAGGTTTAATTTCTTCAATTTTTCTAATATAGTTGAATTTTTGTGGAATAGTGAAATACTCTAATTTATAGTATTTAACAAATACATTAATTATTGATTAATAAATGATTTATGAATGATATAATCCCATAATATCTAACTATACATAATTATTTAATATATTTAGTTATAAGGTTCAATGTATTGATAGTATAGAGCCAAAATAATGAAATAAAGAATAAAATAATCTAAAAACACCCCTCTCCTCCCCTATAAATATCACCCTCACCACCAATTATCGTCACCCATTAAATGTCTTAAATATTATAATTATTCCACCCAATATTATCCCCAATACTATCCCTTATGTCTAGAAGCCTTTTTTATAAAAAAAATACCAAATAAAATTTCTCTAAGGAGGTTCACAAGGAGATGAATTAAAGAGGTAAAATCCTCTTCTATTTTCATTTTAATATCGTTTCAATTTCCATTATTTTATTATTTTATCCTCAAACCCCCTTTTACCAGTGGAATGATAACTGAATTATATTATATATACTTTAATTTTATTATTTTAATAGAATAACCCTTCATAAAACCTCTTCTCCTCTACCTTTTATTCTAAAAATTAAAACATAATATGTGAGGTGTTGATTTATCGCCTTCAAGGATGAAAATTTATAATTTTCATTTAACATATTCAAGGCTGGTCATAAAACCATTATAATGGATGATTTTTTTAAAAAATTTGTGTTACAACCTATTTTATGTTTTAGAGCTAATATATGTACATAATATTAAATTATAGAACAAAAATAGTTTGTGATGATCCAAAAAAGGCAAAATTAATCTAAAAAATTATGGTTAACATTTTATCTAATGAATTATAATCATATATGAAAACAATATATAAGAACATTTAAAAATTTATAAGTCCATAATAACATATAATTTCTATTTTGGATAATTATTCTCATTTTAAATGATCTACCATATATATATACAAGTTAACCGACTATAAAAACGAAGAAAACAAACACTCTTGAATAATTAGATTGAACTATATAACTCATCATAATTGTCATAAACGAACACAATAAAACTATAATGAATCAAATAAATATATATAAAATTATTTATTTAGTAATTAATGAATCTAATTTGATTATATGAGATATTAATTTGAAGAAATAATTCATACATAAAGTAATGATATTCTTGAACCCAGTTCCATTTCCTTGGGGTTTCCATCCTTCACTCAATTTTCATTATTGATATTCATTAAATGTTCATTAAATGTAATTTAATTATTCATCCCTATTATTTTATATGATATAAATGTTTTTCCAATTTGATTTATGATAAATATATTGGTTTTTCCAAAATAAATCTTTATTCTAAAAACAAATATTTTACTTCTTTTGAGATTGTTTTTTCTTCACTTAATATTGATGACTCATATACCAAGTATTTTATTCCATTTTTGTTTTTGGATTCCCAAAGTTTTTCAAAGAATGTATTATTTATGAAATTAACCACATTATTTTTCATGTGTTATTTTATGTCTAAAATTGACATACGTTTTATGTGGCATGCTTGATTATGTAAATGTTATGATGTGATGGGTGAACCCGAAATTATATAACACTTCAATGCATTGGGTAATGTGATGTATATCTTGATATAATGTAGAATATTCATAAACATGATTCTATATTTCTTCACAATTATTATGTTATGGTTATGAACATATGTTATGCATAAATATGATTCTAGATTTTTTCACAACTATGTGTGGTATTTGACCATTAAGACATGTTGTTTCATTTTTATGCATCAGAACGTTTCAAGTATTTATGTAATGTTTCATTTTTTATTACTATGATGAACCCCTGATTATGTTATGATTATGATGATGTTTCTCACCCATGAGATATTGATTCATTTTTTCATCTATCATCTTACTAGACTTTTAGATTATCCCTTTCTTTGATGTATATCCCCAAGTGATTACTTATACTAAAGAGTTCATGAGGGCTACTAAAAATCTAGATAATAAGTAATTAAATAATGTTTATATTTAAATATGTCAATTTTATATATGGTTATAATTTTTCTAATGCAATAAACCTTTGGATCATGGTTTGTTAATGCAATTATGTCATTTATTATTAAAATTATGTAATAGTCAAGTAAGAAAAATTAGGGTCTCCATATTTAACCACTGTGAGATATATAATCATCCAATTAATCCATCATAAAAAATAATTAAAATAAAACTTCATTTATTTTTAGGAAAATAATTTAATTATTTAAAATACTATATACCTAGGGATCCAAATGGGCATTCAAATCACACTTTAGAAAATACACAAAATTTTAATCTCATTTTAAAAAAAATTCAAAAATAATGAATAATTTTCAAAACACCCCTTTCTAAAATTATACAAATAATATGTTTCATATATACAACTAAACACCTCTCATTTCAATTACATATTATTATGTGAATATTTGAACGTGACTATATTTTTATATCTATATATATGTATATAATAAAAAAACAAGAAAATATGTGTTTGGAACACCTGACATAGATAAATTACAAGAGGGAAAATAAAAATTAATAAAACATACCAAATAAGGAAACCCATTTAATCAGTCCCATAAACACATGTGTTATCTAAATAATCTTTATAATAATACTTAAATAATTTTATAATACTCATTTTTTCTCTGAAAACCACCACAAATATTTTATAAAAAAAAATAAAATCATAATCATCGAGTACATACCAAAAGTAGGGAAAAGTTCAAAATAAATATTTTTAATATAAATCAAAATCTCTTTAAAATTTTAAATATATAAAATTATAAATTCATTTAAACATGAAAGTCATTTATAATTTTATTAAAATAAAGTTTTTAATCCTAGCATATGTATAAATATTTGGTGGAAGAAAAAACATAGACCCTCCTTAATCGAGCTTGTGAGGATGACATGATTCCTCAAGACATGAAAGGATTAAGGAATAAATAAACTATCACACACCTAGGAATCAAAAAAAATTAAATAAAACCTAAAATTTCTCCTAAAATTCCTATTTATAATACTCATTCCTCAAGGATTGATGAATTTTTTAGGAACTTTCAATTTGCTTCAAAATATATATGTCAACTAAACCAGAGAAAAATTCTATCTTCTAAGGCCCCAAATAAATTTTTCTTTGTGTACTGCTTTTATGGACTACATGGTGGACCCCACATTACTAATGAACGAATAAATCTTGATCCACATGTCCAAATTCAATGATTCCACTTGTATTTTAAATAAAATTCATTTAATATCTTTAATGATAAGTTGCAATTTAAAATAATTATATTAAGGAATTAATTGAATGAGTCAAACATAGAAAAAAATTAGAAAATAAAAAGGAAGAAAACGTGATACTCCGTAATTAAATCATAAAACTTTTACCATGTTTTCAAATGATCTGAAATTTTCAAGGTCAACGTAGAATTGAATTTTAAACAACTCTAAATAAGACTCTAGAGGAGGATTATAAAATTCATGGGTGATACACGATGTGTAACTCAAGTACATGTCGTGTACTTTTCAATGTGTATATTACGACGCTAACGTAGATTCAAAGGATGTAGAGAAAAAATCGAAGCTGAAGTACATGACTTGTACCCCATATAAACATCATTATGACATCGAGACACAGAAAAATAAATGTGAAGCTTCAAGATTTCCATGGGTTTTGGCCTATAAATTGAGGTCTCAACCACCCTTCTATATCTTTCTTGGCACTCCAAGGGGCCTGGACCAAAGGGAGCCATACTGGTGGAGATCTACTAAAGAGGTGAATAATTACAAGATTAAACCAGGCTGTGATGGTATAAAACTCATGCAGTGGTGGGTGGTAAAGATTTGAAAGCTTTTTCATTTTGATTTTGTAGTTTTTATTGAAAACACTTTTCTTTTAAATTATTCTAGATATTTATTTCTTATTTGAAGGAGATATTTTTTCACTCTTGTTTTAAATTTATTCTAAATTATTATTGAATGAATTTATTCTTATAAATGTAATGTTTTTTCTCCCATATTTTAAATTTCCTTGTCAAGATTTCTCCATTGAGCACAATGGGTTAAATTTGTTTTGGTTTCTCAGAGATTTTCGGGTAATCAGATCACTTTCACAAGAAGATATGCACCCATGATTGAGGATTCAATATTTTTTCTAGATAATTTAGGTGTATACATTAAGATATTAAATTATACATTGGATAATTTAATTTATATTAATTTTTAAACAATGATAAAAGGAATGTATGATGATCAATGCTTTTCCATCGTTGCCTCTCCAGTTATATTTCTTTCCTGTATAGTTTGCATTGGATTTTTAATCAACAACATAGATTTATTTTTTCATTTTTATTTGTATAAATAATTTCAAAACCCCATCAATATTAGTTTGTTAGTTTTATATTCACGATAATAAGAAGACATTTTTTGTTAGCAGCCACCTTGAGATCAACCCTAGGGTGTTTCTCTATAGAGCATTCTTAGAAAAATAAAATATTAATTGAATAAGGAAACACAAATTGAATCCCTAAAATTAGAAGCCCACCTGAGGCTATATATTTTTGGGGATTCTCATTCTCTAATTTGAGTTTCTTATATTTAGTTCCCAGTTCTCATGACAGAGTTATATGGAAGGAGTGGTCTCCCTTATAAATTGGGGTTACCATCCCGAATACCACACAATATGGGGTCTTACAATGTCTATTATCTAATGGTACAGGGGTGTTAATGCCCAAGAAAAGTATATTCATACTTGGATTGAATGTTATAATGTTCCAAGGTAGGAGATGAGGTATACTATAATAGTTTAGATGGTTTTAGTAGAGGCATTGTAGCATAATTCAACTTCATGATATCTAAATACATGTATTGAAGGGTCTAGTTTCCCTTGGTTCAATAATGTTGTGTGATAAGACAAATGGTGAAGTTAGTTCAATATGGGGGCACTCTCCAACTAAGAGTATTGTTATCAGGGTGATTTTTCACATAATTTTACAACATAACATATTTAAATTCCTTGGTGTAAAAGATATGAACATTGTATACTATATAGGATGGAAAAAATAATTTCAAATGGATAATAAAGTGGACTATCATCATAAATTCATAGGATGGAGGAACATAATGATGCAATGGTAGGGTTTATTTTGAATCTAATAAGAAATGAGTAATAGAGCTCACACAAACCAATTTATATTATGAAAAAAAATTAGTGATTGTATATTTTTTCCAGTAAAATTATAAGAACATGAAAATTATGGGATTTGATTATAGGAGTTATGTAGTGAACAAATTAAAAAATATATATGAATAATTACTATTAAAACCCTCCAATACCAATGGTTACTTGATTAATGATGAAACACTATTTCTTATGTATGAAAAAATATCTCAAAGTGAATAAATTATTAAATTAATGGAAGAAAAGAGTAAATATAAATACTTTATAGAACATGATATAGGATGAGTTTAAGAAGTTCCAATAATCATGGTGGGGCCATGTAGTCCCAAACACAACACTCATAAACCTGGGGAATCAGAAGATCTATCTACATCGTGTCTGGGTGATGATTGTTCCTCTATTAACAAGCCCCAACTCAAATATAGAATGGTTAGTGTTAATGTAATGGAATTTGTTCATGAACTTATAACCAATTTAGATTTGTTCAGTAAAATCCATGTAAAATATGGAGGTTGAGGTATTGGAAATAAATTAACCGTTAGGGGTAAATAAAAAAATTGGAATGATGTTATTCAGTTCACATAAATGACAAAAAAAGTCATGGATCAATACATGACACCAAAATCTGATTCATAGCTTAAATATATGTATGATTATAATGTAAGGGTACATAAATAAATTAGACACAATGGACTATTATGTTGAGGACATTATTAATGGTAAAATAGAGAGGCTAGAGTTTCCATTTGATTAGATATTACAAAGGGTTAAAGGTAAACATTTTAATATATATTTTTTGGAATAATGCAGTTATGTACTTTGAATATGTTCCACTTTTATTTATGTTTAGGTTCTCCTAAAAACCCCTAAAAGTGAAATTTTCAAAAATAAAATATTTAATATTCAGTTATTTGGGTTTCTTCACCCTAATAACCAGGGATTATACGTCATGTTATATGCTATTTTGATCATGGATGATGAATTATAATTACATTTGGAAATTATATTAATACATAAGGATTATTTAATTTTTTAAATGTAATTAAAAAAACATAATTTCACATTAATTTTATATCCTAATAAAATAATTATCCCAAAATAATATACAATATTTAACTTTTATCCAAAAATATTTTGAAATTTTTAGACCAATAGATAAACCATTGGATTTTAATTATAAAATTATTATATACATTATTCAAATTATATGTTTTAATCCATTTTTGACTAATGGAATCAAATTCATTATCTAATTTTATTTCTTCAAAAATACTCATGGAATTTCCCCTTACCTTTGTGTTTAATTAAATATATACAATGAATACCATACAAGGATAATTAAGTTATCTTTGAATATAAAATCCCTTTATAACTTATTCAATATTTTTTTTCAAACACATGGATGGAATTCCTTTTATTACATAAAATTCATAAACTATGAGGAAAATATTCTATACATGAATTAAATACACAAAAAATGTTAATTTGAATATATAACTCATCTATTTTCCCTCTCATTAAAAAATTAAGCACAATTATTTGTTCAAACCCAAAATATAGAAATTTACCTAACTATCAAAATATGACATTTATTAATTTTTGATACATTTTTTGTACTACATGAAAAAATTAATTTTATTGAATTTTTTTAGATTATCTAATTTGTTACATTTAATAAAAACCTAACAAAAACTATTTTTAAGCAATAAAAATTTCAATTAGAATCCCTAATCTTGTTTTTTGGTAAAAAAACAATACATCATAAGAAAAAAACCTACAAGGAAACACATAAAAGAGATCATGATGTTATGAAAATATGGTTCTTATTTATTTCACATCTTAGGAAGAGTCATGAAAATATACCAAATCTATAATACCTAAAATAAAATTTAAATGTCACATAAAAAAAATATTGGAACGACCAAAAATTATGTATTGAGGCTATGAACACCTACCTTAATAATAGAAGACTAACTCATGTAAGTGAAAAATGGTTTAGGAAATTAACTAAAAAATTGTCATTTTTTTTTCTATACCCTCCAAAAATCGATCCATCAAAATGATTCAAATAATTTTAAGGGGTAAAAGTTCTCTAGAAGAATACTAAATGTTTATGTGAAGAGGGGTAATCAAGAAGAATATATTCTAAATTCACGCCATACGATATGATGATGTAATATGGTAAGGAACTTTCAAGTTATAAGGAACATTATTCCACAAGAATAGTGATAAGATGATAAATAAAATTACAATACAGTATAGGGGTAATTAAATGATCTAGTTCTATGGGAAGTGAGGAAGTATAAAATATTTAGGAAGCTCAATATTTATTCCTATATTTGGAAAACATTAACTACATTCAATATAAAAGAAAAAATAAATTTCTATCCTTTATACCAAGATAAAATCCATCAATTTAAAACACAACCCTTCAAATGTATGAATATAGTCAATTGAACATATATTGAATCTTAAATTGCACCTCAATTGAATTAAAATGTCTATATGGATACTTTAACTGCATGCATCCAATAATTATTTAATTTTATTAAATAAATTTTAATAAACATTGAAAATAATTATATATTCCAAATAAGTAAAATGGTAATGTTTTAATTATTAAATTATTTATAAAAAATAAATAAAATCATAGTTACGACAACATCCACCATTCATATTTTTTCATCCTAGAAAAGATATCATAAAAAATGCCATCATAAAAAATTATTCATTTTATGATCATATCAATTTCATAATCTATTTATTTTCTATCAAAAATAATAAAAATTATAGAAAAATAAATACCCATAATGGGGAATAATTCTTAAAATCTAGATAATAATAATTTATCCAACATGGTATCTCTAAAACCATTTATGAATCTATAAAAAATTCATTATAGAATATTTTTATATAGAAAAACTAGTGGAAAAATATACTTCCAAATTCCCCAAAAATATAATGCAATAATATACGGGTTACCTTAGATAAATATTATTTTCCAAAGAGAAAAAAAATTCCATTGGTAAAAATTCATTCAATTACATACCCAATTGAATCCCATCCCAATGTAGATCTAAGCACATCTATCATAAATCCATTTTTCTACCTAATATATCATCATTTATAGAAATAGATTTTTTTAATATTTATATCCATGATTATTTTCCATGAGATTCTATTGGGGAAACATTTCCATTATAATCAATCTAGGGTCATCTCAACCACTAATCATGGCTTCCCTTATATGTAAAAAATTCCAGGTTGAAATTATTTTTATGATAAGTAATTTATTTCCATTTAATTCAATCCATATGTAGTGTATTAATTATCACAATATTAATTACTAAATTCATTTTTATACTCTATCATTTTTTGTTAAAACAAACCATTAACCATGTTATCCATATTTCCATAGCCTAAGATAATTTATCAAATATTCCCTTCGACCTCAACCACACCTCTTTTTATATAAAAGGATTTTATCTTATAGTGGTGTATTTTACCATATAATACTGAAAAATCCTTAAATATACATACTATATTTAAATAATAAAAATAAACAACCATATAAGAATATCAAATCTAAAATACCATTCTCTAATATAGTGTGTAGATGACCATAATATAGACTAAATACAATATCTTTTACACCATGTAATGTTGGATCACATCACATAATCATATGTTAATGGATTTCCCATTAGGATTATGATATACAATTTTATATCCAAGGAATGGAATATTAATGTAAAGAATATTTTGCTAAAATTTCCGTATGTCATATCTAGTATTGAGACACCACTATCCCCTATAAACCATTCTTTACTCGACCACTTGATAATGAGATTTTTCCAATACATGTGTGAGTAATTAATATTTTTCCATGTAATTAATATATTATATAATGAGTTTGATTCTAAATCATAATAGGAATCATTTAATAGGTCTTACTCATTTTTTATAAAATTTAAAACAATTCATGTAATGATATTTGAAAAAAATAAGATTAATTAGAAAATATAATTTAGTTATTGGTTTCTATAAATTCCTTTACGAACACCAACCCTACATGATTCATTAATTATCATGAAGTATTATTTATTATAGTATTATAGGGCCCCATAAAATATAATTAAGATTAATGATGTAACAAAAAAAGTCTTTTATAATAATAACCAAGTTTAAAATATTAAATATTAATTATGATTTTTGATGTAACATAGCTATCTCATATCATAACATTTAGAATATGTCACATTTCATGGGTTAGTCCTATAACTATAGTTTATAAATATAATTTATCATTATGAGATGATATTATAGAAACCATGAGATACAATATAACAAATATATCTTATACAATGAATATAGAGATTTAAAATAATATAGAAATCTAAAATCATAATATTTTTCAGTTGAAATATAATGTAGTAGAAATTAATCATTATTTTCAAGAAATAATTCACAACAATAGGGACCAATTAAATCACATAGAATCATCGATAATGGTTTGGGATACAACATTTATTCATTTAACTATTCCACTATAGATCAGTGCAGTTAGATAAAATTTTATATTTTATAATTAGAAGTACATTTTTTTTATATTTGGAGGGTTTTTATAATTTGGGAGCATCAAGTGAATGCTAAAGGGAAAAATATTTCTATATCCTATACATTTAAAATTTCATTAGAAACATGATAGGGATAGACTAGGAACATGATATCATGCTGAGTGGTCAAATAACCCATATTTATCCAATTAGTACTCTATGTTCATCCATTTTATTCCTAGAGGATAGAGAGGTAGTTATTTTTATAATTTTAATGAAATTAATTATTCATTAAAATTTATTAAAACCCTTCCCTCACCACTCACCTATATAATCTAGAATACCCATCACTCTACTCTCTCTCATTATACCCTCTCCCTATCAACTTCATATCACTCCCGAAGATGTGTATCTTTTTAATATATGAATTACATAAAATATGAACTCTCCCTAAAACCATTAATGTTAAGTGTTATTTTCTCCATATATTTTATATCCTATTTACTTTTTTAGAATAAAACTTATTTTTGGGTATAATTATCTAATTTTTTATTTTTTATGATAATTGAGGAAATTCAAGACATGATATAGTTTGATTTAAATATGATAATCTAGAGGTAGGTGATTTATTTAATATTTTACTACATTTTACATATATATAGATGAATGTTAAATGTATATTATTTTGGAATTTTAGTTTAAAAATTATTAATAGGGACTATACGAGTTTCAATGTGTATACTTGACAATCATAGAGACTTGTAAGAGAATGTGGTTATAATATTTATCATTTGAGATATATGTATAATTTAATGGATATTCTCTAAAGGGATATGATCTTTAGTTTTCTATGGATGATGTTATGTGTTTTTATACCTTTTTATAAATTTTATGTGATTTGGGATAAACATTTTAGTTTATTATTGGAATCATATATTGTCAATTATTTCTTTAAAGGGTTGGATATGTTTGAACATATGGATCCAATTGAAAGGATATGGGTATGGATTTAGGACCTTGGAAATTCCTTATAATTAAAAATTATGTAGTAATGAAATTTAATTTGGATTAAATCTCATTTATGATATAAATTTGTTACAATAAGGTATAAAACTTAGTAGAACGTATATTTTTTCTTATTTAGAAAAAACATTCATTAATCATGGGTATACAAGTGTATTTTGTGATTCCCCAAAACTGGATCACCTGGTCTGAGCCTAGGGGATCCCACAGGGCCTTAGCTATGCCTCCCCATTCATTAGTGGGTATCTACTATGGGTGAGGTCCTATGAGAAAATGTGGGGAGACTATTACCTTAATAACAAATAAAGGTAAGAGTACAAAATCACAAAAGCAATAGTCATGGTAAATAGTGGAACTGAATGAGAAAAGAATAAACATAAAAACATTGTAAGATTTAATGAATTATATAAATTAACCAATATAGTAGGCCAAGATATCCCCACAAGTGTAATATCTATATTCAATAAACAAAATACAAAAATAAAATAATGAGGAGTCTCCTAAATTGATCCCATAGTAAATATTTGCATCGCTTGACCCAATATACTCTTCTTGTGAAGCATCCTTTTGTAGGGCCCATACCCACATATAATATCCTTATCCAATAAAGAGTTTTTAGTGACATAAAGATTACCATTTAAGATGGGGGTATGAACTTGGTAGGAAACCACCAATTTTCCGTTTGAATAAAGGTAGTAGGTCATATAAAAGTGTACAAAATGATTGAATGTAAATACATAAAAATATATTCCAATTTGTGTCATCTTGTGCTAACTATGGATTCCTAAACCATAGTCAAAACTATATCATATCACTCTTAAAATAAATGTCTATATGAACTCATAAGAAATTGTTCCCATTTTACATGACTTGTTATAGGTCATGAACTCATTTTATACCCAAAACCCTCCTTGCATACAAATTTAACTCACCAATTATCCACTAAAAAATCCACATATGGTGTTGTCCTATATCATTGATAAATCACATCCTCTCACTGATTATGTGGTCAACTAGGCCATCCCACTCAAGAACATGGCCCTTTTTTCATACAATACCCTATAACATAGGGTATAAACCAACTTCACTAAATAACACCACCCCATCCCTACTATCTATGGTGAGGCCACATACATATTGACCAATCCCCATAGGTCCTTGAATGGTCAATCACATGCCAGTGCAAGCATCAACATACACAACTATCACTCAAGAAATGGGAACCCACCAAGACATAACCCACAACTATATATCCCCAAAAATGGCCATATACAACATAGTTTTAATTCAACATAATAAAACAATCATAATGACTATACTAATATTTGGAGCAAAACATCTCACTCATGGTCATCTATATGTTTCAAGACATGATTTTTCTTATCCCTCACAGATAACCTATGCCATCTTAAGAACCTAAACAATGAATCACATAGAAACATCACTATAGAAAGGTTATACGCCAACCAAGATTCTATGAAACATATCTAAGATATTTTATCCCTTCATAATCCAAAAATACAATTTCTACGTCCGTTTGTGTGAGAATAAAATCCTAGAATAATAGCCCATATGTGGAAATCATCCTCTTGTTCCAAGGAACGTGCTCAAGGGGATTCATTTCATGAACCTCTATATCACACTCCCACATCTCCCTAACCTCAAATTATTCTATACAACTCATTCCAATCCCAAAATCCAAAGTGTATATCCCTATTTGAATTTCCAATACATTTCTTCCTTTCATCATTTTTTGTTAAAACACACCACACTATCCCTCTAAGTATCCAGCCACAACGATAAAGACCACACCCACACACATTAACATCAAGGGAAGAGTTATCAAAATGAGACACATTCATGAACATGTAAATAATGAAATTAAATTTTATATAAATGGTGTAAACTAGTAAGGAATTGTGAACTCAAAGATAATATATCCAACAATCCAAGAATCACTACCTAAAATAAGCCCAATGGCCCAGTATTCAAACCACAATTATTTGTATTAGGATTTTAGAAATAAGAACCAATGGGAAAATATTATTTATTTCAAATATTAGGTTGAACTTACCAAGAGGGATCAAGAACATGTTATGTAAGTTGAAAGGAATAATAAAAGAGGAGAATGAATCTAATTTACCCAAAGAGAATCCCTAATAAGAACCTGAATCATATAGGGTTAGGATGGAAAAGGGTCGAAATATATGTGGCTCCAAGAGTGGAGTTCTTGCCCTTCCCCTATATAAAAAAATTACCAATACTCCACTAGAAGTCCAATTCTGGTCCATTAGCTAGCTTGTGGACCCAAAACTAGTGAAAGTCCCCCTCTATAGCACACTAACTAGCTAGTGGATCCTAACCAACTAGCTGATGTCCCTTGTAACTATATTCACTCTATGAGATTTTCCCTCATCCCAATCTCAACACACAAACTTAATTTCTAGGATATTTTAGCTTAAAAACATAAGGAATCCCATGTAGCAGAAAAATACATAAACAATAACACACATATCAATTAGATGGGAGATAAAACTCACCATATAATATCTTCTCATACTTGAGAGGGGTGTTTGATTAGATCTCTTAAACAACCTATCCTTTTATCCTAGATTTCATACTTCCACCTCCCATGTTTCCTCCTAGATACATCCATACAACCACTCACCCAAAAGAGAGTCCCTAGAACTTTTATAATCTTATTCAACAATGTTAATTAGTCTATATTTGATAAAAAAATTCCTCTAAACCATAAATATTACTACAGACATAAAAAAGTTGAACATACCCCCGAGGAATGGTAGAAACTTTCATTTCATCCCCAAGCATCAATACCTAAGAAAAAACCTCATTATATTTATTTATATAAGTCTCTATATGAATCATGCCACAAAATATAGTTTACCCACTAGAAAATGTCAAAAAATGAGATTCACCAATTGTATCAAGTCATAAAATAGGATTTAACAGTTGAGTCATCTTAAAAATATGTAGGATTTCATTGAGATCCTTCCTTATGGCACATACATCACTTTATTGGACATTTCCCCATGTTCATTAATGATTACCTTTGACCGATATTCAAAAAAGTGTAGTTATAACTTATTATTGAAACTCAGCCATATTTATGCACAAAACCACACAACCCACCCAAACCCATATGATAGGTTCACCTACTTGTCACTCCCAACATGCAACATAGAATTTCAAAACCTATTGATATGAAAGAAAAAACCTACCTAATTATCAGCCAAATATAGAAACATATTATGATTACTAACCTTCTCTTTTTGGTCGACCTATTCCCAAATAGTAATAGATTCAGAACATGGAAAAATGTTCATATTTATAAACCATTATTCCAAGATAACAACCCCTTGATGATTTTTTATATTTACACTAGCTTTCAAACTGATTGACTGCCCCCAACTACATCACTAAATCATAAAACAATGTGTATCTATACAAGAACCACACAACTAAACATAACACATATGTTAAAATGGGTCAGTAACTATCCTCCTAGTGAACCTTGACTTCATAAAACTCAATGATAATTTATTACCCTTCCATAGATGGACACTATGATTTCACTATGCTACTCAGATTAAATCATGCTATAAAGGTTGATAAATTCACAATATTTATCTATAAATGAGTCCTATTCATCAGGCCTAGTTATCTAAAACCAAGTAAATCATCATTTTCCTTACCATCCCAATGGATTAAAAGGATTTAATTATTATGGTCTATCCTAGGTTTTAATATTAGTGATAAAATATTTTGTTTCATCGCTAAATTAAAAACTCTCTTACTATGTTAATACAAACAAAAATCTAGGGCACATAATCTCTTCTAAAAAACATAGTTCAATAGCCAAACCAATTCAAAAATATCTTAAACAATGTTCCCAATGAGATATTCACCTCAATTAATCTATTTTTATGCAAAAACACCTGTAATTTCTCCCGATTTTTCATATCCTAAATGTTATTGGTCTTGATTAGTGATGAAATTTCACCACCCAAAAATTGTTCCTTAATACCCAGTGCATAAAAAAAATCTCAATGCTAATTGTTATTATTGAAAATAGATCTTGTTAAACTCCATGGTATGATCCTAAACCAAAACATTAAACACTATTCTTCACTCACAATCACTCACACATCTTCTATATGATTAACCCTTAGATAATGCCACCACAATTACCTAAAAGGAATCAACAGTGATATTTCTAAATATTCACTACATTCCCTCTTCACATGGAAGATTCACAATAGACCTACCCATCAGAGGCATTTCTAACTACACCCAATGCTATTAAAGAAACTTTCCACAAGAATGACAATACTATTTCAAACTACTCACTTGAATTACATTATCGACGAAACATCCTAAAAACACAATGTTCCTCAAACAATGAAACTAAAAGCCTCATGTTCATTACAACTCATGGTCTCCAAGAGTGATACCTCATTTATTCCTTAATCCCACCACATCTTGTATGGTGTTTAACTCTCCAAGGAATAACTAAAAACTCAATTGCTCTCTAAGATCCAAAATTAGTATCATAAAAGAAACCACATGCTAAAACATAGAACCATTCCTAAACATATCTTCATAATATTACTCCTAGGGAACCCTTCATGAACTTATCAAACAGTTTATACAGTAAACCACTATAGATATAAGCATTTCAACTGTTAGCTGGTACAACTTCTCAATTCTTACCTCCAAGATTCTATAAAAGGATTGGAAAAAGAAATATTCTCAATCCAATACAAATAAAACATCACCAATTAAGTTCTCTGAAACCTAGGGTACACAGTATCACTCAATTACTACCAATATCACACTCAAAACAATCACAACTTAAAGAGAACAACACACTCACAAGCCATAGAATTCATGTAATTATTGATCTTCTCACTAATCCGTATATAAATAATGTCTATAATGTGTAACCATTATCCTATGATACTACTATACTAGCTCTCAAAAAGATATTAATGAATTAATGTCCCTTGGAAAACTACATGATAACTTATCAAGAATTTTGGCCTCGACCTAATGTAGTACCCTTATAGTCTAACTACTAAAGGGTTTATGTCTAACTTAGGGCTCACACAACTATGAAATCCCATAAACCCTACCAAGATCCACAAAACTATCACATGGAAATATTTTAATCCAATCAGAACTCTCAAGGGATCATTGCTAGGCATGCTACAATATATACTCAGGATCCACATCTGAGCTAATCCACTCAAGGAGGCTATTTACTAAAACCTGTAAAAAAATTAATTTCCCCCTCAAGTAAAACTCTACATAAAACATCTGGACCAGATTTTATAATAAGGTTTCATAATCATATTTTAAAAATCCGGTTTAAAATGTGTCAAACATGGAACATAAAAATATTGTATGAGTACAGAGATCCACTAAATCCTTTTGAAATTACACTTCAAACCACATTTATCTAACAAAAAATTTTGGGAATAAAATTCAAAACATTTTAAAACCTTCAAATAAAAATACTCTTTCCATTCTAAATCTTTAAAGAAAAACCACCCATTATATTTCAATTAGTTGAAGACCCTAAAAAGGTCAAATACTTTTTAAAATCAATGTTACATTTTAAATGAACCATTAAATATTTTTTTAAACACTTCAGATTCAAAAAACCCATTTTGAATCCATGTTAATTTTAATAACATTAATTTTTTTATACCATATGAATTTCCATTTCAAAAAAATTTGAAAATATCTAGAATGATATTCCAGTGGATGGAAAATAAAAAAAATATTACTTGTCTTCTTACTCAAGGATCAAGAGCACGTCAAAAAATGCTACACTTGAGTCACAATCACATATATATAAAAAAAATCACTACATAATAAGGAAAATTTAATTAAATATCCCTAATAATGTATTTGAAAAACACTAAATATATTATTACTAGAATTTATTTAATTTAAGACTCTATATATCCCTTGAATATAAGTAA
This sequence comes from Viscum album, assembly GCA_963277665.1. Classification (NCBI taxonomy): domain Eukaryota; kingdom Viridiplantae; phylum Streptophyta; class Magnoliopsida; order Santalales; family Viscaceae; genus Viscum; species Viscum album. The sequence goes on from OY728128.1 coordinate 1,326,295,611, forward strand.
ATGACCTGTGAACCTAAATGTATATCAATGATGCATGATCTCACACAATCTTGATAATTGGTCCAAGAGAAAATCCTATTAACCATATAACCAAAACCATTCAAATCACTTGATATTAAATCAATCAATAGTAATAACAAAACACAAAACAACAATCCCGCCCCTGAAAATGTAGAATTCCCTCATACATGTTTTATGAAATACAATGCCAGAATTCCATACCATGTACTGATGATTACATATATCCATTTTACCATGCCAAAAATTATATATAAAAATAAAAATGGAACTTATTCTAATTTGTGACACTTAGCCCATATATCTCGGTCGAAGCCTAGATGATGACACAAAGCCTCATATGAGCCTCTCTATAAGGAATATGATTCCAAATAACTATGAGGACCAATATTAAAACATATGGAGACTAAACCCTCAATAATATACAACTATTAAATTAAAAAATCACAAAATAAATGACCAGAGTAAACTATAAAAATAAATTTCATAGAAATAGAAACAATAACATGCTAATAAATAATAAATAAAATTAAATAACCAATAAAAATTTCCATGGATCATCACATATAGAATATTTATTTATAATAAAAATATAAAAAAATAAAATAGTAGGGAATCCCCTAAACATAACTCTGAGTATTTCATTAAATCACTACAAATTAAAGACTCCTCGTATATTACATCACAAAGTAGGGCCCTTTCCCTCATCTAAAGTCCTTCACCAATGATATTCTATATATGGATTGAGAAGCCAGTACATGATGTCAATATGAATCCAGTTGGACACCACCAGTGTCTACTTATTATAAATATGGAATGAAATATAAATGTGTAATTTGTGAAGAAGTTTAAATACAATATCAGACATAATAATTTATGGGAAATAATATTCTAACTGGGCCACCACAAACCCCAAGCCTACTAGCTTTTGATCACTATCAAAAGGGACGTCAATCAGAACCGTAATCATAAGTTTCCCATGGAAAATACCATATAATTAGTCATTACCTCATAAATTACCTCTTCTAATCACTCTATACTCAAGGATTTAATCAAGTCACCATATCCCAATCCATATATAGAAAGGTCTCATATCACCGGTAACCCCCATCCTATCACTACAGACATGGTCAACCAATACTTCTCAGTCAAAGTCAAGTCTCCTTCTAAAACCACTACACCATCCCTAAAGGTATTTCCTAACATACTTCATGAATAATATCATATACCCATATACTTTATAGATTCCACGTACAAGTAGAACCATCCCTATAGGTTATGGGGTGGTTAGTTACATGAAACCATCATAATCAACATGCATAATGGTCTCAAAGAAGGGGAATTAACTGAACCCAAAATTGGGTTAAAGTATTATTCAAGATGGAAAAAAATAATACCATTAAAACATGACCTAATGGAGAACTCTTGATAGTTGTACTCATAACCATACTAATCCATCCCACACATAGTCATCCACACCACTCATGTTAAACTAAGTTGAATCACTTGTGGACATCTAGTTCCTTATCAAGAACCTAAACACCATCTCACATAAAAACTATAAACACATAAAGGGATGTAGAACCAAATCCCAAATTCTACCTACACAAATCATTCGAAACCATATTGATCCCTAATGAAACTTTCCAACACCATTTATCAATGAAGAAATTCTACCATCATAGATTATACAAGTATTTCTCCCTCTAGTTCCAAGGTGAACACTAAAGGGGATTCACTACATGAACCCCTGTGTCACTCATGAATATATATATATATATATCCTCAACTGAGACCATATGTCTCATTCCTCACACATAATTTATTTGGAAATCCTAAATTTTTTTTTCGACACATGGATCCCTTTCATCATTTTCGAGGAAAACACATCACACTCACCCTGTAAAGAACCTAACACATCGATATACTCCCCACTTGTAACACCCCTAAATTTTATTATATATTTATATTTAATGTGGATTTTATTTCCCAGAAGATGAATTTATGTGTACGGATAGAAATAATTAAAGTATGAAAAAAATTTATTTTGATAACTATAAATTGGATCTATTAATTTTCAATTTGTTGAAAATTAAAATATAATCATTTATATGTAAAAAGAGTCATCTATCTAAAATACTATTTTTATACACACAATAAGTTTTCTATCAAAATAAATTAAATTAATATCTATATAATATTTATTTCAATTAAATGTGTTGATAAAAAATTAAATAATATTTTTTTAACAATCTCATAATATTTTTTTCACGTTAAGGAATGAAGAAATATTCTATTTTATCTTAAAAATTCATTTTTCTAAAAATGATTTTGTTATATTTTTTACACTAATTTTATAGTGATTTTTTACAGTTATATAAATTTAATATGATAAAATGGATTCCATATTTATAAAATTACAATTAATATTATAAAATATGTTCATCTTATTTTTTATATCATTATGAATATTAATTGAGATAAAAATTCATTAATACGTTTAACGTTAAATGGGGTTCACAAGGGGCTATAATAAAGAGTTAAGGGTTAAAATGACTTAAAAACATATCTAAATCTAATTTGATGAATTTATTTCAGTCCAATATCATAATATATTTTAAATGAAGACAATTTGGAACCAATTTCTCATGATTGTGACTTTATTATATTTTTATATTCCTAAAAATAACTGTTGTGCCAATCCTTTATCTTATAAATGGGCACCACCTCTCCTCTATTTTATAGAAAATTTAGCCATTTATATAAACAAAAACTTACCCAAAGAACTTATCAACTTCCCAATCCATTTCTTATAGGTTATTATCTTATAAAAATAACTACCCAAGGTCTATTTGAAGAGTGTCAAAGAAGGTTTGTCAAAGAAGCGGTATATATTCATAATGATTTTTTCAAGTTTAATTCTTAATATTCTTCATATAAATATATTAGTTCAATAATAACATAATAATTAAAATATATTAAATATAATTATATTTTTATTATGATTATTGTACATCCATTTTCATCTTAATTCCGATCAAATGATTAAGGAATGTATCATTTTTGCGTATGAGTGGACTGCCGCCTCTATGTGGCAATATAATTTATTTTCCATCACAATCATTTATGGTCTGTTATTGTGATGGAATTATTTTTTATAGAATATACCTATTACATAATTATTATTATGTAATTATGATAAATTATCTACCATAATACATTCCAATCAGTTGGGAAATTATAACATCACTCATGCGTATGTGTGGACTACTACCTCAATGAAGTGATGCAATTTTATTTTCATTTATGATTTACATGGATGATAATAAATATATATTTCATGAATATAAATTATTATTTTTATATAATTATAATTATATAATAGTGAATTATAATATTCCGTTCTTTTCTTCAATCCATCAAAAAGTGAATCCATCACCCGTGTATTCATATGGGGTACCGTCTCCACAAAGTGATGTAATTAATTCTCTATAACTGTATTAATGAATGGTAAACAAGTGTATTTATTGAATAAATATAATACTTATTTCACATTTGAGATTCTAGAACCATGACCAAACTTAAGGACTATATCCTTCAAATTGAATCATACATGGAATGTAGACCAATTTCCCCCCCAAATGTCCTTTTTAATTGTGAAATTATTAACAAAAGAATAATTAAAATTATAAAGTAATGATAAATTGTAATATATGTTTGAATATGATTATATAATATATATAATAACTCTATAAATATTATATATTATGTTTGAATTAATTTGAAGAAGGATGAAGCTCGAGGTATGTTATTGATGTAAGTGTCTAATTTCTCTTCTGTATCTTTTATCTTAATTTTACTTTGACAGATTTTTTTGATCCTAAACATTTAACCCTAATTATTTTATTCTCATATTTTTATTATTTTATTTTTTTATAATTGTACCATTTTCCACTATTTAGTAGATAGTGTGATAAAGAAAATGTTTTTAATAAAAATCAACTTTAATTCATTTTTGGTTAAGGAGGTTTTTATTCCATTTTTATTTTTTCATTTACATGTTTTTAAGTATATTTTTTCCAATATATTATTATTAATTTATGAACTTGTTTCCCATGTTTAAATTTATAAAAGATGACTTAAAAGGAATATTTTTTTCACCTTATTAAGGATATACATTTTACCAATGGTGGGAATAGATTCATTATTTTAAAATATACCGTACAAATAATTTTTTTTGCCATCATGAAAAATTATTTCATTAAATATTTATTTACATGTTTAGATGTTACTTTTGAAGAAAACCTTTTGCAATTATTCAAGAATTTTTTTTTATTTAAACTAGGTGATTTGGAAATCAAATGTGTATTTTTCTAAATAAAAGTTCCAATGATATTTTAATGTTTTTTCATCTATAAAAAAATACCTCAATGTTACATATCATTAATATATATATATATAAGGTTATAGATCCTGATGGTGAAATATTGATGAAACACATTTTCATTTCTATAGTTTAATCTATGATTAAATGATTAAAGTTTTTATGATGTTGTGCCTTCCTTTTGAATGAATTATGATTATGGTAGGATTTGGTCTGTTATAGCCCTCTAAATTAATTTGGTAATGTGATATAGATATCTCATGAGATGATGATGATAAGAGTGCCATTTTTTAAAATATCCATGTTAAAATTTTGACATGTGAGTATGATTTAATTTATCTACACTCACACGATCTGTATAGACAAGGTTTCTAATGGATATGTTCACATTTTGATGTGTGAGTGTGATTTATTATAATTATGATGACAGGATTATGCGTGGACATGATTTTGCAAAATTATTTTGAAAAAATTATGATTTTATATACTTATGATTCAAATATTATATCTTTTTAATCTTGAAGGATGATTAATTCATTGAAACTTTTATTAATCCAACCTGTAGAAATGAGTTGATTTTTAATTTTATAATATATGATTTTTTGGTTATGAATCATTTAAAATAAGAAAATTCACATGATTATATTATCATACCCTTCTGATTATCTTATGATATTAGGTTAGTTTTCCCCAATGTTTACATTGACTAAGCACCCGATCTCATATATTCATATTTTTTTCTCCCTTAGCTTTTTATTTAAGGTTATATGTATAATAAGTCTATAAGGGTACTAATATGAAGAAAATTTTGTGAGAAGACAAATATATTTTAATAAGTAATTTGATTATATATTTAGTCTCCAAATGTACTAATATTTGACTATCTTTAGGCATGTATAATTCTGAAATGTTCTAAATTATCATCTAAAATGATGTAATATTAATTTATGTTCTACTTGGGTCACCTTTGTTGGTATTATGGGATGATATAGTATTTTTTGGATATTAGGTTATGAGATACATTTGAATATAACCTAAGAAACCTATGGCGAAGATAAAAAATGATATTTTATGAACCTAAAATTTCAATGTTTGATAAGAATATTTTATAAATTAGGAAATCTTAATAATGATTTTATTATGATTTATTACATTATTTATTGCTGTTCAATAGTTATGTTAGTAGTTTTTGATTTTAATATATTGAAGGAGCCTGAAATAATCATGCTACCAATGAATTTTATATATGATTAATTTTTTAATTGATTAAAATCATCAATTGAAAAATTATATATTGAGTTTTTATTATAAGCCTATAATGAAATGATAATTTCATCTCAAATATTTAACACAAATCTTATATATTATTTTAGGAATTTGATTCATTTTTTTGTGTATATACCTCTTCTTTAATTTAATTTGAGTTTGGGAATGGATTAAATTTTCATATACAAATCCAAAATCATTTTTTTGAAAATAGGAGTTGATGATCGATATTTTGTATTAGCCTATTATTATCTATTAGTGTGAGGATGAAGATGAAATTCTGATGAAAATTACATCCATTTTATGGATAATATTATATATTGATGAGGGATATTTATCCCAATGGATGGGGGGAAATTCAACATTAATTATATTCCAATTGTTAAAGAAGATGTAGTTTTATTTACTAAATGCATTAATAGTCTTCTAATTAATCATTAGGATGAGTTTTCAATAGAACTCATACATGGTGATACAGTTATTTAAAATACTCATTATAGAATGGTCATAATTGAGTTCTTAGTATTGATGAAACAAATATGGGAAAATATAGGAAAATTATTAATATTCCAAATTACATCACCAAAGGATGAACCTATTCCTTTTAATTAGGAAAAATAATGGATCAATGTGTCATTTAATTAATTATCATTAATTATATAAGATGACTTTCACGAAAAAGTACCATTTACCCAGTATTGATAACTTCTTTGATCAACTATTTGGAGCTCAAAAAATTTAAAGACTGGATGTCAATATAGATGACATTAATTAAGTGTCAAGAAGGAGGATATACCAAAGAAATCCTTCTATATATGGTACGTTCATTATCAATTTATGGCAGTGAAATTTGGACTTATTAATTCTCCCAGTCTCATTATGGTTAAAATGGATTGAGTATTCAAAGATTACCTTGATCAGTTTTTTGTTGTTTTTATAGATGATATTCTTATATATTCAAATAGTAAGGATACACATGAAGATCATTAGAAGATTTTATTGAAAGCATCGAGGTAGGATAATTTATATTCCAAATTTAAATTTTTTGAATTATGGAAACATTTGGTTTTATAATTAGGTAATATAATATAATTTGAGGGTTTATCAATATATCATTAAATGATGGAAGTTATTAGATAATGGACTAGAAAAACCATAGTAATAGAGATCTATAGTTTTTTCTGGGTTAGTTATATTCTATTGATGATTTTTTAAGGATATTTCATAGTGATATTATCCACTAACAATGTTTATATGGAAGAGATACTCGTTCCAATAGACTATTTAATGTGAGGAACATTGTATAAAGATGAAAATATGGTGGCCATTGTACATATGCTTACAATAAAATATTGTGGAAAAGTGTAGTTAAAATATTGAGATGCATCAAAGATGAGATTGGGATGAATCCTTATTTATAATGAAATAGAGATAGATTATTCCTTATCCCAATTAAAATTCATGAGAAATATTTCCCAACCTATAACTTTGAGGTGGTAGTGATAATTTATACACAAAAAATAGAGGTATTATCTTTATAGTGAACTATGTGATGTATATACAAATAAAAAAAGTTTATAAACATATTTACATAGAATGATTTAAATATTCTCAAAAGGATATGGTTGGAATTGGCTATATATTATGAAGTTTCAGTACAATACCACCCTATTAAGGGCAATAATGAGGCTGATGCTCTGAGTTTGAAGGAACATGCTAGTTTATCCATCATGTGGATTTATTGTGATCCAATATTTATGAATTTATATAAAATGTACATTAAAATCATGAGGAAAGGGTCTAGATTATATCTTTCTTAGATGAATGTTAAACCATCCATCCATTTAAGTCTTAAAGTGGTTCATAAGGAGGATGTTAAACTATATAATAAGGTGAAAAATGTCCTTGAGTTCAATAATTATTATGATTGAATGGTAATGTTTAGAAACCATGTTTGTGCTCCTTAAATACTATACTTTAATAAGGAGATATTTTATTATGATCAGAGTTCATCATTTTCAACTCATTATTTAATTACAATCATGTATAATTATCTAAAACAAAATTTCTAGTGGGATATCATGAAAAGAGATTTTTTAGAGAATGTTTCTCAATGTCTTTTATGTCACTATGTTAAGGATGAGATGCATTCATCTACAATGTTTTTTATAATAATTAACCATAAAAATGTATATTTGAAAACATTACCCTGAATTTAGTAATTAAACACTCAAAAAAATCTAAATGAAATAATATTTTTTGTTTATTGTAGATCGCCTTATGAAGACAGAACATTTTATTCCAATAAGAGGATATTTTTCACTCGAAAATATTTATATTAAATAAATAAAGTAAGTTGTAATATTGAATAGAGTAATATATTTTATTTCATCTTATTAGGAAATGAGGATTAAATAGATGTTCTAGAGATGCCTTATACGAGAATTTTGATAGAGATGATTTTGAGCACTACATATAATCCTCGGATATATGGTTATAATTAGAGGGGAAATCCATATATTGAATATATATTTCTATCATTATATTTTTAATTGAAATGTGGTTGGGATCAGAATCATTCTTAGGTTGAATTTTCATACAGTAATAGATTTTACTCAAGATATCAAATGAATCTTTATGAATCTCTCTATAGAAGAAAGTGTAAAACTCCTATGTGGTGGTATAAATTTTAATAATAAAATAAATTTGTATAAAATATATCTATATAATTAACATATAATTTTATATCCATTATATAATACTTTAGGGTATATTAGTGTCAATAGAAAATCTATGTTGACAACAGTCAGTGGGATCTTGAGTTCAAAGTTGAGGATAAGGTACTCCTATAAATATCTCATTGGTAGAAGGTTATGAGATTTAAAATTAAGGGAATTAATAACAGTATACTTATAAGTTGCTTATATATTCATAATTGTATCCAGATACTTTCTTATCGCTTGGAGCCTTGTCCAAATATCTCTCAAGTTCACGGTGTGTTCCTTGTATATATCTTAAGGAAGTTTATACTTGATATTTCACATGTTCTGATCTTTGAGGTCATACCTACATAGAATTATCCCACATATGATTAAAAATTAGTCACAGTTATAGATCACATAGAGAAGTTTTTTCTGGATAAACCACTCACCAGATCATTTTTTTGATGAAATAATTAATTTCGGGAAGCTTTGTGTGAACCTGAAGATGCGATGAGGAAGTGGTATCCATAGATGTTTTTATTTGTGAACATATTTTCAAGGATTAAATTCATATAATGGGGGTATATTATTACAACCCTATTTTTCATGATATATTTCTATTTCTATTTTTTTTCTAAATATTAAATTATATATAATATCATGTTTAAACAAACAACGATATATAATTAAATTATTATTATTTAATGTGACAGTTATTATAGAGCAGTTTGATTGGTGGTAATGAATAATACTATTGATATTTTTTTATGTATAAAATTATTCCATTTTTTCAATTTTTTATTGAAAAAATAGATTTATTTGAATGTAAATCAAGATATTTTTCTAAAAGATAGTTTTATACCAACAATTTGTTTTTTCATAATATATCATATTATTATATTCTTAAAAATTTATTTAATTAAATATTAAATTTAAATATTCAATAAAATATTTTAAAATTTGAATAATATTTATTATATGGATACGAATAAAGATGAACTTAGTTTTATACTTCAAATCGAGTTTTCTAAAAACAATATTTTTTATGTTTTGCACACTTATATTAAAATTAATTTATTAAAATTATAGAGACTTTATTTTATAAAAATAATTTCATATTATTAATCATGATGATAAATATTATATATTATGTTAAACTTACTTGTTTAATTATGAATAGTAACCTACGTAAAAATTTATTACAACATTAAAATATAAAAGGGGTTAATGAGGGGATAAAATAAATACATAAGGATTAAAATGAATTTAAAACATTTTCAAATCTAATTGGATGAATTTATTAAGATCCTATATAATTATATCTTCAATCACGAGATAATTTAAAGCCACACTCCCATGAGAGTGACATTATTATATTTTAAATAACTTAATAATTTCATGTGTGTTTCTCCACTCACTAATAAAAGGGAACACCCTTTGATATCTTTCACACACCACATAAACCTTTTAGATCAACCCAAAAACACAAAAGTATATTCTAAACATCCCTATACATTCCAAATATGTTATTATCTTCTTAAAATACTAAACAATACTTACTTATGAAGAGATTTAATGCTGGGTTTTCAAAGAAGAGGTACATGCTCCTTCAAATTATAAATCACGTTAATTATTATAATAAGTTCTAAAAATCTATTATAACTATAAAAAAATAATTTACCTAGTTTCATTAATATATTTATAGGTTTTTCTATGATTTTTTTTAAAAAATCCATCTTATTTTCATCAATGGGGAAATACATGTGTTGTTGTGCGTTTAAGTGGACTACCGCCTCCATTTAGTGGTTTGATTAATATTAAATATACATCATCCATGGTATATTATTAAAATGTACTTATTTTTTTAATAAGATATTTATGAAATTGGTTTTATTTTTAAATAATATTATCTTATACACCTTTTTAACTTCCCATCTATTGGAAAATGAAAATGTCGCTTGTGCATACTTGTAGACCACTACCACCACAAAGTGAGTTGATTTCTTTTTCATTTTTAAATTATATTAATGATAATAAGTGATAGATTTAATGAATATTTATGATATTTATTGTATAAAATTTATTATTTAATGGTGAATTATTATTAAACCTTCTTTCGTTCAATCCATCGAAGAGTGAAAAATCACTCATTTGATGATACATGCTTCTATCACCATGATGTGGCGTAATTAAATATTAAATATGAATTTATATGAATGGTTAAAATAGAGTATATAATTAATAAATATTATAATTATGTATTGATTATGTTCCTAGAACCATGGAAAAAGGTTCATAGACCAGAACTATCAAACTACAACATTCATGGAAAATGGGCGAGATTCAACCAAAATGTTGTTTTCAATGATGAAATTATTAACAAAAGAATAAATATAAAACATAAATTAATTATAATAATTTAGTTATATATGAATATAGTTTGGTAAAATATTTATAGTTAATCTAAATTTCTAATATAGGATATTTTATGGAATATGAATTCGGAGGAGACTTGGGTTAAGGGATTTATGTTACAATATAATTTGTTTTTTGGGATTATTTATATTAAAATTCCATTGAGGTAAATTAAATGGATATAATATGTTAAACCACATATTTCTAATTTTCTTATGTTTATTACTAAAATTTTCATTTAATATTACTATGTTCCTCTCTTTGAAACTAAAAGTGTTCAAGAAAATGTATTTAAAAAACAACCTTATTTTCTTGTTGGTTAAATAACATTTTCTTCCATATCCATATATTAATTAGAAATTTGTCTTGTATTTTTGTTCGTATTTACCAATGATTTATTAAATTAATTTTTCACTATGTTTTTATTCCAATAAAAATGTTTGAAATAAATATTCTTGTCTTTTTTTAATGTGGTACTTTTTACAAAACATGATTACAAAATCTTTGTTTTAAATTATAAAATACTAATGGATTTTACCAACATCATAGCTACTCATTGGTTTCAATATTACTTTACATGATTTAATTAATATTTTCAAATATTATTTCACTCATAATAATCTTTATTTTTTATTTCTAATAATTGATTTCAACATGGAAAGGGTATTTACCTCAAGAAAGTTTCTAGTAATATTTCAAATGGTATTTTCATCTATGTTAAAAACCATTAACATTACATATTATCCACTGGGGATGTAATTTAATGATACCATTCTTTCCCTTTCTCAAAAATGTCATTAATTAAGATGATAAAATATTTATAAAGAAAGTATTATTTTCCACAGGTAAAGATTATCATGTAATGATAAATGTTTTCATGATGTTGTGGCATACTTATGAATTAATTATAATTTGGGAATGGTTGGTTATGTTATAACCCTCCAATGTATTGGGTAATATAATATTAATATCTCATCATGATAATGAAAATCATGTTAATTTCTTGAATATCGTTTTTTTATTTTGATGCATTATTTTGATTTTCTATATATATTTTAACAATATTATGCATGGCTGTGATTTAAAATGGTTTTCTTCAAATTTTGATTCTTGTTTAGGATTACTTATTTATATTCTCATATAATTATGTGTGTAAAATACTAAGAATTGATATATTCATGAAATTTTTATTTACTATGATTAAAATTACACTTATCGATGTATGCCTCATAAATGACGACTACTACTTTGACACCCTTATTAATCATGATTTTCGATATAAAATGATTTTTTATTTTATGATATATGATTTTTTGGTAATGAATATTTCACCTTTAGAACATAAAATTATGTATGTTACAATGAACTTATGATCATCTTGTTATCTTATGATTCTTATAACCCATATTTAACCATACTTTGTATCTAAGATCACCCACTATTTTTTTCCTTACCTATGTATTGATGGAATGTTCTATTTATGTTATATCTTCATGGGTATTAATATAAAGATCATTGAAATATATTTTCAATATCTTTTAAGAAATAAGTTAATTATGTATCTAGTATCCAAATACACTAAAACATTATGATCTTTGGGAATGTATAATTATTAAATGCCCTGAATATTCATCTAAATGTATGTAACAATTATGTATGTTATGTTTCCATTGACTTAGTTGGTATCAAATAAAGGTTTAGTGTTTTTAGAGATTATATTATTGTAAATATGATGATATAACCTAAGAAAACAATATCTATAAATAAATATTATATGGGTTGAACATAAATTTTCATATGTTGATAAGAATATGAAATAAATTATGAAATATCTAAAGTGATTTTGTTATGATTTAAAAATATGTTTACTACTTTTAAATACTTATGTTAACTATTTTTGGTTTTAGTGAATGGATACAAAAAATGAAGTAATCATTCCAATAGTCAATGTGACAACCAATAAAATAACCCTCCTCATGAGAAACCAAATATACATAGAGTTAGGATGTAATATAACATGGAAATGATCACATAAATTTCTTAATATATTATAAATAACATGATAATTTTTGACCTTTTGATAAACCAAGGTAAGATAAATATTCCATTTATTATTTTTATGGAAAATTACACCCTCCTAATATGGGTCTTCTGAACCATTAAATGTTATGAAATGGATCAATGTTATGGAAATGGAAATTTTCATTCATCAGTGCTCGATCCATTAGAATGTTTTATTTATATGATATCACATGAAAGGAGAATCTAATAAATTTTGGACTCTTATAAGTAAAATTAAGAGAGAATAATAATTAAACACTATAGAATGTGATTCTTTAAGAGGAAATTTATGAATAAATACATTCCTCAAAGTCTTAAAACTAAAATGGAATGGGAATTCATGAAGCTAAAAGAAAAGGATAATGAATCCATAGGCACCTATAAAGAAATATTTTCAAGATATTTTTGGTATGATTTTAGATTTATAATTAACCATGTGAATAAAATGATCAATTATTATTATCCAAAAAAATTATTCAATAGTAATTAACCATAGGATACTTTGAAACTTTGAATATATCATTTGATGTTCTATGAAAATAAAAAATGGATGGTGGTAACTCTAATTATTATTATTCTTCTAGTGGTAAGAAGAGAAAAATAGATCTTCATGGAATCTCAAATTGTAAATTCCACTGAGGAAAGAAATTTTAACCATGTAAATAAGAACATGTGATTGAAAGAATATAGGAAATTGATTGAAAGGAACTAAGAAATGATTCGATTTTGGAAAGTTCATACATTAAGCTAGTGAATGTTGAAGAGGGGTGGGTAAATGAAATTGGGGAAATAAGGATTAAAAAAAATGAATTTCAATGTTTTAGATGTTGGAAAATTCAGTATAATGTAAATCAATTCTCTAATACATGAGGTAATGAGTATGGTTAGCCTCAATAATCCCTTAAGGAAAAGAACAATTGGAAGGCCATTGATATCACAACTGAAGTGGTTCAAGAAAATGAAATTGTTAATAGTACCCCTACCATCAACTATAAGACTAAAAATAATTTTTTTGATTATGTATCAACCCACTATTATGTATCTTGATAATTTTCTAATAGTATATAATCACCACATGAATGATTATATGTTGAGTTTTTAATAAAAAACCAAAATGGATCAATGGTCACATCTCAAATTTATAACTCTTATACGATAGAAGTTTATGTGAATGTGATTCCTAAAAATATTGTGATTAACCCAACAATTGAATTATATGTGATTTTGGGAATTGAAAAGAGTTATCTATACAAATACCATATAAATATATAATAAATAGAAGTCATTTTTGATATTATAAACTAGCCTATGGGTTTTTATCTATGTAAGGATGAATAAGACCTTTCTATTTGAATTACTTCCAATATAATGGTCTTAACACCTATTCCTGGGAGACAATTATCTCAAATTGTTGCAGCGAAACTAAATATTGAAGATATTCTTATTTTTATAGAATACATTGATGTAGTTTCTAAAGACATTCCTTGCCATCCCATGAATCATGTAGTTTTGTTTTTAATAGAACTCATACCTTGCGTTATTCCTTTTTTAGAGGCTACTGATATAGTAACCCCAATTGAGTTATGGGAATTAAAGTGGAAAATCTTGCAAAATATATAAAACATATTCATATTCCTATGTTCATCACTATGGGTTGAACCTATTATTTTATGAATAAAAATTATGGATTAATACATATTTTTATTTATTATTGAGAACTTAATAATATTACTTTCAAGAAGATTTATCAGTTACCCCATAATGATGAATTTTTTGATCAACTATATAGAGATCAATAGTTTTAGATGATTGAGATTTATTCTAGATATCACTAATTACGGTTCAAAAAATAGGATATACCAAACATATACTTTCATAAAAGGTATTGAAATTTAAAATTTATAATAATTTTATTTGGACATAACAATTCCCCCAATCTATTCATCAATCCAATGGATAGAGTTTAGAGAATACCTTGATCAGTTTATGGTAGTCTATATAGATGATATTATTTTATAATCAAATGGGAAGGAATATCATGAAGATCATTTGATTTTTTTGAATAACCTTAGTAATATGAAGTTGTAATCAAAATTTATGAGGTCTGAATTTTAACTTTAAAGGTTTCATCCTTGGGTTACATAATTTCTTATGAAGGTATATCAGTAGATCGTTCAATGAATAATATTATTGAACAGTGGAATAGAGTGACCATAGTAACTAAGAATAATTTTTTTCATGGGTTTTTTGGATATTATTTATGCTTATTGATGGATCTATCATGATTATAAAATCTACTAAATATGTCGATAGGCAATAGAGCCTTGTTTTTAAGGAAAGACGAATGCGAGTAAAATTTAATGGAGTTAAAATTATGGTCATTCAATGAAAATTTGATCATACTTCTATATATTTCAGAATATTTTATGATCTATCATGATGCATTAAAAAAGGACATGGGATGTATCCTCTAGAATGTTGACATTTTTATAGCTTAAGACTCATGACAATGGAAACATACTAAGAAAATTACCCGACAAATTATTTAGAGATGGAAGTGGTATATTATTCCTTGAAAATGTTAATTAATTTATCTTTATAGAAAATTATTTGATATTCATTTTTATGATAAATGAATTATGTTTTTATTCACAAATAAATAGTTGCATATTAACCAAATGAGATGATTAAAATTGATTAATGATTATGATTACCTAGTAAACAACCACTCTCGAAATGGTAACAATGTGGATGATGCTTCGTGTAAGAAGAACCATGTTAGTTTTTCCACGATGAGGTTTTAATGTGATACAATATTTTTTAAAATTGTGTAAACTTGACATTGAAATTCTAAGTAGGTGGTATAGATTATATTTTTCTCTGTTTAATGTTAAAAAATTGATCCATTTGAAGAATAAATAGGGGAAGAAGGTGGATGTAGAACTGTCTAAGAATGTGAGAATTATTCTGCAATTCAACCATGATTATGATGTACTGATATAGTTCAAGAATTTTTTATGTTTCACTTCAATACCAAACATGAAGAAGGATATATTATATGATGCTCACAGTTCATCATTCTCTATTCAACTTAGAAGTACAAATATATACAGAGAAATGAAAAAGTATTTATGCTAGGATAAAATGAAAAGTGGTTATTGAAGGGTATGCATATAAATGTCTAGTAAGTGAAGAAGTTAAATATTAAGGACGTGATTTTAAGAGTATTTTATATCTAACACCTATAGAAAAATAAAGTGTGAAACCATTACCATGGATTTCATCATTTTACTCCCCAAAACATCAAAAGGGAACAATACTATTTGGGTTATAGTTGAACAACTTACAAAATTAGCATATTACATTGAAATAATAGACTATTTCTATCTCAATCATATTTATAGGATATGCACAAATTATGTGTTATGATTAAATAGAATACCGTGATCTATTATATCTAATCAGAATCTAAGGTCTACCTCAATGTTCTGTAGAGGTGTTCTTTGGGAACTGAATATGGAGTTTAACATTCACTTTATATGTTATCCTCCTATAGATATCAAGTATAGGTAGACCATTCAGAACTTTTTGTGGTTTTTTGATCTTCTTATTTTTATTTATATTATTTTTTGGATCAACACGATTCTCTAGTTGAGTTTTCAAACAATAATACACTTTACTCAATAATTCTGATGCATCCTTATGAAACCCTCTATGGAATTAAATGTATAAATCCATTATTCTAGGATGAAGATTAAAAATGATATATTTATTTACCTGATCTATCAGATAAAATGATATATTTGTTTAGATCCATTTAGTGGCAGATAATAAAAATTCAATATTAATAGAAAAGTTATGCTAAAAACCATCCATGAGTAATAAAGATTGAAGCTTGTTATAATGTATTGTTATGAATATATCCCTGGATTGAGGTTATGAGATTTGGAAATAAGGGTTATATAGGAATTGGATATATAGATCCCTTTAAATTTATGATCATATCAGGACAGTTTCTTATCATTGTGCCCCTCCATTGATTCTTTCTCATGTTCACAGTATGTTCCATGCATCTCTCATGAGGAAATATATAATATATTCATCAAATATACTGAATTTTTAGGTCATACAACTGGATAATTATATCTCTTATGATAAAAAATAGTAAATATTATATATTGTAGATAGTAGTTGTTAAAGAATAATACCAATCACTATGTAATTTTTTTTGGAAAACCCATTAATTTGAGGAAGCTACGTGGAATCCCGATGATGAGATGATATAGAAGTGTCCTAAATTTTTTGCATCATAGTGAAAATATTTCATGGTAAGGTTTATCATGAGGGGTTAGAATGTAACACTATGGGATTTTAGGATATATTTGTCTTTATAAGGCTTTATTTCTTTGATATCTTTTTTTAAACACAACTTAGATTTCAAAGAAACTGTGAAATACTATTGAATTGTTATTATTTAATTTCATAATTATTTCATAGTAATTGGATTGGATATTATGATCTTTATAAACAAAGTTATGATTTTTTTAAATATTTATAAAATTTATCAATTTGTTTCCAATTGGATAAAAATTAATATAACAGCATTTCAATATAAAAAGAGTCATTTTTCTAAAAACTGGTTTTATACAAATGATATGAATTAATATTAAAAAAAATTAATCCTTACTAGTGAATTCTTTTAATTTAATGTGTTCATAAAATATAAAATAAAATATATTATCATTCATCTAATATATTTTACCTTGAAAATAATAAAGATAAACTCAATTTAATGATTAAAATGCATTTGTCTAAAATTGGTTTGTTGCATTTTGTGAAGATATTATAAAATATATTTATTCCAATTATGGATATTTAATTTGATAAAATGGATTAAATATTTTGAATATTCATTATTATTAATATATAATATGGTAAACTTAATTTTTTTCATTATTAATTGTAACAGTGGTAAAAAATTATTACTATGGTAAAGTTTTTGAGGGGTTGACAAGGTGTTAAACTGAAGTGTTAAGAGTTTGAATAACTTAATTTTTTTATAAATATTATTATATAAGTATAATTTTATCTTATGTAATATTATATTTTAACTGTATCCAATTTGGATCCACTTTTCTATGAGATTGACTTCGTTATAATTTAATATCCTTTAAATTACAATAGTGCCACTCCCCTCACTTTTAAAAGGGATTCACCTCTACTATATTATACATAAAACTTTAACAAAATATATTAATAAAAAATTTCTCAAATACCTTATAAAAATACCAATATATATCATATTGGTCCTTAAATTCTAAACAGTCCAACCCAGGGGTCCATAAGAAGAGATTCAAATGATATTTCTTAAAGATGATGTTTATGTTCTTACCATTTTTTTAAAGATTCATTAATATTCAATGAAGTATAAATGTTTTTATTCATCCAATCATAATGAACAAATAATATGAAATATAATTATTTGTTACAATTATTATGGTTGTACTAGTTACATATTCATTTCATCAAATAGTAAATGATTGTATCACTCGTGTGTACATGTGAACTACCACATCCACATAACATCATTATTTATTTTTCATATCAATCATTAATGGTTTTTTAATATTATGGATTAGATTTTTTTGTATGATATTTATGAAATAATAATAATTATATAATTATATGATAGTATATACATTCATACCTTCTCATCTGTTGGACAACGATAATGTCGTTTGGACATATATGTGAACCACCACCTCTACGAAGCAATGTGATTCAAATTTAATTGTTACATTAAATGACTGAAAATAAGGACATATTAAATGAATATATATAATTTTTATGATATAAGAATTATTCTATAAAGGTTAATTTTAATTTACCTTTCCCATGATTCATCAATAAATAATTTAAAACCTCACATGTGTGTGCATGTGAACTATTGTCTCCAAGAAGCAATGTAATTCATTATGTATCACCGATATATATATATATTTGAATATTTATAAAACATCATTAAATATTAAATATGATACTTGTGTTATGATTATGATTTTAAAACCATTACCATAGTGTAAGGACTGGAAGAATCAAACCGAAACATACATGGATAATGGACAAATTTTCACTCGAATGCCGCTTTTAATGATGAATTTTTTTTTAAAATAATTATGAATTTTTTTAAATGAATGATATATATTAAATTTTGTATGAATATTATTTTTGGAATATATTTATAATTAATATAAATTTATTACATAGTATTTTTAAAAATATATAATGTAAGATGATACTTGAATTGATTTAGGTTATAGTCTAATTTCTTATTTGGATTATCAATTTCTATTTTCCATTGTGGGAAATAAAATGGATCTTATCCATTAAGAACAATCTATTTTATTCTCCTATGTTTATTCTTGGAGTTTTCATGTAATAGTTCCATTTTCCACTTTTTGTAAATAATGTGATCAATAATTTTTTTTATAGAAAACCAACCATATTTCCTTTTCTACCTATGGACATTTTCATCCATGTAATTTTTTTTCAAACATGTTTTAGTAGTATTTTAAATATTATCCAATGATTTATTAAAATTACTTATTATCCATGATTTCAATTCTATGAAATGAAATAAAAGTAACCTTATTGTTGTTTTCTGAATAAGGTACTTATTAACATTGGTTTAAATAGAATCTTTATTTTAACATATAACACATGAACAACTATTACAACCTTCATATCTACAAATTAAAATAAATATCCATCAAAAATTTATATTATTATATTTAATATACTTTTCTCCTAATATTCTATAATTTTTTTTTATTTAGAATAAGTCATTTCAAAATAGAAAAAGTATTTTCCACAAGAAATGTTTGAATGGTATTTTAATAGTATTTTAATTTATGAAAAAACCCTTGAAGTTACCTATTAATCACTAGGGATATGATATAATGATATAATATGGTAGACCAAATAGGTTAAATACCCTATGGGTGAATCAGGGTATTCCAAATTAAAACTAATTACGCTTCAGATCTTGATTCTTCATTAAACAAAGTAATCTTATCTCAATCTTTATCATTGCAATATATGAGAAAAAATAAAAGTATACACAAGACACATATATTTTAAAACTGTTTACCTATATTGGTTTATATACAGTAATCATAGGTAGGAAATGTACCTATGTGCTAAATCCAATACAGTACACATCTATTACAATGTTTGTAGAAAACTCATTATCCCTCCTAGTTTACAACCAATAAAAATTTAAAATCTCACTACTATCTCAAGTTAACTATGGTAGTTTATCCTTTAGATTATTTTTATATTGATCACTTAAATCAATATTCTCTACACCTCGTTTAGTGCATCATTAAGTTCCACTTTTATCCACTTGATGAATACCACTTTACCACTAATTAATTGGAAAATAGTTTATGGTTTTCTTAGGAATTAATTTTGAATAAATCATCTTTCCAACCATTGTGAGACCTTAAAATTCTATATAATAATATCCTTATTTTGAGAACCCAAAAAATTCTCAATGCTCACTACTTTTGTGAAGCTCAAATATCTTTCACGAAGCATACTCCTTTCGTGAGGATCAACTAGCTTTTCCGAGTCTCAATACTTTCACGATTCTCAAAAATTTCATGAAGATTAAATTTATTTCATGAAATATATTTCTCTATGAAAAATATGATCTTATGAAAGATTTTGTACCATAAAAATACTTAACGAATCACCTTGTTGAGTTCAGAGCCATTGGATTTTTGTTAAGTCTTGTTTGTTCAAAGGAGGGGTGTATAAGAATAGTTATACGCATTACCTCCCTTTCATGAAGATTTAAACCTCACCATCACCATTTCATCAAGCTATCCTTTCTTATTTAATAACATAACTACCTTCACAATGATTTACGTAATTTTCCCATTCACATAGTTTCTCATAGTCACAAAATTTACAACAAACCCTTCAGGCCCTCGCCCCCTTTTGTAAAGCTCTACACCTTCATGCACCACCAAATATTTGTTAAGTTTCAATCCTTCAAAAAACATAAAACAATTATGAAATTAATTCCATTTTAATATTTTAATGATACATTCATGTAAATAATTTTTTTTGATTCTAGATCTATCCTCCAATAATTGGACCCCAAATATTTATAAAATATTGGGAAATTACAGCACCTTGTATAAAAAACATTCTATAATGCCTCTAGAGCATCCATTACTTAGTATTATATCTTTATCAACATACCTAGTAAAACAAAAATGACAGAACTCCATAAAGTACCTTTGAAACATGAGTCTTATATAAAATAATAAACCCAAAAACACTGGAAAGTTACATTGAGGTATTTTTCCCAAAATACTCTTTTGGATTTTTTAGAAACTCCTCATATTTTGAAACCTCATTAATTTATCTTCCATATAATACCATAATCTCTTATTGAGATTTATATAGTGATCAAATACTTAATCCACACACACTCTATGCCCAGATGAGTCATGATCGGTGTGAGAAACTTGAGTAGCATGAAAATTCATCAATGAATGACTTCATTCCAAAGAAAATTCAACCAATCCTACAAAAAAACGCATTTGTAATTATATATAACCTTTTATTGAACTTATTTAGCATTTTTATATTTAAAACTCTCCTACTCTATTTCCCCTACCATATTCTCCCACTTTCATGATCACGATATTTTCTCCTCCTTTTTCAATGAACCAAAAGGTAAATCCTTTATGGATGAAACGTTGTAATGAAGACATATCAACTCATATGGGAAAAAACCATACCACAGAGAGATGGGGTCTATATCCACCACATTCAAGTGTGGGAAGTCGACTAAACTATAATATCTAGTTGATGTTGATAAAGTACCTCTATAGGTAAGGCCTTCATCAAAATTTTTGTAACCATTAGTTCAGTGGGAAAATAGTCCAACATCATAAGACCATACTCCACATTAGACATGAGAAAATGATACTTGATTTCAATGTTCTTTGTTAATGAGTGATAAATTGTATTTTGTTATTATTTGTAGAACTTGTATTATCATAATGAATTTTTATTAGATACTTTACTTCAAATCCCATATCATAAAGTCATAGATTAATCCAAAATAACTTTGTATAATCTTCAGTAGTTGTGATAAATTCATATTCTATAATAATCAATGAAATATAATCCTATTTATTTCTTATAAAAGAAATTGACAATCCACTAATATAAGATTCACCTACTGAAGATTATTTTCAATCATATAATGATCTGGCTTAATCTTCATCTATATATCCTAATAAGTTTTACTGATATCTTTCTTTGTACAAAAAAATAAAATCCACCATGTTATGGATATAAAAATGTATTTTTTTACTAAAAGTAATTGGCTTTCTCTTGGATCTATTTGATACCATGATTCTTGGAATGTAGATAAAACAATATCTCATCATGTTTATATTAAGTACAATATTCTACCATTGATATTCTAGTATTATGTGACATTAACTAATTTTCCTTCATCATCGCATGATTGTTTCATCTGAGTATCCACTATAGTCATCATCTAATTGGAATTATCCATTCCAAATATTCTCATATTCCCCTTAGAAGATTTATATTTAGAAATTAATATGCCATTAATTTCTTGTATGACCTATAAACCAAGTGAAGTGCACTGTGTTGCATTTGTTGTCAATGAGGCATGAGGTTGTCTTGGAATGAATGGAAGTCAAGGAATGTCAAGATGTGAATGACAAAGGTTGTGATGGTGTTGGTGATGAAGAGAGAATGGCCATAGTACTAAGATGCATGTCACTTAGGAGATTCACTAAGTGGCATAGGAGATGTGGTTGAAACATTCTCTAGTTAAATCAGACGATTGATGAGCTGATCTTTATGTTCAAAGAACTTGTATCCTGATGATACAAAGTCACAACAATAATTGAAGACCATGCATTGTATTGACAATTCATGAGGAGTTGTAGATGATCCATCCTCAACTACTGAGTGGATGAAGTGGATTAATGAAGTCCATGCACTATCACTTAGTGCATGTGAATTTGAAGAAGATCCAATTGATCTCTGATTAGATCAATGAAGAATGTTGAAGATCATGTGTGATTTATGAGATTCAGTTGAAGAAGTCCCTCCTAAGTATTGAACACATATGGAAGAGGAGATGAAGAAGATTAAGAAGAAACCTTGGGAATTCCATATCCTAAGTAGAGGTCATATGAGAGGAGAAGTAATGGAATTCTTAAAAAGAAGAAGAAGAATGGAGAAGAGGAAGAATGGCTTGGAAGAAGTGGCTTGGCATTTGGCATTTGGTACTTGGTACTTTGTTTTTATACAAAGTCTAGGTTCTAGACTAAGCAAAAAATATGGCCAGCCAAGGCACCTTGAGGGTTCAACCCCAAGGCATGGGCACTAGGGCACCACGCCCATGGGGGAACCCGTGGGGCGAGCCAGGGCGGCAGGGCGCGCACCCGTAGGACACCGCATGGGCGCCTGGGGCACGCCCGGAGGAGCGTGGCATGGGCCGTGTATAAGCCCCGAGGCCATGCGGTGATGAAGCCCGCGCAGCATGAGCACAGGGAGCGCACCAGTGTGTGCATGGTGGGCGCTAGGAGCGCGCCCGCAGGAGGAGCATAGTGGGCGCAGAGCGCACCCGCAGGGAGAACACGGTGCGGGGCGGCACCGTGGAGGGAGAAGTGCAACTGAGAGTTGAGCGGAAGCGCCAGGGTTATAAGCCGCGGCAAAACCGCGCCCCGTTTCGATGTGGGACGCGGAAAAATCTCCAGGAGCGCATCCTAGCCGTCCGAGTGATCGCGTGGCTGATCTCCGCCGCTCATCGCATCGCGCCGCTCCTGTTCTGATCGCGGCCGTCCGATGTGTTTCATTCGCCCGATCCAATGGCTCCCAGTCCATCTCCTACCTCGAGCTCGCTCGAAGCCACCCGCGAGCCTCCGACGAACCAGGCGCCATCCGAGGGATGATTTCGAGATTCCGGCCACCTCCGATCGAAGTAATGCGTCCATGGTGATCGTCTGGCCAAGACGAACCGATCCATGCTTTAAAATACACGTGCATGCAACAAATGAGGGAATTCGATGAAGCCCGAAGGCAAACGAAGTGCCGAGGCCTCGGTGTGTTCGTGTTCTGCATGGGATAGAAGAGACAAAGTCCGTGCATGCGTTCTAAGTCGCATGCACGTGGTAGAGAAAAATAATGAAAGAACCCGCCGTGGAAACTGAGGAGAAAATCAAGATTTTCAAAATCTTGAAACACCCGAAAACTTCGGGGATTCAAAAGTTTATCCACGTGGATTGAACAGAGGCCCTCTTCCTATAAAAAGAGAGGCCCGTGCATCGGTGTTGCTTGCTGCTTTGCTGAAGTTCTGTTGAAAACCCAAAGTCCCGCGGAGTGCTCTGCCTCGCGAAGTTTTGAAGCCCCGCGCAAGGTACTTGCGCGGCTGAAGATCTCGGTGCCACCCGAGGCCTGAAGGAGATCCCTGTGCGCACCTCTTGCGCGATAGGAAGGAGCCGAGCCACATATTTGCGCGCTCGAGACTCTTGCCCTCGCTGCCCGCAAACTTATGCGGCATAAGGTGCTTGCGCGACAAGAAGTTCTCTTGCACCCTTGCTCTTGCGCGCCTTCCTTGCACCCAAGGAGTTCAGGCTGTGTGTGCAAAAACAGAAGAAGGCAGTGTTGAAGAAGAGGAGGCCGCGGCTCATCAAGCACTTGCGCGCCTTCATATGGGCAGTAGGAGATTCGGGTGATGAGAATTACACACCAAGTGTGTGTGTGCTAAAAGGAGAAAACACCCTCGCTGTGGACAATGTGTGTGCATAGTGAACAAGAAGTTGGCCGTAGCCATTTATGTGCAAGAAGAAGAGGCCAAGCTCACTTGTGTGCAAAAAGTGGAAGAAGTGTGTGCAAAGAGCAAAGAGGCCGAACCTTAGTGTGTGCCTAAGTGGTGTGTACACACTAAGAAGGAGAAGAAGAAGGATACCTCACACTAAAGTAGAACACACATTTAAGTGTGTAACCAATAAGAACAAAGTGTGTGAAGGAAGTGAGAAGGTGTGTGCTAAAAAGGATTACACCCTTTGTGGGTTTATCACACCAAGAAGAAGGAAAGGGAAGTGCATGAATGCATGCATGCACGCGCACACTGAACAAGCTTAAATCAGTGGTGTGCGTTTGAGTTGACCAAGACCAGAGGTTCTTGAAGAATTTGAGAAGGCCATGCAGTCAGTGCATGAGGAAGCAGAGATGCCATGCACTTAGTGCATAAAGTTGATTTGAAGTGAGACTGGACCAGACTGAAGTTAAAGACATCAGTTGTCTGAGTATTCAGTAATTGAGAAGAGCCTGATCAAGTGAAGTGATCAGAAGATTGCTGAGCAAGACCAACAGACCTTTTTAGAGGCTGTTGAAGATTCTTGAAGAGAGAGGCCAGGTCATCCTGAGAAGAAGGAGATAAATCCTGAGCAAGACGAGAAGACCTGATCATCACAAGTGATCAGAGGTACAGAGCAAGGCCAGCAGTCTTTATCCCAGACTGCTGAAGATACTTGAAGAGCTGAACAAGAAGAAGAGCTATTCGTGTGACTCGAGCAGCCAGGAGAAGACCCATGTGAGACTCAGGGTGGAGGAAGTCTCCAGTGGGATTCTGGAGCAGGCCAGTGGGACTCTGGTAACACTGTGGGATGCAGTATAAAGACCCTCCTGTGGGACTCAGGAGAGATACAGTGGGATGCTGTATCGACCGTTGTAATTCTAACAAGTTATAATGGGAGAATCCATGCTGGGAGAGCATGGCAAGGATGTAGGCCTTTGGTGCCGAACCTTGTAAATCCTTGTGTCCTGTGCCTTTTCATTACTGCATTATCCGGGAAAGGTTGAGAGACATAAGAAGAGTGGATCGAGGCCTTAACAAGCCATAGAGGTTTAATTGATTAAGAATCAATTAGTAAAAAGTTTTAAGGGATCACTGATTCACCCCCTCCCCCTCTCAGTGATTCACACTGATCTGGGCACTTCAATTGGTATCAGAGGGAGGTTACCTCTAAAAGATCCAAGAGAGTCTATATGGAGTGCAGATTTGAGGAAATGAAAGAACAGCCTCAAATGGAGATATCTTCCAAGACTCTGAAAAACAGAATGAAGAAATAGGAAAAGAAGATGAAGAAGAAGGTTGTTGCAATCAGAGAAACTCCTTCTATGGAAAGAAATGTGAAAGTCACATCAGATGGAAATTCCTTTTATCATTCTTCTGATGAAGCCTGCTCTAGCTGTGATGAAGATGGAAGGAACAATGATCTTCTAAATGCAATCAAATATCTTCAGAAGACAGTCCCCAAGGAAGTGGCAATGTGTATAGCTACAGGCATCCTTGATCTTCAAGAAGAAAAATTACAGCTAGAAGAAGAAGCCAATGCAATGGAAGATCAATTGGCTAAAAGGGTTGGCATAACCAACACTCTCAGAAAGCTGGTGAAGGCTAAAGATGAAACAATATCTCTTTGCAATGAAAGATATGAAGACACTATTGAAGAATTCCAAAGAAGCCTTTCTGAGAAAGAATTCTTTAAGACTGTGGTCAAAGAAGTTTTCCATGCACTGGAAAAATTGCACAGAGTGTCAATGAATGTCAGAGATGGTCAACTAAAAGACAAAGTCAAAATGGTGAAGGAGCTGGACAATTCATTGCATGAAATAAAAAGGGTGCATGAAGACCAGATAAAGCAGCTGGAAGAGAAATGGGAAGGAAGGCTAAGAACTATTGAGGATGAGAAGAACTCCCTCAATATGAAATGCTTAGAACTGGAGGTGATATTGAAAAATCAGCAATCACCCAAATCCAAAGCCTCCCAGTCAGCTGAAAGGAGAAATGTTGCTACTCAAGTATGCTTTGATAAGGATGATTCTAAAAGAAAGACATCCTCTAATGAAAGGGCAACATCTTCTAAAAATAAGGAACCATCCATACCATCTTGTACTCATGCTTCTAAAAGTGTTTCTACTAAAAGTGCAGGATGGAAGAATGAATCCAAACAAGTATGGATGAATACAGTGAAGAAAGAAAGCTCTCCTGAAGCAGCACAACAAATCAAGACAAGTACCCTACAATCAGAAGGAATCAAAAAGACAAGATTTGTGGGTCAATGTTGGTGTTGTAATAAGTATGGGCACTGTGCAAAGGATTGTTGGTACAATCCACTAAATGCCAAAGCACAAAGGAAGCCCATGCCAAGGGGGAGAAAGCCAGAAGGAAATCAGCAACATCCACAGGTCCAGAGACATCTGTTTACTACAAATAGATTTGGATTACTTGACAACATCTGGGATGATTGCAAAAGTGGTCAAAAAGATACATTTCAATCTCCAACTGTATCCAGAGCTAAAAAGAAGAGAAGATCACTGAACCTGGCTCAGAAATAATCCTTGGGAAGCAAGCAGAAGAAAGCTGAATATGCTCCCAAGAAGATTATGAAAAAGGAAGAGAAGACCTTGGAGTCTAAATCCAAGAAGGGTGATGCATCCAGAAGGACCACCAAGAAGAAATGCTTCTACTGTGGAAAGAAAGGACATATCATGGATCTTTGTAAAGAAGCCATGAAATTAAATAGAAGCAGACTGGACTCAAAAAGACAATCAATCCAGAAGAAGAAGAAGGGATTGATTGAAAACAAGTTGCCTAAGAAAGGTAGCTTGACAGCATCTAAGGAACCATGTGGAACTTCCAGAACTGGGGCCACTCTTCCAAATGATATACTTGTCATATGGCCACATCAGTTGCAACTTGCCAGAGAACTACAAAGAGTTGAAGATGAAACTCTGGAAATTGCTAAAGAAAAAGGGAAGAATAAGGTTTCACATGAAGATGTTTTGAGAACCACACCAGCACAATCATCAATGAAGATCAAATGTTCATGTGTGAAGACTGGTGAAAATAGGACATCTCGGTTGAGAGAATCTTCTCAACCTTGTTGTTCACATTGATGAACCAAGGAGGTTCCATCTTATTCCCTTATACTCTTGGTATATACATGTGCTAACATTGCAGGGAATTGAAGATGATGATCATTCTAATCTGGAGGATGATTTGGACAGAACGGAGTGCACCCCTTGAGGGGGAGCCAATCTGGAGAAGATGGTATTCTAAGATTTAATACCATCTTGAGAAAAGTGAAGGTATTCCAATCATACTTTCATCCCTTGTTTCTTAATTGTATTCATCATGACAATTAAGGGGGAGTATTGATTGAAGACAAATGGTTGAAAGGGGGAGCTTTATCTTTGCACCTGAACATTCTAATGTGTTTTGTGGAGTATGTGCAGGATTTAGCAAATTCATTGAATATCTGAAAATTTCAAACCCCTGAAGCATGATCTCACATGTACAGTGAATGATGGATAGCATTGAGTTCCTTGGTTACATCACTCTTGTTTTCTACACCGGGTTAGCCCAAGTAGACTTAGAGCTGATTTACTAAAGGTTCATTGCTCAAGTGAACATGTGACATCATCCCTCTCTTAGTGCTTTTCAAGAAGATTCTATTCAAAGGGAGGAAGAGATTTTTGAAAGAGAACCACACCACACCTTTGAATTTGATTGACAATAAGGGGGAGAAAAGATTGGGCACACATATTGACCCATTCATATGTGCTGAAGTTGTGATATTGACAACAAATACAAAGGGGGAGATTGAAGTGCACTGTGTTGCATTTGTTGTCAATGAGGCATGAGGTTGTCTTGGAATGAATAGAAGTCAAGGAATGTCAAGATGTGAATGACAAAGGTTGTTATGGTGTTGGTGATGAAGAGAGAATGGCCATAGTACTAAGATGCATGTCACTTAGGAGATTCACTAAGTGGCATAGGAGATGTGGTTGAAACATTCTCTAGTTAAATCAGACGATTGATGAGCTGATCTTTAAGTTCAAAGAACTTGTATCCTGATGATACAAAGTCACAACAATAATTGAAGACCATTCATTGTATTGACAATGCATGAGGAGTTGTAGATGATCCATCCACAACTACTGAGTGGATGAAGTGGATTAATGAAGTCCATGCACTATCACTTAGTGCATGTGAATTTGAAGTAGATCCAATTGATCTCTGATTAGATCAATGAAGAATGTTGAAGATCATGTGTGATTTATGAGATTCAGTTGAAGAAGTCTCTCATAAGTATTGAACACATATGGAAGAGGAGATGAAGAAGATTAAGAAGAAACCTTGGGAATTCCATATCCTAAGTAGAGATCATATGAGAGGAGAAGTAATGGAATTCTTAAAAAGAAGAAGAAGAATGGAGAAGAGGAAGAATGTCTTGGAAGAAGTGGCTTGGCATTTGGCATTTGGTACTTGGTACTTTGTTTTTATACAAATTCTAGGTTCTAGACTAAGCAATAAATATGGCCAGCCAAGGCACCTTGAGGGTTCAACCCCAAGGCATGGGCACTAGGGACCACACCCATGGGGGAACCCGTGGGGCGAGCCAGGGCGGTAGGGCGCGCACCCGTAGGACACCGCATGGGCGCCTGGGGCATGCCTGGAGGAGCACGGCAGGGGCCGTGTATAAGCCCCGAGGCCACGCGGTGATGAAGCCCGCGCAGCATGAGCGCAGGGAGCGCACCTGTGTGTGCATGGTGGGCGCTAGGAGCGCGCCCGCAGGAGGAGCATAGTGGGCGCAGAGCGCGCCCGCAGGGAGAACACGGTGCGGGGCGACACCTTGGAGGGAGAAGTGCAACTGAGAGTTGAGCGGCAGCGCCAGGGTTATAAGCCACGGCAAAACCGCGCCCCGTTTCGATGTGGGACGCGGAAAAATCTCCAGGAGCGCATCCTGGCCATCCGAGTGATCGCGCGGCTGATCTCCGCCGCTCATCGCATCGCGCCGCTCCTGTTCTGATCGCGGCCGTCCGATGTGTTTCATTCGCCCGATCCAACGGCTCCCGGTCCATCTCCTACCTCGAGCTCGCTCGAAGCCACCCGCGAGCCTCCGACGAACCAGGCGCCATCCGAGGGATGATTTCGAGATTCCGGCCACCTCCGATCGAAGTAATGCGTCCATGGTGATCGTCTGGCCAAGACAAACCGATCCATGCTTTAAAATACACGTGCATGAAACAAATGAGGGAATTCGATGAAGGACGAAGGCAAACGAAGTGCCGAGGCCTCGGTGTGTTCGTGTTCTGCATGGGATAGAAGAGACAAAGTCCGTTCATGCGTTCTAAGTCGCATGCACGTGGTAGAGAAAAATAAGGAAAGAACCCGCGGTGGAAACTGAGGAGAAAATCAAGATTTGCAAAATCTTGAAAAACCCGAAAACTTCGGGGATTCAAAAGTTTATCCACGCGGATTGAACAGAGGCCATCTGCCTATAAAAAGAGAGGCCCGTGCATCGGTGTTGCTTGCTGCTTTGCTGAAGTTCTGTTGAAAACCCGAAGTCCCGCGGAGTGCTCTGCCTCGCGAAGTTTTGAAGCCCCGCGCAAGGTACTTGCGCGGCTGAAGATCTCGGTGCCACCCGAGGCCTGAAGGAGATCCCTGTGCACACCTCTTGCGCGACAGGAAGGAGCCGATCCGCATATTTGCGCACTCGAGACTCTTGCCCTCGCTGCCCGCAAACTTATGCGGCAGGAGGTGCTTGCGCGACAAGAAGTGCTCTTGCACCCTTGCTCTTGCGCGCCTTCCTTGCACCCAAGGAGTTCGGGCTGTGTGTGCAAAAACAGAAGAAGGCAGTGTTGAAGAAGAGGAGGCCGCAGCTCATCAAGCACTTGCGCGCCTTCATATGGGCAGTAGGAGATTCGGGTGATGAGAATTACACACCAAGTGTGTGTGTTCTAAAAGGAGAAAACACCCTCGCTGTGGACAGTGTGTGTGCATAGTGAACAAGAAGTTGGCCGTAGCCATTTATGTGCAAGAAGAAGAGGCCAAGCTCACTTGTGTGCAAAAAGTGGAAGAAGTGTGTGCAAAGAGCAAAGAGGCCGAACCTTAGTGTGTGCCTAAGTGGTGTGTACACACTAAGAAGGAAAAGAAGAAGGATACCTCACACTAAAGTAGAACACACATTTAAGTGTGTAACCAATAAGAACAAAGTGTGTGAAGGAAGTGAGAAGGTGTGTGCTAAAAGGGATTACACCCTTTGTGGGATTATCACACCAAGAAGAAGGAAAGGGAAGTGCATGCATGCATGCATGCACGCGCACAGTGAACAAGATTAAATCAGTGGTGTGCGTTTGAGTTGACCAAGACCAGAGGTTCTTGAAAAATTTGAGAAGGCCATGCAGTCAGTGCATGAGGAAGCATAGATGCCATGCACTCAGTGCATAAAGTTGATTTGAAGTGAGACTGGACCAGACTGAAGTTAAAGACATCAGTTGTCTGAGTATTCAGTAATTGAGAAGAGCCTGATCAAGTGAAGTGATCAGAAGATTGCTGAGCAAGACCAACAGACCTTTTCAGAGGCTGTTGAAGATTCTTGAAGAGAGAGGCCAGGTCATCCTGAGAAGAAGGAGATAAATCCTGAGCAAGACGAGAAGACCTGATCATCACAAGTGATCAGAGGTACAGAGCAAGTCCAGCAGTCTTTATCCCAGACTGCTGAAGATACTTGAAGAGCTGAACAAGAAGAAGAGCTACTCGTGTGACTCGAGCAGCCAGGAGAAGACCCCTGTGAGACTCAGGGTGGAAGAAGTATCCAGTGGGATTCTGGAGCAGGCCAGTGGGACTCTGGTAACACTGTGGGATGCAGTATAAAGACCCTCCTGTGGGACTCAGGAGAGATACAGTGGGATGCTGTATCGACCATTGTAATTCTAACAAGTTATAATGGGAGAATCCATGCTGGGAGAGCATGGCAAGGATGTAGGCCTTTGGTGCCGAACCTTGTAAATCCTTGTGTCCTGTGCCTTTTCATTACTGCATTATCCGGGAATGGTTGAGAGACATAAGAAGAGTGGATCGAGGCCTTAACAAGCCATAGAGGTTTAATTGATTAAGAATCAATTAGTAAAAAGTTTTAAGGGATCACTGATTCACCCCCTCCCCCTCCCAGTGATTCACACTGATCTGGGCACTTCACCAAGGATAAAGTTTAGTTAGCCAATCATTGACATTTAGAATTCAATTTTCAGGAATTTTTATTAATGATTTGTACTATACTAAATTTTATCCACTAAATATTATATCATCAACATACACAGGAACCATCATCCTTTGATTATTTTCATTGTTGACATAGACATTGTAATCAAATCCACTATGATGAAAGGTAATATTCTTAAAAAAATTGTTCAATCCTTGAATAACATTTTGTTGGTTCTTTCTGCAACCCATATAGAGCCCTTCTAGGCTGAAAATCTCTATTCCCATATTCATGAATTAGAAAACATCTAGATGCTTTATCTACACTTCTTATTCATCTTATATTACCCCAATCAAAATTTTTAACATGACATCCATCAGGAGAACGTTGGAATTTATTTTCACTGATATGTCCAAGAATAATCTGATTGTATCTATCCTTGTAACATGTGAATTTTTTTATCAACATCAATACCCTCTTAGGGAGTAACCTTTTAACACTAGTCATGATTTTTTTCGAATCACTATACTATCTTCATTCATATTTTTGAAAAATACCCATTTGGTCTTAATGAAATTCTTATATATAGGTCTCAAAACAATCTTATATGTTTTATTCTTCTAAATTTGGTCAATCTTTTCATTCATTTTTTGAATCCATTTGTCACCTCTATCTTCTTCCTAAAACAATTTCAGCTCTACCTAAGATAGGAATCATGTATACTTTCAATAATTCATTCTCCATGTTTGAACTAGTGTTTCATGATCCAAAATTATATGTTTTGGGTAAATTTCATCTTGAATTATCTATTTCCATCCATAAACTTATTTTATCTCCTCATAATCATAATCAATATCTTCTTCTAAAGAAGTATTTCCCACTTATACTCCACATGATTTTATTACCTCCTCATCACTTTTATCATCAAACTGTTCACTATGTTGTTGATTATTCTGTTCATTCTCTACTAAAGTGACTTAATTTCTTTTAAATACATTTTCTAGCCTCTTGTTGAATCATTTATATGATTTTATTTTTCCTAAATATCCATGGAATATCCACTTATATCCATATGATTAACATTTCTTACTTTTCTTATAATTGATATTAAAATAATCACCTCTGGATATTTAAAAGTATTTTAATGTTGGATTCTTACTATACCACATCTCGTGAAACTCCTTTCTTACTTTGGAAACAAAAAATCCATATTGGATATGTATACTGATGTACAAACTTATTCCTTCCAAAATTTCCCCTAGTAGGTCTGTTTTAATAAGAATTGTCCTATCCATGTTGTTTCTCATCTAAATTCTCCTCTGAACCACTCTATTTTGTGAAGGATGTATCACTACTAAATATTTATGCCTTATCCCATGTTTCCTGATATATTCATCCACTAGTCTATTTGTAAATTATGTACCATTATCAGTATGAAACTTTAGAATATTCTATGCAAGAATCCATCAAGATTGTCTCGAATATTGTTTTAGGCATCTAAATACATCATAATTGTGGGAAATAAAAAATACCCCTCACATAATAATAAAATTATAAATAAATAAAACAAAAAACCTATTCCTTTCAGTGGATGTTGGTGAGATAGGTCCACACACATCTACATACTCTAATTTAATTACACTGGTTTCAATTACCCTGGTGGAGTTTTCTTCTTTTAACTTGTACAAATTTCTGATAGTCCTACTTTGTTGATAAGAACCACATGTGTGAATACAATCACATGAAATCTTTGGAAGATCTCAAGATGCATCACATTTGAGTAGATCTTATAGGTATGGTTGGAAAAGATGGCCAAGCCATTTATTCAACAACATGGTTTCTTCTTCTATATATAGAAAGAACATATATTATTCTCCACTCACAAGGTTGAGATTCCCATTCATTATTTTTCCTTGTAAAAAAACATCACCATATCTTTCCTTGACAATACATATCTTCTTATTAAATCTTATATCATGACCCATGTCCCGTAGTTGACTAACACTAATAAAGTTATGATTGAGCCATTCGACAACCAATACATCAACATGTCTCATTCTTTTCCCCAAATTTGGATTTTCCTAAGACAATAATCTTCATGAATCCATCATTTAAAAAATTGATAAAACCCTTCTTATCATATTTGATGTCTATAATTGGATCCCTATATCCTGTCATATGATATGTGAATTCATTATCAAATATCTATACACCATAATGATCTGAAACTTTAAGGGAAATCTAGGAAACCACTACATGCTCAAATCTTATTAGGTGTATTGAAAATCTAAATAAGGGATTAGCCTACACAGGTATGCTATGTACAGATTAGCATGTCCTTACCCTTACATAGCTGAGATGTGTAACGGTATCCAAACCATTTCAATTACACATATCAATTTTCTAAGTGAAATATAATTTTAATCTATACATTAGTGGTCATGTAAAGGTAACCCATTACATACCAATATATAAAGTGTCCAGAAAATGGTCAACATGGATTACCCTTATGAAGAAGTGTTTTGCGTAAGGGTCATTTGGACTTACCCTTATCTAGATTGGTCTATATAAGTACAATCCATTATATAGACTAAGGGTAATCCCCATATTTCTATCCTTACATGAGGTTTATGAAATATTTTTAAATATTCATAAATTTTATAAAATTTTAAAATGTTTTATGTAAATTTAATCTATTATTTTGAAGGCCTTCAAAAAGGTATTCACAAGGTTGCCTACATGTGAGGGTCTAGATCAAATTACCCTAATATAGATGGTATGTGTAATGGCAGAATGAGTATACCTTTGCATAGAATATTGACTCTATATTAGGATATATAGGATAATATTTATATTTTTATTAAATTTCCAATATAATTTTAATATATTTAAAATAATTTATAAATTATTATAAAATATGTTTTGGTAATATTTAATTTTAAGGACTTTATAATCTTATTAAATAATTATAAAGAATTTATAACTAATTAAATAATTTTTTGAAATATTTTATTTCTTAAATATTAAATATTAAATATTTAAATTATAAATTTATTTTAACAAATTATATTAAAGTTAATCTGATATATAAATTAGAATATTTATTTATAAATTATAAGGAAAATTTTATAAAGGGTTATAAATTGTGGAATGAGGCCAAAATATTAATGGTTTATATTTAAATTATGAATTTTTAACAATTAATTATTTTTAATTATTTAAAATTAAGGGAAATCTTGTTTCTATATTATTTAAGACACATCAAAAAGTGTTTTAATGATTTATATTATCAATATTTATATAATTATTTGGCATATGATATTTAGATAATGTAAAATGTTTAGAAATAGAAATTGCATTATAAATTGTTTATAATTCATACAATAATATATATTTAAAAATTAAATTCCATATAGTTATTAATATTAATGATATGATATTTGAATAAATATATAATATTTATATTTAAAATTATATAATTTACAAAATGTTAAAGTTAAAATTAAAAAATAGTTTATAGTTAGATTATATTTATTAATTAATCATAAGTGTTTATCTCAAGTTTAAATATTTTAATTGTTAATTTATTTATGTTTTATCCCTAATATATTAATTTTTAGTAAATTATTTAGGAAATTTGAATATTGGTTATGCTTTAGTTTAAAATGTTAAACTAGTTCATGGATAGAGCCTTGTATTGCATGATAGTAATGTATCTATAATAAATTATGTTTTTCATCTACAATGAACTTGATTTATGATTAATGTTATAAACATAAATTTAGTTTTTGAATATAGTTTGTGAATATTAGGTTTTAGAGTTCTGATATATTGGATTATCTATAGAGTTAAGTATCCCTATGTAGAGGTACTTGGGGTAGGACTACCTATCGACCAAGAGGCTTATTCCTTGTCTGGGATGGCGAATAGTGTTGTATATCCTTCACCCTAGGTTTAATCATGTGGATTAATCTTTTCATTTACATGAAAAGTTCATATAAATTCATCATATGTTACACTTGGATATGTATGGATATGTTGGACTTCTATTTTTGGGTGAGTAACACAAATTTGTAGGGTTTAAAAAGAATTAAACATCAATGTGGTTTGAACATATTGATTTCATGGATGGAATATTTTTTCAGCCTAAATTAATAGAATCATGCATACATAAAAGGGAATAGAATGAGATAATATGGTGAGATTAAAATCCCACTCAAATAATAAGTGTGGGATTTATTAAAAAGTGGAATATATAACCTATCTAAGAATCATATATGATATAATTGGTATAATTTTTTACCTAAATAATTATGTTATGATAGTAATTATGGGGTGGAGTCATTTCTCAGTGAAATTTGGATCATGAATAATTAATGTATATGATGAATTTTAAAAGGGTAAATCATTTTAGTGTGATACCATTTGATAAATATACTTTCTAAATGATTAATAATACATAATACTTATATGATAATTTTTTTTGCTACATTTAAATATAATAATCATCATCAATATAAAATTTTGGTTAATACATTATAATATAAGATTAATATAATCTACTCTTAAGACTGGAATCTTAAGAAAATTTCATAATAAATATTGATGATTTAAGAAAAGTTCTTATGAAAATTATTTGTGTTAGAACAATTCCTTCCCCAGTAACCAAATGATGAAATTTTTCAATAGGAGAATCTATATGATTATGGATGAAGAGAATGATTCATTTATTATTTCAATTGAAATAAATGAAAAACGACCAAAGGAATCAAAGACTCCACTAAATATGATTGGTTACATAATGTTTTATTCTTATATACTCAATAAGATTAGGTATGTAAAATAATATTCAATGTGATTGAAATATCGATGACTCAATGAGGCTAAAGGTCACCTTAATTTTTTATTTGTTATATAATATAAATCTATTATTTTATCATATACATGGTATCAAATTTATGTTTTACAAAGTGTTAAAAATATAAAAAATTTCAAAATATGAAAATAATTAAATCTTGAATTTTGTTTTCACATATTATAAAATATGAGTTTCTATATTGATAACATGGATTCTTGAGGATTGGATAATCACATCACAAGATTTTTTTAATGATTATTAAAACAATTTATGTTTTGTAAAACGAGGTAAGTTTCTTTTTGATACACATAGTTATGATTTTTCATCTCTATAACATTGTTTAAGGAGAGAATAAAAATGTTTTTTTTATGGTTAGGGAATTTATCATATTTAAATCTATGTAAATTTTCCAAATATATGATTGAATTAAAAAAAATTTATATGATATTATCATTTTTTGGGAATATATATAAACTAGGAATATGATGTCTCGAGACAAATTTTTTATTTAGACACTATATGTAGTTAAAATTTCAAATCGGATGATGTAAATTTACTTGAATGGTTCAAAAATGTATCTTAAAGAACCCAATCTCGGTCATTGAAACACAGGGTTATGAAGACAGAATTATAACAATTCAATATGATAAGATTATCCAATATATACTTGAAGCTATTTGTGAAACTCAATGGAATTACTATGTCTATTTTTTATGTTATAGATATAAACACATCAATTTTTAAAGGTGTGTGATACCAAATGTATATTTTACAGTGTGTTGTAAATATAAATGAGTTCAAAATAAATGTAATAATTTATTTATCTGGTAGTGTATATTCATGTGGTGAAGTGAATTTTTAGAACAATTATGATTTGAATATAAAGGATTTTATCAAGCTCAAATGAGTCTATGTAAAAGTGTGTATCTTTATCTCATTTCTTTTTTCTGATAAGGAATGATATTGGATAAAAACATTACGTAGAAGTATGAGATGGTTAATTATATATGCATTGTTTATTATTTATCTATTTCTATAAGATGTTTTGATTAGAATTCATTGATAAAGAAGTATTATCATGGATAAAATGTTTATCCAAATATTTGTTAGAAATATAATTGGAGGGAAAAAGTTTTGGCTATCCATCAATGGTATATATTTCATTAAACTCATATTTTTTAAAAAATAATCCTCCTAGCACATAGATTACTATCTAAGATATGGAAGCAAAATTTATTTTTTTTACAAGCCAACTAAAAGTAAATAAATGTTATTTCTTAACAAAAAATGGTT
Source organism: Viscum album (assembly GCA_963277665.1). Classification (NCBI taxonomy): domain Eukaryota; kingdom Viridiplantae; phylum Streptophyta; class Magnoliopsida; order Santalales; family Viscaceae; genus Viscum; species Viscum album. The sequence goes on from OY728128.1 coordinate 1,326,333,729, forward strand.
TTTATATATTATCAATATATTCTAAAGTTAATATAATATCTAAGAGGATAGAGGGAGCATTGTTAGAGTTAATAAGTTCACGGTTAACAAATAAATAATTGTACCAATATATTTTTAAGGATAATTATAATTAATATTATAAGAATGTTATGGTGTATTAGTAAACAATAATGAAAGTAATTACATTTTGTCCATGTAAAATTTTTATGGAATATGGTTTTAATGATGATGATGATTGTATCAACCCTGATTTCAAGTAAGTAACACTTTATCCACATATATTATATATTTAATGAGTTTGTGTTATTTTTTGAGTGTTTTTGAGGAGTTTTGGAATGTTTTTTATGCCTTTATATAGGTGTACGGTTTGTGCATAGTTAGTAGAAACCAAAAAACACCTTTCAGAAACCATTGAAAGTTAAACTGTGGGGTATGGGTAGGCGCATGGTTTGGCCAAACCATGAACCACCCAATAGAAACCATTATTTTTGGGATAGAGGGATTATACATGGTTGGTTAACAATTATTCTAACCATTTTATTAAACAATGTGAGGTTCTCCTTAATTTAGAGGCATGAGAATGATTAGTGCACAGTTTTCCTAAGCGTACACCATAACTATGCAAGAAAAAAAGTTATATAAGAAAACAACATATTTAACTCTGTTTTCTCCTTAATGCATTATTTTTCCAAAATACTAACTTAATTGTAATTCATCTATTACCAAAGGCTATGGAGACCCTTCGTCTTGATCTGTGAGCGATCTATTGGAAAATATTGGTACGTTGAATCTCAAATTCCTTATTATGTCCCCATTCTTAGTTTTTCCTTAGATATATTCATATTCTTTATCTTAGATTCATAGATCATATAATTTGGGGATATATCTATGATATTTGATTCCAATCATCATGCGATTTGGTTGTCTTGATGATAGGGATCAAAATTTAAGGTGGGGTTTTGGAGTTTTAATCCCATTTTGTTGAAGAATTTGTTTTGTTCTTCATTTTTTCCTAATTTTGTGAGGAAAGTGGAATCACTATCAACACATATTATTAGAACTATAAGTCTTGTATTCAATGAGAATGAATTTCATAAAATTTATTTGGAAATTTTTGTTTATTGAATGGTATAAATCTTATTTAGTGATGATTTTTGGAATTTCTAATTTTTTTGCAATATGATTTGTTGAATGATTTTAAAATGATGATTTTAAAATAGTTATTTTGTTTGATTAAAGGAAAAATATTTTTCATAAAGGTTTTTAATAAAAATATAATCTTTTTGGAATGATTTGTCACAATTGGGTTTTCTTGGTTTTTTAATAAATGGTTTGAATGTGTTCATATTCATTTGGGATGGATATGGGTGTGAAGTAACCCCCATCAAAAAGAATGGGACAAATAATGGTATGAAGTTACCCCCATAAAAATGGTTAACCAAGTGACAACTTGGTGAAAAGATGAATCACTAATCATGAGTACTGGTAGTTCCATGGTTTCATGCATGGTTGGATGTGTGGATATGTGAAATATAATGAGTTATTCCAAATGGAATTGTGTAATAAATTTGAGAAATGGTTTAATGCATTGTTTAGTTAATTTGCATGGAAACTACATTAGTATAAAAAACTATTTTTTTGTGAATCAATTTGTCTTTGATATAAAAGTTTAAATTTTTTGAAATGTTTTTATATAGTTTATTTTAAATAAATGTGCTAACTTTTTCTATCCTAGTGGTGTGATTAGGGAAGTCATTTGGAAAAAACCTAATGAATTTCATTAATCAACCCTTCTCGGATACTTTGGTGAATTTATAGATACATTTTATGAATACATAGGTAAAGTAACTGTAATTCATTTATTTAGTGATGCGTCATTATACCTTGGGAATGAATTTTGGAGTTAGGTCTTGTAGAATTTTGGGAGCTGTGGATTTATGTCTTTGGGGTCTTTGAGTTTTTAATGGTTTTTTCTTCCTCTATATACTTTGATAATAGTTTTTGTATATAATTAATACTTTGATATGGTATATTATTGGTTTGGTTACTCTGGAGTTTTATACATTTTTCTCAAACAATATTCAGTGGTTGTTTAGTAATTGTATACTTGGTTTAGTTATGTTTTTTTAAAATGGAAAATCACCCCCCATATATTGTTGAAGGACTTGAAATTTATTTCCATCCTTTGGTGTATTTGGTATGTGAACTAAGGATTAGTAATGTTCCAATTTTTTCTCATGCCAATGGGGAGGGAAAAATTTTATAAATGTTATCATTATTTCGTGTTTTTATTTCAATTTGGGACAATGTCATCATTCGGTCTTGGAGTTCAAAAAATTTATTATTGTGTATTCTTTAGGTTGGGATGGTATAAAGGAGTGGAATTATAATAACTTGAAATGCAGAGCATAAAGTGGCATAACTAACCTATTTAAACTAAACCTCAAGGTAAAAAGTATTTGGGTATATATGTGTATTGAGACACCTATAAGAGTTGTAACCTCATCAATATGGGTTTATCCATTTAGAAGAGCATGACATGACTTGATAAGAATTAATTCCTACTAGGGGTGCATATTTCATTTTGAGTAATTATATATGATTTGGGGTAGAATATTTGATTTTTTAAAATGTTTTGAAATCATTTTAAAATGTGAGATTTTGAAAAGGCATGGTTGTGGTATTTTAAAAATGGTTTGATTATCAAAATAATGATGGAATTTTCAAAAATAGTTTTTAAATGAATAAATGATGAATTTTAGAAAGCATGGTTTTGATATTTATGATATGGTAAATTTGAAATTTCTAATCCTTAAGTTGGTATAGAGGTAGAATAATGGATTTGTCATCTTGTTATATAAAATGGAACCGATTAGGCATAGAAGAAACCAAATGAATGTTACTTCTGAGAATGTAGTTGCACCTAATACATAAGTGAAATAGTAACTAATTTAGAGTATTGTCTTGGATTTTGAAGATATGGATATAGGGAACAAAAAGGATGAACCAAGACAAGTGAATCATTTCGTTCAATTCCAAATGAAGAATCGACCAATCTTTTGAGGTGATTTAGAACCATATAAATTAGTGGTGTTTTTGAATAAGATGTATCAAATCATGGATTTCCAAGGCACACTTGGTGTCCTTAGTCTCATATTGTAAATGTACATGATATAAGATCACATTTGCAAGTGGTGGGATTTATAAGTTTAGGCTAAATTAGACCAAGAAATTACATGGGAATATTTTAAATAAAATTTCAACAAACAATTATATCCTCACACATTCAGAATTTCTAGAACAATAGACATTTTCTTCTTTAAGCAGGAGAATCTATCAATGGTAGAGTATGTGGATAAATTCTTGAATGTAGTCCACTTTTCACCCATAGTTTCTATAAGTGCATAATTTAAGGAACACAATTTTTAATTAGGGATGAGTCAATACATTCTCTTGAAGATAGTTTTCTTAGTATAATGGATTATAAAGTAATGCTCAATAGAAAAATGGTGGAAGAAAAAGACATCTCAGGAATTATAGGTGGAAGAAGAATGTTGATACCAAAAGGAAAATGTGGGAACTATAATGTTGGGAATAACAATAAGTGGGACACCAATTTATAATGTAGTGGAATGATGCATTATCAAAAAGATGGATTAAGGAATATTCCTCCAAGACCCAAGAGAAATAATGGATGTTTATAGTATGTTTATTTGGATCAAATTATGTGTGATTATATGACACCACCTAGGGCATGCCATAATTGAAATTGATGGCTCATCTTTAGTCCTATTATCACAATGCTCCAACATTGTGTGTTTTGGATAGATATCATATTTCAAAGATATTGTATGCTTCAAAAAGACGAGGGAAAAAGTAATTCTCATCAGTAGAACCAAGGAAACCATGGTTATTCAATGAATACCATTAATCCTCAATAAGTGAAATATCAATAGGGAAACAAAGAACCAAGTGCAGTGATGAAGAAATTTTATGGACCTCAAAAAATGATTTTGGTCTCATGTAGGGAGATTATGATGTTTATTATGGATCATGGAAGTTAAAATTAGTTTAAAAGAACAACCCAACACATTATTTAGAGTCAGATATTTTTGTACATGATATGAATACTTGGAATCATTACCTATTTGGTGATAAATTATGATATTTATAGATCATAAGATCTTGAAACACATTTTCTGACAAATAGATTTGAACCCGAGAAAAAAAATATGGATGGAGTATCTCCAAATGTTTGACTTTGACTTGATGTATATACCGAGTAATGGAAATTTAGGGGAATTTGATTTATATATAAATACGTACTTTTATCTGGATAAAGAGGCTTCAATTCAACTAGGATGGATTAAGGATAATGTGAATGGTGCATCCAAAGGAAATCCAGGACCAAAAAGTTATAGAGACATATTCAAGAATCATATTGGTCTAATCATTGGTTGATTCTATGGTAGATGTGACATTGCTTCCTCACTAGAAGCTGAAATAATGGGTTTTGACTCATGCTGTCATTTTTTCCAAAAAACATGGTTGAGACAACCTAGTGATTGAGAGTGACTTGACCAAAATTGTTCAATCAACTTGGAATGGTGTGATACATCTTGTGTGTCCAATCACCACCCATTTTATGGACTACATACATACTCTTATCGACATCAAATACACCATCACTCATATATATCATGAAGCAAACATGGTTTCTGATGGTCTTGTGAACAATAGAGTTAATCAAGACATTACCTAGCTTGATGAACTTCTTACTGACTTACTTCCTTTTGATAATAAATATTGTAATATGTTTCCATATTTTAGACTCTTTTTAATTATTTTACTTTATAATAATTTTTCCTTGGTTTTCTGACTAGGCACCATATTCTAAAAAAAAGAGGCTTCAGATTAATGGAAATTGATATCAGTGATAGAAAGAATGGACATGGATTGTGAAGAATGAGGTAGTGTTTCATTTTTCATCTGAGATTATTTTGTTCCTCATTTTGTTGAGAAAGTTAAAGAGGAAAGACCATCCAATAATGAATGTGATTCTATGATGTAAAAACTAAAATATGGTGAGAATAATTAGGGATGAAATATGGATGGGAGTTTAGTGTTGTGTTTCTGAGATCAAATGGTTATTTTTATTTCTTTTCAGGAAACACTTATTCATGCTTGCCATAATTCAAGATGGGTTGTTCATTATGGAATACATATGATGTATAAGGAAATGAAAGAATAGTTTTGGTGGGATTTCATGGAAATAATGGTGGATGATTTTATTTTGTGATGCTTAAAATGTTAGGAAGTTATGGAAGAGCATCAATGACCAGGGAGTATGTTGTAGTATTAACCAATTACCATGTGGAAATGGGAGCAGATAACTGTATATTTTTTGATAGGTCTCCAAAGGATGGTTTTTAAAAATGAAACCATATAGATGATAGTAGATAAAATTATAAATTCATCCCAGTTTATTACTATTAATGAATCTCGTATGATGGGTGACTTTTCTAAAATATATATTCGAGAAGTTGTAAAGAGGAATGACATACTCGTTTCGATAGTATAATACTGAGATCTGAGGCTTATATCTTATTTCTATAAATCCTTACAACATTCCCTTAGTGATCAGTTTTCTATGAGTATAACGTATTATCCTCATATTAATTTAATCTATAAAAGGATGATACACATATTTGCATTCATTATTCCAGCTTGTGTAATGGATTTTAAGGTCTCATGGGAGAAACACATACCATTAGTGAAGATATCATATAAAAATAGTTATGAGAACATGAAACATATGTATCATTTTGAATCATTATGTGGTCATCCTTGACATTCTTCACCTTATTTTGTGAAAATAGGTGATACTTCAATAGTCAGCCTTAGACTTCCCTAAGGGAAAATGGAGAAGATTGAGTTGATCAGGAAAAGGATGAACACGACTCAATTTCATTAGAAATAATATAACAATAATCATCTATGATCGTTTTTATTCAAGGAGAGTGATCATGTGTTCTTGATAATCGTTCCAATTCTTTTGAATCAACATTTTTGGAATTTGGGAAAGTTTTACCTCAATTCATAGGCCCTTTTGAGACACTTGAATGAGTTGGAGACGTGGCATATTAGTAAGATTCTCCACCATGGTGTAGTTCAATGCATAATGTGTTTCATTTATCTTAGTGGAAAAATCATCATCCTAATCTAGTCCATATTCATTCATGGGATCATGTTGACCTATAAATGGATTCTACATTGGTACACATTTCAGTGCAGATTTTGGATTGGAAAGAGAAGGTCTTGAATGGAAAAAACATCCGTCGAGTGTGGGTTTCATGGAAACATGGTCTTATTCTGGAAGAAATTTGGGAACAAGTGTTTTTATACTTTTTGGGGATTTATAGACCACCGTTGGGGTGAATGTAACACCCATGGTTTCAAGAAAGTAACCATTTTTTATGTATTTTTTGTGTGTAGATTTTTTGGGTTATGTTTATAATAGTTTGGAAGAGTTTTGTAAAGTTTATAAATATTTTATGAATATAAAATCTTTTATAATGATTAGTAGAAAATGTTAAACACCTCAAGTAAACAATGAAAAGTGGAATAGTGGGATCTGGGTAGATTCACGGTTAGGTCCACAGTTTGGCCAAACTGTGCGGCCACATAGAAGAATATTTGTTTTTTTGGGACAAAAGGCTTCTGCATGGTTGGTGCACAATTTATATAACCATGTAAGATAACCAGGTGTGGTGCTCCTGGAGGCAGAGGCATGGGAATGGTTAGCGCACAATTTTCCTATCTATGTTCCCTAATCATGCCTGAAAAAAAGACAGATATGAAAATTTTGGGTCTTACTCAGTTTTACACATTAATGGATAATTTCCAACAAATATGAGCCTAACTAGAGTTCCTCTCTTTATAAGGGTCTTGGAGATCATTCCTCATGATCTGAGATTTATCCTTTGGAAACTAATGGTGTGTTGAAGCCTCGATTCATTGGTTAGTCTCATTTATTAGTTTTTCCCTTAGATATCTTGTCACTCCCTCTCATAGATTCATGAATTTAGTACATTGGGAATAAATATATGATAAATGATGCCAATCATAATGGTATTGGTTATATTTCATAATAGGGATCATGATATAAGGAGGTATTTGGGTGTTACAATCCCATTTTGTTGAATAATTCATAATGTTCTTTATTTTCTCATAAGTTTGTAAGATTGTTGGCTTCAATCACGAATCCTCTTATTATAACTAAAAGGATTGGCTTTAAATACTATTAATTTCTTAATATTGATAATTATTCTTTAAAAATATTGGTAGAAACCCTCCTTAGTGACAATTTTTATAATTATGAAATTTTTGTTCAAATTAATCTACTGGATTAATTTGAAATAATGATATTAATATAGTTGTTTGGTTCGAATCATGGATTTATTGTTGGAATTATTTTCAATATAAATATTGTTTTTGTAACATCCCAAGTAAATGAAGAATAAGAAATATCTCATATTTATTAATATTTGTGAATTAAATATTAATTTTACTTTAAAGGGGTTGCAATGTTCGATAGCATACCCGATACGCAACAACGAGTTTCTTTGAAATCTTACGTTGCGTACTAATAATATAATATTATAATTTTAAATGGTAGTTAACTCATAGTAGTTGTTTTAGTGGGAATGATCAAAACTTACTACAATATGATTATACATGTTTGTTAAATGTATTTACATTTATCCAATAAATGTTAGAGGCTTAAAATGTGAATGAATATAATTTTAAGCATAATTTACATTAAAAGGGCAATTTTCAACATTCAATGGAGAAACCTCATGAAATCTAGTTTTGGTTACTATAATACATTCAATATGACCAAATAAATTCCTTCTTTAGAATGGGAATATCAAAAAAAAATTTTTGTAAATTTTTTGAATTTTTCCGACAAAGTTCATTTTTTAATGAATAGGGAAAATATTGTATGTTAACTAAAAATTAAGTTTTAATATAACTTATTTATATGGTTATAGTATCATTTTAATTGGTTTTAAAGTTTAATTAGAATATATTTTTACCATTTAATACAATTTTGGTCATGGGAATTATTTTCACTTTGAAATTGGTCATAAAAAAGTGTCAATCTTTTGATAGTTATTGTTTCTTTAAAACATGTTATTTGTTTTAACAAGGGGAATTAATTTTAAAATAATGACACTTTTATGTTTTTAATTTTGAAAAATAAACATCATTTTTGAATTTGGAATATCAAATATATCTGAGGCTGAATTTTTGGTATTTTTTTGAGAAACTTTAATTTTTGATGAATAGTGAAACCACTTAGTGGTAGTTAAAAAAACTAAATTTTTCATTTAAATGAAATTTTACCACTTCTGTGAATTGAATTTCAAAAATCCTACAGACATGGTTGTTATCAAGAAGTAAAATGTGGTTCATTAGAATGAAAATTATTTTTGGTGAATAGTAACTTTTGACTTTTATTTACCGCGGTTAAAGGTAAATAAGGTTAATTAAAGGTAAAAAAGAATATTATAATAATTCAAATTTACCTTAACACTTGTCCAAACCTTATTTTATGAGTATTGGCCGACCATGGGCATCGTTGGGTCGATTTGGGGACCCCATGGAGCCACTTATGAAAGATAATGACACTTTAGATTAATTAATTTAATGTAAAGACAAAATTGACATTAAAAAAACTCTTTTAGTAATTAATATTTATTTGGTGTTATATAAGTCCTATTTTCAACTATAAATATTAATTGGAAATATAAAAAGATTTCCTACATGATAGTATTTTTTCTATAATTTTTAGACATCGAATAAATTAAATTTTCTATGACACAATAGTGATGCAGTATTAACATCATTAATAAATGATTTAAATAAATAAGATTATAATGATTAAAATATTATCCAAAACATGTAAAATTCTGATTGGATGATTTTATTTTGAATATAAGTCATATTATCTTAGACATTAATTCTTTTTGGACCGTGAGAAATCGTATATCATTATATAATAATATAATATTTTCACACTTTCCTAAAGAGACCCTCCTCTCCCTTATAAAAGAAGACCATTTCTATCCAATTCCTCACACCTATAAAGAAATTTTTCTTGTCCAAACTCTGCCCAATTAATCTCCCAAAATCCCTCTCCTCCTCCTAGAATCCTTACCTTAGGCAGAAGGCACTTCAAGAATTCCTTTTGGTTCAAACCAAAGGGAGTTACCCAAATTAAAGGTAATAGTTTCTCTTAATTTGTTTTCTTTTATTTTACTTCTCCAACCCCTAAAATCTTTTTATTCCTTTATTTTGTAAAAAAAACATCCTCAATATACTAGGATGTTTATATGAGATGTATTATAACTACACATACAGACACCTTCATCTAATGGATGAAGAACATAATGTTTCTGTGGATGGAAAACTAACACCTCACGAAACGATGATTGTTCGATTATCTCCTACTGCCACTCATGGGGGACATTATGATGGAAATGTATTTATATATGATATATATTATGTTTATTTTTTCTTTATGCTTATGTATTTTCCATTTATAGCACACCTTTTGGTTTCCATAGTGGGTAGATACGATAATCTCATTTGAGGAAGTGCGGACTACAACCCCCTCAAAGTGATATGACTCGTTAATGCCTTATGTGGGATGTATAAAGGACAAAGTTAATTATATAATATATGATATTATAATATAATTATAATATACCTATGTATCCTTATTTTCTAATTCCATTAAAATAAGAAATAGAAATGAAATTAGCGTTCATGCGTACGTACGGCTTACCGTCTCCATGAACGGTGCATTTCATTTCTTACCTCCAAATGTTATGTACTATTATAAATACATGTAGATGACAGATATATATGATATATATGATATCTAAATCATTAATATAATTATGGATATAATGGACTATTGACCACATGGACAACTTATAAATACAAGGTGTTCATTTTTTATTCAAGTACCAAATATCGACAAAACGAATGTTATTAACTTAAATGGTTACATAATGTTTATAACACGGTAATAAGTTATATAAAAGGAATATTAAACTTGGAAAAGGTTCTTAATCAAGTAGAAATTAACTTTAGTATATTATTCATGAGATTAATGAATGATCGAGTCAAGTCGGACACAAGGTAAGGGACTTCGTCTCAATCTCCATTCATTGAGGCATATTTTGTTTTAATACACGATTTTCTTTTATACACTGTATAAACACCTTTGACTTTTCATTTCATTAAAAGGGAATATTTTTATACAAAGTGTTTTACTAAATGACAAAAAGGAATGTTTTTTTTACGTAAGTAGTAAAAACGACCATTCCGCTACCGCGAGTATTATTTGACCTTTGGCTTCCGTAATAATCCAAAATATTTTTTTAATTGGAAAAATAAATACCATATAATCTATTTACATATTTTGGTATTGAAAAAAATTTTGAGAATGGATTTATTATTTCAATATCTTAAAATGATATTTTGTTATTTCAATGTTGAAATTTTATCTTTCCTTTATGCTTATGTTTTGTGTTATGATCATGTTATGGTTCATGGGCATTATTTACGTATACGGGTGGTTCTGTGATAAAACTAGTGTGGGTGAGCCTGAGATAGCTCCCCAATGCATTGGGTAACATGATGAAGGTAAAAGTGGACGTTTCTCCTAAGAGATTTAGGTAATATACTATGATGGGTATTCTAATGTTACTCCCTATGTAGCTGTGATAGATACAATGTAAGTATGATATGGATGCCACAAGTTACCTTTATGATTTACAATTTCTATGAGTGTTTCATAAATCTTATGATTTCATGAGGTATGTAAAAGTGTTCATGTTTTTTATGTATTTATGAAAAAATGTTTTTCATTCTTTTTTTATAACCCTTACTAAGCCTTTAATGCCCATCCCAAGTTTTGAAATGTTTTCGCAGGACTTAATGATTAATATGGTCAAGGATGAGATCAAGGAAAAGTCATGTTGTCTAAAACATGGAACTTGACATGACTCTTTTTTTCATGATTTTATATTTTATGAAAAAATGGAAACTGTGTAGAAGTGTCTACCTTGTAATCTTTTGAGATGTAATAGTTATGTCCTAATTCTCTAAAACTCTAAACCTAAAAAGATACTCAATGTGAATTATTCATTTAATTCAATATTATGTAAATTTTTAAGGTCGGGTCCTTATAGTTGCTATTAGAGGTTGGTTTAGACAACTTTAGGAGTTATGGTATTGTTAAATTAATATCCATAAAGTAATTTATGTTAATATTGAAATCATATAGCATTTACAGATTACCATGTTTCTTCGCCTAATATATTTCGGTGTTCAGAATGGTTTTCTGCAGAGGAAACAAGGAATCTATGTTTGGAAGACATCAGGATTAAGAAAATCTTCCAAATCAGAAACCTGAGATGGTCAGAAATCGGAACTGAACATTTTATTATAGTGATGGAATAGTTGACTCATGCTATAAATGGTGGTGGTATCCATGAACAAGATCAGTGGATCAACCACAGAGGAACATGACAGTAGTGGAGCATTTCATGAGGCAACATCCCCCATCATTTAGAAGATCATATGAACCTATGGTAGCTGAAGGATGGATTAAAGCACCAGAGAATATTTTCGATGTCATGGTTTGTTCAAAACACTAAAATGTTAGTCTATATTTTTACCATTTTGAAGGTGAAGCTGATCAATGGTGGTCGATGGTGAAAAATATTAGGGATAGTTAGGAGATTGATGCTCTTGAATGGGATGAATTCAATGGTAAGTTTCTTGAGAAATATTTTCCTAAGGTGGTTCGTCTTAGGATTGGAAAACAATTCCTGGAATTGAAGCAGGAGGATGACCTAGTGGCTGCTTATGAAGAAAAATTCACTCGACTGGTAAGGTATGCTCCAAATTTCATATGATATTTTGATAGTAAAATCAATCATTTTTACTCGGGATTAAAGACAAAGTATCGAAGGGATTCACCTTCTCATGAGTTCAAAAGTTATTAAAAACTTGTTCTTTGTGTGGAGAAGGTGGAAATGGAATTTTCTGATGATCATGTATTCTTTTACAAACAACAAAATAAGAGGTTGAGGTGGCAGGCGAAAGGGAAGAACTCTTCAAAAAAGTCTAATGGTAAGAAAATTAAGTTTTCAGTTTTTGAAAATTGTGGTAAAAAGTATACTGGGGAATGTCTTTTGAATTCAAGTAAGTTCTACTGTTGTGGTAAAATGGGACATAAGGCTTTTAATTTCACTGAAAAAGATTAGGGTAATGGTAAGACAAAATATGACTTACAGTCAGTAAAATGTTTTAAGTGCAATGAAATGGGTCATTATGAAAATGAGTGTCCAACAAAGAACTCAACTAAAGGAAGTAGCCATACTACAAGCCGAAAGGTGTGGTGAAATCCTTTGCAACTACTTCAAAAGTTGTTGGGACATCAAATGAAGTTTTATCAGGTACACTATTTGTTTGTTCAGAGTATGCTAATGTGTTGTTTGATTCAGGGATACACACTCATTCATTTTTGAGAAGTTTTAAAATAAATTTGGAATTCCATCTCAATATATGAATACAGAACTTTTGGTAAAAACAACTATAGGAAATGTTGAGACAGAAATAAAACATAAGAACATTCCTGTCCTTGTGTGTGGAAAGAATCTACCTACAAACCTTATTGTTTTGCCTCTAGTAGAGTTTGATGTTATTTTTGGCATGGATGGGCTTTCTGTTTATCATGCTATGATGGAATGAAGAGCTAAAGAGGTTTCTTTTTAGAATGATTTTCAGTTGTATACAAAAATGAACCCTTGCTTTTGATAACATATTATGAAGCTGAGAAACTAGTAAAATATGGAAATGAATGTTACCTTGCACATATTGTTGAAAACAAAGGAACTGTTCAGATTAATGATGTGCTAGTGTTAAATGAGTACCTTGATTTTTTCCTGATGATTTTCCTGGTATTATACCTGATTGAGAAGTTGAATTTACTGTTGACTTAGTTCCTGATGCTAATCCAATTTCAAAACCCCCTTATCTAATGGCTCAAATTGAACTTTTAGAGTTAAATAAACAATTGTAAGAGTTTTTAGATAAAGGTTTTATTCGACCTAGCACATCACCATGGGGTTCTCTTGTCTTGTTTGTTAAAAATAAAGATGGTTCAATGAGACATTGCATTGATTATAGAGAATTGACTAACATAATTGTTAAGAATAAGTATCCTTTGCCTCAAATCGATTATTTGTTTGATCAGCTCCTGGGAGCTCAGTATTTTTCGAATATTGATTTGAGGTCGGGGTACCATTAGTTGAATGTAAAGGAAGTAGACATTCCGATGACTGTGTTTTGTACTAGATATGGCCATTATGAATTTGTAGTTATTCTTTTTGGGTTAACCAATGCACCTGTTGTATTCATGGATATTTTGAATAAAATTTTCTCTTAGTTCTTGGATAAGTTTGTGGTTGTGTTCATTGATGATATTTTGGTTTATTCTAAAATTAAAGAGGAGAATGAAAGTCATTTTAGGGTAATCTTGCAATCCTTAAAAGAAAATAAACTTTTTGGAAAATTTAGCAAGTGTCAGTTTTGGTTACAAAAAATTTCTTTCCTTGGTCACATTATTTCAAAAAATGGAATAACTGTTGATACTACTAAAACAAAAGTTGTTGAAGAATGGACAAGACCCAAAAATATAACTGAGATTT